>CM066727.1:9241666-10492083 GCA_033961575.1 Aselliscus stoliczkanus
TTCCCTCTGACTAGAATGCCCTTTTCATCTTCATCTATTGATATTCTCTCCAGTCTTCATGCCCACTGCATGTGTTACCTCCTGAAACCTTACAATTTGCCTCCCTCTCTGTTCCTTGCATCCTGGTAGAACATTCATTGTTTCTTCTCTGCCTTCTGGTAGGTATCTTTGCCTCTTGTATAGTATCCAAATTCTGTTTGCCTTGTAATTAGGTTAGTTATTGATACAAATGGGCTTTATGTTCCTGGAGGCAACGGATAAGCATATCATTTATCTTTCTCAACTCCTCTCTCCTTCCTTACCTTGCCTAATATCCAACATTGTTCCTTGCCCAGTAAATGTATGCTGAATGGAGTGAGGTAAAAAGTTGTTATAGATAGAAAAACTCAGTCATCAAAATAGCAACCATTTGCTAACTCAAGGGGCCAATTAGGCGATGGGCTGTTCATTGGAAAGTCCAGAAGTGGATCAAAACAATTCTAGTTAGATTTACATCCCCTGCTAGACCAAGAATAGCATACAGAAATGCTCCTTGGGCCCTCCATCCATGTGGAATAGTGTTCCACTCATGCTTGTTAGGAAGAACACCTTCCTGAGGCTGCCATGATTTTTCTTCAAAACTTTGTCCATGAGCTGTGTGTGTGGGGTGGGTGGGGTGGGGAATCAACTTGTATACGTACGGATATGGATGTTATATAACATATGCTTTAAATCTGTCTCTATTTGTGGAATTTCTACCTCCATTCTACCCCCACAGGCCATGTTTAGAATCTAAGGATTAATTGCTCCAGTGAGTTTTGCCTCAAATAGAAACTTGGCTCAAGGGATCCCATGCAGGGAGCTCCGAGCTTTGAGCCCTGCCCTGGGTTTGCTGTGCAGTTGGGAAAACTCATCTTCCTTCCTCAGGCCTCAATCTTCTCGTTTGTCAATGGAACCTCTACAGTTTCTCCCTTCTCTCAGGGCTGTTTGCACAGCTGATTGCAGCTCATTAGCGAAGCGCTTTGAAAAAGATCGCCTGGAATCCTGTTGGGCAGGTTTGGAGGCTAACCCTCAGGGTTATGAAAATGGATATGAAAACCATGCATCTGCTCGTTCTGGTCGCTAGGCGCACAGAAACCGTCCCTCAGTTGTATTTATGACACCGCAGCTTTTTTTCTGAAGAAATAAATTAAATTTGTTTTTTCAAATTTTACAAATGCAACCCTGAGTTAACCCACTTGAATGAATTTCAAATCATAATGTGGATAATGTCAGGATGGCAATAAAACGTAAAATAGAACAAGGGTGGGAAAAGAGGAAGCCGGAGGGAGAGATTGAGAGCACCCCCTCTTTTTGCCTGGCCCCCACCTCCCCAGCCCGGCTTCCCGGTGCCCTTGAGCCTCCTAGAACACGTGAAGCTTTCTGCTCCTCTGGGTTTAAACGAAACTGGCCAGGTGGCATTAATGCCTGTAAACGTGACAGGAAACTAACTGCAAAGACGGAGGTAGAGTCTATCATGTACTTGCGGATTTTTCAGTTCTTTGTAATCGTTGTTTCACAGCTCACCTATGAATGGAACTAATCTACATCAAAATGGTGAAGGTGAAGATGTTCTGAGGGTGGTGCCCTCACCCTCTGGTCCTGCCCGCGTTTTCCTACGTGGTGCATTTATTTCAGCAGGACTCTGTGGCAGGTCTTGTTCCTGGACCGTACCAGTTAGGGCGAAGACTCAAATACGAGCGGGGCCAGCCTCTGCTTATAAGGACCCCACCGTGTTGTGGCTATGTTTCAGTGTTTCGGGGTGGAGGGGACAAGGCTTAAGCCCCAGAATTAACATGCAATGAGGCAGTTTTAAGAGTGGGAGTGTGTGTGTGGGGGGCAAAGGACTTTTGGGGTATCTCAGAAATCATGCCCTATAGCTTGTGTTGCTTGTGTAAGGACCCGATTATAAGATACAATTTTATCGTGTTCATATGGTGACTAGGGAGGTCTTTGGGATGAGGTTAGTATCTCCCCCCCCCCACCACACACACACACACACACACACACACACACACACTAAGGAGGTGAGGAATAACAATCGCTTTTACACTTGTCTTAATCAGGGGCCATTTGGCTACAGTTTGTTCAAGCTGGCTTAGGTGACAAAGGAAATTTGTCTCACAGAGTCCAGGAAGAGAGTAGTAGGGCTCCCAGGAGGGTGAGTCCAGGAACTGAAAAGCAACCAGGAGCCATGTCTGCGACCCTTTGAGGCCCAGGGTCCCTGCTTCCCTTTGTCAACTTGATTGACTTTCCTCTTCTCCGCTGACTGGTTTTCTTTCTTTCATTTTTTTTTTTTTTGAGGGCGGTGTCACTGGCCCTCATATGTGGGATCCGAAACGGGTCCGTTGGTGTCCCAAAACCAGCTCCTAACCAATGCGCCACTCGGCGGCCAGGTGACCACTTTTAAGTTTTTAATTTTTTTTTTTTTAAAGATTTTATTGGGGAATTGGCGGAGGGGAACAGCGTTGGGGAATCGGGGAAGGGGAACAGACAAGTTGCTGTCTTTTTGTTCTTCAGTTTAGTTGCGGAGGATGTTGCTTCACGGTTGGTATCCTCATTGCGCTCTTCCCGGATGAGGCAGATCGGTCACTGGCCTCTGGATGTTGCTCACCGCGGCTATTGGCAGCTCACGCTTGGCTGCCAGCCGCTCATGCTGGCTGCGGGCCACTCACTGTAGCCTATGGCAACCCACTGCAGCAGGGGCCGCAGCCCACACCATCACTGGGGCTCGCACAGCCCAGCTCCAGGTGGAGCTGTTGTCAGCTGTAGAGGGCAGTGTCACTGGCCCTTATATGGGATCCGAACCGGGGCCGCTGGCATCCCAAAACCAGCGCTCAACCAATGCGCCACTCGGCCGGCCCCAGGTGACCACTTTTAGACTAATCGTCCTTGGCTGGGGTCGCAGCAGGTTCTTGGGAAGAGACTATACAGAAGGTACTGAAGGAGGCATCTATGGTCATCAGTTAACTCTCGATTGTTTCTGAAGTGATTTTACACACTTTACAGGCTCTTTGCTTGGACATCCCTCTTCTCTTCCTTTTGTTAGCCACAGCACTGCCCGTTGGCTCAGGAAAAAATCATTTCACTTTACTTCTTGATAACACCAGGGTTTAACTAACAGTTTAGCGAATCAGGGGCTGATGTAAGAAATGTATGTTTCTCTCCTGGAGCCTAAAATTTAGTGGGAGAGACAGACAAAACAAAAAAAATATCCGAAACAAGGAAACAGAATAATTACATGTTGTGCGAAGTTGAGTTAGAAAAGACGAGGTGTGGTGGAGGGATCTATCTGGGAAGCAGTTGGGGGAGGACTGCACCAGGGGTGGAATTCCTAGGGAGTCTTGGGGAGCCAATCATGAAAAAGGTGATGGGGTGGATATGCTAAAAAATATTTCAAGCAGGGAGGACAGCATGCACTCAAAGATGCCAATCCCTGAGAAGAAACAGGACTGAATTTGCTTTTAATTCCCAGCACTCTGCATGTTCCAACTCTCCTATGTGTAGGGTAATTGAGAATTGGAAGGTCTTCTCTGGCAGACTGTATTAGGCTCTATTGCAAAAAATTTAAGTATAGCATAGCCTCAGATATATATACTCCGGATGGCAGAATTCCGTTAGCATGAAGTAACCTGGCCGTTTGCCTGGAGATACTGTGTTAGCATATTGTATTCTTGCGTCTGGAGTTGGAAAAGAGATCTGGGTTGGGGCCTTTGTGACTTACTAGTTTTATAACTTTGGGCGTGTTATGCAATTGCTCTGTGTATTATTGGTTTCTTTATCTCCCCCATCTCAGCCTTCATCTCTGGCTCACAGAGATATTTTTATGACAATTAGTTTATATTAAATGAGGAAATGTGTATAAAGGGACTAGCATAGCATAGTGTCTGACACTTACTATACATTAAAAGGAATAATAATAAAAAAAAGTTTGTTCACATCTCCTATGTGTATACGTCAAGTTCTAGCAAACTGGTTTCTTTTTCATGCTCCTTGGGAGTTCCATATATAAAAGAATTATATAGCGAATATTTTGGAACAATGTGAGAGTGGATCAGAGCATATGAAGCTACTTTTCTTTCTCTCCCATTCCCTCAATGCAGTGAAAGGAGATTCACACCAGAAACTGAGGACATCCAATCCCTCAAATGGATGAGATTGGAAAGAGCCAAGAAAACCACAGTCCAAAACCCACCTAAGAGAAAACTACTGTAGGACGAGAGAATCTCTGAACTCAGCTTCAGCCAAAACAGGAAGAGGGCTCTGGGGAAATTTTTGGGAACTAGTTGAAAACTGCTCTCAGGCCAGAGAGCTAGTGGCAGCTCTCACTAACCTCTTGCGGAACAGCAAATTTGGCTGCAAAAAACACGTGAAGGTTAAGTGTCCTGTGGGGGAGGGCTTCTCAGGTGATTGGAGGGCCTGGAAGGGAAGTAACCAAGGTGACAGCAAGAAGTTCTAGACTTCTTAAGAGATTCAAGGGAGAGAGACATAAAGACCTTCTTCCCACTGTGGTGCTTCATTGCCAAAGCACAATTCTTCCTCGGTCAGCTGGGGAGGTATCCTCAGCCCACCTGCCCACCCAATGCCCCAGTCCCTGCTGGGACGTACCCCTCAAAAGGACCCTTTCAGGGAAAAGGCCTTTGGGGGAAAACAATCAACACAATTGCAGAAGAAACACTTGCCAGCTACTCACACTGATCATGGTACGAAAGAACAACCAACGGATATTAGATACTTGAGAAAGCCAACAGCAGGAAAGAGAAGTAGCAAGATTAACAAGAAGAACCGCTCATCTTGGAGGAAAAAGGGACAATTCAGGAAACAGAAGAGAAGTTAAAAAAACAACTGTGAAGGAAGTGCCCTCATCGAAACAATAACAAAAGTAGGCTGCTCTGAAAAACAGAGACCCAGAGAGCAAGGGAAAATTCTAGAAAGTTTTGTGAAATGGAAATTTCAATAAAGGGACTGAGCAATAGAATAAGCAATAGAATCAGCCAAATTAGTGACCTGGAAGATAAGGTTCAGGAAATCTGTCAGAATTTAGAGCAAAAATACATGGAGATGGAAAATACAGGGAAAAGTTAAAAGACAAAAAGGACCTATCGAGGAAGGCCCCAAACACCAACTAATTAGGAATTCCAGAGTCAGGAAACAGAGACAAAAGAAGGAAGGAAATACTTCTTTAAGCTAAAGAGAGACAAGAATCATCTATTTTAAAGGAACATCTGAAAGCCAGTGGAACTAATGGAAAAAGATTCATACCAGAAAATCCTGGCAAAATGAACCAATTCCAAGGATAAAAGAAAATCTGAAAAGCTTCCAGAGAAAAGAAAGCTCATCTATTAGAGTGGACAATGGCCAGTATGGCTTTGCCTTTGTCGTTGTCCTTTCTCCCCTCCCTTCCCCTCCCCTCCCCTCCCCTGCCCTCCCCTCCCCTTCCTTTCCCTTCTCTCTCTCCCCCTCCCTCACTCCCTTCCTCTTTGCCTCCCTCCCTCCCCCTTTCTCTTCCTTTCTTTCTTTCTTTCTTTCTTTCTTTCTTTCTTCCTTCCTTCCTTCCTTCCTTCCTTCCTTCCTTCCTTTCTTTCTTTCTTTCTTTCTTTCTTTCTTTCTTTCTTTCTTTCTTTCTCTCTCTCTTTCTTTCTTCCTTTCTCTCTGTCTTTCTCCCTTTTCTCTCTCTCTCTCTTTCTTTTCCTTCCTTCCTTCCTTCCTTCCTTCCGTCCATCCTTCCTTCCTCCCTCCCTCCCTCCCTCTTTCTTTCTTCTTTCTTTCTTTCTTTCTTTCTTTCTTTCTTTCTTTCTTTCTTTCTTTCTTTCTTTCTTTCTTTCTTTCTTTCTTTCTTTTGTCTTTTCTCTCTCCATGTCATTCAGATGAGTCAGTAAATTACACGACCAACCCCCTGGGCTCCAGGGAGGGACCCAGGACCCAGACCTGACCCATCTGAGAATCCCATTTCCCGGAAAGTGTGATTAGCTCAGGATGGGCAGGGGACCCGAAAGGGCTCACTCAGTCCTCTTCAGGATTTCCTGCATATGGTAGTGCAGAAGTCGGTTTCTTTCTTCTGGGTTTTGTGGCTACAGGGATGTCAGCTGCAGCTGTGTGCAGGTTTCTTTCTTGCATAGAGGAAGCTTGTCACAGTAGTACCAAAAGAGCCCAATTTATAGAAAGAAACACATACAAATAGAGCCACAAGACATGGGAAAGAACCCTGATGACACTGTTTGAACCACTGGGTTCAGATGTGCTTGAAGCCAGCTCCACCTCTGTGCTTCTCAGGTGTGAGTCAACAAACCACTCCCTTGCAGAAGCTAGTTTGAGTTAGGTTTCTGTCATGTGCACCTGCTAAGGAGTGGGAATCAGAATGGCATCAGACTTCTCACTGGCTACACAGATGCTAGAGATAAGGCAGCAAAATCTTCAAAGCTCTGAAGGAAAATAATTTTGAAGCTAGAATTTTATATTCATTCATACTAGCATTCCATTGTGAAGACATGTAATGACTCCAGAGGTTTGTATTCACAGAACTTCTCTGAAAGAATTCCTCAGGAGAGTGCTATAGCAAAGAGAGAAAATGGATTCAGGAAGCAGGAAGATGGAGCATGGAAAACCATGTGCAAAGTTGTCAATAAGAGTTATAATTAATCTGAATAAATACTGATGCATAATACAAAAATATCTGCAATACCCTGGAACTAAAATTCTGAGTAACTATGTCATGGGAGGGAGATGCTATTAGCGTACCAAGTTGGATATTGTTAGGAGAAGCTACAGATACTACATCTAGGCATTGACAGAAAAATTTAATTGTTTACCAAAATTTAATGGCAACTGCTAGAAAAATAGAAATAAAATGTGAAATTTCCAGACCATGAAAGAGGAAAAAAATTTTAATCTGATAAAAGGCGATTATGGGGGAAAAACAGATAACAAGACACATGCAAAGAGAAAGCAGAAAACAAGGTGACAGGAATAAACCCAAACATTAGAGGGACCACAGTTGCATGTGAGTAGATTAAATGCTGCTGGAATGTGCGTGCCATGAAGGCCGGGATCCACATTGGTTTAGTTCACTGCTGAGTCCCTCAATAAGTATTTATTGAATGAATGAATGAATGAATGTTCTAAGATTTGATTTTTAAAAATCTGTTTAAAAACTAGATCTAAATCAAACTAGATCTAAATCAAACACATGCCATATGTACATACACTAAGATTGAAAATAAAGGGGTGGGGAAAATATTTCCAGGAAAAGACTGACAGAAAGGGAAGGTACAGTAAAATTAGTATCAGATAAAAACAATATCAAGGTCAAATGTGTTAAAATGAATCAAGAGCAATATTTTCTATGACGTTCCAGCTAGAAAGTGCGAGTAAATTAACTTATAAGGGAGGTCAATAAGGTGACCAGACACAAATTAACCTACACAAATCAATAGCTTTTCTACATACTAGCAATAACCAATTGGAGAATAGAAAGAATAAAAGACCAAGTCACAGTCACAAGAGCACAAAACCTACAAAACACCAACAATCCTGAAATGGTAAACCTCACAAGAAATGGGCAAGACTGATAATGAAAAAACAAAACAAAACAAAACTCTAAGATGAATTGGGAACATTACAAAACAGAAAACAAAACAAAATAAACCCCGAACAAAATGAGAAACACACTTTCTAAATGAAATAACTCAACATTGTGAAGATGACAGCTTCCCCCAAATCAGCCTTCAAATTCAGTGCAATCCAAATAAAAATTCCAGACTTTGATAAACTTATTCTAAAATTAATATGGAGGGCGAAAGCTGAGAATAAGAAACATTTTAAGAAGTAAAAGAGGAAAGGCTTGCCCTATCAGATATCAAACTATGCTCCCAATGTTTGATACCTAGAAGAGTGTGATGTTGGTGTAAAAACTGACAAATAGATTAGTAATACAGGACGCAAGATCCGGCAACAGATGAATCAATCTATGGAACTTTTGTTTACGATAAAGAGGGCATTTCAATTTCAGTGAATGGGGAAATGATGTTCAAAAAGGTGTTGAGAAAATTACCTATTCACTTTGAAAAAAGTTAGATTTTACTCTTATGCTATCACAAAAGGAAATTAGAGATTTTTTTAAAAAGCTAATCATAAAACCTAAATACCAGGGGTGCCAAAAAAATGTAAACACATGACTTGTATTCATCTTTTGTTATTGGTATATATTGAATATTACAATTTTAATAGTTTGTTTCCTTTCTGAAAATGTGTGTACAGTTTTTTGGCACCATCTTTTTAAAGTATTGAAAGAAAATGTAGGATACTTTTTAAAAATCAGGTTGAAGTGGAGAAGGCCTTCTTATGTAAGACATAGGCCAAAAAATCAGAACAAAAAACATTGATGGATATGACTCATGAAAATAAAAACAGACAAAAACAAAACTTCTGTATGGGAGGAAATGTTTGCAAGACATAAATACACCAAAGATTATTGTGCATGATACTTAACTCATAAATCAACAGACAACTCCATAGAAAAATGGACAAGGGAAATGAATAGGTAATTCACGATGCAAGAAATACAAGAGGTCACTATGTGTGTGAAAAATGCTCAACATTATTAGTGAAAGGGAAGTGCAAATTAAAATAAGAATGTGATGTCTATTTTAACCCATTGTGTGACTGACAAAAATTTTGAAAAACAGAAACCATTCAACAATGGCACATAGAAGATTTTGGCTGCCAGTGGCTCCAAGACATGCCTTGAGGAGTTACTGAATTTGTTATCTAACAAAACCCAACCGTCAAAAGTTACAGCAGCTCCAGGTGTGGTACCCTCAGGGGCTTGTAATGACACTGGGAAGCCAGGTTCTTTCTCTCTCTTAGCTCTGCCAAACTTTACACTAAGGTTGTAATCTTAAAGTCACAACAGTGTTGAGGTGGCTCCAGAGACCACATCCAGTCCTGTTAAGGTTCAAAGGAAGAGGGAATCTTTTTGTGATCATTTTTGGAGTGAGGAAACCTTTCCAGAAGCTTCCACAGGAAGATTTCTCTTTCTGTTTTATTAGCCTTGAACTGGGTCCCTTGCCCATCCCTAAACCCATCTCTGGAAAGGGCTTTTTCTCATCACCTGGGAGGTGAATCATCCTGACTTCTCTAAGGAGGGAGTGGGGACACCGGCATTCTTCCCATTGTTGGAAGAGTGCATCGGCACAGCCCATTGTTATCTTTCAAAATGTGACATTCGCACATCCTTCGAATCATCACTCGGAGGCATCTATACTACAGACATACTGGCACATTGCACAAGAGGCATTTACAAGGCTATTTATCGCAAGGATGCTTATCTTAAAAATTGTATGCCCTCTGACTATCCATCAGTAATGGAATGGTATTATTCACACAATGCAATACACAGCAGCAGTTTCAAAAACTCTCTAAGGTATAAGTGAAAAAAAAATCAAGTTATAAAAGTACTCCATTTATGTTATCAGCGCACATATGAGCTACAACTATTTACGTACAACTATTTACATGCACGGGAAAGGAGCTTGAATGTCACGTGCCTCACTTCTAAGGAGGAGCGACAGCACGTGGAGAAGGCAGATTCTTTGATTTTTTTGTATGACTTTTATTTCTTACAACTGTGGTTCAGACAACTGAGATATTTAAATGTTTCACATAACTACAAAGTTGGGTCCTCCAAGGCACGTTGGGGCAGCAACTCAGCGACAGCACCAAGTGCCCCTTTCAGCCCTTACTCTCTATGTTCGGCCATTTCGCAGCATGTTGGCTTGTTCTCGAATTTATTGCAGACGTTCCCAAACTTTCTCAGTTCACAGAGCCCTGAGTGTTTCAGAACTATTTTTCTCATTGCCACAATACCAAAGACATACCTAACATTTCTGTGTACAATATGTTACATAGGCCCAAACAATTTAATAAGTATTTATGTCCTAACACCTCAGTAGCCATTTGAAAAACAAACCAAAAAAGCACACATACATTGAAAGATTTTTTTTTAAATTATTTCATTGGTAAATAAATGCAATTACTTACAAATGGGACGTGTGTTCCTGACAGGCCCGGCACACCTTTTCAAACCTTACCACTGCCCTCAATTCCTATTTTATGTTGCTTTTCACATAGTACTTGTTTGTTTGTTTTCTTAATCACACAACTGCCAAAAACCTAGCTTCATAAAGATTTGATGTCATCAAAAGGAATGTCGTGAAATTTATTATCGAAACTGTGAACTGCCTTGATCTAGTGGTTTGCATGATGTTTGACAGATGTCAAGTATCACTGTTTTTAAGAGTTCCCCTTGAACTTTTACTTCAGGTTGTCTCTGAGTTCACTGTGGCATTCCAGGGTGCCTCAGCACACAGTTTGGGAACTGCAGGTTTATCATCTTGTGATTGCAAAAGGGTTGCCTCAGCTCCAAGCATACATCACTACACTACAATGTTCCTGGAAGCAAGAATGTACAGGCTTTCTCATTACTTCTTTTCTTTTTTTAATTTAAAGTTTAGTGAGATGTAATTTCATACTATAAAATCCACCTATTTCGAGTGTACGGTTTAGATGAGTTTTGACAGATGTGTACATCTGTGAACATTTTCATCACCCCATAAAGTTCCTTTGAGCCCCTTCCCCGTCACTCCCTCCCATCAACCCACAGCAGCTACTGATCTGTTTTCTATCATTCTAGGTTAAATGTATGTTTTCTAGATCTTCATGGAAATGGAACTTGCAATATGGACTCTGGTCCTGCATGATGATTCCGAGATTCATCAATGTTGCATGTATCAGTACCATAGCTCATTCCTTTATACTGATGATTAATATTCCATTGTTTGAATATACATTGTTTGAATTTGTTAATCCATTCACTTACTGATAAACGGTTGGGTTGTTTCAAGTTTTGGCTATTATGAGTAAAGCAGCTGTGAACACTCAGGTGTGAGTCTGTGTGCACATACGTTTTTATCTCTCTTGGGTTCTGTCTCTCTCCCTCTTTCCCTCTCTCCCTCTCCCTCATTCTCTCTCCCTCTCTCCCTCTTCCTCTTTCTCTCTCCCTCTCTCCCTCTCCCTCTCTCTCTCTCTCCCCCTCTCTCCCTCTCTCTCTCTCTCCCTCTCCCTCTCCCTCTCTCTCTCTTAGAGAAAGTAAAATTATTTCCGGAAGCCTCCCAGCAGACTTTCATGTATCCTTGGTCAGACCTGGGTCATCCTCTCACCCTTAATCCAATTACAAGACAGAGGAATGGGGTCATCTTGAAGCATTCAGTTCACTTCCTTCGGAGCTGGGGGCTGAGTTGCCTCCCCAAATAAAACTGGAGGCCTACAAACAGGAAGAAGGGAGGACAGCTCTTGGGTCTGCAGTCCACTATGTCTGCCTCTTTACATTATCCACAGTATTTTCACTACAGGATAGGCAGTAGCCTTATTTACATAACACAGTAAGAGCCTTTTCTCTGACATAAAGGTACTTAAGCAGGCCTGTTGCCAACAGATAGTCAAGAGTCCTAGAAATAAGGCAAGAAAAGACAAACATTAAAAAAAAAAAAAAGCCTTGACAGATAGAAACAGAATTGCTTTGGGGAATATGATATGAGGGCATGTGTGTCGTGCTGAGAGAATGTTACCAACTGGCTGCCAGATGCAGGCCTGCCCTGGGCTGAGGCGCAGCTGGTCTGCCCTGCAGTAAATCAGATGTGGGAAGCAAGTACCATCTGGCACATAAACTTGGCAGAGCCTGGAAAGACAAGTTAACTCACGTGTGAAGTTATTATTATTGTGGGTCCGCAGGAACAGAGCCCTGGCACCTGCAGCTGGGTGAGCTGCCTCCTTCCTCTCAGGGCAGCTGTCACAGGGGGCTCCTGGGTCCCCTAGTCAGAGCCGCCCTGGCTGTGGCTCCCAGGAGCTTCAGGCTCTAATCAGCCCCCACTTCGCACTTCTCCCCTTTTCTCACTCCTCCTTCCTGTGGTCTTCTTTTTCTAAGAGTTTATCTCCCTTACTGGCTCAGCTTCTCAAGTGCAAGGATCACATTTTATCACAGTACATCCTCATTTAAGTTTTTCATCAACAAGTTCTTGAAAACTGCAACCTGAAGTGGAATGACATATAAGGAAACCAATTTGACCATAGGCTAATGGATGTAAACAAAAGTGAAGTTCCAGGCTGGCCGAGTGGCTCAGTTGGTTAGGAGTTGGCTTGGAATGCCAGCTCTGAGCAGCAGGTCCCAGTTCGGATCCTACATGAAGGTCAGTAATGCTGCGCCCTCTATAGCTAAGATGGTGAACAACAGCTCCACCTGGAGCTGGGCTGTTATGAGTCACCAGCGACGGCGTAGGCTGCAGTGGAGCTGCAGTGGGCTGCCATAAGCCACCGTGAGTGGCTGGCAGCCAGCGTGAGAGGCTGGCAGCTGGCATGAGCAGCCGTGTGCTGCTGTGAGCAGCTGTCCAAAGGCCAGCAAGCGACTTCCTCATCTGGGAAGAGTGCAGAGATAATACCAACATGGGCCAGTGAACGCGACATCCTCCACAACTAGACTGAAGAACAAAAGGACAGCAACTTGTCTGTTCCTCTTCCCTGATTCCCCAACACTGTTCCCCTCCCCCAATTCCCCAATGAAATCTTTTTTTAAAAAAAAGTGAAATTCCTATGGCATATTTCCGGTCACAAAAACATTGCCAAACTTCTGAATAAAGACCTAAAATACTTCAAATATTCAACATTGAAATAAATGTGAGCTATACACTAACTTAAGAAAGATGAATAAAAACAAGTGAGATCATTATTTTCAATCCGCTTATTCCAATTCATGGTCAAGGTGGCCAGAGCCGCCCCGGCAGCTCACACCCACACTCACTCAGACTGGGACAATTTATCTATTGTATTTATTAATTTAATTTTCTTTTTTTAGTTTCTGCCTTTTTACATTAAATTTATTGGAGTGACATTGGTTAGTAAAGTTACGTAAGTTTCAGGTGTACAATTCTGTAATACATCATCTATATATCACATTGTATGTTCGCCACCCAGAGTCAGTTGTCCTTCATTACCATGTATTTGACCCCCTTTACCCTCATCTACTACCCCCTCCCTTCTTACCCTCTGGTAACCACTAAACCGTTGTCTGTGTCTGTGAGTTTTTGTTTGTTTTGTTCTTTGTTGCTTTCAGTTTTATATCCTACATATCAGTGAAATCATATGGTTCTTGACTTTTTCTATCTGACTTATTTCGCTTAGCGTAATAATCTTAAGATCCATCCATATTGTTGCAAACGGCAGTATTTCATCTTTTCTTATGGCAGAATAGTATTCCATTGTGTATATATACCACATCTTCTTTATCCAATCACCTATCGAAGGACACTTTGGTTGTTTCCATGTCTTAGCCACAAAACATAAAGCTGCAATGAACATTGGAGCACATATATCTTTATGGGTAAATGTTTCCAGGGTTTTTTGGTAGATACCCAGGAGAGGGATTGCTGGGTCATATGGTAATTCTATTCTTAATTCTTTCAGGAACCTCCACACTGCCTTTCATAGTGGTTGCACCAATTTACATTCCCACCAGTGGTATTTGAAGGACTTGTCCAAGGCCCTATTGCTAGTTGGTTGCAGAGCAGAACGGTTATTTTTTATTTATTTTTATTTTTTTGAGGGCAGTGTCACTGGCCCTCATATGTGGGACCCGAACCGGGGCTGCTGGTGTCCCAAGCCAGTGCTTAACCACTGCGCCACTCGGCCGGCCCAGAATGATTATTTATAACCCACTTGATTCCTGCAAGGATTAAAGACAGTTTTGAAGGATAACTACAATATAAGATAGCACAATTACAATTAAGAACAGAAGAAGAAAGCAAATAACTTAGAAAGGAGCTGAGAGTGAGGTCAAAACAGAACTGTATACCAGGAGACCCCTTGCAAAGGGGCAGCCACAAACTTGGCTCTAACTGTCTACACCTCTACTCTTCAAAACAGAAAAGAAGCCTGGTCAGACACAGAAGCCATGATGTGCATGAAAGCAAAATAGACCGGTAGCTTGGAGAAGTGCGAGCTCTGTTGGTGCCAGTCCGTGACAGGCACCACCTATACAGAGCTCTGTGTATTGTTAGGAAGGCCCTCAACAGCTTCGGAAAGTTGAAAAAGCAGCCCTTAGTGCTGGGCTGGTGGCTGATGGCAACAGCGCAGTGAAACTCATCCTGGAAAAAAACACTTTATTGTGGGTGTAGGGAAGAACTGAGAACCCAGTAGAAGAAGAAAGCTTGCCAAATTAAGATGTGAAAAATGTAACTCAGAATTCTGTGACATCAGGAGTTCAGTAATAATTACTCTTCTTAATTAGCACCCAGAGACACTGTAGACCCTAAAGTATTTTCAGAATCATCTAAGAGAAATTAAAAAAAAAAAGTTCAATCTGGTCTCAGATTAATTTAGCACTTAATTAGTTAGTCATCTGTTCTTTCATATATTTATTCTATCCTCCTCAATTAGATTGTCATTTCTTTGAGGGCTGGGGTCCACATATGGGGAAAGCACCATTTTAGTGAACAAGTAAAATATGAATCCTTGAAGACTGACTATAGAGGGGAAACTGTCTGCATGACGAGGGCCAGCCAGCTCTTGGCAAAGTCATACTGTTTCCACCACAGAAATGGGAGGGGATGCTGCTTCCTCTGTTCATACCATCCCTTTATGCCAATCCCTTAATATCCCATAGTACATTTGGGACTAATTTGGAATATTAAATAAGACCTTATAAAAGGCTCGGGGATGATAAGAGGAAAATAATTACAGTGAATAACCTGAAATTATAGAATCTAATTTACAACCATTATCAGCATCAACACCAGCACATACTGATGGTATAATATAGAGATCAGGAGCCCAGATTCTGGGATCAAACTACTGGTTTCAAACCCAGTTCTACCATTTATAACTGTTTAGCCTTGGGCATGTTACTTAACCTCTCTGTGTCTCACTTTCACAGTGGTACTTACCTCACAGAGGAATTGTGAGGGTTAAATGAATACTTATGATAGTGCCTGAACATAGCAAATATGTACAGGCTATCAATATTATAACTGAGCACTTTTTATAAGCCAGACATTTTATATAGAGATGATATAGAAGGTTGAGTTAATAAACCCATGCTTCACATAACACTCTAATTTGATGGTTCTCAAGTTTTGTGGTCTTGGGAACTCTTTACACTCTTAAAAATTATTGAAAACCCCAGAGAACAATTTTTTTTTTTGAGGGCAGTGTCACTGGCACTCATATGTGGGACCCGAACCGGGGCCTCTGACTTCCCAAGCCAGCACTTAACCAACTGCGCCACTCGGCCAGCCCCGAGAACAATTTTTTTAATGTAGGTTATACCTATATAAATGTACTATATAAAAAAATTAAAACTGAGAAATTTAAAGAAAATTAATTTAAAATAATAAACAATTAAAAATAAAATTAATATGTATTACTACAATAATAGAATTATGAAAAAATCACCATATTTTCAAAACAGCAAATTTATGGAAAAGGGCATTGTTTTAAACTTTTGCACATTTCTTTAATGTTAATAGAAGGCAATTGGATTCTCCTAATTGCACCTGCTTCACACTGTTGCAATATGTTATTTTGGTTGAAGTATATAAAGAAAGTGCAGCAGCACACAGATATGTCACTGGAAAAGGAAAGAGTATTTTACTAGCCTTTTTTGTATAATTGTTATCCTCTCTGATACTCCACCAAAACTCTATAAGTGCTAGTTTCTTGGAGGCTAGTTGCAACACAGAATCTGAAACTATCCTAATGACATTGATCACTTGGAATATAATGATTCATTAAGTTATGCAGATCATCTAAATTTTGAAACACATTTGTTAATATCACTACTGCTCTCATTTTTAAAAAGTCTTGAACTCTTGGATAGCTGTCAAGCTCATAGATTTTCCAAAATTCTAATTTTAGCTAGAAAGTTTAAATTTTACTGTTGAAACAAGCACTATCACTTTTTCCCCTCCAAGTGACAGGCTTGCTTTGTTCATTTTCGAGAGGTCTGCCAAGTACCCAAGATGGAATAACTGTAGTTTGTTTGCCTGTCATTCTTTCAAGTTAAAATGGTGTTCCATGAAAAAGCAGTGAGTTCAGCTTGCAACTTAATCACACTGGTGCTTTTCCTTGAGACAACCATAGCACTTCTTTTTGCAGCAAAGGTGTTCTGTGCATACTTCTCATTTTGTCACATAGAATATTAAAAAGACATATAGTCAATGGTCAGGATTTAATGAAAGTAATAATGGTCACTGCTTCCTCAAGGTCATTCTTGAAGACTTTTCCTCTGCAAGTACAAGGAATACAATGATTGGTACTCCGGTACCCCTGTCTTCTTTCATGCTAAAGTACCAGTATTTGCACTCACCATTTCTTAGGCATCGTCAGAGCAAATGCCAACATAATGAAAAAGGCAAATGGCAACTTACTATTATGGTGAAAATAGCTTTCTCCTTGTGGACCTTCTGAAAGATTCTAGGGGACCCCCAGAGGTCCAAAGGCCGTACTTTGAGAACCACATCTTTAACTCTCTACCTCCTAAGAATCATCTCACGTACACCCAGAATCCTTTATGTCCAGACTCAGTAGATCAAGAGCCAGTCTCCTCTCTACCAAAAGCTAAAAGCTGAATGTTCCTTTTCCGTCTCTTCCCTAGATGTTTGGTGCTTAAAAGGATAAGGTCCTTCAAAATGAAAAGAAACCATGTCTACTCACAGGGGCATGGTCATACACGGTGGAAAAGTCAACATTCATAAGGAGGTGTTGGGGGGATGGCTTGTCCTGTGTTGTCAGAGCTCTCTTGGAGCCCCTACAGATGCTGAGCTACTCTCAAGCCCCTTGTAGCATAAGCACTGCTCTGTAGGGCTTCTTCTCTCTCCCCTGTATGCCCTTCACACCAGCTGCCTGTGAGTGATGCTGTTGAGGTGGTTCCTGGAGGAGAGATAGGCTGCCTGAGGCATTATCCATGTACCCCAGCCCCTCACGTGGTTCTCTCTGAGCCAGGAATCAATCTGTTCATATCTTTAGGTCTGTAATTATGGTCACCGCTCATATGTTGATCTTAATCCTGCCCAGAGCAGTGCTCAGTTGGGGATAAGATGTGGGCGTGAGGGCAAGTTGGCACAGTGATAATATTGTGGGATAAAGACATATATGAGCCCTGGGCTGGCTGATAAATGGAGTGATCCTTCAAAGCCATATTCTTTTGTTATAGTTGAGAAAACATAAAAATAACAAACACTCTTGTGCCCCACCAACCAGAATTGACAAATGTTAATGTTTTGTCGTATTCATTGTAGATCTATTTAAATAAAAGGAATAAAACATTACAAGCAAGATTTAAGTCCCTTATGCCTATATCCGTTACATATTCATTTCGCATTTATTTTGAAGAATGGCAGTGAGGAAAGGGCAGAAGAGAGTAATCACCCACCCTCTCCTCCTCCCAGCACTTCAGCTCTCTGCAAATTTGCCCCCGCCCCATTCAGTAAACCAAAAGCAACAGATACTCCTTAGAAGGCAATTTAGCAATCTCCCCCACCCCACCCCAGATTCCCCCATCCTAATATGCCAACCATAGGCAGGACTTTTTGGGGGAGGAGTTTGGGAACTACAATTTTCTGGATCTAGTTGCATTCATGAGGGTTATTCCTTATAAACTGGATCTTCGTTCACTGCCCAGGCCCGTTGGTCTCTCCTTGTCTTGCTCAGGTTCTGTGAGCGTAGCAATGTCCGCACGGGTGACTTGGTCAAGCAAATTGGCAGTTGAGTGTCCGCTGTCAGGAGTATGAGGGCCCAAACAGCCTCCTCTTCCCTTTCCCCTCACATCTCCACAGTAAATCAGATTGCCTGACAATTTTTTTTTTTTAGCTGCCTCTGAATCTAATGCCTTCAGCCTAGAAGTTTCCATTATATCACTCAGATCATGGCAAGAGCAATGGGCTTCTCTGATTAGTGCAGCTGAAGAGCAGAAATGAATCATAGCGCCTCTGTATTCTATCTAGAACACGGGTCTGGGAAGAGTGAATGCAGGAGGCCGGCCAAAACACAACCCCGGTGACTCAATTCTTAAATGATTTTTAAATGAACTGAAGGCTGGAGACTTATGTTGAATAAATACCTCCATTTAATAAGAATTAAGGAGAGGGCTGAGGTGGTGGGGCTAAGGAAAAGCCTGGGAACACACCTGCTTCTGATCATCGTTTGCTCTCAGTTTCCCTCTCCATACGATGGGGCCACTTTGTCATGCTCTGCTCTCAGAGGGCTGTCCCTGTGAGCAGTACATTCTAGAAACCGGCTTGGAAAACACCTTACAACAAATCAAAGGCAATTTTTCACAGTAAAGTGAGTTGGGCTTTCTACTGTAAAAGGAGAAAATAACAGACCTGGTCTCCCAGATCAGCTAAGTGTCCAACCGGGAAAGCAGGAATTATTCCGGCTCTTCTCAGAAAACTGGGAGGAATTTAGGAGCTCTTGCAAGCCAAGTGGAGTGAAAGCTAGAATGTCAAACTTTCTATTATTTGAGAATCAGTTAGATCAGGACCGGACCCTAAGAGGGTCTGCAGAGTGGAAGAAAGAACGTAGCAGGAGTTTGTATAAAGTCATCAGCGGATAGGCTTGGCAGGAAACTGAAAGGCTGCCTGATCCCACCCCCAGCCCAGCGCCCCTCACCTCCTCATTCCATCAGCTGGTGGTCTTGCCTTTGCCTGAAAGTTTCCGGTGACAGAGAATTACCACCTCTTGAGGTGGCCCATCTCAGTTTTGAGTATCTTGACTCATTATGGATTGTTTGTCCAATCTCCCAGATGAAACGTTATTGCACTGAGTTCCGTTGTCTGGTAATCCTTCCTATCTGGACACTTCCCAGGTGGTCTGTGTCCCTGACAAGGCAAACTCAGAGTGGAGTATAGCACTCTAGAGGGAGCCTAACCATCTGTGAACTGCCCGTAGCTGCTATCAGCAGGCTTCTCCATGCCCCCTTTGGCTTCCTCCTGCACCTCTCACCTGTGCACTGTGGTAACAGAGGAAGGGGGGGAAGGGAGGATGGAGGCAGGGGGCACCATGTTGATGATGCCTTGGTAGGTGAGATGGGGCCCTGTCACTCACCATTTTATCTCCTCTCTACTCAGGGGTTTTATGTTTGCTCTTTGTGTTTTGGGTAAGCATAGAGTTAAATTTTCTGGAGACACTGGTGGGAGATTATACTTTACAGCTGAAATACTGTTGGGTGAAATCTGTCAGAAACACAGCAGGTCAAGACATATGTCTCGTATGTCTCGGCTCAACCTGCATCATCTCCATCATGCAGTGGTTCTCAAAGGGTGGTTCCTGTGAGAAATGCAAATTATAGGACCTCACCCCAAACCTACTGTATGAGAAACTGATTGATATGGGGACAAAATTCTGGCCCCTGGCCTCAAGAGAGGACCAATGTGTGCCCCAGAGCTCAGGTGGGACAGGCAGGACCACCTGAAACTAAGACAACCATCTTGTTGCACCCCCTTCTCCCTCTGGCCTCTCTCCCCTTCTTCTGAGAGCACTTCCCCAATATGTGATTTTTAGAAAAAGAACTCCATCTCAGGGTGTACTTCTCAGGAACTTGACTTAAGACAATCCCCACAAATTAAGTGAGGAATCGGAGGATTTATAAAGATACTTTAGCGTCCTGTATGAGTGCCTGAAAATATCTAGATAATTATGTAGGACGTGATTTTTTTTTTTTTACCAGCCTTCGGATGTAGACATAGCCTGGGAGATGCCCCACCACGTGTGTCCAGGAGGGACACCTGGACAGAGTGGTGCCATTAGATTTCTTTGGCACAGAAGGATGCTGAGCCCGTCCTTAGCATTCCTGCAGCACATCCGCGTCTTCATTAGTTCTCTCTCAGACCTCCAGTGAGGTTGATGATTGAGGGCTTTGGGCTGATAAGCAGAATGAATGACAAGAGGTAAGCTGATGGCTGAAAGTCAGTTGCTGAATAAAATTGAGATTCCATCCCCACCCACCTGCCCACCACCTATAATAGCCTTGTTCTTTGTCTAATTATTTAATGACATTCATTAGAAGCAGATCTTCACCCCTCAACAGGGACTGTCCTAGGATTGGTAGGAAGGAAATTTGGCAAACTAGACAGTCTCAACATGATAAGAGACTAATATCCAACATTTAGCATGGAAAAGGATTTGATGCTTACATGAACTTAATGGTTCACTGTGTTTGCCTAGACCAGGGGTCGGCAAACTGCGGTTCGCGAGCCACATGCAGCTTTTTGGGTACTTTCCATCTCAAAAGTTTGCCGACCCCTGGAAGAGCCAATCCTGTCCCTCACGACAATTTAAAAATTATTGGAGAGCCATAAATATATTTTTACATAATCACCATTATGTGAATAATATCCTTTAAAAACTTTATCAATGAAACTATGATAGTTTTATTTTCATTTTCAATTTTATTTTAGAGCCACATGTATGTAACCCAAAGAGCCGCATGTGGCTCATGAGCCGCAATTTGCTGATTCCTGGCAGCTCTTCCGTCTCAAAAGTTTGCCGACCCCTGACCTAGACCAAAGTGGAGATTTGATGATTAGTTTGATTATTTGGGCTCTGTGGCTTCAGATACCAAACTGGACCACACCACATCAAATCTGTAGCTATATGGTGCCCACAGTTTTCTGAGAATCTCTTACGTTGGGTCTGAAAGGGTGCTGCTGCACTGAGACTGGAAGATGGGGAGGGCATCACCTTCAGTAGGAAGGTGACGCGTATGTGGTCATGGCTGATGCTGCTTGTGCATCCTCCAAGCACTCCCAGGGGCAGTAGACTGGCTGGAGTAGACGAGATGCTCAGTGTGCTGGTCATGTCTGATTCGGAGGCATATTTAGCACAGACCCCCTATGGGGAGATAGGTCGACTTGTAGACACAGTCCCTTGGCTATGGTATGTATTCATAACCTTCTGTGCTTGGCTCAGTGAATCATTCAATTCAGCAAGTGCTTCTGTTGAATGCTTATTATGTACCAGTCAGTGTCCCAGGTTCTGGGGATGGAGAGACAAAGGACACAGACATGACAGTCCCTGATTTCATAGGCCAGGGCAGGAGATAGATATGTGGAACAACAATTATGTTCAGCTTGGTAAGTGCGAAGGAGGCCTACAGGAGGCACGCTCTGCCCTGTCTGGCTGGTGGCTGGAAGAGGGAGTGAAGGGTTTCTTCAACAGTCTTGAAGGATAAGAAGAAAGGACCAGAGAAGAGAAAGGGTGGGGTGAGGAGAGAGGGAGACACAATAGAATGTCATTCCAGGCAGGAGGACCAGGGTGGAGAGATGAAACACAAGTAGATCCTTCTGGCTGAAGCATCAGATGTAGGGGGGGGAGGAGGAAAGAGGGGAGGGGCAGCAGTAGGACCAAGGCTGGGAGGGAGGTGGGGACCAGCATGAAGGGTCTGGGATATATGGATGGCACTGTGGACTTTGTCCTAAAGACAATGGGAAGCCATGAGGGTAGTGCTCAGAAGGGTGACAAGATCAGATGTTTAGAAAAGGTCTTTATGGCAGCAGTGTGGAAGGTGGAATGATAGGGGACAAGTAGTGACCCCAGGGAGAGCAGATAGGAGATTTTTGCTGGAATTCAGGAAAGAACCAATGAGAATTTGCTGTGCCTTATTGTGGAAGTATCAGACAGATCTCAAATTTAATCCCAGTTCTTCCTAATATCCATCCAAGTTCCTCTTAATCCCATGTGCCCCATATGTAAGATGGTTTGACCAGCACTTACCTGGCCAGGTTGTGAGGGTTGTCTGTAAATGCCTGGTACAGTGCCTGGAATTCAGCAACCACTAATAGGTGATATCCTTATTCTTAGTCTTGCTCTTAGGCAGCCATCCTGATTTGGGTAGTCTCCCTTAAAACAGGCATTGAAAGAAGAATGTGGGTGCAGGTGACCCCAGGAAGCAGGAGTAACTGAGTGAGGAAAGTCAGATGGGGAAGGAGGAAAGCCAGTGAAGGGGTGCTACTGAATGGGTTGCTGCTGTGGGCAACTGGGGTACAAATTCACTTGGGACCTGGGAGGAACTGTGTAAAATACAGCTCAAAATTGTCCCTAATGGGACCAGAAAACTGGAGTATTTTTCTACCAATCCCTGTCCCTACGTGGTTGAGGGTTGGCTCTATAGGTCTTGAATCCTCAATCCTTCCAGGCAGGCTGAACAAACTTTGGTGGCCCCAACATTGGTGGGGCCTCAAGTCCTCAGCAAGCCTCAAGCAGCAGATACAGAAGTGTCCACTGTAGCTGAGGTGAACCCAGAGGTTGGCAGAACATCATAGATGCTACAGCGGAGTGAGGGGTAATTAAACAATATTTAGAAAATGAAATCAATAGGCCTTGATGAGTAGAAATAAGAAATGCAGTGGTGTCTTAAAATGACTGTGTATTTTGGGTTGGGTCTGAAAATCGCAGTCCCATTCATTGAGTGTAAGACCATTGCCAGAGGAGTAGTTTTGGGGGGTAATGGCGGCAGGGAAGGGAGGGTGGTTTTGATTTGGATGTGTTGAGTCCAAGGGGTCCATAACATCGCTAAATATCGTACTGGGCTGGCAAATGAAATTTCCCTAATTCTGCATTACACTACATAGTCTCCATTTTGGCATGTTGAAATTCCTTAGAGAAGTTTTGTGGGGGCCAATCCTGTACGCTGGTAACAAGTGACGATTTTTTTCCCCTGCTACAAGAGCAGGTTTAATCTGATGCTTAAAGAAGAGCCTGTTGTCTCTTTCTACCTGCTGTTCACTTATTAGGTGACTTTGAACCTGTGGGTGAATTCCCTTGCAGATGATTTCCCTCTGAAGAAAGAGAATAATAAATACTCTCTCCAGTTATTGTATAGCTGTTGAAAGCTAAACAGCATTTTCAAAGCCCTTCTGAGCTCTTGCAAAGCACGGTGCCCCATTGAGTATTGTATTACTTTGTTTCAGTTTGCTTTCATAACTTACAGCATTCCAATTATCCTATTGTTACTGAATTCAGTGCTAAAGTGAATATGCTTGTTTACTAAAATGGAATTTTTATATGACAAAAACTTATATTTGCCAAGTGAGATAAGCTAGCTATTTAGCTAATTATGGCATAGAACTCATTTTAATTATATATATATATATATATATATATATATATATATATATATATATATATATTTCGCTCCATGTGCATATGTATAGATGGTGCCATATATATATATATATATATATATATATATATATATATACATTTTAAGAAAGGAAAAAACTATTAAAATTGTGATACTCAATATGTACTGATAACAAAAGATGAATATAAGTCACCTTTGACTTCTGCAATTACAAGAGGTGCTCAAAGTGGTTACCATCAGCGTCCAGACACTTCTGATGGCGAACTACTGCTTGAGTGACGCTGACCAAAGTGTCCACTTATACACATTTTTTGGCACCCCCGGTATTTGTATTTGGAGACACACATCCTGTTTTTGCTTTATTTCAGAATGCATTTTCCAGTAGATGTTGAAACCACTTACATTTTAATTTTCTAAAGTGGTTTCTTTGATGGATATTTTATTATAGGAAGGACAGACTATCCAAGTCTATGGGGCCAGACATAAAAATGCGTAGTAGGTAAAGTCAAGCTTTGGTTTTCTCTTTCAAGGTGACCTCCCCCTTCCCCAAGAGCCTTCCCATGTCCCAGTGCTGACAGCCAAGGTGCCCAAGGGTTGTTGGTCTCCTTGGTACCATCACAAATATCTGGTGAGTTTGCCTATGAGGTTCATTTTAGCCACATTTGTTTGTAGAGTGTTGGGTAAACATGAGGGAAAGTGGAAGAAGTGAAGACAGCAAGCCAGTGTCAGAACAAGGCCAGACATCCTGAGTCTGTTCCATGCTCCTTAGTGGGTGAGGTGGCCCTGACAGTTCTGGTGGAGACTGGCTCCAAACGGTGGCAAAGAAAGAGGAAGATAGGAGATAGTGGCTATGCCTGTAGACCAGGCATTGTCCTAAGTATTCTGCATTGTGTAACATCTCATTTAGTAAAGAGATATATTTTCTTAAAAATAAACTTGAGAATAAACGTTTCTGGAGAAAAGTGGAAAGCCCGTTTCACGTGGCTCTTGTCTCGCTGCGAGTTCCTGCTGCTGTTCCGGAGAGGAGCCCTCCCCACTTTCCTTGTTTAAATCAATGGTTCTAAGAACTGAATTATGTGTTTGATTTTTTTTTTAAGTTCCAAGCAAAAATAAGATCTTTTAATGGTCATGTCTCTGCGGGAAAAATATGACAGTGAAGTCCGAGAGGTTTTCAAAACAGAATTTTGGAGTCATGAAATAGTTTTCAGAGTCCGAAATGAAATGATGACAAGGACATGATGTTACTTTTGAAGGACAAAGTAAGCCAACACCTGCACAGATTGGGCGGTTTGGGGCTGCAGTGTGGGATGATTCATTCTTCTGCTCTGCATTTGATGGGATTGCTCAAGAATAAAGCTTTAGATGGTAGAATAGAAAGGCTGCCTCTCATGGGGCCTGGTCATCATGGGTCTGAAGCTGTCTGGCAACCTGGTCACATCCAACGTTTCTTTTCAGAAACTGAGGTCCGGGCAGCCTGAGCTTGATAGGCACATGCGTGGTGCCTGCAGAAACACTCAACTTTGCACCCGCTGTGGGTGGCGAAGCACTTGTGTGTGCCCACCCTGCTGTTCAGCGTGGAGCCACCACTGGTTTCAATTATGACTTCAACAGGCAGCTTTGAGCGCTCCTCTGTTCATTACAGCACCTCACACTCTATAATTAGTGGTAAAGGAACACGGGCACTTCAGAAATATAAAGGGTTAGGCAATTATCAGGCAGTAAAGGCAATGCATTGGGACTTTTCTGCCTCATGTTTTGTTTCTTTCAAGTTAAAAAACAAAAAAATGTTTTGTTGCTTCATTTTATTTTCTTTCCTTGAATTATTTGGGTTTGAATTTCATCCTGGCCACTTCTTAGCTGTGTGACTTGGGGCGTTTGACCTAACCTCACTGCCCAGTTTTCTTTTTTTCTTTTTTCTTTTTTTAATCTGTGAAATGGAAATAATGATAGTTGCCATCTCATGGGGATAGTTTGGGAATTAAATAATTTATGCAGCCTGCTTTATAAGGAACTCTGCTCATAAAAAAGCTTGTTCAGTAAATGTTAGCTCTCATTATTATCATTTTAATTTCAAATAAAATGAATCCATAGAGTGTAGAGCATAGGTCTTCTTAAAAGCCTTCTATTACGAATATGTTCAAATACAAACACACAAATAGATTGGTATAATTACCACACACAACCAAGCTAGCATTGACAGTGGTTAATATTTTATCAATCTTATTTCATATAGCCCCCTGTATTTTCTCATGGAATGTTTTAAAGCAAATTCCACGCATCATGTCATTTCACCCATGAATTTGAATCTTTTTGGTATTAAAACAACTAATCTGCTAACAGCTTCTTTTTTTTTTTTTTTTAAGATTTTATTGGGGAATTGGCGGAGGGGAACAGCGTTGGGGAATCGGGGAAGGGGAACAGACAAGTTGCTGTCTTTTTGTTCTTCAGTTTAGTTGCGGAGGATGTTGCTTCACTGTTGGTATCGTCATTGCGCTCTTCCCGGATGAGGGAGATCGGTCGCTGGCCTCTGGATGTCGCTCACTGCGGCTATTGGCAGCTCACGCTGGCTGCGGGCCACTCACTGTAGCCTATGGCAGCCCACTGCAGCAGGGGCTGCAGCCCACACCATCACCGGGGCTCGCACAGCCCAGCTCCAGGTGGAGCTGTTGTTAGCTGTAGAGGGCAGTGTCACTGGCCCTCATGTGGGATCCGAACCGGGGCCGCTGGCATCCCAAAACCAGCGCTTAAGCAATGCGCCACTCGGCCGGCCCTAACAGCTTCTTTTTGATATTAACATCCCTGATATGCTAAGAGCTCCTTGGGACTATGTTTTCCTAACCTCAAACCCTAGTTACTAGAGGAATTACTGAATGCAGTTAGTAATACTTCTACCAATGTTGAATTAGTAAACGAACAGCCCCAAACAGCTTTACTTGAGTTTATGGTAGATGCTCCATAAATATTTGTTGAGTGACTAAAAGAGGGGAGGAGGTTTACAGAGTCTCCAATGTGTATGGATAGGCACATGTTTTATAAAATCAAAACACAGTTTTAATACTTTAATGAGACTTCCCAATACTTGAATCCCACAGGTTTAATACCGCAGTGAGCATTAATAATGCCCAAATAATCAGCCCTTGAAAAGTTTAATTCTGGTATTCAAATTATTTGTGAATGTCTAACCGTAGGCAAGTTCATGAAAAGCAATTAGCAGATTTTTCAAACACATGACAAATCCTTTATTACTGTGCTTATAAGTCACATGGTTTACAGAAAACCAAATGTAATTAAATAACATTGAACTTGAAATCTACCACAGACTCAAGATATACAAGTTATACTTGGCAAGGCAAAACTTCTCAAACACTAGGTTTTTTCAGGTAAAAGATAAATTTCCATTAAGTAATTCCAACATGTTTTGCTTTTTTTTTTTTTTTGTCTTACAGACATTTCCTTTGGCAATAACTTCCACTTTAGCGTTTATTATATAAAAATATAACAAAATTTCATTATATACAAACATTACATTACACAATGTACAGGTTAAAAACACTAAGAAAATGGCAAGCTGCAAGTGAAATTAAAGTCAATAGCATGATAAGAGAAAGGAAATACGGCACACATTTCATAAAAATTACATTAACTACATTTTTTGTTTGCAAATACCAAACAGTACCAATGTGATTGGAAATAGCTTCCAACAACTTCATTTTAAGGCACATCTTGCATATTTATATATACAACACTGAAACCGGTCAATAACTTAGGGGCTTCTCAGAGTGGCCTGTGTATGTGTGAAGACATGCAGCATAGGGTTACACATTTTCATTGGCTTCCTTCTTTGGGGACAAGTATCTGCCAGGGGAGGACTGATAGAGGGGGACCCCAATCTCCTGCAAGTCCGGGAGCCTCCCTGGACGAGGAGGGGAGAGCAGAGTGACTGTCCTGTCATAGTCTCTGTGCAGCACTTTCTCGTAGACGCTCTGCAGCCCCACTGTCTTGGGCAGCTGGGCCTGGTAGAAATTGTCCCTGCGCAGAGGGTCGCGGGGCAGTGACGTGCTCTTACAGAAGGTGGACATCTGGGCGGGTGGGTGAGGTGAGGGCTGCGTGTTGGGCCCCCCACATGACGGGCTCCAGCAGCGGTCAGAGTGGCCCAGGATCTTACACTCGGCAGTGCACGCCCACAGTCCTAACAGTCAAAGAGAAAAGAAGAGAGCATGATTATTCCCAAGATGATGCATTTTCGCCTCCATCTTCAGAATGTCAGGCAGGGTCAGGGTGGCTGAAAAAGAAAGCGCATATGAAGATGAATGCCAGTGAGTCAAGATTTGAAAGGAACGTTGCTTCCTGTAAAGCCACCAAACTCCTAGTTGGCTCAGCTTCTTTTACTGGAAAGAAAAACAAAAAAAATTGATAAGCAGAATTTCCCTCGTCAGACCCTTTCCTCTGCCTACCAGGATGGGGCTGTGCTGATTTCAAGTGATGGAGCTGCCTCGACTGGGCGTTTTGAAATGCACCGTTTGAGGTCTGCCTGGAACTGGAACTCGGGGACTAAAAGAAGTGGGGAGGGGTGAGTGGGGCTGGGAACGGAGATTGACAGGAGGGATGCAGTGGCAAAAGAGGAGGGCGAGGAGGGATGCTGAACTTGGTAGGAAAGAGTCCTCACCACTCTGCATGTGGTTGATGAGATCCTTTTTCAGAGCGTCCCCGCTGATGTCGGAATCGCTGTCGTTGAAATCACTGTCCCCTTTGCCACTATCTTTGCCGCTGAACTTCTCCGCTTCACGGCCGGAGATGGTGTTGAAAGAGTGTCCTTTCCACACCGCCACAGGGGGCGCAGCCTCCTTTCTGAAGCCCGGAGAGGCACCGTAGGGCTGCAGCAGGGAATGGGGGGAGCGGGGATGAGGGTTGGACACAGAACACAAAAAACAAAACAAAACAAAAAAAGTGCAACAGGTTAGGCATCTCCGGCGCGCGCCCACCGAGACCCCTCCGGTCGCTTCCCCCAGCCTGCCCGCGGAGCACGGAGCGGGGCGCCCAGCAGAAGGAAGGCCTCACCTCGGCGTGCGCGCCGCGGAGCCGCTGCTGCCCCTCGAAGCGACAAGAGCTTTCCCCCGTGGCGCTGCCGCCCTCGGAGCCCGGCACTTCGGCCGCCGCGACCGCGGGCGGGGGCGCGTCGGCCGCGGGGCTGCCAAAGGGCGCTTTGCCGCTGCCGGGGAAGGCGAGGACGTCGAACATGTTGGGCTTGGGCCCGGCTCCCCGGGCGACCTCCTCCGGGGAGCCAGGAGCCGAGGCGCCGCCGCCCGCCGCCCCGGGCCGCTCTTCCCGGCGGGGCCCCCCTTTGCGCACCTCCTTCTTCCGGCGATTGCAGGTAGTGGCGATGGCGATGATGGCGGCCAGAAGCAGCGTGCAGCTCCCGGCCAGCACGATGATGACGATCAGAGGCGTGTCCCACTGGAGCGCGGGCCCCGACGCCGCGAGCCGCGAGCCGGGGGGGCGCGAGTGCTCCGGGCTCCCGGCGCTGGCGGGGGCCGTCGGCCCGCGCCCGCCTCCGGCTGTCACCACGAAGCTGACGGTGGCGGTGGTGGAGAGCGGGGGGCGGCCGCCGTCGGACACGACCAGCAGAGCCCGGAACACTCGACCGGGCGGCTCCTGCGAGAGGTCGCCCGTGAGCACGATCTCCCCCGTGCGGCGGCCTATGGCGAAGGCTTCCCGCGGCTCCTGCTGCAGGAGGTCGAACGCCAGCTCCCCGCCGGCGCCTTCGTCCGCGTCGCGGGCCTGCACGCGCGCCACGGCTGTGTCCCTGGCGGTGCGCCCCGGGACGGCCACTTCCAGGGAGCCGTTGGCCGGCGCGGGGCGCACCAGGACCGGTGCGTGGTCGTTCTGGTCCAGCACTCGCACTTGCACCAGGGCGCTGCTGGAGAGCTGAGGGGAGCCGCCGTCGCTCGCTTGGATGCGCACGTCTAGCTGGCGCAGCGTCTCGTAGTCGAAGCTGCGCAGCGCGTAAATGGCCCCGGTAGCCGGGTCCACCGAGACATAGGTGGACACTGCGCCTCCGGCGCGGCCCACCTCGGCCTCCAGCAGCCGGTAGGTGACCTGGCCGTTTCGGCCCAGGTCAGGGTCCCGGGCGGCCACCGTGGCCAAGTAGGCGCCGGGCGGGTTGTTCTCTCGCACCGACACCTCGTAGACCGGCCGCGTGAAGAGCGGCGCGTTGTCGTTCTCGTCGCCCACGCGCACCGTGTACGGCCGCACAGTGCGCAGCGGGGGCGCGCCGCGGTCCTCCGCCACCAGCGTCAGGTTGTACTCGGCGATGCGCTCGCGGTCCAGAGACGCGGCGGTCACCACCAGGTAGCTGCCCGCGTAGGCGGGCTGCAGCCGGAAATGCTCGTGCCCATAGAGGGCGCAGCGCACCTGCCCGTTGGCGCCCGAGTCCCTGTCCGAGGTGCTGACGAGCGCCACCAAGCTTTCCCGCGCCGCCCCCTCTGGCACTAGAGAGATGGCACCGGCCTCGGGCGTCCCGGGGCCGGTGGACGAGGTCGCGTCTGTCCCACCGAGAGCGGCGGTGGCGGCGGCGGCGGCAGCGGCGAAGGGCGAGGCGGCAGGCGCGCCGGGGGCAGCCAGCGGGGTGATGGCGATGTCCGGCGCGTTGTCATTGACGTCTCGGATGCGCACGATGACCTTGCAGGTGGCGGCGCGGGGCCCGGGCCCGCGGTCCTGAGCCCGCACGTCCAACTCGTAGGTGTCCTGGCGCTCGTAGTCCACGGGTCCGGCCAGGGTGAGGCGGCCGGAACGGGGGTCGAGACGGAAGAGGCGGCGCGCCTCCGGCGGGGTGCGGGCGCCAAAGGAGAACACCACGTCGCCATTGGGGCCCTCGTCGGGGTCGGCCGCGTCCAGGTCGAGCAGCAGCGAGCCCACGGGCGCGTCCTCCGCCAGCTCCACCTCGGCCACCGCGCCCTGCGGGAAGGCCGGGCTGTGGTCGTTGGCGTCAAGCACGCGCACGCTGAGGGCGGCCGTGGCGGAGCGCGGCGGGCGGCCGCCGTCCTGGGCCACCAGCTCCAAGCTGTAGGCGGCCTGGCTCTCGCGGTCCAGCTCCTGCAGCAGCACCAGGTCGGCGCACTGGGCGCCGTCCGCGCGCGTCTGCAGCTCCACGCGGAAGGGGCTGTGCGGCTCCGCCAGGCGCACACTCTGCAGCGCGTTGGCGCCCACGTCCTCGTCCACCGGCACCTCCAGGGGGATGCGCGTGCCCACGGCCGCGCCCTCGGACACCTCCACCGGGATCTGGGCCCGGGGGAAGCGCGGCGCGTGGTCGTTGACATCCCTCACCTCCACCTCCACGTGCACCAGGCGGAACTGCTCCTGCGAGAAGCTGACCACGTCGAAGGCCAGCACGCACTGCGGGGCCTGCCCGCACAGCCGCTCTCGGTCCAGGCCCGCGTCCCCGACGGTCAGCTGCCCGTCGCCCTCGCGCACCCGGAGCAGCGAGCTGTTGAACTGCTTCATCAGGCGGAAGCTTGTGTCTCCAGACACTTTCATATGCAGGTCCTCAGCCAGGGTCCCGATGACTGTGCCGGGAGCGTCCTCCTCGAAGGTGCTGTATCGGACTGTCTTGCTCTGGGCCACGGACAGCACCCAGCAGAGGCTGAAGAGCTGCAAGGGGAAAAGGCAGGGGCTGCCCCTGCGCCCCGCTGGACTCATGCCGCCAGCTCCAAGCACTATTCCAAAAGGCTGACGAAGAGATTCCTTTCGGGTTTGCAGGTCCGGGCGTGAGTCCCGGGCGGCTCGGAGCACGCCTTTTGCGAACGCTGTGCGGGAGACTGCTGCCGGCTGCAGCTCCGCGGCTCAGGCTGGCGCTGAGGACTCGCGGACCCGCCTCTCCGCCGCACCTCTCTCTCCTGTCTCCTCGTTGGCGCTGCGCCGCCGCTCTCCGCCTCCGCTTTTATAGCGGTCGATATGCAAATCACTCGAGCCAGGCAGCCAATGGAGACCTCGCCCTCGCGCCGCTCCTACGCCAGCCTCTGACAATCCCTTTAATGTGGAAAGGCTTAGAGGGGGAATAAAAGAAAGGAAAATTAGAGAATCTTTCCTTTGTTTCTTTAACTCCTTTTGCGTTTTTCCCTTTCCTGTCAGCGCCTTGTCTGTAGAGGAGTTGGCACAGGTTTTGTTTATTGTGCCCCTCCCGTGACGGCTGCTTGATCTAAGAGCAAACACGCTAGGATTTCGGCCCCCCCCCCCCCCCGGGGCTCAGCATCCTCCTTCCCCCTTTTGCATTTTGCACCTCGGAGGCTTCCGAGCTCTCGCAGCCCCGCTCTCCACATTCTTGCTCTTCCAGGTGAGGCTCTGCTCGCCTTCTTTCAGCTTCCCACAGCTCCCCCGGAACAGCCTCTCGATTAAGGAGTCCAAAGGAAAAGGAAAAATTGATTTTATTCCAATTTGTGTACGCAATTGTGTTTTGCTCGTGTGAGCCCCGGTGATCAGAGTTGCCACTTCCCTTTCAGAAAAGAGCCCTGCGATGTGTTAGTATGCATGTCACTGTCCAAATGGCTTTCTTAAGCGCTGGGCGCTAGCAGGCAAGGAAAAAAAAAAAGTTCCAAATAGGATTTAGCATAAGCTTGAGGAGATTTGGAAAGGTTTCAAAGATCAGACTGTATCAAAGGCTTATGAAGCCCTCGTTAGCTGTGGAAATAGAATGGCGTGGCAGGCGATCCCATTGGAGGCCCCAATGTCTGTATTATTTCACAGTGACAAGCTAAGGGGAGAGAAAGTTGAACAGTTTCCACAGTGGAGTTGGGCTAACTTGAATATAATGAGCAAACACCACATGTATCCATTATGTTCCTCTATTCATCCCCAATCACTGCCATAACTCTCCGGCTAAACGGTGATGGGCGCCGAATTCCACACAATACCCGGCTCATATTAAAGTGCAGTTAGAGAACTTTCTCTCCCGATGCCTTGTTCCGCCTATTTAGAGGGTTTTCTTTCTGTTCAAATAAGGCCTCTCTGGGAAGCAACACTTATCCTGTTCCAGAAGAACAAAAATCACAGCATGATGTTGAAACCTGGCACGAACTTGGGAGAACTTAACCATCTGCCTAAGAAAGTGTGGAGCTGGGGCTGGGCCGGCTTCTCGCTGCCCCCACAGGTATCCCTCCTCCAGCATTCCTGAAGGTCAGGGATATGGGGCTCCAGGCAGGTACAAGACAAATTCTGATTCTTGTTCAAGAGCTTTATTGAGCAGGCTATGCAGATAACTTCACACGTAGGAGAAGAGGGATAACAAAAGTCACCCACTGGAAGAAATATTTTTAAAAAGCAGACTGCATTTAAAAAATGTTCTTCTGAATCCTGATTTTAGTCCTGCTCTCAACATCCTATCTGTGTTTTCTTTTCCCTCAAACCTGAGGGAATGAATGTGTTCTGAGCTTTTTCCAGAAGAGATACAGGAGTCCTCTGAGAGTAGGGAGACCAAGCAGGGAGCTGGGTGGGCAGTGGGAGTGGGGGAAAATGAAAGAGGTGCTTGGAGTTGCCTGAAAGCAAAAAAAAAAAAATGCAGCCTCAGCCATCAATACATAAAAGCTCTTATGAGACTGAGTGTGTGGGGGGCGTTGAATGATCGGGGGTTTCCTCTGAGCGGTTGTACCCCTCGGTTCCCTTTCCTCTCTCCACCACCTTGCAGCCCTGGGAATGGTAAAAGCAATGAGGCTAGGCAACTGCGACGCCCCCTACAGGAGCCCAATTGTCAGCCATCTCTTTCACTGTTTTTCCTTCCCAACTTCCATTTAAAAGCTTGATCTTTCTTTGCTCCCGCCCAAGAGACATTTCTGGGAGGGTTACGCTCAGCCCAAAGAACTTTGTTTTCTCTCTGAGCCCGGAAGCTCTCTCACTCTGGCCTTGGGCTTGCTGGTGACCTTTGGCGCTTCCAGGGTCCCGCCCTCCTTGCTCACCTGCGTTCCCGGGTCGACCCACACCCGAACGGGTTCAGAACTCGGCAGTCGGACAGCGGCCTGCCCCATACCACTCGCGTACCCGGCAGAGGTCTTGCCGGCGCCGCACCGCTGCTGCTGAGTGGAGAACGCGGGGAGGAGGGGAAGAAGGGAGAGGACAGTGGGGCAGGAGTAGCAGAGAAAGGATGTCTTGTGCCGTTCCCGTGACTAGACACTTGCCCAGAGCCCGGACACGAGTGGCTGCGAGCCGGAGCCCACACCTGCGCCCCCTGCGCGCCCCGACGCCTCTCAGTTCTGGGCTGGACCGCGCGGGAGCCCAGCCTTGCGCTGTTTAAATTTGGGGGGTGGAGGAGGATTTGAATTCTCCTTGGCAGGAGAACCTGAACGACCTAATCCTTCCCTTAAAGCACTTCCACGTCATCCTGCTCTTTCTCAAGACTGACATAAACGAAGGCGTGCTGCAGCGGGGAGAAGAGGGATGGATGAGGAGGCAAAAGCCAAGGGGCGGGAGGAGAGGTGTGGGGCAGCCAGCAGCAGGTCCAAAGCGTTTGACCCTCTGCCGGCTCCTCGGAAGCGGCCAAGACAGCGGCGGCGCCAGGCAGCGCGGAGCGGAGAGCCCTGGGCTGGGATCCCGGGAGCAGAGCGCCGGGCCGGGCGCGCGGAGGCCTCTCCTAGCCGGCGGCGGAGGTGTGAAGGCACGCGAGCCGAGTGAGCTAGCGCCCCCGCCTCCGGCAGCCTCCAGATGATGGAAATACGATTTAAAATAGCGCATCAGCGCCTACTGCAACTACCCTCGGGACGCTAAAGGTCAGGGGAGCTGGGGCCGGAGGAGCAGGGGGCAGGGAGGAGAGCTCGCCCTCCCCCGAAGCGGATCGGGCCCCACCAAAGCCGCTCAAATCGGCTTGTTATCATACCAAAGGCCTGGAGCGGCTCAAAGGAGCCCCTTTCTCTCGGGGTTAGCAACTTCGCCGGCAACTGTCTCGAAATCCTGAGAACAAACACAGCCCCACAATGGCCGGAATGCAAATGTTGCGGGGCCCCGCAAAGCTGGGTTGCTGTTAGCGAGCCTAATGCCTGCATTGTGAAACTCGCGTGCAGACCCCAAGATTGACACGGGCGTCACATGACGGATGAGGGCTCCAGGAAGGTTTTCAAAGCGGCGACAATGGGGGGCTCAGCCCGATCTGATATCTCCCACAGTTTAGCGGGCAAGAAAATGAGGCTATGTTCTCATATGTAATAGGATTATCTTTTCCATTTCAAGTTCTATACAGCATGTAATTTATTTTTAATTAGGATTATATCTACCAGGAAAGGGAACTAGACTTTGCTGGAGAGTATAATTCTAAAAATGGGTGGGGAGAGGGGTTATTTTTTAACCTTTTAACCCCCCCCCCCGCCCTCTCCCAAGGGGAAAAAGAAAAGCAGCTCAGAGCCCATCGTTTTTCCTCCATCGGATAAACCGTCCAGGGAAGTTTGCAGCAAGTGCTCGCCCAAGCAGAGAATGGAGGCAGCTCTTCAGGGCTATCCAATTCCTTCTTGTAGCGAAAGTAGACTTTGTAGAAATCTCTTAGAATTCCTAAATCCCTGGGTTTTACGGGGTTTGCTCTCTAGAAATGTAACCAAGCTCTTTTCTTTACTCCAAACTTTATATTTTTTTAAAAAAGTGTCCCCCTAACCGTTATTGAGCTATCACTATTGTTATAATGACTTTTAAACTTTAATACCAAACCACAGAGCAACATCCCCCATAGCCCTGATTCAAAAAGTCAGACAATGAAACAATTTAGGAGTGAAGGTAACTGGTGTTCAATCATTAATTTTGGATTGATTCCAGTACCAGATGCCCACAAACCCTGGGCTGTTCCCAGGTCTTGGGCCACTCCTCCTTTTGTGTGTTCTGGGTGTCAGAATGCTCTGGGAATCAAAAAGTGGCCCTTTACCTGATAAGAAACTGACTGTTGACTTCAGGTTTCAGGGGTCATCCTGCTTGGGTTCAAATATGAACATTACAACTGATTTGCTGTGTAACATTGGGCAAGTTAGTTGATCTCTCCATGTCTTAGTTCTTTCATCTGCAAAATGGGGATAATAATAGTACCTTATAAGTTTATCTTGAGGACTGTGTAAGGTACAGTATCAGGTGGTTAGGAAGCCCTGAACACATGTTAGTTATCATTTTCTTTTAAAGCACAAGAAAGAAACATCAGAAGTCATATAATTTAAATCTCTTATTTTATAGGCAAGATGTTTGTTCAGAAAGGAAAAACAAAACAAAACAAAACCCCTCCCATTTCATGACTGCTTCTTTACTGTAGTTACAACTGTCCTTCTGATTCCTTTTTAATTTTTTTCCTCCTTCTGGAAATACTAATATAGTAGTAGGCATATAGATCCCAAAAGAAGGGGAAAATGGCCACTTGAGAGTTCAATTAACTTTCATGTCCTCATGTCATTTTAAAATCTTTTGGTACCTTACTCTCTGGTTAAGATCAGGTGATGACAAAAAGGAGTAGACTTTTTTTTTTTTTTGAACCACCCATTTCCACAAAAGGCATGTATCATGACTGAAGCCACCTACAGATACAAATATTTAATGGACAGCAATCCAGAATCCTGGGGAGAAACTGTTCAGTGGAGAGGAGCCTAAAGAGACACGATACTACATGTAATATGGTATCCTGGAAGAAAAAAATGACATTAGGAGAAAACCGAGGAAATGTGAATAAAGGATGGACTTTAGGTATCAACGTATCAATGTTTTCATTAACTGCAACAAATGGACCATACCAGTGTAAAATGGTAATAATAGGGGAAATTAGGTATGGAATTTATGGAAAGTCTCTACTATCTTCGCAATTTTTCTGTAAATCTAAAGTGTTCTAAAACATAAAATTTATTATCATTATTTTTAAAAAGAACAAAAGGCATCGTGTAGCCTGCCTGCCGGGCCTGAGGCAGGGGAGCTAGATGAGGGAGAGGTCAGCAATTGGTGTTGGAAGGGCTGTGAGGAAGGCCACTGCTGCTGATGTCAGGAGGCTGCCCCCAGTCTTTGTGAGAGTGGAAACCTGGACATACCTCACAGGGTTGGAGAGCAGCGGGGTGGGTATGCACTGCCTGCTTGTAGGAGCCCAGGGAAGGGCTCCATTTTGCTGGGGAGTGGCAGTGCTCAGGAAAAGCTTCTCAGGGGAGGTGACTTGGAGCTGAGTTTTGAAGGATGAGTAGAAATGAGCTAGGGATATGAAGGGAGAGGCAGGGGTGGAGACGGACAGGGCATGCCCAGGGCAAATTCAGTGGCAGGACTTTCTTGAGGGCTGGGGGGTAGAGTTCTGTGAAAGGCTGGGTAGGGGCACTGGGGTGAAGAAAGCCAGAGTGAGCAGGTAGGTGCTTCTTTACATTATGTTAAGGAATTTCAGGTTTATCCTTAAGGCAGTGGGGAGCTGTTGAAAGGTGTCGCCCCTAAAATTAGTAGGCTCAGTAGGGTAAAAGGAGGATGAAAAGAGATCAAGGAAGGGAAGTGGAGGGAAAAGCCTAAACTGGTGGACTTTGATCTGGGAAGGGCAACTTTCCCAAAGGACTGGTTAGGGAACAGTGACTAGTTTGTTAGTGGTCCTAGTGAGTGGTCTAGCTGAATCCCAGGAGACTCAGGGCAGAAAGGCTGGCATGGAGATGGGCTCAGCCAGAGGACTGTTTCCTGATGTGCCCGGCCTGCCTTCTCCTCTAGCCAGGGGGCGCTAAAGCCAGCGGTGCCTCAGGAGCATGTTGGTGATGCTCACGCCATCACCAGTCATCGGGAGGAGCTTTAGCTTTCTGAGCAACAAAACAAAACAAAACAAACTCCCCCACCCCTCCCCCGTCTCCCACTGCTGTCCACTTGCCCCCTCCTTGGAAGCAGACATCCCAGAGAAGGTTCCAGGAGTAACTGCCTTCTCCAAGTCAAATGGCGGTGGGACCAGAGCAGGGTGTTCACAGCAGGTCATGGCCTGGAGGTGTGAACAGAGAGCCAGCCACCCCTTTGTTGCTTGAGCATTCAGCGTTGGAGGAAGAATTAGAATTTCCCTGAAGTCTTTTGGTTGGAAACTATGGGATATTGGATGTGGCCTGGGCTCCTAGGACCTTGTTTATGGTTTGCGGGCACTTTGAGGCGGAATTAGAACTGATTACAGAATTCATGGCGAAAAAGAGTCTTTAGATAACCAAAGGAACCCTCAGCAAGGAGCAAAAGAACCACAAATCTCTGCTCACACCGTGCACAGGAGTTCTGGAGTTAGACAAATTGGAAGGATTAATTGCTTTCAGAGCTCAAAATGTGTTGCTGCAAATTTGGGGTTTGTTATTAATAAATCCCACATGATTCAAAAGAAATTAAAGCAGGAAGCTAGAGCCTTTTCAAGGCAGAGAGAATTTTAATCATTGACTCGTCTTTTTTTTTTTTTTTTCCTCCCCTTGATGTCATTGTTCTGTTAAGTGCAGAAAACTTCTGAGTCAGGCCTTGCTTTGCCTCTGCTGGCTTGAACTGGCCTGCTCCAAGTGGGTCAATCCACGTTTGAAATGGAAATGCAGTCTGCACGACAGCCTCATCCTCAGAGCCCTGGGACCTGGGCCCAGCCAGGGCATGGTGGAGCCTGGTGGTATAAATTTCTCCGTAGATCTGAGAACAGTTTTAGGCCATTGATCTCATGTCACCCAGCATCGAGATGGAGTGACAGCTGATAAACTGCAGGGTGACAGGCTGCAGCCTTGGGGGGGAAAAAAAAGTCTAGATGTGGGATTAAAAAAAAAAAGAGCTGATGAATTAGTTGATGAACCTGCCATCCAATTCCTTTCACTCTGGATTTTTTCTGAACATTTTTGAAGCGTTTATTTTCAGGTAATTTTACAGTTGTCTTTTTGTCCTTCAAAGGGGCTTTGGTCTATGAAACCTCTCAGGGAATTTAAATAAAATCATTATTATACATAAGCTCAGCAGCCCCAGAAGTCTCCAAAGCCTTGCTCTTAGGCCTAAACCCTTAGCAGGCTTTTACCTACACAGGCAGGAAACTGGGACTCACATAACCACCTGAATTAATGCTAATTAGTGATTCTTCAGCAGCCGGCACCTCTCAAACACTGCATGCTTTAATAGGGGCCAGTGGGAAAGACGAACACTGGTGGGAGTGGGAATAGATGAGATGCTCTGTGGCCAATATTTAAACGAGTATTTTTTTCTTCCCCCAATTTTTTGAGTCCTTTCTGGATTCCAGCCCCCTGCAAAGGGCAGTAGGAATCCCATGTTAGTCCAGGAAGGCCTGGGTGCCTCAGAGAGATTGTGTGTGTGTGGGGGGGGTTAGGTGAGAGGGCCAGGGAGAGTAGGGGAGTGTGGCGGATCATTTGTGTTTGCGGGTGAATAAAGATTGAATTCTTGCTGCCCTGGTTGGGCTCTCTGGCTTTGGTGTCCAGTGTGGGAACCCAAGATGGGGAAGAATGGGCTGCCTCACGCATTGAACTGAGAGCCCTCTCGGGCACGGCCGTCCGACCGCAGGGCATCAATCTTGCTTTGCTTTGCCTGGGGAGCCTTGTATAGAATCCATGGTCTCAGGGGGCTAAGAAGAGGGTTAGATGGAGGGATCAGAGCCCCCACAGGGAAAAATAATGTGACAAGCTGTCAGAACATGGCGACTGGGTGACTCCTGTTCCCTCAGTGGTCAGGGGGCCCTGTTGGGCCCTGCATCCTTCAGGGCTGGGAGCTGGGAGGAGGGGACAATATAGGATGTGTGATGGATTACACACCTTTCCATCAAACCCCAGTGAAGGCTTTTGCTGGGCTTCTGGAAAAGGAGGAGTGGAGTGGCTTTTTCCAGGAGTGGAACGTTGCGAGTAGCATATTTGGGTGGGGGATTCTAGTGATAAGGAGCCATGGAATCTATAGGTATCAAAAAGCCTGCTTGTTGAGGTTAACTGTGGAGTAAGTCACCAGGAGGAAATTCAGGGGGTGATAGCAAAATACAGCATGTCAAAACAACAACAACAACAACAAAAACCCAAAAAACCAAAAACAGCCTGTCAAAGTCTAAGGTAGGAGTTCCTTAATTTAGAATAATTGTATCAGTTGGATAGGCCAAGCTGTGCTTCAGTAACAAGGAACCCCCAAATCTTAGTGATGTAAAACAGCAAATGTATTTTTTTGAATATTCTGCATGACAATTGGGAGGTGCTGTGTGCTGTCCTCACTTGGGGACTCAGGCTGATGGAGTAGCCACCTCTGGAACATTCTTCTCATCGTGGCAGAAGGAAGAAGGAATGCAGCGAACTGTGCATGGGCTCTTAAAGTTTCCACCCAGATATGACAGACTTCTTCACTTCTGCTTACATTTCTTGGTCCATTTCAAAATCCTGGTGAGGTAGCATGAAGCTCCTTCTTCCCAGTCGCTGGGAGATGGGCTTGAGGGAACCGAGCAGGGGAGCCGGACAGAACCCTTAGGCGGACTGACTGCCAAGTCTGTGCTCTGAGCTTGCCTCTCATTCTCAGGCTCTGGACATACCATTACTTCCTCCTCCTCCTCCCTCTCGTCCCCTCCTCTTTCTCCTCCTCCTTCTTCTCCTTCACCTTCTCTCTCCTTCTCCTTCTCATCTTCGTCCTTTTTCTCCTTCTTTAGCAGCAGGAAAATAGCAGTTGGGAGAAATGCCGGTGAAAGGCATATGTGTCTCTACATTGAAGGAAGGTCAGAAATAAATTAGAAGTGTCCTCATGTGACACATTCCTTAAAGCATAGGCTAAATCATAGCTCCAGACTAATTAGTGAGGAAATCCCCCAAGAGTGAAAGATTGAGTATTGGTAATGGGATTACATGTCCTCTCCCTGGTGCTTGGGAAAAACTTGCATAAAGTATCTTCATTAATCAGAGTCCTAATGGCTTTTACTTTTACCACCATCAAGTGTCTACCAGGATCGAAAACATTTTACTAAGCAACTTTTAGAGTGTGAAACTGTGTTCTGCCGAGTACTTTGCCTTTGGGTTATGCCATCTGCCTTTTATGGGGTTACAATCCTGTGGATGGAAGTGCTCAGGGCAGCAAAACAAATGCCGAGAACAACAGGAATATGAATATTGACACACTGGAGACGAAATGGTTTTCTGCAGCGTACTCAGCAGAGAAGGGACCGTGAACAATATTTAGAAAGAACGGAACCAGGAGAATTAGTTCATTATCGTGTGTGCCATCCACAGTGCTAGGCACTGGTGTATAAGCTCTTGCCCTCTGGGACATTCTATTGTGTGGGCAAGGCGGCTGCACCATTGCACAAGTTTCGTGTAACATGGTTAGTGATAAATTTACTGACAATGCACAGGAGAGAGGATCAGATACCAGGAGGAGGGGGCTGTTTTAGGCCAAACACTGGGCTTGGGATTCGGTGTAGGGCAGAAGTAATTGCCGTTGTGTACTTCTAAAGATCTATTTATAACCATCAATATCCAGGGACTAAAATAGCTCCTGTCAGACATGAATATGTTATAATAGTCACACCTTTTTTGAAGTAGGCAAAGTATGAACAATACATCAAGTAACAATAGTTTAATGTAGAATCTGGAGAATTTAAGGAGACACAGGATGCCATGCTGGGATTCTGGTCTAAACCTGTTTCCAGACTTGTTAAGTGAAATGGATCATTCTTGCCCCACCAGTCCCAGAGCTGAGGTGAGGGTTCTGTGATCTAAGGAATGCGAAAGTCTTTTATGACGGTAAAACATGATATACATCAGGCCATAGTGCTGATGGGGATTCTTAAACTAAAGGGTCATGGAGCCAGCCTCACAGATGTGCAGTGGGTGGGGGATGATGAGGGAAGGCCAGCAGCTTGGGGCAACTGGTGAAAGGCAAGAGAGAGGCTAGATCTGAAGTCCATGGAAACGTTTTTGGCACGTTTGGTCCGAGAGGTGGTGAAGGAAGGAGGGTAGAGCTCTGCTCAGCTGAGGACTGGAATGGGCTAGAGGCGAGAGCGGGTTAGAGAACAGGATGCTCACTGTTTCATCCTCAGTGCCTGGTGGAAAGAAGTCACCAATAAATATCATTGGAATGAATGAATGAAATTAGCATCTCCTTCAGGGGCATGATATAGACTCCCTGCCTCTCCATACATGCAGGACACTCCTGGTTAATGTTTTTCAGTATGTACCTGTATGCATGTATGTATTTAGTCTTACCCACCCTCCCCTCCCCAGCCCTTGGCAATCATCAGCTTGTTCTCTTTAGCTATAGGTCTTTTTCTGTTTTGTTTTGTGTTTTTTTTTTTTTACATTCCACATGTAAGTGAAATCATACAGTACTTGTCTTTCTCTGACTGACTTATTTCACTTAATACAATACCCTGTAGATCCATCCATATTGTTACAAATGGCAAGATTTCATTCCTTTTATGACAGAGTAATATTCCTTTGTGTGTATATGCCACATCTTCTTTATCCATTCATCTATTGATGGACACCGAGACTGCTTCCATATCTTGGCTATTGTAAATAATCCTGCAATGAACATAGGGGTGCATCTATCTTTTTGAATGAAGAGCGTTTTTGTTTTCTTCAGATAAATACCCAGAAGTGAAATTGGTGGGTGGAATGGCAGCTTTATTTTTTACGTTTTTGAGGAAACTCCATACTGTTCCCCATAGTGGCTGCACCAATTTGCCATCCCACCAATAGCGTACGAGGGTTCCCTTTTCCCCCACATCCTCACCAACACTTGTTATCAGTGGATTTTTTGGATGTAATCTCCTGGTTAATTTTAGGATGCCTGAGTCAAGAGAGGTGGCCAGGGCTGACCCAGTGTCTGGGGTTCCCTCAGCGTGGCATCTCCAGGCCAGCCAGGCCAAGGCAGGGGGCTGTGTACCTCGGATAGCAGTAGAGGAAGTCAGGATGCCGCAGGACAGGCTCCCAGGTCCAGCCAGGAGTGACACCATGCCTGTTCTGCCTGCTCCAGGTTCCATACCTGGAAACGTTGGGTTCCTCCTCCCTGAAAGCCCCCAGAATGACTCCGGTTCCCAAAGGCAGGGCTGGCTGCCTGCCACCTACCTGCTCACCTTCAGGCCGGTCATGGCAGCTTCCGCACCTGGGCTGCATCGGGTCTTTCTTCTTCATCCGGGTCTTTATGGTATCACCCCTTCCAGCCTTCAGCACAGAGGGGATTCTAGCTCACTCATAGATAAGCTCACATTACATGTGTCAAAATCACATTCCTATATTAACTTCTGTCTCCAGGACAAAGGGGCATAGTCCATCCATCTGGGGAAGTGTGTTCCTTGTCATGCATCCTTCTCCCCTGTCCTGGCTGGCTCTTTGTGGGTCCTGTCCTGTCTGTAGGTCTTCTCCAAGGCTGAGAACACAGTCCTCTGCTGAGAATAATGGCAACTCTATTTCCAGTCATGATTATGGGTGTTGGGCATTTGATTTTTGCCCCACATTGAGCTAGGCAGCTCACGTACTTAATTTAATGCTCTCAACGGCTTTATAAAGTTGGTATTATGATGACAAGTTTCAAAGAAACTGAGGCTCAGAGAAATGAAATAATGTCTGCAAGGGCTCCTAGCCCATGGTTAATGCCATGGAAAAATTGAAATCCAATTCTAATGGGGCACTTTCTATTGTATGGAGCTACACCCCTATTTTCACCACGTGTCTGTCTCTAGAGCACCATCTGCTCTTTTGATTCCTTTGTCCTCTCTCAGAGGCCCCTCCAAGGTTCTCAAATGTGCAGGACCCCAGCTTTGCCATCTTCAGCCCTGACCCATCTCCTGAGCTCCATTCTGTGTCTTTTAGTTGGACATTTTGTTTGGATACCCAGCTATAATTTCCCAGACAGCTGGCAGGAAACAAATTTCATCCCATCACTTCTCCAACGGGTTCTTTTTTTTTTCTGATCGCTCTCTCTGTCAGTAGCACACTGTCTTTAGATTCTGTTTTTTTTTTTAAGTTGTGTTACACTTCAAAATGTCACTTACCTCTATATCTGACTTCCTAACCTATGGTCTCCACCCTTCGTCAGGGCTCCTCCACTTGGGCTTGATGATTGAAACAGCTTCTGAAGCGAGCTGGCTGCTAGAATGTACAGCATTTTTGTGTATGTTAAGAAAAGGTTCCCTTTTCCCTGGATGCATGCAGTTCCATATCGGGGCACTGACTTGGCAAGCAGAGCATAGTCAGGACAACTTGTGCAGTCAACAGCCTGCACAACTGTGCATGGTGACCCCAGGAGTGAGCCCTCTCCATGCCTCATATTTCTCCCCCTTCAAAAAATTTTCATGTAGGGTAATTTCAAAATGTTCAGCAACCGGTATGGCACGGGCACTGACCAATCAGACTGGACACTGGCCTTAGCAGGATCTATAGGCTTTGGGCTGAGCTAGATTGACTCTTTAATTGCTGGATTGTAGGAAGTTGAGATTGCTGAAGAGAGTCTAAGGTGGCACTTGGGAGTTCACAGCAGTGGATCTGTACCAACCAGTATGGCAATATTTTAGTATTTTAGTAACTAGCACAGTCTTTCTGGAGTGTGTGTAGGCTGAATATTAACTCTGCTAATCCCACTCTGAGGAGCTGTCCACAGGTCTCGGTCCAACTCCATCCATCCACAGTGTCTGGGTATTTCCCACTTAGCAATCACCAATATCTCTTGATAACAGGACCTCAATATCCACGATTGCTTTGGCATAGGCTTAAATTTAGGTGTGGTTATTATTAGAGTTCGGGCTATTTGCAGACATACCTCAAGGGGGCGCTCAAGATATCCTCCTCTCCCCAAACTTCCCAACTACTCCACCTGTCCCTCTACCCAGGCTGGGGTCAAAACCTAAAGGGATCCACACAGATGTGCCAATGAGCTACAGGGTAGGGTTGATACACAAATATTAATTTCGGCAGATGTTTAACACAGATGTTAAACTTGGTATTCCTATATCTATCAAACATTGTTTTATTATTTTTCTCACTATCTCCCATTCCAACACGTAGTCAGGCTGTTGGTATTTCCTTGATTATGAGGGTTTTTTTTTTTTTTTTACTGGGCTGAAAATAGAAGCTGCTTGCAGAGCAGAGGGAAGAGAAAGTGGTATAATTCTGGAGTGCGAATGCGAATGGGGGTGTGGTTGGAGTTCTCCCTCTGGTAGGAAGGAAACAGGTGGCCATGCCCTGGGGCCTTGGAGGAGGTGGTACATCCAGGGAGCCTGGCTCTTCAGCTCTCTCGGCCTCACCTGAAGGGACCACATGGGGCCGTAGTGTACCTGGTGTCACACACGGATGGGAGGGTTCACTGCAGAAGCCCCTGGAGCCTTTGCTTCATCTGGGGAGTGGATCCCCCACAACGACTCCAGTGATTTTCTGGCCAGTTCAGCAAAATGGTGTTTTAGAGTTAGATTTAAGGAAGAAAATAAATAAAATGATGGCTATTTCTTTCACACCTGTATTTATAAACATAGTTATAGACCTGCCTTAAAGTTTTCTTCAGGCCTCTCTTCTGTACCTCTGTCTCTCTACCTCAACTCATGTCCTTTTTCACTGCTGTGTGCTCCTCCCAGGTGGCTGGTGTGAGGGTCTGGGTCTGGACTGTCCGCCTCAGAGGGGAGCCTGTCTGCTCCGGGAGCAGAAACAGCAGAGGCTCAGAGCAGGGGAGCTCTGCTGCAGGCAGTAGGGCGAGGGGCTCACCTTCACTTGGGTCCCACTCCACGCCTTCTCCTCCATCTGAGAGCTGAAACCTAGGGGCCCCCATCAGTCATGGACCTGGGATAGGGGCCAAGAAAGCCAGTCAGCCTGTCCCTGTCCAGGCTCTGAGCCTGAAGCTGAAAAAAGGGTCTCTAACCTTCTCCCCTTTGTCCTTAATAATACAACCTGAGTGTTTAGCTGGGCACATGGCCACCTAGAACCAAGACGACATTTCTCAGCCTTCCCTGCAGCTAGGTATGGCCAGGAGACTAAATTCTGGCAATAGGATCGAAACAGAAATGTCCTGCATGATTTTGGAGAAATGGCCCGGGTGGCTGTGATCTTATTTGTCTTTCTTTCTCTTTCTGTCTGGAATAGCAGTTGGTAAGGCTCTTCTGTAAAGGACCAGATAGTAAGTATTTTTAACTCCTTGGACCATATGATCTCTGTCGCTGTGACCCAGTTCTCAGTTGAACCCGGACAGCAGCTACAGACTATACATAAATGAATGGGTTGGCTGTGTTCCAATAAACCTTATGCACACAGGTGGAGGATTGGATTTGGCTTGTGGGTAGCTTGCCCATCGCTGGTCTAGGATGTATAGGCTGTGGCTGGAGTGAGTGCAGCCATACTGGACCATGAGTGGGAAGTCATGTACTGAGGATGGCAGTGAAATAAGCAAGAAGGAACCTGAGTGCCCAGTTTTCACAAAGCCACTCCGTGAGCCCTCTGGATTTCACTTATGAGAGAGAAATAAATTTCTATCTTGCTTAAGCTACTGTCAGTTGCAAATGAGCCTAATCCTGACTAATACACCATTCATGTGTGGTTAAGCCCAACTCACGAGATAGGAGACTTGAAGAATATGGGATCCAAACTCTAGTTAGGAATGAAGCATGCATTTTTCAGGAGTGTATTCTGTACTCTGAATACCTCCTGAATTTTCCACCCATCTCTATTAAGCGAGGCCACAAATCAAACTGTGATTGATCTTTGTGCGTTGATCATCACAAAGGGGTGAGGGGCATTCATAGAAAGTCCATGTAACTGACTGGCCCTGGGGGTTGGCAGGATGGAACATTCCACGGCAGCAGGCTGCCTCTGCCAGCTCCACACACTGGAACCCAGCTCTGACACATGCTAATGAGATTTGCAAGGTGCAAATGCACTGAGTTTTAACACTTTTTGTTTGTTTTTGGCTGTCAGTTGGAAGCTGTCCATAGAATCAGCAGTATTGGAAGAGCCTATGGTGTCCTGTAGTAATTCTGTCGATGATTTTGTTTCTTCCGAGGGACTGACTCTGCTGAATTCAAATCCAATCCAAAGCTCAGTTCATACGACATGGAACTCTGACACAAACTGAAAGAATGACAGGGCAATAGAGAAAAAGCTACAGAAAAACCCTGCAAGTTGGCTCTGACTCCAAAAATGTTTCCTTCCCCACAGCTCCTGGAATGTTGTGCTGACCCCTTGCCAGGGGGCTTGTCCACTCTTCTCATGCTCCGAGCAATGCTGTAGTCACTTCTGGTGCAGACTTCAGATTTATGGGAGGTGTGGGCTGTTATTCCTGGAGAAGAGAAGGCAGAGTGGTGATGTGCCCACACTTGGCACAGGCTGGGGTGAGGAGCACAGACTTCAGAATCGCACAGGCCCAGGTTCACATCCTGGCACAGTCTCTCACTTGCTGATTGACCTCAGACATGTTGTTTAAACTCTCTGTGCCGTAGTTCCCTAGCTCACAGCGTGGTTTAGTGATAACTGGAGACTCAGGCTTCTCCTAGCTCATTTCTCTGCCATCCTCAGTAGATACTTTCACCTCATGGTCCAAGATGGTTGCTCTCACTCCAGCTATTACACAAGGATCAGAAAACTACCACCTATGAACCAAAGTGAATCCTCCACCTGTTTTGGTCATCAGATAATACTGCTGACTTGCCAGGGATGCTGTAAGGAACTGATGTAATAATGTTCATAAAAGGCTCCCACAGTGTCTTACCCAGAATAAATGCTAGGAAAATACACAATGACAGATGAGATCCCATTGGCCATATGTAGTTCAGACATTCAGCCTCAGTGAGGCAGCTTAATCATTGCCTCGGTCTGTGCAGGCTGGATTGCACTGAGGATCAGGATAACTTCCATTGTGAAGGCTTTTCTTCCTTCATGTCTTCATCTTCTGGATCTCAGGTCAGAGCTTTCTCTGGAAGGCTTCCCTGCCTTGGAGAATCTTACCACTCCTTCTCAGGACCCATGGACCTTGCTTTGTCACACTGGCTTCAGCAGCTGCTGTTCATGGTTTATGAGATCCTTTGGCTGATGCCTCTCTCCCCTACCAGGCCCTCTAAGTTCTTAGCGGGCAGGGCTGTGTCTGATTTTATGATCATCGTATCCTCAGCAGCCAGCAGAGCACATAGCAGCTGCTCAATAAATGTTTGTAGGATGAATGAATAAATAAAGGTGGTGTCCTTTGGTTGTATTTTCATCATTCCTTTCTGTTCTCTCAGATCTATTTGCAGAACTATTTTCCTAACATGACTGCTTTTGCCCTTGGCCCCCAGCTTTATATGCCCATGGCTGGGGTGGGGGTGGGGAGTTGTACCTCAGTGAGCTCCAATACATATGGTTGTGGAGGCAGAAGGCTGACCAGAGGTTTCCAGAGTGTGTAAGGTCAAAGGCTGGGGCGCTGTCAGGTAGCAGGAGAATTTTGCTTTAGATGGGCAGCTGCATAACTATTTGCTTTCAAGGGCTCTGGGCTAATCAGAATTTCAAAGGATACTTTTAAATATAATCGGATTCTACCTGAAAGAGCAACGATTGAGGTGGTGGAACTGTTTATTCTTCTAGTTGCTATTCTGGGCTTGTAGCAGAGATAGCTAGGGCCTCCCGATTATATTTTCGTTCCTGCACAAAATGAAAAATCTAATGGGATGGCAGGATGGCGGTGATGGCAAGCCCACGAAGAAATATTCCATCGAGCTCCTTGCCTCAGTTATTCTAAGGAGAACAGAGGAGCACAGAAAGCAAACAGAACAGATTCATTCTTAGTAGACCAGTCCTATGAATTAGAGGTCAGTTTTTCTCCTCCCTTCCCCAAACAGCCTTGGTGGGTCTCTGTGGGTCAGACATCCTCAGACACACACGGAATTTCATGTAGAAAGTGTTGAAAATCCATGTTGAAGTTAAAATCATTAGTATTAGCTATTGGATTGTTGGAAAAGTCATGACATATTTTTGCAACGAAAAACATAGAAAAAATACGTCATGACTTTTCCGACAATACAATAGTTTTTAGAACTGTTGCTTTTGACCATCGTAGTCTTGGGGAAAATTGTGTAGAAGAAAAAAATACATCCACCAAAAAATAATCCCTTCTCAAAATTGTGGCGATGGGAGGTGGGGCTCCTGGGAGAATACGCCCGTATACACGGCACTTAAAAAGGACCTGCACCTGCTTTTCTCAGACTGGCTGACATCCTCTCCAAAGAAAAGTTCCGTGTTTTTCTGGAAATACTCAGGACTGAACGCATCTGCAAAGGGGTTTGATAGAAGCTTTCTGGGATCGATTGAATAAAGACTGTGCCAACCATCATTGTAGAAAGTTGCACAGAATTAGAGCGGATATTGTTTTCAAGAGTGGTGTTGAGGTTTTGACACCCTGCAAGTTTTGCATATGTCTCCCAAATGGCGGAGCAGCACACATCTGCTTTGCACGTAAAATTGTCATTTCCACACTCATGTGTTCTATAACCAGGTTCCAGGTGCTGCTTCGAGATGCAGTGGAACAAGAGCCCATCAGCCCATCTGAACTGCAGACACATCAGGTGAGAGCTGGGAGGTGGCCTATGCAGATCTCTAAGTGTGGCCCTGTCCTGCCCCGCCTCCGGGCCCAGAGAATGAATTAATTGCACTTGGCCCCTGGGTGACCTGCCTTACCCCTTAGCCATCACGGAGCCTGCATCCCTGATTTTGGTTCTCAGAGTCTAACCTCACGGAGACAGTTACCAAAATGTAATGGAAAGCCTGTGAAAAGAATGATGTATTTGGGCCACTTCGATAGTTATCTTAAAAAGCTGTGCCTGGGCATTATTCCGGAGAAACTACATTTAGTTCTCACGGAGCACACACCTGAAGGGTACAAATAGCCAACGCTTCTATTTAAAACCATCCAGGGCTCTTGCTGTGCCTTTTGTTGAGTGCAATTGCATTATCTAATGAATAATCAATGTTTAGCTGACACCTGAGGGCCCAGATACTAATTCTGAACTAAATTTACTGATTTGTTCTCTGTTTCTGGTCTTTACCACTGAGCTTATTCTCCTAATGTGGAACCCCTCTTTGGGGGCTGACCTTCACTCTGCCCATCAGTTTCAGTGGCCCTGGGACAGCGGACAGTAAGAGTTTAGGAGGGATGGACAGCCTATACACACTATTTGGCCTACCTGTGACTTTACGCTGCTATTATCTTTAGTTCCTTTATTTTTTTCTCACTCATTCGTTTATTCCCTGACTCAACAAATATTTCTTTGCCAGGGGCTCTGCAGGAGCTGGGCCTGAGGAATGGTTTCGGTTCTGTCCCCGTCTTGGGGAGTTCATGGTCCTTGCAGTCCCTGGATTTGGCAGCACCTCCCCTGGACTTCGGGTTTTCTCTCTCTGGGTCTCATGTTGGAATGGATCATGCCTCTGATTTGTCAGAGCCTTTAAATCAGGGTCAAGGCCGGGCTCTACTGGGTCTGGGAAACGTCTCCAGGTATTTAGTGGTGCTGCACTGCCTGGTGGTGGCAAAGTCAAATGTGTTGATTCCACACTACAGAAAAGAATGCCTGTCATCTTTGCACCTGGAGAAGCCCAGCGTGGTATAGAGCACCTGGAGGGAAAGGGCCGCATGGTATTCATCTTTGGTCTCTCAGCTTCTGGCACACAGCCAAGCAGGTAGCAGGAACTCTCAGAATGGATAGTGTCCATGGATATATCTGCTCAAAGTTAGGTGTTCCTCCAGGATCCGTGCGGTCATCTTCCCAGATGAGGGGAAGCTTTATTGTTCCAGAGTATTCTTCAGCTTCTGAATGGAGACCGGAAAGGGCCACGTGTCGGCTCCCCCTGAACGCAGCCACACTGGACGTGACCGGCAGGGCGCCTAGGAGAGCATATGTTCTTGGTTCTGCAGGCTGTGATGGCGAGGCTGGACCACAGCAGACGGAAGCTGGCCGGAAGTGGCTACACTCAGAGACTGACCAGAACTTTGGGGACCGAAATGGCCACTGGTGTGGAGTCCTTTCTACACAGCTCTCTCTAGAAGCAGGGTTTCATTTGTTCGACAAGTAGCGTGGGAGGGTCTGTTCTGGTTATTGGGGGGTATAATTGTGAGCAACAGAGACAAAAAGCCTTGCCTTCATGGAGCGTATCATAGAGCATTTGTGTGAGGGTGTGTTTGTGTGTGTGCGCGTGTGTGTGATCAATAGACAAAATAAATGCTTACAGAGTGTATTAGAAAGTTTCAAGTGGTATGGGGATGATTTTAAATAGAAAGGGCAGGAAAGTCTAATTGAAAAGATGACATTTGAGGAAAAGATCTGCAGCTGGTGAGAAGAGCACCACGTGGATTTCTGGGGGAAGACCATTGCAGACAGAGGGAGCAGGGATTAGAAGGCCTCGGAGCAGCAGGAGCCGTGTGTGGCTGGAGGTGAGGGGCCGCAGTGGGGAGGAGCAAACATCATCCACATGTCTGTCCTTACTCGGCACCTGCTTGAGGACCTGCACAGGTCAGTCACCAGAGAATCTGAGTCAAAATCTGCCAAAAAAGAAAAAAACCCAGCCGGCAGTGGCCTAGGCGCAAGCAAGCTTGCTTGCTGAGATTTCTCTGCTCCATCTGGTGCTGTATTGGGTCAGGGGTCGGCGCTTTGGAGAACGGAAGTGCTGTTTACAAAGTGAGGCTAGAGGGTGGGGAGAGTGAGAGGGCCAGTGCCGTGCCCAAGGGGTGGGCCTTGCCAGGAGGTGGCACCAGTCCTGGCTTAAAGGAGCAGAGGAGGGGGCAGCTAGAGCCGTGACCTTTGGTTGACGGCGTAGTCAGTCCAGGGCAACTGACACAGCAGCAGTAAATGCCTACACTCATTTCTTCTTTGCCGCTAGTGCTTCCCATGGGCTGCCTTCAGCTGGAAATGGGAGGGCGAAGGAGCTCATTGCCGTATCCCACATGGGTCCAACTTCTGGCTTACAGAGCCGGGGGGAGGAGGGTGGAGGGTGGATCTGAAGGGGTGAATGGAAGAAGACACCTGACATGGACATATGGGCTAGAGGGAGGCGGGGGTGTGGGGCCAAGGAGAAAGTGAGAGGGGAAACCTCGGCCTCCTTGCTGCGGTCTCACTGCTGCCCAGGGAGGACCACCCATTATCTCTCAGCCTGATGCCCAGTGGATGCTCCCTTTGGCGTGATGCTCACCTGGGCAGCAGACTCTGCCCAGTGTCCCATGTGTCCTTCATTTATGAACAACAACCAGTGCAGGTGCTCATGTCCACACATGGGAGGTGGAGGATTTAGACCTGCTTTTTAAATTGAACTTAATTAAAAAAAAATAAAAATTGCATATATTCAAGGTGTGCAACAGGATGACTTGATATGCATATCTGCAGTGAAATGGTCATGCTGTCAGGCTAATGTACATATCATCTCCTCATGTAGGTACCTTTTTTTGTGGTGAGAGGACCTGAAACTACTCTTAGCAAATTTCCAGTATTCAGTGCTGGAGAACAGTGTATTATGAACCATATTCAGCCGGCTGTACACTAGAGATCTGGACTTATTGCGAGGTGTCTTGAAGGCAGAGCCTTACTATCCTGGCCAAGGTGAGGCCTGACCCAGCCCATCTAGCTGGACTGTAATCAACCATGCTGCCTCAGTTACCATGATGTAACCAGGACCATTCCCGGGCAGGACAGAGGAGCCTCAGAGCTGCAGCTGCTGGAGGATTTAGTTCCCCACAAACTGTCAGTGGCATTGGGAGTTATTAGGCAATGTCTCAATATCCATGGATTTGTTTTCTTTGGTTACAGAACCAACTTTGAAATTGATGAGGAGGAGGACTGGGAATCTTGCACATTTCATGACTCCAGGTATTGCGCCAAATTTGTAATATGGCCTGCCTGGCCGTGTGGAACTAGGGCCCTAGCCTACTTCACTGCACTACCTTGTGGCACTCTTCCCTTGTTCTCTGCAGCCTGGCTACCCAGAGCCTGATTTCTGGGCCTCCAAGGCCCAGGTTCCTTTCCACCTCTTGGCCTGCCTCTCTGATTCCCTCTGTCTCCTCTTTTGTCTCCCCCTCTAGCCACTTGGCTGCTTAATTTCTACTCAACTCAAAGTCATTTCTTCGTATAAGCCCTGACCTCCCAGACGGCCTGGGTCATCCCTTGTATGCCCTCAAAGCGTCTTTCCCATCTAACACTTCTCACAATTGTAATTGAATCATTTGCTGAGTAATTAGTTGTTTAATGTCTGCCCCTTTCCCCTATTCGATTGTAAGCTTTGATTTGCTGCTGCCCAATGCCTGTGCATAGAAGACACTCTGTAAATATTTGAGGGAATTATTGACCAAAAGCTAAAAATGAGTTAGAAGTGGGTGTACACACATTGCAGAGAAAAGAAAAAGAGGAGGCATAGATTAGAAAGGACATACTCATCTGCCCTCTTCCAATCCCAGCCTTTCTTGGGTTGGGAGTGCGGCAATGTCGGAGGCAGTGACAGGCAGCCCTGGAAAATGGGGAGCAGGGCCAGGCAGCGATGCCTAGTCATTTCCCCAGACACCTGGGGACGATGACGAAAAGCTGTTGTCAGATGTCTCAACACTGACCTCGTGTTCTCTAGCAAAACAAAATCTAGTCGAGCAATATCAACAGAAGAATGCTTTAAAAAATGTGGGGGAAAAAAAAAGTGAAAATAGTAACCCACCGCTCTGCTGACCGATTTGTAAAGGTCCACACTTGAGGCCCAAAGTGATAACAGGTTCAGGTCATCAGAAATTATTTTAACTGGCGTCCTGACATCTGGGGAATTCAAGAGCCAGCAAAACCAAGTGGGCTATTTATAAAATGTTTGTAGCTCTAAACCATCAGAACAATGCACACATCAAGGCACCCATACGTTGTTATTAGAATTCACCCACATTACAAAGTGGTCAGGAAGAAAGAATAACACGGCAGGATTAAAATCTGAATCTTTATATGATGATGGCAGATTTATATTTGTGGCATGGAATTGTCTCTACGGAAGGCGTCACATTATAAACTTGGTCCTGAAAGGCTCTAAGAAATAATGCCTGGCCCCAAAGGAGGATAGAGTTAAAGTTTATAGGGAGCTCAGGTGACTGGCAGGAAAAAGACTGGTAAAATAGGTGAAGAATGGAATGAGAAAGGAGGTGGGAGCAGGAGAGCAAGGCTGATGTGGGGAGGGAGACAGACAGACAAAGGAGACAAATTTGACCGACAGATACATGTCTATTGCAAATTCTTTTTGATTAATTAATTAATTAATTCATCATTCATTTCAATTCTTCTTGTCTTTTACTCCTACTATTCTTTTTTTTTAAAACTCTTTATTAGGGTATGATTGATGTACAGAAATCATAGATATTTAGCTTATACACCTTGATGTGTTTGGAGATAAGTATACACTGGTGAAATCATTATCACGACCTTATTTATACCATAAACATTCATCATCTCTCAAAGTGTCCTCTTCCCCCTTTTTTTAAATTGCTGTTGTTCCTGTTTTGTTGTTTTCCTTTTGTGGTAAGGGCACTTAGCATATAATAAGATTTATCCCCTTACTAAAATGTTAAGGATGCACTGTTAATCATGGGCCCTGCAGTTATTCAGAACCTACCGATTTTGCATAACTGAAACTTTGCACCCTTCCATCAATATCTCCTCACTGCCTCTTCACCCCAGCCCCTGAAAATCACCATTCTACTCTCTGCCTCTATGTGTTTGATGGGCAAATTCTTTTATTTTGGTTCAAGTTTTGAGTTAATGTTTACTAATCATGGTGACATTATTCCTTTCAGTGTGCATGGACCAGCTAAAGGGCTTAGCTTCTAAGGATTGATTAAGATGCTGACTCTTGGGATTGCTTCATTCTCTGCTCATTTTCTGTTAGAGGCCTGTGTCCCCAAGCCTGAAATAAGAAATGCTGTGATTGACAGTAGGTGATACAATAATATGCAATAGATTAAAAGCTAACATACCATACCATATGCATCGTTTTAACACATTATAATAAAACATAATTCAAGATATAAATAATATGCAAGAGAATACATAACAGGATACAGAAGAATATAAAAATATATGCTCTTATTTATCCTAGATGATGCATGGTGCAGAGGGGGTTCTGGTAAACTGAAGACTGTGGTACATTGAGAATTGGAATCAGGCCTGGATACCTACGTCAGCAGAGCAAGCCGTCACCTCTACGTGTGACTTGAGCAGGTGGTGGTAGAGATTTCAACCTCAAAATTCAAACATCATAGGCTTTGATTTAATCATGAGATAGTCTTTTTTTGGTCTCAAGTCTTACTAGGAATTGTTAGTAGAATCCAGACATCCTGGAGGGGAGCCACACTTTCAGTGTTGATTACGTGACCCTGTAGCTCCCAGGTGTTAGAGTCAATATTCTACTGCTCTCCACGGCCCACTTTCTAGCTCTCATTTCCCATTTCAAACCTGAAAGTCCGTTCTTATTTTTCAGGTGCCTCTGCTGAAGCCTCCTTGTAGGGAGAAAACTTGAAGACACTTTCGCCCACTCTGACTCAGGGCCCAGTGCTTTTCTACGCTAGACCTTCCCCTCTCCCCTCCTCTGATTTCAAGGCACATAAAACCGCGGGAGTCTTTTCTTTGGGGTTCTCTCAACTGTGAGACAATCCCCATGTCTGCTCTGACCTGTGTGACTCTCAACTGGTGGATCATTTCATGGGAAAAATAAAACTAAGGACAGTCAGTGCTTTCTTCAGTTTTAGCTTCTTGCTTATACCATCACAGTAAAGGCTTAACTCTTTTATTTTTGTTTGTTGCTTCAATCTGCCATTCCAACACCTGTCAGCTCAGGTCTCTGTCTCTCTTTCCCAGCTCAGCTAAGCTGACATTTCCTTAAATAATTTTCCTATCCCATTATCACATTCTTCTCCTTATGGGACTCCAATTACACATATAGTAGACTGTTTAATATTGCCCTTAGATCTTTGAGACCTTGTTCATTTTAATTCAATCTCTTTTTTTCTTTTTCTTTTTCAGATTGGGTGATTCCTATTGTTCTTCTTCAGGTTCAATTTCTTTTGCTACTCTCAATTGGTTGAAAGCCGTGCAGTGAGTGAATTTTTCATTTCAGTTATTGTACTTTTCAGTTCTTGAGTTTCTATTTTTTAATGGTTTTCATCTTGCCTGCTGAGATGCTATACCTTTTAATTCATTAAAACTATGTTTCCCTTTATGATTTGGATATATCTTTCTTTAATTCTTGGAATATATTATAATAGCTTTTTTGATAAATTACCTGTATGGAACACCTCCCAGTTGGCGCCTGCCACCTGTTTTTTTTTCTTGACTATGCATTATATTTTACTTTGTGTATGTGTGAATAGTAATTTTGATTGTGTGCTAGATGTTGTGGGTGAATCAGTGTGAAGGCTGGATCTTGTGACATTTCTTTATTGATTTTTATCTTAGTCGTTACTGGGATTACTGTTAGATCATCTTGAGCTCGTATAGGCTTGGATTTTCTTATAGGCTATGTTTTCTTAGAGAGAATCTGTAAAAATCCCAGCATGTTTTCAAAGCCCTCTTTAACCTGTTCGACTCAGTCTCCAATCCCTGTTTCTTCTGGTGTTGCAGTTTTGTCAAGGCTTGCTTTAGACGTTGGTAGGTAGGCCTATTGTAAACCTTGCCCTGGAGTATGATTCTTACTTCTGAGGATTGGTATCTGTGGTGTCTTAGCTGGATGCCTGGGCTGTGACTAGGTGTCATGAAGGTCTTCCCACTCTTGCTGACAATATCCCCCAACACTTTTTAACCTCTAGTATTTCTGTTCTGCTTTAAATCCCAGAAGAACCACATTCTGTTACATCTCATCTAAACCTTCTCTACACATGTATTGTTCAGTCCTTGGCTAAGCACTTGCAGAGATCTCCTCATGGACTTCTGAGGACCATTCTGCATGGTTCCTCCTACTCCATGCCCCACCTCACGGAATCCACCCACTCAGGTTGCCCACACTCTGATCTCTGCCTACTCAGCTCACCAGGACTTCTGTGTTGTGCTTTGTCTCTAGCTTACTGCCACCCAGTTGAGGAACTGTTCCCTCATGAGCTGGGGGCTCAACTTGTGAATTTCCTTTCTCTCAAAAAATCAATCTTGTGATTTTGTATGTGAGTTGTGAAAACAGTTACATCATATGTTTTTTCCAGTTTTAAGTTGTTTTCATAGGAGGAGTAGCCCAGTATTAATTATGGGAAACAAGTCCCCATGGTGGATTCCTAGCAAGGAATAACGAGAGGGTGTTGATGGATAATGAGAAGGGTTGCCTAAGACGAGATAGCTCATAGAGGGGAGAGCTGAGAGTTAAGACCCGGAGTAGGAGGCTGTCAGTCTTCTATGCCGAGAACTAAGATCAGGATGAGGTTTGCAGAAATACAAATAAACAAAAGGGAAATAGCATGATGAAAAAGAACCACTGCGAGTTATTGGTAAATTGGTTGTGAAAAATAAGGAAGAAGGTTAAAAATAGTGCCAGAAATGCTTTAAAAAAGAGTCCTTCTCTCTGGAAATAAATACTGAAATATTTACGGATGAAATGATATAATGTCTGGGATTTGATTCAAAATAATCGAATGTAGGGATAAGGGTAGGGAGAGGATGGGGGGTAGACGAGGCAAGACTCACTGTGAGATGATAATTGTGAAGCTTGGTTATGAGTACATGAGAGTGTATTATATGAATTTTTCTACTTTTGTATATATCTGATACCTTCAAATTAAAAAAAACGACAACAAACCAATAAACAAAAAACATGACGAAGACTGAGAAACGAAGTGTTGGTGAAGTTGGGAAGAGTTGGGAAGAGTGCCCAGCAGTGGTTTGTTAATGTCTAAAACAGACTTTTATGCAAAAATGTTTTAAAAAAATGTTTTTCCCAAGCCAGCCCACTCTGCTACTTTAGAAGTGTCAAATACAGGGCTGGTCGAGTGGCACGGTGGTTAAGCTGGTTTGGGAAGCCAGCGGCCCTGGTTCAGGTCCCGCATATGAGGGCCAGAGACACTGCCCTAAAAAAAAAAAAAAAAAAAAAGAGAAGTGTCAAATACAGGATGTATTTGATTATTGGCTTGAAGATGTGCGTCACGTGGCACACTTGAACAGAGGCCATGATATCTACACACTCACCTATCTGATTTTGGATTCAGCTGCTGCTTCTGTTCGCTGATAAAGCCCTGCATGGTCCGGGCCCAGACTACAATAGACAGCTTTGGTCAGACTTTGGCACACCTTCCCTGAGTGGTTCCTGGAACAATTTCTGAAGGCGTGTTGCTGTCCCCCCCCCTTCTGCACCATCTCCCAGGCCAGCTGTGTATGCCTGGAGCCTCCCTGAATCTTGCTTGCTCTTACCTGCTTCTTTCCAGCTAACTGTGGGCTCCATAATTGAGCCCAAGAGAGGGGCCTGTTCTCACAGCCTAAGGAGTTTCAGGAGAAGTAGAGACTTTTCTACAAGTTAAGGAAAAAAATAAAAAGAGAGAGAGAGAGAGAAAGAAAGAAAGAAGAAAAGCACTGTTTCCTCTTACTTTCCACTTAATTTTCTCTTTCATTCAATAAATCCTTTAAAGTGTCTGCCATGCCATATGCCAAGTTTTTTCTTTTTCTTTTTAAAATTTGATTGGGGGAATAGCCATGATCATTGGTTATACATTGCTTTCATGCTACAATGGCATAGTTGACTCTTTTAAGGAGGGTGCAGTTCACAGTGGCCCATGTGGGGATCGAACCGGCATCCTTGGTGTTATCAGCACAATGTTCTAACCAACTGAGCTAACTGGTCACCTCCCATGCACCAGGTTTTGTGTTAAGGATTGATTAGGGGTTCAGGGGTAAGCAAGACACAGTTCCTCCCTTCAGGACCTACAGCCTGGGAGGGGATGACAGGCATGCAAACAGAGAACTAGAGAAAGTGACAAATGCCGTGCTTCTCTTTGTACAGGAACCAGTGAGGCACAAAGAAAGTGTGCCTCTCCTTGGGCTTTGGTTGCCATACTGTCCTTGCTATCTGTGCATAATCTAGAGTCACTTTGGATCTCAATTTTCTCTCTCCTTGGGCTTGGGTTGCCATACTGTCCTTGCTATCTGTGCATAATCTAGAGTCACTTTGGATCTCAATTTTCTCATTTTTAAATAAGGCTAAGTATACCTACTTCTAGCTATGAGGAGGTCCTATTAAAAAATGTCTAGGAGGATTTTTACACACTATAGGGGTTGATGATGGGTATTATTATCTTTCCTTCATCTCAGGCACAGCAGCAATAACTACAGCAGGCTTTTCCCAGGAGACAGTCAAGAGATCATTGTCACCTGCACACTCAGCCATATGAAGACATACTGGGGGCTGCAACCTTCTCCAGGGAAAAGCCGTAAGTAAGATGACACTTCTTTTTCCATGTAGGTAGTAAATCTCCTGCCTATTGACTTTTAAGTGTAGAGCCAAATGTCCCTTTTGGTCTGATAATACCAACCACCACCTTAACATTTGTTTTTCTGTATGCTTTACAAAGCCCCTCTCCAGTCATAAATCATTGGTGTCTCATAATAACTCATTGATTTAGTAGAATGGATTTCATTTTGACCCTGATTTACAGATGTGAAAAATAGGGCCCAGAGAAGTTAAAAATATTTCCCAAGATTCACAGCTGGTGGAGGCGGAGTCCCTGGCTGAACTCCGGTCTTCTCTTTCCTAAGCTTTGAAATCATTAGGTCCTCCCTGTTTAAGTATCTATAGCATGCAGAGTTCTCCCCTGATGTCTTTAAGAGAAGGTTTCAACACATTCTTTTTGGAAGAAATTATTTGTATTTTGACATGTCACGGACATCTGAAGTTCCCCAGCCCCTCAGGGCTGTCACAATCAATCAAACAAACAAATAACCATCTCCATTGTTTTGTGGATTATTTCCCCATGAGGCAGATGTTTACTTTCCACAAGTGAAAGCTCATTGTTGTCAGGCCCATGTAAGAGGCTTAACCTGTCTCCTCCAGCATATGGTGCCCGCTTTTCATGATAAAACTGGTTGTGCGCAGCAGCCTGCGAGACAGGGAGCCTCTCTCTGAAATTTCCTCCGTTGCTTTTGTACCACAGTGCTGTTTTCCAATGCAGGGGCTCGTCTGGGCCTCTTCCACCGTGAAAGGGGAAAAGAAGCAACAGGCCGTCTCCTTTGGTAGAAAATACTAATATTTTAATGGGTATGATGTCATGAATTATTAAACTAGCTTAACTTTAAAGCCGAGTCGAAAGAACACGTAGTGAGGAATGACCTTGAGACTCATGAAAAATGGGAATGTTGAATGTGCCTGCAGACTCAAAGATGGATTTCTACTTTCGTTTATATTTATGCAACTGTGAAACTTGTTCCCTTGTTCCCAGAGAAATCCGTTGTGCAGCCGTGTGGAGAAAGTTATTACATTTTAGTGCGGAAGAATCGTAAAGTTGCTTTCTTCATGTCTCATGAGTGCTGGTGATCTTTGGGCTGGTGGGGAATGGTCCTTAGGAATGAGAGGTGCCAGTCTCTCAGAAGACAAAATCAAACGGACAGGCACTGTTCTTTAAAACAGAGCCTAACATTAGGTTCTTTTTTTTTTTTTTTAAATTTTATTGGGGAATAGCGTGTTTTTCCAGGACCCATCAGCTCTAAGTCAAGAGGTTGTTTCAATCTAGTTGTGGAGGGTGCATCTCAGTGGCCCATGTGGGGATTGAACCGGCAACCTTGGTGTTATAAGCACTGCGCTCTAACCAACTGAACCAACCAGCTGCCAAACATTAGGTTCTTATAAGGGATTTGTGCATACCTGGTCAGTTGTAGTGCTCTCTTGTTTCTGATTCAAGGTGCATCAAGGGAAAATCAGGGCCAGAAGAAGGAAGATGGTCTACCAGCCCCACTGTAGCCTGATCACATGACCTGCCCAGTGGCAACTTCACAGTAACTAGTGACCTTGGAGAGTGCTAGGGAGGGCTTGATGTAGAAGAGGAGAATTCAAAGCTTTGGGTTTGGCCACTCCTGGCTTCTTCTTGCGCTACAGATTGCTGGGAAAAATCCCAGGCCCTAATCATGGGATGAGGTGTCCTTAGTCCTCCAATGGGCACTGGGAAGCTGTGTCCACACCCACAGAGATGTGTGACTCAGTCTCCTCTGTCTTCTATGTGACACAGTTCAATGAACAGTATCTGAAAAAGGGAAAGGAGTATGAAGCAGGGAGCGGGGAAGAACCCGTTACATTGAGAGGCATTAATGCTTGGCTGTCTTATTGTGACTCATCATGTGGGTGTGCGGTATGATCCCCATTTACAGAGGGACAAACCGAGGCTCAGTGTGTGAGATTTTCAACTTCACACGGTAACTGGCAAAGCAGGGCTTTATTTGAATCTAGACCCATCAGACCTCAGAGGTTTATGCGAATTTACAATTCTTACTATGAGGTTCTGGTTTGACTGAGGTTTTACTTCCTTCTTGTTTGTTTGAACTCTCTGGCCATTATATGCTGTTGTCTTCTCTTAGTCCCTTCAGATCTACTCTCCACTCCTCTGTGACCTTGCAGACAGACCCGACTCCACTGGTGTTCTTATACTTTGGCTAACAGCTGGGTTTGGCCAACGCGAGACACTACCAGGGCACTGGAGGGCAGATGGGTAGGAAATGAGATGGGGGCGCTTATTCCCCCAGTTTCCTCTCTGTTGCGTTTCCAGGCAGCCCTTTCCACAGTTCCCTGCTCTGGATTTTAATAACTACTTCCTCTTCTGGCCCCTTCAGACTTGAGGGGAGTGGGAGGTAACATTGGGGAACAGCTCTCTGGTGGTGCTAGCCTCTGGGTACGACTGCACTGTCTAGAGCTTCCTTAAACACCGCCCACACTTTGTAAATTAGCCCCTGTATTAAGACAGCTGGATTGCCTAATCTGGATGTGTCACTTGTTATCTTCTGGGGCCTTGACTTACGCAGGTTACAACACTTCAGGGCTGACATAGTCAATGTTTTGGTGTTGACCCCATTACTGACTGTTTTTATTAAGAGGGTGATGATTTTTGTCTCTTTGTTTTCCCCCTAAAGATTTCCTATTTATAACTTCCAGAAGGGCTATTTTTTTTCCTTCCCATCCTTCATCTTCCTTTTCCCTTCCTACTTGCTCTCTGAATTTCCTCTTTCCTCCTCAAATTGAGCCTGCAAGAACAGGGAAAGCCAGTTTCCATTATTATTTTCCAAGACTGAGTTTCTTTGGTCTCCAGAGTCACTATTCTATTCTTGTATAAGCATTTCTTTGCAAAACAGTCTGTTGAGAAAACAGTCTTGAGAAAACAATGTACACTTTCTAACCTTCCAGGGAAAATAATTATTTCTCCAAAAAGGAAAGGAAATAATGAAAGTATGTTCAGGAAACAACAGTGACGATAATAAAGGGGAGAAAAAGGCAGGAGATTCAGAATCAAGGTGAGTTTCCTCCATTGTCGGATTGCAGCAAGCACTTAATGGTAATAAAATCTTTTTCCTGTATAATACATTTTATATTAAAAGTGCAGCCATTTAAATGAGAGATTTTATGTCTGCACAGTCTTTATTGAGCATGAAGGATTAAAAAAAATGCTTTTTCTTTTTCCCCTTAAAGAAATGCCTCCTGGGCTCGCTGCCTCCCAGGCTCATGTGAGTGAAGGTGGCGTGGCGAGTGGCCAGAGAGGCTTGCACGCTTCCTGGCTTATGCTACTTAACCTCAGACCCCTGTTTTTCCGGGCCTTTGTGTCTCCTGAATAAATAGTAAATCTTTCCTGATGGCGTAGCAGCTTTATGTTGTGGACTCATGCCTGTTTTCAGAGGAGCACGGGAGTCTTTAGTATATTTTCTCTCTCCTTTTACTGGTGATTTCGCCAGAGGCTGTGTCTGTGGGCAGGGGAAGGCCGGTGATGCAGCCATCTCCGGTACAGGGAGACCCTCGTACCACCCTGGTTAGCACGCAGGTGATCTGTCTTCTGGTTCTAGGACAAGAGACGGTTGCATGTGGTGTCATTTTGTAGGTTGGCTTGAAATGGTTTAATTCTTCTGTTGAAGGGTTATTGACTCATGTTTTCCTGAAGGCTTGAAATGTGTGAGCTACCCCTGATGCTAAGATAGCAAGATAAGATATGGAGACCTTGTTAGGTCCCCTTTCTACTCCGGGATCATGCAGGGTGAAAGTCTGCTAGACTGATTTTAGGGCTGCTCATTTGGGGCAGATTGGAAGTGGTCGCGGGAGGCTCAAGGACATGTGGGCCTTAGATATGCCAGAAGGAAAAACTCAACTCACAGTTTTTTCCTTGATCATTGCTAATATTCATGGGGTAAACTGTTGGATTGGAACATTCTTCATCCTGAGTATGGTACAGAGGAAACAAAAACACTAGGTACACAGCTTATGAGTATTGGAAAAACGCGTTTCTATAGGAAATTATCTGCCAAAGAAAGTTGATTCTTGTTGGTGTGGATCTGACCTATAGCAGAAGATGCCTCAGCATCTATAAATAGCTGCTCTTTGAGTTAGAATGAATTACCTACAGACAGCAGGCTCCACGTTTTACATCTCAAATTGCCAGAGTTGCACTTCCCATTGGGTGGTTAACAGCACCTTTTAAAATCTGAATTTCCCTAGTCCATGGACCTGATCTGACTGTTCTGAGAGCCACAACTTTAACTATGCTTTAAAAACAGCCTGAAGCCAACATAGCAGAAAGAGCATTTATAGAAACAACTATTTTCTTTTTCCTGTAATGTCATGTAGATCTAAGCCTTTTCTGTACCTTTCCACTACAATGGCAGTGTGTGGTCTATTGTTATAATACAATCTGATATTCTGTGGGAAATAAGAGGCACATGGATGAATGGAGAGGATGTTATTGTCGAGTCTAAAGCTGTGGTTTTGAGCCCTGAGCTAAAGTTTCTGCAGTTTCATTTTTTTTTTTAAAACTCTACCTTTCAGGGAAGGTTTGGCTGATATGCTCTGATTTTTATTTTTGATAGTGTTGGACTAATGTTGACTCTGGGCTCCTGAAAATTGGTTCGGAGGACTTTTCATGGAGGAGAAAATGTGGACAAATACCCTTAGTGTACTTAGTGCTGAAGGCATTGGCTGGTAAAGAAACGGGATGACACAGTTCTTTAAGCCAAAAAGTTATGGCACATTTGCTCTTGAAGTATATATTCCTGAAAACCTTACGAAAGGCTTGTGACAAAGAAGAAAGCAAATGAAATAAGAGCATGAGGGCCAACAGTAACTTAGAAAACAAAGCTGGTAGGCCTGGGACAGAAGCACCTCATTAGAAGTAAACATTTTATGAAAATAATGGGTTTTATTACATGAGATAGAATAAAGGGTATGATTTCCCTGAGCAGATATATGGGCATGCACACACGCGTGCTTGCACAAACACACAAAGGACAGAAGGAATGCTGAAGCAGAAGGATGTTGGTGCACTTCATGACTCTGGGTTTGTTTTTCAAGTTTTGAATTAATTAGATACCACGTTGAATTCCAAATGTGATAATTAGGCAAATTAATGCTGCAGTGAAGTTATTAATGAGGCAAAATATGCTAATATGCTTTTGATAAAGAGCTCTTCTTCTGCCTTACCAAGAAATTGGCAAACATCTTTTATTTGGGGCCAGACAGCTTATCTCAAGCGATTTACTAAACAAGTTCTTGGCCATATGCAGTGAACAAATGTTGTAAACAGGGGTTAATGTCTAACTTTCTGATATGTATAAACCCCAATGAGGTGTAGCAAGTCCCGTGACACTGTTCGTCTGCCTTCTGAGCAGCAGTGGTGCCCAGGAAGGTCAAAGGCCCTTCAGTGCCCTTCAACGGTGTGAACCCGGCAAACCCCACCGCTCGCCACCGTGGCTCCTCTTCACATCGTCACCGACATTCAACGTCAAGAGGACACTGGCTGCCAGCCTGCCAACCTGCTGGTTTCTTTTTGGCAGACTTGGTGTCTCCTTTGGTTTTTAGATGTTCAAATCCCCTAGCCTAGAATCATTAGGGAATCCATTTAGTGGTTTCAAAGTAACTGCAGAATTTCTCCTTCCGATCTTAACTCTGCTATTCAGAGCTCACTGTGCCTCAGGCGCCCCTCTGAGACCATTTACCCAGGGGGACCTGGCCATTAAAAAAATTTATGGAAAGATGAAAAGAGCTTTCCCCATGAGCACATCATTATTTGAATCCTTTTAATCACACACTCCATGAGGGCATGGCCTATATAACTTTGAGTCACAGAGCTATAATATTTGTGAAATGAGTTTCATTCTGCACCCCAGGTAGGACACTTTTGACTATTGTAGATCTGAGGAGGGAAGACCCAGACGTGTGTTTGAGGGGGGCAGACCAGTTGTCAGTTGTTGGCTAGTGAGTGTGTGCTGGTGAGGTGTGTTCCATGGCAGGAGGTAGATCGTTTATTCACTGTAAAGCATGCACATAAAGTGACTGATTGGATCAGTTAGGAATTCATTCGACTGCAGGTTACAGAAAGCCTTACTAACAATGGTTTTAGAAAATAAGAAGTTTATTTTTCTCCCATAAAAAACAGACTGGGGTAGGTGGTCCACAGTGGAAACATGTCTCAACCATGTTGTTGGGGTTCTTGCCATCTGGATCATCTTAGTGGGTGACTTTTGTCAATGTGGGTACAAGATGGCTGCTGCACCTCTAGGCGTGACATCCGGGTTTCAGGCAGGAAGAAGAGGGAAGGGTCAGCCAGTCTGTCCCTTTCGGAAAGGTTTCCTGGAGCCTCCATTTATATCTCATTGGTCAGAATTGGGTCACATGGCTGTCCCCAACTGGAAGGTCATAGATGATAGATGAGGTTGGATCAACTGGTCAACTGTCTTTGTTGCACTTCTTTTCTTGGGCACCATGATCCTGGGGATGGGACTGTGTCCTCAGTTACCTGCCACTCCAGGGTGCTTACCTGAAAATTTGGCCGCCTGGACAAAGGGAAAGTCACGTAATAAAGCCGTTTTACTCTTCCCAGGCTGAAGACAGTGAACTGTGGCAAACAAACCTATGGACTTTAGTTAGAGCTACGTGGCTTTGGACATACGGCTTTCACCTCTCTGATCCTCAGTTCCCCTATTTGTGAATTGAAGAATGTTCCTGAGGTTATTGTTAGGAAATAATTGGGATAACACATATAAGTTTTCAAGCATATTTAGTTAATTAATAATTAATAGGCTGGTAAGGTGGTGAATTAAATCCAGATTGCATTCCTAACGAGCTGATGTGTAATAGACCTGTAATGACGAAAATGGTTACACATAATCCTTTACATCATCTGGTGGGTGGACGGGAATTTTTGCTAAATGGGCTGATGATCAGGAGGACGTAAGTTTGAATGGATCAAGTCTGTAGATGAGGTGGAGAGAATGCGAACCATAGGAAGTGAGAGAGCAGGGACCAGGAGGCAGGGAGCCAGGGAGCCAGAATGGGGCGCTGGAAGGGGATGGTGGTGAGAGAAAGGAGAACCAGCCGCTGTGAGGTGGCGAGGGAGGCCTGAGAAGGGACACCTAATGGGGAATTGTGCCATGAACCTGTGCACTGCGTGATGTAAACCCTTCCTCTGAACTCACCTGCAAAGCCTTCTGGAAAACATGTCTGACTATTCTTTTGGTGAATGTGAAAAAATACTCAGTCTTGCCTTAGGCTGGTGAAAAGTTACAGCTGACATATAGTTTCTGGAATATTCTTTTCTTTATTTTATTAGCTTCAGGTGTACAAAACAACATAGTGATTAGACATTTATATACCTCATAAAGTGGCAAGCCCAACAAGTCTATTACCCATCTGACACTGTACATAGTTATTACATTATTGACTAGATTCCCTGTGCTGTGCTATATATCTCTGTTACTATTTTTTTCAATTATAGCTGACATTCAATATTATTTTATATTAGTTTCCGGTATACAGCATAGTGGTTAGAATTTATATAATTTATGAAACAAAATATTCTTTTCACACAGGTCCCACCACTAAGTAAGTTAGGTTTAAAGGTGACAGACCACACAAATGCATATGGAGAGGACTCATGTGAATTCAGTTAGGTTTTCTGAGAAGCAGAAAATGACAATTTAAGGTGTGGGTGAGATTCTCCTTTCACTCCACTCATGAGAGTGCACCCTGAAATAAGATGAAGTATGCCTTTCCTAGGTCTTGGTTCAATCTGTGCGATAAAATCATAACATGTGTGTGATTTTAGCGTTTGAAAATAAAATACTTATTTTTTAATTTTTTTGGCACAACATACTTCTAAACAAAAGCCAATTACTATATTTGGTGCTTAATTGGAAAATGCAAACCAACAATCTGTTTCAAAGCTGGAGGAAAAGCTGGCCACCTTAAATGTGTTGAATAATGAATAAATCAAGAGATGTTCAAGGGTTCTGTGAATATTCAGTTGACCCTTGAACCATATGAACTTGAACTGCGTGGGTTCGCTTATATGCAGATTTTTTTTTCAATAAATACGTGCAGTACCATAAACGTATTTTCTCTTCCTTATGATTTTCTTAATAACATTTCTTTTCTCTAGATTATTTTATTCTAAGGATGCAATATATAACACATACAACATACAATATATGTGTTAATTGACTTTATGTTATTGTAAGGCATCTGATCAACAGTAAGCTATTAGTAGTTATGTTTTTGGAGAGTCAAAAGTTATTCATGGATTTCCAGATGCATGGGGTTGGCACCCCTAACCCCTGGTGATTGAAATGTGTCATGGAAAGACACATGCATTACGAGTTTAAAAGAGGCGAAGATGGTTTATAACAGAAGGAGTACCTGAGGCAGCATGTTGTTTAAGGGTCAACTGTACTTGGTCTTCAACTTCAGAACTTAACGCTTGAGGAAAATATGACTCCACTTGATATTAATTAACAAGCAACAAACACACTAATATGTAGTGGGAATAAATCTCAGACCATAATCTCATGTTTTTAAGAAATGTGGCTTACGTTGTATCATCTATCACTGTAGAAATTTCTCATTTGTATCCCTGTCACACCAAGAGGTAGGAACTTAATTTGAATCAATTCAGTCTCCTCTCCTCTCCTGGAATATGGTCTAAATTTGGGCTGTGGGTAGAGGGGTTTTGAGTCATGTCACAGGAGTGGGAGGGAACGTCTGGTTCTGTGTTGTCATCTACCCACACACACTTACTAGGACCTTCTCATTTTAACGTGGTGACTAGTTGTTTGTTCCATTGGATCGCTCCTAGGAACTGTGTCGTAATCCTATCTTTCCTCGGTCTGCCTCTCTTTTAGCTGCTTTCAATCTTCCCTGGCATGTGGGCATGTTTGCTACTCCCCAGTCCCTCTGGGGCCACAGGAAACCCTCAGAGCTGACCAAGACCTTCTCCCTTCATGCCCCACCAGAGATATCTACTCTACTGCTCCTGTCCTCTGCAGGCTGTGGGGACTCGGTGGTCTGCCCAGGTCTTTGAGTTCTCCTAGCACAAGGCAGAGCGCTCTGTTTCTCTTGGATACCTGGTATGGGTTGACTTGGGCATACACAGGGGACAGAACCCTTCTCAGAGCTTTCTGAACCTTTGAGTCGTCCCTTCCTCCAGCTGGGGCAAACTTCACTCAGCTCTGGGGAACAGGAAAAACTGGCTGACTGATCACATTTTATTCCAAATCCTTTGTTTATGCTCCAAGTCCTAGGATTTTGAAACTTAAAACTCTTTTTTTTTTCTTCTCAAACTATTGCTCTTGTTTTCTTCTGTGTCAGACCTTCCCTGAGGAAATGAAAGCAGAATTCTCATCTGCCTGAGTGGCAGAAAGTATGGCCATTGGAAATACTGGTGAACACCAGTTAACGTTTCAAATGATGACCTGTGACTGACTAATATTCAGTATAAAGAATTGGAAGTGCTAAGCTAAGGTCCCCAAGGGTATCTCTTTGCCTTCCTGCCTGCCCTGCCTCCCTCTTGGCTCATGCTCTCATGAACCTTTCTCTCCAAGAGAACTGGTCAGACGTGACATTCTTGAGGGCAACAAGCAGATGTTTCTTCCTCTCACAAATTTGAAGGCTTCCCTCAAATGATTCACAACAGCTCCCTGTGCACCTACAGGCAGGCAAACCACACTTCTTATTGATGGGCTGGCTGACAGTATATTCAAAACCACCAAGGGCTAAAGACTTTAGTGGGACCCGGACAAACCTAATGATGAGAGATGCCATGTTTCCCTCTCAGAGCCCAGTCAACTCTGGGGAAGGCTTTCATGTCTGAGAGATGATTGAAACATGTCAGGGAAAGATACACATTCATGAAAGTTTGAAAGAGGTAAAGATATAAGTGGGTAATAGAGGGAGTACCTGAGATGGCACGTAGCAGCCCTATAATTGTGAGAGAAAGGGAGGGGTTTGGCAGTCCCTCAAGTTTTCTGTGTCAGAGAAAATCAAGGCCTCAGATATTTTTTTTTTTTTTTTAGCTGAGCCATCCTGCCACCTGTTGGCAGCTCAGCCGCAGCTCAGCTCAGACTGAGCATCGAACTGCTGTTGCTCAGAGCTCAGCTCACACTCTTAAGCAAGCTCTTAACCAACTGAGCCACTCGGGCGGCCCCCTCAGGAACTTTTCTAAGTGCATATTTCAGCTGCATTAAGTCGTTGTTGTGCAGCCATCACCATTATCCATCTCCAGAAATTTTCATCAGCTAATATTGAAACTCTGTACCTATTAAACAATAACTCCTTATTTCTGCCTCCCGCCAACCCCTTGTAGGCTTTATTATAGATTCTGTCTCTATAAATTTGACTGTTCCCAGTACCCCCATAAGTGAAATCATACGATATTTGTCCGTTTGTGTCTGGCCTATTTCACTTAACACAATGTTTTCAAGGTCTATCCATGTTATAGCATGTGTCAGAATTTCCATCCTTTCTAAGGCTGAATAATATTCCATTGTATGCGTATATCTCATTGTTTATCCATTCATTTGTTGATGGACATTTGGGTTGTTTCCACTTTTTGGCTATTGTGACTAATGCTGCTAAGAGTATAAGTGTACAAATATCTATTTATGTCCCTGCTTTCAATTCTTTGGGTATATACCCAGAAGTAGAATTATTGGGTCATAGGGTAATTCTATATTTAATTTTTTAAGGATCAAGCATACTGTTTTCCAGGGTAGTTGCACCATTTTACATTTCCATCAGCAATGCACAAGGGTTCCAATTTCCCCATATCCTTACAACATTTATTTTCTGTGTATGTGGTTTTTTTTTTTTAAAAGATTTTATTGGGGAATTGGGGGAGCAGAACAGCGTTGGGGAACCGGGGAAGGGGAACAGATAAGTTGCTGTCTTTTTGTTCTTCAGTCTAGTTGTGGAGGACGTTGCTTCACTGGCCCATGTTGGTATCATCATTGCTCTCTTCTCGGGTGAGGCAGATCGGTGGCTGGCCTCTGGATGGCAGCTCACAGCGGCTCTTGGCAGCTCACACCAGCTGCCAGCCACTCACACTGGCTGCTGGCCACTCACTATAGCCTATGGCAGCCCACTGCAGCAGAGGCTGCAGCTATGCCTTCGCCAGGACTCGTGCAGCCCAGCTCCAAGTGGAGCTGTTGTTCACCATCTTAGCTGTAGAGGGCAGTGTCACTGGCCCTCATATGTGGGATCCAAACCGGGGCCGCTGGCGTCCCAAGCAAGCTCTTAACCAATGCTCCACTCAGCCGGCCCTCTGTGTGTGTATGAGTTTTAAATAATAACCATCCTAATGGGTATGAAGAGTCACCTCATTGTGGTTTTGCTTTGCATTTCCCTAATGATTAGTGATGCTGAGCATCTTTTCATATGTTTATCATCCATCTGTATACCTTCTTTGGAGAAATGCCTATTCAAATCCTTTGCCCAAAATTGGGTTGTTAGGTTTTTGTTGTTGAGTAGACCTTAGGCACTTTTATTTCCAAGCCTTGTCTCTTTTCTTTAATGAAATGTGGGCATATGTTGATATGTTTGTTAAAAGAAGAGAGTAACTTAAGATGGTTGGAGGACTCCAGGAAGAGAGCGCAGCAAGGTTCTCATTACACAGGGTTATATCCAATTTCCTCAGCCTGTGAAGCCCTTCTCAGCATGGCCCCACCTGCCTGTCCAGTCTGATTTTCTGCCCCGACCAGCCCTGAGCTCCACTATGTTCATTTACTTGCAATTCCACAAAGATCCAAAGAACTTTCACACCTCTAAACCTTTGTAGAGCTCAGGTCTCACATTCCCTGTCAAGGATTTCCTGATATGCCTCATTTGTTCTTATGGTACACCATTCATTCATTCATTCATTCATTCATTCATTCATTCATTCATTCATTCAAGAAGTGTTCATTGAGCCCATACTTGTTGCCACTGTAAACATTTATAAACAGAAATCTCATTTAAAATGGAGCCTGTCACTCAACACACATTACTGACACCAATGGGAAGAGATGTACCTTGCATCTAGAACAGGAAGTGATACTACTTGACTACCTCAGCAGACGGAAGGAAAGGTTTCTCCTTGCCCAGGAATAATAGCTCAGCCAATGAGAAGCTATTACACTTCGTTATTTTATTTTATTTTATTTTTAATAGGGCAGTGTCACTGGCCCTCATATATGGGACCCGAACCGGGGCTGCTGGCTTTCCAAACCAACGTTTAACTACCGCGCCACTCGGCCGGCCCCTATTACACTTTGAACTTTCAGTTTCCTCCAATGGACTCTTGGTTACAAGCCCCTCCCAAGTCTGTAAAACAGTGTTCTTTGTTTCTCTGGAGTTGTGTGTGGTCCACTATCAGACTGTTCTGAATGGTAATTCTTTGTTGCTCCCATATAAATCCATTTTGCTGGAGAAATATCTGGCTGTCTATTTGTTTAAGGTCAACACCAGGTAAAAGCACAATGCCAGATATTGGGACTGAACCGTCAATTAAGCAGTTGCTGCTTTCAAGGAACTCATTGTCTAGTGGGGGAAATGGGCATGTTATCTGTCAGCGACAATTTGCTGTGAATAATTGTAGAAACGGGAGTAAAGAGGATGAGGAGGATTATCTTCCTGAGCTGAGAGCTGGAGTTAGTATTTATGTGCTGCTGCCGACATTCTCGTCTTCAGCACATTAAATATAAACTTGTGTTTTATTAATTTTGGTTTTATATCCCTTAACAGGATCATTTGTAAACAGCCATCAGCTTCCATGATGCTCATCGTCTTGTCACAAAGAGCAGTGGTATAATTAGGAGGTGGGTTTTTTGCACACTGGGATAGTGGAGGGTTGCAATGCAGACTCTGTGTGTGCAGACAGGCACGTAGAGGAACATCTGGAGGTTTGTAGGCTGAACTCCCCTCTCCCCCTGCTCTTCCTGGACGTGTGTGTGTTTGTGTGTGGATGGGCATGAGGAGTTATGGAAAAATCCATCGTCCATCCTGGCATCATGTACAGAGTGTGTGTGGCCCAGAGCAGGAGCTCAATAAATGCTTCTGGTATTATTGGACTCCATGTATCATGGAGGAAAATTTATCTCCTTTACCAACGACCAATCCATAGCCCAGGGCAGGAAGAAGTAGAGTAGTTCTAAAGGGGAATCATCCTATTGAATTTGATTCAGAAGAAACGTATGGCAAAGTATTTATCTGTTGCTTTCTTGAGAAACAGGTTGCTTCTCTGGGCTTTGATAGTCCTAGAGGAAGGGAAAATGGGCCCCACAGAAAGAGGTAAAGGGAAGCAGGAGCAGGAAACGTGGGACAGACAGGTCACTGAGGCCAGCTCCAATTGTTACAGGGTGAGATTTATACTTGAATGCAGGGATTAACTAGGGAGCAGGCAAGGGACACTTTTGGGGATTTACTGAGAAGAAAGAATCAACATAGTATGGATTTTAAGGCAGAGGGACTAAAAAAAAGAAAAAGGATTTAAAATATTGGTTTTAGGATTTAGAAGGGAGGATTTAATTTGGAAGATAAGGGATTTACTGTTAGATATAGTGACAATTAAGCATTGAAATCACGCAGTGTGAATTGCAATCTTCAGGGGCCCTTGAATACCCCAGTGTGTGGGAAAACAACCTCCTAATAGGAATAGGACTCTTTGTGATGTGCATTATGGGAGCTGATGACTTTCTATATATGGCTCTACTTAGGGCCAAACCCTCCTGTTAGCTCAAATCTGTTACTTGCAGGATTATTTATTCACAAGTTTGAAATAGCTCCTTCCCTCCCTCTGTCAGGGCCCTGATGCCTTCCCATCATCAGTTCCACCAGGCAGAATGAGAGGCCTAAGCTTACAGAAGGCAGGAAGCCATCAGCCCATTGAGCAAATGATAAATTACCTCTAAATGCATATTGAACAGTGATTTGCGATACCTCTTAAAACACAAACAAAACTCAGGTTGGTCATCCGGAGGCTTGTAGGCGTTGCACCCCTTAGACTGGGCTTAGCATGTGTGACTGTTTATGGGCAGGTGGGCATGAGAAGTTATGGAAAAGCCATCGCTAATACCGGAAAGGTACTCACCCATGGGGAAGTGAGCACAGTTATGTGGATGAAAGCTGGAAGCACAGCCTTGGCAGTATGCCTCCCTGTGTGATATGAAATTTGGGCACCTCCTTGTCCCACCCCTGTTGCTAATGGTTGTTCAAGGGTAATTATTCATGCAAAAGTCACTTGGCTGTGCCCCAGTGGAGAGAACGACCTGGGTAAAATCCTGGATCTGCCTCTTAATAGCCCTGAGGTTTTGGGCAAGGTACTTAAGTCTCTACTTTGATTTTCTTGTTCGTAAAAGTGAGAATATTATGCCCCCTCAGAGTGTTATTGGGAGGAATACATAGATAATTTTTTATATAGTGTCTGTAGTGCCTGGTACCATGTGCTGTCCTCAATGGCTGGCACATAGTAGGTGATTTACAAAAGGGAGCCATAATACTCACTAATAATGACAGTGATGCTGCCTAATCTGGTGTGCAACAATGAAAAAAAAATTTTTTATACCTTAATTTCTTTTTTTTTTTTTAAGGCTCCATTCGGATTGAAGGTATTGGATATGTAATTTCAAATCAATTCAGTATCTCAGCCCACTTGCTTCCTCGGGGAGGAGATGTGCTCCCTGGTTACTGTCATCTTTTGTTTGCTCCTCCTTCCACATTTCCATCAGCCTTCTGGGCTTCTGTCAGCAAAGATGGAGGCTGTATTTTCTCCTCCCATCTGTAAAGCCTCTCCAGATCTGCCTTTTACTTGCTATTTCTGCTCTTTTCTTGGAGCAGAAAGGCTGGTTGTTCCCCACATCATGCTAGGAGTGCTGGAAGGCTCTTCTGCCTACAATCCCCACCTAGCCACCCCAGGCCACCACCTTCCCACCTTGTTGCCTGCCCCTGGAAAGCTCTTCAAGCCACAGAATCTCTGTGGGGTCTTCACTGGGTCCTCTCTACCAATGCCTGCCTGGGGGTGTGGTGGAGATACACCCCAGTGTCTTGTGACCTTCACTTCTCTTTTGCCTGAATACATTTTCTGTATGAATCTGTTAGGACAATAGCTTTCTCCTCAGCTTTTGGAATGCAAAAGTCTTTGCCTTCAACTCAGCTGTGAGTTTCAAATTTGAAACTCCCAAATCAAGAGCTGACTTTTTCTTTCTCTCAGCATTTCTGCTGTGCCATTCACTCATTTCCTGAGGCAGTAAGTGTGGGATTCGGAAGTGTCTGCCTGGGGAGAGAGGAGTGGGTAGAGGGAACAAGGGTATTTCAGGGCATGAAAACCTTGGTTAGAATTTCAAAATATTTCTCTACTACAACTGCTATTATTATATCCACTCTCCATACAGTTTCAGCCCCATGGGGCTGAGTTGCAGATTGATTTGCTTCAGTGTTGGAGCATTTGAGGATGATTCTGTTTTGACCTGTTGTTGGCAAAGTCAAGAAAAAAAAAAATTAAAGAAACAGATAGAGGAGCCAAGAAGCAGGTCTGATACAACTCCTGGTCTATCAAGCGTAGGTTTAGTGGGGGAGTTAAATGCAGCTCTGGCCTCATTCTGCTTCTCAGTCTCCCAAAGGTCATGACACTTTTCTTGATTTGCTTTCCTATCCCCTATCCCACAGTCAATCATTGGATGCTCATTGGATGCCCTGCTGCCCAGGCAGCATTCAGGGCAGCTCTCAGCATCATCTCACTGGAGAATGTTTCAAGCTCCATACGGGGAGCATTTCGTGCAACCTGGGGTGTGTTCTTAGTCTTCTTGTTGTCAGTACACAGCCTTGTGCTGACTCAGCAAAGCTGCTCAGACCCATTTGTGTATCTTTTTGGATATGGGATCTGAGAGGAAAGACTTATCTATATTTAAAAGATGTCCTCATCACCGTCGTGTTCAAGTGACCATACCGATGCTGGTGGCATCTCACTGTGTCCCCTCACTCGTAAGTGTCTGATCAATGTTCCTTTGAACCACGCTATGTTGTCAGCTGGGCACTTGGGTCAATAGGATTGACTTTCACTTGCATGGCAGCCACAGGAAAATGCAAGGAACACTATTCATATGTCTTCACAGGAATCACCAGCTATGCTAACATAGGATTTGTAGAACTGAACTATGGAAGCAATACCAAACAATTCACCACCGCCACCACCACCACCACCACCAGCAATAACAACAGCTGCCATTTGTGGAACAACCATTTTGTGCCTGGACTGGGCTAGACCCTTTACATACATTTTGTCATTTAATTTTCCCAACAATCCTAGAAGGCAGGCACTCTCGTCCCACTTTATAAAGTGGAAAATGAGCTTAGAGAGATTAAATGTTCTGTCTCTGGTCACATAGAGAGTGAGTGGAACTAGAATTTAAATCCAGAGCCCTTGCCTCTTACGCTGGGATGGCGCCATATTGGTTTGCTTGCTGAGCATCTTACTGGCATCACAGAAACCCTAGCACTGGTCTACGCCAGACATACAGAAGGTGCACAGTCAGGCTTAAAAGAAAATGATCCATTGCTCAGATTAGAAATGAATACTCTGTTCTAAAGTGTTTCCATTCTGTTCTGAAGCCAAGTTATGTAATAGACATAGGTCCTTTCTCTTCCAGTTCCAAGGACCATCCTCACACCCATCCACATACCTCCATTCCACCTTCACTTCCTGGTTTGGCTCACCATCATCCCAGATCAGGATATTGAGGCAGTTCTCCAACTCGTCTTCCTGGTGCTTGTGTTTAGTTTGCTGCTAATCCAGGTCCTACACAGCGGCCACCATCTTCTTTCTAATCTGGAATCCTGCTTACAAACCTTCAGAGATTCCCCATGAACTTAAAACAAAGTTTGACTCCTTCAAATGGCCTTTGAGGCCCCTTATGATCTGGTGCCTCCTGCTTCTAAGGCCTCATTCTTCACCATTCCTTAGTTCTAGGCTCTGTACCTTGAGTGCAACATCTCCTGCCTGCCTCTGGGCCTTTTCATGTGCTGTTCCCTTCACTTAGAACACTGATCTCCTTCCTATCTATCTGGCCAACCTCTGCTCATCCTCCACACCTTGGTTTGTATGCTACTCCCTCTGGGCAGCTTTCTCCAACGTCTAAGTCTGGTGAGAAGTCCCTTCCATATGCCCTGCACTGCCTGCATCAGAGACTCACCACCCCAAATCACGTTGTGTTCATATCACCCTCCTTTCCCACCAGACAGTAAGCACCACCATTAGCCACAGTGCCCAGCTCTATGCTTGGAGTCGAGGCAGCACTTAATACATTTTTGGTGAATTAATGGGGAGTTATATTTAACCTATTTCTTAGAACCATTTTTTGAATTGGAATAGCTTCCTGAAAGCTTGGGCTTGGGACTGTCATTATATTTGGGGCAGCCGTTTCAAAGCAGCAAATTAGAAATGGCTTCAAAAGTCCTTGATATGGTCTTTCAGGAACCGTGCAGAGGCCTTTGTTAGATTATGGAAGTCTAAACATCTTCAAATTTAAAAAGGTAAGAGATGCAAAACGTCATTTTACAAGTACAGACCCAAGGACTCTTACACGTGTTCTCTTTTCTTAAATTAGGTTGCCAGTAACATTAGACAGCAGAGGAAAACCACATTTTAACCTGATTAATGAATAGTCCCATTATGCCATTTCACAAAATATTAAAGAATAGAATTACATCTCCTTGTCACTTTCTCACATCTCCCCTGTTCCACTCAGGACTTAAGCCCTGAAAATGTCTGCTCCGGCTTTTCCTTTTCAGAATTGTCAGGGCCTGGAAAAGGCACTGCTTTGCAAATTCTCTCTCCTGGAGTGGAAGGACCATATGGGACTTTTGGCGACATGGGGGAGCTAAGCATTCGAGCCTCTTGGCTCTTATCCTTATTCTCATACAATTCTTCTCTGCACGTTCCTACCCGTTCATGCTCCCCATGCTGCTCTTTCCTGCACACCCCTGGCCCTTGCCCCAGTGATTATATATTTATCAGTTCAGGTTTCCCAGGCTTCGATATCTGTGCACATTTGCAGAGCTCTCTCAGAAAAAGCTCAGCTCTGGGCTGCCATTTGCTTAAGGGCCATGTTTATATCTATCCCCACAGACCCTGCCTTCTGCTGACACTCTCCCCTCCCCTCCCTCCCCTCCCTCCCCCTCTTAGTCTTGGCTCTTTGAGTCCTGGGAACTTGGTCTCCTGCCTGAGCAGAGGGTGAGCAAACAGACTGGGGTTACATTTAGGGGGATTTCTTTAGCGCCATCTGCCACCTCCACAGAGGTCATTGGGATAAACCGATTTGCTAAACAAAATGGTTAACAACTCATGAATAAAACTTTAAAAAATTCCAAAAGGGATGTGAGTACAGCTCTTCTGAGGCGCAGTTCTTATGTCCTTTTCATGCCGCTCTCCTCCTCCTCCCACCAAATACACCCCGTCTGAACCAGCACTTTCCTTGGGTTCCAGGAGGGGCAGCTGCCATGAGGCCCAGGGCGATACCTTTGTTTACTCTTTCAATATTTTCTTTTTTATGTGAGTGTGAAGTATAATATATCCACAGAAAAATGCACAAAGCATCCATATACAGAATCAAACATCTGTGTAGCCACCTCCCTCAGGTCAAGAAATAGATTATTGCCTGCATCTTACATATGACCCCCATATCCCTCCCACCCCATCACAATTCCTTTCTTCCCTCAGAAGTAAACACATACAGTTGACCCTTGAACAACATGGGTTTGAAGTGTCCAGGTCCACTTTTGTGTGGATTTTTTTCAATAAATACTGTACATGTATTTTCTCTTCCTTATGATTTTCTTCTTTAAAAAACCATATGATTTCACCGATATGTGGTGTATAAAACTGAAAACAACAAAGGAACAAGACAAACAAATGAAGAAACAAAAACTCATAGACACAGACAATAGTTTAGTGGTTACCAGAGAGTAAGAGGGGAGGGGGTGGTAGATGAGGGTAAATGGGATCAAATATATGATGATGGAAGGAGAACTGACTCTGGATGGTGAACACACAATGTGATCTATAGAAGATGTATAACAGAATTGTACACCTGAAACCTATGTAACTTTACTAACAATGGTGACCCCAATAAACTTTTGTTTTTAAATTTATTTTTTTTTAAATTGGGGAATTGGGGAATGGGAACAGACAAGTTGCTGTCCTTTTGATCTTCAGTTTAGTTGTGGAGGATGTCACTTCACTGGCCCATGTTAGTATTATCATTATGCTCTTCCTGGGTGAGGCAGTTGCTCGATGGCCACTGGACGGCTGCTCACAGCGGCTCATGGCAGCTCATGAAAGCTCATTCTTGCTGCTGGCCAGCCCCATTGCAGCCTATGCTATCGCTGGCGACTCACGGCAGCTCAACTCCAGGACGAGCTGTTGTTCACCATCTTAGCTGTAGAGGGCACAGCATCACTGGCCCTCATATGTGGGATCCGAACTGCGGCCCTGCTGCTCAGAGCTGGTGTCCCAAGCCAACTCTTAACCAACATGCCACTTGGCCGGCCCACCCCAATAAACTTTAATTTTAAAAAAAAATTTAAGGTTTTTATTAAAACATAGCTAACATACAATATTATATTAGTTTCAGGTATATACAATAGTAATTCAAGATTTATATTTCTAAAGAAGTGATCACCATGATAAGTCCAGAAACCATCTGACACTGTACCATGCTATCACAATATTATTGATTATATTCCCCACGCAGTACATTACTTCCCCATGATTTATTTGTTTTATGCCTGGAAATTTGAACTTCTTATTCCCCTTCATCTCCCCGCCACTTTTAAAATTTTCAATTACAGTTAACATTCAATATTATTTTATATTAATTTCAGGTGTACAGCATAGTGATTAGACGTTTATATAATTTAAGAAGTGATCCCCTTGACTAGTCTAGTACCCACCTGGCACTATACATAGTTAATACCATATTATTGATTATAATCCCTATGCTTTATTTTACATCCCCATGACTATTTTATAACTACCAATTTGTGCTTCTGAATCTCTTCACCTTTTTCATCCTGTCCCCCAACCCCTCCCATCTATCACCCCAATTAACCTAGTGTCCATTTGACACCATACATAGTTCTTACAATATTACAATATTATTGACTATATTCTTTATGCTATAACTTACATCCCCATAACTACTTGTAACAACCAATGTGTATTTCTTAATTCCTTTTCCCTTTTCACCCATTCCCAGCCCCCTCCCACCTGGCAAACATCAAAATGTTCTCTGTATCTATGAATGTGTTTCTGTTTTGTTTGAATGTTTATTTTGTTCTTTAGATTCCACATATAAGCAAATTCCCATTGCATCTGTCTTTCTCAGTCTGACACTCCACTCAGAACAATACCCTTCAGGTCCACCCATGCCACCACAGGTGGCAAGGACCCATTCCGTTCCATGGCCGAGCAATATTCCTGTGTACATATGTACTACCTACTATTTTTCCATTCTTCATCGATGGACACTCAAGCTGCCTCCACATCTTGGCCATTATAAACAATGCTGTAATGGTCATATGGGTGCACAGGTCCTCTTGAAGTAGCATTTTGGGTTTCTTCAGATAAATACCCCAAAGTGGGATAGCCAGGTCCTTCTTTGTCTCATGTTATAGCCTTTGTATTAAAGTCAATTTTGTCTGGTGTAAGTATTGCTATTACAGCTTCTTTTTTGTTTCCATTTTCATGAAGTATCTTTTTCTCATCCCTTTACTTTTAGTCTTTGTGCATCTTTTGATCTGAAGTGAGTCTCTTGTAGGCAGCATATTTTAGGGTCTTGTTTTCTTATCCATTCAGCCACACTGTCTTTTGACTGGAACATTTAATCCATTTACATTTAAAGTAATTGTTGATAGATATTTAGTTATAGCCACATTATTATTCATACTTTTGATTTTTTTTTTGTCTTGAAGAAGTCCCTTTAACATTCCTTATAATACTAATTTGGTGGTGAGAAACTCCTTTAGCTTTTTCTTGTCTGGGAAGCTCTTTATCTGTATTTTGATTCTAAATGATAGCTTTGCTGGGTAAAGTAATCTTGGTTGTAGCTCCTTGCTTTTCATCACTTTAAATATTTTGTGCCAATGTCTTCTGGTCTGCAAAGTTTCTGTTGAGAAATCAGCTGATGGTCTTATGGGAGCTCCCTTGTAGGTAACTAACTGCTTTTCTCTTGCTGCTTTTAAGATTCTCTCTTTGTCTTTAATCTTTGGCATTTTAATTATGATGTGTCTTGGTGTGGGTTTCTTTGACTCATCTTGTTTGGGGCTCTCTGCACTTCCTGAGTTTGTATATTTATTTTCTTCACCAGGTTAGGTAAGTTTTCCATCATTATTTCTTCAAATAGGTTTTCAATTCCTTTCTTTTTCCTCTTCTTCTTCTGGTACCTCTATAATGAGGATATTGGTATGCTTGTTGTTGTCCCAGAGACCCCTTAAGCTGTCCTTGTTTTTTTTTTTCTTTTTTTTTCTTTATTCTTTTTGCTGTTTTGATGGGGTGTTTTCTGCTACATTGTCTTTCAAATCACTGATTTGATACTCTGCTTCATCTCATCTACCCTTGATTTTCTCTAATGTATTCTTCATTTTAGTTAGTGTATTCTTTATTTCTGACTGGTTCTTTTTGATGTTTTATATCTTCACTTTTGTGTTTCCTATCTCTTTGTTGAAATTCTCCCTGAGATCATTGAGCATCCTTCTAACCAGTGTTTGGAACTTTGCATCTGATAGATTGCTTGTCTCAGTTTTGTTTAGTTCTTTTTCAGAGGCTTTGTTCCGTTCTTTTATTTTGGACATGTTTCTTTGTCTCCCCATTTTGGCTGCCTCCCTGTGTTTATTCCTATGTATTTGGTAGGGATGCTATGCTTCCCAGTCTTAGTAGAGTGGCTTTATGTAGTAGGTGACCCAGTGGTGCAGTCTCCCATCACCAGAGCCAGGTGTTCCAGGTGTGTCCCTTGTATGGGTTGTGTGTGCTTTCCTGTTGTAATTGAGCTTTGGTTGCTATTTACACATGAGGTTGACCTCATGTTGATTGGTTTTGAGGATTGGCCATGACTACAGTGGAGGAGTTATGGTACAAGGGCTGACCCTACAGAGCAGGGTTTGCTTTAGAGAGGTTCTGGTGCCTGCCCAGTCTGCCCTTTAGGTGTGTCATCCTTGGAGGTGTGTGGGTGATGCTCCGGCCTAGTATAAATCTGACTACAGTGTTTGTGAGCCCCTGGGCCTCCTGGGAGGGGACCTGTTGCAGGCCAAGTTCAGCCACAGTCTATACCTTACCCGGGGCAACCTGGCATGAGCCACAAAGCAAGCCAGAGATGGCTGCCACCTGTGCTGTGCTTGGAGGTGCCTTGAGAGGCTAAGCCACAAACCAAGGCCAGCTGTCGCTACTGCCAGTCAGCCAGAGGTATGGTACATGCTGAAGCCAGATGCTGCTTGTTTGGGTTCTGTGAACCTTTTAGAGATTTTAGAAAAGTCTGCAGCATGAGTCAAGGCAGGCTATTTATATGGAAAAGCCACTAGAAGTGGCTTGGATGTTCTTAAAAATTAGGTGGTGTGGGGTCTGAGGGAATAAATAGGCTGGGGCAGATGAAAGTGATAGCCAATTTGATGGAGACTCAGATATGGCACCTGCCTGTGTCTGCATGCAGAGAAGGGGAGGGCTCAACAAAGAAACAATGGCTCCCACCAGCTCCTCCATCCAGAAGAAAGCTGTCCCTCTAGCCCTCACCCTGAAGCTAGACAATTCAGTTCCTCCCTGAATGTCTCTGGTGCCTTTTGAGCTGCTGCCCAGTGCTGGAGCTCAGAGCAAGTGAGTACATCAGCAGGTAAGTCCGTGGGTGGGCCTCTTAAGAGGAGCGCCTGGAAGTGCAGCTGCCCTCTGTCTCACTCAGCCACAATCTCCGCTGGTTTTCACAGCGAGAAGGTATGGGGACTCCTCTCCCCAGCCCTGAAACCCTGGGCTGGGGAGTCTGGTGTGGAGTTTGAGAACCTTTGCTCCTCCTGGAGGGGGAACCTCTATAGCCTATAGCCTAATATAGATATTCCTCCTGATTTTTATGGGCATGGTGGGACCACTCCATTCCATGTCTCCTCCTCTCCTACCAGTCTAGAGGTGGTTTCTTCTGTATGCGTGTTGTAGGGCTTTGGCTCAACTAGACTTCAGGTGATTGTCAATGATGGTTTTTTTGTGGTTTACTTGTAATTGATGTGGTCCTGAGAGGAGGGGAGCCCTGTGTTTACCTACTCCGCCACCTTGACCAGAAAATTCTTCCTTATGATTTTCTTTTCTCTAGCTTACTTTATTATAAGAATACAGTATATAATACATATGGTATATAAAATATATGTTAATTGACTGTTTATGTTATCGGTCAGTCTTCTGGTCAATAGTAGGCTCTTAATAGCTTAGTTTTGGGGGGATCAAATGTTTTAGGTGGATTTTTGAGTGGTCCTGAGTTGTTCACGGGTCAACTGTATTGACTTTTGGTAATAATTTCTTTGATTTATGTTAATGTTTCCACCTCCAAATGCATCCCAAAACAGTATGATTAGTGTGGATGTTTTTGATATTTTGATGATTTTGAACATTATTAAAATGGAATCATACTATGGGTGTTCTTTTGTTTTTCATGATTGTTTTGCTCAGGATTATGTTGACTCATTTTCATTGATGTATAATAACAGTGGTAATGGTATTGATTGCTTTTACCACAACGTATTTATCCGTTCTACTGTTGATGGACATCTGGGTTGTTTTGAGTGTGTAGTAATTATGAACGACACTCCTGTGAACATCTAGTCTGCGTGTCCTGGCACATATAGGCATGCATTTCTTAGGGTGCATACCTCAAAGTGGAATTTTAGTGTCACAGGAAATGGATACTTTCAACTTTACTAGATAATGTGTAGATTTCCGAAGTGGTTGTTCCAATTTCCTGGCTCCTCAACAGAGTATAAGATGTGCTACATATTCAGCAAAACTTGGTCTTGTCAGACTTTTTAGTCTTTGAGGCTAATGCCTTTTCCTCAGGGTTGGGCCAATGAGTGGCAAGGGCACCCTTCTTAATGGCTTCCATACATTTCCAATGCAAGAAGTGGCTTCCGGTCCTTTCCCTCAGACACAGCTGGCAGAAACAGCATAGCGGGATGCTCGTCTGTATTAAACACAGTCAGGAGGTGGCTCCTTAGAGAGAAGAGATATTTTCTTTCCTGGCTGATTTTCCCTCTGATTTTGGAATGCACTATCAGTGCTAACAATGGCAATTAGACTCTGTGTGCCATCTGGATGGCTGAGGCTGCTGTGGGAAGGACATCTGCTGGCAGCTGCATAAGGAAGAAAGATGAGCTAGGACTAGGCACAACCCAGGGGCTGCTCCCTTATGTAGACCTGCTGCCTAAAGCCAGTTCCACACAAAACAAAAAGTCTTCCTCAGTCATCTTATTTACTCATGATGAACTACCCAGTGGTGGCCATGGGAGTTCCTAAAGGAAGGAGATGGTCATTATTCCCAATTAATGGACACAGCCCAATCAATCCGGCTTTTCATCAGGTTTGATATAGGTACTTTATATAAGTACATATGTATAGGCAAAAACAGAGCATATATAGGGTTTGGTATTACCTGTGGTTTCAGACATCCACTGGGGGTCTTGGAACATATCCCCTGGGAGCCAGGGGGGACTACCATACTCTCAAATGGAGTGGTTCTCAAAGCATGATTCTAGGACTAGCAGCATCGCTGGGAATTTGTTAGGATTGCAAATATTGAGGCCCCAGCCCAGACCTACTGAATCAGAAACTGGGAGTTGTGTCCAGCAATGGGGTTTAACAAGCCCTCCAGGTAATTTCCATCACACCACAGCTGGAGAACCAACGTTCTAAGATGCTAATTCCCTTAGGTGAGTTTCCAAAGGAAAGGGCCCTAGGTCCTGGTGGGCTTTGGGGTCTGCCTGAGTTCCTGGAATGTGTTGCTCTGTGGATGGTTTCAGTTGTGTCAGGGAGATGATTCCAAGATGGGGTGTGAAGAATGGCAACTTCAGGTGAGGAAAAGCAGGCACCAATGATCCGCCTCCTGGGTATAATTGTTTGACGTTCTGCAAATACTCTAAGCAATATCACCAGCCACTGATGTACAGGAAATATATGATCCCCATGTTGAGGGGTCTAAATAGAACGTTATCTGTGATTGGGCTTCAGAGCCCCTATTACACAAACCCTTAATGACATGAAATGTACCACACCTGCTAAAGGAAATGCACATGGGGATGTTATGGGAGCATTCAAGAGAATTTTATTTTGCATAATATGTTTTTTTTTCCAGGCCAGAAATGGTATATTAAAAAGTCAGCAGGTATATAGCTTGTTTGAAAATTATTATTACTTTACTCTGGCTTTGCAGACTTTTATTTTCTTCTTCCCACTGTTATTGCATAGAAACAGCATATTCTATCCTGAGGATACATTGGAAATCAGTTAACCTACTCCCTGCAATCTCCAGGTGAGGAACTGGTGTCCAGAGGTGTGAGGTGGCTTGCCCTGAGTGAAGGCCTTGGCTGGTACCCAGGACTCCTGATTCTCACACCCCAGGATTCCCACTGATGTCTTTGAGGATTGCCACACCTGGGAAAGTGGCCTCATGCATTCTCTTGCTTGTAGACTGCATTGGAGGAGTGTGGGGGGGGCAAGGGGGGCAGGGTAGAGCAGTGACGTCATTCACATGTGTGTACACAGCACAATATAGCAGCCAGTGTATCTGAGGCTGTAGTTCAGTCAGAAGCATCTGTCAGTCATACTGAGGCTTGGAGCTCAGTCTCTAGGAAGCTAAAACCACCACTCCTGGAGTCGAAGTATCAGCCACGTGTTGGGGGTTGTGGGGAGCACTCCCCTTCTCTCAGGGCCGACTTCACGGGCTTAGGACCTGTGCAATTGCTCAGTACCCTCTCCTTACAAAGACCCTGCACTTGCTTTAATGCTCTGTTGTCACTGTCTTGAAAGTCTTTAATATTTTTTGAAAACCGGGATGTGCATTTTCACTTTGCATTGGGTCCCGCAAATTATGTAGCTGGTTTTTCTCCACATCTCTCAGACTCTCCACCACACATCCTCTGAAACTCATTTCCTGTAAGAAGCCTTCTCTGACTCCCCTAAGAGTGTGTCACATGTCACAACATTGATGTTAATCCCTATCATTAGTTGCTTTCCTTCTGTAGGCCAACCCTGTGAGGTATATGCTATTATTGTCATCACACCCACTTAACAGGTGAGAAGACTGAAGCCTAGTGAGAGATGAACTGGCTTAAGTTTACACACTGAGGACTTGGGGTTAGAACCCAGGTCTGCTAGACTCCAGAGAACAGAGACTTAACCACTATGCTGTACAACCTCACTTTGTTGTCTGTTTAGTGCTTAACACCCTGTGACGTTTCCTTGATTCTCCCATTCGGTTGCAGGGGGGAGACTGTGTCCTTTATTCAGTTTCACCCAGCATCATGCCAAGCACAAACAGGGTACTCAATGTACATTCCTATAATAAAGGGCATTTGGCTAAATTTCACATGTGAGTTTAGCCGTATCAGACTTTCTGCAAACCAAAGAGGCTTCCGGGTTTCTGTTTAGGTTTCTCCTGTGAGTGAGGCTGCACAGCATGGCCGTGGGGGCTGAGAGATACCTTATATTCAACTTCATGAATTATTTATGGAATTAACACCGGAATTATCATTAATTTGTGGAAGGAGAGAAGTTGCTACATGGCTTGGTGCCTGTGATTTTCTGGCAGGGATAAATTACCTTCCCAAGGGCTGCTGGGTGAAGACTCGAAGGTTGGTTTCCAGGGGAGACAGAGCACTTCAGCCTCCTCTTTCCCCCAACTGAAAACTCCAGGAAGTGCCAGCTACACCACAGATGATATATCAGCAGAGAGCCTACTCAGCCCTCTTCAACATTTAGTGAACACACGTTTGTTAAGCACCTAGTGTGTGTGCAGGGCATATGCTAGGTCTAAGAATACAAAACCAAGAAGGCGTTTAAAAAATTCATTATCAGGTGATCAGTGGCAAGGAATGTGTGTCCTTGGTGCTGTGGGGAAAATTCCTGGGGTGGGCGTTATGGCTAAAACATGTCTTACAGGGCAAGAAAAAAAAGGTTTAGCCTACCAGAGATGGTGGTAGAAGAAGTGTAGAGGGGCAGGCTATCTAATTGGGGGGCAGTCCCTCAATGGCCTGGAGAAGGACCTGTAAATGGTAGAAATGGCTGGCATAGGAAGAGGGGCTGTGAGAGGTGACCTGTGGGGACCCAGGCAGAAGCTGGGAAATGGATGTCGATCATGCCAATGGGCTTGGGCTTTGTCCTGGAAGCTGAGGGTGCTGGTGGTGGATGGAGCCAGCTCTGCCAATGGTCACTTGTGGCTCTTGTGCCATCATTCAGGTGGCCCTGGGGAGCAGGGTCTCACCTGCTCCAGATGGGCAGTGGTTTTGGGGGCTCCCAGGACCTTGAGGCCTCAGGGTGAGGGGGCAGCATGCTTGCCCTAAGTGGGATGGCAGAGGGGCTGTAGAGTGCCATCACAGTCCAGCCCCGTCAGCAAGTTTGCTTTCTGAGACGTACTGTATAATAGCAATCTCTTTCCCATTTTCTTCAAAGCATCAGGAGGAAATATAACTGCGGCCGGGTTCAGCAGCCCTCGCTTTTGAGCAATAAAGGACAAATGATCACAGTTTACTTTGATGCTTTCGAAATTCCCCTACTAGTCGCTGTGGTTTCCTGCCATTTACTAGTTGGAAAGTCGCCTGTGCACACACGCTCTGCCTTTGGAATGAGCCCTTGGCTCTCTGGGCTTGTCTTAACGTGTTATTTATTCTGCAGTTCTTCTTTGGGCTGGAGCACTGCTCTGGGCTCTGGGCTGCTGCGACCACACTTAGGGGGCCAAACCTGCTGCCCCAGCCTTTACAGGAGAAAAGATTGTTCCCGACTCCATTTATTTCCAGGTAGAAAAGAATCAGAGAACCCTGCAGGGTGAAGGCGAAAACCAGGCACTCCAGATAAGTGTTTTCTCCCTCCGTTATTACTTATTTATTAAAGCCAGTGAAGCATAACTAAGAGAAGGGAAAGGAACGGAGGAAATAGAGAATACAATGGCCCTTAGATTTTAATGGGAGAGATGGCTGCAAGTGATTCCTAAATTATTAAATAAATCGATTTGATTCTTAAAGCTGGCCTCCAAGGTGTATTTGTCAGTTTCATTATCATTGTCTTCAAGGGTAAGAAGAGTCACTCATGGGGAAAGTTTTATTAATTTTTTCCCCCCTCCATTTTATTTTGAAGGCTGCAATTCATGACCCCTGTCTAATTAAACACTGACTTCTTTATGTAATAGGAACAGTGCTTTTCCCATTTTTATTTTGGCTCCCATTCTCAATCCCATTTGTCTTACAGGCCTGCAGACTTGTTACGACATCAGGTCAGCTGTAGGGCACATACACTTTGGAGAATCCTGATCCCATTTCAATTATAGGACCGTTCGGTCACAGATGAGTTCCAAGATAATTTGTCCACACAAGAATCCTGTCATTTAGCCATTTACCTAAAGAAATCCACAGAGTGTTGGAATAATAGGCCATGCTGTCCCAAATGCCAAGAATAACACCTTAATGCACTTTAGGGAAATAACAGATTTTATTTTGGGGTTTAGTGGTGACTACGGCAGGGTTTGCTCCTTTCTCTCCTATTTCCCTCTCTCTCCCTGAAATGCTTCAACTGCCTCCGACAGTAGAACATGCCTGACTATTTAAATTCGTTTTCTTAATTATCCTTTCGAGGAAAGCAGTCCAAGCACCAGGGTGCAAAAAATTTAAACCATAAATAAGAAGCCGAAAGGAAATAAAAAGAAAAAATGACACCAAAATAAACTGAGCTATTCACTAAAAGCTTTATATCACCGTCCTCCTTGGACTTGAAAAATCTAAGGGAAGGTGGATAAGTATTTATTTTCCAAAGAATGTCATTATAATGCGCAGCAATTTAAAATGGATGACGGAAACATTTCCCCATGATTTCTGTTGGTGCTTCAGGCACTGACGCATAAAGCATTTTGGGCAACGTAGTTCCCACCCCTTTCCTGAGGACAAGTGGTGCTAAGGACAGACCTGGGTCATTTGAGGTCATCAATGCCCTCGGGGTCTGGGGAGGAGGGCAGAGGGGAAGGGGAGTGAAACAAAAGTAATTGGTAGCAAGTGAATGCTTCTCGAGATAAATGAGGGCACCTCCTTGGACGGGCTGCATAATTGTTTCTTTCAACTTGGTACACCTGGTGTAAAGAACTCCATTCATACCTGCAAACCTGTCAGGTTTCCAATTATGGGCTTGCGGTTCGATTTCCTGTATGCTCCCCAAGCTTGAGGGTAGAGAGAAGGGTCTTGTGTGTAGGCAGCACAGAATACTGAAGGTGAGGGCATTGCAGGTGAAGGTGCAGTGCACACGGGAGCTGGAGGGAGGACCCTCCTTCATCTCCCCGTTGACTGAGGCAGCCAGGCTGACGCTTGCAGAATCGCTCTGCGCGGCCTCGAGGCCTGGAGACTTCCTGTGGTCTCCGCTCTGCTTTGCCAGGTGAGGTGAGCCCATCCTCCTTGGGCGGCGAGGACTGAACAGAGCCCGGGAGAGCGGCGGAGCGTGCGCGCGTGCATGTGGCTGGCAGCGCACACCGACCAGCCGTCTTGCCCTTTGGCTCCTGCCAGCCCACCAGTCTGGGGCAAAACTGGGCTCAGTGTGAGATACAGAGAAGGCTTGGCTTTTCCATGCAGCTGAAAGAGAGGCGAGCAGAGCAAGGAGCAGGAAAGTGTGTATAAGGAGATCTCGGTTTGTACAACAAACCATGACAAGGCGGCTTAGACTGTCGGTATAAGAACGGCTGTACTTCATGTAAGTTCAGAGGAAGATCTAGGACACAGGCTGAGTTCTTAAAATGAGTTACTGGGGTGTAAGTGTAAGAATGGGGTGAGGATGCTGAAATGAGGCGGAGTGGTGAGGTGTCTGTGATAATGGCATTCGACCCATTTATGCAAAACTAATATTTGTATGTGTGTTAAAGTTGAACTGTTTTGCCCTACTCTGCTCATATGTTGTCACCAAGTGCTTCCTCTGAAACGCGTGCCAGTGCCAGGTACCTAGGGCTCAGTTTTATGTGGGCTGTTTTTCTGCAGCGTTAGGGTCACTGCTTAGTGGCTGTGTTTATGGCGTGAGCCGAGAAAGGGCAGAGCCACTTTGCCTGAGGGAAAAGCCGTTATTAACTGCCTTTCCTTTCTGTCCACCCTCCCCTCTGCCCTGATCAAGGGGACAGGGTAGGAATGAGACTTTCCCATAAAGCCTGACTCTCCTTAAATGGATACGATGCCATTTGGGCAGACAGAGCCAGCAGTCTGCAGGGAGACCTCAGGAGACCTACTGGGCCAGTTAGGGCTTTTCCTATCACCCCCCAGGGAGTGGACAGACTTTATGGAAAATAAAGCTAAGATCTGAAGATAGACATGACAGGGCAGCAAGTTTTCAGTTCAACACAGGAAGAGATTTCTTTTTACTTTCTTTTTTTTAAAATTGGGGAATTCGGGGAGTGGAACAGTGTTGGGGAATTGGGGAGGAGAACCAGCCAAGTTGTTCCTCAATCTTAGTTGTGGAGGGCGTTAGTAGCCATCTGGCTGCCTGTCAGCAGCTCGTGGTCTCTAAGCTCAAGGTGCTGTGTTCAATCTTAGTTGTGGTTGGGCGTAGCCACCATCCCATGCAGGAGTCGAACCAGCAGCCTTGTTATTAAGAGCGCACACCTTATCCACTGAGCCATCTGGGCGGCAGCTCAGCTCAAGGTGCCGATTTCAGTCCTAGTTGCTGGTGGGAGTAACCTACCATCGAACAGGCAACCTTGTTAGGAGCACCTGCTCTCACCAGCTGAGCCATCCTGCCACCTGTTGGCAGCTCAGTGGCAGCTCGGCTCAGGTACAGCATCACAGGCCCATGTGGGAATCAAACCAGTGGCCTTGTTGCTCAGAGCTTGCTCTCTTAAGGTAACTCTTAACCAACTGAGCCACTCGGCCAGCCCACGGAAGAGCTTTCTAACCCCCTGAGCTGATGACTGGCTGGGCTGCTTTGCAGCAAGATTTGGGGGTCCTATTGCTGGTGTGGTTCAGGGCCTGACTATACCGTTGTCAGGATTCTGGCAGCACGTGGTCCCTGAATTATGAGATCTCAAGCGTTGCACTGTACAATATAGTAGCCTATCCATATGTGGCCACTGAGTGCTAGAAATGTGACTAGTGCAATGGAAGAACTAATTTTTAAATTTTAATTAAGGTTATATATCTGAAGGAAACAAAATCAGTATGCTGAAGAGATAGCTGCACTCCCATGTTCATTGCAGCATGATTCATAGTAGCCAAGACATGGCAACAACCTAAGTGTCTGTTGACGGGTGAATGGATAAAGGAGATGATGTATATATGTTATGTATTCTTTATCCATCACGTATGTAATGGAATATTGCTCAGCCACAAAGAAGAAAGAAAGGTTGCCATTTGCAATAACGTGGTTGGACCAGGAGGATGTTATGCTGAGTGAATAAGTCAAAGACAGAAAGGCAAGTATTATATGGTATCACTTATATGTGGAATCTAAAAAAAAAAGTTGAATTTATAGAAAAAGAATAGAATGGTGGTTGTCAGCAGCTGAGAGTTGGGGGAAATGGGGAGATGTTGGTTAAAGGGTACAAACTTTCAATTACAAGATGGGTAAGTTCTGAGGATGTAATGTACATTGTGGTGACATAATACTGTATTGCCTACTTGAAATTTGCTAAGAGAGTAAATCTTAAGCATTCTCACCAAAAAAGTGGTAACTGTGAGGTGATATATTAATGAACTTGACTCTGGTAATCATTTCCCAACATATATGTGTATCACATCATATACTTTAAATATATACAACTTGATTTGCCAATTATACCTTAATAAACCTGGAGGAAAAAGGTTAAATTTAAAAACCAAAGCATTGTAAACTATTTGTTCTGTTAAGTATATTTCCTTGTTTTGGTAGGACGACATTTCACTTTTGCCACTGAAAATTCAGCAACCAAATTGAGATGTCAGTAAGTGTGAAATACTCATTAGATTTTCAAGACTTAGTATGAAAAAGACTGTAAAATATTCCGTTAATAATTTTTATACTAATTCTACATTGAAATAATATTTTGCAAATATTGGGTTACATCAAGTACGTTGTTAAAATTAATTTCATGTTTAAAAATGCGGCTAGAACTGCCCCCATAACCCTGCGGCAACATTGTAGTCCCACATACACTGTCCAAAACCTTCCCCCTCTCCCTCTTCCCCACTCCCTCCCAACCAGCAACCATCAGTTTTTCCTTTATATCTGCTTGATATGACATCAATCTTCTTAAATTGTCTCTCTGGGTTAGCTTGTTTACCCCTTTCTTTTGTTTAAAAAAGTCCTTTTAACATTTCTTGCAATGCTGGCTTGGTGGTAATGAATTCCTTAAGCTTATTCTTATCTGAGAAGCTCTTTATTTCTCCTTCAATTTTAAGTGATAGCCGTGCTTAATCTTGGATGAGCAATCTTGGTTGATTAATCTCGGATAGAGCAATCTTGGTTGTAGGCCTTTATTTTGTGTCACTTTGAGTATCTCCTGCCACTCCCTTCTGGCCTGCAGAGTTTCTGTAGACAAGTCAGCTGTTAGTCTAACAGGAGTTCCTTTGTATGTAACCTGCTGTCTTTCTCTTGCAGCCTCTAGGATTCTGTCTCTGTCTTTAACCTTTGTCATTTTAACTATGATGTGTCTTGGTGTGGACCTGTTTGGGTTCAGCTTGTTTGGAACCCTCTGCACTTCCTGGGCATGTATGTTGGTTATGGGGGCAGTTCTGGGAATGTAATTGATAATGTTGTGAAGAGACTATTATGTTGTGAGAAATAAGTCAGTAGGAGAAGGACAGGTACCATGTGATCTCACTTGTGTGTGGAGTCTGAAGAACTGAGTGAACGATCAAAGTAAACAGACCCATAGATGTAGAGGAAAAACTGAGGGTTGCTAGTTGGGAGGGGGGTGGGGATGGGGGGAAGGGGAAGGGATTAGACAGCATAAATAGACAACTACAATATTGCCACAGGGATATGAAACACAGTTCGGGGAATATAATAATGTTGTAAAAATTTTGTGGCGTGTCAGATAGTCACATGTCTTGTTAGGGAGACCACTTCATGGATGGAGTAGAGGCTTGATCACTGCACTGTACACCTGAAGCTGGTGTTGTATAGTATTGTATGCCAACTGCAACTGAATATGTGGGTGGTCACGGGATGTGGAGTATGCTGTGGAGGCGAGTCAGGGGAGTTGTGATGGATATGTACGATATGGGGGGGGAGTGGGGTGGCGAACTGGGGGAGGGGGGTTTTCACTTTGGGGGGTAAAGAGTATAACTATTGCATTGTGTTGTACACCGAAAACTAATAAAATAAAATAAAAAATAAATAAATAAAAATAAAAATAAAAATGCGGCTACTAGAAAAATGAAAAATTATATATGGGGCTGGTGTTGTATTTTTATTGAGTAGAAGTGCTCCAAATTTCTGCCAACACTGGGAGTCTGTGATTCTATATACAATTGTTCTTGTCCCTGATGTGGATTCTGACCTCTCTTTGGGTAGAAAGATATACCATAAACATTTGTGGTTCCCATGAGGGCCACCCAAGACAATTTTTATTGGTGATGCTGTTGGAAATCATGTGACAAGTGTTGGGACTTCCGAGAAATGACTGGAGCAGTGATGGTGGGAGCTCTGAGAATGGCTGGCACAATTTATTACACAAGAGCTTAGCTTTCGTGTTCAGAAGCTGGTGTTTAAAATAATAGGGTGAGGTTTCTTTTAAAAACCAGAACATATAACCTGACTTTTATTCACTGCTGTTCTCAAGCAGTTAAAGTTGAACAAAAATCTTTCATCGTTCTGCGTCATTAAAACACATCCCAAGAAAGGCCTAGAAACACAGTGGTAGGTTCTAAATTAAGCAATAAGATATGCACTTTTAGTTTCCCTAATTACCCATCCCTGAAAAAGTAGGTTGGAACTAAAATAAATACACTGTCTTGAAATGAGAATTAATATGTGCTCGTGCTGTTGGGGAAAGCCCTATTAAACAATTGAATTTTGGAATATTTTGCTTTGTCAAAAAAAAAACCCAAAGGCATCCTTCCCTTTGGAATTGAATCTTCATTTGGAGTTTTTTATTTTTTTAAATTACTTGTTCCATGTGTTTTACAAAGTGCCTTTATCAAGCTATTATGACATTTTGTTCATTATGCAGTGAATCCTGTCATATCCTATGAAGGAAATAACCACCTTCTCTGTTGTTTCTTGAGAAGCCAAGTGTAAATAGTGCCGTAATTCCATGGGGGAAGGGCTGTATTAATTATGGAACATAATGTTGGGAGTTCTGGAAAAGACACCTCTTTGTTATTTCACGAGGGGTAGGGGAGGGCCGGGAGAGGAAAAAGGAAGAGTAGAGGGCAGGAGGGAGGTGGGATGGGGCGGGCGGGGCTGTGGGGTCTCAACCCAGCCTTACAGCAATGGCTCTGCTGGACGGCTTGAGTCTGGATCACAGGTGTTTCAAATTAGGTGTGAATTCCAGGCTTGTCCAAAAATATATTCTCTGTTTAGAGTAGGCTTAAATCAAAGACTGATCTCATTGTACTTAGATGGAAACTGCTAGAATCACGTCAGGGTCTGAGCATGAATGGATTGGAACAGAAAAGAACATCAAAGAGTCTTGAGCAGGTAGGCATTTCTGTCTCCAACCGGGAGAAGAGGAGAAGGAGAAATTGCACTCCAGCGCAATCCCAGAACCTATTATCAGGCCGGGAGCAGGGAAGTTGTTGATGTTAGGGCTGAAGGAAGACAGTTTAACTATCACCTTTTTCAATGGAAGTTTTAAAAGACAATTTAAATATCACCTTTTAAAATGAAAATGCTAAACAGCGTAGCCTAGGCTGTTATCATGGCCACAAATGACATCTCTCTTCAAGGAGATAAAAGAAAAACACCACTGCAGAATACCTGGGTCCCCAAATGCCATGTGGCTCACATGGGGACGTCATTGTTCTGGATAGTCTAACCTCTAGAAAGGGAGTTTTAAGGCCCTTCCCGCTGGGTAGCCCTTGGGGTTCTATAACATGGTTGGCTAGACCTGAAGGATCAAAGGCTCCAATGGGGTCCCTGGAATCTACCCTCCTGCTTCATGCTAGGATTTCTACTAAACAACTGTTGTGCAGCCAAACCTCAAAAGTTGCAAGGGAGAGGGACTTCCTATTTTAGTTCTATGATGATTTAAGAGAAGTCACTACTGTGTGCCAAGGGCCTTCCATGTTCTGCCTTTGAATGCTCACAGTAACACATAAGGTAGGCGTCATTAAGTTCATTCTGAAATGAGGACACCGAGGCTCTGAGCGATGAAATAATGTGCCCGAAGTTTAATAGCCATTGAGCAGGGGAGATGGTACTTACTGCCAGCTCTGTCTGACTCCAAGACCATGTTCTTTCCCACTGCAGTGTTGTCGCTTTTATTAAGTTCTTTTCAATCTAATCAGTATCGTCCAGTGATCATTTAAGCTCATTATCGCGGTGCTTGGTGGAAGTGGAGCAGTTATTCTCAATTTTCCATTCAAAGACTTTCATATGTTTGAAGGTGGCCAGCTTTCTCTCATTTTTCTTTTCTTTTTTGCCTGTTGCACAAACAGCTAAGGGAGAGTGATATTCATTTCTCCAAAGTAGCTTTGCATCTTTAAATTAGCGTTTAATGTGTCTACACAGATGGGTCTTGCTTATAGGAAACTGGCTGAATGTTCTATTCTAGTCCTTATTCATCCAAAGGATTTAACAGTGTATGGACTGGACTGGAGGCTGGGCAGCCCCAGAATGAGGTCTGTGCCAAAGGGTATAAAAAAGAGTGCCTGCCTCTGTCTGAAGCTCATGGGTTGGTGGTATTAGGACTAGGCACTGACAGATGTCGGGCTCTCAGGAAGCAGGGCAGACAAAAGGAAGCCCGTGTGCACAGTCACAGAAGCTGGTCCACCACTGTGTCGGGAAGAGGAAGGATTTAGTATGACTGGAGTATGTAGGGTGTATGCAGGGAAAGGGAAGAAGGTAATTCAGGGCAAGCATCAGATCACAGAGCTTTTCTATTTCATGTTAAAGTGTTCATAGTTTGTTTTTAATTTTGAGAATTAAAAAAGTATAAAGAATAATTCAATACACACCCCATCTATATTTCTACCATCCAGAATTAAAAACTATTAGCATTCAACCATATTTTCTAGCCTTTTAAAAAAGGAAATCAAATACTACAGATACATTTGAACCAATACCTCTTGTCTAATTTTTTCTCTACACCTCTTCTCTGAGGCAATGATTGTTCATTTGTACTTGGTGTGATAAAAAAAATACAGTGAATGTTTAAATAAAAAAATTTATTACAGTGAAGACACATTGCCATCAATCAACCTTAAAATACTCCCCCTCACTTTGAACACACTTATCCCATCGTTCTTGCCACTTTCTGAAGCAGTACTGGAAGTGCTCCTTCGTGAGTGTCTTTAGTTGCGCTCTTGTGGCTGCCTTGATGTCCTGAATTGATTCAAAACATTTACATTGCATGGTCTTTTGATTTTGAGGAAGAGCCAATGGTCGCATGGTGCCAGATCCGGTAAATAAGGTGAATGAGGACACACTGCAATGTTTTGACAGAAATTGCCATATCAGAAGCGATGTGTGACACAGAACATTGTCATGATGGAAGATGAAACCATTTGGCCATTTCTCAGGTTGTTTTCTCTGCATATCATTTCTTAAAAGCTCTAACAAGCCTTTATAATATTCCGAGTTCACTGCAGTATTCTTGGGTACAAACTCAGCTCTCACAATTACATCAAGGTCAAAAAACACAATTAACATCAACTGGTTGGCACTCAGCAGCAGCATTCATTGTATGTTTTCATCACACCTCGTATTTATCCTTTCAGATCACTGAAAGCACATTTCACACACAGGTGTATTTTGCTATCTCGCATCATTCTGCATCTTGCTTTTTCCTCGCCTCATCTTTGTTTCTGAGCTCTATCCATGATGATGGATCAAGTCATTCATTTTAACTGTTGCACAGAATCCCATTTTACAAATACAACATTTTATTTATCTGTTCCTATATTGACAGGGATATTGGTTGTTTCCAGTTTTATGCTATGAAAAATGATGTTGCAATCAGCATCTTTGTCCTTGTGTCCCTAAGGAATGATCTCCAGTTTTTCAGAAAACAACAAACACAAATGTGTCCAGGTCTTTCCTCTGGAAATTCTCACTCAGACAGTCTAGCAATATTTAGGGGGAATATTTTTTTTTGTGTGTGTAACAAGTTCCCCAAGAGGTTTTCATTTAGGGAAGTTGTGAAATGGGTACAAAAATGGGTACAAAGTACATATACCCACGTACTCTCTACTGAGAGAGATGAGAGAGAGGCCAGTGTAGGGTTTTATGTCAAGAAGCGCCCTGGTGAAGTTTGCATTGAGAAATACATCTTTGGTGACAGTGTAAACAACCTACTGAGCTCAAGTTTGTTTGTAAGGCATCCCTGGTAAGGCATCCCTTTTTCAGGGATGCAAAGCGGAGTAATACATGGTCCTCAAAGTCAAGTAGTTTGCAATCTACTAGCACGTTTTTCAGAAATGTGGGCAAATGGGACCCATAGCTCGGAGGCTTATGATCCACAGGCCAATTGTTTCCTGGCCCAGGATTTCTGGAAGGGATCTCACCTTCGAGGTCTGGCTGGTTAGTATCAGCATCCACGTTTCCCTTGTCTGCACACCTGGAAAGTGATTCTTTACGTTTTCCATGTTCTCATAAGTTCTTTTCCTGGAAAGAAAGTTGGAAAAATAGCTAGATGGGGTTTGGTGTATAAATTTCCTATTTCCCTATCTTCCATGAATGTAAATTGTCAAGGTCTGTGGTAGATTTAGAAAGTTTCCAACTCATGCGGAAGCAATGAAAATAATTCAGTTCTTAATAATTCAATGATTCCTTTCAGTATTAACACCCTTTTCTGAAGCCTAGAAAAAATGATATTTCTAGTCCACTACATGAGGGCCAAAGTAGGTATTATAATAATGGAAGGGGAGTTTTAGAGCCACCCTGTCCCTACTTCCTCATTTTACCAAAGAGAATACTAACATTCCAAGAGCAGAACAAGTTTGTCCAAGGCCACTCAGAGGGTGCATGGTGCAGCCAGGATTGGAATGATGGTCTCCGGCTTCCTCACCATGGTTCTTTCTACACACTGTGTAATTACCTATAGCACCAGATGATCTGCTGTTTCAACAGATAAGTTCCACTCCTTTTCATTTCTAGGACACAGTGACTGGAAAATCACCCCATCACCTTTTGATGGCACATACAGTAACTCTGATGCCATTCTCCACTCAGAAAAGGTCCAAGCAGAGTTGACCAAGCCACCTATGGCAGCTCAACATTGGTCTTGCCCACAGAGCTTTCCTGTGCTGGTGACAGGACCCATTTCCCGATGTGTTCCTGCTTCCTGTGGCTAATGGAAGCTCAGTTCTTTTTGAAGTTAATGCTGGAGCTCTAGTCTCAGATAAGCTTTGAGGGAAATGAAGCAAAGGACTTCAGAGAAACATACCCCGACCTGCCAAGGAGAGGGGCTATTTTTAAGTCAAAAAAGAAGGTATTACTGTTGAGTGAAAGACTCCTTTTGAGCCTTTATTACTGCCTCTTAGAAGGAAAATCTTTTATGTTGAATGTATTGATACAAATTCAGTGCCCAAATCTAGAACTTTCATTTTCAGAGAGAAAAAGATCTTTAAGGTTTTTCTTTTTTTTATTCTCCACTGTTAGTCACATACCACCAGCCTCTCAGAAAAGTATTACTCTGTATAGTGACAAAGATATATTATTTGACATCAGAGAAACAAGGTTCAAGTCCTGGCCTTGCTACTTACCAGCTGTGTGATCACTGGCAAGTTACTTCCTCTCCCCACTTCCAGCTCAGCTCCCTAAGTCTAAAATGGCAGTAGCTGGGACTTGTTTCTCAGGATTCATTCATCCATTCATTTTAACTCATTCATTTATTCACCTGCTCTGTGGCAGGCACTGTACTACGTGCTAGAAATGCAAAGTGAGGCATGGTCCCTGGTCTCAGGGACTTTCCATTCTGGAGGGAGACAATCAAGTCACACTAATGAATAGATAATTCCAAACTGAAAGCACTCCTTGAGGGCCAAGAGAATGGTTCTGGAGACAGTGTAGCATAGGAACTGATCAAGATGAAAGGGTGGAGTAGAAAAGATGGCCTAAGGAAGGGTTCCCTGAGGAAAAGCAATTTGAGCATGGATCAGAAAGACACCACAGTTAAGAGTCGGATGAATGTGTTTCTGACAGAAGAAACAGCATGGCAAAGACCCTGGGCTGGGAGGGGGCACAGTGCCTTTCAGTCAAGGGACTGAAAAAGGCCAGTGTGACTGGAACTGAGAGATTGAGGGGCCAATGGTATGAGGGCAGCTGGACAGGTAGGCAGGAGCCAGGCCAGGCCATGGACCTTGGTGTGTGTCCTAAGAGCAATGAGAGGTGACAAAAGATGTTTAACCTTGGTGTGTGCATCCATGTGTGTGTATAGGTGTGTGTGCATGCTTGAGTGTGTGTGAGTGTGTGGCCTACAATTGACAATGAATTGGAGGGGAGCCAGAGTGGATGTGGAGAGACCAGTCAGAGGTTTTGCAATAGTCAAGGCAGACTACTGGGTGAGGTCAGTGGTAGTGGGGAGAATGAGGACTAGATACAGGTGAGATCTCTCACATATCCCTTAGGAGGGGAAGTGACTGACCTTGGAGGCTGATTAGATGGAGGAGTGATGGAGGGCACTGCAGCCTTGGTCTCAGGTTAATGGGATGGGATGGATAATGGTGGAATTCTCTGAGAAGGAGAGCCATGGAGGAGAGCCCAGGTGTTTTAAGGAAGAAGATCATAAGTTCAGTCTTAGACATGTTGAATTTAAGAACTTTTGAGACATCCAAGAGGCAGTGTTGAATAGGCAGGTGGAAACATGAGCCTGTAGCTTGCAACCGAAGTCTCACCTAGAGATATGAATCTGAGAGTCAGGAGATGGTTACCGGATTCATGGTTGTGGATGAGATTGCTTCGGAAGAAAGTGTGGATTGAGAGGAAGTGACCAGAGAGTTAGGAAGAAAACCAGGAGTATTGTTTTATGGAAGCCAGGGAATGAGAGCGTTTCAAAAAGGGCAGTATGGTTAATAGGGTCAAGTGCTGTTTACAGGTGAGGTAGGATGAAGACTAAATGTGTCTGTTAGATGTAATGCAGGTCAGAGTTAACATTACTGAGAATTACTCTAACACTTTAATGGGTGACTCATTATCTGCATTTTCCAGATAAGGAGACTGAGGCACAAAGAACTTATGTAACTTGCCCAAAGTCACACAGTGAGTAATTTGCACCAAGGAATTGTGACTCCATGCCCCTTTTCCTCAACCGCTGCCATATGCTGCTGCCTTCTGGTTATAGAGAGGTCATTGCTAACTTTGTTGAGAGCCATTGGGTTACACGAATTGGAAGAAGCTAGACAGGAGCTGGTATCTGTCTGAGATATCTGAAATTCCCCCAGGCCTTGGATCTCCTGCTTTCTGTAGTAGCTTCCCTGGTCAGGAGCTTGAGGCCCTTCCAGGTCTGCCAGCTCATGTATAATGGCTTCAACATTTTCCGCCACGTGGGAAAATATTTGGTTGTTTTCTGAGCCTTGTTAAGGCACGGGGGGCATTTGTGAGGCAGATTTAGGCATCCCATAGATATGGTGACTGATCATATGTCCCAATTTGCCTGTGTCTACCTCAGTTTATGCTGTCCTGGCATCATCATGAAGAGCTCTCCCTTTCATTCTCAAGAATATCCCAGTTTGGATGGTAAATTGTGTGGTCTCCTGGGATGGTCAGTGTTACCTGTCAACTTGACAAGGTCGGCTCTCATCCTCTATTATTCCATCAAACACGAATCCAGGTATGATTATGAAGGTAGTTTATAGATGTAGAATAAAGTCTATAATCAGTTTATCTTAAGTAAAGACATTTGTCCTAGATAACCTGGGTTGGCCCAATGCAATCAGTCCAAAGGCCTTACTTTCAGACCTCATGTTTCTCCGAAGAAGAAATTCTGCCTGCAGACAGCAGCCTCAACTTCTGCCCAAGAGCTCCAGCCTTCCCTTTCTGCCTCCTGCCCTGTATATTTCAGACTTGCCACGCCAGCCTCAACACTCACAAAATTTCCTGCATAAATCTCTTAATATATATCTCCTATGGGTTCTGTTTCTCTGGCAGAATCTTGATTGGCACATCTCCCTACCCATAAACTCATGTCTGTCTGCCACAGTGGCCCAGAAATTGGAGTGAGGAGGGGCTGCCATCTTCCAGGACCTGGAGGCAGAGGTCCTGGAAGGTTGTGGGGGGGGGGGTTTGGGGTTGTTACGATGATTGGTGATACTATTGAGACTCAGTGCCCAGGTACCAGGATTCCAAATGCCCTGCATGATGGAGGGATGTCTTACCTAAAGTGCCCATAACACCCTATTTAAAAACACTGGGACTTTTGCAAAATAGGAATGATAAAAAGAGACAGTGGCCAGGGAGTTAAAGATTCTGGCAGAGGGTCGCAGACATGATAGGCCATGGACCTAAGTGGGTAAGGAGGGAAGTGAAGAAGGGCAAGCAGTCATACGGTTCCCTGAACGGGAGGTGCCAACAAAGTTGAAAAATCATCCTGGAGGGAGTCGGTGAATAAGCGGGTTGCATGGAGAAGAGGTTATCATTGTGAAGGAGGATGCTGGAATCAGTGGTTTTGAAAGGGAAGCAGTTTCCATTGATGACAAAGTCTGTGTGTGACCATGGGGGCCAGTGGTAGAGATGAGTAGAGAAAGCCATGTAGTCTCTATCTGTACAACTACGTGGATTTGGTGCCTGCCCCAGAACTTGTCCCCTTCTGAAGGACGAAGGGTCCAAAGGCCCATGGTCACAGGTGAAAAATGCTGTGTAACGTGGAGACACTGTGGGCGAGTGTGGACGTGGTCAACAGTGACAGTAAAATTTACTGAGCCTCTGTTGAAGAGGGGATTGTTGTGACTCCATTGTATCAGGAGGCTCCTTTTACTTGGAAGATAAGGCAACGTATTATTTAGGCTTCTTTTTGCATTTCTTCTTGGCTAAGTTTTGATGGCTCTTACTGTGAGCTTTGTGTGTCTAAGGAGAGCACAGTTGCCTTGGAGTGACGCTTAGGGGGTGTCATTTATGAGCTCATTGTAGAGTTGAAACATAATTGTGATGCAGTTTTCTTCATGGTAACTCAAAGCAATAAGGATTGTTACTTCACTTCTCAGCTGGGGAACTAGGTGCAGAGAAGTTCAGTGACTAAAGTGAGATCACACAGCAAGTCAGTGGAAGGACTGGTTCCCAAGTGGCAGTTGTCTAATGGCAATGGATTTGAGGGTTTTACTAGAAGCTAGGGCTTTGCATGGTTTATTTTAACTATTGCTTACAACTATCCTATCATCACCATCACCATCATCATCACCACCACTACCATCATATCATAATCATAGTCATCATCACCATCATCATCACCATCACCATCATAATCACCATCACCATCACAATCATCACCACCATCATCACCATCACCATCATCACCATCACTATCACCATCATCATCATCACCATCATCATCATCATAATCACCATCACCATCATCATCACCATCATCATAATCACCATCACCATCATCATCACCATCACCATCATCATAATCACCATCACCATCATCATAATCACAATCACCATCACCATCATCATCACCATCACTATCACCATCACCATCACCATCACCATCACCATCATCATAATCACCATCACCATCACCATGATCATAATCGCAATCACCATCACCATGATCATCATCATAATCATCAGCATCACCATCATCATCACCACCACTGTCATCATATCATAATCATCATCACCATCATCATCACCATCACCATCATCATCACCATCATCATCACCATCACCATCATCATAATCACCATCACCATCACCATCATCACCATCACCATCACCATCATCACCATCATCATCATCATTGTCACCACCACCATTTCAATCCACAAATTATAGGTCAAAAAACAACCAATGTACAAAAAAGATTAAATAATTTTTTTTCCAGAGTTAGGTAACGAACAAATGGTGGGATTTGGACCCCAGCCACCTGGCTCTATAATGGGCCCACTGAGCTCCTGTCTTGCACTCCCCTGCTAGGTCCCACCTCCTTGTACTAATTCACTGCCAGTCCATAGGCAGTTACCTCTGCCGGGGGCTGTGTTAGGACTGTGTACAGTCCCAGAGGAAGTGATAGAAATGCATGGGCCGTGTGCACAGGAGTAAGGCAGGTTGCCTTCTGGGTGGCCGCAGAGCAAACACACTGTTACCGTGTGTGTGCTTCTCCGGTGTGAATGCTGAAGCTGTGGTATATGGCATTCTGACATGGCCCCCAAGGAGGCCAAGGCTGAGGTGGACTCCTGGGTAGGGACGGTCTTCCTGTGTAGGGTGAGATCATTCCTGATGTCTCTTAATTTCGAAAGAGATAGATTCTTAGCCAGGAACCAAACCATGAGGATGGAGAGAACTCAGCCTTCTCTTTTTGTCTAGACTCTGAAGAATGGTGATGTCTAGGATTAGCCCCTGCATGGTGGGTGTTGAGGATGGTGGCTGTCATGCCGAGATGAAGGAGAGACAGGAAGGAGGCAAGTGCTATGGTGCTCTGCTCACCGAAAAGGAGTGAGCAGTACTTTGTGAGAGGGATGACCTAGATTTTCAGTATCTTTGTGCTTTTCCATTTTGTTATCCCCAGTCATTAGGAAAGGCTTTTGAATTGTTCCAGCCCATAGCCAATTGTGCTGCCACGTATAAAGAAAAGAGGGAACTTGTGAACACTGTTATAAAATGGGAGCTATAGTGTCCCTTTGGAAGAAGCATGAAATTTGGCCAGGAAATCCAGCAGAGAGGCGCAATTTCTGAAATAGAGTCCCAATGTCCTAACAAGCTCTCTCTTCAAAAGAGTCACCTTTACAGTCAAACGTGGAGGTTTGGAATTTTGTATTTCTGATGGTGGTGTCATGTCTTCTTTCTAGGCTAAGCCCTGCATCTTCCACTGCCTGCTAAGTTGTTCTTTTGGAGGAGTGGGCTGCCCGGAGCTGCAAGGGCAGATTTCTGTGCTCTGAATTTGACCGTCATTAACAAAATCCCACAGGTACTCACCAAACGCACCGCTCCGGCACGATTCCCGTTAGACAGGCTGAGTGTAGAGATTTAAAAAACGTAATGACTTCCCTAGATAATTTCATAACAACACTAGAATCTTGAAGTGGAAGAAAATTTACCCACAATCCTGCTATCGCAGCACATTAAACTATTTTCATATTTTATGTCTTAATAATCATAGGAAAAGTACAGTTTAGAGGTCTTCATGTGTGTGTGTGTGTGTGTGTGTGTGTGTGTGTGTGTGTAGTTTTTGTTTTGTCTTTCTTGACTATAGGGACAATATACTCCAGATGTTCTGGAACAATCTTGCTTTCATTTATTTCTGATTTTTTTTAAAAAAAGGCTAATTCTGTATACTTTGTAAGACAATAGGAATAAATTCATGCATTAGGAAGAAATTCTTTATCACACTGCTGTCTTTTTTTATTCATTTTTCCCCCTGCATTTACTTCATATTTATAATGCAGTGATTCTCAGGCAACAGTGATCTTGCAAGGGATATTTGGCCAGGTCTGGAGACATTTCTGGTTGTCATGACGAGGGGATGGTGCTACTGGCATCTGGTGGGCAGAGGGCAGGGATGCTGCTGAACACCCTAAAGTGCACAGGACAGCCCGCCCCCCAAAGCATTGTCTGGCCCAGAACATCAATAGCCCTGAGCTTGAGAAGCCCTGTCACAATATAAAATGGGGATTTCATAGCTCTTTGAGCGGCTGCCTGGTTTACTTAAGCATGCCCTGCTCCTTCATGGGACATTGGTGTCCTCCCACTTCTCAGTGCTGTGGTGAGCATCTTCAGGCATCGACCTTTGCTCTGGGGGTGCAGTGGGTTACTCAAAGGCTGTCCCAGCTGCCCCTGGCTTCTCTGGGTTTGGGACTCATCCTTGGACCAGACGGGAGGGCAGTGCTTTTCTGCAAATAGTACAGGCTGTTCGTAGTTCTGATGACTGAAATTTGGATGTATGAACTCCCAGGCAGCAGGAAAACAGTGGAGCAGGCATGAGACTGGGAGGCAATGCAAAATCTTGGGGCCAGTGGGACTCAGGGACCTCAACAGTGAAAGGGACTCACACTAACTCTGAAAGCATCCTCTTGGGTGAGTCAGTGTGGGCTCACCTGTACCTGGCCACACCCAGCTAAAACCGCAACTTCCTGCACACTTTCTACCCACCTTCTCTGCCTATATTTTTCTTTAGTACTTGTTGCTGCCTGTGTGTTAGCTATTTTACTTATTTATCTTGTTGATTTCTGTCTCCCCTCCAGGGGGACAGGGATTTGAATACCGCCGTGTCCCAGTATCCAGAACAGCTCTGGGCTCATTGTAGGCACTCGATGCCTATTTGCTGAACAAATGACTGGGTAATTCACAAACACACCAGGGTGTTTTGCTTCCAGTAGAGCTGGTTTCTTTTTTCATTCTCTCTTTATTTCACTTCAGGTCTCTTGCTGATATGGGGGTGGGGGAAGGAGCGATGGATATGTTGTTGGAGGGGAAGAACAACAGAAGGGGGGTGGGTCCAGGGTGACAGGACCCCACCCTCCATGGGTGACAAGGAGAGAGGCTGCAAAAGGGATGTGTGAACAAGAATTGCTGCAGGTCAGGAGCCACTGCCAGCATTCTTGGGCTGAGAGCTGTGCCTATGTCACAGGGGCCACACTGGGCCCTATGTCAGATCATCCTGGATGCTGTGGGACTTTCCTTATAGCCCCATCCAAAGATGGCAGCCCCGTTGGGCAGCTGCCGCAAAGCCAGCCTTGGGGCTCCTCCCTGGGACTCATTATGGGATGGATTCCAGGGCTCCTGATCTAATGTTTCTGAAATTAGGTACATTCTTGACTCATTAAAAACAAAAACAACCGTGAGCAACCTCTGAGCCTCTATAGTCACATCTGTATAAAAACACCACCAGCCCCAGCTAAACGGGTAGTGGGAGTGGCGAGAGGCCATCTGAACCCACCCAGGTGATCGGGGACAGCCCCACCTCAGGCTTCTGCAGCCTTGCGGTTGGCAGCTTTGGAGGCTGGCATTGTGTCTCGTGTCACTCAAAGGCAGGTGAGCTGAAGCCACGACTCGCTGGCTGCCTCTGCAGCTGCCAGTCCAATCAGGGGGTTCTGCCCGCCTTGGCTTGGCAGCTCGGGTTCTTGAAAAGCAAGTGACAGGGGCAATAATGCACTTGGCAGAGCAAACCCAAACACACTCTGAAAGGCACAGCTGGGTCAGGCCCAACAACTGTATTCATTAGGCAGTTAATCTTGAGGCTGTCAGTACAGGCCACAGGGCAGGCCCAGGCAGGAAAGCAGTTCAATCCAGTCCCACAAGGACTGCTGAGCTCATGCTGCACATGAGGTGCTGCGAGTGGCTGCAGAACAAGCAGAGGTGAGAAAGGGACAGTTCCTCCCTCAATGAGCTTACCTTCCAGCTTCTTTAAGAGCCACACGAGGCTGGCAGCAGAGGACAGCAAGGGTTCAGAGATGGAAGAGAGAGGAGCCAGTTGAAAAATCAGGGCAGTTTCCCGAAGGGGACAAGTCCTGAAGTCTGGACAGAGTTCCTACCTTCTCCCTTCTCTTTCCTCCTCCTTTCCCTGTGCAGACAGAATAATTACCATCTGTCTCCAAATGTCCATGTCTTAATCCCCAGAAACCATGAATATATCACCTTCTATGGCCCAAGGAACTTTGCAGATGTTATTAAGTTAAGGGTTTGAGATGGGGAGATTAGCTTGGATTATCCAGGAGAGCTCTTGATGTAATCATGAGCACCCTGAGAGAGAGAGAGAGAGAGAGAGAGAGAGAGAGAGAGAGAGAGAGAGAGAGAGAGAGAGAGAGAGAGATTTGAAGATACCATGCTGCTGGCTTTGAAGATGGAGTGTGAGGCCATAAGCCAAGGAGTATGGACAGCCTCTGGAAGCTGCAAAAGGCAAGAAAATGCCTTCTTCCCCTTGCAGTCTCCAGGAAGAAAACCTGCTGACCTATCTGGACTCTGATTGCCAGAACTGTCAATTTGTATGGTTTAAGTCACTAAATTTGTGGTAATTTGTTTTGTTTTGTTTTTGAGGGCAGTGTCACTGGCCCTCACATGTGGGACCGAACCGGAGCTGCTGGCGTCCCAAGCCAGCGCTTAACCACCGCGCCACTCGGCCGGCCCTAAATTTGTGGTAATTTGAACAGCAGTGTAGAAAATACATATACTCCCTTCCTCCTTCCTTCTCTTGCCCTCTCCCTTCAGTTCCTCCTTCTCTTCCTTTTTCCTTCGCTCCTTTTGTTTTTTCTTCTCATCTCATTTCCCCTTCCTTCCTTCCTTCCTTCCTTCCTTCCTTCCTTCCTTCCTTCCTTCCTTCCTTCCTTCCTTGCAGACAAATAAGTATGTCTTCCATTCCAAGACATACTTATTTTTCTGAATTTCAAACAATACAGAGGTGCATAAAGTACAAAAGGAAAGAACTTCCTTGTGATCTGGCCTCACAGCTTGTTGGTGAGAGGCACAGAGGTTAGGAATTAAGTGCCTGGGTTCACATGCTGGCTGTCACTTGCTCCCTGCATGATATGAGGCAAGTTATTGACCTTTCTCTACTTTGGTTTTCTCATCTTTAAAAGGTGGAAAAGGATTACTAACTCATTAGTGCTTTGGAAGAGTAAGCACCTGTTGCATGTCAGCTCTTAATATCTTTTTAGCATCTTGTTTTATTCTATGCAAACATATATGAATCCATTTATACAAACAATATAGAGGGACATGCTTTTACTAAAATGGCATGTGATATCATACATATTATTCTGCAGTGTGAACAGGATTATTTTAGGCAAGGTTATGGGTGGAAGAGAGAATTCCAGGTGTATAAACAGAAACATGTTGCTGGGAGAGTATGGAGAGTGTTCAGAAGAGAATAAATACAACAAACAATTTGATGAGAGAGAGAGGAGAGAGGAGAGAGAGAAACGGGAATTAATGATTAGGGCCAGATTGTAAAGGGCCTCGAATGGGTCTTGAGTGAAAGGGATGCATTTAAGATTTCTGATCAAGAGTAAGAAGGAATGAGAGTTGTGTCAGGGAGGCTCCTGAGGTGACAGAGCAGGGTTAAGATGATGTGGAGTGAAAGGACGTGATGACAGCTTGAGCTAAGAGGATGGATGGCAATGGGGGAGGAAAGTATGGATGGCTTTAGAGACAACATGAGAGCATAATTTCCTGAACTAGACTGTTGGTTGACAAGGGTAGGAGTAAGAAGAAGTCAACATGGCTGTGAGATTTTGAGCACTGGGTACTTGGGAGGATGGTGGTATTAAAATCTTGGGTGTCATATTGTGACTTGTTTCTGTCACTGCCAACATACAATCAATCAATATAATATCATCAATAAATTCTGCTACCTTAAGGTCTCTGAATTTCTCATATTCACCTACTTGTACTTATTCTTTAGGACATAATTTAGGCAACCTGTCTTTCAAAAAAGCCTTCTGGACTTCTTCCTCCTCAGCCTGTGTTGGGTTTCCCTCTTAAGTACTTCTCATTAACACATACTCTTGTGTGTGTCTCTCTGCATTTCCACATAGTTTCACAATGACCTGATTATATGTCTGTCTCTTCCACTAGATTATGTAGGCCTCGAGGGAAAGGACTGGATCTTATCAATCTTTGTATTTTCAGTGCTTAGCACATTACCTGTTGGTCCACTCCAATTTGTGTTGAAGGAAAGCATGAATATGTTTGGTGGGAACATCCAGCTGGAAAGACCCACAAGGCAGCTAGAAATATGAATCTGGGGCTCTGGGCAGAGATCAGAGGTGCAGAGACAGATTGTGATTCTTCTGCAAACAGGTGAGGCAATGAGCCTGGCCAGAGGAGGGGAGGGAGGGGAGGGCCTGGAGGAACTCTCAGATTTGGGGAGCGAAGGGAAACCAGTAAAAAGCAATTAAGAAGGTGTAGTTAGAAAGGTTGTGGGACCCCCAGGGTGGAGAAATAGCAGGAAAACCAAGAGGTTTTGCAAAAGGGGATTGTGGCCAGTTGGGTCCAATGCTGTGTGGAGGTCAGGGGATGAGGAGCAAGGAAAGGTATCTCCTATGGTGTTTGGAAGATCATTCCTGAGCCTTGTGAGATGAGGAAGGCGACTGGCCAGGCGGTAAGGGATGAAAGAGGACTGAGTGGTGAAGCAATGCCAATGTGGGTGCCTCTTTCAGTATGCTTGGAAGGGAAGGAATAGGAGGAAACTAAGACTGGGGCCTGGGAGAGAAGCAGGGTGACTTAGCCTGTTGCAGGCTGAGTGGGCGGTACCTGGAGAGACTGGGAAATTGAAAATGTAAGCAAGTGAAGGGGTCAGGGGATAGTGTCTGCAAGAAAAGGCACTTCCTCACTGGGAGAGGCACGGAGAAGGAGGGGAAGGAGGAGAGAGGTTTTTCAGCAGCAAGGAACCAGGTGGTCTCTTGGTCATGTAGGAATCGTGGCTATGTTCCAGGGAGAAAGGGTGTTGGGAGCGGGTTTGGGGGCAGGGGAGAGGCAAGATATTTCAATCAGCCATTTTGGGAATTTTAAGAAGGAACGACAAATACAGTCCTCACCCCCTGGATTTAGATGGGCTCCAATAAGAACTTGCTTTTCCAGTCCTGTTCAGCAGCAGGGGCTCAGAATCAGGGAAAGAACAGGGCATCGGGACTGGGCAAGAGAAGTCCAGAGGGCAAGGAGGGAGGGATGTGGGTGCTGGGGAAGCACATGATACAAATAGCTGAGGATGGATTCCAGGCCGCGCTGGGGTTGGAATGAGGATGAGACACAAAAAAACACCCAGAGTGAGTTGATCTCTGCAGCTCATGAGAGGCTGGTCACTGGAGCAGAGCTCTGTGACATTGGGCAAACGTCCCTGCTCCCTGCCTGCACTCCCGTCTCAGCTGGACCCAGCAGCACACAGCGGTACCTGTGCCACCTCTTTCCTCCTATTGTGTTTGGAAGAAAAACAATGCCTTCTAGAAAATGTCTGGATCCCTTTCCCCCTCAAAAGCTTTATACCCTCTGCTTCTCAGTGGCATCTGGAGGCTCTAGGGGCTGACTTCGGCTCCTCTTTGCATGTTCTCATCCTCATTTGAGTCTGGAAGTTTCTAAGTCTGTAGGTTTCTCTCTGTGGCTTATGTTTCTGTGTCTGTGGTTCCTCCCTCCTCTTTTTCTCTCTCCCACTGCTTGCCAATTCCAAACATGGTATGGGCAACTCAGGGAGCTTCCACACCCCTGGGGTTGCCAGGTTAGGAAGCCTGTATGATGCAACATCCATCTCTGAAAGATGACCTCTGTTCCTTGGTAACAGCCATCATGGGAAGCGATTTCCTTTTTGGAGTATGGTAGTGGGGCATTCGGGGGGTCGATGAGCAGCCTACAAATATCTGCCCCAAAGATGGAAATCTAGTTGGCTGATTGACATTAGGGGTCAGCATATAAATACATTTATATTTCCCCCTTGGAGGAAGCAAGGTCATTGTCTTCAGGTCATGAATGCTGCCCATGGTTACATTATCTGGAATTAAACACGCCCGTGAGTGCCATGAAGCAGTCAGGCAGAAGGTCCATGGAGTCTCACCATCCCCAGTGCTCTTGGATCCCGTAGCTCATCCCCACTCTGATTTTTATTTTTATAGTTTTTTCCTCTCATGCTTTTAAATTCCTCTGGGCAGGGCCCAGGCTGTAGGCACCAAATCCAGGTCCTATTTGTGGAAGCTTTTGCTTAGTGGGCCCCTCCTGGGAGGAAGTGGGAGGAGAAGGGTCTGCTGTGTGTCCTGACAATATTTGTTCCTAGGACTCGGCCTTGCTGTCCATATGGGGCCCTCCTTTCTTCTCTCCCACCGGCTGTCTCTGCCCCCATCCTGCTGTTCACTTGACTGGTTCCTCACCTGAAGAGCAGACACGTGAGGGATTGGAACCATAGCTCCCCTGTCAAAGTGTGCTGCACCCTCAGAGCACAGATGGTTCAGAGAAAGCCTCTATGTCTAATTTTGCCTATTCTCTCCTTTCTATGGATTCCTTGCGTCTCACTGATTATTTGATTTGGGGGTGGATTCTGCAATTACCTTACCTATTTTCCGAGCCACACAGTACAGGCAGACGTGGACTTTATTTAAAGTCTGAATTGTCCAGGTGATGCCATCCCTGTAAACTTAACCTTGGAGAAGAGAGGACCTGGGGAGGCAGGCAAGGAGACCCCAGTCCTACAGCATGGTGCACAGAGGACCCTGCTCTGGCCGAAGCTTGGAGACTGGAGCACACCAGTATCCGCCCGATCCGTTTGTCACTGTGGACTATTTCCCTCATACCTGCACAGGGAGGCAGCCTCATCAGCTGCAATGGTTCCCAGCATGCTCTGTTGTGGCATGAAACTCAAACACCATTTCCTTTCAGCTCTGGCTTTCGCAGGGCCTGCCCGAATGCATTTGCCTTGTCTCCAAGCTTGGCACTTTAAAAAAAATGAAAGGGCCCGTGAATAACACACACAGCACACATAGTGGGAGGGCCCTTGTCGGGGAAATGGTTGCAAGGAGAATCGGTACTTTATGAATATTCGCTGAAGTGTAAACCTGCACATTGCTTATCCGCTTTTCTGCATTCTAATTTGCCCATGAATGCAAATGAGTCCTGTTTAAAATAGAGAGAGGGTGAGCGGGCTCCTTGCACAACACCTAATTGAAAGATGTTTGTACATCATGTCTGATATTTAGTAAACAGAGAGACAAAATCCAATCGTTTTCCAAATGAGACCTCTGAAACAATAAAAAATAATGACGACAAAACCCTGGAAGTAGGCATGTGCAGAACGAAGTGCTTTCCTAAAAAGGGGGACATAATTACTCAGTCTCAGGGTACAATTAGTGTCCTCATTATACAAAGGTGGGTTTTGCTTATCTCTTTGGTAGACTGTCTGTCAGGGTTTAGCTGTCTGGAGGAGCTATACACCAGGGGGGCTGTGTCCTGCAGTTGGGGACCGCAATGGATGGCCCTGTGGGGAGAGGGGCCCAAATAGATGGTACTTTGGGAAGTACCCTCATCTTTCTTTCAGACTGACAGATGGTTTCAGTCCGCATTGGACTGCCTGCTGCTGCTTTCAATGCAAGTGTTACCTTTTTGGATTCATGAAAGCCACTCAATCAAAGATAAAAAGGCAGGCCAGTGTGAGGAATCAATAAAATCTCTACTTTCAGCTGGAGTGTCTAATAGTAATTCTTCTCGTGTCACTGCCTGGTTAAACAGTCATACTCCTGCTAAAAGCCCTGTAAGACATAATAGATTCATGTGGCTTTGCTCTATTGTAGTGCATTTGGCCTGAAAAAGGGGGAAGGGGCCTCTGTTTTTCTAAAACAAACCAGACACTGAAGTATTGTGTATGAAAATGTATTCACCCACTGTGGGTGGGTGTCTCAGAGCAGAGGGGCTTCCTCAGCACACCGCTTGTGGAGATATTTCCAGACATCTGGTATATTCATTGCAAACCTTCCTTCAGAGACATTTTAGCACCGATCCCAAGTCGCGCTGCTTACATTTAAATGTGTTCTTTGGTGGTGGTTATTCTGGGAAAAATCATAAAAAACAAGTGCTTTTTATTTCAAACTGAGACAGTTGCACACATTCAGATCTGTTCCTGAGAAGTTGACAGCAAGTGTCACACGTCAGAGCTGAACTAGGGAGCACCCAATGGTTTGGTCATGGCGGAGAGTCTCAGGCATGGCCTTTGGAGATGGCTTCTCATGGAACAGGTTTATGTTGGGCTGGGGGGGTATGGGGCAGGGTTTTACTTAAGGTCCTTGAGTGGCAGCATGGTTAAGATCTACGTCCAATACTGTCACTCTCCCTGCTGACACACTCACAGGCCCTGGAATGGCCCCAAACCTATAGCCTACATGGCAGTGAATCATAGAGGTGTCGGGACCTTTTCTTTCCAATCTTTCGTCCTCCAGTCTTAGAGAGAAAGAGATGAAGTATTTGTGTCTGAGTTGAGCAGCATTAAATGGAATTGGCTGGGTCACCACCCACACAGGGATTCTGAGTGAAAGAGAATCACAAAGCATGTTATTTCGCCATCTGGGGCGAGAAAGAAGTGATGGGACAAGTGGCACTTTGTTGGTCATGCCAAGCAGGCCCTTTGATCAGGAGTGGCCTTTGTGAAGGCTTCTGCTGACCCCTCCTCTCCCACGTCCCTCCAAACCAAGGCCGCATGCCACCTTTCGCTTCCTTTGGAAGGTTTGTCTGCCGCTGTTGGGCCATGCCTGAGTCTCTTCTGGTATAATGTGGCAGACTGCAGAAAAGAGAAAAATATCGTGTCTTTCCCCTTGTTGCCCCCTCATACGCCTCCCCCCAGGAAACCTCAGCAGATGTAGACAAGACTTTAATAGCTACATAAAAAGAAATGCATGACAATCTCATTAGGGGAGCCATAATGGCCTGTCGGAGGATCTCAGAGACAACGATATATCAACGTCTAGTTTGTTCCGGGCTTCCTAACGATGGCAGTTTGCCCCTACCCAGAATTGTCCATTCATTGCCCATTTGACCTGGTTCCCAGTACTACTTTGCCCTCCCTTGCATCAGTCTCCCTTTGAGGCCCTCTGCCATTGCTGACACAGCCCTTTAAGTGCGGTAAGTGACAATCATAAAAAAACAGTTAGTGGGCCACCCCATGGCTTGCTCTGATATGGCACATTAAGGCTCTTTCTTTTCTACTCCTAACGGTCTCGGTCACACTCCATCTCGAGCCCAACATCTGCAGGAGGTCAAAGCGCTGGGAGTCCTGAGATTTCTAACCATCTGCTGAGGAAAAAGGAAACCAGGGACAGAGGAGGGAGGAGAAAGACCTAAATGATATTCTGAAGACCTTCTTAAAGTTATTTATCGTGAGCGAGAGCAAGACAATCCTTATTAATGCTATGGGCCCATTGTCTTCCTTATGTGCCTCAGAGGGCCCTGGACATAATTAAAGTCGAAGCTGAGTTCATTTTCCCCCTTGGAGGCTTAAATAGCCTGGAGTCATTTCCCATTCCTCCCTTCCTACTAGTGCCAGTTCTCCCTAGCTGCTGAAAAATTCAACATTCCTACAAACGACAGTACTTTGTAAAGGTCACACGCCAGTTACTCTGAACCCGGTCTGGCGCCATGCTCTCGGAAGCCGCTGCCATGGCCATCCTGCCTGGTGACAGGGGTGGGGAGGGGCGGGGCTGCCTGTGGAGGGACGAGAGGGGGCACGAGGCAGGCGCACAGAGCTCTTTAAATATTGCCAAGCATTTCCTGGATCAGCATGATATTTAAAGATTTTTGTTCCACCTGCCTGAGAAATATAGAGTCCAGCCGAGAGGCAAGAAAATGAATATGGATTTCTTGCCCTTTCAGTGTATTCACTCCAGAAAATAGCCATTTCTTTTTTTCTTTCTTTCTTTCTTTTTTTTTTTTTATTTTTTGCCGAGCCAGGGACTGCAGGCTTCAGGCAGTCACGATTACAATCATGCATCATGAATGAAATGTGCCATTTGGAGAAAAATCAGCCACTCATTCCATTTCCAAACCCCCTACAAATCAATAGTGCCAGCAGAGTTTTCGGGCTGATGTTGCGCTTGAACGGAAGGACTTTCTCAACATACTTCTGACACTCAGAGTTGCCAGGGGCACACTCTGTGCCTGGGGCTCCCACGAGAGGATTATTAGCCTCCAAAAGCTGGGTGGATGGGTAGCACCCTAGTGGGGTCAGAAGCCGGGCTCCTAGCTTGCGTGCTGCCTGAACTAGCTTTTAAAATAACTCTTCCATTCAAAAACACATCTGGTCAGGTGGCAGGATGGCTCAGCTGGAAAAAACAAACAAACAAAAATACACATCTGGAGTGCTTCCTGTGTGCCAGGCACTGTGCTAAACCCTGGGATATAAGAGCAAACAGGGTAGATACAGGGCCTGGTTTCATGTGGCTTCTGGAATTTAATATGGGAGACAGACCAATCAGTGGGCCATTGCAATACAGTTGTGATAAACCTTGGCACATTGGGAAAATTTTCATCTCTCTGGTTTCCTGGTTTTAATTTTTTTGTAGGCAAATGTAGAAGTTTAAGAAGGTAAACTCTCAAGACATTCTCCCCTTCCAGGATCCTAATCAATCAAGAGGGCTATCAGACAATCAGACATTCCACCGCACCTTGTTTCCAGGGCAGGCAAGGCCCTTGCTTCCTTTGTTCTCAGGGTCACCACAAGACCCGAGACTCATGGGTCATCACATGTTAACTCACAGTTGAGGTTCCAGATAAATGTTATGGACTTTGAGAGTTTCGGGCAGTCAGAGAGTTCCTTGGGAGTTTGGAGGAAGGAGAGATAGCTAAGTGCCTCCCCAATGCCAAGCACACTTTTCTCCGCACCTTCTTAACCTCTCCCCTGGCTCCCATATGGAGAAGACTCCTAAATTCAGGACTCCAGTGCAGATACTTCCCTGGAGCTTTTCCCTCTCCCTGGCTCGTCCCTTGGCTAACTCCTACTCATTTTCCATCGCCCAACTTAAGTAGCATTTGCTCCAAGAGGCTCATTCATCCCTTTGAGCAGGGTTAGGTCCCCTGTTGCATGTTCCTGTGGCACTCTGGTCTTTATCATAGCACTTCCTATATTTCATTTTTCTTTTTTCTTTTTTCGTAATCGTTTAGCCAATTCTCTCCTCTACAAGTCTACGAGATCCTCAAGGGTCAAGGGCAGGGGCCATGTCTGTCCAATTCACTTTTTTCCCAGGGCCGCTAGACTGCTTTGCATTTTATTGGTGTTTAGTAAGTCATTTATTATATAGATGGATGGCTATCTAATTCTTCTAGAGACTAAACCTACCTTAAGTCATGCATCCAGACCATCTGACCCTGTTTGGGTGGTCCATCCCAGAGGAGGATAAAACTGATGTGGCTTTGTGCCATTATGTTTCCAACAGGGTCTGGCATTCGAGACAGGGTTTCCTAAAACTCAGAGCTTGAGACAAGGCGTAAGTGCTAATGTTATATCTGGGAGGTACCATCCCAGAGTGATGGAGGTGATAGAGAAGAGAAAGGAGGCAGGAAGGATGGGAAGCAACTCAAGGTGATGTGCTACGGTGCCGGCCCTGCTTCATGATGGCTTATGTGTACCCCCAACAACAACAAACAGCAACCACCAACAACACAATCATAGCCAGCTGCTCAGCAGGTACACCTGCTCAGCTGTGCAGGATGCATTTAGACAGACCAGACGGGAAACCCCATGTCTTTGGAAGGAGGAAGAGAAGGGAAGTAATTCTCCAGCTCCCAGTGGTCAAGGTTAAGCCCCACAGGAACTTCCCTGTATTTATGGTTCATTGTACTTGACTCCCTGGAAAGCCACTGAGGAAGTCAGAGCTCATGACCTGTGGTATAATATTTCATCTAAGTCATATATGCAGAACAGAGAAAATATAGCAAATCTGAGACTGCTATTCTTAAAAAGGTCTGCCTGCAACGTTGGCCCTTTGTTGGCATCTGGAAATTTTCAATTTTAGGAGGCTTCCCATCACTGTGCCTAAACATTTTTATGCAGGCGATGTGGTTTATACCAATCACCTGTTTTCCTTCTGGGAGTCTAGAGGTTTGGTATGTGCTGGCAGGGGATACCTATGTGGCCAGTCCCCAAAAAAACTCCAGGGCACCCAGTCTCTAATGAGCTTCATGATAGAAAACATTTCACACTTATTGTCACAACCTATTGTAGGTTATTGTTACAACCCACTGCTAGAGGAATTGAGTGAGTCCTGTGGTACTCCATTGGGAGTGCCTCGGACCTGGTCTCCCCTGGACTTCTCCCCATGTGCTTTTTCCCTTTGCTGACTGTGCTTTGTAATCCTTTGCTGTAAGCAGTCATAGCCATGTACCAGGCCCCTGTGAGCCATCCTAGTGAATCACTGAACCTGCGGATGGTCTTGGAGACTCTTGACACAGTGTGTATGGCTGATTGGCCTTCGGTAGGAGAACCAGGTTGGCCAAGGCAGAGGCTGAGGTGAAGCAAGAGGATGACGGCCTGGGAGACAGGGGAAGCTGAGGATGGGCAAAGATGTATCTGATACATGTAGTGAAGGAGCCCAGATGGACCTTGGTGGCTGCCAGCTGTGCAAATGTGGGTTAAAGTTTCTTGGCCCAGTTTCATTATAGATAAAATGGTGACGATTATTGGGTTGTCAGAAAACTCATGACACATTTTTGCAATGAAAAACAGAAAAATATGTCATAACTTTTCCCACAACCCAATATATCTACCTTGTAGGATTGCAAAGGTTGGTATGACTTCTTTTAATCTTACTTCAGGAAAAGGCATTCTGACCCCTGATCTTTAGCTGTAGTATTTGGATGGAGTGTGGGGCGAGGGGATGGAAAGAGTGAAGTTGCAGCAGTGAGGGAAGACTGTCACTGTGTGTGGGGAGGAAGTCACTATTTCTACCTCAACAATGTTGGAATGGAATATTTGGAACAAGATGCTACCTGGTTCTAGATGTTGTGGTGTTAGGTTTTGCTGGATATAGAAGTGTTTCCAAGGGAGTGCTTTGGAATCCTGTGGAGTTTTAGACTGCCCAGATACTATTTTCCAGATGTTGGCCATCTTGGACTTGACCTAAGGCTACATAGAGCATCCTTAAGCCACCATTTCCTCTATCAGTGAGTATTAAAATTATTTGGCTGCATGCAACAGACTAACTAACTTAAGCAAAAATGCATCATTGTGAGGCTTCAGAGTAGCTTGCAAAGAGCAGTAGGTGAACAAATAGGACTCACGTGGGGCAGACACCGGGGTGGTTCTGGTGCCTTAGGAGTTGGGCCAGAACTCTAGAATGATCATTGGTGGCAGCTATTACCCTTTGGTCCCCCTTTTTGTCAAAGATTCAGGTTCCCCAGGGAGGATCGGTGATTAGCCTTCCTGCAGCTTTTGGCCGCGCTGCTAGTCAGGGGGAGGATTGCTGTGAGTAGCAGCTCCGTTGTAATACATTAGGGGAGAGAGAGAGTTCCCCAAATGAAAGAGGATGCCATTGCCAGAAGCGAGTAATACATTAACCAGACCTACTTTTCTAATATGGCTTCTGCGCTATGGAACTCAAGTCACCAGGTCACAATTCTGCCTCTGAGATATCTGAAGCCTGGTGCTACCAGGGTACCCTGGGGCTTTTTCAGGCTTGGTCACTCTTGAAGGTTTGCTGTGTCTCCTTGGTTTGTCCATGCCTCCCAAACATATTCAAAAAACATTTTGGGAAGGCCCCCTATGGATGTTAAGGACCTCTTGTTGCCACCCGAGGTTATACCTTTGTAGAGCCTTGATGGTTTTGCCAACCTGAGTGCTTTTGTCTTTCATGCCTCCCCAAGCCATTGAAGATGCTCTACTGTCTGCTTAGTGTGTGTTTTCCTCAGCTAGAAACGCCTGCTCATCTTCAAGCTTCAGTGTCATCCTTTCTGAGATCTCCATACTCCCTGAAGTCATGCAGTGAGTGACAGAGGCTCGTGGACACCCCAGGTCCTCTGGCTTTCACTTAGAGTCATTACAACAAAGTGGCTACTAATTAGGGATTTGGGGTCAAATGGCTTTGGGTTTGAGTCTCAGTTCTGTATTTACTGAGTTAGATAACCTTGGGAATGTTAGGTACCATATTGGAGACTTGCTTTTCTCTTCCTTAAAGGGACTATGAACAGTACTCCTCTCATAGATTCTTGTAAAAATTAAATAAGATAAGGCAAGTAAAGTGGTTTGCACAATGGCAGACACAGTGTTAGTGCTCAATAAATGTTAGCTATTATTGTACTGTGTTCCTGTCCCAAGAAAATTATGTCAATGAATGAAAGTGCAGAAAGGTTTAAAATCCTCAGGGGCAAGTAGAGTAACCACAACGTGCAAAGACTTGGAAAGCCCCAGGGAAGAGTCAGTGCTGGAAAGTCTGCTACTGTGAAAGTCGTAAATAAATCTTAAAACACTAATTAGGGAAGAGCATAACCCACTCGCCTAAATAATGAAATATATATGTGGTTGTTTGTTGTTCGTGGTTCAAAATAATAAACTCTAAATTAGTCACTCAGAGCATTATTAATAATGAAAGACAGTCTGCCAAGTAGCCAAAGTTGTATTTTTGACCCTCATGAATTTGGTAATAAGAGAACATGTCAAAATCAGACTCTTTTGAGATTAACACAGATCACTAATATGGTTTGTTTTTGTGAGAAGACGACTGGATTTGGAATTGGAACACCTGAAGTTGAGTGCTGGCTCTGTTGATTGTCAGCTCTGTGATTTTGGGGCACACACAGCCTTTCTGCGTATTTCCTCACCTACAAAGTGAGAAAACACTCTCAGAGGGGTTGTGACTTTAGGTGATGGGTAATCTACATGAAAGGAGCTTAAACATTGCAAAATGCTTTCTAGGCTATAAATGGCAGTTTTATCCAAGATCATACTTATGCAAACAAAGCACTCACTCATTCCTTTGTTCTTTCATTAATTGATCAGCATCTGTTGTAAACCTAGCATGGTACGAGTTTCAACTGAGGATAAAAATCAGCAGAAAATGTGATGCCCACTCTCTAGAAAACAGTAACTTACTTGAAAAGACAGTATACACAGCATATAAGCCAATACAACTTTCTAAGCTGTTTCTGCATTTAAACCCAGGGGAATACAAAGTGAGAGAAATGTCAGGATTTACTCAAGAAAAGCCATCTTGAGGGAGGTCTTAGATTGTGTCCTGTGGTACCAGTTAGGGGTGGAGAGGACAATGTACATGACTGGAACAGAATGAGTAAGACAGATGAGAAAACAATAAAGGCATGTCTAGTAATGGTCAGTCAACCATCAGTCAGCGGCCTTATTTGTGTTGGGTACTGGATGATTCCAGCCTTGTTCTAGGTGCTGTGGGGAGATCAGGAGAGGGAAGAGGCTTGACTTCCACCCACTAAGAGTTTGCAGTCTATAAAGTACTAGGAGAGGTGATAAAACGGACTGGAAACCACCTGAAGGAGACAGGGCATGAGTTAAATGCTGTGTGTTGTTGAACTAAACCATAGGGTTTAGCTATCTTGAAAATCTGGCTGATATTTTTCTATAGAAGAAGGCTGTACCTTTAAATCCAGCTCAAGAAAACATTTCTGTTTGCCAAGTTTCTGCTAAGCCATCCTGAAAAAACATATGCAACAGCTTTCACCAGCCAGAGGCCCCAATAGCCAATCTCTGTCTCAAATGATAAATGACATTTGTCAGTTGACAAAGCAAATGGCCTCGACCATTTGAGGACATGGTCCTGCTGTGCATAGCACTCCTGTTGAACCAGCCAAGAGCACCTTGAGGTGAGAAAAAAGCTTCTTTGTGCGCAAGCCGTCTGGAGAGAGCCGGGAAACAAGCAGCCTTTGCTCGGAAGGCAGTTTCCGCATTAGGAGCTGAAACCCTGGTGGAAAGTAACTGGTCAGGAGGGCATTTCTCTGGTCTCAAGAGCCAGATGAGCTGGGGATGGCTGGGACTGTACTGATGGCCATGCTCTCTGCCTATATTTCTGCAGGGGTCTTTGCTCTTTTTTCGAATACCCTCTGGAACCTATTTTCTTAGAACAGATGTCAACGTGATGAGCAGGAGACAAAATCGAGGGGTACAGCTCACGTTGACATTACCAGCACAGTTGAAGGTAGTGTGCACGGGTGGGGAAGCTAAGTCATTTTGGCACTTTGGGCTGTGGGACACTTTTTCTTTGTGTGGTTCTCTCTCTGGAATTGCAGGGTGTTTAACATGCCTGGCCCCACTTACTGAATGATAGTATTGAACCCCCCTTCCCAGTCACTGTGACTTTTAAGACCCTCCATGCATTTCCAACATCTGCTTCCAGGGTTTGTGGTGAACCCAAAGGTGCATGGGATGATGGATGCCTGCAGAAGGCCTTGTCCTCCACTGGGGGCCAGTCTGCTTTTCTGTTCTCTAGGAGTCTGGGTCTCTGCCCTTCTCAAAGCTGGCCCCTGAGGGTGGGTGTGGGTGTGGTGGACTATAGATCAGATTTGGTATGCTCCCCACTCTGCTTTCTGAGCCAGTTTGTTTCCTCCACGCTGAGCCCTCTGGAAAGCCCATCAGCTTTCCAGAATGAAGTGAGGGTACGGCGTTGGGATCGGGGGGCTGGGAAAGGCAGCCATTTAGCTAGACAGGCATCTCAGTAGTCTCCTAGCAGATGGTTCCTCAGGAAAAGGGCTTTCCAATTTGATCCAGGCCAAGTTGAGAGCCTCCAGGTCAAGGGGTCTAATCCCCTGTTCCTGTGTTTCCTAATGTGTGGTCTGTTGACCATTTGCATGACAGTGACCTGGGGTGCTTGTGGAAAATGCAGATTCATGGCCCCAAAAACTAGTGTCACATTCTCTGGATTTGGGACTGGGAATCTGAATTTTCAACAAAGACCCTTTCTGATTCTTTAAGCCAACGTTTCCAGAGAATTAAGAATCTAGCCAATGCTTGAGTTTACCCTGTAAGAACCCTGATTAACAATCACGTAGTCTCTGAACATTTCTAGTGGGATGAGGTCTCTCTCCCTCTGTAATCAGGCCACTGCCTCCCTGGATAACTCTAATGCTCCACAGGCTTTGCCCAGTGGGTGAAGTGTGATCTTATTGATAATGGGAGAACCCCTAACTCAAACTTTGATATGTGTGCTGTGTGTGCGCACTTGTGTGTGAATAAGTGAAGTTGAGAAGGGCTTGAAAGGATACACTCTAAACTTAAATATAGCTCCTTATGCGGGGGAGAGTAAATATGGGTTTGTGGGGGACTTAAATGAGGACTTTTATATTCTCTGTATATCTGGGCTGCTTGAATTTTTCTTGGACAATGTGTATGTAAGTCTTGTAATTTAAAAAAGAAAAGACAAAGCAGCACCAACACTGACGTTCTTTATATTGAGCCAAATCTGCTTCACTCCATATTTTCCCCTCTAGTTGTAGGGAATCACAGAAGGTCTGATCGGGGCTGCAAAGACTGCCTAGTTTCTGCCCCACCTGTCAACAGTTTTTGAGTGCTGTTTATTAAACTTTTCCCTTCAGGCACCGGTTCTCTAGGCCAAATGGCCCTGGTTCCTTGACCCCTGCATCGTGATCTGGTGCATGAATCGTCCTGGAAACTGCCCCTCCTTGCCCGCCAATGATGCTGTTCAGCTTGACTGCAGTCTGGGAAAATTCTCTTCCATGCTCTGTACTGATAGCAATGTTCAGGGTGTGCTGTGACCAGCACCGGGATACTTGGACAGCCATGTCCCTCTTACTAGTCCCGTCTTTCCATTCATGCTGCTTAAGTCTTCTAGTCACATTAATGACTCCTATTGAGCAGAGAGTCCACTAAAACCTCTGAGTGTTGGTCACACTGGTTGCTGCCAGGGCTCATCGCACCACCCTGTGCTGCATTCAGCTGGCTTTCAGGACCCAAGTGGAGAACCTTAAACTAATTCCTGTTACACTTCATCTTGTTAGGCTTGGTTCATGGATCCAGGAAGCTGGAGCCTCTTTTCTTTCTGGATCTTGATTTTGTTCCCAGCAGAAACCTCCTGCTGCAAAGTTTGATTTTATTTGATGGCAGGGGGAAAAACACCCCACAAAACCCTCTTTATTTTGAACAGGAGGCTCTCCTTGAAAAATCAGGCCAAACCTGGCATTTTCTAATAGCCTGAGCAAATGAAGAACTTGCTGTCAGCTTGATTGGACAAGGCTCTACTTCGGGATCAGCTACCTGTGGGCTTGGAAGGCAGGTCCCACGACATATGCCACCCCGCTGGAAGGGAGCCCTGCACACAGCAGGCCCCTTCCCAGACAGATGGGTGTCTCTTCTCTTCGGAATGATCCCCTGGGAAGGTTCGACTGGGAGCATCTCCCTGAAATAGGATGACTGTGTATTGTGAACGGCTTTATTGCTCAGAGCATCTGGATGTGATGTGATAAACAGCATGATAAGTGGTTTTAATGCCTCTAGAATGGGTTGCCCAGAGACAAGGAGCAGAACGGAGAACATTTATAACTTCCCTGTTGCTTGGAACAGGCAGACACCACCTGAGCGGCTCTTCCTGCTTCTCCTGGTGGTAATTTCAGTGCCATGGACCTGACGGGGCTTAGAGAAAGGGAGACTGGCTGGAGGCAGTGAACCAGCTGGATGGGCAGTGTTCATTTCTATGTGCAGTTTCTCTCCCACTGCACACTGGGGATAAGCCGTGCTAGGCATTGGGGATAAGCAGCAAGAACACCAGGCATGCGGCTCAGTCAAAGAGGCATATGTTTAGAAAGTGATCACTCAAATACAAATGTAATCACAAGAGTGGTCAATGCAACAAGGAGAACATGTTATGATAGGGAGTCTGATTCTAGTCTGGAAGATCAGGGAAGGCTGATCTGCAAGTTGAGTGGGAGGCAAGTTGGCAACGCGGTGGAAACTATGACAGGTATATGCTAAATACGTGCTAAGGCCCTGTGACAGGTAGAGACAAAGCACGGTTAAGGATAACAAAGGCCAGTGTGTCTGAGTGAGCAGAGCAAGGAGGAAGCATTTGCAGTATAAGGTTAGACATGTTGATAAATATTGTGTTAATAATAATATTGATAATATTAATTGATATTTTACTCAAAGTTCACCATGTTCCAGGCACGACATGAAGGACTTCATATATATTAATTCATTGACTGTTTCTGATAGACTTTTAGGCACTCTTCTTACGTCCATTTTACAGAAGGGGAAACTAAGACATAGAAAAGCTAAGTCACTTCCCCAAATTGATAGGGGGCAGTGCTCTTCAGGGGCTTAGAGTTCCTTTGAGGGATTTTGTTCTCTGTCTGAAGACCTAGGAGTTAATACTGAAGGGCAGAGATATGATAAGATTTGTGTTTTGAGGCCACTCTGGCTGCTGGGTGGAGAATGGTTGGGAAGGAACAAGAGGAGAGAGGCAGCCATCATGGTGGTCTGGGTGCAAGGTGCCGAGAGCTCAGACCAGCGCACTGGCCGGGGTGATGGAAGAAATGGTCTGACTGAAAAGGGAAAATATGTTTAGAGCAAACCAAGACCTGGTAAGTGATTGGACAGAGGGAGAAGAAGAGGTCAAGGATGATTCCTAGGATCCTGGGGAACCCAGCTGGGTGGACAGGAAGACCATGAGTTCCACTTTCGGCGTACTAAGTTTGATGAGCCTTTGGGACAACCAAATAGGACTCTGGACAAGAACTTGTGGTGCTCAAAGGAGAGGCCTGGACTCTGATTCTCAGAGTCAGTGATGAATAGGTGGTGACTGAAGGGGCCTCCTGGATGTGACTGCCTAGGGAGAGAGTAGAGCAAGAAGCCAAGAGGACCAGGGACTGACCCAGCCTAAGTGAATGGCAATGCGTAAGGACCAGATAGGGAGAGAAAGCCTATAAAAGCGACTGAGAAGTAAGTGGCCAGGGGATGGAACCAGGAGACTGTGAGGGCACAGTGTCCAGGAGATAATTCGTCTGTAGAAGGGGCAGGGTTACTAGCGTTGGATGCTGCTGAGCTGTCAGATAACACAAGGAACGGTAATTGTCCATGATATTCACCAACCTGGAGTCTGCCTTCATTTCCTAGGGCTGCCATCACTGATTGCCACAAACTGGGGTGGCTTAAAACAACAGAAGTTTATTGTTTCACTATTCTGGAGGCTGGAAGTCTGAAATGAGGGTGTTAGCCAGGCCATGTTCTCTCCGATGGCTCTGGGGGAGTATTATTCCTTGTCTCTTTCTGGTTTCTGGTGGTTGTGAGCAATCTTTAGTGTCCCTTGGGTTGTACATGCATCACCCATCTCTGCTTCCATCTCATGGCCTCGTCCCTGTGTGTCTGTGTCCAAATTTCCTTCTTTTTATGACACTACTCATATTAGATAGGCCCACCCTAATTTAGTATGACCTCATCTTGATAGCATATGCAATGACTATTTCCAAAGAAGGCCACATTCCGAGGGTCTGGGGGTTAGAACTTGAACACATCTTGATGGGGGACATAATTCAATAGAGGTCATTGGTAACTTTGAGAGCTGTTTTTGTGGCAAGATAAGGGAAGATGACGGAAATGTGTTGAGGAGGGATTGAGAGGTGGAAAATCAGAGCTGACACAAGGATAGACAACGTTTTCAAGAAATTCGGCTGACTGGGGTATTAGAGCACTAGCCTAGGGTCAGAAAACCTTCATCTGAGCGCCAGCTCCCCTGTGCCGGGTGTGGCCTTGGGTCAATATCGTCCCTCCCCGAGCCTGTTTCTCGTTGGAGGAATGGTCATGCCCACATGACCCACCTGTGGAGTGACTTGAGTTCTCATGAGGCTCCAAGGAGATAAAGCCCAGGAAGACTGCAGAGTCCAAAAGCTGTATGAGTTGCAGGTGACTGTGATTATGTGGTTTTAGGGAAGACCCCACCCCACATTTGAATTTTTGTGTTTATGGGCTATCTTGAGGCAGGGGCCCCAGGTGGACTTCAGGACTTGTGGACCTTTTGCCCTGAGCCTGTTGACCCACCCAGACAGCATGGGGACCCACCAGCTGAGTAGGCTGGCGTTCCTCAATGCACTCTGAGCATGTCACCTGGAGGAACTCTATGGGTCTGGCTTAGTGGCATGGTGCTCCTCTGTCCTTGCCTGTAGGTTCATGTCAGTCTGGGGCCTTCCACACTCAATCTTGGAACCTCTGACATTGGCCGAGAAGTTGGAGCCTGGGGGTCCTTAGTTCTTAGGTGCCAGTCAGGGGCCTGATGGCTTTACCTGCTGCAGTCCCTGGTCTTGTGTGTGTCACAGGGGCAGGGCTCTGGCAGCCAAGCCCTAAGAAGTTATGTGTGTTGACAAGGAGGGGGACATGTTGCCAGAGGGGCTGGGGAAACTGGGCTGGGGACAGAGGCTCTTTGTAAAGGTGGCAGTTTAGCAAGCCCAGGGCCAGGGAAGCCCACAGTCAAGCCTGATGGAGAATCCTCGGCAGCATGGAGCTTGGTGATGGGGTGCAGGCGGCAGGCACCACTGGGGAGTCAGACTTGCAGGCAGTTGTGGCAGGCTCTGGGCAGAAGGGCAGACCGTCCTCTCTAGAGAAGGCACTGGTTGGCTGCAGGGGCTCAGTTGCTAGTGATGATTAATTTACGCCTTGCTGGATTTGTCAGGTGTCAGGGCCCAGGCACTGGGCTGGGTGGCTGCGGAGGTGGCAGGGCTGCGAGGCTGCAGCAGGGGGCGCTGGAGATGGGAGCTTCTAGCAGGTGTCTTAACAGGAAGAAAATCTCCCAGCTCAGCAGCCCTCCTGTGCACAGGAATCGCCGGGAAGCTCTTTCCCATGTGGTTGTGGATGTTGTCGATCTGAGACAGGGCAAGAGATGCTGCATTCCTAACAAGTTCTCAGGAGATACTGAGCTGCTATTCCACGGGCCAAACTTTGGGTAACAAGGTTAGGGACAGAGGGCATTTAGGGGAGTTAAGGTAAGCATTTAGGGGAGTCTCATGGCATTCAACAACAGGGACAGCAGTCGAGTGTCTGAAACTGGGAACCGGCATTTGTCAGCAGTGATGCCTGTCTCTCTCTGCCTCTCTCTGCTTCTCTCTCCCTTTCTGGAGCCACGTGGTCTCTTGTCTGCAGCCTGCTCTCTTCTCCTTGCTAGCCTGGCTTCCTCTGTAAGCCTGTGTTCCCTGGCTGGCCCTTGGCTGTCATCACCACCACAAGGACTCTGACCCCAACCTTTTGGCCTCAGCTCCTAACTCTGTCAGACTCTAGTTTTTGTGGTCTCTTACGTCAGACTTTTTCTCTCTCAAGATTTGGATGGTCTCTGCTGGTTAGGTGTCTACAGTTGGTCTGAGCAGCTATGCGAAGCGGCCCACAAGCTGGGCTGCTGTCAAACGAGCTTATGGGCCACCACCCCACGGGCAGACTCAGTGAGCCAGATGAGAGAAATGCAGTCTCGATGAACTGTTTTAAACAGGTGTGCTCAGAAACTCTTGAAAAAAATTAGAATTTTAACATATATTTTGGGTACTTTCCAAAATGCAAATTTATTTAGAATTATTTATAGAATTAGATAGGTGGGCACCAAAATCTTTTTCTTGCTTAGGGCCCTGGAAGGGGCAAGGGCTTGGCATGCGCCCCAAACATGCCTCAAAGAGAAGGGACCAGGTGGAGTGTAGAGATGAAGGGCTTGTAGCTTGAGCCAAATTAGGAGGAGAGGAAGGAGAATGCTGAGATGGGCTGTTTGTTGGCCCCTCTCCCCAGGTCAGCCTGACTGTGGAGCCTGGAAACAATGACCCATCCCTGGAACCCAGAAGCAGGAAGATGGATTTCAGTGACAATCGTCTGGACATGGGGAAGGGTCATGGCTCCCAACACCTTGGACTGTTCAACCTAGAAATGTACAGATAAGGAGGCAAAACACAGAGCCACTCTGACCTGCTCAAGGTTAAACTCCCAGTTGGTGGCTGGGTCAGCCGAGGAGGCGCGTGTCCTGACACCCAGCCCTGAGCTTCTCAGAAAATCAGGGGATTCTTTTTTTTTTTTTTTTTTTTTTTTGAGGGCAGTGTCACTGGCCTTCACATGTGGGACCGAACCGGGGCCGCTGGCTTCCCAAGCCAGCGCTTAACCACTGCGCCCCTCGGCCGGCCCGAGGGGATTCTGAAGAGCGTACAATACTTCCAAGCTTTTTGTTTCCACAGAAGTAAGTTTGCAAAGCAGTGATGGACTCTCCAAGAAGGGCGAACAGTGCCCCGAGGGGGAGGGGCTGTTTGCTGCAGGAGCTCTGTTGCCAGCAATTATTAATTCTCTCCTGCTGGAGCTGTCTTGCATGGCTCCCGTGCACGATAATATTAGAAGTGTTGGCAGCGGTGGAGGGAAGCCCTGCTCCCTCTTGGGTGGAGGAAGGTGTGAGTCCTCACAACCTCTCTTTCCAGCTCCGGCTCTGGGGAGAAACCATCGGCGCTCTGGGCCTCGGAGCAGGCTGCTAAGGACACGGTGTTCCCTGGATGGTGGCAGATATTGGAGAAGAGACAGAAGCTGCGCCGACACTGGAACTTACGCAAATCAGGCCTGAGGATGGCTCAAGGAGGGTGCAGCCCCGTCTATGCCTCCTCCTCAGTGCACCTGGGGCCAGGCCCAGGAAGATGGACAGAGAAACCCCAGGAGGAACCTAGTCACTATGCTCAATGCTAAGGTTATTCCGGAGGGGGGTGTATGCACGTGTGTAAGGAAGGGAGCCCTCCTTTTCTCTTGAACCTTCTCTTGCTAAAATAGCCCACATGTCCAAATGCCTGTGGGGCAGAGAGGTTTAGCAGAAAGAAAACTTGGTGGTTCAGGAAGCAGGAAATCTGGGTTAATGGTTGCATTAATCCCGGGAGCAGCTGAACATTTCTTCTGGGGTCTGAAGGTCTCCAGAACTTTCTTTTTTTTAAGGACCAGGTCACTCGGGGCCGCTGCACACTTTTGGGCAGGCTGAGCACTGCACCGTTCCAGGGGTTGCCATTCTCATCGTAAATGTGAAGTTCCGGCAGTGAATTTAGGTTGTACAGATTATTCAGTTAGGGATGACCTAGGGCAAACTGTGATGTTTAGAGATGGTGTCTTTCAGCCCTCCCTCAGTGTCCCCTTTCTCTTGTTTGGCTACTCAAGTTCCTGCAGCTGCCCAGCCAAGATTGTACCCTCCCCCCCAGTTGAAAACTTTCCCCTCTTTTTCCCTGGCAAATCACCCCACTCACTTGATCCTTGGAGCATGACTGACTGTCATAGAGGAAGTCAACTTGACAAAAGATGTACTGAGGAAAACACAGAATAATACAAGCAGAGATCTGGGAGGGGCCTGGCAGGCCACCTGGGTCATATTATAAACCTTGTGCTAAAGGATTTTGGTTTCTTTTTCTTTTTTTAAAAGATTTTATTGGGGAATTAGGGGAGGGAACAGCATTGGGGAATGGGGAAGGGGAACAGACAAGTTGCTCTCCTTTTGTTCTTCAGTCTAGTTGTGGAGGATGTCGCTTCACTGGCCCATGTTGATATTCTGATCATTGTGCTTGTCCCAGCTGAGACAGATCAGTCATTGGCCATTGGATGGATGTTCAAAGCGGCTCATGGCAGGCCACTGCAGCCCCACTGCAGCCTTGCTGGCGAATCACAGCAGCCTACCTTCGGGTCGAGCTGTTGTTTACCATCTTAGCTGTAGAGGGCCCAGCATTACTGGTCCATGTGGGATCCGAACCAGCTGCCCTGCTGCTCAGAGCTCGTGCTTCCGAGCCAACTCTTAACCAATGAGCCACTCCCATGGCCCCTGGTTTATTTCTTAAATTCAAACGTGAAGACCTTTAATTGGAGCGTGTGTTTCCATTTCCATCACTGTGTATTATTTCACACCTGCCTCTTAAATCACTTAAGTTACCTGTCTGCCTTGAGGCAGGTACAGTCAGTCCCCTCACTTTAATGATCAGGAAACAGGCTTAAAGAGGTGCCTGATTTGCTGTGCTTTTAATGTGCTCACTCTCTGAGGGATATTGGCTTTTTCAAGGATGGAAGCTGGCGAGGAGACTCTGAGGAACAAATCTCAAACAGAGAGGAATTGCCCAGTGTCGCCCAGTTTGCTCGCTGGCTGGACTCCCGAAGCCATTTATCCTCATTTTACCCAACTGTAAAATGAGGCTGTTGGACCACTTGACCTCGTGTATATCTCCCAGCAAGTTTGTCCTCTGATTTCCTTCCCAGGGAAGTTGGGAAGATTCCATTAGCAAAGATTAATGGTCATAATCTCTCAGAGGTTCACAGCAAAGTGTGTGCGCCACAAATAACTTGATCAATGCACATTAGAATCAGTTGTCTGATAGTTAATATCTGAGAAATTGATTGGATTGCTTATGATCCCTCTAATTTAGTTAAGATGACCTAAAGAATTGGATCAACCCTTTAGTAGTCATCAAATTGAATCAATAGTGGCTTCTCCTTTTGCCTGTTATCAGCACATGATCACATGATTTATAGGGAGGTGTCTCTTGCCCTCAAGTCTGTCCTCAAGTTTGCTATTGATGCATAATAAAGAGTTTGACTGGCCTTTATTCCTGGTTTCTGGGGGGTAGTCTTCAAACCACTGGAATTTCCCAAGTGATAGGAATGTTGTCATTACTCATGATGGGCCCCTTGGAACATATCTGATTGATCTGGGTAATGAGGTGACTCAGGATATGGGTTGCCATGCCGGCGAGACCGAGCATGTGATGAGAAGGTTGGAGTTTTGAGTCCGTGATATCAGCCCAAACTCTGGGAAGGGTGAGGGCAGGGATTGAGTTCAACCAGGTGACGGATAATTCAAGTAATCAATGACTATGTAGGGAAACCCCAGAAACCTCTGGATCCTGAAGCTGGGGTAAACTTCTCTGGTTGGCAAACTCTTGGATATTACCACACATAGATGCACTGGGAGATGAGGGTCCCTGAGGACAATGGAAGCTTCATGTTTGGGACTCTCTCAGACCTCACACTACGAGTCCCTCCTTTTGCTTTTCCTTCATTCTGATTTGTATCTTTTTGCTATAATAAAACTGTATTCATAAATCCAGCATTTTCCTGTGTTCTGTGAGTCATTCTAGCAAATTATTGAACCTGAGGGAGTAATGGGAATCCTGACATTTGTAACCAGTTGGTGAGGAGTGAGGGTAGCCCGGGGACCTCTGAGCTTGTGGTGGTGTCTGATGGGAGGGTGGAGGACTGCGCCTCTAACTGAGAAATTTGGCCCAACTCTGGGCAGCAGGGGGGAAACAGGTAAGAAGCAAGAGGTTATGTGGAGACAGGCTTGTAGGTGGAGAGATGCAATTCCAAGAAGGTTCCAGGACTATTCTTTTCCCATATCTACGACATGCTTTCCTCCTCTCTTCACCCCCTTCCTGGGTCCCAATCTTCAATTCTGGATGAAGCCACTGGATTCTTCAAAGAGACCCACTCACAGCCTGATTAGCAGCCATCAGGGTGAGCAAAATATTGACCTGGAGTGTGGGCTCCAGAGCAGATTGTGTGGGTTCCAATCTTGGGATCACCATTAATCGGTTGTGCAACTCTGGGCAAGGAAAATTACATAAGCTCTCTGCCTTTTTTCTCATCTGTAGGATGGAGACCTAACCACCTCATTAATTAAATGATGAATTATACAGAAAGTACTTAAAAGTAGCATAGAATGTGGGAAGGCCTCCACCAATTATTATTACTATTCTCCATTGAGCTCTACTGATAGAGAGAACATTCTATGCTGTAACAGATAGGGGCATTAGAGACCGACAAGCCTGGGTTCCAAGTTCTGCCTCTGCCACCACCACCACCACCACCCTGCTGCATAGTTTTGGGCAGGATGCTTAGCTTCTCAATGCCAATGGTGCCAGTGATCTTTGCAGCATTATCCCAGAGCATCGAAATGATGTCTCTTAGGCCTCTGACCCAATGCAAATACTCAGTGGATAGTCGCTGTGATCATCAACTCAGCTGGTAGGTGTTCATACTGATAAGCTGCCTAAATCATGCATGGAGTCACAGGAGTGAGGAATGCTCGCAGGGTGTGGAACGTAAGCATGTTCTTGGAGCCCCTGAACCTGAAAGAAGTCAGGCTGGAAGGGTAAATAAAGTAAGCTAGAAGTGAAGACCATAGCATAAAGGTGAGGTTAGATTGCTAAAAGATTGGAGGGAGAAAGAAAGAGACCTGGTGTTTCCCTATGAGAAGCTTCCACAGGACAACTTGGGGGGCAAGCACCAGCAGCTCAGGGGTGTCCCCAGGAAGGTGACAGCCATTGCTTTTCTCCACAATGGGCCTTGTTATTTCTATATCACATTGTTTGTTTGTTGAATAGGCATGAAAAGTATACTCAGCAGAGCACATCAGCGGGGATGGTGTTTTACCAGCAAATAAATTAGAATCATGGAGGTAGCTGCTAAGGCATAACTAAGTATATGGCATAAATATGTCATTGGGTCATTATGAATTCGTGTATAGGCATCCTTAATGCATCTCTATCAAACCTTTAAATGAAGTGTTCTTTTTATATCAGGCCTGTAGTTTGATTACAGGCTGCACTAATATTAGTGCATCCTCATGAAGCTGCAGCGATCTAGCTGGCGCCCCGTTCAGGGCTCGGCCATCAGAGCACGCCCAGGCCGGCCAGGCCCAGGGACCTCTCCGGTCCCTTCCTCCCTCGGTGGCCATGCTTCTTTCTTCTCCTGTTGCACTGGCGGGTTGGAAGGAGCAGGCTGGCCATGCAAGGCAAGGGAGGAGAGCTGGATAAGGCCTTGGGGCTTGGCCAAGGCACGTGAAGGGGATCAGTGGACCCCCAACCCCAGGCCAAGGCACACATTTCCAAAGTGCTCTGGGCTGACACTTCAGCCCCCACCCCCTGCTGAGAAAGCCTTCTTTCTGAGGCTTGAAATTGAAAGGACAGTTGCCCCCTCCCACTGCCTTTTGCCTGTGTTTTCCCCCTTGTGGGGAAGAGAGGAAGACAAAGAGTCTAAGAAAGTAAAGAAAGAGACTGTCACAGCACCCATTCCTCAGATATCAATCATTTGTGGGGGGTGGGAGGTGGGGGTGAGGAGGTGAGTTGGGGAGAAACCAGGAGGGGTGAAGAGAGGTCCCAGAGGCTTGTTGAAGAGCTGAAAAGTTGCTATTCAAATATTATTAATGCGATGGGAAAGAGCCATTTCACAAGCTTTCTTATAAATAATTTGCACCCTGCATATAGCTTCCTGCACTGTGTTCCTCCTCTCTTTCTCTCTAACCCCCACTCGGTTCTGATAGTGTTTCTTGTCACTGGCAACCTCAGCAGCCTAGGATCATTATTTTTTTCGTGACCAATTTAAAATGATTGTACACCATGGTCACAACTAGGCCGAGAACTTCAGACATCCCAGCAGTAAATGCCCCATCGCAGAGGTAGGCCTTCAAAGAACTCGTCTGAAAGGATGGAAGAGGCGACTTTGTAATTTTGATTGGGTGTTCCTGGGACACCCAGTCCCCTTTCTTTTCACTTCCAGAAAATGTAAGAGAATTTGAAGGTTCCCAGGGAAAAGAAACCAAGTCCAATCAATTTCTATTACCCAATTCCTTTCTTTTGTGTGCTGGAAACAGAAAGAAAGCAAAATATCTTTCAGTAATTACCAGGGTTTGCCAGGAAGCTGAGTGAGGACTGGGACAAAGAAACCTTGATCTTGATGCCACCAAATCTATTATCACATCCTTCCCTGTCACATAAAGGAGTGTGGTTCTTTTCTCAGTGGGGTGAATTGTACCCATTTCACTTTGATGCTGGGCATGGCCAATCTATTCTTTATTTATACCTTATGTTTACAGGGACATAAGCATTTTACATGATATTTCAGAGTCCTGCATGGGAAAATTTCAGAGTGGAATTTGATCTTAGGAATCTTGCTCACCTCTTCAATTTTTAGAAGAGGAAACTGAATGTGGGAAGTAGTATGTTATCTAAGAACATACACTGAGTTAGTGGTAGAAAAGGGATTAAGCTCAGCAAAGAACAGACACAGGCCTGGTAGACTGCTGTAAACACTGGGCAAGTGGTCCTTACTATCTCGCCATCCTCCGTTATTTTAATTTGTCAGTAAATGCACTGTTACGTAGCAGGCCCTGGGGATATGGAGAACTGTCAGTGGTGGGTGTCAGGATGCGTGTGCTCAGAGGGAAAATGACAGGTGCAAGCGTGTCATTTTCAGAGAAGAAAAGGCAAAATGAAAAAAGTAGGGTGATCATTATCATTCCTGTTTTTGAGCGGAAAACCCAACGGTTGAATTCCCTTTTTCAGACATTCTATGGAGAGTACTGTGGACTACGACTTCTTATTAAGACCCAGTGACTCCAGGTTAGCTCGTGAGAGATGGAGTAGCAATGCACTGTGATCTCTTTGTCAGCCTCCTATATCCAGGAGCAGTTAGAAGCTAGGGCTCACCTGCGTGTCACAGTCCGATGGGCGTGAGGGAGAAGGTTTTATTGAGAACGGACGGAAGTGGCAGGAAAGGAAAGAGTGTGCTTCACAGGATACCTGTGTGGTCACAGTATCTTCCAGTGGGTACAGGCCAAGGGGCTAGTAGGGACCAGAACCCAGTTTGTGCTGTTTGCCAAGCTGTGCCCCCTGGTATGGAGCAAATTTGCTCAGGCTGGGCTTGGGCAGAGATGCTCTTTCTAATTGGTGTACGAGTCCCGTATAGGCTAGAGGTGTCCTGCTAGTGCGCCGTCCTGACCAGGTGGTGAAGGATGGGGACACAGGGAGTGCAATGGTGGGCGTCCAGGGCAGGAGAGTAAGCTCAGAGAGAGGCCAGTTTGTGTGATCTCAGCACGTCGGCCCTGGGCTCAGCTGCCCCGGCCACGTCTCCCCTTGGATGCTCTCAGACCTCTATGGTTTCACAATCTGGACCTCAAAAGAGAGGGCTGAGCTATTTAGGACATTTCAACAGACATTTTTGCATTGTGTGCATGTGCATGCATGTGGGGTGTGTGTGTGTGTGTGTGTGTTGAGTGACAGCTGCTGGCTTGAAGAGATAAATTTGGTTTTCAATTTAAATTCCTGCCTGGGGTTATAAGGAGTTTTATTTTGAGTGTTGGGGATGGCCATCCCACCCTCGACACTAACAAATTGCCATGGGACCAACTCTAGTGTAGGTCATTGAGCCATGGCGGGGGCGGGGGCTCTCTTGCCGCCAGGCTGACCCAGTGGCCTCAGAGAGCACTGTCGTGGAGAGCCAGCCGTACCGACAAAGTTGCCAGCGCTGGTCCTGCTGGTGGGGGACAGTGTGTGTGCACATCTTGGTGGAGGGACGCCAGAGGACAGCCGAGCGGAGCCGAAATGTTTTACGACTTGCAGGCATAAAACCTCTTAAACCATCATTGAAAAGTCATTAGAAATCTGGCAGAAGAGCAGGGTGCAGATTGCCAAGAGAGGACACAAAACTCCATTTTCTCCCCACAATACCTGTAATGAACTGGAAGGGCGGGGGTGGAGCTGAAAAAACAGATTTCCTGCTATAACTAAAGTCTCTTTTCAGCCTAGCTTGCCACAGTTTTACAATGTGTTAGAATTTACATTCACGTGTTTGTTAACCATTCTTTGAAGCTGTGAAACGCTTTTTATCCGTCTGACCTTGACCTTTGCCATCTGGTACCACAAACTGTTGAGCAGAAGTCAGACTCTGGGAGAGAGGCGGGGTCTGGGGTGCGGGGGTGGGCGGCGCGTTCAGACCAGGCCTCAATGGGACTCAATGACCGGAGTCCTGTCCCCGGCTCTAGGGAGGCCTTTCCCACAGATTCATTTAAAAGGGCAAAACACCCTTGCGTGAACCTGCGTCCTTTGCAATTGCTAAGCCCCGTGTTGTGATTGGTGCTAATTTTCAAATTTCCATTGGAAGAGTTCAGGGAGTTTGTGGGTTGCTTGCAGCAGCTGTTAGCCTGTAACTTGACCTTTTTATAGGGCCAGAGGTCTTGGCGTGTCAGTTCCCTGAGAATGGGGTTGGGACTGCACCTTCCACTCTCTGGCATTTGGTACATATTCATTTTCTAGAACAATCAAAGCAAGCATTCCAAGGCAGGAGCTAGGATGAATTTTGGATGAATCAGGGATGAAGTTCTCAAAAGTTAACCCAGGTATGTCATCCTTGATACAGGGCAAATTCAGATATGGAAAATTCACTATTTCCTTGAGTGTGCTTCTTCAATGAGGAAAAAGAGAGAATACTTAATTTTTTGACTATTTGAGGCCAGGGGTTGGAGGGTTTTAGATGACCTCTAAGTCATCTTGATTCATTAGTATAAGGTCATGGGGACAACTGGGAGAGAAACTTTGGCTAATGCCAGGGTGAATGAATGTCCTATGAAAGACACGCCCAACAGAGCCTTAGAGTCACAGGCCATTATATACACTACTCTTCTGCGCTGTCCCCTACCTAGATAGGAGTGTACTCGAACTGTCACAGGCAATTATTCCCAAAGATCTCCCATGTGAGACTGACATATTGATCCCTCATGAACCTTTGCATCTGAATTGTCTTCCTCTGCTAGTATTTATTGTCCTCACTTTGCTTATCTGTAGGGCAAAGCTACCCCCTAGTTTATTGGTGGGTGGGGGTTTAGAGTAACTGACCTTTAGAGATTGCTCCCAGCCTGAGGATGATAGGTCTCCATGGCCACTCACGCATTAAGAAGTACAGCCTGAGTGCTGACTGTGCAATAGCTGTTGATGACAGCAATGATTAAGGTAGCTAAGACCCTCTGACTTCACATTGGCTTCTTATGGTTTGACCAAAGTAGGAACCACCCTGTTTTCTGCAGCACAGACTATTTTGTGGTATATTGTGTCAATGTGTGCATCTTGCCCTCTGTCCTCAAGGAGCTGTTTATTAGTCTAGATTGCATAGTTATAGGGCACATGGTCCAGTGATTTCTGAGGCACCCAGCTCTGTGGTGTGGTCTCCCAGGCCCATTAAAGATCAGCTAACACACCCATTAGCTCTCCTCCAAGGACTGACATTTTTTAGAAAAAAACTCCCTATGTCGACAGCAGGGCTCACCGCCCAGTGTGAGCTCCTTCAGCAGTTTCATAAACCAGTTAAAAAACTGTTCGTGTTCCATTCACACACCCCTGCCCCCTCCACCCCCCCCAGCACGTAACCTTACTGTGTCTTGGCTGAAGTGAACACAGGCTATCATGGCTGCTAATTTGAAATCTAACTTCTTATGTGCAACTTTCATTAGCTCCCAGCAGGAGCATTGCCTGCAGCTTTTTTTTTTTTTTCTTCTTCTTTTTCTTTTCAGTGCTTGGCTCTGCAAACCTCCTTTTCCCTTAATTGATCAATTTTCCTGTTCAGAAATAGACATAATCAGATATATCACTCAGTAGCCACTCCCAGAAAGCATTAGCTCCGTCTGCTTAGACAGGCATTAGGCTCCACACCCCCAGGGTTGCTTTTTTTTCCAGGAAAAATTAAATGACTAAGTAAGAGGGTGTTAAAAACAATGTTGTATTACTGTTTGGCATTTAATTGAGAAACTTGCTAATGTGTCCTTTGAACTCTTGGTTTCCCCTTTCCCCCTGAGGAATTGCTGGTTCTTTGCTTTAATGGCTGCATAAAAATCTCAGTTTGACTCCCGGTGGCATTATTCAGGCTTTGAGAATGCAAATTGTTGTTCTTACTGCATTCCTTGGTCTAGTGATTCCAACAACCATCACATCCCAGTTACTGGGTGTTCTGAAAAAGTTTCTACTTTGGTAGGCTTCTTAGCTCTTGGGATCTCTAGTACCTTCATGATGGTTGGTATTGACAGCTCTCAGCATTTCATGAGGCTGGTCTGTAATAATGTTAATACTTAAAAAAAAAAAAAAGATGGTGGAGGCTGAAAAGATGGTGGTGGGAATCCAATGGGCTTTGGAGCAAGACAGAGCTGGGTGAGACCCCACGCCTCCCCTTACTCAACTTTGTGGAATGGCTCAGCAGCTGCCCAGCTTAGAGTTTTGCATTCACAAAATGGGAGCAGTAGATAGAAACCTCAGTTCGTAACTCAGTTGTGCAAAAGAGATAACTTTCAAAATTTTCCAGTGACAATTTTATATCTATTAGAAGACCCCATGCTGTTGTGACGGCAGTAAGTTAATCACAGCCAAATCCAGAGCCCTCTTCACTTTTCCGTCTTTCGTGTAAGATAGGGAGAGCCCATTTTGTCCTTGCTAGCATCTCTCCACAAACATCTATAACACAGTATCCTGAGACCATCCTGGGCATGCTCACCCCTCAACCTCGGGTTTCCCAGAGGCGCCCCTTTGCTTCCCCCCATGTACACCTTTCAGGTCCTGAGATTCTCTTACTTTCATGGAATGCATGAGATCTGTGCAATAATTTTGCTGCTTCCAGGCAACACGAGGTCATAAAAATCTCTGTTGTGCTGCTAAGGTATCCTTGTCTCAACTCATTATACATGTCTCTCTGGAGGCCTTATCATCTCCAGGGGCTCTGTCGGTCAGCAGGTGCAGGACTCTCTCTGTGGGGCCCAGCAAAGTGCGCTGTCATCCATCTCCTTGTCTTCCCTCTCCCTAGCCAGAAAGAAGCTTTTCTAGTCCACAGGGAAAGCTCTGCTCTTAAGCTCCACTCCACTCAAACATTTAACCTCTACCCAAGGTCCTTTTGGGTCTTGTGGGAACATTGAATTTTTGGAAAGGAATGCCAGAATTACTCTTTCTCTTCTTTCTTTCTGCTTTCTATTCCATATTATCTGCTCCCTAACATGATGAGTATTGACTGGTCTAGCTGCTTGAATTGGAAGCAGTGTTGAGTTGGGAAAAGTGAACTACCCAGGGCAAAACAGAAAACTAATTAATAATTTTAAATATTACCTTGCCCCACAAGGAATAAGAACCTCCCGCAGCACTGTTATAGAGTTCAGATGTGAATGTAAAATGCTCAGTATTGGGATTCTCAAACAAAAGGTAGGTATCACAGTCCACCCCATCCCAACTTCTCAGAGTTCTAGTGATTGGGAGGGAGGAAGGCTGGGTATAGCATCCCATTTGCTAAGCCTGCTTCTCCATTTGTTTTCCTCATCTCAGTGGTTTTTCTTTACTCTTTTGTTTGCGTCAGAAATTAGGCAGTTATCTTGAACATCTCTTATACCTCTCTTTTCCTAATCGCTTCCCCAGATCCAATCAATGGTCAAGTCTTGATTATTGTGTCTTCAGTTCTTTCCCTCAATCTCTTTCCCCCTCCCACCAGGCTTCTCCCATCTCTTTCCTGAACTCTTACCCTAGTCACCCTACTGATATCTCAGCTTCCATTCTTGCTAACCTTTATTTCTTTTCCCACAAGCCTGACTTGCTTATTCTCTGCAAATGACCTAACCTCCATCTTTGAGAAGACAGAGGGCATGATTTCCGAGCAACCTAAACTTACCTCATGTCTTCCTCTGAAATACCTTGCTTTTCACTGGTCTTTCTCTGGTCTCCCATATCAAAGCAGACATATCCCACATCCTTTCCCCTGGTCCTCCCCCTAACCTAGAGTTATCGGATGAAATACAGGATGTCCAATTAGACTGGAATTTCGGATAAACAGTGAACCAATTTTTTTAGTGCGAATATGTCTGCAATATTGCATGGGGCATACTTATGCTAAAAAATTATTTACCGTTTACTTGAAATTTATGTTTAACTGAGTATGTGTAATTTTAGTTGCTAAATCTGCCAGCCCTACCCCTATGTCCTTAAAACTGGTTCCCCTTCTCTTTGTCCCCTTCCAGTGGGCACTCCCACTCAGCTTTAAAATCTTCTTACGCTACTTCCACTGAAAAACTCAGAAACAAACCAACTATTCTCTTGATTTTATTCTCCTTCAAGCTAGTACCCCAACCCTATGGTCTACACTGTTTCAATTTCCTTACTTGCCTTTTGTTTTTTAGGTCTTTACAATATGATTTCCAGTTTCGCCACTCAACACTTTTCTTAAATATCACGAATGCTTTCAAATTTCCTCTCCTGCAATCTTCATATCCAATTAGGCTTTTCATCAGGTTGTCCTGCAGACATTTCCCCTTACACACTCTGTGATCCCAAATGTTCAACAGTTAACTTTGAGTTACCTTGTGTAACAGATCCCTCTTTCTGTTCTAATTGTTGTAATTTGAAAGCATCTGCACAGGTCTAGTTGCCCAGCCTGGAACCCATGAAGCCATAGTTCTCATTTATCATCCCCAGTAGAATTGGGTACCATGTTTTATGGCTTTTGTCTGTGGAATAAACCTTTCTCAGTCTGCTCTTTACCTCATTAGCTCTCTGTCCCTACTTTAGATTATCAGGCTTCTGTCACTTCTCATTTAAATTAGTAGCATTTTTTAGGTCAAAGAGGATGCACTATTCTGTGTGTTTTATATTTATGCCAAATTAACTTCAAGGATTGTGCCAAATTTAACTCCTGTCAGGAAGTTATTTTGAATAACTAATGAATTTCATTATTTTCCACCTCAGGTAATATTGTTAATTTTAAGGAACCCTTGCCCAAACCAATCGTTGTCTTGAAAAAACAACTTTGGCAATCCAATAGGTTAAAATGCCATTTCAATGTTTTAATCGTATTACTAAGAAAGTTGAACCTTTTTAATTTTTTTAAACCTCCCGACTTTTTGAAAACTCAATGCTGGATCGAAATTTCCTTCTTAAAATCCTTCATTGCTTCCCATTGCTAATGGGATGACATCTAAAATCCTTGGCATGACATTTACTACTTTTCACTACCGGGTTCCCAAATATTTTCCCAAATTTTATTTTCCATTATCTTCCACTCACCCCCCACTAAATGAAAGGGAGTGTAGAAGGCGGGTTAGAATGGTAATCTCCTGGAGGTCACCAACTGTGCCTTTTCTTTCTACCACCACTGTAATCCTAGTTCTTGCATATAGTAGGTGCTTATTGAGTGGAAAGATGGTGGGTGAGAATAAGATGAAAGGGGATGAAAAGGGCAAGGAAGCACTGGGCCAAGGAAAAGCAATTGGCTGGTAGATGGTGTGTTGGAGACACCCTAGGATTTATGGCCCCCAAATGTCTGTTCTCCGTAATGGAAGCTATAACAGATAATCTGGGCTCATTCACAAAAATGTACATATAGTGCGTTATGTTAATAATATCTTCACCAATACACCAGGAAACATGAAGAAATAATTTTCTTGAGCAACAGTAGCAACCTCTTCACCAGAAATCTTAGGACAGTTTTTTTTTTTAATTAAACATTTTTATTTCTTTTTTAAATTTAAGCTGGCTACAACACCCACCTCTATTTCTGGGCTTCCAAACCTAAGTTTGCTAGCAGAGGTTTGCTGACTTTTGTCTGCCTTCACCCAAGGTGTCAGTGCAAGGGCACCCACCACAGCCCAGGTGCGGGTCTCTCCTTGGCTCTGTCCCCTTCGTGCTGGTCCCTGGATAGCTCCCTCTCTCGCTCAGCACCACCCATGGAGGGCAGCTCCCAGATCGTCCCTGCTGCTCCCTCTAGTGGCCATTAGGAGGTGGCACAACTGCCAAGGATCGGCCTTCCAGAGTTGAATTAGGGCAACGATCTGTGCACTTCTACAGCATCACAAGGCATTAATTCTGTTCCATCTACTCTTCCCTGGTGCGAGGCTCTGGCGCCGTGCATGGATCAGGTCTGAATCCACTGTGGAGCGGACTTAGCAATAACCCCAAATACCCCCTGTCTTGTTTTAGGGCACAGAGTCCCTTAGGTGTCCCCTAGGTCCATAAAGGAGATGTATGACTTCAACTCTAACAGAATGACCCCGAGTTCTGGGCGTGATTTATAATCAATGTGAGAAGAATACCAATTGGTATTAGTATGTTACCTATTTGCCTTAATTGCAATCTAAGGGAACACATAGTGGTTAAAAATGGCGGGATTGCAGCTAGCCATCCTGATTTATGAAAATAAAGATCAGTGTGGAAATGTCAAGTAACCAATAACCTTTCTATTCTGAGGCTGCTCCCATTTTTAGGCTGACTGACTCTCATGGTTCATGCTCATTTTACTTGGGGTGGGGGGAGGGAAGCAATCTGGAGATACTGAGAGACTCTTCCTCTAAGCCCCCAGCCCCATTGCAGCATGTCCCAGGCTCCAACTGTCAGTCTGACGCCCAAGTTGTCATTTTCATCCTGCTGCCTCTCTCCCCAGAGCCCGATGGAGTCTCCTTGAGGCAGCTGGAGGAGTGACAGATAGACATACTGTAGAGTGAGGCCATTTGAGGCAGCCACGTGAGGTGTGGAAAATGTGATTTATAGGTATTTTTTCCCCAGGGGAAAATGGATTTCATTATTTTCCATCTCAGGTAAGGGGTAAACCTCTGGGCTTGACCTTGGAAGGTTGTGCGGCTATAAGAGTGCTAGCTGAAATGCTGAAATAGAGTAAAACCTCATTAAATCAATATTGGTTATTCAAAATCATGCTTGATTGGAAGCAACTGCTTTCCCTCTGCTGCCTGATGCCCCACTGTTCCTTGAACAAAAATATTAGCTACTGTAAAGTGGGTTAAGCTGGTGAAGTTTTATCCTGGTCCTTGGCATTTCAAATTAATAAGATTTTTATTATTTTTCAAATAGAAGATAGTTCTGAAACACCAAATCCAATATTGATTATAATCTACTGTCACATGCAAGTTTATTAACAAGAAAATCCTGTCTGTTTCAGTAAAAAAGTCATGCATTTTCTCATCCCGTTTACACAGGTGTACAGTGTCTGCTTATTGGAATAAATAAGCTCATGGGTCCCTCGGCAAATAGAAGTTAGGTAAATAAATAGCCATGGCTCATTATCCATGGCAATGGGCAGCAGGAACAAAGACTGAAGAACTCCATCGTTAAACTAAATGTTCTTGTAGCCACAGTGAGACCAGGCTGAGGGGACCGGAGATCACAGGTGACCTTGCACAATGTCACCTTCCACCTGCTCCCCACCAAACCAAACTAGTGGTAGCAGGCATTATCATTGGTCATGTGGGTTTTCAATAAAGGGTCAAAGTACCTCCGAAGAGAATTGGCAGGTAGCCAGAGGTCTGGTTAATCCACAGATTAATAAGCAGCAGTTGTATGTTTATCTTCATGGTACCTCCCCCCCCCCAGAAAGTTCCAGATTTATCATGCAGCATGCAGATCGCCAGAATGCTGGGCTCTCCTAGGCCTTCTGAATCTGTACTGTATACCTGTATGCCTGCCATCCATTGACGAAAGAGATTTTGGGGTTTAAATGAGGCAGGCCATTGGATTAAACGTCCGCTTCCTGTCACCCCTTCCTTATTTCCTTTGGTCCTTCCCCTGGTTGATGTCTTTACTATGCTTCTCTCCTCCTAAATCACTCCAAATTTCCGCATCTCCACTGTGGGGAATGGAAATGGGTCCAGGTGGTGTTAGCGTGGGGCTTCTGAGGAGCTGGAAACTGTTTCTGGAGCTGAAGAAGGCCGGAACGTGGGCTTTGGGCTGCTCCAGGGCCCTGGCCCGGCAACGCTTGCCGCCAGCCAGCATGTGGGACCAGGGAGGAGGGCCTGTCCATGGTTGGCCACTTCCTCCTACCTTGGGGACAGTTCTGGCATCATGAAAACCAGTATGCAGGGCCAGCACCAGGCACCTGTTCACTGGAATGTAAGCTGGGTGACCTATGCCCATCGGCATGGCGAGATCTCTGGCTGCAGCACCCATGGCTCCTGTGTCTCCATCCATCTTGCCTGGGATCCTAACCAGCAGGCTCCCCCTTGTCTACTTTGGGAACACTGCTGACTTGCCCACGTGGACGTGGCTTTACAGGCGACCAGTTTAAGCCTATTTTGAGAAAACCTGATACATGCAAAGTAGAATTTATAAAACCCAGAAATGAGACGGCCTCTCCCATAACAACGGGGTTCCTTCCAGGTTCCTGTAAACCGTGAGCTTTCCTAAGACTATTTCCATGTTCCTCAGTTTGCTCACACCCATTTTTAGGTGCCTCTCTATAGAGTGAGCAGGGACGCTCTCAAGGTAACACAGGGACACTTGCACAGGAGTGTTTGGGGACATTAACATGGCCATCCAGGGTGGCTGGGTTGGCAGAGGAGCTGAGGACACTCAGCAAATTAAAGACATTTCTCTTTTATCCATCTCTTGCCCTCATTAATTTCCCCCAGTGCATTGTTTTCCCAGGACTGCAGTGAAATGAACCTTGCTCATGACTTGTCTAGTCATAATTAGAGTCTTCCTTTCTCTTGTTAGACAATAATGCCAATAATGACTGCAAACATTTTGTCTCCTTTTAGAAAGGCGAAGAGCCAAAATCATTATATCTGTGAGTTGATGTCAGATTTATAATGCAGAGGTGCAGGCTTCACACGCTATATGTGTGCCAAATTTTCATTAAGCCTTTGGAAGGTTTGAACCATGCATTAAGCAGAGATGCTGTTTTTTTCCTGATGAGTTTTTCTTCCTATTTATTTGCACTGAAAGCCAGAGCTTTCTGTTTACCATGACTCATCTTCTGGGGAGGAAAGAGAGATGGAGGGAGAAGTAGTTATATGAGAAGGGAAGAGGGAAGCAGGGGTTAGGGACGAGTCTGAGGGAGACTGTCAGAAGAGGAAAGGGGAGACTAAAGGAGAGAGGAGTAGACACTAAGGAACAAGGACAAGGAGTGGGGTGTGTGTGTGTGTGTGTGTGTGTGTGTGTGTAGGGGAAATAGATTGCATAGAAAGAAGCTCACAAAACACAGGGAAAAGGTAACTTGATTGACTTACTTTGGCTAGTTCCCTTCACCTGGGCTCACACCCAGACACACCAGAGAGGATAGTTTAAAAGTGGAAAAAATTTGTCACCTGTGATTGAGCAGATTGCTCCCCAGGGGGTGTTTTCCAGGTAGGATCCCGACCATTTTGCACTGCAGAAGAGATAATTTACTTCACACAAATGAACACTTGGCTCCTGGGAAGAGTATTTCTTCTTTTCCACTCACAACAGAAGGGGGTCCAATATTCCCAGCCTTGTTGGTCGGAATTACATACCCATAAACCAAGTTAAGGAGATAATTAATGGATTTCGACATTATTTGGAGGAGAGAAACGCAGTCACTCTTTCCAAGACTTCTGACTTGGGGCCCCTATCCCACCCCTGTGTGGCAATCCAAGAATGTTTTAAGAAATTGTGCTTAAGAGCTACAGACAGTACACACTTTTTTTTTCCCTCCGGTGTTGGCGATGCTGATTATTTAAGTGTTTCATCTCCGAATGTTCACCCCAAAGTGAAAATTTCTTGATTCACTCCCCCAGGCACTGGGAAAATAGGTTTGGAGTTTGATGAGCTGCCCGCTGCTGGCTCCTCTGTTTCCTGGCGTCAAGGTTTCTCAATAGTGGACTCAACAGTTGCATTTTTCACCTACGAAAGAATTGCTATCAGAAAACCAGACAGCGGATAATTGTATTTTGTGAATTGACGGGAAAGCGACTCGGTTTCAGCCAAAGTCCAAAGGCTGATAATGTTCAACCAGGAGAAATGGCTTGTGTGAGCGAATTCATTTTGGGGTGCTCATTTTTACCAGACGAAAGTCTTATTTGGATTTCTTTCATTTTTTTTTTTTTAAATCCTTCTCCAACGTACAGCTAGGAGGTTCAGAATCCTTAATGGCTTTGGCGACTCTTGCTGTATTATTATACTATGAATGCAAGACTCCCAGTAGGACTTCCACCAGACCCTTCATCCATCTCAAACCTACCAGGAAAGAAAAATAAGAACACGTGCCCATAAATATCCTCTTCGACGGGCGGCAAATGTGCTGGCACCTTGCCAGCTGGCTGGCCCGGACAAGGAAACACCCACGGCCGCCCAGCCCTGCCTGCAGCAGGGTCAAGACGCTTCCCCAAAAGTGTGCCCACTGCCCGTGTGGCCCCAGGCCCAACCGTCCAATCTTGCGGAAGACAAAGCTTCCTTTCCCTTCTTCCACTCGGGCCTGCCAGGACGACGCTGCAGTTTTTTGGGAGTCCTGTTCTGACCATTTTTTCCCTGGAACTTGAGCAAAATGGAAGGAGAGCCCCACGCTGCCACCCTGCCTGTAGAAGAAATGCACTGAGGCTGAGTGACAAGGCTGCGAGGCTGCCCCTTGCACACATCGGATGTGTCCCGGCCTCTGTGCACGCTCTTCAACTCACTTGGAGCACACTTCTCTCTCCCATCAGCACCCATTTACCTAAATTGTATTCATTCTTCAAGACTCATTAAATCCCATCTGCTTCCTGAGGATTTTCCTGTCTATGAGTTCGTTCCCTCCCCTGGTCTCCTCCGGTGACTTACAGACTTACAATCTGGCCCAGAATTCAGTGTGACTATGGATGACGCCTTGTTTCCTCTCTCGTCTCAGCCTCCCCCTGTGCCCTGCACAGTACTGGCCCATAATAAATGAGCTTTGAGAAATGTTTGTTGGCCGACACACTGAGGAGATAGAGGGGCTGAATCTCACTCGGCTGTTGGCAGTAGGGAACAGCGGCTGAGAAAGTCATGCTGCATGATTCACGTGTAAGAGGATCCCGGTGGGTTTCTGGGCCTGGACCCTCTCTACGGGGTACTCTTAAGGATAAGAGAGCCATCCCGCACCCCCACACCTCCATATTCTCCCCACTACCGGCATGCATCACTTAACAATGGGAGTGCGTTCTGAGAAATGCATCCTTAGGCAATTTCGTTGTTGTGGGAACAACGCAGAGTACCTTACACAAACCTGGATGCTATAGGCTGCCACACACCTCGTTATAGGAACAGCCTGTTGCTCCTGGCTACACACCTATATGGCATGTTCTCTGCTGAATCCTGTAGGCAATTATAACAATGGTATTATTTGTATATCTAAACATAGAAAAGGCACTGTGAAAATACGGTATATAGGACGTTTATACACTGGCAATGCAGTAGCATTTCACCAGCATCGCCACAGACACGAGTGGTGTGTTGCGTTATCACATTACAACAACTCCAATGCCGTTAGGTAATAGGAGTTTTTCAGCTCTGTTATACTCCATAGGACCCCCTGGCATATATGTGGTCCCTCCTTGACTGAAACAAGTTATGTGGTACATGACTGTATTATTTTTATATAGACCAGGTCCAGATAAAATGACTATGGCATGGGAAGAACAGACACCCCCCTCCCGCTCCCCCTGCCCCGGCTGAGGGCAGGTCACCAAACGTGAAGCTTTCTGCAAGCATGTAGGGTTTCCTGATGGTGGGGAATGTGGAATGTTTCAGGATCGGGTCTTTCAAATGTCAGTCTTCAGCCCCATGAGAGATCTCTAAACAATAGTGTGATTACAATGAGAAGCTGAGTTGAATACCAGAAGGGCACAGAATAGGGAGTAATGCACTCTGCTGTTAAGGTGGTGATGATGGGCGGGTTATGGAAGGTTTTCCAGGGCAGGAGGCCTTTGAATTGGGCCTCCAGTCTCTGGTCAGGGTCAGGGTCATTGTCCTTTAGCTTGGCCACAGTAGAGAAGGGCCCCCAAAGTCCTACAGACATATGCCCTGATTGTGGAGACCTAGATAGTGGCACTCATTGTCAAGGGCAGTGCCAGTGTTCCGTCCTGGGCTGTCACAGACCCAGCAGGTCAGGGAGAGGCAGTGGAGTGTTCCTGTGACTCTGCCATCTTGTTCCCCAGACACACACAGCTGCATAAATAAGAGTCCACCAGCTGCTGGGCAGCTGGAAACCCAGGGCTGAGGATGGCCAAGCAACTTCCCAAGGCTGGCTGGTGGTGAAACAGTGAGTGAGCCTCACAGCACTCTCTGATGGAGGGCAGAGGAAATCTGCTTTTACGATGGAATCCAAACAAACGGCAAGTGAGAGAGACAGAAGGCTCAATCCCAGGGCATCCTGCTGTCAGGGACATCTGTCAGAGAGAAGATCCAAGTGGGCCACTCCTCTCTGGGAATCACCAATTCACTGCACATCAAGTTCCCGAGGGGGTACAACCTGGTGGTCAGTGGCAGTGGCAGCTTGATAAGCACTCTGCACAATTGCCATTAATTAAAAAACAAAACCGAAAGCAACTGTCCCCCCAATTAAAAAAAAAAAACAAAAACAGAAAACAAAACAAAACTTAGAATGTGGCTGTCCCTTTCGATTCTTGCAAGTCCTGGTGAATTTTAAGGCCATCTTCAGGATTTGCTGAGAACCTGTTCTGTTTGGCAGCGCTGGGTAGTGATTTGGCCCCACAAAGCTTTGTTTCAAATGAAATGATCTGAAGTGAAACCAAACGAGAGGCGATTTGCCGCAGTGCTGTCACAGACGGCCTTCGCTCAGTCTTGGCACACCGTTTAGTGAAAGGCATGAGAAGAAGAAGGCCTCGAGGCCTAAGCTCTCACAACATGCCAGGCGGACACGGCTGGAGGCCCCGAGGGGCAAGCCGGGCATGGTGTGCCCTAGGAGAAACACTGCAGGGCTTCTATCTATGGTGTTGTTCTGATCAGCTTGGAGGCTGATTATTATTTGTCCATCCATACAGACACTTGGAAATATTTGTTGGACCTTTCTCATGTGCCAGGCACGTGCTAGGCCTGGGACATTCAAGGCCATTGTTGTGGCTGCACTCCTGGAGCTCACAGTCCAGTCATGACAACTGACGGCTGAACAGTGAATCTCATGACTAGTGTGGGTCTCATTTGGTCCAAGAGAACAACCAAAAACAAGTAGTCTAACAATCTGGTCATTCATTCAATCATTCTTGCATTTGTTTGATTCAACCTGAATATCCATGAATTTCTAGATGCCAAGAGCTGTACTAACTATTGCTTGAGGAGCTCAGCACTTCATGGAGGTGGCGGTGGCCGTGAAAAGGCACAATGACCTTGAGGAGGGCACAGAGCCAGCAGCTTGGTCTTTAGGGTTGGTGGTGGGGAGCTGGCTCCAGGAGGTTCCACAAGGGCAGGAGCCGGTTACATTGGGTCTTGGGAGAGGGGATTTGGGAGGAAAAGAAGAGGAAGGGGCGCGAGAGGTAGAGGGAAGGCGGTCTAGGCAGAGGCACCTGCACAGACAGAGGCCCAGGGATGTGAGGAGGTGGGCATTTTGGTGGCCAGAGTAGAAGTGGGCAGGCGGAGGGGTACAAGCTGCCTCTTTCCTTCCTTTTTCCCTTCCTCCTTCCTCCCATCCTTCCTTCCCTCCCTCCCTCCCTCCCTCCCTCCCTCCCTCCCTCCCTCCCTGCCTCCGTCCCTCCCTCCCTCCCTCCCTCCCTCCCTCCCTCCTCCCTCCCTAACCCTCTCCCTCCCCCTCCCTCCTACCCTCCCTGCCTCCCGCCCTCCCTCCCTCCCTCCTTCCTTCCCTCCCCCGCCCTCCCTCCTTCCCTAACCCTCTCTCCCTCCCTCCCTCCCTCCCTCCTTCCTTCCCTCCCTCCCTCCCTCCCTCTTTCCTCACCCTCCCTCCCTTCCTCCATCTTCCCTCCCTCCCTCCCTCTGTCTTTCCCTCCCTCCCTCCCTCCCTCCCTCCTTCCCTAACCCTCTCCCTCCCCTCCCTCCCACCCGCCCTCCCTCCCTCTCTCCCTCCCTCCCTCCCTCCCTCCCTCCCTCCCTCCCTCTCTCCCTCCCTCCCTCCCTCCCTCCCTCCCTCCTTCCCTCCCTCCCTCCCTCCCTCCCTCCCTCCTTCCCTAACCCTCTCTCCCTCCCTCCCTCCCTCCCTCCCTCCCTCCCTCCCTCCTTCCCTAACCCTCTCCCTCTCCCTCTTCCCCTCCCTCCTTCTCTTCCTCCCTCCTTCCCTCCCTTTCTTTCTTTTGCTTCTGGCTCTGTCTGTAAATGTTGAATTTGTATGCTGCTGAGATGAAACCTTAGAAGATTCAAAAATCTACCATCTGACTTTGAAGGGAAGCAGGGGCCATAAAAACGTGGGCATGACACAGCCAAACTTCAGAATGCAACCTTGCCTTCATTCTTCAAACTAGAGGCCTAAATCAATGTTGTTTGTTTCTCTACATCCTCTACTTGTTACTGAGAAAAGTCTCCAAAATTTCCCAGAGAGGTGATCCCAGTAAGAAGGGCATGGATATACATACTTCAAAACATCTGCCTCTCTCTTCAATTAGTTCTGATGATTAAAGCGGTTTACCTATAGGCCAGGACTCAGGGACAAAGGCAGTGTTTGTATTGATTGGCTGGGTCCCTAGGGCTGCGAATTCCCACCCTGGGAAGGGCAGTTTTCATGAGAGCTATTGCTACTCTGTATTTCTACAAAGTAACATTCCAGGGGCAATCTGTGTGTTTTAACAAATGATGCTATTACGGAGAAAGCTGGAATTACTTCTAATCATTCCACAAGGGAGATTTTAAAACTTGCAGACAATTTTGCTATTTTGTCAGTTTGGCCAGGACCCATTTAAACTTTCCAGCTGTATTAATTTTTAATTTAAATTTAATGAAATTAATTCAAATTAATAAGGTGACCATTATCAATTTCCTTTCCTATTAGTTCCTTAATGCTTTGGCAAATTGCATTCTAAACTTCTCCTTCAACAAGCTGGATACATATTCATGGGTTTCCTAAGAAAAGATGAATTTGATCTTGATATGCTAATCCATAGCCTTGGCAGCAATCAAGGAGCAGCTAGGGAGAGAAGTGCATTGTGGTATTAATTATGAATCAGGCATTAAGAATTGGTAAATAATTAAAGCTTCATGTGTCACAACACAGGGATCAGTGTGTTTTTCCATTTCCAAATGTATTTGGGGGGCTACATCTCATCCTATTTTGGTAGCACCTCAACATAAATTGGGATGCAGATGGGTAGCTCACTCCTAGTAAACTCGCAGTATGGAATTTTAATCTTATGGAACTGCTTATATGAGAATTTATTCAATTTCAGAAGCTAGGAGCTTTTGGGTCATCAGCTGCCTCCCTCCCCCCAAAGCTTCTTCACTCTTTGGGGGTCTGTGCAGAGGAATCGTGCATTCGGCAGCAGGTTGGAGGAAATGTCCTCATGGGCCTGGCTGTGCAAAGAGTGATCCGCAGGTCAGCAGCATCCGTGTCCCCTAGGAATTGGTTGAAATACAGTCTTAGACCCACCCCACAGGAACTGCATTTTCTCTAGATCCCCAGATGGTTCATTTGTGCAATGAGGTGCCGCTCCACTTGAGGAATTTTTGACTCTCCAATTTAACCTTGGCTTCCTCCTCTGCGATGGGAAGGAGGCTGGGTTCCACACTGTCCCTCCCAGTGCTCTAAATCGCCAGCCTCCCACCCCATCCATGTGAAGGCCTTTACGGAGCCAGAAGCAGTGGTCTTGGGTTTGAATCCTGGCTCTGCGCCTTGCGAGCTGCGTGATCTTAAGTAAGTTCCTAATTTTTTGGAGGCTCAGCTCTAATGGGGACAGCACAGCCCACCTCATAGGAGGAGCTGTGAAGAGTGAATGAGGCAGCGTCTGCAGGAAATGATGACTGCTGGCACAGCACTCTGCAAATGGTAGGCGTAGTGATAATGATGATGATGGCTCCGAGGAAAAAGTAACTTAGAGAGGAATGAATTGACGGCCAGGGAGGAGGTGCACAGCCGAAGGACACTTAGAGATTCTTTAAAAATAATCATGCAGTATGATGGTCTCTGCCTGACAGCCCAGAATGGAAGTTTAAAGGAGAGGTTTCCTTGGCATAGGTTTTGGGAGAACTGGAATGATGTTCTCAGAGAGTGAAACTTAGCCTGAAAAAGAGAGGACCAGAGGATGTTTAAACTGAAATCTCAAAGCTATCGCTGTTGGGACCTCTTTTCACATTTTGACTTGCCCTGTGTCAAATGCTGTTGTAATTCCACCAAATAAACGTTTGTGGCTTCACGGGAATATCTCTCTGCTCTCTGGAGGAGAAAATAACTCCCCTTTTTTTCTTTTCTGAAGTTTAAATTAATGAGGAAGCCAAAGCAAATGTTTGAAATGCTGAAGTCTAAAAATCTCAATTTAAAAATTGCTGCTTTATAAAGGTACTTCAAGTGATTGTTTTCAGAGACCCTGTTCTGCACCTCACACACCGCTCCGTTGTGGAGTTCAGCCTGCCCTCTTATTTTCCACCCTAGACTCCCTTTCATCAGTTAGTTCCTTTAGTTGCTCCTGCTCCCAAGAAGTATGAAAATGATCTCTATTACAATAGTAAACCTTGACCTTCTCAAAGATAGAATGAGCTATTTGTAGGATGGGGTTAAGGAGACAAGATGCCCAGGGATGTTTTCATTGTCCTTTTAAAATGCTGGGGGAGCCCGCTGAACTAGAACAAGAATGGTTTGGCAGTTCCCATTAGCAGCTGCGGGTCACAAAGGTCACGAGCTCTGACCCCTGCAGGAACCTATGAATACAGATAGAAGGGCCCTTCTCCCTTAATCTCTAGAAGCCAAGTGTGGAATTAGCCATTATGGCCATGAATTGCCACTTTATTTTCAAAGCGAGGAAAGAAAAGAAAAGCCAAACATTCAAAAATGAAAACCCTTATCTTAAATCTTTTCCATTTTTAAGCCCATAAGTATAGGGGTCAGGAACAAGAGGACTTTCTTTTAAAAATATTTTCTGTCAGATTTTGCCATATACAGAGGGTGCCAAAAAAGTATACACATTTTAAGAAAGGAAAAGCTATTAAAATTGTAATATTCAATACATACCGATATCAAAAGATGAATACAAGTTACATTTGACTTCTGCAATTCCAAGAGGTATTCAAAGTGGTTACCATCAGCTTCCAGACACTTCCGATTACGGTGAACTATTGCTTGAGCAACGGTGACCAAAGTGTCCACTTGTATACATTTTTTGGCACTCCAGTGTAATATTTAGCAAGCTAGTTTTCTCTCATTTGGGCGGTAAAGGATTTTTACCAGCTTTGCTCATGAAACAATTTATAGCTCATTGTTGAAATACATTAGAATTAGAACCTCAACTTCTCATTAAAATTGGGCACTGTGTTTGATCAGGTGTCAGTTGGTTCTGAAACTTTGAACTTGGTTCCAAAATTGGTTGCTTGCAGAATCTAGGGGGATAGGGCACGTAGGGCAGTGAGGGGAGGGCTGCTAAGGTCTGACCACAGAAATTTTCTCAGCTGGGGTGGCTTTCCACTGCCCGCTGCCCCCAACCCCCATCTCCCCTGAGCACTGTGTACCTTACTTTGGCCCATGGTAGGAGTGAGCCACACTCTGTATAATTCTCACGTGGGGGCCTGAGCGGGCAGTGCATGCAGTGGCTAGGGACTTGGGCTCAGGAGGCCACGGCCTGGACTTTTAGCCTGAGTCTGCCCCTTCCCAGCTAGAGGCGCTTAGGCAAGATGCTCTGTGCCTCCGTTCCCTTGTTTGCAAAATGCAGATAACAGCAACACCTGCGGTGATCGTGAGACTTAAATGAATTCACGCAAGTTGATGCCCTTAAAATAGTGCCTGGCCTGTATTTACCAGCATATGTTTGCTTACTGTTTCTCATTCAAGCTGCCTGGCCCTGAGCTCAGAGAAAGAATCCATGTTGTTATTGTCACAGTGCTAGGTATTGCGCCATTCGGCAGTCCATGTGCATTCATCCCACCCATATTTATCGGGTGCCTACTATGGGCCGGGCCCTGACTGACCGACATGATAGCTGCCCTTCTGGTAGGCATGGTCTGCCTGGACAGATCGGCAAGTATTGCAAGACTTCTAGTTGCGGACGTTTGGGATGCTATGGAGCACACATGTGTCAGGCACTTATCTCTAACCTGTGGGGAGCAGACTAGGCTTTTGGGGTGGAGGGAAGTGATGCCTTAGTACAGTCTGCAGGATAAGCAGGGGAAGAGCAGAGAGTGGAGGGAGGAGCCTGTGAGGCATCCCATGAGAAGACACTTTAGCCAGTTTTTGAGAAAGTGAGGAAACCTCAACCACCTCAGCATGGTCTTAGTTGAATAGGTTTCAGTTGAATACCCAGACGCCCCGGGGCCATACCTGAATCCCCTGACTGAGGGTGAACCCCGAAGCATTGGAGAAGAGCTCCCGTCCACCTGAAGGCTGCCTAGCACAAAGGGCTCTGTGTGGAGCCGGGACTGGGCGTATCCATGCGTCTCATGAAGCATTTCACTCTCTTCATTACTTTCTTGTACATATATTTTAATGCCCTCTCCCTGTAAATCCTGCAGAGTCTCCAACAACTTACCTTGGTAACATGGGTAAGCATTTTGACAACCGATGAACAAACAAAGAAAACATAGGTCAAGCTTCCTTCCTTGTCCTGTCCAACCTGGCATGTTAAAACTCTGTCATCTTTGAAGGGCACTTTGTCCCCATCTGGATAGCTTGTGGCCATCACCCTCCCACACCCAGAGAGCCTCACCCTTACACCCCGTTTCTGTGTTCCTCACTAGGACTCTAAAGAGAAAGTCAGCTTTTGAACTGGAAGACAGACAATAGAGTTCAATTAAAAAAAAAAGAAAAAGATTGGCTAGTCTTTTAAAAGTTCCAGAGAGCGACAGGGAGCGACAAGTAAGTGTTTCCAAACTTTTTTTTTTTTTTTGAGGGCAGTGTCACTGGCCCTCACATGTGGGACCCGAACCGGGGCCGCTGGCTTCCCAGCCCAGCGCTTAACCACCGCGCCACTCGGCCGGCCCGTCTTGTATTAGGTCCCCTCATTGGGGAGTTTTGGCCCCAGGCAGAGGAAGGCCCGCCAGCACCTTCCTTTCCCTGGGGAGTAGTGGAAGTAGCCCTTGTCAGCACACAGCACCTTTCTCGGAAGATAAACCCTTGATTGAGGTGCAAGCCTGGCGGCTTTTCCTGCCTCTTGATATCAGGGTCCCCTTGACTCTCAGTAACCTTTTCGGCATTTCACTCAACATGATCAATAGCTTTCCATTAATGCTTCTGGGCCTGGAGGAAGCAGAATAGATTAGAGAAGGTGAGTGGGGTGATAGATTCTTTAGAATCATCCAAAGGTAAATGGTTATTTCATATATAGAATCCAGGAGAGAGATTCACTCTAAGTGTACACATTTTCCCAAGACAAGTGAGTGACTGCATTGCTCTCTGGAGGGGCCTGAGGTGGCCGTCAGCACTTTGAGAATTAGCCTATTTTTACCTTTCTTTCCACAAAGAGGAAAATGTCCTTTGAACAAATCTCTCCCAAGAGAACTTTCCAGAACAAGTGAACATGTGCAGTGACTTTTCCAAAAAATCCTACATTTTTCTTTTTATGGTGAGCTTATCATTCTGCAAAGTATGGGAGATAGGACTGCAATATATAGTGATTTCTCATGAGGAAACAAGCTGCAAGTTAGATAAGTGGCAGGTTTCACACGCCAGCCTCTCTGCCATGCCTGCTCGTGTGTTTCACGTTTGGAAAATGCCCTCAGACTGGTTTAGGAACCGTGCAGAGTCGGCAGACAATTATGACAAGGCCGCAAAGCAGCCATGCCAAGAGCCTTGGGCCTGTGAAAATCCTACCAGACAAGAAAGAAATGGGACAGTGGAATAAATGGCTCTCCAGGACAATGAGAATGCTTGCATCATGTTTTTCTAGCTAGGGAGCCACTTGGGCTGGGCCTTAGAATAGGGTTTGTACCAGTGCTTTATGGACCCAAGTTTCCTTCCTTCTAGTCCCCATTGTATCTCCCTCATAGAGCCATGATCACCTTTTATTGTTTATTTTTTAATTTTTTTTTGAGGGCAGTGTCCCTGGCCCTCATATGTGGGACCGAACCGGGGCCGCTGGCTTCCCAGGCCAGCGCTTAACCACTGCGCCACTCGGCCGGCCCTTATTGTTTATTTCTTGATTTATATACTGCACCATACAAGATTATATAGACTTTGCTTTGTAATAGTCTCTTTTAAAAGTAGCATTCATTTAAAAATGATCAAAGTAATATATGGACATGATGGAAAAAACCCCAAGACCAAAAAGGGCTTATAATGAGAGGCGGTAGAAGTCCCACTCATTACCATCTCTCAGCCTGCCTCACACAGGCAACAGCTTTGACCTTTTTTAGCCGTTTCTTTATGTAATTATTTATTGGTTTACCAAGCTTAGACATCGTCTGTTCTTTTTCTACTATGATCATTTACTTCTCATACTTTACTCCCCATTCCTCCCTCCATCCTTCAAATAGTTTTTTTAGTTGGAGAAATAGTGTTTTCATTATTATAAGTATTTGAATATATTACTCTTTAGAGCCAAGTAGAATATCATGATTACATTTTCTTTAGTCAACAGCTGTTGGTTTTTCCTCATGTTTCCAATTGGCTTTCTCGTTTCTGTGTATTGTTGGCTCTTATATCCTTTATTATTCCAAATCTTTAATGAAATATCAGACCCTAACAATGCCTAGTGACTTCCATCCTCAATTTTCTAAGTCACTCTCCCTTTAGTGACCAATTCACCCTGAACCAGCCTGCTCCTTGAGGGGGGCACCATATCCTTATATCTATATATACCACATACCTCCTACCTCTCTCATTGTCTGGCACATACTGGGCATTCATTAAATATTTGATGAATGAACGAGTGATTATATTTCCACAAAGTATTGAACAAATGAAGTTAGGCTTTATGTGCTTGAGTGAAATTACTTTCAGATGTTAAGTGTGATAATAAAATTTTTTGAAGCTACCAATTTCCTTTCTCATTGTTTTTACATTTTACTCTTGTGTTCACCTTGTAAATATTCACATGTTTTCAAGCATAACCTGAATTGAAACCAGAAAGTGAGCAGTACAGGTATTGTCAGTCACATAAAAAGATTAGTTATGATTAATGAAGTCTAGATAAGAAATAGATGCAATTTATTCAATAATTTAACACACTGTTTACTCACTGGAGCACACTACTGTTTACTTATTTATTATTACAGGAATACTTCATCTTATTGAACTTCACTTTATTGCATTTTGTAGACATGTTGTTTTTTACAAATTGAAGATTGTGGCAACCCTGCAGTGCCATTTTTCTAACAGCATTTACTCACTTTGTATCTTTGTGTCACATTTTGGTAATTCTCACAGTATTTCAAACTATTTCATTATTATTATATCTGTTATGGTGATCTGTGGTCAGTGATATTATTATTGTAGTTGTTTTGTGGTGCCATGAGCCGTTCCCATAGAAGATGGCGAGCTTAATCAATAAATGTTCTATGTTCTGACTAATCCACTGACTGGCCTTTCCCCCATCTCTCTCCCTCTCCCTGGGCCTCCCTGCTCTCTGAGATGGAACAATATTGAAATTAGGGCAGTTAACAACCCTACAGTGACTGCTGAGTGTTCAAGTGAAAGGAAGAGTCTCATGTCTCTCACTTTAAATCAAAGGCCAGAAATGATTAAGCTCAGTGAGGAAGGCATGTCGAAAGCTGTGATAGACTGAAAACTAGGCCTCTTGCACCAAACATGTAGCCAAGTTTTGAGTTCAACTTACCAGCCATTCCTATGTCTCTCTCCTTCTCCTTGGGCCCCCTTACTCTCTGAGATGCAACAATATTGAAATTAGGCCAGTTAACAACCCTGCAGTGGCCTCTGAGTGTTCAGGTGAAAGAGTCACATGCCTCTCACTGTAAATCAAAAGCTAGAGGGCCGGCTGAATGGCGCATTGGATAGGAGCTGGTTCTGGGATGCCAGCGGCCCCGGTTTGGATCCCACATATGAGGGCCAGATACACTGCCCTCTACAGCTAACAACAGCTCCACCTGGAGCTGGGCTGTGCGAGCCCTGGCGATGGTGTAGGCTGCAGCCCCTGCTGCAGTGGGCTGCCATAAGCTACAGTGAGTGGCTAGCAGCCAGCATGAGCTGCCAAGAGCCTCAGTGGGTGACCATCCAGAGGCTGGTGACCGATCTGCCTCATCCGGGAAGAGTGCAATGACGATACCAACATAGGCCAGTGAAGCAACGTCCTCTGCAACTAGACTGAAGAACAAAAAGAGAGCAACTTGTCTGTTCTCCTTCCCTAGTTCCCCAATGCTATTCCCCTCCTCCAATTCCCCAATTAAAAAACAAATCAGAAGCTAGAAATGATTAAGCTTCATGAAGAAGGCATGTCGAAAGCTAGAACAGACTGAAAGCTAGGCCTCTTGCACCAAACAGCCAAGTGTGAATGCAAAGGGGAAGGTCTTGAAGGAAATTAAAAGTGGTTCTCCAGTGAACACATGAATGATAAGAAAATGAAACAGCCTTATTGCTGATCTGGAGAAAGTTTTAGTGGTCCGGATAGAAGAACAAACCAGCCATAACATTCCCTTGAGCCAAAGCCTAATCCAGAGCAAGGGCTTAACTCTCTTCAATCTATGAAGGCTGAGAGAGGTGAGGAAGATGCAGAAGGAAAGCTTGAAACTAGTAGAGATTGGCTCATAAGGTTTAAGGAAAGAAGCCATCTCCGTAACATAAAAGTGCAAGATGAAGTGGCAAGTGCTGAGGTAGAAACCGCAGCAAGTTATCTGGAAGATCTAGCTAAGATGATTCACGGAGGTGGCTGCACTAAACAACAGATTTTTTTCAGATGTAGATGAAACAGCTTTCTGTTAGAAGAAGAAGCCATCTAGGACTTTCACAACTGGAAAGGAGAAGTCAGTGCCTGGCTCCAAAGCTTCAAAGGACAGGCTGACTCTCATGTTTGGGGCTAATGCAGCTGCTGACTTTAAGTTGAGCCAATGCTCATTTACCATTTAAAAAATTCCAGGGCCCTTCAGAATTATGCTAAATCTGCTCTGTGTGGGCTCTATAAATGGCACCACCAAAGCCTGGATGATAGCACACCTGTTTACAACATGGCTTCCTAAATATTTTAATTTGACTGTCGAAACCTACTGTTGAGAAAAAAAAATATTCCTTTCAAAATATTACTGCTCATTGACAATGCACCTGGTCACCCAAGAGCCCTCATGGAGATGTCCAATGATATTAATGTTGTTTTCATGCCTGCTGATACTATATCCATACTGCAGCCCATGGATCAAGGGGGTAATTTCAACTTTCAAGTGTTATTATTTAAGAAATACACTTTGTAAGGCTATAACTGTCAAAGATAGTGATGCCTTTGATGGATCTGGGCAAAATAAATTGAAACCCTTCCGGAAAGGATTCACCATTCAGGATATCATTAAGAACATTCATGAGGTCAAAATTTCAATCTTAAAAGGAATTTGGAAGAAGTTGATTCCAACCCTCCTGGATGACTTTGAGGGGTTCTTGGCTTCAGTGGAGGAAGTAACTTCAGAAATATTGGATAAATAGCAAGAGAGCTAGAATTAAAATTAGAAGTGGAGCCTGAGGATGTGACTGATTTGCTGTTATCTCATGATAAAACTTAAGACGAGGAGTTGCTTATGGATGAGCAAAGAAAGTGTTTCCTTGAGGTAGAATGTACTCTTGATGATGATGCTGTGAAGATTGTTGAAATGACAACAAAGGATTTAGAAGATTACATAAACTTATTTGATAAAACACTAGCAGGGTTTGGGAGGACTGACTTCAATTTTGAAAGAAGTTCTACTGTGGGTAAAATGCTACCACACAGCATCATGTGCCATAGAGAAATTGTTCATGAAAGGAAGAGTCAAACGATGAAGCAAACTTCGTTGTCAAATTGCCACAGCTACTCCAACCTTCTACAAGCACCACCCTGATCAGTCAGCAGCCATCAACACTGAGTGAGGCAAGACTCTCCACTAGCAAAAAGATTATGACTCATTGAAGGGTCAGATGATGGTTAGTATCTTTCAGCAATAAAGTATTTTTAAATTAATGTATGTACATTGTTTTCTTTAGACATAATGCTATTGCACACTTAATAGATTACAGCATAATGTAAACATAATTTTTATATGTATTGGGAAACCAAAAAATTAGTGAGACTCACTTTATTGTGATACTCACTTTATTGCAGTGGTCTGGACCCAAACTTGCTGTCTCTCTGAGATATGCTTGTATTACCTTATGTCTCCTCTTGGTGTGATTATTGACTATAAACCACATGCAATTATTGCTATAGTGACTTTGCACTGCCTGGTCCCTTTGCTTGGAATTTTCTTTCCATTTTCTCTCATTCCCCTTTTCCCAACACACATGCCTAGATCTCACCTACTCTTTCTCCATAGCTCAGCTCAGCCTGACCAGGCCATTTATCTCCATACTCTCATAACATCATTTTATCTCCATTGTAATTGAACTTTGGTCTGAGTGATTCTTTCTTTAATTAATGGCTGTCTAGCCCACTAGACTGGAAGCTTCTAAGTGTGGGACCCTGTTTTGGCTTCTATTTCATCCCCAGCTTTCTGCTTGGAGCTAGGTACAAAGCAGGTGCTCAATTATGCCATTAAAACATTTCCCCACTATTTAATTTTTCTTTAATAAGGGTTCCATGACTTCAAACTTCTGGAAATTTCCTTTCTAAAAATAATTGTCAAAGTTGACTCTTGGGTTGGGTGACTGACGAGTAATGTAGGGTTATGAAATCTGGATTAGTGAATTATAACAGAGACAGGTAACTTCATATATATATATATATATATATATATATATATATATATATATATATATGAGAGCAGGGTTCTTTAAAGTGTAGGTGGTTTCTATGGGGTATTAAAAGAATATATGAAAACTTTTATTCATATTTTATTTTAAATATAGTATATTATAACATTTCATCTGTCATCATGAGTATTCAAGTATTTCCACTAAGTGGATTTTCTAGATAACTAAATGCATAAGCATCCCATTTAGCACCAAAACATTTTTATATGTACTAATTTTGACAGAATGTTTCTAGTATGTACTCAGAAATTTCTGTCTTCTTGAAAGTGTACATGGGCATTAAACCTTTTCCTGGGGACTCAGTCATTGTCAGAGACATTGGAGAATAAAATGTATTTATGATTGATTTTTCACAGGATTGTACAATGTGCTAGTACAAAAATTGGTTATTTGTGAGGACCTTGATTTTTTTTTAATGTAAGAAATCAAATATTGAGTAAATGCTAAGAACATTTATAAAATATGTGTAGATTGAAAAAAATAACAATACAAGAAACATAGGTGTACCCACAGGACTGTTTTAAAAGTAGAATATTTTAATTATCTCTAAAACCTGGAGGTGATTGCTTTCTAGATCCTTATCTTTCCCTCTGCCTTAGATGCAACCACTATTCTGAATTTTGTGTTTATGATTATCTTGACTTTTTATGGCTTCAGAATGTGTGTTTGTAGTCTGAATAATGTTATTTAATTTTGCATGTTTCTGATTGTAAATGGAGTCATACTATATATATATATTCTGGAACTTGCTTTTGTTTTTCTCCCTGTATTATGTTCATGAGCTCATTCCTTGTTAGTGATGTAGCTGTAATTTGTTCATTTTCACTAATGCATAATGTCCCATGTGAGATGACACCATATATTTTTATCCATTGTAGTGGGTTGCTTCTAGGTTTTGCAATTACAAACAATATTGTTTGAACATGCTTTGCACATATCCTCTGTGCATAAGTGCAAGAGTTTCTTTTGAGTTTGAATCTAGGGTTGAAATTGCTGAGTCATATGTTTTGTGCATCTTAACTTAGATAAAACCTAAAAGTTCTCCAAAGCAATTGTACAAATTTATACTCAGCTGCAGAGTTTATGAGTTTTAATTGTTCTGCATTCACTCTAGCACTTGGTATTGTCAAACATTTAATTTTTGCCATGTTGGTAAGTGTGAAATGGTATTGCATTGTAATTTTAATTTGTCTTTTCCCAATTACTAATGAAGTTGAACATTTTTTCCCTACATATTTTTAGGTATTCAATTTTTTCCCATGAAGTTCCTGTTCAAATATTTTGCTCCTTTAAAATTGAGTTTTGTTTGTCATTTTGTGTGTGTGTGTTGATCTGTAGTTCTTTATAATTCATCGAATCTAAGAGACCACTGATTGTAAGAGGTGTCCAAATCCATAGAATGTACAACACCAATACTGAATTCTAATGTAACTTATGGACTTTGGGTGGTTATGACGTGTCAGTGTAGGTCCATGAATTGTAATGAACATACCCCCAACATCTAGTGGGGGATATAATAATGGGAGGAGGAGCCTATGTATGTGTGGGGGCAGGGGACATATGGGAAATCTCTGTATCTTTCCCTCAAGTTTTTGGTGAACCAAAACTGCTCTGAAAAATTGTCTTAATAAAAAAATGTCCTGGGCCGGCTGAGTGGTGCGGTGGTTAAGCGCTGGCTTGGGAAGCCAGCGGCCCTGGTTCGGTCCCACATATGAGGGCCAATGACACTGCCCTCAAAAAAAAAAGTGTCCTAAGTCTGGTAGGTCATACACCACACCCCTTCTTCAATTTCAATTTAACTATATGTAGATACTAATTCTTCACATAAATTTAGATTTTGTTGAGTGTCTCAGAAAATTGGAATGGAATTTTGATTGAGATTGTACTGAATTTGTAGATTAATTTGGAGGGTAAGTGACATCTTTATTATATCATTTTATCTAAAAACATGGAACATCTTTCCATGTATTCAGATCATCTTCTGTTTCATTTTAAAGCTTTAAATATTTTCCCATTAAGCTCTTGTATATTTCTCATTAAATTCATTCAAGGAACTTTATAATATTGTTGCTTTTTTGAATTGATTTTTTTTTGGGTTACTGCTTTTCATAAGTTGAACTTGTACGTGTTACCTTGCAACATAACTATACTGTCTAATTGGTCCAACTTCTTATTGTCTGTTGATTCTGCTAAGTTTTCTTGGTTGGTGATCATATTATTTGCAAGTAACAGGTATTATCTTTTCTCATCCAGTTCTTAACCACATGCTTTCCCCCCACTTATAGTATAGGGCAAAACTCTAGTTATGTTAAAAGGAGTGGGGATTTTGGGAATCCTTGTATTGTTTTCAACTTTAAAGGGAATGCATCTACAATTTCTTCATTAAGCATAATGCTAACTATACATTTTGATATATAAACTTTATCCACTAAAGTAAGTTTCTATTATTTTTATGCTAAGTTTTGTTAATGTTATGAATGGATGTTGTATTTTTATCAAAGGCTTTTTATGAATTGAGATAATGTTTATTAATATACATTACATTGATAGAATTTTTTTTTGATGTTGAACCATTCTTGCATTCTTGGAATAATCTTACATGAAAGTGATGTATTATTATTTGTAATACACTGAAAAACTAGATTAGCTTACTTTTTTTACATTTATGTTCATAAGAGAAGTGGTGTGTGATATTTTTCTTTTATTATTCTTATCTGCTCTGAGAATCAAGATTTCACTAGTTGACTAAAATGAGCTGGAAAGCTTCTGTTCTTTTTATTTTCTTTGGAACAACTTGTGTAAGTTAAAAATTAGTGCTTCTTTGAAAGCTTAGTAAAACTTACCTATAAAAACTTTTTTTCTTGAGTGGTAGATAATTGAACATTTCAATGTATTTAATACTTATTGTCCATTCAAGTTATCTGTTTCCTCTTGTACTACACATAAAGTAAACCAGCTTCAATCATCTGTATTATTTCTCAGTCTGTTTCATTTATTTTTGCATTTATTATTTCCCTTCTTCTTGATCCTTGGGGATTGTTATATTGCTTTTATCCCATCTCCCTCAATAGAATGCTTGCTTATTTTTAACCTTTCTTGCTTGCTTCTTTCTCCCACATTTACTGAGATGTAATTGACATATAACATTATGTAAGTTTAAGGCATACAGCATGTTAATGTGATACACTTATGTATTGCAAGATGATTACCACCATAGTATAAGCTAACTCTTCTATCATGTCATTCATTTAAAGCTGTAAAATACTAAGTATTTCTTACGTTCCATACTTTTGACATGTAGTCTTCTCATTTTACTTAAAGTTTCCCTTATTTCTGCCTTATTTTGTAACTCAAGATTTACTTATTAATAATTAATAACATTATTAATAATGTTATTTAGTTTCCAAACCTATGGGATATTTAAAAGTCACCATTTATGGTTTATTTCTAATTTTATTACATTACTCAGGTTTAAGATATTGACTATTTAGAAGTTTTGAGCTTTCCTCTATGACTTAATACATGGTCTAGTTTGTAAATGTTCCACGTATGCTCATAAAAATGCAAATTATCTGTGATCAAACTTATTCATTACATAGTTCGTATCATCTATGCCCCTTGACTGCTTGACTTAATGGTTTCTGAGAAGGATAAGTTAAATCTCAAGCTGCAATTGTTGATTTACTTATTTCTACTTATAGTTCTATCAATTGTTGCCTGATGTATTTTGAGAAAACATTGTTAGCTGAAAATATGTTTATGATAGATGTATTTTCTTGTCATATTGTTTACTTTGCTACTTTTTGCCATTGATAATATACAGATGAGTACCTTTATATGAGGTGTGATAAAATAATACAGTAAATGTTTAAATAAAAAAATTTATTACAGTAAAAATTTATTACACATTGCCTGCCATTAATCCTCCTCAAAATATTCCCCCTCACTTTAAACACACTTATCACATCATTCTTGCCACTTTCTGAAGCAGTTCTGGAAGTCCTCTTTCATGAGTGTCTTTAGTTGCGCTGTCATGGCTGCCTCCATGTCCTGAATCATTTTGACTTTGGGGAAGAGTCAGAAGTGGTGCAATGCCAGATCCAGTGAATAAGGTGGATAAGGACACTCTTTATGTTTTTATTTGACAGAAATTGCTGTACCAGAAGCTATATGTGACATGGAGCATTGTCATGATGGAGGATGATTTATGGCACACTTTAAAACACACCTTCTCTCAACCATAGCTCACACGCAACTGACTGCACCCAACAAGTTGAAATTTGTCACACACAGTTACTAAGGTTCGATGCGCAGCTTCCCATATTGAAGATCCCTGCCTTTCTGTTGGATGGCACTCAGCAGCAACATTCATCATATTTCGTGCTCACAATGGAAAGGCTCCATGTCACACATCACTTCTGGTATGGTAATTTCTGTTAAATAAAAACATTGTGGTGTATCCTCATCCATCTTGTTCACTGTATCCAGCACCATGGGACGATTGGCTCTTCCCCAACATCAACATGACCATGAAAGAAACATTTTGAATCAATTCAGGATGATGAGGCAGCCATGACAGTGAAACTAAAGACACTCAGGAAAGAGGACTTCCGGAACTGCTTCAGGAAGTAGCAAGAAGGATCGGATAAGTGTGTTCGAAGTGAGGGGGAGTATTTTGAGGGGGATTAATGGCAATATATCTTTTGCTGTAATAAAATTTTTGAACAGTCACTTTATGTTTTGATATATATATATATTTGCTTTATAATTTACATTGTTGGACATTAAGGTTACTCCTCAACTTTGTTTTAGGTCATACGCGGTCTGACAATTAAGTTCATGAATGTTGCAACAATGTTGCTAAACTTTTTTTATATCAGAGGGATTATTCATTATGAATTTGTGCCAACTGGACAAACAGTTAACCAAATTTACTATTTGGAAGTGTTGAAAGGCTGTGTGAAAAAGTTAGACGACCTGAACTTTTCGTCAACAATTTATGGCTCTTGCATCATGACAATGTACCAGCTCACAAGGCACTGTCTGTGAGGGAGTTTTTAGCCAGTAAACAAATAGCTGTATTTAACACCCTCCTTACTCATCTGATCTGGCCCCCAATGACTTCTTTCTTTACTTGAAGTTAAAGGAAATATTGAAAGGAAGACATTTTGATGATATTCAGGACATCTAGTGTAATATGACAGCTCTGATGGCCATTCCAGAAAAAGAGTTCCAAAATTGCTTTGAAGGGTAAACTGGGTGCTGGAGTCGGTGCATAGCTTCCCAAAGGGGAGTACTTCGAAGGCAACCATAATGATATTCAGCAATGAGGTATGTAGCACTTTTTCTAGCATGAGTTCGGAAACTCATGTCAGACCTCGTATGTTTCACCTATACTTTATTTTCTGCCTTTCTATGAGTTTTTTACATGTTGCTTTTGGCTATGTATTTTAACATTTGTTTTTGATTTTGTATTTAAAACCAATCTAAAGGTCTTGATTATCTAATGGGCGAGTCCAACATATTGGCATTTATTTTAATTATTATGATATTAGAACTCATTTCTACCCAATTACTTCATGATTTCCACACCATATGCTCTCTTTTTGTTTATTTTTTTCTCCTTTCTATCTCTCCATTATATAGTTTGCATTTTCTTTCTATTGGTTTCAATTTATATATTCTATTTTTTTCATATGGTAGTTTCCCTTGACTTAAAACTCATACAATAATCTATCCTTGATCTCTTGAGCTTATTAATAACTATATCTTCTGCTTAGCACTGAAGTAGTTCATATGCTCTCATATCTCTTTTGGGTCCAAACTCTTCCTTCCACCTTGTTGAGGTTGTCCAGAATTTTAGTTCTAGACACTACAATATACATTCTTCTTCTTTTGATTGGTCATAACCCTTTTCTCTGCCTGCTTTTAAAAAAAATACAACAATGCATACCACTGAAGTATTTAATGACTCTTAGTTTTCATTTTTTATGCAAAATCTCTTAGAGTCTTCTTTATCAGCTGTTTAGATATTTTTTCCCTAAATATGGGTCTTTGTGTGTCAAAACTTTGAAGCTTATGAATATATATATATATACATATATATATGTATATATATATATATAACAAGTATTTATTTATTTTGATATTCTTTTTTTCTTTTTTATTTTTTTATTTATTTTTATTGGGGAACAGCCATGGTCATTGGTCGTGCATTGCTTTCATGCTACAGTGGCATAGTTGACTCTTTTAGGAAGGGCACAGCCCACAGTGGCCCATGCGGGGATTGAACTGGCAACCTTGGTGTTATCAACACCATGCTCTAACCAACTGAGTTAACCAGTCACCCAAGAATATTTTGATTACCTCTTCATAGTGAAATAATGAGTTGGCTGTATATTTTAAATTATAACTTCACAGTTCTTTTACTTAAATACTTAAAAATGTTACCCCATCATCTTATTACATCCTGTATTATGGTTGAGAAATCTGATGTCAATCTGATTGTTTCCTTTTTATGCCAGCCTTATGGGCTATAATTGACATACAACACTGTATATGTTTAAGGTGTGCAACATGTTGATTTGTTGCCTTCCATATCACAATATGTTTATCACCAACCATTAGCTAACATCCCTTTCATGGCACATAATTACCATTTCTTTTTTGTGGTCAGAACGTTTAAGATCTAGTCTCACAACTTTCAAATATATACTACAGTATTATTAAGTATAATCACCATGCTTACATTACATCCTCAGAACTTACTCATCTAATAACTGAAAGTTTGTACCATTTGCCAACATCTTTCCATTTCTCCCACATTACAGCCCCTGGTAATCACTATTCTACAGTTTTTTTCTAAGAGTTTGGTTGCTACAGATTCACATATATGTGCTCTCATACAGTATTTATTTTTCTCTGTTGGACTTACTTAGCATAATGCCCTGAAGGTCCACTCATGTAAAGACTATGTAGGAATCCATGGCAGAGTATCCTTAATATATTCAGTGAGCTTCTTTTAAATTAGATCTAATAATTCTGCTTCAGATAACATATTTATATATATTCCAGTTTGTCAAATTTCTTTTGAGGTCGTTGTACTCTTTGAGGGTCCAGGAGTGTGTATTGGAAACGGGCCATGTTCCAGTCTGTCAGTTCTGTTGAATTTAGAAAGAGGGGCGGAGCCAGCCTGTGAGACAAGTCAGAGCTCCACAAGCCACTGATGACCCACTCTGGTTTGCTGCCATTTTACCAGGCAACAACTCTGGTCACTGTGTCCCTTTAAACCCTGAGGGAAAAGCTACACTGGGAAGAGGCAGCCCTCACAGGCTAAGCTCCTTTAGCTTCCAGGCTTTGGAAGGCAGGTTGTGGAGGAGTTAAGATGTGAGGATAGATGGACAGTTAGTCCCTTTATTCCTCAACTACTAACGCTAATAGGACGTATGCACTTCCATGATTTTATCCCTTGGACAAGCGAACTTGTGTGAGCTGTTTCCTCTGATTTCTAGAGGGAAGGCACAACAGTATCTCAAGTAGGTTGTGGGGAGGAGGCAAGAGTAGAATTTAAATCTTTCTACAAGTCTATACTTCTGTGTCTGGCTGCTCCCATCTTCAGGCTACCACCACTTTCGTTCCTACGTACTGTTGGAGACCAATTTAAGTCATAGTTCTACCTTTCTGAAATCCATTTTCCTCTCTTGCTTCTATAGTTTCTCTGATTTTTTTTTTTTTTGAGGGCAGTGTCACTGGCCCTCATATGTGGGACCTGAACCGCGGCCGCTGGCTTCTGAAGCCAGCACTTAATCACCGCACCACTCGGCTGGCCCTCTCTGATCGTTTTTAATGGAGGGAGCCAGCAGAACATTTCAGCTTGCCATCTGGCCACCCATTCATATTTATTAGAATGGCTGTTATTCTGATTTATTTCCACTATGTTTGTTTATTCTCTCAATGATAATTATTTTTCTCTATACTCTTCCTTCCTTTCTCCCTTTCTCCCACCCTCTCTCTTTCTCTTCTTCCCTTCCTTCATTTTTTTTCTCCTCTTTTTAGATTAATTTAAAATACATGTAGGGGCTGGCAGAGTGGCTCAGTTGGTTAAGAGCTCGCTCAAGAGTGCGAGCTGAGCTCTGAGCAACAGCAGTTCGATGCCCAGACTGAGCTGAGCTGCTGATGAGCTGCCAACAGGTGGCAGGATGGCTCAGCTTAAAAAAAAATTTTTTTGAATAAAATACATATATTTTTCATTTCCCCCCTTATGATCAGGAAATTTTACACTCTACGTATATTCCTTTATTGATGTAGCAGTTAGAATTAGTTTTGAATGAATGACAAAATTTTGAGTGAATATAAATGGCTTAATCAAAGTTCAAGTAGAATATTAATAGGCTGACTAAATAGTGTTAAGATACCTATTCTTCCCCAAAATAACCTATTGATTCAATCAAACCTCAATACAAATCCCAGCAGATGTTTTTAAAGAAATTGCCAAGATGAATCAATAATTTTTATTGAAATACAAAAGGTCTGCAAGGGCCAAAATACTCTTGGAAAAAAACAAAACAAGTTGAGGATTTACTACATGGTTTCAAGACATTATAAAATATAATAATCATGACAGTTTGATATTAATGTAAAGATAGTACTATGTTGGTGTAAGTATAAACAAATAGATCAATGATTTAAAAAAATGTGCAGAAATAAACCCACCCACATATACAGTAATACCTTGGTTTGCAAGCATAATTCGTTCTGGAAACAAACTACTTGTATTGTAAGACATCGCTTGTTTATCATGTTAAAATGTATTGGAAATGTTTGCTCATCTTGCAGAACACTTGCAAACCATGTTACTCGCAAGCTAAGGTTTTACTATATGTGGTTAGTTGGTTTTTGATAAAGGTATCAACGCAGTTCAGGGGGGAAAATGAAAGTGTTTTCAACTAATGGTATTGGAATTATTGGGTATTTGTATGGGAAAAAAAACCCTTAAATCCTTTCTCAAATAATCCACAAAAATTAATTCATGATGCGTCATATAATTATAACATAAAAGAGTCATAAACTTCTAGAAGAAAACAGGAAACTATCTCTGTGACCTTGATGGTAGGCAATGATTTCTTGACAGGACACAAAACTGATTTCGACTTCGTCAAAATTAAAAAATAATCTTAATCAGAATATATATATGACCAAATACTTGAACAGACATTTCACAAAAGAAGATATAGCAATAGTTAGTAAGCATATGAAAATATTCTCCACACTACTAGTCATCAGGGAAATAAAAATGAAAACTATCCATTAGAATGACTAAAAATTTTTAAAAAAATGACAATATCAAGTGTTGGAGCATCTGGAATTCTCATTTATTGCTGGTAGGAGTGTAATGGCTTAATTACTTTGGAAAACTGGCAGTTATATATTCATAAGCTCACATTTCCCATATGACACAAGGAATTACATTCCTATGTGTTTATCCAAGAGAAAATGTGCATGCCCCAAAATCTTATATAAAAATGTTTATAGCAGCCTTATTTATAAAATTCCAAACTGGAAATAACACAAATGTTCACCAACAGGAGAACAGAAAAGTTGTTTATATATTCATGTATGTGATTCCACTCAACTAATAAAAAGGACATGCGACTCATACACAACATGAATGAATCTCAAAAACATTCAGTTGAGCAAAAGAATCTAAACACAAAAGAAAAGCCCATATAATTCTATTTATATAAAGTTCAGGAACAGGCAACACTAGTCTAGGGTATAGAAATCAGAATGGGTGTCACCTCCGGGGGCAGGGGACGTGACTGAGAAGAGGCATGAAGGGACTTTCTGAGGGCAGGGAAAGATTTCATATCTTGTTTGGTTGGTTGGTTAAATGGTTGTACTCAATTGTCAAAGTTCATTGCACTGAACATTTAAGATATGTGAATTTTACTGTATATAAATTATACTTTAATCCCCCTCGCCCCTTCACGATACTTTGGGGAAGAAAACAATCCAAATAGGTGATCAAAGACTGATGTGTTATAAGATACCAGAAACCCAGACATTATGTATCTTTTTGTTCCACTGTGCAACATGGCAGTTTATGTTTTTATGTATTTTATACAGCATGCATTTAGAGTTAACCACATATTTGCTATTTTATTTACTCATCATTTTTTCTTCCATATAAGATATTTCATTCAAAATAATTTTTTTCCTGACTGAAGTACCTTTAGAACTTATTTTAATGAGAGTCTATTGTGGCACATTCTTATATTTTTTTCTGAAAATTTCGGCTTTATCTTGATAAATATTTTTGCCGGATACACAATTCTGGTTTGCTTGTTATTTCCATTTAGTGCAGTGTGATATCATCTTGTCTTCTGGCTGCTGCTGAGAAGTCAGCTTATCTGTCTAATAGTTGTGCCTTTGTAGGCAACATATCTGTTCTCTCATCTCTGTTTTTTGGTGTTCTGCAATTTCACTATGATGTGTCTAGGTATGAATTTTTTTTAATCCTGCTACTTGGGATTCCTTAGATGTCCTGAATCTCAGGCTGATATCTTTCAGCTCTGGAACATTCTTAGCTATTTTGTCTTGATTATTTTCTCTTCCTCTTTCACTTTCTCTTTTCTCCTACAAATCTGATTGGACATATGACAGACCCTCTCCACTCTATCTTCTCTGGTCTTTACTGCCTCTTTCATTTTGCCACTTTATGTCTCTCTGGGCTGAAATTCAGATAATTTCTAAAAATTTCTTCATTATTATGTTATTAGTTATGTCTAATCTGCTGTTAAAGCTATCCACTGAGTATTAATTTCAAACATAATTTTCATTTCTAAAACTTCTACATATATTTTTTCCAAATAAGTTTGGTCACCTAATTTCCTGTCACTTACATATATTGTAAACCCTTCTTTTGTTTCTTTAAAAACATTATGTATTTTTATTTTGTAGTCTGTGTCTGTTTATCCAAGTATTTCAAGTTTTTCCAAGAATGATTCTGTCAATAATTGTTTCTGTAGGCACCTGCTCAGAGTACCTTGTTTCCTTGTGCATTTGTGTGTGTGTGTGTGTGTGTGTGTGTGTGTGTGTGTGTGTTTCCGTGGTATCTTATTTCTTAGAACATTGTCAGTTGGAATTCTGAACCAAGAGTGTATTATTCCGGAGAATCCTTAGTTTGTTTTTACCAGGCACCTGGGATACTACCTACGTTGGAGCACTTTAAATTAAAGTCTTGGCTTCAGGTTCCGTAACTTTGGACTAAAAAGCTGTGTGAAGGGCGACTGCTGGTTACAAATTTTCAAGGGACTCTTCTTCTCTACCTTGTGTCAAGGTTTAGAGCAGGCAAATTCCTCTGCTGTCTCCAAGGGGAGGGGTGAGTTTGCTTCTCGATTATCCCTTTGTGGAGAGCATAACCCTTTGAGGTACCAGCTTTATAAGCAGGGTCTCACGTCAGACTCCCCATATTTGAAGAGGCCTTAGTCCTTATCTCCTGTACTGTTTCATTCACAAGGTCGTGAAAGCTAAAGTTGAAGTTCACCAGAGTAACCAAATGCGCTCAGGTGCAAGCTGCCTCCGTGCTCTATTTACTTTCCTGGGATCCATCTTTCAGTTAGATTCTAGACTCTGAAAATGTATTATCTTGCCAGTTCATCACCACGTTTGCAAAGGTTTAAGAAGCTACATATCTAGCATCTTTAGTTGTTTTCACCAGAAAGAATTGATCCAGGTATCTAGTTTGTCATCAGAAACAAGAGTCCTATATTTGTTTTTTCTCATTCTTATAATGTCTGTATTATGTATAAATTTTAAAATACCCATGATATATTAAGGTAGTTGCATATGCATTTAACTTATAAATGAATGAATAAATGTAAATTTATCAGGAGTGTGTGCTCAGAAATGTTTACGGCTGGGGTGTGTAATAAAAAAAGTTTGGGGAACCCATCTTATAGAGTCATAACATGGACTGCCATCTCCCTCGCAACATCTGGGGAGGCACTCAGGCTTGAGTGCCCGTCTCCAGTGTCTTGGAGAGCTGCAGCCTTCTCTCACGCTTTCTTATTCTGGGGCGGAGTCTAGGAAGATTATGCAAATGTGACTGGTTAATTTCCATTTCCTGAAAGAGCCTTGAAAGCTTCCTGGGGAGGCATGTTTAGCCTTTTAGTGAGGTGATAACTGATTAGTTTACATCGTTGTATGTATCCAGTAGCACACAGGACTGTGATACTGTCATAGGGTCTTGGCTGATTGGTTCTGGTACCATCTAGACAAAGCCAGCAGCTCAGGCAGCTGTGTCCCCACCCTGCCTCCGTTGCACTGGCCCTGGCTGCTTTCACTTGAGACAAACTTCTTTCACTCTAAAGAAGGTTTTTATATTGGAGATGAGACTTTTGATAGAGAAGCAGTTGCTTTCACTTGACTGATAGGACCTTGGCAAAGAAAGTCCATTTTACCAGTTGCTGCCTAATGTCCTGGCTTGGAAGAGCAATAACCTCATTAATGAATTACTATCTCCTACTTTCAGACAAACTAGACTCATTTGTTTCCTTAAAAAGATGGTGTCATTGATTAAAGATGGCCATTAGTGACCATGAATAAGTGTATCTATCTTCCCTTCAAAGATGTTTGTCGTTTACATTTTATGCTAGGAAGCAAAACAGGCAGTTCTTTGGCTAACTTGCTGCATGTCACCAAGTTATTTTAAAGGTGGTCTCTGAGTTCTAAATAATACTAATCAAGAAATTATTATTATTATTATTATTTAAGATTTTATTGGGGAATTGGGGTAGGGGAACAGCGTTGGGGGATTGGGGAAGGGGAACAGACAAGTTGCTGTCCTTTTGTTCTTCAGTCTAGTTGTGGAGGATGTTGCTTCACTGGCCCATGTTGGTATTGTGATCATTGTGCTCATCCAGGCTGAGGCAGATCGGTCACCGGCCATTGGGCAGCCACTCATAGGGCTCACGGCAGCTCATGCCAGCTGCCCACTGCTCATGCTGGCTGCCAGCCACTCACAGTAGCTTACGGCAGCCTACGCCGTCACCCGTGACTCACAGCAGCCCAGCTCCAGGTCGAGCTGTTGTTCACCATCTTAGCTGTAGGGTGCGCAGTGTCACAGGCCTCCATGTGGGATCTGAACCATGGACCCTGCTGCTTAGAGCTCATGCTCCCAAGCCAACTCTTAACCAACAAGCCACTCTGCTAGCCCAAGAAAGAAATTATTTAAGTACACCTGACTTGAATAGATCTAGAGCTATTCATTTGTGACCTTTAAAGGGGAAGCAATGCTAGCTTCTGTCTAAAATACTGCTAAAGACACAGAATCTAATGGCAGTGCTCATGTTATTGAGGACACAATTCACAAATACGTTGACACCCCAGATAATGGGTCTGGCTGTATCAAAGCACTTAGAGAATGACTCATGGAGAAAGTGGAATACAACCATCCCTCGCTGTGGGGGCTTGGTTCCAGGATCCCAGAAGACACCAAAATCTGCGGATATTTTGTGTGTTGGTCATGTATGCAGTGGTCCCCAAATGCTGAAGGAGCTGAAAGGATGGAGAACTAAGCAGACAGGTCCAGTTTGTCAGCTTAAGGAGTTTTAATAGGGAACTTACAGAAGCACAGTCCTGGGTGACAGCAGGACAAAATGGATCCCCACATTGCTCACCCCCACAGACCACATGTATTTTATCCTCTAAGAAATGGGACTAATGTACTCCAAAAGGAGTGCAGGGGTGCTCAAGGGAAACAAAGGAACCAGATACTGGGAGCTGTGGTGCCAGGTTGAGTTAAAAAATAGATAACATTGAGGGCGCCTTGCCCCTGGAGGACAGACTAATGGTGGAGGAAGGATTGATGGTAGTGTGTGATGAATTTGGAGTCTCTTTATACTTCCCAGAGCCCACTTGGGGAGAAGGGGAGGGGCAAGGGTTCAGGCAGATTCGTTTTAAAATGGAGCCAGCTTTTCAAGATGGAAATCAGCACTATCCCCATAGTGAATCCTCAAGTCCCCTATCTAAAATGGTTCAGTATTTGCATATAACCTATGCACTTCCTCTTATATACATTAAATCATCTCTAGACTACTTATTATACCTAATACAATATAAATGTTCTACAAATAATTGTTACGTTTATTGTTTAGGGAATAATGACAAGAAGGAGTCTATACATATTTAGTTCAGATGCAACCATTATAGGCCTAACTACAGAGTACATGTCAGCAACAATATAATATTTACAAAAACATGTTTTTTGGATCCATGTTTGGTTAAATGAGTGGATGACGAACCTGCAGAAACAGAGGGATGATTGTATATCAAAGTCATCAACATTTTATATTTTAGAAGTCAAATGAATTAGGTTGGATTGAATCCCAAGCCTATGTATGATTAAAATAATAGAATTGGGAGATCAAAATAGACTGGACTTGAATCAGAGCTCCATATGTTCCTGATTGTAGATAACAGGTCCCTCCTTTGTAAGCTAAATTGGACTCTTTGAGAGGGAATGGCAGTTACACCATTATATACACAGTGGATGGGATTCACCGGATTAGCCTTCAGAGGGAAGGTACAGATGTGCTGACAATGACAAGGTTCCTTTTGAACCCTCCAAGGTGACCATGATCTGTCAGTTCTCCCTTAGCATATGTCTCTTTTGTCTGATATGTCTCTTTTGGGTCTTTCTGCAAGGTGTCTTTCACTGAACTGAGGGTTGGTCATTGCAGCCTGGTTGGGACTGATTGCATGGGGGAACCAAATCAGCTGGACTGATTGTGTCATAGGCCAGTTTTTTGGGGGCATTGAGCCACATCCTACTAGATGTGCTTTTCATGAATGGATGAGGAAACACTTACAAATGACAGGACTCCAGCACCCCCACCAGCTGTGCACTTTTCTGGGTGAGCCTGATTGCTTTTGGCTCTACCCATTGCAGTGTTTTCCATCAAATCAGTCTTTCCTCCACGGGGGTATTTATTATGTGCCATTTTGAAAATAAAAGGTACGTGGAGCAATCATCCAGCAAAACCATAAAACATTTTATTATCCGAAACAGTGAGGGGACAGGTTTGACATACAACATTGGGAGCTGCAATGGCCGAACAATGTGGTACTAAAGCGTGATTTAATGAGGCTTGGAGGATTTAGTTCAGTCAGAAAAGTTCCACTCTGTCTTGGGCAGAGGCGAAGTGAGCTGGCATGGACACTTGACTGAGCAGCGTCTCACCAGATAGTTTTCAGCCAGCAGCCTCCATTTGTCCTGCTGTCCCAGACAACCACTGTCAGGGAGACTTTAGCACTAGAAACTTCTGACTGATTTAGTGGACCCCAAACTTGGCACAGCTTCCTGGTAGCTTCCGTTTTACAAGGCCAGCAGTTAATCCAACAAAAGCCTGAATTCATTTCCCTCAATATTTGTTGATTGCCAGCTGAGAGCTGGATGCCATCAACTTGCTTAAAAAAAAAAAAAAATCCATTTCACCAGAGTTGAGATCCTTTGCCCTCTGATAAATGGCAGTGTGCCAGTGTGGGCAACATTTTTGTTTTCTAGTTTTCCAGAGGAAAAACTCATTAGCAGATGGTGGCTGGTCATCAAGTCAATCATTGTCTTTGGATTTAATCATACACTTCTTTCTGATCCAGCTGAACTAAACCTACTTGTTATACTTCATTATTGTGTTGGCACCACCTCAGCCTTGAGTTATGAACATAAGACATTCACGGACAAGTTCAAGCTATTTTTGTATCTTCTTCATTGAAGTAGATGTGTTCGTTGAATATTTTATCAAGTAACTATGGTATGTATGCTTGATCCCATGAGGATTGAATGAGGGTGTGGAAGAATTAAAAGCCCCCGTTTCTGCCCTGAAGGGGCTAATGATTTAGAAGGTGAGGTGGGGCAGACACATAAAGAGATAAACAATACTGCATTATTACATAAGCTACAGGCCTTGGTGGAGGTGGCCTTGGCTTAGTCTAATATGGCAGTTCTCCGGTGATACTGCATCACAGGACAACCTGAGAAACTTTCAGAACAGCAAAATGTCCAGGTTCTGTCTTAGGCATTCTGGGCTGCTGTCACAAGAATATTATGGACTGGCTGGCTTAAACAACAATCATTTATCATTCATGATTCTGGAGGCTGGGATGTCTATGACCAAAGTGCTGGTGTCTGGTGACAGTCCACTTCCTGGTTTGCAGATGGCTGTCTTTCTGTTGTTTCCTCACATGGAAGAGAAGAAAAGAGAGAAGAGAGAAGAGAACTCTCTACTTTTTTCTTATAAGGCACTAATCTCATTCACGAGGGTTTCACTCTCATGACATAATCACCTCCCAAAGGCCCCACCTCCTAATGCCATCACAGTAGTGGTTAGAATTTTAACATGTGAATATTAGGAGAACACAAACACTCAGTCCCTAACAGATCCTCATACCGTTGGATCAGAGACCCTGATCCAATGACTCTGTGGGAAGCCTGGGCACTGGTCCTGGGGAAAGCTCCCCAGGTGATTCTATGATTCTTAGGTGCTGTTAGGGCTGAGAACTGCTAGCTTAGGAGACAGATGAGTAGGTTTTTTTTTTTTTTTTTTTTTTTTTTTAACATTTAGGTCTTATTCTGGATTTTTTCCCTCTCCAGATAGATAGGAGCTTTCTCTTCTCTACTCCAATAGCTCCCTTTTCACTCTCAGTGATCACCTCCCCTTGATACTCTCTTCATAAATCTATTCTTCCCACCTGGTTGCCCCTCTAGGGTTAGGGGCAAAGTTCTTGTCATTCTTGTATTCCCAGAGCTTGGCACAGAGATGTTCCGTGAATGTTTGTTGAAGGAAAGAGTGAAGGAATGAGCTGAGCAACATACACAAGCTCTCTCCTTAGGAGTCTTTGTCTCCAGGTTCATAAAGATGCGGGGAAGGAGGAATTATGCTGTTATTCTGTGGGGCTATGTTAGATGGAGCCCTTTCAGACTCAAGGTGCAGTGAAAATTCTAGGCATTCTCATGGACAGTTGACCCTGGAATAATACCTTTGTACTCCCGTTTTTGTATCAAGACACAGGTGAATTTTGATAAGATTATAGTAGAGCTGATACTGGTACAATGAGTCTACTAATGGTACCTAAATAAGATGGCTGACTTTTAAAATATTGGGTTGTTGGAAAAGTCATGATGTATTTTTTCTATGTTTTTTGTTGCAAAAATGCATCATGATTTTTCTGACAACCCGAGAGTGGGAACACAGCTGGGGCCCAGAATCTGAGAAGGAAATAGCAGCCCAGGAGGGCAGCGTCAAGGTTTTGGTAATGACACAAGGGTGGGAGCTGGGGTTCAGGGGTATCTTCACTGCCTTTCCATCTCACTGGCATTGTCCATCTCTAAGTTACTACTCTTTCACCGAAATTCTCTTTTCAAACCCTGTTTGCAAATGCATTCATTTATTTGGGGGAGGGGGTTCAGGTGTGTGGGGGCTAGTATTTCCAAGGAAATGTTTAACACAGGAGTATTTCTAAGAGATCAGTGGTTAGGACTCATTTGCAGTAACAAACTGACTATTGATGTCTTTTTCTTTTCCATGAATTAGTTTAACTTTGTTTACAAGTACATCTCTCATTTTCTGCTTTCTTCCTTGTGATAAAAATTAGCACTCAAAGCTCTAAACCACGTATTCTAGATTACGGGAAGGCTTCTGCTTCTCAGAAAACAATTTGGCCATTTAGTTGTAAATGTTGTGCTCCAAAGTTTCAGAAATCCAGGCTCATTTGTTTATCTGAGGGTAAGAGCCTTGTGAGCAGTCTGGTGCAGTGTCTGCCTCTGACCTCTGCTCCGGGAAGCTGAGGCTGAGGCTGACCTCCCCAGGCTGTTGCTGAGAAGAAGCAGGCCTTCTAACATATTTAATTAGCAGGTTTTCTCCTCCAAGATAAAAAATGTCTTTAAAATTTCTTCAGGTGGGAAAACAAAGGTCCAAGGACATCAAAGGTCACCCTTCACATTGTGTTGTCTCTCTGGAGTGGATCTTTTCCCGGGGTACTTCTGGCTTATTTATTTTGCAAAAATAAAAACCAAAAAGAGTATATAGACTATCATTAGGGAAACTGGTATCGTTTAAAGGTGAATTAAATATTCCCCTCTTCTAAATTGCTCTGGGGAGAGAACAAAGAAAGTGTCACATGATGGTGGTTAACACAAAGATGCTTTTTTTCTTTTTTTTTTTCTGGTGTAAATGGTAACCAGTAATAAGAAAAGCAGTTCTGTCAAGTTGGTGGGGCATAAGGAGTGACAGTAATTTCAGGGATTTTGAGTGAGCCGTGTGGTCAGGCATGAGTCAGCCCCCAAAGCACGCACAGACGAGGCTGGAGTCACTGCCTAACATCATATGCACTTCAACTTCTACCTTCAGAGCGGGCGACTCTGCATGTCAAACCCTGAATTTAAATGAACGTGCAAGTCTGTCAGGGAAACCTCACTCTTCTGTGCAGCCACAGCTGGGCAGCCACCAGAGAGCTTTCTGGCTAGACATGTTTTTCCCCAACATCTGTCAGCTTAGCTAAATCAGAGCTCCAAATGAACAGTGTAATACCCAAGATCATTATCTGGATTTGTGACATTCCCTCCTTCTTCTCCCTGGAGAATTTAGGACTCAAAATGAAAAACAACATTTGTAAGGGATCAGGCGAGGAAGGATTTTCATCTTTATTATTCTTACTACTAATAATACATTTTCATTAACATGGTTTTAGTAGTATGAAACAAGAGAAATGAAACAGGACCCCTCCAAGCCAACATGCTCCCCAGTGCCTTTTGCACATGGTACTGTATCTTTGACTCATTCAATCCAAGATAAGCCTATTAATTAAGCGTTAGTCTACAGGTGCAGTCTACACAGATGTAATTTTCTGCTCGGAGCTAACTGGAAACTTGCAGATGGGCTCTGGGTTTAGCACTTTTTTTCACAACATGGAAAAGATGTGGTCTGCGCTCCAGGTAGATGGAGGGCATTAATCCACTAATCACGTCAACCATTATTTATTGAGTGTCGGCTTGCTGCTCGGCTGGGTGCTAGTGTTGTGGGGGGAGCATGATGAGGAGAGCTGGCACCTTTAATGAGGAAACATGACTCACATCGCAAGCAGCGTGGCGTTGTGGACAGAGCACAGCATCTGGAATGGAGGCAGATGCCTCCATTTAGAAATCCAGTTCCACAGTTTGAAAGTGGTATGGCCTTGAAAGTTTTATTTCCATCATAGGTACCTCGTTTCTTTTTATTAAAACAGGATATTAATACCTTTAAGATTGTTGTAAGCATTAACATAATTTTGTAGAGCACCTGCCACATCAGAGACTCTCCAAAAATATTATTATAAAACAGAATATGTGTGTATATAATAATTTAGCCCTTAATAATACTTATGCAAATGCTCAGAGATGGGAGAGCACAGTGCTGGCCGGAATAGATGGGTAAACATTGGACATCATTAAGGTGGCACTTAGAAATGACAGAATCAAGTTGCTAGAAGGGATCTTAGAGATTAACGGGTCCAGCTGACTCATTGTACCAGTGCAGAAGCAAAGGCTGATTTGCCCAGGCTAGGGGACTATACATGTGGCTCTGCTTGGGAGCTGGTTCTCTGTGATGTGGTGGTTCCCAAGCCTGGCAGGGGTGTTAGGATGTGTTATGGGCTTTAAAAAATATATAGGCTTTCAAAAGACAGTCTGATTCGGGAGGCTTGGGGTGAGGCCCGGAACACATTTGTTCAGTGAGTCCCTGGCCTTGATCAAGCTGTCGGTGTGCCATCAGGACCACTGGGTCGGGAACTCCCATCCCAGTCCCCCTCTACCCTGCTGTGTGACTTGGGCAAGCCCACCTTCCCGTCCTTAAGTTGTCTCATCTATCTCTTGTTGAGATTCTGGTCATCTCCATCTCTCATCATGACTCCATTATACCACTGCAGCTCCAGCTGAAGTATGGATAGGATCTGGCTTGGAGGTGAGGATGTGGGGGGCCGGGTGGTGGAAGAGGGGCTCACAGGAGTGGTAGAGGGAAGGTGGGACTGTGCCCTGAGCCTGGCTGGCAGGAGGGAGGGAGAGGGAGAGCCGGTCATGTGGCTGGAAGAGCGCTGGAGGATGGAGAAATCTGCAGGGTGGGATGGGGTGTAGACATCATTTTATAGAGGGAGCCCTCCCCAAACTGTGTTCTGTGGAACATGAGGCCTTGGAGATGCTCTGAAAGACAACTCTGCTAATAAGTTTGGGAGATGCTACACACTGTATCACAGTCTAGGAGATTCATAACGCATATTGAGAGCTCCGAGGACTCTGATTACCTTTACTTAGTCTGGAGTGTTTCAAATGTATTGGATCAGAGGGCACTTCAGAAAAAAAACAAACCCATTAACTAATGTTGCATGGAACACTTTTGGGGAAACACTGTTAGAGAAAACGGAGTCATTATAAGTTCTGGGCTCAGATTTAGAGAAGTGTTAGAGGAACTGGGGAAGCGATCATTAGAAAGAATGCTTATGAAGAGCAGGAAATGAACTGGGATTTCTCAGAGGAGAGCAGCCTTACGCAATACATTTTTAGTTATATGGGTTGGTATAATGAGGGACATGATTGATTCTTCTTCATAGTCGCTGAGCATCAAGCCAGAAGCAATGGGCTTAACAGTTAGGCCTAGAGATTTAAGAGGAAGAAAATGGAAATCTTTCTGATAAGGGATATAAACTAGAATAGTTTGTCTAGGGAAACAATGTAATTCCCAGAGTCTCATCCATTTCTTATAATAAAATCAGGGGGAAAGTCAGATAACAACTCGTCTGCTGTATTTTCTTCCATCTTCTGCTATTCAGGGACCCACACACTTACATGGGAGCCACAGAGCGCCCCAGCAGTCAAAACAAAGACCCCACAGCTGACACAACTGTAGATTTGGCAAGAACCCACCACCTGGTCCAGCTTCCCACCAAAGCTACTGTATTTTCTGACCAGGGGCCCTCAAGAATGTGCTGTGAGCAACTCCAGTGCCTAGGAAATCATTTTCTGGGCAGCTCATTTCATTTATGGATGGCTTAAATTGTTAGGAAGCTCTGCCTTACCATGAACCAAAGCATGTCATGGCATCTTACACATTTTAGTCCTAGTTTGTGTTGGAGTGCCATGGAGTATCTTTGTAACTTTTTCCGTCTGGGATGACAGAACAGGAGCATCATATCTGCAGTAGGCCTTCTCTAAGATAAGGAGTCCAAGTCCTTTAGCCGTTTCTCCTAACATAGGGCCTCTGGAATCCTCACCACTCATGCAGAGAATATGAGTTCATCATCATGAATTATAGCTGGGTTATCACTATGGATGGATCTGGGCAGAGTGTTATGCAGAGACGCCATGTGTGGGGGACATCCCTAAGATGGAGCATTCACACCAGTCCAGCATGTCTGGAGGGCTGGACTCGTAGGTCCATTTGGTCAGTTTACATGTGGGATCAAGAAGCCTTAATGTAAAACAAAACACAAAACAAAACAAAACAAGACAGGAGATGAGGACCAGCTTGGCAGGATAATGGGCTCTCAGGAAAGGGCATTGTGGGAGGGTGTTAGGAGTTAGCAAGTGTTGGACCTATATTTTCTCTAAGTCACCAAGTGCAATAACCAAAGCTGTTTTGTTAACCATATCCATGGGTGAAATGTAGAGATGCAAGAGATGTTCCAGGAGTCTCCTGGATTGTGTCTTTATTGCAGCAGTTACACCATCATTACTGGGAACAGGAGAGGCTTCTAGGGGCATTGTATCCGGGAGTGTATGTGAGGCATCCCAGAGGGGCTGGGCAGGGGCGACTCAGTTACTCAAAAAAATTCTGTTCCTGACTCTTACTGGGACCACTTCTGTTCCCCAGACCTCACCAGCCTGGAAATATGAGCCGTTTTATTTACTGGTTCAGTTCTTTTTGACTTCCAATAAAGAATTGTATTAGTCAGTTTTTGTGGTCCAGCAATCATGTCACATAGTTAACGACAATATTTTTGTTTTCCACACAACTGCTAGCAAGGTGTTCCTCAAATTGCAGTCAATTCTTTGAGTCTAAATGCAGGATTTTACATTTGTCTGTGCTACATTTAATTTTATTGGTATGGCTTTATTGATATCTTTAGGATAGTTTTTCCTAAAGTGCTAGGTGTTCCTCCTATTTTGAAGTCATCTTCACTTTCGATAAACAAGCCTTCCATTTCTTCCTTGAAGTCTTGGAACATGCCTATCAGGAAAGGATCAGAAACAGGGAGAGAGTTTTGTGGCATGCTACTAGAGACTTCTCTTGAGTAAGACACCAGCCCTTTAGATCTACTCTTTGAGTTAAAATGTTCAGCCAACCATTCATTCACAGAGTAGCACTATTTTTGAGCATGTGTTTCTCCATCTCATTCACAGGGAAATCAAGAAGGACTACTGAAATGGTTTACTAAAATCTAGGTACTGTATGCGATGCTTTGATTTTTTTCTCTTTCTATTTGATATTCATAGGAATTCGGGCTTGATGGGAAACCCGATGTGTATTTTAGCAGACGAAGCCATAGCTGTAGCTGTCTCTGGGTGACATAGGTCTTTCCTTCCCAGTCACAGGCATTCCCAACAGGTCCTTGTGTGATAAGCAATACCCGCCATTCACAGCCTTGTGTTCTCTCTGTGAGCAGTTTACAGGGCCTTAGTGAGCTGGCTTACCTGTGCAGCCTTTCTTTCTTTGTGTTCCCGTGATGCTCCAATTCTCTAATAGGCCACACTCTCTAAACTTCTGGCTACTGACACCTTGTGCCCCCTTCCTGGACACTCTTCTTTCTGCATTTTATTTGATCAGCTCCCACCCACTTGTCCTTTAGCTTAGATCTCAGTTCCTTGAAGAAGCCAATCTCAATCCCCCAACATTGGACGAGGTGTCTTTCCCACATTCTCCTTCCTACCCAGGCTTACCCCTGTGGTAGCACCTGCCACTCAGGTGTCCTCGCTCATGGGCTTCTGCTCCCATTTTGCTGCTAACTCAGAGCAGGAACTATGGTGCATAGCAGGCTCTCTGGGAATCAGTTCAAAACCACAGGTCACACCTCAGAGGGTATCAAGACCCCTTAGAGTATTCTGACAGATCTCAAGGTCCTTTGTCAATATTAGGGGTGTGGCCTTGAGCAAGTCATTGTCTTTTTTGAGCTTCACTTTCTTTATCTGTGAAATGAAGATGATCTCTAAGACTTCAGGCTAATGCAGAGAACACTGAGTTGGAAAGAGCAGCTCTGACCTGGATCTGCTGAGAGACTTGGGAAAGGCGTTTAAACCATTCACCTCTCTGGGTCTCAATTTCATTTTTTTTTTTTTAAAGATCTGTATTGGGGAATTGGGGGAAGGGAGCAGACAAGTTGCTGTCCTTTAGTTCTTCAGTCTAGTTGTGGAGGATGTTGCTTCACTGGCCCATGTTGGTATCGTCATTGCGCTCCTCCTGGATGAGGCAGATCGGATGCTGGCCTCTGGACGGCAGCTCACTCCGGCTGCGAGCCACTCACGCTGGCTGCAGGCCACTCACTATAGCCTATGGCAGCCCACTGCAGCAGGGGCTGCAGCCTACACCATCGCAGGGACTCGTGTTGGTCACCATCTTAGCTGTAGAGGGCAGCATCACTGGCCCTCATATGTGGGATCTGAACCGGGGACCCTGGTGTCCCAAGCCAGCTCTTAACCAATGTGCCACTCAGCCGGCCCCTCAATTTCTTTTTTACGTAAAGAGGCTGAACTCTGTGTAGTCGATGAGCAAGGAGTGGGAGACGGACAGGAAGCTGTTGATCAAGTCAGTTTGTGCCTCCGTTTCCTATTTGACAAATGTCCTGTTACTTGACAGCATCTTGGCGAGGACCCCAGTAACTAGGGGAGAAGATAAAAATATGTTGAATACCAACTCTGTGTTAAGTGCATTTGTAACATCATAGCACTTTAGCCTCCCAACAAACTATAAGGTAGGTTTTAGAGATCTCCATTTTATAGCAGGAGGAAATGGTTCAAGGTCACAGTGTTTGCAAAAGGCAGAATTGGCTTCCTCATGTAACCCCAGAGCCCATGCCTGTCTCATTTCACCCTCGTTCCTCCTTTGTTCAGTGCCCTGCACCGGACTTGGCAGGAAGGCTCCCTTCACCTTTCCAGGTCTGTGTCTGGCTGTAAGACCTGCTTCAGCCCCAGGAAAGCCTGCAGATGGAGTGCGGTCTGGCTGGAAGCCTGCTCATGATCTCTCTCCAGGGCGGGGGGAGCAGGCAGAGAGGCGTCCAGGCAACGTGCATGGTTTATAAAAAGCCATCAGGAGCACCGTCTTGGGACTGCAGTCATTTATCCACACTTTTTCCTTGTAAAATGTTACTGACTGTTTTACACCAAGGGCAGTCTATCCTGAATGGGATGTGCAGGCATTCAATTCACCTCTAGTTTTGCCAACTCTGCTTTTTCCCCCCTTGCTTCTGAAGTTATATATGGTTCGAAGAGAGGAAGCCATTTTCTATCTGAGGGGGATAAAAAAAAAAAGAGCTGACGGCTCTAAAGAGAAAACTTCCATCATAGGAAAGAACGTTTGGTTGGAGAGATAACGCCTTTGTTTTTAAAAATGGAACCCTGCTTCAGCAGGCATTCCAGTCTTCTCAGACTGACCCCATTTCCGGTCAGATGCCAAGAACTTTACAGAGATGATCGGTATCAGTGTACCTTGTGAGGGCCAAATGGAGGTTAGATAGGATCAGCTCCATTTTTCAAGTGGGAAAATTGAAGCTCAAAGAGATTAAGTCACTTGTTTAGGATCCCAAAGGTAGGTTGCTGGGGCAAATTGGGGTTAATAATGGAAAAACAGAGTGGGCACCTCTCAGCCAGTTGCTCCCTCTTCCCCCCCCCGCCCCAACTATCTCATGTGCCTGTCTCCACTTTGTGCTGGATTTGCTGATGAGCAGACTGAGTCTCTGTGACCTTAGTGATGCACTGAAAGTCACACACTTCATGGTTGCGATGCAGGTTTGGAGCCCAGACTTCCGAGCCCAGAGCCTCCAGCTCCCTTCCTTAAGAAGTGCCTGCCCCTCGCCTGCCCCATCTCTCACAGGGGATCGCAATAGAATGGATGGCCACTGCAGAAGGCCAGGATGTTTTAATTTATAGAAAAGAATAATGGGGTTCAGGTGAATGCCCTCTTCTGTATATTCTCTTTGGAATGAGGCTTAGTTTTATTGTCCTTTCACTTCCCTTTACTTCTAGCTAAAGTGATTCCATAATGACATATAAACCCAAACATGAGTAATTGATGGCAGCCTCAGGAGCTTGAGCAGGATAAAACCAGGCTGACTAGAATCTCCAGGGTGAAGAATTAACATTTATTGGTTTAGTGAAATGAATTTATGTCCCAATAAAGCCAGTTACGGACTAGACAGTGATTTAATGAGGTGCTTTCTGTAAAAAGAGCAAATACTAACTTCTGGGCCCGGATTGTCACTGATATGGCCCCCCTACTAAATCAGTTTTTTTTCAGATATGTCCAGAAAAGTCTTAACCATAAAATTGGTGTTTAACCCATTCTGTCTATGGAGTTGAAAGTTGAAGGGAAATTGAGTCAGCATCTCGAAACCCATGAATGGCACATTTGCTCATTACTTCCCCATGATCAGGACCCTGAGCTCTCCTGGAAGCTTGAAAGATGAAGATTAGAACAAATGCCACCCTAAGAGAAAAGAAAAGAAATACTGAATATAGATATGCATGACACGCTTTCAGTTTAGGGGGTTGACACTCTTTCAGCCTCAGTCTTGCTCTGGGTGTGCAGGAGGATGAGAGAAAGATGGGCAGAGAGAAAAAAGGTCCACAGTGCCTTCTCTGGGGATGGGGCAGAGGACAGAGCAGCACATCCTGAGTACTGTCCCTTGGCTATTGGACAGCCCATATGGTCCATTATAAGCCGAGTTGACCTCTGCCTCCCACTGCTGTCTTTGCTCCTTCATTAAGAGAATGGATACATTGATTTTCTTTGATAATAAAATGATCAGGGCAAAACCTCAGAGTCATCTTGAGTATTTTTTTTTTGTATCCAGTGTCTGATCCATCAGGAAATCCCATAGGCTCTACCTTCAATCTCTCTCCAGAACCTGGCCACTTCTTAGCCTCACCACTGCTGCCTCCCTAGTTCAGCCATTACCCTCTCTTTGTCTGGGTAACTTGGAAGGCATCCTCATTGGCCTTCCTGCTTCCATTCCTGATTCTCTCCCTCCACCCCCCACCCATACATTTACAATCTGTTCTTAATCCAATAGCCAGAGGGGATGCTTTTAGAATAAAAGGCAGATGCTGCCTCCTTTGCTCCAAACTGCCAGTGGCTTCCCACCTCACGCAGAGTAGAGCAGAACTCATCGTGGCCCACAAAGCACGGCTCAGGCAGACCCTCTCCCACCCACCCCTGCTCTCTGACCTGGCCCTTTCTGCTGCAGCCTCGCTGGCCTCCTTGCTGTTTCTGGAAGGTAGCAGGCATGCTCCTGCTTGCATCACTCTTCTCCCAGGTAAGTCTTACCTATGTTGCATTTTTTTGCTCACTCTCCCCTTCTCTCCTGAAGTCCACTCTGACTATCCTATTTAACACTGTAACGCCTCGCAGCCCCTCAACTACCCCTGCTTAAATGCCTCCATCTCTGCTTTTTCAAGCATTTATTACTTTTTGACATGCTATTTAATTCACCTGCGTATTATGATATTTGGTTATTTTCTGATTGCCTTATTTGAATGTAAGCTCTATAATGGCTGGAATCTGCCTGTTTTGTTTACTGCCACCACCCAAAAATCTAGGACCGTACCTGGCATATCAGAAGTGCTCACTAAATGCTTGTTGAATGAATGAATGAATGAATGAATGAATGACAACCCTGCTGAAAGCCCTTCTAAAATAGTTTTAATCCTGATGTCAGAAACAGCACTAATTCAATTTTGTTCTTACAGTCTGATAGTTTTGCTGCCTGTTTTTTTTTTTGTTATATATTTTGTTTTTAACTCTGGAAATAAGATGTATTGAATCGGAGTGAAGCTGTGTTTTCTATATCTACAAAGTTTTGAGATCTTGTGCGAAAGAGTTTCAGTGATAAAGAGGGTTTTCATTTGCATAATTATTGTTAAATCCTATCTTATTGGATCATATTAGAAATTTTGAAATTTGAAACTAAGTGAAATAGCATTGGCAAAAATATACCCTCTTGGAATGTCACCGTTGACACTGACAAAATATTTGCGTGCCCACTGGGTGCAGAGCAGTGGAAAAAAAGCCCCATTAAATATGTGGCACTCACATCTGTGCTGCTGTGAGGCCAGATGTTCTAGTTGTGGGAGTTTTATGTTCCCAGTGCTTCTAACAGGGGTGTCAGATTTGTGCATTTAAATTAACTTTGTGAGGAGTGGCTGGTAAATATAAAATGTGTTCAACAACGAAGGAAGCCGAAAGCAGTTTGGTTCAAGTGGAACTATCCCATAGCACTTGGCATGACTTTTTAAAATTATACTTTATCAGGCAAAATGTGGAGCATAGCTGTCATCCTAATTCACATTTGTACAGCACCGTGTAGCCTACAAAGAAAGCACTTGCTTATAATAGATTGTCTCAAGTGTATAGTGTCTGGGAAAAGGTTTGCCCAAACTGTTGTCTCTCCCAGCACAGTCAGGATGTAAGTTCGCTTCTGCCGCTGTGGAGGTGAAGTTCCTGATTTATGGCGGTGAGGAGGAGCCCACAACTGGGAGCCAGGCAGCCAGGCAGCCACACCCCTGGGGCTGCACAGACAGCACCGCCATGTTTCCTGGTTTCAAATCTAGTTGGCCTCTTATTGCTGTGACTCTTGGTGCCTCAGTTTCTTCATCTGTAGAATGGGCTTAGTAGCAGTCACTCCTTCCAGGGCTCCTATGGAATTAAACGAATTTATAAAAGGAAAGTGCTAGAGCAGTTCCTGGCACCTGGGCAGCCTCCCATGCATGTCAGCTGTTAGTATTAAGGAACCATAGACTGGCCTGCTTGCCCCCTCGTCTCTCCTTCAGTGTTTTGGTCAGAGTGCTAGATAAGCCCTCCTTGGAGTCACTCCTTTGGGTATATAATTTTAACATGGTGAAGGAACAGAACTTAGGTGAAAGCGTGGAAACTTCCTCTAGAACAATGGACATATTCACATGTTTATACAATGTTGCCTACAATTTCAGGGAATTTATACATTGCTGAAATCCAGATCAAGCATCTCCAGTTTAGGGTATTGTGTTTCCAGAGGCTCAGACTAAATTGTCCCTGGTTGGACCATCATGTTTAGCTGTTGATTCTGTAACCATGCTGATGTGAGTTATTTCACCTGCCCATCTAGAACAGGAAGCGCTGAAAAGAAAGACTGAAGAGGATTCTGGTGTATCCCCTGAGGGGTATTTGAGAGCAGCTTGAAGTAGATAGAGGAGACACAGACAATGGAACAGGTGTCTCTAGAGATGAGCTTTCCCAGCGTCATCACTCTTTTGGGGCGCCTCTCCTCCCCACCACCCAGCTGCCTACCTCTCCTCGGAAGCTAGGGTAAGCCTGACACCCTCAGTCATTTCTCCCCGGGGGCAGCCAGCTGCTGAGAAGCCGGGGGAGTGAGAGCGACATCCTGGGGTAAATGAAGAAGGTCTGAGCAGATCAGAGCAGGGACCAGACAGGGATCTGAGGGAGGGGCTTACACCACAGAAGCAGAGCTGTATAATTGGATGTCCATATCTGTATTTCAAAACTCAGTCTCCAGGTCTCCCAATGTCCCAGGAAGATGAAAAAGAATCTTTCAGTATGAAGGCTTGTTACATCTCAAAGAGAGCGTGCTGGCATTTTCCAAGGACAGAGCAAGACTGTAGAGTGACAAGAGCTGTAGGACATGGGGTGTCTTGGACACCTTCTTCCATCACAGCTGGAGGGATCTTCAGATTTCTGTTTTGTGTCTCTTCCTCTTCTACAGCTTCCAAGGGTCAGGTGGGGTGGCCTGATGGTTAGAGTTTGGCACGTGGAGGTAGCAGACCTGCAGTTTGGGCCCAGACCTGCTCTGTGGGGGAACATGCTGATTCTCCATATTTTATCTGCTGCTAGGAGAGGATAATAAAAGGTTTCTTTTTTTTCCTTTTCTCTTGGGGACTTGGTGAAGATTAATTAGATGCTACCTATGAAGTGTTTTAAGCTCTGGCAGAAGAAGGTGCTAAGCATTATTTCTAAAGTTAGCTTCCTTAACCCATTCCGTGAAATAGGGATCTCTGCTCATTAACTGGAGTCTTAAGGGGAGCCACCCATTCCCCACAGTAAAACGTCTGCTAGGGTGCATGTGGTTGTGGGGGCGTGGTGACAGAAAGAGGGATCAGTTCAATCCACTCGCTTCCAATGGCAGATTTTTTTTTAATGAACTGTGGGCACTGGTTGGACATATCTGAAGCAGAGAGCAGTTGCAGCCCGGGCCAGAACAGTAGGACCCCCTCAGAGATTTCTTGTTGTAGGGGTGGGGTGGAAAGGGAGGGGCACCATGACTGACACCGGCAGCCAGAGACCCCGAGATGGGAGCTCCCGGCTTTCTGTGAGGCAGAGGACCAGACCAAACACTTTGGCTCAGAAAAGTCAACTCTCCTTTTTGGCCAGGCCAATTGTCCAAGCCCAGAAGTAGGCTTGTGGGTGGGGTAGCTGTACCCCATAGTATCTGGGGTGTGGTGAGGCCCAACGCAGGAAGGGTCTTATCCTGAGTTCCTTCTCAGATGCTCTTCCACACTTGCAGAGTGGAGCATAATCAGATATCTGCTCTAAACGGAGGACAAGATCTTGAATCAAGAAAATTTCTCTCATTTAATAATTACTGGGCATCTACTCTTAGTCATAGTTCTAATCACTAGGGATGCAGCTGTGATCAAGAGAGTGAAGGTCCCTAGCCCCAAAGCACTTACATTCTAGGAGGAGAGACATCAATAAACAAGTGAAACATATTCCCCTATTTGTCTACACCAGAATGTAAGTTCTATAACGACAGTTTTTCTACTTTTGTTTTTTAAAATCTGTTTTGTTCATTGTTGTGTTCCCGGCACCTACAACGGGCCCTGGATAGTTAGATATTAGATGCTCAATCAGTATTTGCTGAATAAATGAGTGAAAAAGATAATCTCAGACAGTACAAAGAAGGAAATGAATCAGAGTGTAGGTAGGAGATGAAGATGGAGACGTAAGCAAGAGCTGGAAGATGTAAGGTCTTGCAGGCTGTGGTGAGAGTTTGGGTAAGAGCAATGGGTTTTAAGAACAGGAAGTATGTGACTTCGTTTACATTTTAAAAAAGACCACTCAGATGCTGGGGCAGAATAGACAGGCAGGGGGAGAAAACCAGTTCCAAAGCTGTTTTGTGGTCCAGACCTGGGGTGGTGATGGCTTGCCCCAGGCAGGTAGCCATGGATGAGCGGAGAACAGTCCCGTTCCAGATGCATTCTGTAGGTAGAGCCCCTGGGATTTGTTGATGCACTGAATGTGGGGACGAGGCAAAGGGAAGAGTCAAGGATGACTGGGGGTTTTGGCCTGTGGGAGTATAGAGAGCATGGATCGTGCTGTTCACCAAGAGGTAAATATTAGGACTTCTGGAACTCTGGCCCTGAGTTGGATAAGATTGAGCAGAGTTGGGAGTGGGAAACCCCTAAAGTTAGTTCTTCTGGGATGTGTATGGAGCACCTGGGACATTTTGGCCAGACTTGTGGAAGAATGGCTGGGAAAGGGGTAGATGTGTACATGACAGGCCTGGGTAAGATCAAGCTTTGAAATCATGTAATTTTTTTTCAGCATTATTGAGGTATAATTGATGAAATTGTATGATATTTAGCATGTACATCGTGATGATTTAATATATGTATATATTCTGGAAGGATGCTTCCCATATTAACTGACACATCCATCACTTTATTGATTGATTGATTGATTGTAGAACAGTTAAATTCTACTCTCAGCAAATTTCAGTGATACAATAGTGTTATCAGCTGTAGTCATGTTTTCCATTAGAACCTCTGAACTTATTCATCTTACGGCTGAAAGTTTGTACCTTTTACCAACCTCTTCCTATTTCCCCCACGCCATGAGCCCCTGGCAACCACTTTTCTATTATTGTTTCTATAGTTTGACTTTTCATTTAGACTCCATATGTGATACTTGGCAGTATTTGTCTTTCTCTGTTCAGCTTACTTCACTTAGCATAATGCCCTCAAGGTCCATCCATGTACTCACAAATTGCAGGGTTTCCTTCTTTCTCACGGCTCATCAACATTCCGTTGTGTATGTCTATACCACATCTTCCTTATCCATTCATCCATTGATACACACTTAGGTGGTTTTCATATCTTGCTGATTGGGAATAATGCTGCACTGAACATATCTCTTTGAGACCCTGTTTTCATTTCCTTTGGATAGATACCCAGATGTGGGATTGCTGGGTCACATGGTAGTTTGATTTTTATTTTTTGAGGAACCTCTGTACTGTTTTCCATAGTGACCGTATCAATTTACTTTCCTACCAACAATGCTCAAGGGTTTCCTTTTCTCCACATCCTTGCCAACATTTATTACCTCTTGCCTTTTAGATAATAGCCATTCTCACAGGTGTGAGGTGATAGCTCATTATGGTTTTGATTTACATTGATGATTAGTGATGTTGTTGTACCCAGCAAGGAAATACAAACTGAAACAGTTGTTTTTTGGAGTTTTTATTTTGTGGCCAGCGACTGTGAGTGGGCTCGTGCCCTGAACAAACTCACAGCCCAGAATAAAAGAAGAGGGGTTTATATAGACAGAAATTGCAAGCAAAGCAAATTTACAGGTAACAGGTGGTTTCCATAAATCTTAGACAGTTTTGATAGTTCCAATTATATCAAGTAAGTTACAAAAAGTTACAGAATAGACAGCAGTTAATTATATTGACAGTACTAAATGTAGTAAGCAAGTGTGATATCACTGAAATGTAGCAAATAAGGAAATTCACAGGGAACATAAATATGCAACAATTAATTGGTGGGAAACAGTCTGGCCTTGTGTTCCCAGACGGACAATTGGCCTATTGTCTTTTTAGATAAGAAGTAGTTAAAATTTTTGGGAGAATATAGCAAGAAGTCTATTCTTGGTCAGTCTAAGGGGAAACTTTAACAATCTTTTATTACAGAGAGGCAGGGGGTGGGTGCTAGCTGCTAAGGGTCCTGTTACTTCAATGTAGAGCAATTTTTTCATATACCTGTTAGCCATTGGTATATCTTTTTGGCAAAACTGTCTATTTAGTACCTCTGTCCAGTTTTTAATTAAACTTTTTTGCTATTGAGTTGCATAGAGTTCTTTATATATATTTTGGATATTAACCCTGTATTAAATATATGATTTTCAAATATTTTCTCCCATTCTATAGGTTGTTTTTCCATTTTGTTGATGACTTCCTTTGCTGTTCAGAAGCTTTTTAGTTTGATGTAGTTCCACTTATTTAATTTTCTTCTGTTACCTTTGGTATGGTGTCAAATCCAAAAAAAATCACTGCAAAGACTGATGCCAAGGAGCTCCCTGCCTATGTTTCCTTCTTGGAGTTTCATGGTTTCAGGACTTACATTTAATTCTTTAATCTATTTTGAGTTGATTTTTGTGTTGGTGTAAAAAAGTCATCTAGTTTCATATTTTTGTATGTGGCTGTACAGTTTTCCTCAACTATACGAGTATATTGAAGGGACTATCTTTTCCTCATTCTATATTCTTGGCTCCTTTGTCATAAATTAATTGACCACATACACAAGGGTTTATTTCTGGGCCCTCTCTTTGTTCTATTGATATATATATGTTTTTATGGCAATACCATACTGTTTTGGTTACTATAGTTTTGTAATGTAGTTTGAAATCAGGAAATGTGATGCTTTCAGCTTTGTTCTTTCTCAGGATTGCTTTGGCTATTTGTAATCTTTTGTGGTGCTATACAAATTTTAAGATTTTAAATAATTTCTATGACAAATGCCATTGGAATTTTACTAAGGATTGTCTTGAATCTGTAGATTCCTTTGGGTAATATGGACATTTTAACAATATTAATTCTTCCAACCCATGAGCATGGAATATCTTTCCATTTATTTGTGTCTTCTTCAGTTTCTTTCATCAATGATTTATAGTTTCAGTGTTCAGATCTTTGACCTCCTTGGTTAAATTTATTCCTCAGTACTTGATGTTTTTTTTGGACATAATTTTAAATGAGATTGTTTTTTTAATTTCTCTTTCTGATAGTTTGCTATTATGTAGCTGATTTTTGTATATTAATTTTTATATTATGCAACTGAGTTTTGTATATTAATTTTGTGTCCTGCAACTTCACTGAATTCATTTATTAGTGCCAACAGTTTTTTGGTAGAGACTTTAAAACTCTTTTATATATAATACTATGTCACCAGTAAATAGAGACAGTTGTACTTTTCCTTTCTGGTTTGAATGCCTTTATTTCTTTTTCTTGCATAATCACTGTGTCTAGGACTTTCAGTACTAGGTTGAAGAAAAGCAGTGAAAGTAGGCATCTTTGTTTTGTTCCTGATCGCAGAGAAAAAGTTTCCAGCTTTTCACTTTTGAATGTGATGTTAGCTGTGGGCTTCTCATCTATGACTTTTATTATGTTGTGGTACATTCCCTCTATACCCAGTTTGTTGAATTTTTATCATTGAATTTTTGTTCAATGCTTTGTCTGCATCTATTGAGATGATATTGACTTGTATCTTTTGTTTTGTTAATGTGGCATATCACATTGATTGATTTGCACATGTTGAACCATCTTCACACACTGGAATAAATCCTATTTGATCATGATATGTGATCCTTTGAATGTACTGTTGAATCTGGTTTGCTAATATAAGATTTTTGCATCTATGTTCATCAAGGATATTGGCCTGTAATTTTCTTTTCTTGTAGTGTCCTTGTCTAATTTAGTTATCTAGGTAATGCTAGTCTTGTAAAATGAATTGGAAATGTTCCCACCTCTTGTATTTTTTGGAATAGTTTGAGAAAGTTAGGTATTAATTCTTCCTTAAATGTTTGGTAGAATTTACTGGTGAAACCATTTTGTCTGGGACTTTTCTTTATTGGGAAGCTTTAAATTGCTGAGTCAATCTCCTTATAAGTAGTTGGTCTATTCAGATTTTCTATTTGTTCATGATTCAGTCTCGATAGGTTATATGTTTCTAGGAATTCATCCATTCCTTGAAGTTGCCCGATTTGTTGTGTGTAATTGTTATTAACAGTGTCTTATGAGCCTTATGACTGTATTTATGTGATATAGTTGTAATGTCTCCTCTTTCAATTATAATTTTGTTCGAATCCTTTCTTTTTTTCTTGGTAATTCTAGCTAAAGGTTTGTCTATTTTGTTTATCTTTCAAAAAACCAGCTGTTAGTTTCATTTATCTTTTGTTAGAATTGTTTTCTTTTTAATATTTAGACCCTAAAATATCTTAGAAATAGCTGAGCCAAAGCTATTTGGCTTCCTCTCTCTACTTTTGAAAGACAAGGAATATTTTCTTTCAGTTGAAACTTATAAAAAGCCTGATATATAAGATAATTTAATTGTTTATTGACTCCAAGTTCAGATCTTTTATATTTGACTGCCGTTTTTCATGCCTGTCCAGATGTGCTGAAAAAGGCAACAAATATGTCCTACTCAACCCACTGGTGGATTGATATTAGAAATTGCTCAGGTAGAGGTTCATTCCTTGACTTAACATTTCAATATCCACAAAACACAAAGCCACTGGGGCAAAACATGGGACATTATTAAGCCTCACCAGTCCTTAAAACTTTGGTGGAACCAAGTTTACATTCTTCCTTTGTAGTCAGTTTTTATTGTTGGAGAAAAAGTGGCTGGATCATGAAGATCATGAGTGTGAGAAATGGGACAAAGTATAGGGAGAAGTTCCAGGAAACTTTCAGTGCCTTAACTTCCTATTTGGTTTTGATACACTTTGCTGGGACACTCTATCCTCCTGCCTCTGTTCCGGGGCAATATTTTATGTTGCTGTTAGGGAAAGATCATTCAGAAAAACATGGGCATCCTTCCAGGTGAGACATCCATAAGGGTTGGCTAGACCCCTGCACCTTACTACCTACCCTCCAGTAGTAATCTAAGGGGCTACTGGCAAGAAAAAAATAATGATTCTTTTCTTTGGTTAATTGTAAGCCTCCAGGGATCCTCTGAGCCCTGCCAGATGGCTTTGCACATTGTCGATAGGACAGAGATCTCCAGAAACAATTGACAACCAGGTGGTCACCTCACTGGTTACTCTTTTGCTGTTACTCATTCCATGAGAGCTGACGACAGCTATAGGCGTTTCCCTCAGTGTATGCACATCCACCAAAATGGTGTGCTATTTTGAGGAGCCAACGGAACCCTTGAAGTCCCTTCTTTAGAACCTGAAGGGGTACATGGAGGCCAGGCTAAGAATCCCTGAAAGAAGCTGAACCCTAGAGGCCATTGTTGCCTTGCAGGCAGTCATTGGTGATTACTGCTGACCTAGCCTATTGGAACCCCACAAACTAAGTGACACAGATGACAAAATAACAATCATTGAAACTGGGAAAGTCAGTTCTTCCTGGCACTGCAAGCTCCTCAGCCACAAAACGGGAATAATAATAATAATGTCCCCTGCTTAGCTCAAAGGGTTATTGTGGGCATCAGATTATTTTTAAACTGTTATATATTACTCAAGTATTAAAAATCCAAATGCCTCTGAGGAGGGGTTGAGGCCCGGCAAGTAACAAAACCCTGTTGATTAGGGTTAGATGTAAGATAATAGACAACGGTGAAGCCTGTGGCACACTGAGACATGCATTTTTGTAAAATTCAGATTTTATGAAACAGTGTGGAGCCATGCAGAGCATCTGTGGCTGAGTTTGGCTTTGGGTCACAGGTTTTCGATTGCTGAGAAATGTAAAGTAGGGCACTCTATTAGCTGTTGTATGGGAAGTCCAGATAGTACACCAAGGTCTTTTATTCTAATGTGTCTAGTGTAAAAGGCTGGTAATTTGGTGTGGTTTGGAAAGGATCTCCATCAACTCTCTCTCTTAGGCCTTCCAGAAACTGAAATCCTAACCATTGGAGTATGAGGAGTTGGTAAAGGGGGAACAAGGATGATTAGGGATTAACAGTTCTCATAAGGATGTAAATATATCATCTATCATGGAGAACTTATTGTTGATTTTTTTTTTTTTGGCTATTAGCACTTAAGCATTTTAAGACAGTAATCAAAAACCTCTGTAAACTGTAATTATACCTTTTCACATTAATAATGTTATCTGACTGCATACTATGTATAGATATCTTACTTGGGGCTGGGATTACACTTGACTGTAAGGGTCAAGGTGGTGCCTTTTTTGTACCTGGCACCCCACAGTGCCCAGAACACAGTGGGAACTTAATAAACAGATGGGAGTTAGGGCCTGCCACCGCCCTCTGGCATGCGTGACAAATGCTGAAAGTAAGGTGTAGAGGGAACTGTGAGTGAATTTATCAGACTGGCTCTAGAAGGGAGAAGAAACTGGGGAGACGGACACAGGTGGAGGGAGAGCGAGGGGTTGGGGGTTGATGAGGAAAGAGGGGGTCCTGCTGGGAACCCTCTTCCTCCAGCGTGCCTGGGAAGCTTGGGTGGTAGAATCCCCAGGAGAGGAGGATGTCAGTGAGCAGGGGGCGATGGAGAGGAGCTGGAGCTGTAGGGGTCAGCTGGGGCAGAGCGAGTGGCAGGAGGTCTCTGGGGACCTGGTCGGGCTGGTGGTGGCCAGTTAAGAAGTCTGTTAGGTGGGCACTCAGGCAGGGATGCTAGCAAGATCCCAGCCTGCAAGGGATTCCCATGGGGTTCTACTAGGCAAGCAGAGAGCCACAGAAGCCAGGAGTCCCAGGCATTACTGGACGCTCCTGCTTGTCATTGGCCTCATGAGGACATTTTTGTATGAGAGTTTCTGGGCTTTCCCCAAGCCCAGTGTTCTCATGGTTTCCTGGCACTTGGTAAAAAGGGTTATCTCACAATCCTCTTCCAGATTTAAGTGATAATTTTAATAACTGCAGGGTTTTATGTTGGTAATTCCCCTCTGATAACAGAACAGTTGCTTGCAGCTCTTATCAGTGGCGGCTAGCCTTAGATGCTTTCAAGTAAAAACAATGCTTTTAGGTGTAACTTGGACTCTCTCCCAGGTTTGACAACTTGACTTAGTTCAAGGTCAGAGTATCCTGGTAGAGCCTGGAGGTGAGGACTTAAACTTGACTCAAATGTTGGTGGGCAGCATTGGTGGTTTCTCCTGGTTCCCATAACCTCACCTGCAACATTTCAGCCCCTCTTCCGGCCATTCCCACACTCAGAGCATTTGCAGTTACAGCACATCCCTGATGGTTTCATACCTGGAACTGCCAAACGATTCTGCCTCTTCTTCAGTCTACAAAAGCCTGGATGTTTTTATTTTAAAAATGGGGAAACTCATATCTTAACTAACTTATAAGGTGCTGTGAGGAGGCATGGTGTGGTTGAAAAACGGTGGATGTTAGTGTCAGAGGGACAAAGGTTTTAATTTCTTCTCCCCCAATCACTGCATTACTGTGTGTCTTGGGTTATCTCATCCACATGGCTCACCCTTAAAGTCTTAGCTTCCTTGTGGACGTTAAAATGAGGGCTCATTATGAAGTCTTATTCTTTCACCTTCCCTGGGTTTCTAGAACATTCCTACATTGGGTGGCTCTTCCTTTCTCAGCCTACTATTGCTCCTTGCTGCAAAATGACCATCCTCTCTCTCACATCCCACCTCCCTAAGAGGATGGCCTCAATTAGGTGTTGGGAGGAAAGGAATCTGATTAAATTGGTTTATTTCAATGTGCTAATGAATAATCCACCTTTAAGCTTTATAGAAACAAAACATTTTCTAACAGAATTCCTAAATCACTGGCAGAATCACTCCGGTAGAATCTCTGGCTGGAGGACCAAGGAAAATGTAGCATTTCAGGCATTATGGAGGAGGCAATGGTAGTAGGATTGGAAAGGCAGAATGGTGTCACTTTGGTCAATTATGCCCCATTGCCTGCAGTGCCTTTACCTAAAGCTATCCCTGGGCAGCACCTGAACAAAGAACACAGCTATTTGAGAGTTGAATCTAGAGGGAGGTTCTAGCTATCTGCACCCAAAAGCTATTCTTTCAAAGATCTGAAGGATTAAGAACTTGCCCTGCTGTTAAAATAGTTGTTTAGAATTTGCATGGCCCGTTTTATTTTTTGAGCTCTTTTTATTCATTAATTAGTTATTCATTTATTTAATGCAGTTTTTAATTGTGTGCTTATTCCATCTTGCAAAGGTGGAATTATTCAGAAGATCATTTAAAAGAAGTTAACAGTATGACAGGGCTTATAATTGTGCTTTAATATTAAATTAATATCCCTCCCATTTTCACGTTACTGGGACAATTATCCTGAATGACACCAGATGCAGGAAATTATGTATTGCCCTATATATGGCATTCCCTCCCAGAGAACACACCATTTATCATGGCTTTTTAATCTCCTCCCAGTGCAATGGAAGATAAAGCATCTCAACAATATTTCAATTTGGAGAAGATTAAAGCCCTGAAAACATTTGTGTGCCTCTCTTTGTGTCCCCCAGTTCCTCTATCACATCTAACTGGGTCAGAGTTTAGGTGGGTTTGGACACACCTTCAGGAATATGGCTCTTCATTTATAGTTTCCGGGGACCTTCTGAAAAAGTCACATAAGTAACCCAGCAGGAAAAACTGGAAATGTGCAGCTTTGCCTCAATAGTTCCTTCTCTCAGCACTTCCTCTTTTTCAGCACTAGCAGAATATGCCTGGTGACATTCGCTGAGTGAAGAGTAAGGAGGACAAACCCAGCGTTAAATCTGTGGACTGGCTGTGGATTCCTTTCCCCTAACTTTACGCTGCAGCCCCCAAATGAAAGTGCTACCCCCACCTTGTCTGCCCTCAGGGGAGGCCTGAGAAAGATGCTTTGGGATCCTGAAGCACACCTTGCTGAAAACTGTATTAGTTACAGTTCTTCAGAGAAACTGAGCCAATAGGGTAAACTGAGGTGACCTATTTATAGGCTCGTAAGTCAATGTACATGATTGTGGGGACCGTCGAATCCAAAATTCATAGGGCAGGCTGGATACTCAAGTGAGACTTGATGTTGCAGCCTTGAGTCTGAAGATTGGAAACTGAGGCAGAATTTCTATGTTGCCGTTGAGAAGCAGACTTCCTTCTATTTTGGGAAACCTTAAGTCTTTGCTCTGAAGCCCTTCAATGGATTGATTGAGGCCCACATTATGGAGAGTAATCTGCTTTACCTGAAGCCTAACTGATGGTAAATGTTAGTCACCTCTAAAAAAAATACCTTCCTAGTAACGCCGTGATTAGTGTTTGACCGAACAACCGGGCACCATAGCCTAGCCACATTGACATGTAAAATTGACCATTACAGAAACCAAATATCCCACTGACTGCGGGGTCTGTAGTGTCTTCTTCACATGACACGCAGCAACCTCTGAGCTGCCTCTTGCCCCGTTGGCAGTTTCCTCCATCAACCAGATTCCGTCTTTTGGAGAAAAGCTCAGTGTGGTCCTTGCAGGAGGGCTAAGGTTTCTTTCTGTGCTCATCCTCCTCTCTTTGCCATCACTTGTCCTCTTCCTGTCCCAGGCTTCCTGAACCTTCCACTCAGGAGCCCAGGGCTCTCTTACCCAATAGGATTTTTAAAAGGCAAACTATTTCATATGCATATAATATGTATACAGAAAAAAACACACAAACCAAAAGATGACAGCTTGATGACTTTTCACCAAGCGAGCCTCGTCATGTAACCAGGCCCAGACCAAGAAGCAGAATTCTCCCTTGTGTCACCATCCCTTGTCACTACTCGCCAGCCCCAAGGTTCCCTGTATCCTGACCTCTAGCATCGCACATTAGTTTTGCCTTTATTTTGAGTATTATATAATGAGATAGTACAGTGAGTCTTGTTTCATCATAGCATAGGTTTGTGTGGAGCAATATCATGATGGGAAATACTCTGAGTGGCTCTCTCCTTCCCTCTGTCTTTGCAAAGAACAAACATGGCTGGTCTGTTGCACATGGGACATTGTGCCAGAGACTGTGGACACCCACGGTTGCCCAAGAGATGTTACAGAACAGCAAGCTGGAGGCTCTGGGGGGAACTGGGAAGGGGCCCTGCCTTGCAGCCTCAGAGCTGGCTTGAGCCTCTAGTCCATCTTCTCAGTGGACCTCTGTGTGGGCAGCACTCCTGATGGACCCCATAGAGAAATGGCACTGGAACCACTCTCTGAAACTTTGCCTTCTTGGCAGAGCCCTCGGCTGGGTGTTGTGTCACTTAGGATGCACCTGTTCTAGCCTCTCGGGGCCCTCCAGGGGTTCTCAGTGACTTTTTTTTTTATAGACTAGTTGTTGATAAACACTGTGGCTGGTAACAGTTTACTGAATTACCACTCTGATAAGGTGTTCACCGTTAGCCACCGAGCAGCTTTGGTGGGGAGACCGATGGAGTTTATTTGCTTCCATCTCCCTCAGTGGCTTCTTTCCTCATCCAGACCCCTAAATCGGATGTCACCCAAGGTTGTAGGCTCATGCCCGTTTTGTTATTACATTACTCCTGGTCATAGATATCCACTCCTTCCACACCTCCAGGCACCCCTCACATGTCCCCAACCCCAGCCTGCATTCCCACTGCCAGCTGGACCATTTCCTCCTGAGGACCTTGCCCATGCCTCAGACTCCTGCTCCTAAAATGTCCTCTTTCTCTCCTCCACCATTACTACGCCACTCTCCTGGTTCACCTCGCCACAGCTCACCAATCCCCTTCATTCTGCCTCAAGGTGCCTAGGATCTGTGCCTTTTCCCCAACCCCCTTGCCACCGCCCTCATTCTCTCCCTTTTGACTTCTGTCTGGATTGTAGAAAATCCTGCTATTCCTGCCTCGTCTCTCTCCATCCCCATATTCCCTGTATCATCATCAGATGCATTTTTCAGCCAGCCTTCCATAGCTGCTCAGTGCCTATGGGACTCATTCGTCAGGCATCTGCGTCTTCTGTGACCTGTTCCCAGAAACTCATCTCAACAGAGATCTTGTGATTTCCCCAGGTGTCCTCCGTCACACCTTGGCCCTCCCCTCTCCTGCTGCTTTGGCTGCTGTTGCTTCTGTGGGACATAATACTCCAGCATTGGCCAGGTGAGAGGGGTCACAGAGATCAAGCCCCTCATCCCACGGGCTGTCCTGGTATCTGCTGCACACCGCACAGCCCTTTGGCCTGGGTGGCCTTTTCTGATGACGCCAGCAGGAAGCGATCTTTCCCTTCCTGAACTTCGCTGCACTTATGACCTGCGTGGCTCCTACCTTAGGTTACAATTAGTTTTGTATCTGAGTGTTTAGCGTCCCTGTGGTTGACAGAATAATGCCTCCACACCTGAATCCCCTGGAACCTGTGAATATTTATGTTACATGCAAAGGAAAATTAGGGATGCAGATGCAATTAAGGTTGCTAATCAGCTGACCTTGTGATGGGGAGATGATTCTGGGTTATCCCCATGGACCCAACATAATCATTAAAAGTGGGAGAGGGGCAAAAAGAAAAGAGTCGGTGTCAGAGTGATGTGAGGTAGGAAAGACTTGACCAGACATTGCTGACTTTAAAGATGGAGGAAGTCACCATGAGCCAAGGAATGCAGGCGGCTTCTAGAAGCCAGAAACGGATTTATGTTTGTTTTATATAAAAATATCATTTAAAATAAACACAACTGGAAGATGTGCCACATTTACTCTGTGGCTTACCACTCTCCTGGCACACTGACGGTAAGTATGCCCCAGCCTGGGTGCTTAGCTCAGCTGCGCTGTCCATTTCAAATGCTATTTCTCTATTAAAACAAAATGGGCACATTCTGGACTCACTGTCTCGCTGCCTGAATTTCTGGGCCCTCACACCTGTTTCTTGAGTGGCCTAGCATTGCAGCCAGCAGGTCCCAAGGCTGCAGGAGCTTTTCCCATTTGCACTGTCTCTTCCCACCAGATGGGCCTTCTCCCTTTACTTAGACCCTAGGCTCAGGCAGGTGACCCAACCAGGGGCTGGCCGCCACTTCCCCTGCTGGACAATCACACTTCTCCCTTTTCTTCCCTTCGGGTTAGTTCCTGGCCCCTTTGCCTCATCTTGTGGTGCAGCGTTACCCTGTCTGCTGGGTGGGGCAATGGCGTTTCCCCTTCTGCTCAGACATGGCCGTGGCCTGTCAGATGGGGCAGTGGATGGACCTTGTGGGATCAGGGTCACAATCAGGGCTCTGGTCTCAGGTCTGCCACTAACCATCTGGGAACTCTAAGCAGCTCCCTTCACCTCAGTGGGCTATTCATTCCCCAGTTAACAAGAGAGGCTTGAAGTAGATGGACATAGAAAATGGGGCCACCAGGAACCCTGCTTGGAATTCTTCACGGACTCCTGTCGCCTTCAGTGAAGAGGAGGGAGTCCAACCTCTTCACTGCGGCTCACGACGCCTTTCAGGACCTGGTCCCGCTTTACCTTGAGAGTTTTGCTCTTACTCGCCTCCTCAGACTCTGGCAATAACAAGTGATGTGAAGTGCCCATGCCATGCCATATTGTCTCTTATAGCCAGGACTTCGCAGGTGAGGCTCCTTAGCCTTCACCACATTTCCTGTATTCTTTCCTGCCTCCCTCTCCCTTTGATTTTTACTTATGGGGGCTCCACTAAGACTTGGCTTCCTGCAGTCGTCTCCCTCACCTCGCCCCTCACATCTGGGTAGGGGCAACTGCCTTATAAGTGGCAACTGTGCACTTGAAATGTGACTATCCTGAATTGAGATGTGCTGGAAATATCACATACACATTAGATTTCAAGGACTTAATACCCAAAATTTTATATTCTCATTCATAATTTTTATATTGATTACTTGTTGGAATGGGAAGTCTTAGGATATGCTGGGATAAATAAAATATATTAATACTATTAATCTCACCAGTTTCTTTTCCCTCTTTTTCATGTGGCTACTAGAAGATTTAAAAATCACATATGGAGCTTGCACTGGTGCCTCACATCCTATCTCTACTGGCCTAGAGTGTATGGTCTGGCATACCCGTTGAATGGAAGAGCTGGTTGGAGGATCTGTAGTAAAGGGTAGGTGAGTGTTTTCCCACCTCAGCCTCAACTGATGTTGCTTTAAGTGCTGGCTCTGCCCCAGGTGTCCCCCCACGAGCCTCTTATGCTGAATCTCCTGAGCTGGGCAGCCTGGCTGTGTGTGGTCTGTGGGCTTGGGCACCCAAGGGATGGACCAAACCGGGGTGGAACACCTTTGCTCAGGCCTGTGGACCCAGTCTTGCAGGCTTATTGTGTACCTTGTCCATATCTCCAGGAATAAAATATTAACCTGACATCCTGAATTAGGAACAGAACAGATGCGCTTTGTGAACAACGGTGACCCTTTTTGATAGCATTGGGGCATTCATTCTCGGTAGTGGTGGGTAAGGACACTTACTGGAATTTTCACATTCTACAGTATCTTGATATTATAAACAAGCAAGACGTATTGACTGGCTTGGGAATTTTCCAAGGCTCCTGAAGAACAAAGAACCCTTTTCTTAAAGAATGACTAGCCTTCCTTTGTGTGTAGAACTTGTACTTTTTTCCTTATCTTGTACTTTACAGACTGATCGTAAAACCGAGTTGAGAAGGGGGGCTTAGTAGACCAACCATGCTTATCACTAACTGATTACTTATCACTTCGAACTTTGTTTTTTTAAAGATTTACTGGTTGTTTGGAACAGCCATGCGTGTAGTGAGAACACTGTCTCTTCTGAGTGCTAAAGCTTTAACTGGAATTCTTGAGTCTGGCTGACATTTTGAAAACCATACCCTTAGGACACAACAAGTTTAGGTTCTTACAATCACATCCAGCATTTACATAGCGCTTTTATAATTTTCAAAGTGCACTCACATTTGGTCCTTATATTTATTGGGTGCTCTTTAAAACAAAACTTGGTGGTAGAGTTTTCTGTACTTGCTGTCTTCAATTTCTTTCTTCTCACTCTCTATTAACCCTCCTCAGTAATGCTTTCAAGCCTACCCTTCTGGTGAAACCGCTATCATAAAGGGTCACCCTTACCTACACGTTGTTAAATCCAGTCGTCAGTTCTCAGTCTTCTTGTTTCACTTGACCCAGTTGAGTCATTTGGCACAATCGATGGCTCTTTCACCCTTGAAATTCTTCGGTTAACTTCAAGTACATCACACTTGCCTGACTTTCTTCTAACCTCACAGGAAGCTCCTTCGCCATCTCCTTGGCTCTTACCTTCAAATTAAAGATTTGTAAATAAATAAATGAATAGTCATTGAATCAGCATCATTATTATCCTTTTCTCCATTCTATGAATAAAGGAATTGGGAACTCGATAAGACCTAAAACACCACCAAACACTCAAGCATACACATGGATACTTACACATACAAAACAGAACAAAACTTAATTAAGCACAAGTATAGCATAAACAACGTGTTTGACCCAGGGAAGGGTGGGGGATGCTGGGTCAAGATTATATATAGACTAGTTGTATTTGGTAATGGTTAGTCAGGTCACCAGAGGGTTGTAACTAAGCAATACACCTTTAAAATTCAAGTGCATGGTTTATAAATGTTTCTTATTTTTAAAATAATCTTGGAAACTTTTCATTCAATATTAATTTTCATGATGACATCAAAGTCATCATCATTCTAACTCTAAATACAGTAGTAAGCTTCACGGCCTCTAAGGAAAGGTGAAACTGTGAAATATCATTATATAGCAACTTGAATGTAAAATTCTTAAAATGAAATTAAACTGGAAAAGCCTCCATCCTTCTCATCACAGTATTGCTGGGTCTTTCAGCTTCCAACAGTTGGTTGCCAATTGCTGCTTGATAGGCACACGGGATAGCTCAAAGAGTGCCTTCTCCATCCTGATGTTGCGAAGTCCAGTTTTAAACAATGCAGGTTAGAAAAAAAAAAATGTTTCAGGTATCATTTTGGGATTTTACTTTCTATAGGAAGACTTTCTCATCCCGTCAAAGTTGGTTAGGCCTCCTGTTGTATTCAGGGTCAGCTTCATGGGCTTGTCGCCTGTGCAGTTGCACGCCCCCCCCCCCTTACAACGGCTCACATTTGGTTTAATCCTTTGTTAGCAATTTCGTAAAATTCTTAATTGATATTTGAATAAAAGGCCCACCTTTTCATTTTGCACTGGGCATCACCTGGGGCAAGTCACACTGATAAGTCATGGCTGGCCTTGGGAGGTAGTGTCAAGTGACCCCAGGATGGACAAGCCAATAGCCAACTTCAGTTGTGTTTAAATGATCACAAATAAGGTTATTTGATCCTTTTGTGACTATGTTTGTGTAAGCTTCCTGCCCATGTTTGGCTATTGCTTCATTTTATGATTCATTAAATTTTGTTCCATTTAAATAGCAGTTTCAAATTTTGTTTCATTGTGTTCTGATTGTTTTTCCCAGACTCATAAATCTAAGTTTAGTGATATGGCATATAATCCTTGGTAATACATTGTAACGTTATGCTGTTCCTCTGGTAAAATGGGGGAAATGTAATATCCAAATTGCCACATTCTTTCTTTTTTTTTTTTTTGAGAAAATTTTCCTTGCCTCTAAATAGCTGGCTTTTCAAGTTTGAAATCTTTAGAATTCAATTGTCTATCCAAAAGGCCTATAGAGACTAGACAAGTCACACGCATAAAAGGAAAGAGACCAGGTGTGAATGACAGGGGCCTTGGCAAAATGGGGGGTGGATGGGGGTGGGGTGGGGTGTGCAGTTTAAAGGGGCAGCTGCCTCCCAGCCCCAGCTCACTGATACAGGGAGGCAGGCCTCCTATTGTCAGATCTTTCTTTTGTTCCCAAAGGAACTCCAAAGAAAGACATTTATGTGAAATTTCTCACTCTCTTACATTTTAGAAATGTGGGCTCAAATAAAACATCACTTGACCATTCTTGTAGAGGTAGTTCTCAATATGATTCCTTCATTTTGTCCGTTTAGCTCTGAAATAGTCTTCCTCTCTCTTTTTTTTTTTTTTTTTAATTTTTTTTTTTAGAGGGCAGTGTGACTGGCCCTCACATGTTGGATCCGAACTGGGGCCGCCGGCATCCCAAGCCAACTCCCAACCACCGCGTGACTCAGCTGGCCCTCTTCCTCTCTCTTATATGATAAGCTTTTTAAGATACAGAAAACATTATTTATAATTTTGTGTTGAGGCCCTTTGGAGAGAATTTCTGTAACATTTAACATTTATGAAGAAATGTTAAATTTGAAATCTATAGACAGCAACATACCAGTTAGCTAACCTCCTGTCAGTGGGAAGAACAATTTGATACAATTTCCTCTGTTCCAGTAACCTCCAGAAGCTTCTCCATCATAGCTAGTAATGCTCTCACTGTGCAATAGACATATAATGCAAGCCACACATTTTAATTAAAATTTTTCTAGAAGCCACATTAAGAAAATACAGACACAGGTGAAGTCAATTCTAATAAAATGCTTTATTTAACTCAGTGTATCTAAAATATTGCCATTTCAACATGCGATCAATATAAGAATTACTAATGAGATATTTTACATTCTTTTCTTTCATATTAAGTCCTTGAAATCCAGTATGTATTTGATAGTATCTAAGTTTGGACAAGTCATACTTCAACTGCGACCAGTGGCTGCCATACTGGAATGCTTAGGTTTGACAAGGTCTGTTGTACTTGTGTGCCCAACGTCACACAGCTAGGAAGTTGGTAGCTCTAATAGTTTTGCTCAGTATTTTGGCCTCTTTGACCTTCTCACTACACTGACTTGTCCCTAAGTGCAGAATTCTGACACCTCACTTGGATTTCACATTTGCAGGCTTTGAGAAGATTCACATGGAGAAGTAATAAAAACAAACAAATAAACAAGACAGGCCTACATCTGAAAACCTGCAGTAGTTGCAGAGGTCACATTTCGAACTTCCAGGTACAACTCCTCATAGATGCAGAAAGAATTTGCTTCTTTCTCACAGGGAGAGATGCGTGAGGCTAGGCAGGTGCAATTAACTATGGGGAAAACGGGTCAGGCTGAGGACGCTGACACTGGAACTCAGATGGGTTGGATGAAGTGAGAGGATAAGTTGGGTTCACCTCTGCTTGGGGAAACCAACATACCTGGCCTGCAAGGGATGACTAGGTGCTTTACAAAGTCCAATGGGTTTGAAAAACTCAAGTGTTGTTGTGGGGATGCAGTGAGGTCAGGAGATGGCAAGAGGAGTTTAGGTGGCAGCCTAGGTCTCTGGGCGGAGACTCTCTCTGGAGGGGCCCAGAGGTAAATGGGCCTGAGTCTCCCTATTCTGGTGGTGGCGTTGTTTTCTGACTCCACACTGTTGTCCCGGAAGGAAATACTTCTGAGCACTCTTGTGGCTCTTTAGTCCAAACATTGCCTTAGAATATGTGAAGTTTCTCCTTTTTTTTTTTCTTTTCTAAAAAATTAGTCTTTATTACTGTCCAACACTTTGTTGTTGTTCCTGTTCAGCATTTGCCAGAATTTTGCACTGGTTCCATCAGTTGAACTTTTCAGTAGCTTGGTTCTACATCTTGGTGGTGTCGACGATTTTGCTGCAGATTGAAAACATAAGTATTTGGTTGCAAATTCTTTATTTTGGGGTTTGAATCTTCTAAACCATGATGGGATAGCTAAATCTAGATAGCTCCAGCTAGAGGATATGCTCAGGGAATTGTTGATTTGAGGGACACCTTTAGGAACTCTGGCTCTATGGCATTGCAGGAGCTTGGTCGCAATCCTCTCCATGACACTGCGGGGCACTCAGGTTGCGTGAGTTCTTGTCCTCATATAATTTCTCTTGCTTGGAACTTACTCCCTTTCCTCCAATGCTAATCTAAAAAATTAGTATTTTCTCCAATACTAGCTTAGGAATTTCCTTCACAATTCTTATTAAATCAATTCATTCATTCATTCATTCATATATTTATTAAATATATTCCTTCAGTGTGCAAATGTTTATTGGGCACCATGTACTACACACTGAGCTATGTGCTGGAGATTCAAAGCCCATCAAGTGCTTCATCTTCATCCTCCAGAGGCTTGCTACCTGGAGAATTCTTCTCACATCCACCCCAGGTGGGCCCCCCATAGTCAATCCAGTCATTCTTCAGTGTTTATGTACTTGTTTTGTGTTCAATTTGTTGTTTTTATTCCTTGTATATTCTCTGAAGTGGCCCTGCCTCCCTTAAGTGAGTAGACATTTTTATTAACAAAAAATTATGCTTTCTTCTTACCTTATAACTCTTCAGAGGGCTTGATACTTTGTACAGAGTGGGGCCCAAGACACAGTGCGGCCCTTCTTTCCAGGACGCATGAATGGTGTCAGTTGATAAACACTTTTATACAAGATTACGGGTATTATTAATACGAATTTGAGGGATTTGGGGGATGGAGTCAACAGACATGAAAAGAGTCACCCTAACACAGCCTCTGTAAGTGAGTTCGTAGACAAAACACGGTCTCTATTGTCCTTTTATACACCAGATACCCTAAAGACACTCTCTTCTGAAGGTACCACAGTATGTTTGGCATTGGTTTTTAATGATGGGGGATTAAATGAAGGCTCTGTCTGTATAGATATCTTCCCTGTGTGTCACAACTGTCCATGAAGTACAGGAAGTCGCCTAAGGAAGTGTATACACAGTAACTTTCCTACATGCTGTCATTGAGGATGCTGTTATGCAAGTGAATTTCAGTCACCCCTTCCTCTAGAGGGAGCCCAGTGTCAGAACAGATTTTTATAAATAATACACTGTTTGCTTTGCCGGGCTGGTAATTTCCTCCTGTCTTTGAGGCTGTCAGATAACCAGGAGGCTTGTTGTTTCTTAGGACAAAGGTATTTGCAGAGGAACTGATCGCACTATTATTATTAATAATCTCATTCCTGAAGCATCACCAATGCTTTTGTGCTTTTGAGGCTACCAAATAGATTCAAAGTTTTATTCTGAAAATTATACAGGCATATAGGAACAAAGCAGCTTACGAGCATTGGGGTTGGCAGGGGGTGGGAAGTTGGGGGTGGTTCTTTCCAGGTTGGGGCACATTTGTGTTTGGGAGAATTGCTGCCTCATTCCTGCAGGAATGCAACCCTTCTGGAAAGGGGTCTCCTAAAGGTTTGGTCATAGAAGTCCCTAAATGGGCTACCATTTTTAATGAGGAGTTTTGTGTGTGTGTGTGTGTGTGTGTGTGTGTGTGTGTGTGTGTGTGTGTGTGTTTTCTGACAAGGGCACTGATGTGCTCCTTGAAAAAAGGGACAAGGAAATCTCCTTACAGCCACAGACAGAGGCTACTAGCAAATGAGTTGAGATTTTGCCGTTTGCTGGGAATCAGGAGGGAGAAGGGAGCTGTGATGGGAGGACGAGAAAGCTCCCCTCCTGCATCCATATTCATAGCATTCAATTACAGTGTCGTGGAGTCAGTGTACCCATTTTTCATCCTCCACTTGCTTTTCCTGTCTTGCACTAGGCGTCTAAGTGGCTAGAACATTCAGCCAAAGAGGGCAAGGCTGAACTTCACGGCTGACATCCTGCCCCAGGAGGCTCTGCCGAAGTGGAGCAAGCAGCCTTCTCAGTAGGGTTCCCAGATAAAACACAGACCATCCAGTTAAATTTGGATGTGAACTAAACAGCATATATTATTTTGGCATAAGTATGTTCCAAATATTGCAGTGGACATATACTAAAAAAATGATTTGTCATTTATTTGAAATTCACATTGGTGTCTTGTGTTTTTTTTTTTTTTCCTAAACCTGGCAACCCTACATAGGGCAGAAAATGAGAGAGGTGGGGGCTTCAAAATCCTCCTCCTACCCCCTAACAGCTAGCCGTGGACCACCTGCCCGTGATTTCAGTCTTCACCACAGATTAGCTTTGGAGTAGATACGTAAGTAGACTCTATTGTTTCCAGAAAACTTCTGGGAGAATGTTCTCTCCAGGATTTACTCTAACCGCCCCTAATCACCACAGCTACCCGAATACAGGGGTAAAGTGGCCTGAGAAGACACCCAACCTGTGTGGCTTGAAGATGTGTTTCAATGTGGAGGCAGCAATGACAGCCTGGATGGCTGGGGCAGCGTGGATCCTAAAGCTGGGGAAATTGATCTAGGTGGGTGTCCACTCAGCCTTCTGGGTCAGGGGGCACCGGTCCAGGGATGCAGCCCCAGTGCACCTTGGGTACACCCAAAAGAGCGATGTGTCATTCTTTCCTCTTTTCCCCCATCTCTTCTCTATCATTCTCCATTCATTCATCCTTATTTTCCTGCCTATTCTCTCCCCTGAGTATCTGACTAGTTTACCAAGGGTTTAAGACTGCCTCTCACATTAGCACAGTATTTATTCTGAGAGTGTGTGAAGCCCAGGAGGTGAAAGAACCCTTCAAACTAGGTCTTCCCAATGTTCCTGGGGTGCACAGGGATGAAGTGGGGGCAGGGACCTTATTTCCCTGGTGTGAACCCAACAACAACCATACTACACATGGAGCCAGGCTTTAGGAAATTGAAAACAAAACAACAATGACAAAGAGCACAAAGATCTGACATTCATATAGCACTTGAAAGCTTATGAGCAACTCCCCATATAATATTTTCTTTAATTCTAGCAATTTAGAAATGGTTACAACACTAGAGGGGCAGAATGACTTGCAAAGGCCACCGAATGAGTGACAGAGCTGGTGTTTAATAATCAGGCCAATACCTTTTTCACTCTGCAGGGAGGGATGCAGAGGGTACAAAGGTGTGGGAAGCACTGGAGAGGTGCAAATGGAGCCTAAAGAAACATCATCTCTCAGCTTCAGATGAATAAGCCTTGAGCTCTTGACCGGCTGGTGAGGACAGGCTCACAGGCGGGTCTGGGACAATGCAGGTCAGACAGAGCCCTCTGGAGGGGGGAACTGCTCAGCGTGGGCCTTCCGGACTGGGTTTGGAGCAGCCCCCTGTTTGGGGCACTTTCTCCTCCATGGACCCCACAGGGGTGAATGCTTGATGTGTCCAGAGCCCTAGCTGAATTTCCAGGGAACCTCACACTGCTGGTCCCTCCTTCAGTGTGGGGCTGTTGAGAGAACTTGGCCTAGAAGCAGACTCTGCAAGGGAGAGGTCAGAGACAAGCTGGCCGGGAGCATTTGAAGAGGGAATCATACCCTGGGGATAGTCACAGTTTCTAAGCAGAGTTCCCTGCTGTACTCTGGGGAGAAGCGTTCCGTGAAATGGGCCACTAGCAGTGGCTTCTGGGCACAGGACGCAGGGTTGCCTCTCCCTCCTGAGGCCAAAAGCTTTGTCTCATCCACAAAGACTACTTTGATCTGGTCCCTTTCAAAGAAGTATCAAGTTGGGAACCAGATATTAGGCTTGAAAAAGCACGTTTGAATTAATATTTGGCAGGAGATAACCAAGTTGAAGGGCAGCTGACAGTGGGGGCTCAGCAACAAGGTGTGAAGGTGACTCAGGTTCCTGGGTGCCCTGACCCTCCCACGTGCTCCCTGGTGGCTTTCTCTTTCCCCACACACTGGTCATGGGGAAATCCCCACGGGGCACTATAAGAAGCCCCAGGCTCTGTGCAGAAGCCAGCACCTCTAGCCAACGGCACAAGATGCGACTGGGCTCCTCCTTCCTGCTGGCCCTTCTGTGCCTCCTGGGCCCAGCCACCGGGGACTCGGTGACCCTGACCCCTGAGCCTACCACCACCTCCTTGCTCCAACCTGACTTCACTTCCAGCTCCATCTCTGGCTCCAGATCTGGCAGCAGCTTCAGCACCAGGGATGATTCTGCCTCCGGGCCCCAGGTGAGCAGCCCCAGGGTGGGCAGGCCCCAGAGCCTGGGAGCTGCATTCGTCCTCTTCCTCTCGCTTTTTGGGGACCTGAATATAATTTCATGGATGGCTAGACCTGAGCACTTTAAAAGATTTACAACTCCCTTTGTTAACTGTGGGAGCCATGGAAATGAATTAAAACCTGGGTGAAATAATTAAATTGTTAGCAAGAGAGATGACATCTCGGTTTGCCAGTGAGGGACTCTCAGGAAACAATCTAAGCTTTTAAGGGGGTCTCTAGCCTGCCTGTCCTTTAGAAGGGGGAGGGGGTAGAGAGCTCAGCAAGTAGAGATACGCAGGTTCTCTGCCCAATCAGAGCTGTTAGGGGAGCCCTCCCCCCTCCTTTTCTGGAGCAGAGGCTCCAGAAAAGTTTGTCCAGTTGGCCTGCTGCCCAGCAAGGACCCTGCAGATGGTGAAGGTTGCCCTGGGGGGAGGTTGCCCTGTGCTGAGTTTCTCTGAGCCTCAGTGGTAAAGGAGATGGGGGCAGGAGGGGGAGGAGTCATCGGTCTCTAGGAAAGTGCCGTCACACATGGTATTTCCCTGGAAGAGTAATAGTTCTTTTTCAATCTTCCGAATAGGGAATGTTTAGGGCCAGTTCCAGCTCAAAACAATAACAGACGTTATTACAATAACCAGATAGTTTGTCACCAGAACCCGTAGTGAGCTCAATTCTTTGGAGGATGCATCCTCTGGACCTCGTCTAAGGAAATAGGAGGAGGGATGGAGCGGTGAGAGGTTAGGGGGCAAGAAGCAATTCCTCACTTCGCTCCTGACCCCATCAGCCCTGGGCCTTTAGTAGGCGCTCTGCTCTGCAAGACTTAGGCTTTCCATGCTAAGTTGTGACTTGGCGGAGGGGAGTCTTACCTCCCCAGAGCCCATCCCATTGCGTTTCTACGATCTTTACTCACAGGTCAGATCACTGCTTAGATGACCATGTCTGAATGGAAGGGCCAATGGGAAAATGGGGGGAAAAGGCTTTTGTTTGTTGTTTTTGTTTTCAGCTTTAGGACTATATATAGGAGACAATACAATTTTGTTGATTAACAGATGGTTTGGATAGGACCCAGATAGAAATGGCAGCAATAGTGTACATGGCAGGACTATGTTCAGTACATAATATATATTATCTTATTTAATCCTAAGAGACATATAAAATTAATGATCCCATTTTAGAGATGTGAATACTGAGGCTTAGAGAGGTGAAGCTGTTGGTCTAAAGTCACTAACCTAGCATGTTCTATAGCTCAAACTTAAGTCTGCCCATGCTTTTGACCATGTCTCTGTATGCAGCTTTCTGTATTTTCAAGGAGTATAGATGAAATCTTTAAGAGGAGAACACTTTGGGAATCAAGGATATGTACAAAGATTTTTCGTAGCCAGAAATTAGATGCATCATTTTATTTCATGACAATAAATGATTTTCATGGGGCCAATCAGAACTTGTGAGCATTTTTTTAAATGAGGTATTCATTATTATAAACAATAATGATTTATTTTGAAGCTTCATCACCAATCAGAAGTCAGCATTTGAGTAAGATAATCAGCTAAAATAACAAAAAGTATAGGTTGCGAAACAGAGAAATCCAAAATGCTTGTTATCTGGTAAGGAGATAAATATTTAAATGTAGATAAGAAATGGTAGTTAAATTGTGCTTAGAGGTTTTAATTTCCTTCCTGGTTTACTTATTTTCCTCTGGTGAGTCAGTATCACAACTTTTATACAGCCGACTAGGTGTCACTTCCAGTATACACCCAATTTTCTCGGGCTGGCTGTCAGCTTGATGAGCTCTTTGGAAAGTGGTGGAGAACCCCTTTATAACTGTCATTGAGCAAGTTCCAAATGTATCATTTTCTGTACTTTGAAAATGTTGAGTACCATTATTTTATGCCTTGAATCTTTACAGGCACTTAGGCTTGGCTGCTAATTAGAGCTGATTGCAACCTCGAATCACAAATGTGAGTCGCACTTTCTGCTCTAGTGCTCTCCATGCCTCAAATGTCACTCTCCAAGGAAGGGACCGCCATCAGGGTCCCCATTTCACCAGTGAGAAAAGGCTCCATGCTCTGCTCCACAACTGGCAGAGTCAGGACCAGCATGAATCATGTGCCTTTGTCATCAGGCTAAGGGGCTTGATGATAAAGTAGACAACCCAGACTTTCATCATAAAAATGGGCCTGATTCCCTGGGTAAGAGTCAGGCTTTATCTGTTTCCGGAACACCAGGGCCTGGCTTGCTGTCGACACCAGTAAATATTAATTGAACACATGTTGAGTGAGTGAGGACCTACCAGTGGAAGGTATTTCATGGGGCACACAAAGTCCTATTTGTCCTCCACAAGGGGTCACATACCCCCCAAAAACCAAAGGGACAAGCACTTGTCTTTGCCTCCCATTCCCCATGTTACACACACATAGAGTTTAAGCATTCACCACAGAGAGAGACCCATCACCATTAGCTTCATTGTCTTTGAATGAGAGAAGCAGAAATACCTCTAATGGGAGACACTGATCAAACTTATGGACCATTTTGATGTCAGCTGAGCACGCTGGGCTGATGATAAGCAGGACAGCAGCTGGAGAGTCCAGAGCGCGGGGACAGAGAGGTTCAGCAGATGCCGATGGAATGGCTGCTAGCAGGGCTATAATTATTTGCCTGCCTTTCAGGTGAACTTCGGGATTAAAAGTTGTTAGCTGGTGGTTTCTAGTTGATTGTCTGAGACTGCTTGATGATCTCCACTATTTTTTTGAGTTGACAGAGTGGTCCAACCCTGCCTAGTGCAGCTAATTAACCTTCCCTTGTCAGAATGCAATGCAAGACCTTTTCTTTTTTTTTTTTTTTGGTAGACGGTTATTATAATAAGCATTTCTTCAAAAGTCCATGATATATTGATCCTGTAAAAGCGGTGGCATGCTTGAACTGCAGTCTTTCTACCTTCAGAGGGAATGATAAAGCTGATTCCAAGGGAAGCTGGCCTCTCTGACAGGCTCCCGGGGTAGCTTGTCCAGTTCCTCACTCATCCTGGCAAAAACCCTTCCCTTGCCCCCTCCCAGTCCTGGTGTTCAGCATAAACCTGCTTGTCCATCCTCCTTACTCCCCAATTCCTGCAGATGTGGGTGTGATTGGCAAGGAAATTTGAGGCCATTGTCAGGAATTTACTTGGTATAGAGAATTTGGGGTACAAATTGTATACATATATTCTTTCTTCTCATCTTAAAGAAGATTAGGTTTAATCAATAAGCAACTTCATTCCAAAAGCCTGAATTAACTGGTCCAGGGGTCACTGACGAAATAAATCTTGTTTGCAGAAGCCTCTAGGTCCATCTTTTTTGGGAATTGTGCACGTTGGTAGACATTAAACACACAGAGCACACAATTTCAGCTGCAGCCAGCTGACCTAAGCTTTGAGATGTGTAGCCAAGGTCCCTTTCAAAATCTGAAAACTGTTCTCTCCCCTCTGTAATTTCAGAAAGAGACACTTCAGGCTGATGTTCCACAGGTGAGCTTTGGTCTGGCCCCGGCCATCCGATGAGATCACTGAAAGGCAGAGTCTGTTGGCTGCCAACAGTTACTCTGTTAGGCAACGGTAGTAATAATAATAATAAAAAAATGTTAATTGTGGTAGAATCCTCTTGGGGAAGTTCAAAGGGGACAAAAGAAAAACAGGATCTTTCAAACCTGTCATTTTTAAAATATGCAGCGGCACTGAAGTGTGAGCCTGAATATTTTAAAGAAACATCAAATATTTCAAAATGACTTTTCTGCAAATGGTAAGCGGCACAACTTTTTAAAAAATTGCACAAAACTTTCACACTCCCACACTGTTTAGTTCTTAACAAATGGCTGGTTTGTTTCCATTTTGAAGGATGGTAATTACACAATTTCCCAGGTGAAGAAAAGGATGTGAATTTGCATTGTGTATTTTCACTGTAACCCATATCCTGGATGTTTTTTTCCTCATTCCTACTGGGAGGAATTGGGTTGGGGTCCAGGTAAAGGAGAGGCAAAGAAAATGAGTAAGTAGAAGGAAAAGGAAAGTGACACTTACGGATCATCTGCCACGCGTCAAGGCCTTGGCTGGCACCCTGGAGGACGGCCTTATAGAGTAGGTTATGTCCATTTCACAGAGGAGAATACTGAGACTTAGAGAGGGTTCACACCCAGTAAATGGCAGATTTGGCAATCAAACGTAGGGCTCTCATCAAGTCTTTATTTCCCGTCCCTTACACAGGGACAGTGATAATTTCCCTTGGAAGACTCTTCAGGAAGATAATGTTCCTTTAGATAAAACAGGTGACACAGCGGTTTAACCCAACGGGTGGAGATAGATGTGGCTCAGATGCCAAGTGTAGCTCCTGTTTGTGAAACGTGGTGGTTTTCACTGGTTTCTATGTTCCTATTCATTTATTTATTGGACTCCACTTGCTTGCCTCTAAGCTCTCTTTTGACAAGCCAATTTCTGTCACTCCAGTTGCCAAAAAGCTCATTTCTCAGCTCATGACTGATGCTGAACTTACTTTTATTTACAGCCGTTTTCCAATTTCACTGGCTCCAAGGATGATCGTGGGACCTGCGTGTGCTCCGTGGCTCTGCCAGACACCACCTTCCCCGTGGAGAGAGTGGAACGCTTGGAATTCACAGCTCACATTCTCTCTGAGAAGTTCCAGAAAGAGCTTTCTAAAGTAAGCACAATTTTCCCTCTTCCAACAATATCTTAATAAGAACAAACAGACAAAATAAAACACGTTTTAAAGATTAAATGTATCAGGGTAACAGCTAACAACATTATATAATTTTCAGGTGTACATTATAATTTGACTTTGTGTACCCTACAGTGTGTTTATTACCCAGAATTTGGTTTCCTTCCATTACCATAGATCCGACTTCCCCCGCATTACCCATTTCTCCCTCCCCCCATCTCCTTCATCGCTGGGATCCCCATTCTGTTGTCTGTATCTATGAGTTTGTTTTGTTAGTTCCCAAAACACTTCTTATTCAGGACTTTACTAGCAGCCGTTCCTCACCATTTCAAAGACATCACATTTGCATCCTATGGAGGCTTTAGCATTTATGTACAGCACACCTGTGGAGTTCTTTATAGCAGAAGAAATGAGGGCATAAGGAAGAAAATGAGATTGAGATTAGTCGCGCCATGGATACACTCACTTGGATACTGTGGTGCCACGAGGTTGGAAAGAGGCCTCGAGCTCTCCCTGCAAACCCCAGCTCTGCAATTTTTATTTTGTTTTATTGTTTTTTCCTTCCTTTTCTCTTTAGCCTGGATTTCTTGCCTCTCCTCTATCCTCTTGATGTTTTATTTTATCTTCCTTCTCTTTCACTTTTTCTTTCTATTCCTATCCCTTTCCTCCATCCCTTTAAAAAAAAAAAAGAATTTCTCCCCTTGTTTCAATCTTTTCCCTTGTCCATGCCTTCTAATCTTTCTTTCCCTTTCCTTCTTAATTTTTTTAAAAACTCTTTTTGGCCCTCTCTTTCTTTTCGTCTTCCTTCTCCTCCTCTTCATTTCCCCAAATCTTTTGCCTCTTAGCCTCTTTCCCTTTCTTCCTCTTTTTCCTTCTCTTCCTCTTAAATCCTCTGTCCAATTTCCTCTCCTTTTTTCTCTTCCTCTCTCTCTCTCTCTCTCTCTCTCTCTCTCTCTCTCTCTCTCTCTCTCTCTTTCTCTCTCCCTCCCTCCCTCCTCCTTGGTGGTTATCTTCTATTGCCTCGGCAGCAATATTACATTAGCCATGTCTAGCATTAGACCAAAATCGAAGGCTTCTCTGGGAGTTTGATTTGAGACTAATAGGTCACTCAGCCTTGGTAAAGACCTTGACTCAAACCCCTTGATTACTGCATTCCTCGGGTAGAGGGAGTTATCTTACAGGATTTGCCTTTCTGTAAGCTAACTGGACCAGTGGGACTTGCTCCAGTTTTGACCTTTCTACCTTTTTAGCCAAGTTAAAAATCAATTAGAAAGGCTTCCATTTTCTGCATAGGTGAAGCCCATACTAGGCTATAATCACATTATATATAATTTAATACAACTCCATGAATTTACAAGGAGCTGTGGCTTTCCTTTCAGATTCAAAATAAGTTTTCCTGAGAAACTGAAGTTTAGCTATCACAACATCCAGCAGAGTTATCTTTTAAGACAAAAATTATGGTGAGGCTGACACCCTGCTTTCAACCTGAATTGGTAGATAAATATTCTAAATTTAAGTTAAGTGAGTGTCCAGGAAAATGTGTTTTACTACTTCAGGAACCTAGCTTTTTAAGAAATAAAACGTCCTTGAATTAATCAGCAGAAAAGGCATAGCACTAAATTATAAATTCCAGCCATTAATATTCATAGCCTTATTCCAGCATAATCAAGTACAGATAAGAAGTTATGCATAAAAACATAACAAGCGCAGGAAAATCCTAGGTAAAGATCTTTTCAGTTAGAATCATTTGCTTTGAAATAGTGGGAGCTACTGATTTGCATGTCTTTTTTGCTGGCAGGCCTGTGAAGGGCAGTGTGAAACTCCAAGCTGCTCTAGGGAGGGCGTGTAACTTGCCAGGTTTGTGAGTACGGGACGTGTAATTCCATTTCTGTGAGGGGAGCAGGTGGCATCTGCTTTGCTTATCATTGGCAGGGGAGAAGTGCAAAGGAGGTGGGCAAGCTTTTAGTTCTGAAAATGTCAGTAGCTGCTCCTAAAAAAATTTGTGACTGAGGCCTACATAAGAAAGGAATTATCCTATCAGCTGAGATTTGCACAATAGACGGGTGTGATAGGTGATAACAATGATAGTAACATGTTATGCTTGTGCTTTTCTAAATGCTTCCATTTCTGTTCTACTCTCAAGCCACCCTTTAAGGTAGATAGGCCCATGTTCTTCTTCCCATTTTAGGGATGGGAAAACTGAGGTTCATTAAAGTAAACAGACAGAAGTGTAAAGGCGGCTTAAGACAGGTCAGGAACTTGAATCTTCAGAATTAATATCAGGTCTCTTTTCTCTCAGCCATGATGTTTCCATCCCCCAGGGCAGACTCAAGAAGAGATGCAGAAAGTCACCAACGCCTTCAAATCCAAAGTTATCTCTTCAGCTGAGGGCTTTTGAATTTGCAGGTGAATTATTATAGCTGTCCTTAGGTTACCTTGGAAATCACCATTTATCTAGAGGCCTAGGGGGATGCTCGTTTGGGCAGGCCAGTAGGAGAGGGTTTTGACTGCCTTACATTGATTCATTATCTGCCAGTACACAGAAAAGACTTACATCTCTGCCTCAGATGCCGAAAGCATTTTATATTTTTTCTGTTGTTTATGACATGTCTTCTTGTGATTATGCTTAGAAAGGGGACGACACAAAAGGCAGCTCAGGATTTTTTTTTTCTGGAAGGTTATGGTTTTTGGGGCAAGTTATTAAATACCAAGCATTTGCTAATAGACCCTCATGCGTGCTAAGGTTGAGGTAGCCTGCAAGACATTTAGGCCACCCATAAACAAACAACATTGACTGAGCAATGTTTTGTGCAGTGAAATATAATAAATGAAAAGGTCAGATTGAAAAAAAAATAAAACCGAAATCACTGTTGCTCCAATAATTGCTGTAATGTTTAGGGTAGGTACTTAATATATATTATCTCTAGTCTTCACAATAATTTTGGAAGCATCATATCATTACCCCCAATTTGTAGGAGGAAACGAAGGCTTAGAGAAATTGATTTGCCCACTAAATACTAGTCAGATTAGAGTTTAGGTAAGTGAAGCTCTGAAGTGTTTCATGTGTCGTGATGGTCAATTTAAACTCATTTAACCTTGTTGCATTTATTTTTAAAGATATGTTAAAATAAGTGTATGCTGTAAAGTACATTTACGTATTTCAAATAATCTGGCCATAGTTACGATCACAGATTTTGGGGAACTGACAGAAATTTGAGCCAGATTAATTCTTTTCTTTTTTTTTTTTTTTTTTAAAGATTTTATTGGGGAAAGGGAACAGTGTTGGGGAATTGGGGAAGGGGAACAGCCAAGTTGTTGTCCTTCAATCTTAGTTGTGGAGGGCTAGCTCAGCTCCAAATCCAGTCACCATTCAGCCACCCATCAGCGGCTCAGGCCAGCTCAGCTCAAGGTGCCATGTTCAGTCTTAGTTGCGGGTAGGCGTAGCCCACCATCCCATTTGGGAGTTGAACTGGCAACCTTGTTGTTAGGAGCATGCGCTCTCACCAGTTGAGCCATGCTGCCACCTGTTGGCATCTCAGCAGCAGCTCAGCTCAGGGCACAGCTCACTGGCCCATGTGGGAATCGAACTGGAGACCCTGTTGTTCAGAACTTGTGCTCTTACCCAACTAAGCCACTTGGCAGGCCTGAGCCAGACTAATTCTTTAGCTTAAAAGCCTATTGTATTGCATCCTTATTTATTGCAGGACCACATTTATTGTACAGAACAACAACAAACAATCTAGAACAAATCCCCAAACAAACTTTGATTTTTACAACCCATCAATGACATGATATGTGCACAACAAATAAAAGAACAGAAGCTCTGAGTGTTAGGCTGGTGGTTCGAAGGTAGGCATAGATGAGTATTCTAAAGCTCAAACTTGCAGTGATAGAGAGCCTTGTGGTAGAGATACTGAGGGCTAGACCCATATTCTTGCTACATATCCTGGGCAAGTTGGGCTGCCTCTGCTAAAATGGAAGCTACAGAGAAAGCAGGGATGTTCTCAGAGTTTTGCACACCGTTTTAAGATTAGAGATCTGTATACATGAAAGGTTTATGCTAATAATCTACTTAAATTAATAAAGTTCACACTGTGAGGTTTTTATGGCCCATCTTCAAATTCTCCCCTGCCTTCCATAACTCCATGGATAATTCCAGTTTTCCTGAATATCACTGAACTTTCTTTTAGATGTCAGCTAAAAGAACCTAAGTTTTTTCCCAAATGGAGACCCTTCACTTCGTGGTCGAACACCACAAATTCTCATAGGTAGCAAACTCCAGGTTATGCCTTGGTTTTCAGTGAGAAGCACACTTTATTTAGCAGAGATGACAGTTGAATCACTGATGTTTGTAGAACAACAGCTGCAGCATGCCACCAAAATATTCCAGGAAAGCGGAGAGTGTTTCATTTATCCCAAGGGCTGGCAAGACCAAATGCCAACATGAGTATTCATTTTGCAAACTTCCATTTGCAAAAATGGATTGGCATTTCATTATCATCATCATCATTATTTTTTTTTTTATCACAGGCAAGGTTTTATACCTGATTCCTTCCTTCCTTCCTTCCTTCCTTCCTTCCTTCCTTCCTTCCTTCCTTCCTTCCTTCCTTCCTTCCTCTCTCTCTCTCTCTCTCTCTCTCTCTCTCTCTCTCTCTCTCTCTCTCTCTCTCTTAGAAACTGAAACCTAGCTACCCTAAATCTGTGTTTGTGCTTTTAAGGGTAACTTGTTAGGTTTTATATTTTTTTAGCCTCCTTGTCTGTCCAGATGTCACCAGCTCTATCATTCTCCGATGGCACATCTGATGGAGTGAACATCAGTTGCCCGAGGAGATACACCAGCAGCGCCAAGGGCTGCATTTTCAACTTTCATTAAAATCCTCTTTGCCTGAAGCCCTAGTCCTTTCGGTCTGTGGCCTATGAGTCTATACTAATTTGCACAGTGGGGTTAAGTGGAACGGCTGAAATGACAGAAGGTAGGGCTGCTTTAGTAGTCGAAGGATTACAGCCAACATCTGGCTCTGAACCCATCTCAGCTCTGTGGACGGCTACTTGACATTAGCACAGTGTGGGGAAAAGTATCACTTAGGTTCCAATTTTTGAAAAGACTGTCAAACAAGCAACTTTTAATGAGCAGATCCTTGAAAAAGCCATGGTACTTCTTTCAGAGATCAGACACAGAAAGAACCACCAGCGGTGTTTATTGAAATATCCATTTGGAGATTCCAATTATACACTAAACCACCAAGGGAATGTTTGGAAGTATTTTAACTTAATGATCAGACATTCAAATATATGCAACAAATGTGTAATTTAAAGGTCTGATTGCAATAATCAGTTCTCGGAATAAATGTGGGTGCACTTAATGAAATGTGCACTTCACAGGCACACACTTACACATTGTGAAGCAAGTTGGGTCCTTATGCCACTTTGTAAAAGGCAGAGGGGCTCAAAACTCAATGCATATGGTGAGCAAAGAAAGGATTCTACTTAGCGCATTTCTCCTCCTTCTAGAAAATACTTAGAGTTAGAGCAGTGGTTGTAAGTGACGGGAGGGTGATGGTGGTGATTTTGCCCCCAGGAACACCTAGCAATCTCTGGGACATTTTTGGTTGTCTCAGCGGGGGATGGGTGAGTGCTATTGGCATCTAGAAGCCAGGGATGCTGCTAAGCATCCTATAAGACACAAGAAAGCACTCCCCGCCCAAGAAAGAACGATGTAGTCCCAAATGTCAATAATGCTGAGGTTGGGAAATCCTGATGTAGAGCATGTGCTTTGAGGGGAGGAGGAGGGCAAGAGACTGTGATTCAAACCAGTATAGTTTGGAGAGCGTATATCTTCAAACATTAAAATGGAGATGAAAATGTACTTGTGAATGATGATGCTGAAGCAAAATTATTTTATGCAAGTACCAAATCCATCTCCCCAACTGTAGTAATAAGTTTGTATTTGTAGAGATTAAAAATATATATAGTTAAATATATTTTTGATCCTTTTTTTTTTTTTAGAACATGATTGACAGCAATCAAATAGCCCCCGAGGGTTTGGTAGTGGAGAAAGGCTGTCTGATATTGCCCTGGGAACTGACTTGAGCTTTCTGATTCCCTTTTAGGTGAAGGAGTATGTCCAATTAATCAGTATCTATGAAAAGAAACTCATAAACCTAACTGTCCGAGTCGAGATCATGGAAAAAGATAGCATTTCTTACACTGAATTGGACTTTGAGCTGATCAAGTTAGAAGTGAAGGAGATGGAGAAATTGATCATCCGGTTGAAGGACAGTTTTTCTGGGAGCTCAGAAATTGTTGACCGGCTGGAAGTGGAGGTAAGGAGTGAACTTACTTCTCAGTGTGTTAACAATAAAACCGTCCATGATCAGTGCTGGGACCTGGAGATAAACCTCTCTCTCCTGACTTCTAATTCTGGACTCTCCCGACCACGTGGCATAACCTGTGTTCTGCTTTAGATGGATGCCTCTGTCTTTGAATAGTAAGTTAAGCACACTGGGGACATATTGACTGAAGAGCAGGTGTCAGTTAATGATCAGTGTCCTGTCCCAGAACTGAAACAATATTTCAATGTCCCTAGAAAGGAGATGGTATGACTCCGAACAACTCCATGGCCATGCTAGATCAAGAGTTGCCACAGTTTACCTGATTTTGGACTTGCTGGGTCTGTTTCTCTTTTTGAATGATTGTGTAATCCTTGACCCCTCTTGGAAATTGTCTGCACATACTGGCAACCCCCCCCCCTTTTTTTTTAAAGATTTTATTGGGGAACAGTGTTTGGGGAATCAGGGAAGGGGAAAAGACAAGTTGCTGTCCTTTTTTGCTTCAGTCTAGTTGCGGAGGACGTTGCTTCACTGGCCCATGTTGGTATCATCATTGCGTTCTTCCCGGGTGAGGCAGATCGGTCGCGGGCCTCTGGATGGTCGCTCACAGCGGCTATTGGCAGCTCACGCTGGCTGCCGGCCACTCACTGTAGCCTATGGCAGCCCACTGCAGCAGGGGCTGCAGCCTACACCGTCACTGGGGCTCGCAGCCCAGCTCCAGGTGGAGCTGTTATTAGCTGTAGAGGGCGGTGTCACTGGCCCTCCTATGTGGGATTCGAACCGCGGCCGCTGGCATCCCAAACCAGCTCTTAACCAATGCGCCACTCGGCCGGCCCCTGGCAACCCTTTTTAGTGGAATTTCTTCTGCGTGTGTTTTAGTGAAGCCTTTGGAGCTCTGTGGATAATGACTATTTATCCAGACATTAATATTGTGATCAGATAATTTATATCAGTGAGAATTTACCAGCACAGTCATGACATGGGCTATAATTGAGAATTCTAGTTACATATTTTAGAATTTAAGTTTTCTCCGGCCCTCACCATTCATTAGCAACTTAATTACGATACAACACTAGTAAACATGGCTTTATAGGGGGAGGTTATTAGAAACGAACTTTAATGGACATTTGTGGGAGCTGAGACTGACCCGGAGCTCTATTATTAAAGCTGTTAAAAACCTTCGCCATTTTCCGCTCATCACACACATCAGCCTGAGACCTGACAGGCGTTCACGCGAAACCATATACTGTACTCTTCCCAATGAAACCATTCAGAGGAATCTCGGGTGGATTCTCTTGCAGTGTTTCACTAAGTGACAAATTCAGCCTTGGAATGTTGATGAAAGAAATTGCACATGAATATAAAGTCACTCTGAATTTTTATGTCCTTAGATAAGGAATATGACACTCCTGGTAGAGAAGCTCCAGACGCTGGACAAAAACAACGTCCTTGCCATTCGCCGGGACATCTTGGCTCTGAAGGACAAGCTAAAGGCATGTGAAGCCTCTAAGAGTGAGACCGCCCCAGTCAGCCCGCCTGCCCCCGCTCCAGGTAAGCACGCCCCGAGGGGCCCCGAGTCAGGGGAAAGGGCTTCAGGATGACAGCCCTGCAGCAAGCATGGGGTTTTTGCAGCTCTGAGTTGACTCTTCATGCTTTTAATTCTCCTCCCCTAGTAGCTCCCCTCACATTCAGGGGCTCACAGAGGAAAAGCACGGCCAGTGAGCTGATTTCAAACAAAATGCACACGTTCCACACAAACCCTTGGCATTTACTAACAGGACAAGCGTCTCTGTGGTGATGGAGCTGCTGTCAGGGGGCCTGGGGACAGCCTCTGGAACTTGCATGGCATTGGCCTATCTGTGGATTGTGGGGGCTGATTGGCTCATTATCTGATGAGCTGGGGTTAGGACTTTAATCTTTCTTCCCTCCCTCCTCCCGCCTCTTCATTTTTCCTTTGTGCTGTTCTGTATAGTGTGTCCTGGGATTCAGTGAGGATGTAACGGATGGCCCCACATGTCCGGTGCTTGTGGGTGTGTCCTGCCATCCCTCCTGGTCTGAGTTCTTGCAGGGCAGGCTTGCAGTCTCGATCTCTAATGAGTCATCCTTAGGGTCCAGGAAAGCATAGAGGCAGGTGATCTGTAAGTACCAGTGACTGTGAATGGTGGCAGTGGAATGCAGGGGTCAGGAGCATGGCTTTGGGACCTCTGTGGCACAGCGAAAAGATCCTTAATCTCCTCCGTTGTAAAATGGGAGGACACTAGTGCCCACCTCGCAGGGTTGCTGTGAGGGTTAATGAAACATCGCTTGGGAAGCTCAGAGTTCTATGACAGGCACTTGAACACTGGCAATTGTTATCATTATAAAGAGGATAATTGAGGCGAAAACCTTACTGTGAACAAAGGCAGTGCTAGGCCCCCATGAGCTTCTGCACATCCCTCCAGGTGAAGTAACGCCAGCCTCTCAGCTGCAGGTTTCAGCTGTCCTTTAGAGACACCCATGTCACAGGGATGCACCCTCGGCAGGTCGTGAGCATGTCAGCCTGAAGGGGGATGGTATCTTTTCATCGAACGGTACAGCTCTTGTTATTTTCATTAATTCCTATCGTCACAACCTGTTTCCTTTTACGCCTTGCATTTCTGGATCGTTGTCAGTGTAGCTGGTTTCTTTAAGGCTTTAATTAGATACTGCCATAGTTATAAGTCTCGCGGTGCTGTTCAGGGGACTCTTTTCCTCCCTTTGCAGTTGGGAATCTGTCACAGTATGACACAGAGAGGAGGTTTAGGACAAAGGCCGTGCTCTGTTCTATGTAACAAACTGAGGCTAAATTGGGTCTGGGATCAGTGGTGTCAGCGTGTGCTGGAATAAGAGTTCATTCTGCCACGGAGGGCTCCTTGATGACAGGAGTTGAAGCAATGACAACCCTCGATAATTCCTGAGCAAGATTTCCCCCTCCACTCTCCTCCCCTCCTGTCCTCTCCCCTCCTCTCCCCTCCTCTCCCCTCCTCTCCCCTCCTCTCCCCTCCCCCTTTTCCCCTCCCCTTCCCTTCCCTTTCTTTTTTTAACCTCAGCAAATCTTCCTCAATGGAATAGATTTTTCTGGCACAGTTTCCTATGCATCCCTTAGAATGAGGACTTTTAGAGCAGGAAGGAACATTCAAGGTCGCCTAGCTCAGGCCCCTCATGTCTCAGAGGAGGGGACTTAGATGGTGAGGATGCTGCTTTTCCTGAGGCCACGCGGGTAGTTAGTGACAGAGCTGAGGCTGAAACGCAAGGCCCTTACTTCCTGGTCATCTCAGGACTGACACTGTCAGGCATCAGTAACTCAAAGGGCAGTGGTGGAGGAGAAAGTACACTGCTTACTTAGTATCTAAGGAGGCAAACAAGTGAAACTGTTGGTTATTTTTGTTAGAATTTTGTTTTCCCCCAGAATTTTCCCCTCGGTCCTCACACTTAGACTTTTGTCAGCCCTCCCGGCACAGCTGTGTTGTTTAAGCAAATTGGACCCAGATTTTCTCCCTCTTTCCCACAACCTTGGCTGTATCTGGATCCCAGCCAAGCCACTGGGCCCTCCCCAGCTTTGTTCATATTATATTTATGATGTTTATATTAAACTGACTTTTTGTCATGTTTTTAAATCAATTTCTTTCACTCGCGCTCTTTCTGTTTGGATTGGTTGATAATGCAGAATTGAAAAATCCCCAGGCACCACCAAGTTGTGAGCCTGTGGAGACTTTAATTAAAGTTACTCACTATTATGGGGCTTTAGAATCTGGCCTGTCTGCTTTTTTGGCTGCGGAGTTGCACAGGACAAAAATGATTGTATGTAAGTCTTAGCTATGAAGCAATTCTGTGCCCTCTCGGCCCCTCCCTCACAGCTATGGTTTGCTACCCCTGTGGTCAGCTTGATCTTAGAACCAGGACATGTAGTGAGGGTTCAACAAAATTACGCTGAAAATGGCATCCTTTTCTGCTTCACTTCATAGAACTTTCTAGTCTAATATATATATAATAATTGGCCTCATTAACTTTTCCCCCTCAAAACAACTGACTGTCTGTCTGTCTCTCTCTCTTTCTCTCTCTCTTTCTTTCTCTCTCTCTCTCTCTCTCTCTGTCTCTCTCTGTTTCCCCCTCGAATGTAAATAACTGCATAGGGAAAATGGCAAAATGGGAATAAATGCTCAGGAGTTCATCACCACTGTGCTTGGAGATGCTTGGCTCTGTGTTAACACATATAAGGTGCTCAGTAAATGGCTGGTGGTTGACTCGGGTATGAAAGATTTGGGGTGACCTGCCCAAATCCCATGCCTAGGGGAGAGCAGGGTGTCAGATAGCATATATCCAATCATTCAGAGTCAATTGAGTCTTAATCATTTTATGATTATGACCGTTTTAATTGCCTAATTCTCACACGTCAATCATATTCTCCTCTTGGCTCAAATAAAGGTCCATTGCCCAGGTGGGAGAGGACATTGATAGATCTAAGATTAAGTTTCCTCTGCAGACATATGATATTTGGCTTTAAAAGGACATGCTAACCATGATACTTTTAAAAAGCCAAGTTATACTACTCTAAAGTTTCACCATGTGGCTTTCCAGGATATTTTCCGAATATTATGGAAATATCGAGTGAATTGCATGGTGAAGAGACTGCCAACCAAGTCTCCCACTGTGTGGAGGGTTCCTTGCATTATGTTCTGTGAAGGGTACCACAGGGTCTTTACAAAATTCAGATATGTAGCAGGGTAGTAGTAGAAGGCTAGTGTTTTATAACTAACAGTAGGTAAGCTGTGTTTGGGAGATTTGACTAGTCTTTCATTCCTTTATTTCCAAACACTGTGTGGCTGGCCCCATCCTGAGTATGGGGATTACCAGGATGGATACAAAACCACTATTCAGAAAGGGAGACCGTCCCATAACCTTCAGTGGTAACATGCTATGAGTGTAATGCTCATAGCTCCCAGCTGTTGAGTTACATGGATCTACCTTCTCTATTTTTCCTAATAGTCCTGCAGAATGGGTATAATTATTTTTATTTTAATATGGGGAACCTGACGCTCAGAAGGTTAACTAACTCGCTCAAGGATACAGACCATGTTTCCCTGAGAATAAGCCCTAGCCAGAGAAGAAGCCCTAGCATGATTCCTCCAGGATGTGGAGGGCACGCGCGCCTCTCACATGACGGCCTGTTTCAGGGAGAAGAATGCCTTTTCCACCAACTCTTTCAGCTAAAAATATTCAGCATGCCAAGGAGGCATATTTTGGCACCTAAAATCATGTGAGGGTTTATTTTCCAGCTAGGTATTATTTTCAGGGAAACAGGGTAGCTCATAAGTATCAGAGTGAGTATTTGATGTGGAGTCTGCCTGGTAATGTTTTCACTGTACCAGGCTGCCTTCCACAAATTCGCTAATAGAGAGGTGTACCTGTGATTCCTGGAGTGACAGGAAAGTTCCCCCCACTCACCAACCTGATTAACACCAAGTTATCTTTGCTTCCTTGCATGTGGAGGAGCTGAAGACGTACTTTTGCTCTCAGTTCTATGCTGTGTTGTCTTCCACCAGAAAATGCAAAATGATTCATTGGTTTTACACAATTGTTGGATCATGGCTGGGCAATGGGTTGCTGCACTAGTGGCAGGGATGGGATGGCCGAGGACGGCAATGGAGTACCTCTAAGACTTTCAAATGAAGGCAGGGGCTGGATAAGAGTGTGAGATAAAGGGGGATGGGGAGAAGCTTAGGGTAGATGGGTAGGTGGCGGGGGCCTTGAGGACTCTGGCTGGGCTAGATGAGCTGTGGACACCGCCTGTCAGCTTCAGTATTGTTTCCAAGACTGTTTGCTGCCAGGAACCAGGGAAGCCCGCCATAGCTTTTCATTGGTCTATCACTGCTATAGCCACATCTGTGGTACTGGCAACAATGCTTAGTTCTCCTCCCTATATCCACTTCCTTTTGACCAGAGCGAGTGCCCTAAAAATGGCCCCAAACAGATAGAGGATAAAGGAGAGATAATGAAAAGAACAGGAGAGTATTTAGAAATGGTTGGGAGGTGAAGAAAGGAGATTTAAGTACATACAGTTTTAATTTTTGTATCAGGCATAATATTAATTTCTTGGCCAACATGTAAAATGATGAACTATTATTACCATTCTTAGTGGTGGTGATAGTAGTAGTAGGAATTTTTAAGGGAAGATTATTTTGGTTCCTTCTTATCCAAGGATTTCCACATTTAGGACAGAATAGTTTATTATCTTTAACCCCATGATAATTTTTGAATTAGTTATATGCCATCGTAAGTTTTCCTTAAATAATTTGTTGCTATTGGTTTGGGATATTTCCTTTCTAGGAAGGCAAGATTCAGTTAAGCAAACAATTTCTAAGTCTTCTAACCGGTAAAAAAGTGACTTCCTTTCATTTCCTCAGACCAAAATGTAGTTGAATAAATATGTTCTTGGGAAGATATTTTAACTAGAAAATCCGGTTTGTAGCATATGGAAACGCCAACAGTTTTTATCATTAAACTGAACATACTGCTAACTTTATTTTAATAATTCATGCATTGTTTCATACACAAAAGCAAACAAGCATTCATCTGAGAGATCACTTTTAGGAGAAGAAATAATAATTTATAATTTCATTTATTATTTCTTTAGTGGAGAGCGGTCTCTCGGTGAACACACGTTGCTTTTTTATTTATGAAATGGTGCATGCATTATTAAAATAAACCCATGACTGTGTTTTGCTTAATGATATGCAAAATTATGTGAGGTTGGGTACAGAATGGTTTCATTTCTCTACCTGTTGTATGGTTGGCTGGCTTTCCCACCAACTGCAGGTTTATGAGGGCAATTAAGGAGTACGTATTTAATTCCGGGACCAGAAAGCCCCAGCAGATTGGAAAAATAAAAGCGAGATTTCTAGTAATGGTTTCACCTCCGAGCAGTCCTTGAATGAGATAGGGAATGGGGGAGACATTTAGCAAGAAAAGGAATGGGTCTCCATATCGGTCAGGTGCAGAGACTCAGAAGCCCACGCTTTGCACCTCCTTGACCCCACAATGCTAATCCCAGGCAGCTGTTTGGAGCTCTGTTTTTGGCTGCAGCTCACCTCACGTGCTCTCCATGGCTCCTAATTCCCTCCAAGCATTTAAAGTGAGATCCAGCTATTCAGGTCCTGTTCCCTCCTTCCCTTACTTGCTCTGCTTCAGGCAGCAGGATGAAGGAAAATGATCTCATCCACATTTTGTTGTTGTTGTTGTTATCCAATAACCTATCTCATCCATTTCTTTAAGGCCATTTATTAAGATCCCAGAAAATGTGTGTTCAACTCTTTGGATAGTTGTTATAAAACAATATACAATTTTATTTTTATATTTTCTATAGCTCCTAAACAGCTTGGGTTGGCAGGCATTTCAGAGGAAGTGCAACGTGAAGGGCCAATTGCCCGACCTGAGTCATTCACTGAAGGGTTACAGTGGGTGGAGATTCATTGGACCAGTGAGCCTGGTCCCACTTTGGTTGTACACATGGTGACAATGACAGCATCAGAACGGGGATGGTGAAGTACTTGCCTGTCACTCTATGATGCAATAGTGGGTTATAAGCAGCAAGACCCACCTTATAACTCTGCAGCAAGATGATCACCAAGTGATCTGTGTGACGGGCTGGGCTTTGGGCACAGAGCAGGCAGTGCTGCCCTAAAATAACCATGGCTTCCAAGGCTGAAATCCCTCCATTATAGGACCATCTTTCTATATCTTTAAAATACCATATTTTAAACTTCCTCTTCTGAGGTTGGCTTGGGCCAGTATTGGTACCAGTATGAGTCCCAGGGAAGGGCAGAGTGGTAAAGGGAAAGGATACTTGCTGGGTATCCTTCATCACAATTCTCCCTGGTCCTGGTGAGTGGTACCTTCTGGGTTTATGGAAATAGGTAAGATTCTGGAACGGTCTTGCTTTCTTGATTTCTCTATAAGAAAAATGAAATAGAATAATATTTGCAAAATTCACCCTGATAGAAAAAAATATATTGAATTTTCCAAGTCCCCCTTTCCTGTCCCTGGGCCCTCAAACCTTTTACATATGGCTCCTGGCAATTTCATCATCCCCATTTTCCAGATTGAAAGCCCACCCATGGAAATAAAGGTAGTTCTCTCTAGAGCTGACCGGCAGGTTTGCAGTGAGACTGAAACCAAGAGAAGGTTTTGGCTCTTCTCCATCACAACTACTGTTGCCATTGAACCTTGACAAGAAAAACATTTATGGATTCCTTTGGGTCGTAGGACATTCAACTATTGGTATCTTCTCATTCGTTTGCTCTAAGAATGCTCATGTATTTTCTTGTTTGTATAGGAACCTGTGCTCACGGTGGTGTGGTGAACATCAGCAGACCCTTTGTAGTTCAGCTCAACTGGAGAGGGTTTTCCTACAAGTATGGTGCCTGGGGTCGAGATTATTCTCCAGAGAATCCAGACAAGGGGTTGTATTGGGTGGCACCATTGAATACAGATGGGAGAATCTTGGAATATTACCAACTCCACAACACAATGGATGATCTGCTATTGTATAGATATGCCAAACAGTACCGGATTACCTATGGCCAAGGTAGTGGTACAGCAGTTTACAAGAATAACATGTATGTCAACTGGTACAACACCGGCAACATTGCCAAAGTTAACCTGACTACCAACACTGTCTCTGTGACTCAAAATCTCCCCTACGCTGCCTATAATAACCGCTTTTCATATGCTAATGTTGGTTGGCAAGATATTGACTTGGCCGTAGATGAGAGTGGATTGTGGGTGATTTATTCAACTGAATCCAGCTCTGGTAACATCGTGATTAGTAAACTCAATGACACCACCCTTTTGGTGCTAAACACTTGGCATACCAATCAGTACAAACCCTCTGTTTCTAACGCCTTCATGGTATGTGGGGTTCTGTATGCCACCCGTACTATGAATACCAGAACAGAAGAGATTTTCTACTACTATGACACAAACACAGGGAAAGAGGGCAGACTAAGCATCATAATGCAGAAGATGCAGGAAAATGTGCAAAGCATCAACTATCATCCTTTCGAACAGAAGCTTTTTGTCTATAACGATGGTTACCTTCTGAATTATGATCTTATCTTCAAGCAGGAGCCCTACTAAACTGTTTAGGGTTTCAGGTGAGAGAGAAATAAAATGTTTGTTGAAAAAAACATAGTCTTTAAAAAAAAAAACAGAAAGAAAACCAAATGGTCTTCTCCACTTATTTAGATACCTGTAGTGGGATCCCGGAGTATATTTGCTTAGTACCAGTATTTGGAAACATAGTTCTACCACACTAGAGACTTCAGATATTTGCCCTGATTTGATAAGTTCTCCTGAAAGCCATCTGCCTCCTGGGATGCATTTCCCTACTGAAGTAAGATTGTTGTCAGGGGTCAGGGGAGTTATGGATCCAGGGAAGCTTTCAGGGAGGTGACACCTGGGAAATGAGAAACTTAAAGAGAACTCCATATGGCTACTGGGCATTCTTTGTACAGGAGAGAGGGCTCTGTGTCTAACCTCCTCCATGTGGCCAGGCTAGTTCTTCCATACCTGAAGGAAACTTGGGACTGAATTAGGCAGATGAGTACCCAAAGCTCTTTGAGGGACAAAATCTCCAACTTTATTTTTCTTGCTAGCCCCTGGAACAGTGCTTTGTACGTTCTAGATAAGTAAACTTAACATGCTTATGCTATATCTGTAAAATGCTCTGAATGTTCTGGAGAAAGGCCCTTTCATACATGAAATTGGACACTGCATATTAACTCCAGATGGGCCTTCAGATGAGACACTGGATTATTCTTTTCTTCCATTGTCTACCTATGTAAGAGTCAGTGGAAACCTCCTACCTCGTAACTTCATTTCAAAGGCAGCTCTCAAGGTTAGAACCAGGTTTACCAACCAGCTTCCCCCACTCCTTCCCTATCTCCTACTTAAACAAAAAAACAAACAAAAAATAAAATTAACCTGCTTTTTATGAAATGAATATAAGGTAAACAAAATTCCTTTTTTTGTCTCATCATGAACTTTGATGTAGTACATGACTCTAAGACTGTAAGCAAATCAGATGGCGGTGACACAATGATAGCGTTTTGGTTGTATGATAAAGCTCATGAAGGCTAAGTGAGACTTGTGTTAAGTCATATCAATTGTTTCATGCAACTTTTTGTCTGTGTTTAAGCCTGAAACATGTAAGAAAATACATTTTTGTTTTTTGAGGAAGAAATGTAGAAAACCCACTGAAAGTTTCTAGTAAACCAATGCAGTTGGAAAACCTTGTAGGTGTGTGTGCTTCTGTGCATTTGGAGATTTTGTCTTCTGCTCTGGGTCTATTTCCTCTAATGTTCATGAATCCTAGTCTATAGGATTGGCTCCTTAAATGCTGTACTCTTCCCCTTTTAATAAATGATTAAAATATGCTTTGAAAAAAAGTTGTCTTTTGTTTTATTTATTCTGTTTTTTAATTAGTGAAAATACTTAATAGGAAAGCTCATACCTTGTTGTGAGGTCCGGGGAAAGGCTACCTCCCAAACAACAATACCCAGGAGATGATAGAGCTAACAGCAGGTAACATTAGTAGCTTTTAAAGGAGTCTGAAGTCAGGCTGCCTTTTTCATTTCCCTTTAAAATCCATTCTTTCTGGCAGCTTTTGTTGTATGAGACACCACTGTTTTCTTTTGGGATACGACCTTATGTACTTATTAATTTGCATGACTGATCTGGTTATTTCCAAAGTTAGACTATATTTGTGTAGCGTATGTTCCTTTTGCAAATGTGCTATTAACATGGGTCAAAGCCTCCAGACCTTCCCCAATCAGGAGGTCTTGCATAGAAAGCAAAGGGACTAATTGGCCATCCTGGGGAGAGATGGACATTTGCTAAAGAGAATGTGTAGGGGGATGGGTGTTCTAGCACTGGAAAGATAGACAGACTAGGCTGGTGTAGTTAGTCTTACCGAAATGCTCATTTTCAATCCATGCCAAGCCTTTTGAGGCAGGTAGTAGCTACAATGTTCGGTATTTTTAGCAAGATTTCCTTCTGTTTTTCAAAGCTGAGCATAGAGACAGATATGGCCTTCAAAATGCAATAAGATATGAAGATAAAGACAGGTATGTCAGGCATGATATAAGTTAAAAACAGTGATGTTATATTTAACTTGGCTCTAAGCAATTTTCCAGATGAATGTTTCTACTGAATACACAGTCTGACCTCTGAAGATTCTGGAAAGGGGCAGGAAGCCAAGGGAACCCCGGTGATCAGCTGCTTATTTAAACTGCTACAGAAGCGATTGCCTGAAAATTCCCTTCAAAATCTTCTTCCCACTGGACATGGTGGATCAGCCAAAGTGGCCACCTCTATGAAATCTCCCCGCTGGGAAGGTTATAAAAAAAACTGAGGGATTCAGGTTCAACGGTTTACTGCAGTGCAGTTGCACAATAAAAATTTTAGCTTAAGATTCACCAGCTAGCTTTCTTTTGGGAAAATATTTATTTAAATCTGTTTTCTTGAGATGTAATTTATATGTGGTAAAATCTGTCAATTTTAAGTGTACGATTAAATGAATTTTGACAAATGTATACAGTTGTGTAAATGCTACCACAATTAGCATATAAAAATTTGCATCATCCCACAGAAAGTTTTCTAATGCCCTCTTATAGACAACGCCTACCCTCATCTTGTAGCCCCTGCAGCCACTGATCTGTTTCCTGTCTCTATGGAATCATGCAATATGTAGTCTTTTGAGTCTGACTTCTTTAGGTTTCCTTTTGAAAAAGAGAACTGGGGGACTCACATTACCCCAGAGGGTGACTGAGAGTTACCAGTGGCTCTCAAGTTTCCCTACGTTGAAATTATTTGCCAGAGAGTTGGTGGGAGGGTGGTTGTTGTGGAGAGCTGTGGTGACTCACTTGCCTTTATAAATGTTCCCAAGTGGCCCGGAATTGCCATAGGAGGGGTCTAGCCCTAGGCATCAATCAAGCCTACCTGGTAGCCCTTCCAAAACTTCAAAGTTCCCTGCCACCAGCCTCATTCAATGCTTGTTCTCCAGTGTCTACAGAGCCACAAGCATCTCTCCCTGGGTGAGTCCTGATAATAATTAGTGATGTGTAATGGTTAAGAGCACAGGATTCAGAGCAAAGCCAAACTGGATTTGACTCTGGGTTCTGCTGCTTACAAGTGGGATGGCTCTGGACAGGTTCTTTAATTTTTTTGAGACTCAGTGCCGTTTTCTGTACAATGGGATAAAACCACCTACTTTGGAGTCCTGTTGGGTGAATTAAATGATACTAGGTATGTAAAATGTTTTTAGTATAATACATTTCTTGTTTTGAACTTGAGGTCACTGGGCTGACAAGATATAAAGCTAATTGGGGTCAGAGTTTAGATTTTCTCCCCATTAAGACTTGTTGCAACTGGTGACACTTTGGGCAGGCGCCATCTTGGTAAGAAAGAGTTCCAAAGGCCGGAACACTCTAAGATTGATTCTCAGAGCTTGTGTTTTCCATGTTGTGACTCCAAGAGACAGAGTGACACAAATAGCAGGAACAGAAGCTGCTTTGCCTTCCTTTTGAGCCACTGAAAACCTAAAGGAAGCCCAGCTCCAAGCTCCATGGGGAGGACCCATGCAGGCGTGCTCCTATTTTCTGTGCTGTACAGTCAATGAAACGTCATCTTCTCAGAACAGGGGTAGGTATTTATTCTGTACTCTGTTTTGAGTAAAATACACTTTTCTTTTAGGGCTACTTTGCATTGCCAGCCGTAAGAGTGTGTTTTTCTTCTCTTCTTGATTTGTGAACCACTGGAAGAAAGTGGTAATGGATGGACTGAGAGTGGCTGTGTGTCCCCTTTCAGGATGACGTAGGGGGGTTCTGGGCCTGAGCCCTCAGCCATCTCAAACAGATGTCACACCATGAAGGATGATTAGCCCTCTGGGCTCCAGAATGTTCCAGAACAACAAAAGGGTGAATTGTGACACATCACAAAATAAAAGGCAGACACGTTTCTCAGGCACGCTCCCAGCCAGTGGAACAGACCAGCTGGCCTGGCTCATCGATGAGAGATGCTATTTGACTTGTCATTTCAGTTGCCAGGCAGTACATCTGTAGCCCAGGACGTGCCCACTTGTCTCTGAGATCTGCATCTGCTCCTGGAACTCATTCAAAGGGAACAGCCCTTGGAATCAAGGTCCATGGCAGAGAAACACGGCTTTCAATCTGTCCAGAGTGGAGGCTCTTCCTTGGATGCCACCCCTGGACATCTTAGAACCTCTGAGCATGGTTTCCCAGATCTCAGCCCCTCTATGGAATATTTTTAAAGTAGCTTTGGTGTGTTTGGGGACTTCCAAATAGGTTTTATGGAGCTCAGTAAATGTGCAGGGTGAGGATGGAATAATGGACAGGGGCCAGGGCTTATATGACATCAAAGGGATTTGGCCCTTGAGCCTCCACACAAGAAACGTATACTGACTCCAACTCTGCCCAGCCTCCTCTCTTTTTTAGTTAGACTCTGCCAGCTCATATGCTGTTTTTGGTTGTGGCCTCTAATGTTTTTGTATGAGTATTATCAGTGATATACTCTTTCACCTTGGTGGCTGTCATCAGTCAGAGTTCAGGGCAGGAACAGAAACAACTTCTTTTAACTGGGGTGCTGCTAACTGCCATGTTAGATAAACTTCATGATCCTAGTGCCTTAGCAAATATTAATAGCAGGTTTTTTTCTCCTTCACTTTGGTGGCCACTGTTTTAACCAATTTGTCCTTGGTTGTTGCTTCTATAACATCTTCCTCATCCCCAACACCTTTTTTTTCCCCACATGCCAGTTGCGATTTTGTCTGGTGCCACTAGGATGGGAGAGAGCTTCTCTTCCAAGGTGACTCTCTTCCAGACAGTGAGTCAGGAAGCCAAGCTTATTCCATATCTGGTGGCTCAACCATCTCCACACTTAGCTCCCAAGGTCATTGGGTTTATCTGCGTCAGACATGTAGACAGGAGAAGAATATGGAGGGTCTTGGGCAGTTTAGATCAGGTCTATCCAACACTCCCAGTCACAACCCATCAACATAGGGTCACATCTAACTCCAGAAGAGGCTGGAAAACATATACTCTTGCTGGGTATATAGGAGAAAAGAAAATGGGATGATAAGCTCTCAGCCAGTCTGCCTCACCATGCTAGTTATAACAAAGAGAAAGGATTTAATACAGGGAATTAGGCACTTACAAAATCACTGGAAAGGCCAGAGGAACAGCAACCAGAGGCTGCCATTTAACAATTGGTGTTGAAGTCACACCCCTGTCAACAACCCCGAAATCAATAAACTGCATCTATCACTAACCACTGGTGTGATTCCCATGCCCTCCAAACTGGTACTGAAACATATAACCCATCTTCTGCCAACACTCACCTCTGCTGGTGCCCACTTCCCACTTGCACACCTGGAAAGCCTTCCACCATCCAAGGGCAGTGTCGTCACCATAAGTGGGTCTTGTTGACTGAACCTATAATGAATCTAGAACTGTCCTAGAATAGGAGGCTGAGAAATGTAGTGTTAATCTTCCCTGCCTGTGATACAAGGAAGATGATGGAAAAAGCTGAAAATTGATGCCGTGCCAATAGACAATATCTGGCACAGTGACCTCACTTGGTGACTGCTCCTTTCACCATCACTACTGTTCTACCTGGTCTCTGGTGACTGCTTCTTTTGGCACCTCCTTCATCCCCTGGGCATTCATCACCTTTTTTTTTTTTTCATGCTCACATCCTTTGGTGGCTTTGCCTGACGCCAACATAGTGGGAGAGAGTTTCTCCTCTAACAGTGGTCATTCTGAATGAACTTTCGAAGGGGTGCTGACATTTACAACTTCATAGTTCCTCGCCAGACTCCATCAGAGAAGCTGGAATGGTTCTCCCATGGTGAATGAGGTACCCACCAGGGTCCTAGGAGAGGCTTGGGTCTCCTCAAGTTCTTTCTGAGGATAAGAATAAGAATCTTTTCTATTTGCGGAACCACCCTGAAACTTCCAGAATTTGGGGTATGCCATGTCCTTCATCATTTCCCTCCATTTATCATCCCTGAAATACTGGTTGACATTTTCCCCCAGCAGACTTGGGATGGCAGGCTGCCTTTGGAAGGTGATGCTGTGCGATAGGAGCGGTGCAGATAGAAACCACCCCAGGGCCTTCAACGGGCTCCGATCTGCTACCGAAGAGAATTGGGGTGAGTACTGTCTCATGGGTTTCCTTTCCAATGATACCACACAGTTTGTCAGTGTGCTTAGAGCCATCCTGGGGAGGGCTGCACTGCACAGTCCCCACTGAGACCATCTGCTGTTTGCTGGAGGCTGGGTGGCAGATTTTCTAGCAAGATCTCAGAAGTCACAGAATGAAGGCGAAACTGCCCTGGGGAGGATGGATCCTGGCAGCGTAAGCTCAGGGAGTTAATTTGGGAAAGAAAGTTTATCATAACAGTGTTCTAGTTGCTGCTGAATAAAACACTCAGAGAGCATTTCTTCTCCCAGCAGAAAAATAAAATACTCTGGTGGCAATAGAATGATTGTTCTTTTTAAATGTTGTGTTTGATAAAAATCAGATGGTTGTCGTCATTTGACCTCAGCAGTGCTCTCGCTCCTGATCCTCCACTGGGCATCCTAGGGGCACAGGGGGGACACCATGTCCTGGGGCTGTACTGGGGCTCTCTCACGTAAGCAGATGGGGAAACAGCCATTTGAGCCCAGAGAAGGTATAGCCAGCTGCAAACAGCCCAGTAAATACGGCTGTTACACATCTGTAGGTAGTTAGTTCTACAGCATGCAGCTAATGGTGCTGGTATTTAAGTGGCCATTAGTGGACCCTGGATTCCGTGCACCCAATCAAGAAGTAGCCCGGAAGCTCTCTCTCGGTGCTGCTCTGCTGTCATTTGGCTGCAGACCCAGCCAGCAGCAGAGCTCGAGTTTGCATGACTATCATCACTGCCTGTAGGGAGAGAAACTTAATTTTATCACCAGGAGAGAGGAGATTCTGGAGTGGGCCCACAGCAAGGGGGCATCTCAGAGGTGATACGTCTCAGAGCTGGTACTTCCTTGGGCCCTCTCCTGCGTGCTTGAGAGCGCCAGCCCAGCCTGTTATGCATTTCCAGGGTCTGGTTCTCATTAACCCTGAATTGACAAAACCTGGAGCCAGTTCGCCCTAGGGAGTCAATATTCTGGAGTACCAGGTTATTCCCTTTAAAGTGTCGCAGCGCAGGGGGAAGGGCTTATTTCCCTGAGTGCCTCACGGGACCAGAGAAGCCTGCATGAGCCTCTCATAGGTTCCCGAGGCCCCCAGCTGCTGAGAGCCACACCTTGAGCTAAGGGATTTGTTCGCAGTCAAAATGCAAGTATCTTTGGCCAAGAGAATTTATTCAGAATGGTTTGTTTTTCACACCTGGCATGAGACTTTGAGTCACCAGGCAGCTCAGAGGCTTTGAGGAAGGTGAGGCTAAGGACAGATGAGGGCCATCTCCGACGGCTTACAGGACAGAAAAAGGGGAGACAATGGCAGGAAAACACACTTTACCTACCTTTGCGAGCCCGACCCCACCTCTGCCCCTTGGGAAAAGCTCTTGCTTTTTTTCTTCCTGTTTTTTCACAGGTATTATTAAAAACCACCACCACCACTACCACCTTCTCCTAATAAGCTACGTGCTGCCTGGAAAAGCGCGGTGACATGGACCCTGCTGGCTGAGCCTTTCGTTCTGCCGCTTCGTCTTGTTTTTCCTGGGCTGGTCTGGACTAGGCTTGTTGTCCTGGTCTAATTATTAATATGGGTCCCTTTCACTCTCAGAAGGTTCTAGTTTGAATGATCAATCGTATACTCACCCTATTTGTAGGCACCTTATAGGAAAATGTCATTTGTTTTGTCTCTTTTGTTTAATCTCTTCATTTTTTATTTCTTTTTTTGGGGAAGCAGCAAGGAGACACAAGCTTCTACTTTCACACAGCAATTCAGTGAGAAGGGGAAACATGAGTTGAATGGGAAAATACCAGGGCAAGCCTGAAAGAAACCAAGTGATACAAGCAGGCAGGTTGCAGTGGAAATAGGGTTCCTCCTCAGGCCCCTGATGCTTGCTGGGGTCACCACTCAGCAGCAAAGCGGTGGCATAATTGCCTTGGGGAGAAGCTTTGGGAAGCTGGCATGGTGGCCTAGGCTCCTGATGGTCCAGTAGCCTGAACAGAGCTTTTTGGGTACAGTATACTGAAGATGTGGCTGTGGGGTAGGAGTAGCATGTGACAGAGGTACTCACACCGGGGTAGGGCACAGTCACATCTGCTCCCAGCACTAGCAGTAAAGTGAAGATTGGTAACTTGACCTGGCTGCCTCAACTGTGGAGAAGGATTCTTGGAATTAGGAAAGATGGGCCAAGCAAGGTGGCTTTGGGCAGTTAGCTCTGCTGGACTGATCTGCGTCCATATCCCAGGGTGTTTGGAGATCTGTACACACACACACTCACACAGTTCCATCCATAGTATTTACTACATAGCAGATGCTCAGCATATAAATGTGTCCTGGGAGGGGATAGTGGGGACAATGGAAGCAGGTCTGGAGTTGGGGGCAATCCGATTTGGGCTCACATCCTCCCAGCTCCATGACTGACTAGCTATGTTACTTTGGTCAGGTTTCTTAAACTTTCTGAGTCTTAGCTCCTTCACTGCAAAGTGTGGCAGTTGGGAGGAGGACCTGGTAAAAATGCCTTCCAGTCCTTAGCTCCAGGTCTGATGCATAGGATGGGTCCACTGCTTCTCCTCATCCTTACTCCAGCTGTAGTTTTAAGAACCTTTAAGTTGAGCAGGGGGAGGTTCGTAGAAGAAGAATACAAACTCTTTTCTGGCTAAAGAAGCATGCCCACAGTCAATCTTTTATTTAGTTACAGATTTCATATTCCTTTCGGGCAGCATCCAGTGACCCAACTGACCCCACTTCGTAGACTCTATAGGGGCCCAGTATGTACCTGGCCTCTGGCTTGCTAAATGTATAATTGTTGTTATTGCTGCTGAAGGAAGAAACGAGTGGGGCCAAGGGCAGGAGACTGTTTGTTTTAGGGGAGAGCCACAGATCTCAGAGTGATGTTTTGGCTCTTTGAGTTTCCTGCAGAGATTAGCTTGGGGGTTTGTCTGTCGAAGACACTGCTCAGGGCCTGTTCCTCTTTCTGTTTCCTCTGTCCCCAGATGATAAGAGGCTCGCAGGGTCTGTCCCCCAGAAAACTGGCCTGCTCTTGCCCGATTCTATTGTGCATCATCTTGTTTGGCCTTGGCTCTCCTGTGTTCTGTGCTGTGAGCAGAATATCAATTGGTGTGGAGCAGAAGAAGCAAGCCAGGCGCTTCTGGCCCAGTGCATGCATTATCGGGGGAAAATGATGCTACATGCTCAGAAAAATCATTCCTCTCCTCATCTTATACATTAGCTCAGGATCTCTGGGATTATGAATCCTTATTCCCATAGAGAGTGCTTTAAAAGGAAAAAGAAAAACTACTACCAACAAAGGAATCAAAACGCAGCTCGCTGGGCAGCTCCAAAGAGGAGCATGGGTAGTAATGCCACCTGGAGGTCCTCAGAGTTCTCCTCCCTCCCTGATCCCGCTTTTTCTCCTTAGTATCACCCCCACTTTGGTTGCTTTATCACAAGACTTGCAATCTCATTGGGACTGTCAGGCTGTGGAGCAAAGGACAGGGTCCTGCTTTCTAGAAGAGAAAGGTCATGCAAAGCATTGGGTTTTGTGTCTGGGGGTCTACCCTGAGAAATAGGTTTATCGTTTATACTGATTTTGTTACAGACACACTGACAATCAGAGCTAGAAATGGAAAATGTCATCTAGATGGACTCCTTTGTCCTAGAGATCAGGAAATCGAGACCAAGAGAAGGTAGGTGACTTGCCCAAGGCCCTCACACAGGTAAGCCTGACTGCTTCATTGCTTTGCCTGTTGAAGAAACATGCTTCAGGTTCCCAGGGGGAAAATAGGCCAATGTTCCCCTTTCATTTTCTTCCAGAGTCAAAACATTCCTATTTGTTCTCAATTTATGTTTCTATTTGTTCTCAATTTACTAGCCAATGACTAGTTCTAGTGTTAAGTACTTAATATAATTTGCTTTACTAGCTACTTGCTAACCGCAGAAAGTAGTTTTCTTTGACCTTTTATAATCCATATTCCTCCCACGGAAAAGAAATTCCAGTCATCAGTAGTTTGGTGACATTGGCATAAAAAGGTGAATTACTTGGCAGAGAACCAGAGTTCCATTCCCGAAGGTCATGTTTTTCTCTACAAACACCCTATACTCCCTTATAAAGGAAAATGTAGAAGGAAAAGGACACTTGGGAGACTTCAGTTCTCGCCTCCACCCTTTCCTAGCTGGATGACTGGAGGCAAAGAACCTGACTCTAAGCCTCTGTTTCCTCAGCTGGCTCTACTATGGGTCTCATAATTGTGCTATTTTGTAGAGTTGTCATGTGGATTACATGCATTGACATATACTGGCGGCGCCAAAAAATGTGTACACATTTTAAGAAAGGAAAAAAACTATTAAAATTTTAATATATACCGATAACAAAAGATGAATACAAGTCACGTTTGACTTCTGCACTTATAAGAGGTGCTCAAAGTGTTCCCATCAGCGTCCAAGACACTTCGTTTTTATTTTTTATTTATTTATTTATTTTTTAAGACACTTCTGATTATAGCGAACTACTGCTTGAGCTACGTTGGCCAAAGTGTCCACTTGTGTACATTTTTATGGTACCCCTGATATTTACTATAGGTAAAGTTCTTAATACCATACCTGGCACATAGTAAATCTTCAATAAATATTATTATTGTTAATATATACTTACCATGGAAAGATCTGAAAGTTTGTAAAAGTATGAAGAAGGAAAGCTGCCTCCGTTTCATCCCTCAGAGTTCCCACTGTGGGCTCATCATGGTATTATAATGGATGCATAATTTAGGAGGCTGCTTTTTTTCCTGTAGCATTCTTTTGTGAACATCTTCTCACCATCTTCAAACACATGATTTTTAATGTCTACAAAATATTTCATAAATAGGCATACCATAATTTATTTAACTATTTTCTTGTTGTTGCAATTTAGTTAGTTTTTCTTATATTTTTTCCTTTAGACACATCCTGGCATAGGAAACCGTTGTCTGCATTTTGATCATTTTCTTAGGATAGGTTCCTAGAAGCAAAATTATTGGGTTGAAACATAAACATATGTCAGAATCTTGATTCAAACTGGCAAGTTGCTTTGCAAAAAGAAGCAGTGCTTATTTTGTAAAGCTCATTTTCCAAGGCTGCACCTGTCCACATTTCCCATTGGGCTATTTTTGTAAAAAAGGGTAGAGAAATACTTAATTAACACCCTTGATCAATCAAGAGTCAATTTCTTCCTCCTTCTACAGGGCTGCATATGGGACCCTTGGAAATGTCCCCGATTTGGAGCTTCTTTGGCGTCTCCTCCTCAAGTAACCCCCACGTGCCCTGGTTTGGGGAGCTACCCAAACCTGAGCTGATCTCATGACCTCAGCTGATCTAAGCTAGTCTTCTGATTGGTGGAATGGTGCCCTCCATCATTCCCATCTTCAGAAGTTTGCAGAACAGTTGAGCCCATAGATGCTTTGCTTAGTTTATTGCTTTATGGATAAATGCCTCTCATTTGCTAGAAAGCTTTCGCTTCAGTTTATCCCCCCAAATCCATGATGGTTTTGGTCCTTAAGCAGCACTCTCCAGGTGCACACTCTGTCTCCACAGTGTGTGGGTGGCAGCCACGTCACAGGGGTGGTTTGTCGGTACCTCTCTACATCCAGCACAGGGACTGCTTGTTACATAGCTCAGGTATTGTTAAGCTTCTTCTCAAGTTTCCTTCTTTGGATCCAGAATCTTTACCTTTTCTGGAATCACCTTTTTATTTCCACTGCCCCTCCCTACAGTTCAGGGCTCCCATTCTTTCTGCTCCAGGTGCTACATCCTTATCTAATTGGTCTCTCTGCTGCCAACCTAGTCTTCCTCCAATTTGTTCTGCACACCGTTGCCAGATTAATGTTCCTTAAACAAAGTTCTGAGGCTGCCGCTGTTCACTGATGAGCAGATCAAGTGCACTCTCAAGGCCATCCATTGTGTAGACTCTGTTTCCTGGTTACCCCCTAATACTTTCCAGCCAAACCGTTAACATATTTACTCGCTGTTTCCTGAATGGACCCAATCCTTGTCAGATTCATCATTTCCCTTTGCCTTAATTGCCCTCTCTTTTCCCATTGTCTCCCTTGAACTTTCATTTATCAGTGCCCATCCTACCTACGTACATGGCGTCTGTCCGAAGGCCCCTTCACCAGAATGAACGCTCACCCACCATAAACATAAAGCACATTACAAGTTTTCAGTTGTCCTCATAAGACAAGGATTTCTAGTCTTCCCTTTGTCCCATTCTTGGTAGGTAATACAGATTCCCTACCTTTATTATCTATCTTGTGTTATCTAATCCTGTACCTAAAACCTCCTGGAAGGCAGGACAGTGCCTGCCTCCTCTCGGTATCCCTCCTATCACCACCCCAGAGAGCTTTGCGCATGCCCAGAGACCAGTGCTCTGATGCAGCCACCTGCCACCGTGGGAGCAGCACCACTGCTGGGATTTATTGCCTTTCCCAGGAGAGGCAATTATAACGCTTTATCTTCCTCCTTTGGCTTGCAGCCAGTGGCTCTTCACCTAGTCTCTAATTTTCTTTTTGTTTAAAGGCATATTCTGTATACTTAGTCAAAGCAAAAACCAAACCAAACAATGGCAATGAGAATTCTGCTGCTTATGGAAAGCCTACTATGTGATACATATGGGATCTCACTTATTAATCTCCATAAACATCTATTAAATTAGATAGTATTACCCTACTGTATGAATGAGAAAATGGAAGCTCAAAGAGGTTAAAAACCTTGTACCAAAGCCCACAAAATTATAGTAGATTAGAGTTGACATTAAGAGTCGAGTCCAGGTCTATTGGTCTACATCCTTTCCAGCATGTCCCACTAGAAAAGGATGAGTGAAGGGTGGGGAGGATGTCAGGCTCTGGCTGGGTTTTCCTGGGATCTAACACCAAGAGGCTTCTCAAAGGGGGACGTGCATACTTTTATTGCAGTTTAATTATGCTAAGCCCCTGCTTCCTCTCCATCCTGCTGCAAGGCCTATGAGAGGACAGGGAAATGGGTAGAGCTTCTGCTTGGGTCTGAGTACCTTTGGTGAGGAGCACGTAATTTATAGGGCCCCAAAGGTCTTTGTGCACATACTGGGTGCTTCTCTTGGAGATCTCTACAGCTCCCAGATCTTTCACTGCATCAGTGGGCAAAATGTACACTTGGCATTAGATTATGGGAAACCTGATGCTTTGCTGCACTCTTCCAGTTATCTGCCTGCTCCAGGAAGACAGCTGGAAATGGGTATAGTATATGCTAAGATTAAGATGATCTCAAATGTCTTACTTTAAGCATCAAAGCTGGGTATGTTGGGATAATGCAACACATTCATTTTTAAAGAACTCTAGAAAACAACATCCTAACATAGTGCTTAAAATAGTTATTTACTGGGTAAGCAAATGAATGAATTCAGGGATATAGGAATGAATGAGTGGTATTTAAAGTTTTGTTTTTCATGGCAAGCAGTAGGGGAAAAATGAGAAAATGGTATCTTCCAATTATTAGCAGCGTTACTTTGGGTAACTTATTTTGAGGCTCAATTTTGTCATGTGTAAAACGGTGATGCTAATACCTGCTGTCAAGAACTGTGAAAAGTCTGAAACTTCCCCCTACTTCCAGCTTGCTTATTAGCCTGCCACAATTTCAAACATTCTGACAGAAGACATGGGTGTTTGGGTCAAAGAGACCGACTTTATTACTCATGGTATTGTAAAACATGAATATCACCATATTTGTGTAAGTTCCTCTTGCAAATGGCTCAGGTGCATGCCTGCACAGATGGCAAACTGTGCTCTAGGAGAGGGGCCCCAGGCTTAGGGTCCTGAATTTATAAGGGGCAGTAAGCATGCCTGCCCTTTCCTCTGGAAGGTGACACTATCTCAACCTTTCCAGGCTGTTTGCTAATGTCCTTGAGAAGATGTTCTGGAACAAAAGGAGCTCTTTGCTTTGCTTGTAAGACATGCAGAAATGCATGAGATCTATGAAGAACTGTCTCCCTACGAAACCTTGTGGATTTTTTAATAAGAGGATTAAATGATCTAACATATTGTGTCAGGATAATTCAGGCTACACAGCAGTAACAAATGACTTCCCAAATTTCAGTGCCTTAAACCTCCAAAGATGTGTGTTTTGCTAATGCCACTGACTCACGGGGACTCGGCTGGGAGCTCTGCTCTGGGTCGTCCTCACTCTGGGCCCTAAGCCGAAGGAGGCTTCACTATGTGGCACAGGGCCAAGGCAGAAGAGAAGTGAGCGTGCCACATAGCATGCTGACTCTTAAAATGTCATCCTGGAAGTGACGTGCATCACTTCTGCTTCCATGTCATTGTCCAAAGCAAGTCACATGGCTAAACTTAACTTCAAGGGGGAAGGGAAGTGTGGCCAGGAGAAGAACCTGAAATATTTATTTGGTGGGTAGCACGAAATACTGCTACACAAAGCAAAGTCCTTGCACAAGGCCAGGCACGATAAAAATGGAAGCTTCCCTCTTTCTTTCCACTCCTGGGACCATGAGCTTGGCCAGGGTCAGGAGTGGAGGGTCTTCAGTTCAGGGGAAACTCATACTGGTCATCGATTCAGATTGTTCTCTGGCTATCCGTGGCTGCGGTCAAGAAAATTTGCAGAATTCCTCGCATACAGTTATGTGCCCAAGTGTGTAAATCCAACTAATCAATACTCATTATTAATATGCATTCCAGCAAACAACTCTGTTGGTCAACAATAAAAAAGAAGGAGAATAGAATTTCTCACAATCCCCAAGTATTGCACAGAGATAATAACTAGATTGAGAAAGAGAAGAAAAATGTTGATTTATCTTTACTCATGATACAATTCAATTACAGTTTCAATAACTGAAAGTCTTCCTCACTGGAACTGGTCCCCCCATCTGACTAGAAATCATTGAATGCCAAAGACTGAACTCAACATTACAGATCATCATGGCCTCCATGTTTTAAACTAAAACACAAAAACAAAACCTGCTAAACAGGTCTTAATTAATTTCTTCAATAAATATTTTTTGAGACCTCCCTATTTGTCAGGCTCTGTGTTAAGGATCTGAACATAGAGTGAGAAGAAAAACAGAGGTACTGACTCCATGAAGCTTACAGTCTAGAGTATCCAAAAGATCATCATAAAAGCTAACCCTTATTCATGGCTTGCTTACGAGGAGCTGGGCGCAGGGCTGTTCCATATATGTGCATCTCAAAAGACTCAACAGCCTTGTGGTGGTTTATTACTCACAAGAACCCTATGGAGGTAGTGAGTACACTTTTGAGTCAGTGTAGTCAAGACTTAGAAAAGTCAAGTCTGGGAGTGCCAGAGTTGCAAGGACAGAATATAGGTAGGTCTCGGGATTCAGGTAACCAAGATTAGAGATGCATTGGCACCTGGACATTTTCACTAGCCTGCACCACAAGAACCAGCCTTGTTCACAAGCTGTGGATCCTCCACCTCCAGGCTATGCCTTCTCTTAGTTAATATTCTCTGTCAGTGAATGAATTATTCAGAAGACTTATTGCACACCTATTTGGTGCCAGGCACTGTGTGCCTACAATTCCTACAATTATCTGCAAGGGCAGGAAAGACTATCATCCAGGATTCAACCCACCATGTCTGAGCTAGAACGCTTCCCAGAGGCACGCGCTGCTCCTCCGACTGTCAGCTCACCTGACCAGTGGACGCTCCTAGACCTATAACCATGGCCCCTGCCAGACATCCCTAGGTCCCCCTGCAATAAAGCCACGTTATGAAATCCAGGCAGCTCTAGCAGAATCAGACTCTCTTTGGGAACACCTGCCTCTCCTTGCTGTAGCAGGACAATTTGCTTTTACTCACCTGGTCTAATGAATTCAACAAGCATTTGTGGAACAACTTCAAAGTGGCAGGCCCTGGAGACTAACCAAGTGGGCCCAACACAGCTCTGCTCTGGAAGGGCTGAAAATCAAGAGTGTGGGAGAGGCTGAGAACCACCGCAGCTGCAATACGGGAAGACTTACACTTGAGGCTAGAGCAAATAAAATGCAACAAGGCGAGCCCGGAGCCAGAGTGAGAGACGCTCCTGCTAAGGAATCCAGGAAGGTCCTGGGAGGAAGTGTGATATGTCAGGGCCTTGAAGGATGAGTAAGTGTCATGTGGAAGATCTGGGGCAGTGAAGGGGGTGGAGGGAAAGGGTGACTGTGAAGGAGCCAAGTGGAGGGGCAGAAGAAGGTGCTGTTTCTTCCCAAAAGCTGGTAAGTTGAAGGAGTTGTTTTTCCGGAACTCTCAAAGTCTGACCTACTTTCATAGAGGCCCTGGGGAGGAGTGGCTTATAGGAGGCAGGTGCAGGCCGAGGGGCTGCCTCACAGATGAGCTGAGAAGAAAGGACGCTGTGGACACTTGGAAGTCTCATCTGAAAGGGAGCCATCTGGTGCTTTGTACTGAGCAAACTTCTTTTTCTTTTCTGCAGGACTCTGGGCTCTGGTGTCTGCTGTACTGTCCCCTGGGGCTTTGTGAGGGTGGAGGGACTGGTGGTGGCTCCCTGGGCTGGTAAAGGGATGCATCCATGCCTGAAGCCTGACAGGTCCCAGCCTCCGCACCTCTGCAGAGAGCGGTCCCCACAGCAAGCTGGTGAGCAGAGAGCTGTCTCTCTAGGAACCCCCGGGGTCTCCACAGCCTCCGTGTGCCCTTGCGGGAGAAGCATGAGTTTTTAATCCCGGCCAGTTACATCTGGAAAAAAGGCAATCCAAATGTTAATCCATCTGGAGCGAGAACGCGTCCATGTTTTCTACCGCCTGTACCTTTTGTTTTTCGTTTCTGGATCTTTATGTCTCTTTATGAAACCTGAACAAACCCCTGCCAGCCTGTCTCCTATGCTTCAGGCAGCCTTTTAAACATGACTTTGTGCTTGGTCTGCTTACACTCCTCACTAACGGCTCCTTTCATCTGGATGTGGCACAGCTCTTGAAATAGCTAAACAAAGTGTCTCTACACCCCCATGAGGAAAGAGGGGACCATAACTCGCTTTGCCCTGCCTGGGAGGAAAGGACACGTGGATAGTCCAGCCCCCCGAGTCCCCCAAAATCAACAGGAGCGCTGCCCACACCACCCTTCCTTGTATCCTTCTGCAGGAGTGGACTTACACGTTCAAAACGGAACTTGGTATATTTCTCCCTGAACCGGATACTCCTCCTGTGCGCCCTGTTTGGGAAAATGGCCTCAACCAATCACCCAGGCCCTGAACTTTCAACTCTCCTAGGCTTTCGGGACTAAATGGCCTTCCCTGTGCTCATGCCTCTTTTCTAGTTCCCTGTGACCCTTTAGGGCAGCCCGTTTGCCTGGATTCCTACCACAGCTTGCTCTTCACAATCTCTGTTCCTACTGTATTTTCCTCTTAATCTACCCTCCAGGCTGCTGTTGGAATAATCTTTCTAAAATACACACTTAGTTATGTCATGACTCTCCTACAGGTTCATATTTAAACCCCTTAGCCTGCATAGAAGCTCTATGCTCCATGCCCAAGCCCACCTGTCCAACCTCATTTTTTACCTGTGCTCCTCCATACTCTTTATACCAGCCATTTGGAACCACTTCCTGTTTCCTGGATATGATGCATCTTGCCTTTGCACATGCTCCAAGCACTTCTCTCACTTCCTGTCAGGGGAAACTCTACATCCCACCCCATCCCATCAAAGACCAGCTCAAGAGTGGTCTCTATTCTGAACACCAGATGGAACTGACCACTTGTTCCTTTGGGTCATGTTGTAACTCCATTGGTTTCTGTTAAAGCACATGGTTAGGTATCACACTTACTACTTGTTTGTGTATTTCATCCTGTGCCCCCGATTATCTGTGCATTCTTTCTCAGCTAGTGTGACATCATATTCATCTTGGCTTTGCCAGGGCCCAGTACAGTGCCTTGCAAAGGGTCAGTCCTTAAAGTTTGCTGAATGAGTAGGATCATCACATGTGTTCATGGGAAAGGCAAAATGAATAGACAGGGAAACTGAGGCCAAGGGCCGTTAAGAGATTTTCCCGGACTCATGCTGTTAATTGAAGTACCAAATCAATGACTAAAACCCATGTCTTCTGGTTTCTGCATCAATTACACTTTTCTAGCCCCTTAAACCAACAAATCTAGCAAGCTACTTTAGGGAAGAATTTGTATCTCTCTACGTGTTCCAGATCACATTAACTCAAATATTAAACCAGTATTTTTGAGTTTTAATATACGCCAGAGACTTTGTTAGAAATTGAGATTACGGAACATAAGACAGAAAGGTACCCTTTCCCACAGGAAATTTTGTACTGGAAACAGAACAAAAACAAAAGTAAACAAAGCAAAACAAAACAAAACAAAAAAACAGTTAAAATAGTAAATAAATAAGATATAATGTGAGCTGGCAGGAGCCAGACCAGTTAGAAGCTTGGAGATCATGTTAGGGAGCCTGGATTTTATCTTAGGAGCAGTCATTGACTTTTTAAAGCAGGGAGTTGATGGCTGCAGGGATAAGAGTTTGGAATAGAGTGGATGCAGGAAGATGAGTTAAGAGTTATTGCACTGCTCCTCAAGAGAGATGATGGTGGCTTAGACCAGGGTGGTGAGAGTGGAAGTGGGGAAAAGTGAACTGATTTGAAATTTGTCTTAGAGAAAGCCTGCCTGTACTTGCTGAAGGATTGGTCGGGGTGAGAATCTTTGGTCTGGAAGAATACTCTCACTTGTCTGCATCAAGCTGATGACTGCAGAGGCATAAGTTAGGAATCGTGAGTCATCAGGTATTCCAATATTCAATCATCACTAGTTATTTCTGTGAACCATCCCACAATACTTTATATTTTTAAAGATTTTTATTAAAATATAGCTAACATACAATATATTAGTTTCAGGTGTGCACAAGTTATTCAACATTTCTATACCTAAAGAAGTGATTACCATGATAAGTCCAGAAACCACCTGACACTGTACCATGCTATCACAATGTTATTGATTATATTTCCCATACTGTACCTTACATCCCCATGACTTATTTGTTTTATACCTGGACATTTTGACCTCTTCTTCCCCCTAGCCTTTCCCCCCCTTTAAAATTTTTCAATTGCAGTTGATATTCAGTATTATTTTATATTAATTTCAGGTGTACAGCATAGTGGTTAGACATTTATATAATTTAAGACGTGATCCTTCTGACTAGTCTAAAACCCATGACACTATATGTAATGATTATCATATTACTGATTATATTCTCTATGCTTTACTTTACATCCCCATGACTATTTTGTAACTACCTACTTGTACTTCTTAATGCCTTCACCTTTTCCACCCTGTCCCCCAACTTCCTCCCATCTATCACCCCAATAAATCTAGTACCCATCTGACACCATTCATAGTTATTACAATATTATTGACTATATTCCTCATGTTATACCCTACATTCCCATGACTACTCTGTAGCAACCAATTTGTACTTTTTAAAAAAGATTTTATTGGGGAATTGGGTGAGGGGAACAGTATTGGGGAACCAGGGAAGGGAACAGACAAGTTGCTGTCCTTTTGTTCTTCAGTCTAGTTCTGGAGGATATCTGTTCACTGGCCCATGTTGGTATTGTGATCATTGCGCTCTTCCCAGGTGAAGCAGTTGCTCGTCCACCATTGGAAGGCCATTCACGGCAGCTCATGGCAGCTCATGAAAGCTCACACTAGCTGGTGGCCAGCTCCACTGCAGCCTATGCCATTGCTGGTGATTCTCTGCAACCCAGCTCCAGGTTGAGCTGTTGTTCACCAACTTAGCTGTGGAGGGCGCAGTGTCACTGGCCCTCATGTGGGATCCAAACCGGGGCCCTGATGCTCAGAGCTGGTGTCCCAAGCCAACTCTTAACCAATGTGCCACTTGGCCAGCCCCAATTTGTACTTCTTAATCCCTTCCCCTTTTTCACCCATTCCCAAACCCACTCCCTTCTGGCAACCATCAAAATGTTCTCAGTATCTATGAATGTGTTTCTGTTTTCTTTGTTTATTTTGTTGTTTACATTCCACATATAAGCAAAATCACATTGCAGCTGTCTTTCTTTGTCTGACATTCTTCACTCAGCACAGTACCCTCCAGGTCCATCCATGCCGCTGCAGATGGCAAGAACTTATTCCCTTCTATGGCCGAGAAATATTCTATTATATAAATGTACCAGCTACTCTTTATCCATTCATCCATCCACAGACACCCAGGCTTCCTCCACATCTTGGTCATTGTAAACAGTGTCATAATAATCATATGGATGCACACGTCCCCTCAAAGTAGTGTTTTGAATTTCTCTGGATAATTACCCAGAAGTGGGATTACTGGGTCCTTCTCTGTCACTTGTTATAGCCTTTGTTTTCAAGTCAGTTTTGTCTGGTATAAGTATTGCTATTACAGATTTGTTTTTTGGTTTTTTCCATTTTCATGAAATATCTTTTTCTCATCCCTTTACTTTTAGTCTTTGTGTGTCTTTCAATCTGAAATGAGTCTCTTGTAGGCAGCATATGTAAGGGTCTTGTTTCCTTATCCATTCAGCCATGCTATGTTTTGATTGGAGCATTTAATCCATTTACATTTAAAGTAATTGTTGATAGATATGAAGTTATTGCCATTTTATTATTCATATATATATATATATATATATATATATATATATATATATATATATATGTATGTATTGAGTCCCTTTAACATTCCTTGTAGTACTGGAACTCCTTTGGCTTTTTCTTGTATGGGAAGCTCTTTATCTGTCCTTTGATTCTTAATGATAGCTTTATTGTGTAGAGTAATCTTGGTTCATCGTTTTGAATATTTCCTGCCAATCCCTTCTGGCCTGCAAAGTTTCTGTTGAGAAATCAGCTGACAGTCTAATGGGAGCTCCCTTGTAGGTAACTAACTGCTTTTCTGTTGCTGCTTTTAAGATTCTCTCTTTGTCTTTAACCTTTGGCATTTTCATCATGATGTGCCTTGGTGTTGGCTTCTTTGGTTCATCTTGTTTGGGATTCTCTGCACTTCCTGGACTTGAATATCTACTTCCTTCACCAGATTGGGGAAATTTTCAGTCATTATTTCTTCAAATAGGTTTTCAATTCCTTGCTCTCTCTCTTCTCTTTTTGGTACCCCTGTGATGCAAATGTTGGTACACTTGATGTCCCAAAGGCCCCTTAAATTCTCCTTCTTTTTTTTTTGATTCTCTTTTCTTTCCACTGTTCTGATTGGGTGTTTTCTGCTACTTTTTTTGTTTTGTTTTGCAGCTTGCTGGTTTGATCCTTTGCTTTATCTAATTGCTTTATCTAATTGGCTGTTGATTCTCTCTAATGTATTTTTCATTTTAGTTACTGTAGTCTTTATTTCTGATTGGTTCTTTTTATGTTTTCTATCTCCATTTTTATGTTTCCTATCTCTTTGTTGAAATTCTTCCTGAGTTCATTGAGCATCCTTATAACCGGTGTTTTGAACTCTGCATCTGGTAGATTGCTTATCTCCATTTTGTATAGTTCTTTTCTGGAGCATTGTTCTGTTCTTTTATTTGGGACATATTTCTTTGTCTCTCCGTTTTGGCTGTCTCCACGTGTTTGCTTCTATATAGGGCTGCTATGCCCCCTGTTCTTAGTAGAGTGGCCTTATGCAATAGGTGTTCTGTGGGACTCAGTGGTGCAATCTCCCTGGTCATCAGAGCTGAGTGCTCCAGATGTGTCCTTTGTGTGGTTTGTATGTACCCTCCTGTTGTAGTTGAAACTTGATTGCTGTCTGCACATCAGTAGGAGGGATTGACCCTTAGGCTGACTGGTTATAAGGACTAGTTGTGAGTACATTGGAGGAATTGTTGTGCAGGGGCTGACCCTGAAGAGCGAGGTTGGCTTTAGCAAGGCCCTCAAGCCTCCCTGGTCTGCCCTTTGGGTTTGTCATCATTGGGGGTGGCCAGGTGATGCTCTGGCACAGTCTGAAGCTGGCCACTGGACCTGCCAGCCCTGGGGCCTCCTGGGAGGGGATCTGCTGTAGGCCAAGTTCAGCCTGTGCCCTGCCTGGGGCCACTTGGCATGAACCACAAAGCAATCCAGAGATGGCCACCACTTGTGCTGAGCTTGGAGATACCTCAAGAGGCCCAGCTACAATATAAGACCAGCTGTGGCTAATGCTGTGCTTAGGGTCTACTCAGCCAGAGGTATGGGACATGCTGAAGCAGATGCTGCTTGTTTGGGTTTTGTGAACATTTGAGAGATTTTAGGGAAGTCTACAGCATGTGCCAAACCAGGCTGTTTATACCAAAAAGCCCCTGGAAGCAGTAATAAGCCACTGGAAATGGCTTGGGTGTGCCTGAAAGTTGTTTGGGGCTTGGTTTCAGGGAACCACTGGGCTTGGCAGGATGAAAGGTGATAGCCAATTTGATGGAGACTTAGATATGATGTTTGCCTGTGTCTGCACACAGGGAGGGGGAGGGCTCAAGAAACAAATAATGGCTTCCACCAATCCCTCCATCTGGGAGAAAGCTGCCCCTCTAGCACTCACCCTGAAGCCAGTCAATTCAGTTTTCTCCAAATGTCCCTGGTGCCTTTCAAGCAGCTGCCCCAGTGCTGGAGCTCTGAGCCAGTGACTGTCAATAGTTGATGCTCAGCCCCTTTACAAGGAGCGTTTGTGAGTGTGGCTGCTTTCTATCTCACTCAGCCACAATCTCTGTTGGTTTCACAGCCAGAAGTCATGGGGACTTCTCTCCTACGCACTAAAACCCTGGGCTGGGAAAGAGCTGGGACCTTTCGCTCCTCAGGGGGTGACCTCCACAGCCAAGATATTCCTCCCTATTTTTAATGGTCATACATGGGTGTGGGTCCAGCCTGTTCTGCATCTCTGCCCCTTTTACCAGTCTTGAGGTGGCTTCTTCTGTATGAGGTCTGACAATTTAGTTTGTGAATTCATCCTAGAAAAACATACTCATTGCTGAATATCACTATAGTTACCATTGAAGTACTCCCCTTGGAAAGCTACGCATCAATATCAGCACCTAGTCCACCCTTCAAAGCAGTTTTGGAACTCTTTTTCAGAAATGGCCTTCAGAGCTGTCATCGTATTACCGTTGATGTCTGGGGGGTGGGGGTGGGATGATGTCCTGAATGTCACCAACATGTCTTCCTTTCAATATTTCCTTTATCTTTGGATAAAGAAGGAAGTCAGTGGGGGCCAGACCAGGGGAGTAGGGAGGGTCCAACACAGTTATTTGTTTACTGGCTAAAAAGTCCCTCACAGACAGTGCCATGTGAACTGGTGCTTTGTCATGATGCAAGAGCCATGGATTGTTGGCGAAAAATTCAGGTCATCTAACTTTTTCACACAGCCTTTTCAGCACTTCCAAATAGTAAACTTGGTTAACTGTTTGCCCAGTTGGTACAAATTCATAATGAATTATCCCTCTGATATCAAAAAACGTTAGCAACATTGTTTCAAGTTCACAAACTCAATTGTCAGACCTCGTATGTCCATAGTTGTAGGACTTCAGTTCAGCTAGACTTCACATGATTCTCAGTAATGGTTGTTCTGTGGTTTAGTTGTAATTGATGTGAGAGGAGGGGAGCACAGTATTGACGTACTCTGCTATCTTGACCAGAAATTCTCCCCACAATACTTCATTATGTGAACAATATTATCAAAGCCCTCCTTTGGGGGTCAGACTTTTTCTTGTACCTCCAAAGGCTGAGGACAGCAGCAATAGGCCCTGGTCTTGGTCTGACTGTGCCTTACAGTGACAGGAGGGCCAGCATGGTGTAGGAAGAGCATGGTATTTGAAGCAGTACAGGTCCTGTTTCAAGCTGTGTGACCTTAAGAAAATACTTTTAATCTCTCTAAGGCTTAATTGTCTCATCTGTAAAATATCATCAAGAATGCATACCATGGGGACTGGCCGAGTGGCGTGATGGTTAAGCGCTGGCTTGGGACACCAGCGGCCCCAGTTTGGGTCCCACATATGAGGGCCAGTGACACTGCCCTCAAAAAAAAAAAAAGGAAAAAAAAGAATGCATACCATGGGGCAGCTGCTCAGGTGGTTAGAGTGCAGGCTCATAACATCAAGGATGCACATTCGATTCCTGCATGGGCCAGTGAGCTATGCCCTTCACAACTAGATTGAAGACAACAACTTGACTTGGGGCTGATGGGTCCTGGAAAAACACACTGTTTCCCAATAAACTTAAAAAAAAAGCATAGAATTCATGTGAAAATTTAATGACATAAGTGAAGTACTCAGTAGGCACTGAGCAACTTCTGATTCCTCTCCCTAGGACCAGTAAGGGAACAGCAGAAGGCTTTGTTAAAAGAGGGAGCAGTCTTCACATCCCTTCCACCAGCTTGGGCCCCGATGTAACTGCACCCTCAGCACTGGAATCCTCATATGCCTGGAAAGGTGCTCACCTAGTTTTAAGGGAGAAAAATTTTCCTCCTGGTTTGTGGAAACCTGAAGAGGTCTGTAGACTATGGGGTGCAAAGTAATCCCTTTAACCAGTTAGTGGCTTGCACTCTTCTCTGTTCCCAGTGAGGACAACAACAGGTGAATAATGAAAACATGAAGATGCCTATCCTCAGCCAATACTGTGGCATTTGGTGTTTTGATTCTGGACCTGGGGGATAAGTGGAAAGCATAAGAGGAGACTGCTATGAAGACTGTTCTCTTACTGACTTTCAGATAAATGTGTAGTTTTAAGTTGGTGAGTAGGGAAGGGTACCTCTGTCTATGGAATCATCTGATGTAGGTCATTCCTGGCCCATAATTCACTTGGGCACAAGATGGTCTTCAGACAGGAAATCATAGAACTTAGAAGGTGGCCCTTAGGCAGGAAAAGGAATTTTATGGCTTTCTTGAGGCTCTGGCCTCTTTGATAAGGACTTTGAGGAGCCTAAAACAGGGATCACAAGCTGGTTTAACTTTGGCTGACTGGAGGTTGATACCTAGAGTACAGAGTCCAAGTCTGTACTCAGTAAGGGAGAGGGCTGTGATTGATTGGTAAATGTCTGCCATGAGCAGCCTAGGAGAAACATGCAGCCTGTTGGCTCCAAATTGGCCATCTCTGGTGCAGAGTCACAAGATCCTTCTAGGATGGCAGGGGCTCAATGTGACCTCTGGCACATGGAGGCAGCAGGGCAGCCTGACGGGAAGACCTCCCCAGAGGAATCATGTACTAAAGATGGATAAACTATGTGTGTAAAGCAGATGACCTGGTTGCTTATTATTTTTTGTTGATTTATCTTTTTTGATTCCTTAACAATTCGTGTAATCTTCCAAAAATGTGGCTGGGTCTCTGCTTTGTCATGTGGGGCTGGTGGAAGATGTCTGGGCTGGAGTATAAAGAAGAAGTGCAGCCTGGTGAGAAGAGTGGGGCAGGCAGTGGACAGCGCCCTAAGACCCCAAGCTCACGTCAGGGCCCAGGCCTCCCTCCTCAGGTGTGGATTCCCCCTCCAATGCTAGCTAGAGGCAAGCTGAATTCTAATTCTCTGTAGGCAGCATTTCATTCTTCTAGCTTCAGCTTTTTCAGAATTTTGCCAAAGACGACTGCCAACATAGTTAATCAGCCATTTTAATTCTTAATTCCATTAGGAAAAGAAGGGAAAACTACATATAAAGAGAAGGCCACCAAGGAGACTTAAGTTGAGTGAGAACTTACCCAGTATTTTTATGTTTTACTTTTTCCTTTTAAATCACTTTCGTGAGGCATGGTGGACATATAAAAAGCTGTACATATTTAATGAGTTTGAGAATAAATATACACCTATGAACCCGTCACCACCATCTAGCCATAAACATATCTGTCACGTCCCAAAGGTTCCTTCCACCTCTTTTATTATTTCTTATTATTATTTATGGTAAGAACACTTATCTCACAGTTACCCTATGAGGTGAGTATTACTGTCACCACCAAATTGATGAAACCGAGGTTCAGAGAGGTCCAGGTCTCAAACTCAGCCAAAGGCAGAGCCATGTCCCCAATCCTGGATGGGGCAGTTCCCAGTGTGCCACTCCTTGGCCCTGCCAGGTCCGGCTCCTGGAGGGTCTTGGGATTTGCGTTCCTGGTGAAGCCTTGTGAGGAGTGTGGGTCCCAGGAGGCCTGAGCAGGGTCAGGAGGGAGTGCAGCTCAGGGCAGAGCCAGAAAGCTCCGTTTAAGAGGCAGCGGGCACATGGGCAGACAGGAGGGCTGGGGAAAGGAGCCGTTTCCCTGCCGAGAGGAGCCACTGGGTCCGGAGGTGCCCACGAGGTTTGCTGGCCTGGTGGCCCCACAGGAGACCTAGGGTCCCAACACCGTTGTGTTTAAGGGGCCCTCTGGGCCTCCTGTCTGGACCTTTGTGCTAAAAATGCTGTTAATCACAAGATTTGCTCTATGGGTTTTTGGGTTTTTGTGTGTGTGTGTGTGTGTGTGTGTGTGTGTGTGTGTTTAGCTGAGCCATCCTGCCACCTGTTGGCAACTCAGCGGCTGCTCAGCTCAGGCTGGGCATCGAACTGCTGTTGCTCAGAGCTCAGCTCGTGCTTTTGAGTGAGCTCTTAACCCACTGAGCCACTTGGCCGGCCCCCCGCTCTATGGGTTTGTATTAATAAAAACTTCAGAGCACTACATGGGGCATTAGCTATGTGACTTTCGCTGAGTGTGAATGGGAATTTTGTAGCTAAACCATGGAGCATAGTGTCCTTGGGTTCCTTTGTGTGTGTGTGTGGGGGTGGGGACGGTAGACATGATTTGACTTGATGTCACTATGAATATTTTTAGAGACCGTATGAATGCACTGTAATTACATTATCTGTACTTGGAGGCTAGGTTATTGTTCAGTTGACAAAATACTCCCTGCTAATTACAATAAACAAAGGGTTTAATTTCTCTAAAATAGGATTCCATGGCTTCTCTTTGCCTGAAGCAGCTCAAAATACCTACCCAGATATATATTTTTTTTAAATGGCTGAGACAGGCACATCCAAGACCATTTTTATCACAGTTACATCTGTGTAGCTTGCAAACAAGGAAGTGCATATTGACACCTTCTGTCTGAATGTGGTGGCAGAGAGATTAGAGGTGTTTTGTGTGCAAAGTTTAAACTGAAGCCTGGATTTTGTAAGGCTGACAAGCCAATGCTTACTCCAGCATTGTTCACTGTGGGTTTTGGTCGGCTGTGTAAGCAGATGCCTGGGGATTTTCTATGAGTTAGCGAGGCCGGAATGGGGAGAGCCCAGGCCACCCTGCCTGTATGGGTTTGAGGGCTAAATCTTTGGATATGAGACAAGTGGCAGAGTAGCCAAAAACTGGGCTCTGGCTCTGGTGGAGTTTTAGCTCTGCCATATACTGTGAGACCTGTGGCAAGTTACCTTACCTCTCTGAGCCTCCTATGCAAAATGGAAAGAGTAGTAGTACCTCCCTTCCAGCGCTGTTGTGAATGGATGGAAAGCACATTTAGCACAGCATTGATACAGGGAGTGTTTATACGTAGTTGGCTATTATTTTTAAGATGTGCTCAATAAATGTGTGGTGAGTGAGTAAAGAATATTTGTTCTGATCACAAGATGCCTCAGGCAGCATTTTCAATTTTAAGTTGCATGAGGAACAGAGCCTAATAAAGTGGCAGCCTCCTCCAGGAACCTTGTAACTTCTGATGGTCTCCAACAAGGATGACTGCTAATCTTCCTGTTGAACTGTGGCCATCTGCGTTCTGCAGTGACAGCAGCCAGGAACTCTTACTGGAGCCGGAGTAGAATAGGGACTGGGCTGACCCAGGAACGGTGGGGCTGGTAGGGCTTCTCTAGCTCTGTGAGTAGCTACTGGTCATTGACCTCTTGCCATGTGCCAGGCACTGTTCTAAGCATTTCATGCCTACAATAACCATTCTACCCACAGGCGCTATGGTTATTCTTATTTTACAGATGATAAACCTGGGACAGAGAGGTTTGGTTAAGAAGTCTCTTGAAGTCCCACAGCTTGTAAGTGACACAACTGGGACCTGGAGCGAGTCCAGGCAGCCTAGCTCCAGCTTTCCCTCGATGGCTGTGCTCTGAGGTCTCCCTGAAGCCTGTAAATCTGGAGGGTGCCATGAATAATTTATGTTAGGAGTCAGAATGCAAACTGGGAATAGGACATTAGTTCTCTGCTGAGCAATGTGCCGGGCTTAAATCTCTTACATGCTTGTGTGTGTGTGCGCGTGCATATGTGTGTGTGTGCGCGTGCATATGTATGTGCGTGCGTGCAGGCGCGCGCGTGCACACACACACACAGACACACACACACACACCCCTCTTTGTGGGTCTTTTAAAGCATTTCATTCAGGAGGCTCAGGCAGGCAGGTGAGAAATAGTATGAAGATAGTAAGCGGGCAATGCGTACCTTAAGGAATTGGGAAGACGGGAAGAAATGGATTTCCGAATACTTTGTGCTTGCTGGAGCACTGTCACAGATTCATCTTATTTCCATTTACCCTTAAACATTTTTTTAGGCTTGCCTATGTGGGCAGAAGATAGCGTCAAGTCCTTCTAATGAGTCCGCCTCCCCTAGGCACGCTCTCCCTGCTGGAGGCGAGGACAGCTGACAGTCACAGGGATGGTGTCGGCAGACAGATGCCAGCATGCGCCTGGCCTACACCCTCCTGTCTTTCCTCTCCAGGGAGTACAGGGTTGTATAAATCAACTGTGAGGAGGGCTTAGCAATTAAGGAACCTGACACCTAAGTGATTGCTTCATCCCCAGGGGTTACCAAACCTTTTTGAGCCATGAATCTCCATGTTCAATCAAAATCGCACTCAGACACCCAGTGAGTGAGGCATTTGAAAGTGGAGCTGCTCTGGCGGAAGCCAGGAGGTCCTGGAACCTTCCCCCATCTCCCACGGCAAAACTCTGCAGTGGAGAAAAGCAGCTTGGAAGCCCAGTGAGCAGCTCTCAGTTCCGCTTTTTAAGTCTGAAGACCAGCTTGTCCCTCTTCTATCCTCCATTCTTTTCATCTCCTGGGTGCCTGTGGACCCATAGGTTACAAACAGACACAGCTGGAGTGCAGGCAGGGTCAAAAGAGGGTTCTCAGGGGCCAGACATGTTCTGCTCCAGTCTTCCCCAAAACATAGGGGGTGGTGGGAGTGAAAAGCTGTTGGAAGGGAGACTAGTTTAGAGGTTGGCAACATGGATTGTGGCATCAGACTGCCTGAGTTCAAAGCCCAGCTTTTTTACTTACTAGCTGTGTGACCCTGGCAAGCTTCTTAGCCTCTCTGTGCCTTAATTTTTCTCATCTGTAAAATGGGGACTAAATAATAGCAAACTATCCCTTGGGGTAGTTGTGAGACTGGGTTAATATAGATGACGCACCCAGAACAGACCCTGGCACACAGGAAATGCTCAATATGGTTACAGCCATTATAATTTACATAATCTTTCCTCTCTTCCCAGAAGTGAATTTCAATGTATGCTAAGTTGCAAATGACCATTGGGCTTTGTTTGTGTGTTTTGTTCTGTTTTTGTTGAGGGGAAGAAGAGCAGAAAAGTACTGGAAGGAAGAGAACAGGGATTTGTGGAGGGGAGAAAAGCCACCGAAAGGGACACACACGGTCTGTGGAAGACATGACCCCCGCTATCCCAGACCACTTTCTACAGAGTTTTGAGCAATTTAAGAAATGCGGCTGTACCTTCCGGGAACCTAAAGGAACCAAAAGACTCATTGAAATTGTATACAATAGTTTTGTTTTATGAACCAGCACTACCTCCCCGAACCATTTTATAGTAAGTCGTTGTCTCTTTTGGAGTTGGACACCCTTTTATTGTGTGAGGTGCTGAGATATTGAGAGAGACCTTCCAGGGCTGGTAGCCCTGCTTCAGGCCGGGACACTTCCTGAGGGGTTGAAGAAAGCTGGAGGCAGAAATGCCAGGTGACTTTGGAAGCCACTAGCCTGCTAAATATAGCAGGTGATCATGCAGTTACTCTTGATTTTTTCTAATCACAGTTTACCGGAGGCCTCAACCTTTAGAATTCTTAACAGCAGGAAGGCTGGAAAAGCTGTTTTCGTGTCCTCTTATGATAAATATCTTTGAAAAGTAAGTAAGGCAATGTATTATTACCTTGGTTTCATAGAACCAAGCCTAGATTGTAACTGCTTGGTGTCCAGCGTCATGGGGTCAAGAAGTAAACAGACGTCGGTTGAGCTGAAGCAAGGACATGGGGAGGCCTAGGCACCTGAAGCTCAAGGTTGGGAGCATCGCAGGTGTAGGTGGTTGGGTTAGAGGATGCCATTCATAAATTTCTTTTTCAAAGGCTGAGAGCAATAAGAGGCAAGTCCAACATATATGTAACTGGATCTAGTGTAAAAATCAAAGGAAGCATTGGGCATATATAACCACAGGACATATATAATCATACCCAGGGCAATTATAAGACATATAATTATAGGCCATCATAGGAATCATGACAAATGAGGGAGTGATAAACAATCGGCAGGGCAGGTATGATGGTCTAAAGACATAGTTCCCTTCTGTTCCTCACAATTTTGACTTTGACAGTGCTTTGAGTCCAGAGTTTGATGGTCACGTATTTTCATTTTGTGTGGGAGTAAGGGGTGGGGGTAGCTGCAGGTAAACATCTGGTTTTGTTGATACTGACTCTAGTCATTTCCTTGGCCTTGGGCTTGCAGAAAGAAAGGTCTTGGGTCAAGTTCATCCAGAGTCAGTGAAGAAGCCCCCAGAGGAAGAATAGAGTAGGCCAGAGGCTGTGTCTCTAGAGAAAGCAGAAAGAAAAAGAATAACCCTTCCTGCCCCAAGATTCTGGGTTAACTGTGGAAAAACAGTATAATTTGGAAGGAGCTCAATGTTCTGAGGCCCCTCTGAAAACACCTAGTCAACTTGTTTTTAATATAACAAAAATCTGTTGAGATGCAAGGCACTATTTTGAGTACTGGAGGATGGGGAGTGGGGAAACAAAAATACATACTCACATCCCCTGAACTTGGCCTACACCTAATGAGCAATATGGCAGGTGTGTATACAAATAACAAAACAGCCCTGGGGAAGTGGGCGTATGTTGAAATTATCCAGCTTGTTGTCTCCAAATTGGAGCACTAGGGCTGGGTCTCCTTTCTAAGTCCCATTGTGGCCACATGGCCCTTTTGGACATGTTAGCTTGTGTCTCAGGGCAGAGGACAGGGTAACAGAGAGACTCTTGTTAAATCGCTTCTCCTTTTATCAGTGTGGGAAATGCTACTTGGGTCTGGGGGATTTTAAATCTTTGTAATAATTTGCTCTATTTTTGGCCCTGGTGCCTGACAAAATGAACTTGTCAGCATCTTTATCCCTTTGGGGAAGAGAGCTTGAGAAGTGCAGAGGGCACTCAGAAGCCCAACTGCCCATTTAGCCCCTCTCAGCATTTGTGCCTGAGCGAAGGCAGCTGGCTCAGGTAATTAGAGCCTGAGTCCTGACGGAGGTACTTTGTTCCAAGTTCAGTTATGGGCTGGGATGGAGAACTCTGCGTGCCCACTTTCCTTGTTAATAGCTTTGCTGACCTTCTCCAAAGAAAGTCATTAGAATGTTGAGTTATGATCTGTTTCTTGTAAAATCACATCAGTCCCCCATTTATAGCCCTGTATTTCAACTGCTTCTAATTACCTCTTAGAATGTACTTCTCCCAGCCCCTGGAGAATGTTTCAAATTCTGATTCAAGCAATCAAGCCTACTTCTTGGTGGTAAAGTTGATTGTGACAGGATGCACACAATTCTCAATGAAAACCTCCATCCCTTTCCCAACAGCCACATAACCCTTATCTCCAGGGCTCTCCGGGCTCCAAAGAGCCAACGTCATTTGGTTTCTTAACCTTGGAAGATGACCTTTCATGGAGGATGCTGAATGTTGAGAAGCTAATGAGGAAGACCAAAAAGTTCTTGCATCTTTGCAACCATTTTCTGTACCTCCCCAGGGAGCGTCTCTCCTTCCCTCTCACTACTGAACATTGTTTGAACATCTTCTTCCTCCATGTTTAGAGAGTTGAATTAGTTCAGTTAAGAGTCTACTTGGGGGGAAGGTACCAGGTAATGGAGTTCTTGCATCGCTTCTGCCTTATCCCTACAAAAGAACCACAAGATTAAAAAAAGGAAAAGTTTCCTTTGGCTAGTGAAGTCACGAGCTCCTTGATATGTCTTGAACTGGCTATGGATTTTCTCCCTCTCCTACCTTCCTTTACTTATTAGCCTCTATCATTTCAGACAATTCAAGTGACTCAAAGATTTTTGCAGGTCTCTTTTCCTTTTATGCTTTGAGTGGGACTAAAATCACCAGCATTGTTGAGAGGAAACGTTTTTATAGACTTTCTAAATCTCCCCACTGCCGAGAAGAATTAAAAAAAAAAAATAAAGCATTTCTCTTTTCTCTTTATTTCTAAGCATTTTTTTCCTTCTAACGAAACTGAAGCACCATGAGAAATGGCGCTCTTTTACAGCAAGGACTCATTTGCCCATAACGAACACTGAGTACAAAAGCAAATTAAAAATAAAAAAAATAGAAAAAACCCAACCCTATGCTTAGAGAGACCATTAGGAACGATTTGACATTTATTGAACAACAGATGGCGATTAAAAGCATAAAAGCTAGATTGCCTTGCTAGAAACAAAGGGTAGTTCTACTGAGGAAGTCTAACGTTTCAATTAAAATACCTCTCAATGTCAATTAAATCATATGAAGATAAGACTGAAAATGGTTTCTAGCTGCACTATAATCAATAGTGCAGTTAAAATCCTCATCAAGAAGCACCCAAGTTTTTAGTTTGATAGTTTGCTAAAGGATTAGCCAAAGCTTCAGGAAACCATTTCCTTCAGTGTAGGGTTCAAAAGGTAAACATCTAACCAGGAGTGCTTCTATGTATTAAACAGATTTATTTCAACAATGAAAGGAAGCCTTGCTGCCTTTGCTTTGTTTCAAAACTCGTCCACTTTTCAGTATGGATTAGTCATTAGTGAGGGGTGGAAAAGTAGCCCCATTATTTACACGGCACGGATCTCACTTTAATGATGGTTATAGTCTTTGGGGTAGCAGCAAGTTGGAGTGGAAAGAGGAGCAGTTTGATAGGGAGGCAGACCTTGGTTTGAAATGCGGCTCAGTCACTTTGGCCAAGTGTCTTAAATGACCAGAATCTCTTTTCTCATTTGCAAAATTGTCACCACAGTATCACCTTTCCTGAATTGCCTTGTGCATTCATATTTGGTGCCAAAAGTTTACTGTGTGCTATAGGTTGAATTATGTCCTCCTAAAATTCATATGTTGACGTCCTGATCTCTAGTACTTCAGAATGTGACTTTGTTTGAAAATAATGTTGCAGATGTAATTAGTCAAGTTAAGACGAGGTCATGCTATAGTACGGTGAGCCTTAATCCTAGATGACCAGTGTCATTATTATAAGTGGAAATATGGAGACAGGCCCCCCACATACAGGGAGAATACCTGCATGTGAACATGAAAGCAGATTGGGGTGATTCTATGAGCCAAGCAAGGTGAAAGATTGTTAGCAAACCACCAGAAGACAGGGGAGAGGCTGTCAAAAGGAACTAACCCTGCTGACAACTTACTAGATCTGGGACTTCTAGCCTCTAAGACTCCGAGACAATAAATTTCTGTGGTTTAAGCCACCCTGTTTGTGGTACCTTGCTACAGCAGCTCCAGCAAACTAATACACGATGTCAAATATATCAGGTAAACATCAGGTACAGCCTCCTGCTTTCTGAGGTTCATAAAGCTGTTTACCAAAGTCAAGTCTCTGAAAATTATGCTTTTATGCTAACTATTGGCTCTAATTTTCTCTAAGTTATTTAGCTTATTATTCTGCAAACATTTGGCCATAGGAGACTTCCCTCCCTCGCCTGCACAAACACCTACTAACATACTTTCTAAGTACTTTAGGAAAGAAAACTCTAAAATACTTTTCCTTTAACCCCCACTTCCCAACTTCCACCACCCACATTCCTTCATCTCAGCCCCAGGGCTTTCACTGCAGTTTCTGCTCCTTCACCAGCCACAACCATTGCCTAACCTTGTGCACTGCACAGTGAAAGTAGCCCCTTGGTCATCCCCCAGGCACCTTCCCTGGGGCTTTTACCCCTTTTCTCTTCTTCTGCTCTCCTGGGGTCAGGTGTTGCTTGAGAAAGTAATGAAAGCCAGTCAAATGGCAAATTTGGATCCATGGCAGTGAAATGTAGGACATTGCAGGCTGAGCCTCCCCTGCTCAGCGGAGCCATATTTTCCTGTGTTGTTTCCCCATTGCTTGCCTTCCTTCCTTCATCTAGTGAGTGGTCTGCTATGAGTCAATCCCTGGGTAGATCTCTGAGTTGGGGCAGACACTGATGGCTCCCTTCCCTCAGATACAGATGGTCTAATAGAGAAGATAAACTAAGACTACGAGGGAGAAAGCATTCACTTAAGTACTATCCCATTAAATGGAAAAGGGAAGAAAGAGTGAATAAGGGTTTGCTAGCCACAGGTGGGAGAGTCTATTTTAGGCAGAAGGAATAGATGTATTCACATTTCAAGTTCTGGTCAGATGTTAGCTTGTTAGTTGAGGGAGAATAGGATGTGAAGCTCTAAATGACACAGGGATAAAACTACATCATGCTAAGACATTTGTATGCCTAGGTTTATTCTATAGGGAAGGGGGAGCCATTGATGTCCGTATGTAGTGATCAGATTTTTATTTAAGAAAGGTAACTCGGATTATAAGTGCTTTTAATTTTCTTTTTTGTCCTTTCTGACTTCCTCAAAGTTCTCTGCCTACTTTAAGTTTTGAAAATATTGCATGTGTTGCATAAATATAGTTGTTAAACGGATTAAAAAATTCAGAGATACACAGAGAAACACCTGGCTTTTCTCACCACCCTCCCCATCAAATTATATTTCTTCCCAATCAGTTTGGTTTATTTGTTAATCCCTCATTTATCCTCTATGCATTTGTATGTATGTATACATGTAGAAATACATACATATAGATGAGGTGTGATAAAAAAATACAGTGAATGTTTAAATAAAAAAGTTAATACAGTAAAAGACACATTGTCATTAATTCCCCTCAAAATACTCCCCCTTGGTTTGAACACACTTATCCCATCTTTCTTGCCAGTTTCTGAAACAGTTCTGGAAGTCCTCTTTAGTGAGTGTCTTTAATTGCGCTGCTGTGGCTGCCTCGATGCCCTGAACTGATTCAAAAGTTTATCTTTCACGGTCATTTTACTGGCAAAGAGCCAGAAGTTCTACGGTGACAGATCCGGTGAATAAGGTGGATGAAGACACACCATAATGTTTTTATTTGACAGACATTGCCATACTATTGGGATGTCGGAAAAGTCATGACTTATTTTTTCTGTTTTTCATTGCAAAAAATGCGTCATGACTTTTCCGACAATAGAAGCGATGTGTGACACGGAGCTTTTCCATTGTGATAAAAAAATGTGGTGAATGCTGTTGTTGAGTGCCATCAACGGAAAGGCAGGGATCTTCAATATGGGAAGCGATGTGACGAACCTTAGTAGCAATGTGTGACAAGTTTCAGCTTGTTTGGTGCAGTCAGTCGGGTGTGAGCTACGGTTGAGAGAAGGTGTGTTTTAAAGTGTGCTGTAAATCATCCTCCATCACGACAAAGCTCCATGTCACACATCGCTTCTGGTACTGCAATTTCTGTCAAATAAAAGCATTACAGTGTGTCCTCATCCACCTTATTCGCTGGATCTGGCACCGTTAGATTTCTGGCTCTTCCCCAAAGTCAAAATGATTCAGGACATCGAGCAGCCATGACAGTGCAACTAAAGACACTCATGAAAGAGGACTTCCAGAACTGCTTCAGAAATTTGCAGGAATGATGGGATATGTGTGTTCAAACCAAGGGGGAGTATTTTGAGGGAGACTAATGACAATGTGTCTTCTACTATAATAAATTTTTTTAATTTAAACATTCACCGAAATTGTTTGATCACACCTCATACATCCATATATGTATACACACACACGCACACGCACACACACACACACTACATATTTTTATACGCACATTTATGACTCAAATTTCCTAGTTTCAAAAACATAAATACAATCATGCTATGCCTCTGTTTAGTGACTTATATATTTTCTCATTTGCAATGCCCTGAAATTATTTCCACATATGGGTTTATCTCATTCTTTATAATAGTTTCATAGTATTCCATAGAATAGATGTAATATAATTTATTTTAACCACTTCCTCCTTGAAGGAACTTGCTATTATAAGCAGTACTTCAGGATATTTCATACATAAATTTTGAGCACATGTGAAAGTATTATTTTAAGACTTCTAGAAGTAAAATTGTTGGATCAAAGAGTATAACATTTAAAATTTAGAAAAATATTGTCAAAAATGACTTCCAAAATGGCTTTAGTGATTCATTCTTCTACTATGTTTTTCAATGAATGAAATTATCAATATTTTTGATTTCTTCCAATTTGGGGGTCAAAATTTTTTTTTTTAAAGATGTTCACCTTATTATTAATGAGGCTAAGGATCTTTTCATATGTATATTGCCTATTTTATTATTTTTTAAGATTTTATTGGGGAATTGGGGGAGGGGAACAGTGTGGAGGAATTGGGGGAAGGGAACAGCCAAGTAGTTGTCCTTCAATCTTAGTTGTGGAAGGCGCAGCAAGCTCAGCTCCAAGTCCAGTCGCACTGCTCAATTCAAAGTATTGTGTTCAATTAGTTGCGGGTGGGCATAGCCACCATCCCATGTGGGAGTCAAACCAGCAGCCTTGTTGTTAAGACACATGTTCTATCCCCTGCGCCACCCAGGCAGCAGCTCAGCTCAAAGAGCCAAGTTCAGTCTTAGTTGCCAGTGGTGTAGCCCACCATTCAAACCAGCAGCCTTGTTAGCTCTTACCAGCTAAGCCATCCTGCCACCTGTTGGCAGCTCAGCTTGGACACAGTGTCACTGGCCCGTGTGGGAATCGAACTGGCGACCTTGTTGCTCAGAGGTCGCACTCTTGGGCAAACTCTTAACCAACTGAGCCACTCCATATAGTGCCTATTTGTATTCATTATTCTATGAATCCCCAGGTTTTATTCTTTGTCCATTGTTCTTTACACTCATGTATGTATTATTTGTCTTCACCCAACGATATATGAGTTTCATGAGCCCTTTCTTATACTGATCTCAGCTGTATCCCTCATGCCGTAGTCAGTGCCTGGAACACAGTAAATATTCAATCTAGTTGAACAAATGGGTGACTTGTCTGCTCCTACCTTGCTTGGCAGTCTGTTAATCTGGATTATAAGAACCATGCTTTATCTATGATCATATAGTTCCTCATCCTGGCATCTTTTCAACAAATCAGCTAAATAAATGCTTGTTACTATACAGCCTGTTAAATGATGATGCATTCACATCACAGAATTCTACATAGTCCTATTCCATTTTTGTTTAAAAGCCATAGTGCTTATGGAAGAGAAGACAAAAAGAATATACCCAGGGCCTGCCGAGTGGGGCGGTGGTTGAGGGCTGGCTGCCCAAAAAAAAAAAAAAAAAAAAAAAAAAAGAATATACCCAAAATTGAGAGAGATAATTTTTTGTGGGATTATGACTAAAATTTAGGGTTTTTTTTTGGGTTTTCTAATTTTTCTACAATGAAAATTCAAAATCTAACATTTTTACATCAATTTTTAATTATTAATTTCAGGTGTACAAAACGACATAATGATTAGACATTTATACATCTCACAAAGTGATAACCTGGACAAGTCTACTACCCCTCTGACAACCTACATAGCTATTACAATGATACTGACTATATTCCCTATACTATACTTTACATGTCATTACTGTATATATTTTTAAGTTGTAGTTGACATTAAATATTGTTTTATATTAATTTCAGTTGTACAATGTAGTGGTTAGGCATTTATGTAATTTATAAAGTAATCTCCCTGCTAAGTCTTGTACCCACCTGACACTATACATAGTTTTCACAATATTACTGACTATTTCTCATGCTGTTTTCACATCCCTGTAACTATTTTGTAACTACTGATTTGTACTCTAATTTCTTCACCTCCTCCCCTATCCTCAATGCCCCTCCATCTAGCAACCATCAGTTTGTTGTCTGTATTATGATTCTATTTCCATTTTGTTTATTCTGTTCTTTAGATTCTACATATAAGTGAGATCATCCTGTATTTGTCTTTCTCAGTCTGACTTATTTCACTTAGCGTAATACCCTATAGGTACATCCATATTATTGCAAACGGTAAGATTCCATTCTTTTTTATGGCTGAGTGATACTCCATTGTATAAATGTACCACAATTTATTTATTCAATCATCTATTAATAGGCATTTAGGTTGTTTTCATGTCGTGCCTATTGTGAATAGTACTGCAGTAAATATAGGGGTAATATATATATTTTTGAATTAGTGGTTTGGAATTTCTTTCAATAAATACCCAAGACTGGAATTGCTGGGTCATAAGGTAGTTAATACAACTACCTTTTAATTTTTTGAGGAACCTCCATACTGTTTTCCTTAGTGGCTGCATCAATTTGCAATCCTACCAACAGTACACAGGGTTCCCTTTTCTCCACACCCTTGCCAACACTTGTTTGTTGATTTATTGATGATAGCCATTCTGACAGGCGTGAGGTGATATCTCATTATGATTTTTATTTGCATTTCTCTAATGATTAGTGACGTTGAGCATCTTTTCATATACCTATTGGCCATCTGTATATCCTCTTTGGAGGAATGTCCATTCAGGTCCTCTGCCCAGTTTTAAACTGAATTGTTTTTTTTTTTTTTTTTGGTGTGGAGTTGTATGAGTTTTTTATAAATTTTGGATATTAACCTCTTATCAGATGATCATTGACAAATATCTTCTCCCGTTCAGTAGGATGCCTTTTTCATTCTATTGATGATTTCCTTTGCTATGAAAAATTTTTTAATTTGGTGTAGTCCCATTTGTTTATTTGTTCTTTTGCTTTCCTTTCCTGAGGAGATATAGCAGTAATAATATTACTAAGGGTAATGTCTGAGAGTTTATTTTCTATATTTTCTTTTAGGAGTTTTATGGTTTTGGATCTTACATTTAAGTTTTTAGTTCATTTTGAATTTATTCTTGTGTATGGTGTAAGAAGGTGATACAGTTTCGTTTGTTTGTTTGTTTAGCATTATCTGTCCAGTTTTCCCAGCACCATTTATTGAATAGACTGTCTTTATCCCAAAGTATATTATTACTTCCTTTGTCATAGATTAAATGACCATATAGTCATAGGTTTATTTCTGAGCTCTCTATTCTGTTCCATTGATCTATGTGTCTGTTGTTATGCCAGTACCATGCTGTTTTGATTACTATGGTCTTGTAGTAAAATTTGATATCAGGTAGCATGCAAGCTCCAGTTTTGTTCTTCTTTCTCAGGATTGTCATGGCTATTTGGGGTCTTTTTTGGTTCCATAGAAATGTTAGAATTATTAGTTCTAGTTGTGTGAAAAATGCCATTGATATTTTGATAGGGATTGCATTGAATCTATAGATTGTTTTGGTAGTATGGACATTTTAACTATATTAATTCTTTTTATCCATGAGTATGATCTATGTTTTCATTTATTTGTATCTTCTGTAACTTCTCTCTTCAAAGTCTTATAATTTTCTGAGCACAGGTGTTTTACTCCCTTAGTTAAATTTATACCTAAGTGTTTTAATTTATTTATTTATTTATTTATTTATTTATTTATTTATGCAATTGTAAATGGGATTTTTTTCCCTTAATTTCTTTCTGATAGTTCATTATTGGTGTATAAAAATGCAACCAATTTCTGAATGTTTTGTATCCTGCTACTTTACTAAATTCATTTATTAGTTCTAATAGTTTTTTTGTGTGGAATATTTGGGATTCTCTCTACATAGCATCATGTCATCTGCAAATAATGACAAATTTTCTTCCTTCTTTCCAATGTGGATGTCTTTTATTTCTTTTTCTTGTCTGATTGCTGTGGCTAGGACTTCTAATACTATGTTTAGTAAAAGTGGTGAAAATTGACATCTTTGTCTTTTTCTTGATCTAAAGGAGAATGCTTTTAGCTTTTCCCCATTAAAAATGATGTTTGCTGTGGGTTTGTCATATATGGCCTTTATTATGTAGAGACATGTTCTCTCTATTCCCACTTTGCTGATAGTTTTTATCATTCATGGATGCTGGATTTTGTCAAATGCTTTTTCTGCATCTATTGATATGGTTAGATGGTTTTTATTTTTCATTTTATTTATGTGGTTTATCATGTTAATTAGTTTGTGGATATTTAACCAACCTTCCATACCAGGAATGAATCCCACTTGATCGTGGTGTATGATCTTTTTAATGTATTGCTGAATTCAGTTTGCTGATATTTTGTTAAGGATATTTGCATCTATATTCATTAGGGGTATTGGCCTATAGTGTTCTTTTTTTTGTAATATGTTTGTCTGGTGTTGGAAGCATGGTAATGCTGGCCTCATAAATGAGATTGGGAGCCTTCCCTCCTCTTGAATTTTTTTGGAATAGCTTTAGAATAGGTGTTAATTCTTTTTTGAATGTTTGGTAAAATTCACCTGTGAAGTCCAGGACTTTTGTTTGTTGGGAGCTTGTTGATTACTGATTCAATTTTGTTAGTAGTAATTGGTTGTTTCAGATTTTCTGTTTCTTCATAATTCAGCCTTGGAAGATTGTATGCTTCTAGGAATTCATTTATTTTTTTTTCCAGATTGTCCAATTTGTTGATGTATAATTGCTCATAGTATTTTCTTAAAACTTTTTGTATTTCTGTGATGTCAGTTGTCTCTTCCTCTTTCATTTCTGATTTTATTTATTTGGGTCCTATGTCTTTTTTTCTTGATGAGTATGGTTAAATATTTGTCAATTTTGTTTATCTTTTCAAAAAGCCAGCTCTTGGTTTCATAGATCTTTTGTATTGTTTTTTTTAGCCTCTATTTTGTTTATTTCTGCTCTGATCCTTATTATTTCCTTTCTTGTACTCACTTTGGGCTTATTTTGCTCTTCTTTTTCCAATTACGTTAGGTGTAAAGTTAGACTGTTTTTGAGATTTTTCTTGTTTCTTTAGGAAGGCCTGCATTGCTATGAACTTCCCTCTTAGGATTGCTTTTACTGTGTCCCACAGAGTTTGGGTCATTGTGTTTTTATTGTGTTAGTATCAAGGTATCTTTTGATTTCTTCCTTGATCTCAGCATTGACTAATTCATTATTTAGTAGCATGTTATTTAGCCTCTGTGTGTGTCTGTGTTTTTCATTTTTTTTTCCCCTTGTTATTGATTTCTAGTTTCATACCATTGTGGTCAGAGAAGACACTTGATATGATTTCAAGCTTCTTAAATTTATTAGGACTTGTTTTATGGCCTAACATGTGGTCTATTTTGGAAAATGTTCCATGTGCACTTGTAAAGGCTGTATATTCTGCTGTTCTGGTGTGAAATGCTCTAAAATTGTCAATTAATCCATTTGGTCTGGTGTGCCATTTAAGGCTGCTCTTTCCTTGTTAATGTTCTGTGTGGAAGATCTGTAACTTGTCATCAGTGGTGTGTTGAAGTTCCCTACTATGATTGCTTTACTGTTGATCTCTGCCTTTATGCCGGTCAATATTTGTATTATATATTTAGGTGCTTGTATGTTGGGTGCATAAATGTTTACTAGGATTATGTCCACTTGTTGGATTGATCCCTTTATTATTATGTAATACCTTTCTTTGTCTCTTATTAGAGTCTTTGTTTTAAAGTATATTTTGTCTGATATAAGTATTGTTACTCCAGTTTTTTCTCATTTCCATTTGTGTGAAATATTTTTTTCCATTCCTTTACTTTCAGTCTATTTGTATTTTTTGATTTGAATTGGATCTCCTGTAAACAGCACATATATGGGTCTTGTTTTTTTATCCAGTCAGGCACTCTTTATCTTTTGATTGGAGCATTTAATCCATTTACATTTAAAGTGATTATTGATAGTTGCATAGTTATTGTCATTTTATTATTTCTATTTTTGATCTTTGTTTGTTTTCCCCTTCTTCTTAAAGAAGTTTTTTTTTTTTAACATTTCTTGAAATACTGGTTTGGTGGTAATGAGTACCTTTAGCTTTTTCCTGTCTGGAAAGCTCTTTATTTTTCCCTCAATTTTAAATGCTAGCATGCTGGGTAGAGTAGTCTTGGTTGTAGGCCCTTGTTTTTCATCACTTCGAATATTTCCTGCCACTCCCTTCTGACCTGCAAAGTTTCTGTTGAGAAATCAGCTGATAGTCTTATGGGAGCTTCTTGTAAGTCAGTGTCTTTCTCTTGCTGCTTTTAGGATTCTCTCTTTGTCTTTAACCTTTGCCATTTTAATTATTATGTGTTTTGGTGTGCACCTGTTTGAGTTTATCTTTTTGGGAATCTGTACTTCCTGGCATGTATGTCTATTTCCTTCACCAGGTTAGGGAAATTTTCAGTCATTTCTTCAAATAGGTTCTTGATTCGTTGCTCCCTCTCTTTTCCTTCTGGTATTCTTATGATGTGAATGTTATTACACTTGATGTTGTTACAAAGGTTCTTTTTAAAGTACCTTTTTAAAAAAAATTCTTTTTACTGTTCTGATGGGTGTTTTATGATACGTTGTTTTCTAAATCGCTGATTTGATCCAATGCTTCATATAATGTGCTGTTGATTTCTTCTAGTGTATTCTTCATTTCAGCTTTTGTATTATTTACTTCTTTTTTTTTTATTAAAGATTTTATTGGGGAATTGGGGGAGTGGAACAGCGTTGGGGAATTGGGGAAGGGGAACAGACAAGCTGCCATCCTCTTGTTCTTCAGTCTAGTTGCGGAGGATGTTGTTTCACTGGCCCATGTTGGTATCGTCATTGCGCTCTTCCCGGATGAGACAGATGGGTCGCTGGCCTCTGGATGTCGCTCACCGCGGCTATTGGCAGCTCACGTTGGCTGCCAGCCACTCAGGCTGGCTGCCGGCCACTCACTGTAGCCTATGGCAGCCCACTGCAGCAGGGGCTGCAGTCTACACCATCGTCAGGGCTCGCACAGCCCAGCTCCAGGTGGAGCTGTTGTTAGCTGTAGAGGGCAGTGTCACTGGCCCTCATATGTGGGATCCGAACCGAGGGTGCTGGCATCCCCAAACCAGCTCTTAACCAATGCGCCACTCAGCCGGCCCTGTATTATTTACTTTTGACTGGTTCTTTTTTATGGTTTCTATGTCCTTCTTTTTGCTTGCTATCTCTTTGTTGAAGTTCTCACTAAGTTCCTTAAGCATTCCTATAACCAGTGTTTTAAACTCTTGTCTCTGGTAGGTTGGTTGCCTCCATTTCATTTAATTGTTTTTCTGGAGGTTTCCCTGTTCTTTTATTTGGGACATGTTTCTTTGTTTTCTCATTCTGGCTGCCTCTCTGTGTTTGCTTCTATGTATTAGGTAAATCTCCTATGTCTCAGTCTTTGTTGGGTGACCTTATGTAATAAGTGTCCTGTATGGTCCAATGGCACAGTATCCATGATGCATGTATTCCAGAATGTCCCTTGTGTGTATTCTCCTATTGTAGTTGAGCCTTAATTGCTTTTGGTGTGTTCGTGATTGACTCTCAGACCGACTGTGTGGATTGGCTGTGCCCACAGTGTATGAGTTGCTGTGTGGGGGCTGACCTCTCAGAGAGGAAATTTCCTGAGTGGGATCTTGTGCCTGTTGAGACCACCTTTTGGGTGTGCTGCTTGTGGGGCTCACCAGGTAGTGCTCTGGTGTGGTCTGAAACTGGCCTCTGGGTGTGATGTTTCTGGTGTCTCTTGGGAGGGGCTTCTGTGCAGGCCAATTTCAGCCTTGTCTGTGACCAGCCAGAGGCTACCTGGTAGGAGCCCCCATGTTATATGTGGTTTGTTGTTGTCTGTGCTGGACTTGGAGGCATATAGGTCTGACCTTGCTGTGAACTGAGGCTGGTTGCCAGCAGTTTTGGCCCTGGGGCAGCTTGGCAAAAGTCCCAGGGCCCCCCTAGGCCTGTTGCCACCTGCTGGCTGCCTATAAGGCTCAGCCACTGAAAGAGCCTCCTTAGGTACATGGGCTGGGCTGCTTGATCTGATGGTGAGAGTGTCTCCAGCAATGAAGCCACTAGCTGGGTAGGGCAGGCTTCCAGGGAATCTCAGGGTGCTTTTAGAAATTTAATGAAGATTCAGCTCTTGCACCAATGCTGGGCCTGTAACCACTTTGCAAAATGTCCTGAGAATAACTTGGCCAGGCACCACTTGCCTCAGGCCCGCAGATTCCTGAGAGGCTCCCAAGAGAGGCTGCAGCTCAAGTTGTGGCTGACTCACCACCACTGTAACTTCTCTAGGCTGCTGTAGCCATCCACTGCTGTTAAAGGCTTCTGTAGCTTGTGAGGCGGAGCCAGCTGCTCAGTAGCTGAGAGTGCCCCTGGCGATACAGTACTAGTGTGTGGCGGGGACCCAGGACATCACCAAGGTAGTGTACATGCATGGATTCTACCAGACCAATGTGGTCTCAAATTTGGCCCTTTGGGGAAGGTTCAACATAGAAAAGATAATGCCCTCCTGTAGACTACACACGAGGCAGACTCCACACAGGGACAATGGTGGCTATTCCTGCAGCCCTCACCACAAAGCCACATAACTCAGTCTTTCCCTGCATGTATCTGGTACCTGTAAAGTTGCTGCCCCTTTACCAGAGCCCAGGTGAGTGTTTGCAAACTACTGAGACTATGCAGGGGCCTTTAAGAGGACACCTGAGTTTCCAGCCGCATTCCATCTCATCAGGAAGGACAGACAGAGTCCTCACTGCTTTTCACTGCCAGACGTTGTGGGGACTCCTCTTCCTGGCACAGGACCCCTGAGCTGGGGATCCCAGTGTGGAACTGGGAAACCTTACTCTTCAGGGGGAGACCTCTCCTGCTGAGGTGTCCCTCCTGGTGTTCAACCACTCCCTGTGGGTTTGGGGTCAGCCCATTTCACATCTCTGCCCCTCCTACCAGTCTCAATGTGGCCTCCTCTTTATATACTTCGGTATAGGGGTTCTGTTCAGCTAATCTTCAGATGATTCTTGAGGTTGATTGTTCTATAATTTAGTTGTAATTTTAATGAGACTCTGGGAGGCATCAGGCATAGTGTTTACCTAATCTGCCATCTTGGACTGTTTCCTATCATTCAAGTCTGAAACTTCCATGTATTGGTGAGCATGTGGGAAAAGATAGGTAATAAGCCATTGAAAGGAAAAAAAGTACCTAACACGCAAACTGGTACTTTATCATTTTTCCCTTTGTTTGTTTTATTCACCGCTGCGTACCAGTCCTGGCACATGTTATAGGCCATGGGCAAAGCACAGGACATGCTTTTTGAATGAATGAAGGAATCCCTCCCCAAAAAGCAGGTATCACCTGTCCCCCTGTTTATGGATAGAATGTTTGTGGCCTTCCCCCCCCCCCCCCCAATTCAGATGTTGAAACACTATCCCTCAATGTGATGGCATTAGGAGGTGGGGAATTTGGGAGGTAATTAGGGTTAGATGAGGTCAAGAGGGTCCCACTCTCATAAATTGGATTAGTGCCCTTTTAGAGGAGCTGCTGAGAGCTTGCTTGCCTCTCTGCTCTCCACCATGTGAGGACAGAACAAGAAGTCACAGTCTGTAAGTCAGAAGAGGGTCCTCTCTGGAACCTGACCATGCTGGCACCATGATCTCAGACTTCCTGTGTCCAGCATTGTGAGAAAATAAATGTTATTTATAAGCCACCCAGTCTGTGGTACTTTGTTATAGTAGCCTGAACAGACTAAGACACTCGCCTTGGCACCTTATCTCGTTTTGTTTGTGTCTGTTTATGGCATTATTTTGCCTCTCTGAGAATTATTTTTTGATGTCTACTTGTCTTATTTTATTATCATTCTCATTCTTCCAAATGGTAAAAATTTTGAAAGATGGCACTATATTAAATCTGACTGCTCTATAACTCATGACATATTACCTTGAATATATTGAATGCTTAATAAATATTTGCTAAATTTAATTTAATAAAGGTAAAAACCATGTAATCTTCACTAGAAAAATGTGCTGGCCATGAGAACCATTGTTTACCAGTGAATCTTATGGAACTTTTTTTTTTCATTATTAAAGATTTCATTGGGGAATTGGGGAAGGGAACACTGTTGGGGAATTGGGGAAGGGGAATATTGTGTTTTTCCAGGACTCATCAGCTCCAAGTCAAGTTGTTGTCCTTCAATCTTAGTTGTGGAGGGCTCAAGCTCAGCTCCAAGTCCAGTCGCTGCTTTCAATCTAGTTGTGGGGGTAGGGGGATGGGGGAGGGGGGTAGGGGTGGGAGGTGAGGATGGGCACAGTCCACCATCCCATGTGGGAGTCAATCCGGCAACCTTGTACAGCTGAGCTGTCCCACCACTGGTGGCAGCTTAGCAGCAGCTCAGCTCACTGGCCCATGTGGGAATCCAACCAGCGACCCCATTGTTCAGAACTCGCACTCTTAACCAACTGAGCCACCTGGTTGGTTCTTTTGTGGAACTTTCATGTATCAGTTTAAGGGGCTTGGTAGCCTATGAATAAAAAGGATATTTTTTATACCTTTAAACTTTTTCTTTTGATGGGAAAAAAAAGTCATTGGATTTACTTATTTATTTTAGAAAAATTGTGTTTGGGGAGAAAATGAGTTATGGTAACAATCCACGTATCCCAAAAATGCATTGGAATTTCCTCAAAATTAGATTTGCCTTTCTTCAGACCTCTGACGCTCTCTTGGTATTTTGATTACTAAAGACAACAGGATGTCTTTGGGGTTCCTGGAAAGTAAGTTTTGGTTTAATTAGGTCTCACTGTATGAAGTGCAAATTGATTCACACTGATGGAGAGAAAGAGGCAGCAGAAGATTAATTCTGCCCCCCTGTTCTCTCTGCCCCTTTCTTCTAAATATCTCTTTCTAAACTGCCTTTCCCTTCTACCTGTATCCTTTCTTCTTATGGCTTTTCACCCTTCTCAGGCTGTTCAATTATAACTTAAGCCATTTGTTAAAAAATCTCCCTCTTAAGCTTATACTTGTTTTGGGTTTTCCTTATCTCTTCCAATTTGTGTTTCTCCGGGATGAGGAAGGAGGGCATTTAGCATTGTGCAGACATTTTCTGTAAATCACCCTAGAAAGAACTATCACTATTCAATGAGTGTACGTTGGTGGTTTAGGACAAGGGGAAAATTTAGCAACCCAGGATACCTGGGTATCAGTGGGCAAAAATAATTGCTAATTAGTTTCCTACTAGCCTGGGAGCATTAATTGACTTTGGGGAGTCTGCTTTTAGACCCGAAGTGTATTTTGTTCATTTGGACTTGGTATATAGGATGAGGGAAGAATGACAATTACTGTAACAGTTTCATTTCAATAATTCAGCCTAATGGAGATCTGTCATATGAAAAATTAGTCAGTAGTTGGTCCTTGTTGTTTTGCCAGGGTTTCAGGAAAACAAACTCAGATATTCCTCATGCCTGAGAAAACACATACTTAAAAAAAAATTATAGAATTTTATTGTACTCATAGATACAGGAATGCTCACAAAAGAGCTGTCACCCTATATGACAAAAATAGAGAGAAAAAGGAAGACAGTATCTTTTGAAGCATTTTATTTTTATTTCAGAGTATATAAAGCAATACAATAAAATAAAGTGCTTTAAATTGATATCTTTAATTTTCTCCTTGAAAGAAAATTTGTCAGCTATTTTACAATTTATCGAGGCTAAAGGCATATGTGAGAACAAGTTTTATGATTAATTAAATGAAATTACTTGAGCATAATACTCATAATGATATTATCTTTGAATTAAAATTCACTTGAATAAGATCGATGACATTTTCAATCAGCAGATTAATTAAATGACTTTGTTAATTACACATAAGTCAATATGTTTGGATTATGTATCAATTCACATCAGCATCAGCCACTTACTTTGCTCTAGAAAACTGTATTGCTGATATTTTTCTAGCAGTTTTAGAAGTTAGAGAGCTTTCATTTTCTTGATACTAGGGTTCTCAATATTTAGCAGATTAAGATGTGAAAATAATTATTGATTTTTTTTGTTTGCTTTTTTAATTTTGATGGAAGTCTCCTTTGGGTTCTGATGATTGCTTTAATGATGATTTTTATAACTGTATTTCAGCTCTGCCGTGCTCAGACTTTTGGTTAGTACAACGTAGGATAGGACTTGAGCTGACAGAGACCGTGGCTGCATTGTTCCACCTGACGCGTGTCCGATTTGAACTCTTATCTACTGTTCTGCTTCCTACTTGCAAGCGAGGTATACTTACTGACTCAGACGAAATCTACTGTTTCACATTCTGAAGGCTTGTTAGCTATTTAGGTACCTTTCTCTTCCTAGAGGTTTAATGCCTGATGAATTCATATTTGCCTTGGTAGGTAGAGGCTGAAAGAAAAAAAAAATGACTTGTGCTTTTTTGACAAAAAGCCAAAGCAAAATGAATCTTCTTACAGTCTTGGTGCAATTCTGGACCAACGATAAGTCAACATACTGGTAACTTTTTGTTTTGTGGGTCTCTAAGCAGTGTAACAAAACCAAATGATGTGATTGGACAGCCAACCCAGAATCTCTCCTCCTTCCATGGCTTCTGAGCATTTATTTTCTGTATTTTTATTCAATGGGCCAAATTCTTCTCTCATTCTGGCAAGAGTTTACTTTCTACAAATAGCTACCCTTGAATGAGTGGGAGTTTTTAGGCTCTCAGAGACTCCAATTTGGGGCTGTCATTTAGCTCCTGTCAAAGCCTGGATGAGATAACTGATATTTGAGAAACAGAGTTTATAGATGTGCAGTCTCCTACGTGTGCTAAGCTGTACCCTTGATCACCAGAAAGCTCTAAACATGGTACTCATTAGCTTAGCCTTTCTCAGTGGAAACACTTTCATGAATCATGTTTTAGTGCTAAGTCTTTATCTTCTTCTTCTTTTTTAAGCATTAATACTGGAAACAGTGAAGTGAAGAATATTTTTGCAGCTTCTATAAAAACTGCTTAAAGATACTGCCCATTATGTTGTTCAATGTTCCTTGTGTAAGAACTCATGCGATGAATTCCTTTTAAAATTTATTATCAGGAAAAAGTTTGTCTCTATTGAAGAAGTGAAAGTTTTGCTTTTTTCAAACAACAAACACCATATCCTTTATTGTTTCTCTTTATACGCTGGCTGTCAGGAGATTCAGAATGAAAGTAATGCTACATCACAAGGAGAGCAAGAAATGGAGACATCACCGGCAGGCTCTGGGAAGAGCATAGGAATGTCTCTGTCTCTCCTTCACCTGTTCATTTCCTGATGCAGTGGACAGTGATTAAGGGATGTGGTCTAGGCACCATGCCAAATGTTGGGGAGAAGAATATGACCCTTACCCTGGAAGGGATTATAGTTTAGGAGGGGATAAGATAGACAAATCAGTCTACCAATGAGAATCTATCCCTGGAATAAAGGGAGGTATGAGGTGCTTCAGGGGGATAAATAAGGAAGCACCCTGCTCTGCCTGGGGACAGGGTAGCTCTCCTCAGTGAATTATGAAGACTAAATCCCTCTGGTCGACAGGCTTAGTGTGGAGGGTAGAGCATCCAGGCGAAAAGGGAGACATAGCAAAGTACCACATCAGTATGTGAGGAGAGGGTTATAACATGAAGCCGGAAAGATGGGCAAAGCCCCAATGTCAAAGAAACTCAGTGCCTCACCTAGATGTTGGTGGTTGATCCTCTGGGGCATAAAGGTATGTCAAAGTATTTTAAGCAGTATGATCAGGTTTTCATGTTAGAAAGCCTTGGCAACCTAGCCAGAAGACAATTTTGGAAGCGGGCCATATGAGAAGCAGAGGGTCCAGGTAGGAGGTTGTGGAAACGTACAGGAAGTACATGAGGGGCTGCACTGAGGCTGGGGTGAGGGGGCAAAGAGCAGAGGTGAAGTAGAGAGAGGAACAGGAATTAGAATGACAAGATTTGGTGTCCAGCTAAATGGTGGGCATGAGGAAAGGAAGCAGCAAGAGGGACAACCAGGATTCCAACTTAGAGATTGTGGATTGCGATGAAAGGGATGAAGGTATAAAGAAAAATAAGTGTAACTGCGAGGTTGGGAGATGATGTATAAAATTTTGGTCATATGGAGCTGAGGTGCCTGAGAGATGATGGAAGATGCAGCTAGGTTTAAGGATCTGGACTTTAGGAAAGAAATCTGAATTAAAGATGTAGTTCTGGGAGTTGTTTCTTCATTGAAGATAGATGATTTCCTCAATTCAGTAAGATCCCTTGAGAACAGTGGGGAGTGTAGAAAGGGGCTGAGTGTATGGGGATGAGTAGAACAACAGGTGTCCTTAAGGGAGCCTCAAAAGGCCTGGGCAGAAAGGAAGGGAGGGACCTGGGAAACAGGCCACTGCCTTTGTGGTCAGTCTATGTGGTTAACCCATGGGTAACTCAATCTTGGTAAGCCAAAAGCTCAGCTCATCCATTTCTCCTTTTCTTTTCTCCCTTTGAAGCAGAAATCGACCATTTTTCTAAGCCAGATCTACAGTCATCCTTGAGTTCTTAGGTCCCCAAGCCTTATAGGAAACAGTTTCTTACTAAGCCCTTCCTTAGTCACCATCCCCTAGTCATTGCCTTAGTTCAATTCTCTGCCAGTTCTGGCATGGGTTATGGCAATAGTTCTCAGTGGGGTCTTGCCTCCAGCCTTGCTCTGAAATTCAAACTTGCTCATACCACTTCCATGCTAAAAATCATAGAATGGATTTTGATTTCCTGCCTGATAAAGTCTAAAGCCTTAGTTTGGTATATAAGTTCTATTGAAACAGTGCAATGTGAGGCAGCCATTTTGATGTCATTCTTTTGCATGTACAGAGTGCAAAGCACAAAGAAAGAAGCGTCGTTGAACCTTGCTCCATTCCTCCTGTTTAATCTTTTTTCAGTCTAAGGATGACAATGGAGACTCCGCTGATCCAAGGTCAGGGGCCAAAAGCAATACCATGTTTTGTGGAGTTGTGCAATCTACCACTACTGTTCCATCTTTGGCTAATTTCCTGATTCTGAACTGCAATGTTTTTTCTCTTATCACTGGACTTTTACAAATGCTGTTTCTTTAGCCTGGAATGACTCCCCCTTCTCCATTTTGATAGGTTTATACAAGAAATAACATAGATGTAGTGAATTCTGTACAATAAGGGGTGTTTTGTTCGGGTGATAGATAACCTAGCTATTGTTTTCTTTCTCTGCCCCCTCTAAGCCAAGTCAGGATTCATAAAATCCTTCCTATTGCTACAATGCAGTTCAAACAGGCAGAAAGAGAGATCAGAACAAAAACCAAAACGTCACCTCTGGGTGACGATGAGAAGCAGCCCCTATTTTCAGAGAGTGCACTTTAGAGGAAAGCAAATCTCCTCAGAAATAAGCTTGATAACTTAAAGATAAATTTTGAGCAATTGTTGACTGAGAAACTGAAAGTGAAAATTGAATGAAGGCCCTGATACAAAGAAGCGTCCTTCGCAGAGCACAGGGGTTACAAATGCAGAATTTTGTAAAGCGAAGAACAGGTTCAGCAAAAAACATGGCTCCAGGGAAAAGGAAAAAGAATTTGCACAGTATGTGTGGAGAGACATTTCTTTCAGCAATATTGGGCTAAAAGTTTTGCCAGCTCTGAGGGGAGAAAAGATGGGTGGTTTACAGTGTGTTTTCATGCCTCAGTTAACCGTTGAATAATCCATAGCCAATCAATTCCAAAGTAAGCATTGATTTAGTGATTCTCAGCCAGAGAAACAAAAATTATACTCAAAACCCTTGGTTAAAATTAAAAGCAAGTATAAGTCATTTTGCTATTTGGCTTGCCCGGGAAGAAAGGAATCCTACATGTCAAGTGCTTTGAATTTTGAAAGTGCTTCACTGATGAGATAAGGCTATTTACATTCTGCTACCGCAGCCACAGAGCCAGCCAAGGACGTGGTTAAGAGAGCAGCCTGGAGGGAAGGGCAGTATTTAAATTTAAATTTACACAAGCTTTGTCTGGCATTCAGTTTATTGGAAGGGAGCTAGAAGCTTTTGGACAGATTCAGTAACTATAAATTTCCCTGAGACAGTCATTTGATGTTAACTACAAAATTGCTGCTTAATATTCATAGAATGCAACCTTCCATTGCTGTGTGTGCGAAATATTCTATTATTTACTTAATCCATATTTGGTTTGTACGGGATGGAATTTATTTACTTAAAGAAATGCAACACAAGTTAGTCTATGTAAAAACTGTTCTTGCATTAGTTGGAAAAATCCTTCTATCCCTGGGCCCATCTTTTTTTTTTTTTTTTCTTTTTTTTTTGCAGGTTGCAAGTAAGTACATGCCTTTTGCAGATTCAGATCTGCTCACGCCCCGAGGATTGGTTTCTGTACACACTAACTCTAATCGACTGAACATATCTTGTATGCCCAGCGCTGTGCTGAGCATACCTGTCGTTCTCCCATTTGACTCCATGCAGGAGTCAGAGTTCAGTCAGAGAAACAGGCACTGTGGGTGTTGGGGAAGGGGGTGCTTATTCAGGGATGCTTTGGGGCCAGACCATAGGGGCTCCCGAGAGCAGTCGTGTGACTGTCTCCCTAACTCCGTGCTCAGTGACGTAATGCTGGTAGCTTGAAAAGTGGGAGTACGTACACCATAGAAATCAGCAAAGGCTACAAATCAGGCTCTCCCTGGAGAGCAGGCTTACTGCATAGCTGTGGAAGGAGTTGGGGAAGTGAAGGTCTGGAAGAGGGACGTGGAGGGTGGGAGGTGTCATTCAGCAGTTCTCCTGAAGCCCTGGTTGAGAGAGACAACTCAAGCTCGCAGAGGAACTTGGGAAACGAAACACGTCCAGCTGCCCAAGGTGGGTTGCGAAGGGGCAGCGCTACGAAGGAACCATGAGAAGCTGTTGTCTGTGCGGAGCAGCTGCCCCTGTGGGTTTGCAGCCAAGCATCTGGGGGTGGGTTTGCGGGCCGCTGTGAATGGGTAGAGCTAGCAGCTGGAGAGACCAAGTAGATGTGAGAAAAGTCAGTACCAGCTGGGATCCACCAGGTACCGCTGCATCACCGTTACCACATCTGACCGCAAAGAAGGCCTCCAGCCCTCCCCCCCACCCCGCTGCTGTACTTCCGTCTCCCAAATTCTGGCCAATCCTAACCTGAATCACAAGAAACAGGTGTCTGGGAAACACAGTTCCCTGCTTAACCAGGTTGATGTGGCACACAATCCAACAACTTCCCAACAGTGCAATGAAGCAGATATTATTATCCTCATTTTTTCAGAACAGAAAATGAAGATCAGCGAGGTTACACAAGTAAGTCACTAGGTCTGTTAGAATCCAAAGCATGGCTTCTTAATTACTGCAGTAGAAGTGCTTTTTATTTTTGTTGTGTCTTTTTTTTTTTTTTTTTTTGCTGTTTTTAAAATAATAACCTAAGTGGAAGGATCTTTTTCCAAAGCTGCTTTAGGTAAACATTTGAGATGGATGAACCCATCTGATGACAATTATAGGCAACATTTAGTGCGCACAATGGCCAGACCAGGTGGGCCTTTATCAAAATGTGTCTTAAGGAGGCTTACTTCAGTCTGGTATGCTAAATCTTGTCCTTAGCTTCTAGGGATATGAGGATGGTAGGATAAAATTTCTGCCATCAAGGAGCACATAGTCTATCTGACAAAAAGAGACGACAATATTTTGGCACCAGGCTATTTTATGTACTTTTCCAGACTTGGTCCCACCTGCCCTCCAGGCCTTGGGTGGTTGCTTGACGACAGACTTGCCACACCCCCACTATCTGAATCCTACCACCGTGTCTGGGCTTCAGCATGGGCTCCATTTTGTCCCCTGAAGCCGGGCCTTTGGGTTTCTTGGCTCAGGTCTTACTTGCCCAGACTCTTAAGGGCTGTGATTTCCCTTGTACTTCTGGTCTCAGAATAAGCATTGCATTGTTGGCTGTGGCTTGGGCCTCTCTGGCAGCTTCCCAGATGGATATCATAACTCAGAAGTGGTGGGGAATTGACACTTGAAGGGGCGACCTTTGACCAATGATAAACAGGATTTGGAGGACCCTGGCTGATCCACCCTCCCTTCCTTACCACACAGGCTATTCTCAGGCACAATGATTCTGGATAGCTGATTAGAGGGGTTGGGGGTATCATATGATTGAATAGCTGACTGTTTTCTAGCAAGGTGGAGCCAGTTCAGTAGCAGACGTTGGTTGTGTCTGCCTTCCTTCCCTTCCTCATCCTCCTTCCCCCCACCCCCACCTCATCTTCCCCCCCACCCCCACACTGTTGCTTCCCTGGGATTGTACCTCTTGTAAGACCTTGGCATGGAATCTTTGCCTCAGACCCTGATCCCCAGGGAACACACACAAAGATAAATCCCTAAAAGCAAACAAATGATAAATAAATTATAATAGTGACATATATAAAATACTAATGGAGATGGCTATTTAAAAATATAACTCCTAACTTCTGTTTTGATGCTTGTCTTATGTTTCACTATTCAAAGCCCAAGACTCTGGTCTCATTTATTAACTAGTTTCTTAAATTAATTCCTAAGTGTTCACACAACATGATGTGACAGTATATCATGACCCTCAGGTAACATGTTTGCATTTTAAAAGAGATCTCATTCAGTCAGAGGGATGAATAGTATGTGAGTTCCATATCTTGCAGTGGGGAAGACACCATGGAGGAGGGAAGCTTTCAAATCACATCTGTTCCATCCCAACATGATAATCTTATAAGTAAGACTTGCCACAGTAGAGACATGGCTTTCTACTCTAATACTTGTGAAAATTACGTGAATTACCAAAATTGGGAAGTCAACAATTACACATTTTCTTCAATGAAGCTAGTGGGTGCTTTCTTTTCAAAAGATATACAATTATTATTATTATTATTATTATTATTATTATTATTATATATGACTATGGAAAAAAAAAACCCACTCCCTCCAGAAGATCTGTGGTCAAATCATACTAAACTCACTATAAAGGCATTGAAATTAATAGACTATGACAAAATAATAGATACCTTGCATTGATGATGAATTTTAGGAAAGTTTAAACAGCGTATTTCTAAACTCAGGGCTAACGTGCATGTGTTCATATTTTTAACTGTGATTGTTTGGCAACTGCAGAAGGGCCAAATTAGCTTCTTTCATAAAAAGAGAAGTACTCTCCTGAACTGACTTTGGGGAACTAAATCCCAAAGTGCAAATAATTGAAAATAAAGGTTAAAAATGAACATGCTGACACAGCAATCACTGGAACAAAATGCATCATCACTATACAATTATAACTGGGTTTGCCAAGTGGAGGATTAAAAGAGAGACAGCCAGTTACGACATTCTAGCTACCAGGACTTTTAAGCAGAAACTCCGTGGTAAAAATCAGGGCAGAGATAAAATGGTGTATTTACCCTAAAACATCTCAGAGTCTTCACAATAATTAGAAGAAGCATTCTTATTTATTTATTTTTTTGATCAAGATTTTACCTTTTCTTGGTGGGAGACAGAATCATCTCAATGGAAAATTAGCAGTCACAGCGCAGTCTTCAATTTCACTGAACGATGGCACAATTCCGGTGCTGTGTGTTACAGGAAGGCTTTAGTGCCATTGCTGCAGGACAATCAGAGATTTTTCCAGTTCTTGGTACTTGAATTGCAAAGGAGAATATTAATAAGATAAAATCCTAGGATAGAAAAAAAAATCTTTCAAGTCTGAAATTGTATGCCTGGAAGAATCATAAGATAGCGTTTTCTCATAAAGTCCCTTTGCTTTAGAAGATCCACAGTCCTGATTATTATTCAAACCTAATTTCAGCTCAGGAAAGTTAAGTAAAAGACAATCTTTAAGTTCTGAGGATTATAAAAGATGACAGGACGTATGTACTTTTGATAAAAAATGCACCAGGGGCAACAGCTGCCCACCAAAAGACAGCTTGGAGAGACTGTCAGTCAGAATAACTGGGAGGCAAGTCACAGCAAATCACCATTTCAGACTCCCCGGCAACAAAACCATTACTCTTTAACTGCTGGGCAGTTAGGAAATGCTGCTGTACCATGTAAATGACATTATGACATTCTCGCTTTGTTATTTCTCTTTAGTTTTCATTTAACATTTATGGACTTGAAAAGGCAACCAAATTACACATTGTCCTTGTTAGGGTTTGAAACATAGTGTAACGTTGGTCTCATTCTTCAACAAATATTTACTGACTGCCTGCTTTTACCCAGCACTATGCTAGGTCCTGGGGCTGCAGAAACAACTGAATCTTGATTCCTGCTCTGGAGTAGCTTATGGTCCAGTGGGATGTTAGAGTTTGAGATACAATCAGATATCATTTCATTTTATAGATAAGGGCTCTTGGGCCCCAGAGGGTTAGGGACCCGATAAAGATGATCTGGCTTATTGGAGACAAAAGGTGAGATAATCCTTGTCCTCTTATTTCCATAACAGAGCTGTTTAGAATTCATTATTCATTTATTTACTCATTATTTACTCATAAATTCACTCAGTGCCTACCCTGGTCCACTCATGTCCTTCCCTTTCTAGGGGTTACATCAGCAGGAATGGTGAATATCAAAAAGGTGAAGAAGTATAAATTCCTTAAGCCATAACTCAGGTATGTAAATAATGCCGCTTAATTTTTTGATAAGTAAATTTAAACAATGTTTCAAGCACTACCTCCCCCTTCACCATGCCTCATTCTCCCTCACTGGTGGCAGACTATTTAACATGATCAATTCCAGGAGAATCTTGTTCATACCAGCTATTATTTCCCTCTTTCCTTCTCTCCCATGGTTGATATTAAATTGCCTCTGAAACATATGGGTTGTTGAGATGGCCCATCTGGTCCTAGGTCATCAAGTCAGTGCAGGCAAAAGACATCTAATTTTCCTTGTCCTTCACCCTCTTCAATTCCACTGGCATCTATTAAGATACCCATCAATCCCCCGGGGTGCACCACCTACGTTACTGCAGTGAAGCTCCTTGTCTGGTGTTCCAGGGCCCTCCAGGTCCACCCCTCAGACTCCCTCTCTTTCCTCCATGGGGGGAAAAAAAAATTAAGTGCCTTTTTTTTTTTTAAAATATCTTCTTAGACCAGAAAACTCACTCTTACATCTTGCCTTCTTGCAAATTTGTCGCTTAAGTCATAAATACTATGCCTCTAATTTCTGTAGGGCTCTGTTGTTTGATAGTCAAGTGCTAGGATTTTTAGATTCCTTTAAGCCATCATCGTAGAGATGATTCTTTGAAACAAACAAACAAAATGGACACTTCTTTCTTTGAACAACCTAATCTGAGGGCAATGGTAAGGGTAAGGTGGTGGGTGGGTTAGCTATTGCTCAAAGCAATAATACTCATTTACTCTGCCTCCTGGTTCCTGAGGGTCTGGCACTCACAAAGGGCACAGTGAGGACAAGTTAGCTCAGCTCCACTGTGTGTGTGGGGCCTCAGCTGGAAATCCTCAAATCCTGGGGCCTGGAATCCTCACCTTAAAGTTTGTAAATTCAGTATCTGGAGGTTGCTGTTGGCTGGGAGTCTAGCTGGGGCAGTGAGCTGCAAGAGCCTCTCATGTTCATATGGCCATACCATGTGCTGTGGACTTTCTTACAACATGGTTTCTGGGTTCCAAAGGTAAAGGGGGCAGAGAGAGAGACAGGATGCAAGCACACCAGATAAATCTGTATTACCCCTTGAAACAAGCCTCATTAGTCACAGTGTCCTTTCATTGATTGACGTAGTTGCAGAGGTCCACCTGCATTCAAGAGGAGGAAACACTGGCCAACCCCCCTTACCGCCCCCCCAACACCCCACCCTGGGTGGCGATGCTTTTCCATGTCACATTGTGAGCATGTGAAGCGGGCCATATATTGTGGGCCATATATTCGTGTGGGAGAATATACTCTACCACAGGGGGATTAGTAGGAAACATGGGGCATGAAAAACACTGGGTAATGCTTTACAACATTACCTTGTCACATTTGGCCTGCAACGGATGGTCATCCTCCATGGGTGCAGGTGTGGCCAAAAGAGAAAAGCCGTGAGAGGGAATCAGTCTGTGTGTGGCTGGTTTTTACAAAACCCTCTCTTCGTAGATGAGGTCTTTGGGTCTCCCTAAGGAGCTAGGTCTGCCCTAGCCTGTTTACAAAATAGGTGCAGCTGCCTGGCCAGCCACTCCCTCTCTCTACTTTTTCCAGGGACTGAGTATTTATGCTGGATTGCCTCCACTCCTATCACCAATTCCTGCCCATTTCCCCTTTTTTCCTTTTCCATATCATAATTTAATGGTCCAGCCTTTTGATGGGAGGAATTAATTGGGTTATCATGTCCTTAACTAATAATAACTCTTTTTATTTTTTGCCTGTGAATTTTAACAGCTGCCTAATTGAAGTATCGAAATGGAATGACTAATAATGAGAAACTTCGGCTTTTAAAGCCTGACAGCAGAACTCATTTTAGGATGAGACCAGGGCAGGGTGGGTAGAAGCAACTCAATAGCTCCTAATTGTGCCATACAGATGCCCATCTGTGTGATCGGGCCCAGGCCGACCTGCTTTCACGAAGCTTAATTAGCGGGGTGAGAATTGCCTCCTCCCATGCCTGGGCGAGGGGCGATGGGGCAGAACAATGGAGCCCAACTCTTCTTGTGCTTATTATCATATATTTTTAAATGAAATAATTTTATAAAATAAATGCGTGCCTACTTTCAAAAATAAACATTTCTGGAATGTATAGAGAAACAAGAAAAATCATCTGAAATCTTACCACCCAGATTTCACCCTTGTAACGTTTTGGCAAACACCCTTCCCTATATATTTTATGTGTGGGTACCTACAGCTATACGCATACGTAACTTTATATTCATATTATACTATACATATAGTCCTGTATCCTGTTGTTTTTTCATTTCAATAGTAGGTGGCAGCTATTTTTTCCCATAGCAATAAATATAGATCCTCATTGTCATTTTTATTTGCTGCACAATATTCCTCTGTGAGACATACAATAATTTATTTACCTAATCCTATTGAACAATGATGATGCCTATTGCAATTTTTTCAATATTATAATTAATGCTCTGAAGAATTTTCTTGTATATCATTTTTATGTACTTGTTCATAGATCTCCTTGGGATAAATTCCCATAAGGGAACATGCTGGCATTTTTTCTTTTAAAAAGGACAAAAGAAACCACTGGGGAAAGAAGCCTGGCCGAGCAGCCTAGTTCCAGAGAATTCATGCAACAAACATGCACAGAAGCCTATGTTGTGTCTTGTGTCAGGAGACTGATCTAGATAGCTTGGGATGCAAAAATTTGGAAAAATCTTCTAGCCTAGAGGGGAAGTTAGACCCTTACAGAAATACTCAGGGCAGTAAGATGAAATTTCCAAGAGAGGTAGGAACAAAGTACCAGCGGAAGAATAAAAGAAGTAGCTATCAAACCTGGGCAAGAAAGATGGAAGAAGGAATAATGGAGGAAGTAGGAAGCGAGCTGGTTGTACAGTTGAGAGGACTTTAAGAGATGAGTGTGTTAGTAAGCTAGGGCTGTTGTAACAGTGTAAGAGACTGGGTGCCATAAACAACAGCAATCTGTCATCTCACAGCTCTGGAGGCTGGAAGTCCAAGATCAATGTGTTGGCAGGGTTGGTTCCTTCTGAGGGTCATAGGGGAAGGATCTGTTCCAGGCCTCTCTCCATGGCTTGTTGAGGGCCACCTTCTCACTGTGTCTTGAGATCATCTTCCCTCTGTAAGTGGCTGTGTTCAAATTTCTTCTTCTTATAAGGATACCAGGCATATTAGATTAGTGCTCACCCCAAGGCCCTCATTTTAACTTAATTACCTCTTTAAAGATTCTATCTAAGTCCAGTCACATGCTGAGGTACTGGGAGTTAAGAGTTAAACATAAATTTCTTTTTCGGGGGGAGGGGAAGGGATATGATTCAGCCCATAACAGTGAAAGAATGGAGAAACACTTGTCTAAAGGCCCAGATCAGATAAGGGTGCTGTTGTTGGGAAAGACCAAGAATTCTCTGAGAACTAGATGGAGAAGGTCTGGTGGCTGGAAATAAGAAAAGGAGATATGACGAAAGATGAGTCTGTGTTGGGGAGGCAGGGGCTTGTAAACAGCCCCAAAGAAGGTGGGTTTTAGTCTGTGAAGGGTGGGGAATCATGGGTAAATTAAAGCAGAGGAGTGGCATGGTTGGATTTGGCCTTCATTTAGATGTTGCTGTCAGAACACCAAGTGTCAGTTAGAATGTAGTACATCTGGAACGCTCACACACAGCTGGTGGGAATATAAAAGGAAATCACTATTTTGGAAAACAATTTGACCATCCCTTGAAAAGTTACCCATACAACTACCATACGATGCAGAGTTCCTGTCTTAGGTATTTACCCAAGAGAAGCATGTCTAGACAATGATTTGTAATGAATGTTAATAGCAGCTTTATTCATAATTGTCAAAAACTGACAACAATACAAATGTCAACCAACAGGTGAATAAAATAAATTGTGGTATACCCATTCAATATAATACCCCTTAGTAATAAAACGGGAAGAACTATTAATTGATACCCGCACAATATAGACAAATCTCAAAATAATTATGCTGAGTAAAAGAATCCAACCGCCCCCCAAAACACACACACACACACACACACACACACACACACACACACGCACACACAAAAGTATGTACTGTGTGATTCCATTTATATAAATACAAACTATTTGGGAAAAATATTCTGGGGCTGAGGGTTGGGGGCAGGTGGGACAGAGTGGGAGGGAAAGATTACAAAAAGGCATGAAGAAACTGGGGATATAACTGTTTATTATCTTGATTGTGGTGATGGTTTCATGGGTATATGCAGACATCAAAACTCATCAAATTGTAACTTGAAGTACAGGCACTTTATTGTATGTCAATTATACCTCCATAGAAAACACACACAAAAAAACAAAAAACAAGCAAACAAAAAGGAAAGCAAAACCCAATAAGCAAAAAGGGAAATATGTAGGGTGGATAAAAATATTGGAGCATAAACTCAGGGAAGGGAGACCAATCAGAAGGCTACTGCAGAAGACCTGCAAGAGATCGTAAAATCTGAATGAGGCTGGTAGGTGGTGCCCACTTGGTTCTGTTCCACTTCTAGTCTGGGACACATGCTTTCAGGAACTGAACTCCTGTGGGTGGCCGAAAGGCACTTGGTACCTAGGCAGAGAACACCAGCCTTTCTTTATCTCATTCTCTACTATGTGCTAAGAATAAGTTTAGGCATCTGTAGCAGTGATCACTAAGAGAGACACCTATCTCTTGTGCATACGAGGCTACCATTCTAGCAGGAAACAAAACCCCGATTATGTCAGGTAGTGTTACTGCTATGAAGGAAAAGCAGGACACGGGAGCAAATGATGAATGGGCATTGGGTGTGGGGGGTATTTCAGAGAGGTGTTTAGAAAAAGCCCCTCTACAGAGGTGAGATTTGAGGTCAAATCTGTATGAAGTGGTGCAGGGACTTTAGTTGAGGTCACAGACAAGTGTCCTAGGCTGAGAGACTGGCAAGTACAAAGGTCTCGAGGTGGCAATGGAAGTGGCTTGTCAAGGAAAGGGCTGGAAAGAATAGAGAGCAATAGCAGAGCCTCAAGTAGGTGCCTGGTTTGCCATCCACACGTGCCCTAACCAGCTCCCTGGTAATTTATACTGGGCATGTTCTCTTACAGTGTTCATGCTAGGCTGTTGAAAGTGTTAAATGCTGTTTGAAATACTATTTGGTTGGTTGGCTGTAGCTGCTCTTCCTTACACTGTCTCTCTTCTCCCTTTCCTTTTTGGCAAAGTTGGGTTGGTCATAGCGCTTGTCATAATGGGCTTTCATCTCTGTCTCATTAGGTTCTAAGGTGTGGAAAAAGTCTTGCAAAGGTGTCTTTATTTACCATCTGTCTTAATGTCCACTGTTGAATCCCAAATCAAAACAAATCTGAGTATCACTGAGAAATGGATAATGAATTGTGGTTGAAAAAATTAAGATCTTGGATACATCCCTATAATTTCTGCCTTTAAATATGTAGTATAACGAGAAAACAACAAACATTCTTGACCACCTATGCGTACATCAGACAATTAAATTCGCGAATGTTCCACCATGTAAATGCACAGTTGTAAGTTCATGAACTTAATTGTCCAACCTTTGTGGTGAGACTTTCCACCTGCCTTAATTATTTCACTCAACGACCTTATTATAAATGCCATTTTGCAGCTATAGAAACCAAGGCTCAGAAGCATTAAATAATTTGTCCAAGGTCACACGGCTAGTAAATGCCAGCATCAGGATTTCAAGTCACGTTCGCTGCCTCCTGTTAGGAGCTCCTGTCGCTGCACCATGTCAGTCTTTTGGGCTATGACCCAACATACATAGCGCCATGCTGTCATGAGCCAAATAGAGAGACAGCACTCTTAAGAAAGCAAACAACTTCCTTGAAAAAGACGCCCCAAGGCTCTGTGTCTTGATTGTCAGAACTACCTATCTGTCTGAACATTTGGAAGGAGGCCATATTCCACCTCAGCCACCTATCCCTTCTGCAAGAATTTTCCAAAAGAACCAGGCAGCAGAAGGAGGCTGGCGGAAGTGGCCAGGTCAGCCAGGCGTGATTGAACACTGTTCCACTGTCCAAGACCTGATAAAAATCTGGAGCCTTTGGGCACTCGGTTTTTAAAGTAGTCCTGTCAGTTCCCTAATAATAGTAATAAATTAACCAAACAGCGGATTCAGTGGTATTTTATGTCCTGAGGGTATTGCTTTCACACTTCAACTTGATAGCATGATTTATCAAGAGATAAATTACAGCTGGGAACAAATGGATTTACTGATGACAGAGAGACGACAAGTATATTCTGAAGATGTTACTAGTGATGGGCATGTACCTGACAAGCATGCTTGAAAATCCCCAAACAAAAAGCTTCTCTCCAAAAGCTGCCTAAGTTTAATCTTTACTTTAGATGTAGGTCATTGCAAGGACAGAAGGAATTTGATGGACCAATTACCTTCTACCCAAAGCATTATGATCTCAAAGTATTAATTACTTTGCTCTTTGGAGATGGGGCTGTGCAGCCATCTTTAGCTGTTTCTGAAATCCATGTGGAGGATAAGTAAATAAATGAATGTGGGATTATGCTACTGTAAATGCATTACATATTCATTTACAGTAGCTGGCTCTCTCCCATCCCTCACTCCCAATGGGACATTATTGCGTGTCTGTCCTTCTCAAATGGGTGCACATGACTAAGACAGACTCTCACTGAGCAAGACCTTCTCATCCATGGATATTAGGGAAGGTGGGACTACTTCCAGGAGGTTGCTCAGAAGAGTGATCAGAAAGCAGAAGTGAGAAAGAGAGTCCAGGTAGACGGCAGAGATGCCTTGGGCTCTCAGGTTTAGATGAGAGCTCACTGGAATTGCGTGAAGATCTCTCCCTCCATGCAGAGGCTGACCCACCATTGTGAGCAGAAATGGGTCCTGCCCTGCAAATCCACAGATGCTTCTGGGGCTTTCTAGAGTATGTACTTTCAAGAAAAGGTGTACCGGAAACATTTTTTTTTTCAGATTTCTTTTCTTTTATTAATAGTTACAGATGTACAACACTATGCAATAGTTATCCTTTTCACCTCTTACAAAGTGACTCCCCCCTTCCCCCTCCCCTACCCCCACCCCCGATATCGCACCTATCTATTACAATTCCATTGACTACATCCCCACACTACATTCCACATCCCATGACTATATATGTGTTAAATTATAGTCAACATTTAATATTAATCAGTGGCAGCTTCAGATGTACAGTGCAGTAGTCAGGCCACTACACCGTCCATGAAGTGGCCTCCCTGACAAGACATGAGTCCATCTGGTCCCCTAAAAAATATTTACAACCTTATTGATTATATTCCCTAAACTGTCTCTTCTGTCTCTGCAGTAGTATTGTAGTTATGAGTTTGTGTTGCCTCGTCCCTTCCCCTTCTCCCTCATGCCCATCCCCATCCCATTTAGTCCTCATCAGTTTTTTCTTTCTGTCTCTAAGACTATTTCTGTTTATTTTGCTTGTTTATTCAGTTCTTTAGATTCCACATATAAGTGAGATCATATGGTATTTGTCTTTCTCTGACTGACTTATTTCACTTAACATGATGTTCTCTAGGTCCATCCATCTCATTGCAAATGGTACAATTTTTTTCTTCTTTGTAGCTGCGTAATACTCCATTGTGTAAATGTACCACAGTTGCTTAATCCAATCATCTACTGATGGGCATTTCGATTGTTTCCGAGTCTTAGCTATTGTAAATAGCGCTGCAATGAACATAGGGATGCATATATTTTTTCAAATTAGTGTCTTGGGTTCTTCAGGATAAATACCTAGGAGTGGAATTGCTGGGTCAAAAGGTAGTTCCCTTTCCAGATTTTTGAGATACCTCCATACTGACTTCCATAGTGGCTGCACCAATCTGCAATCCCACCAACAGTGCAGCAGGGTTCTGTTTTCCCCACAGCCCCGCCAGCAGTTGTTGTTTGTTGATTTATTGATGATAGCCATTCTGACTGGAGTGAGGTGGTTTCTCATTGTGGTTTTTATTTGCATTTCCCTAATGATCAGTGAGATTGAACATTTTTTCATATGCTTGTTGACCATCTGTATGTCCTATTTAGAGAAATGTCTCTTCATATCCTCTTCCCATTTTTTAATTGGGTTCTTTGGGTATTTTTGGTGTTGAGTTGCATGAGTGTTTTAAACATTTTGGATATTAACCCCTTATCAGATATATCATTGACAAATATATTCTCCCATTCAGTAGGCTTCCTTTTTGTTTTATTGAAGGTTTCCTTTGTTGTGAAAAAACTTTTAAGTTTGATATAATCCCATATGTTCATTTTTTCTTTTACTTCCCTTGCCCGTAGGGATGTATCAGTAAAAATATTGCTCAGGGTAATGTCTGCACATTTACTCCCTATATTTTCTTTTAGGAGTTTTATGGTTTCAGGTCTTACATTTAAGTCTTTAATCCATTTTGAATTTGTTCTTGTATATGGCATAAGGAGGTGGTCCAGTTTCATTATTTTGCATGTGTCAGTCCAACTTTCCCAGCACAATTTATTAAATAGACTATCTTTACTTCAATGTAAATTCTTGCTTCTATTGTCATAGATTAACTGTCCGTATATGCCTGGATTTATTTCTGGGCTCTCTGTTCTGTTCCACTGATCTATGTCCCTGTTTTTATACCAATACCATACTGTTTTGATTATTGTAGCCTTGTAGTATGTTTTGATGTCTGGTAGCGTGATCCCCCCGACTTTGTTCTTATTTCTCAGGATTGCTGAAGCTATTCGGGGTCTTTTATGGTTCCATATAAATTTTAGGATTATATTTTCTATTTACCAGAAACATTATTGGTAAGGGATACACTAGTGAATGTGCTAATCTTAAAACCCTTTTTGAGTCTTTTGTGAGAAGAATAAGAACAGATTTATTCTTTGTGGGCATGCCGTGGTGAGAAGAGATGGGAGTAGGCTAGGATGTATGCTGTTAAAGCTTACCAACATCATGAAGGAAAAAGAACTCTAAGCTTGGGCATCAATCTTATAGAAGAGGCAAGGTAAGGGTATGTTGTGCCTTGGACATTTAAAATATGTTTTTAGAACAAATTCCAAAGTCTGGTCAGTGTACAATGAATAAACAGACACATAATATTTTGCCCAACGAATCAAAGCAAAAAATACACATTAGAAAAAGTAGATGTAGATATAAGATTTAATTTTAGAAGCAAGCAAGCAGATTAGCTCATTAATGAGCAAGTCCACTCAAGGAACAAATAGGATTTAAAATGTTCCCAGCTTTTGGATGGTTTAAAGCTAGCTATAACTAGACAACTATGTACACAGATTACAAGAAAATGGTGCAATGCAGTTTCTTGTTAAAGCCTTTTAAAGTTTTCCAGTAGCCCAAAGCATCTGTCAAAATTCCAGGAAGCTGCTACAAAGAACTATTTTAAATCTCTAAATTCAGGGCACCTGAAGGAGTAAAGGTGTATGTCACTTTCCCTCTTGAGGATAAACTTTTTTGCCATATATAAATTGTGATAACTTACAAACAGGTAACACGTTCCATCACATAGTCTACGTGAATTTCTCTAGATTTAGATATTTATTTTTTTTACTGTAAAGATATTTAAGCTACTTCATATAATCTTTTTTTTTTTCCTGACAAAATTCTGAGTATGGTTTTATAAGGGGAAAAAAAGAAAGGTCAAGTATGAGGCAGAATTCTTGGACTCTGGGGAGGCATCAGGACTGAAGGATAAATCTCTAAGACAGAACCCATGATTGTGGTCATCTGACTTCCAAATAAATCCTCCCCAAATCCCTAAGGGCCAGAAAAGTCAGTTTTAGCAGGCATTCTTCCTACTGCCTCAGAGAAAATATGCCTAAAGGCTGATATGAGAGGCAGAGCAGAACAGAGGCTTAAATCTTCTACCTGAGGGTCAGAGTTTTGGGTGTAGAGATGGATTTTGATAGGTGTCCAAAGCAACTGTTGGTCTCTTACAGGCACCCACACTTCTAGTGGTCAACCTGTGGGGGTGCTAATATTGGGAAGCAGGGTAATCCAAACCAACTATATTTAAATTAAAGTACACAGAAAACCCAGATTTGTCTGTCTGCCAGACTGCTATACTACCATGTTTCCCCCAACATAAGACCTAACTGGAAAATAAGCCCTAGCAGGATTTTTCAGGATGCTTGTAATATCTGCCCTACCCCAAACAGAAGCCCCAGTTAAGATTGTTGGCCATATACGACTGTTTGAATAAATGTATATTTTTGTACATGAATAAATGAATAAATATAGATTGTTGGAGTAAAAATTAATATAAGACCCAGTCTTATTTTGGGGGAAACATACTCCACATTCAAGAAGAAATAGGAAGGTGGGGCAAGGGGTGAACTCTCTCATTACCCTTCCTCTGAGGCCCAATGTAGCCCATAGTGGGTAAGAAAAGAGAGGCCGCTGATAATATATGTTCTGTTCTCTACTCAGAAACATCTTGCCTCAGCTTTTCATCCCTTTTAGACCATCGACACCGCTGTTTTATTTTACTCTGTTTTGTTGTAGAAGAATGACATCAATTTCTTCTCTGCCTTTAGTTTGTTGATGCAAAAGTCGCCATGAGTTGCAAACGTGGCCTGCTTCATATTGACACAAATATATTACACTTTAAGAAACCATGCTGCAGGAATCAATGGCAAGAAGTGGCATTATTTGTAAGCGAAATATCACATATCATACACGGAAAAAATGTGCACCTTGATGAATCTTGACAAACTACCAGCGGGATGTCCCCATAAAAGCCCCACCCAAGTAAAGAATCAAAAGTGACCTGAACCCCAGAAGACCCCCTGTGCTCCCTCCCAGTCCCCGTGCTGACAAGACTAACTTCCATCACCACAATGTTGATAGATCAGTGTTTTTACAAAATTTACTTAAATCACACAGTATGTATTTGTGTCTGGCCTGTTTCATTCAATTCAACATTGTGGCTGAAAGAGTCGGTGTTATTGGTATAGCAGTAATTCATGCATTTCTATTACTCTAGCTTTTCACTGGGTGAAAGCCACAGCTGGTTTATCCTTTCTACCAGGGCTGAACATTTTGGGTGGTTTACATCAATTATGAATGATGTCATGCGCATTCTTGTACATATCTTTGGTGAATATATGTACCATCTCTGTTGGTTATACACTTAGCAGTGGAGTTGATCGGCCAAAGAGTGCGTGTAGGTTCAGTGTTAGTAAATAGGAAACAGTTTTCTGATGTGATAATGGCAGTTAACACTGGTTTGAGAGACTGATTCACTCTACACTTTCATCTTTATTTGATACTGCGTCTGTTACCTGTTAGCCATTCTGGGAGCTGTGTGAACATTACCGTTTCTGAGACTACACCTGGTAAAACAGAATAGTTACCTTAAAAATAAAATGACATGTATTTTCATGTTTTGAAGATTTAATAATGTCCTAAGAGAGATAAATATGTGGATGACCTCAGTGGGGAATACTGGTGACAGATTACTTATGTATGACCAACCCTTTGAGGATAGCTGGTCTTCACAATTCCCTAAAAGACAGACAGAGTTGCTTTAAAATGTAGAATGAGAATTTAAATAAAAATAAAACATTTTTGCTCTCTTTTGCTTTTCATGGGCATTTTGAAGACGTGTGCTCAGTACCTGATTGCAGGCTATATGACCACTGGTTAATCTACACAAATACACACACGAAAGTGCTGCAAAAGGGAGTCTGCTCATCCGCTAAATATTCTGAAGCACTTTTCCCTCAGGTAATCTAGATTCTGCCATCATTTATTAATTCACCTTCCATTTTTTTTCTACAAACTCAAAAGTTTTTGAAGGAAGTTTACATGTGTTTCTTACTGCATTAGAGCTGTTAAAAGTTATTGATTTGTCATTCCTCTAAAATCACATTGAACATATTCATAAAATGCCTAGTTCTGTCTGACCACACAGGAACTCCTGATCCCAATTGTTAGTTAGGAATGTACTTGGTGAACACATTCATTGGCCAAGAGTAGCTCAACGTGTTTATTTTCCTTCCATAACAAAAGGGATATAACTGCTGGCTTTAGGACTTACCAGCTTGTTGTTGCTATTGTTCCAGCTGCTCAGCAATATCTTTAGGAATCCAGCTTGCACTCATTCTGTTCCGTCATCCTTAAAGCACCAAATTTCACACTTATGCTGGTCTCATGGTTGCAAAATGGCTGCTATACTTCAGGCATCACATCTACATTCAAAGAGTAAAAGAGGAAAAGGGAGGGTGATTCCAGCTGTATTTTCCCCACTTATATGGAAAAGGGCCCCCAGAAGACTTCTGCTTATATCTCTGTATTAGTTATCCACTGCTGTGGAACAACTAACCCTCCAAATCAGTGGCAAGCAATAACAACAGGAATACTGCAGGGGATAAATCAGATGAAAACAAAAATCAAACAATTATTATTTAACAGTTTTATGGATTAAGAAGGTCATAGAGGCTGGGCTAAGTGGGTCTGGCTCAGAAATTCCGATTAGGATGTTGATAAGGGCTGCAATAATATGAGGCATGACTGAGGCTAGAGAATACACTTCTGAGATGCCTCACTGCCACCAGGGCAGTTGGCAGGGAGCCTCATCATCCACCATTAGGGCCTGTCTGTGGTCTCCAAGAGCAAGTGATCCAAGAGAGAGCAGGGCAGAAGTCACATTATTTTTATGGACGAGCCTTGCAAGACTAACACCGTCACTTCCCTTCCACCTTTTTTTTTTTTTTTTGAGGGCAGTGTCACCGGCCCTCATATGTGGGCGGGTGACACTGCCCTCATATGTGGGACCCGAACCGGGGTCCCTGGCTTCCCAAACCAGCGCTTAACCACCGTGCCACTTGTCCGGCCCCCTTCCACCTTCTTAAGAGAGGAGTACCAAATAATTTGTGGACAGAATTTTAAGCCATGACTGCCTCATCAACCCAAATTGATTCATTTGTTCAATCTAATTAGAGCTACACTTTTAAGTGGAGTCTGGGAAATAAATTTATCACCAGAAGGTATGCCCATTCTTCCCTTGAACAAACAGGGGTTCTACTAGCAAGAAGAAAGGGGAAAGGAATATTGGGAAGGCAATTAGCTCATGAATTTATATGTAATGGAATTGTTAAGATTTTGACTAAATCTAGAGTTTATCTGAAGGGATGAGCAGTTTAAAAAGATACAAAATTTTTGAAAAATAAAACTTTTTAAGGGTGAATAGGGCTATTGGACTATAAAATATCATATTTTGCCATGTATAACACACACGTTTTTGCCCAAATTTGTGAGGGAAAATCATACCCATTATACATGGGTAGTACTAATTCCATATCTATATAAATGTTTTTAGTTCTTTTATTTATGCTTATGAGTTAAAAGTGTAGCTCTAGAAATCAATAACAATACCTGTATGCAAAATAATGTCCTGGAATATGATAATCAGTTTTGTTGAACTTATGATGAGCTTGCAATGATGAAGAGTTCTTCGCTTTCTGTGATGCATACATATCATAAATTTGTTACTGGTACATAAAATTTCTTCTACCCTGTAACTGTTTTGTGTTTCGTAATTATTTGTTACATAAAATTTGTACCATAATATGTTAAAAAATAAATGCTAAAATTCCTTTGTAATACAAAAAAACAAGCACCTGAATGTAAACAAGTTTGAATTAAAAACTTAAAACAAAAGATTTTTTCCCTGAAAGTTTGGGCCAAAAATGTGGGTGTGCATTGTACATGGGAGCACATTATACATGGCAAAATATGGTACCAGATAAACCAGCATACAGGCAAATGAATAGAAAACAATGTATAGAACATAAATAGATGCTAATTTATAGGAAATCAACATTGTAAAGGATGAATTTTTTCATAAATGGCATTGGAAATAGGTGTTTGAGAGAGATTCATTTATATTCTTCCTATATAGGCACAGTAAATTATAGATAAATTAGAAAGTAAAACATGAAAAATGAAACCCTTTTAAGAAACTAGGAGAAACTTTAGGTAAATATTGACCTTATCCCAGATTCAGAAGGACTATGTAAGTATATAAGTAATGGACTAAATAGCAAAGGAATAGGTTGATTTTAATATTTAAAATTACAAACTCTGTGTCAAAAATGTCATACAAATTTAGACACAAATAAGGAAATTGTGCATTATTGATATTTTGGTGGGATACGTTTATTAACAAGAAAAATGCCTTAGCTTTGCTTGAGGTCTATGATCCTTTTTTTGGAGTAAATATTTCAGATTAAAAATAAAACAGTGGGAAAATATTAATATATAATGAGTTAATATAACTGGAAATAAAAACCTCTTCATTCTCAGTAAAATGGACAAAAACATAAACCTACAATTCACAGAACAGATAGAACAAATGGCTAAGAAATAGGAATAAATGGTCAACCTCATATAATAATGTAATGATGCAAATTAAAACAAAAATAAAATGTAATGTCTTACCTGTTAGATCCACACAGATTGTGTAGAGTGAATCCTAAGGGCTGGCTAGAATGTGGTGGAAAGGGATTGCTGAGTACTGCTAGTCTCTGCACAGCAATTTGACAATCTTCATCAAGCCTTCAACATGTTTATACTTTTTCATCTGATAATTTTACTTATAAGAATCTAGTTTAAGGAAATAACAGGAATAAATTTAAAAAAATATATGTATGAAGCAGTATGTCTCAATGTCGCTTACAATAGAAACAAAAATGAAATTACCTAAATATTCCACAATAGACTTGTAGTCATACCTCAACAAATCACGCAATGTCCATATGATGGAATATTTGGTTGGTGTTAATATAGTTTAATGAATTTTAACGACTTAGAAAAATATTCATGATACAATTATAAAAACATCATCATCCAACACACAGCACATAAAGTATATTTGACATTATATAAATTATGGAATACGTATTAAATAAGAATTTAAAAATTGGGGAGAAAATAAAACACAGTATTCGCAGTGCCTGAGAACTATTTTTTTTAGGGATTGTCAGATTATGAAAAATTTGTGCCTTACTTAGATTTATGAACTTCTCAAGTTTTCTACAGTCTGTCGCTTTTGTGATAAAAAAAACTACTCAGTAAATTTTAAATAGACTGTTTTAATCTTAATATCTAACCTATTTTACTGCTCTTGGGGAGTTGTAGTGTGTGTGTGTGTGTGTGTGTGTGTGTGTGTGTGTGTGTGTTAGAGACAGAGACAGAGAGAGAGAGAGAGAGACAGAGAGAAACAAAGAGAGATGGGGGGAGGAAGGCAAGGAGAGAGATAAAATTTGTGTGCTTTAATTCTAGGGGACTTACGTATTTAAAAAAAACACATCAAAACTCATTTTGTCTGGAAGTGGTAGATGAAACCCTACAATAGTGCATTAACTCTTGCAGGTCACTAAGGGACCAATTAGTGCATTTTGCTAAGGGGTACTAAATTGTATCCTACTAGCCTGGAGGAGACCAGGCACGTCCCAAAGCTCTAACTCGTATCACCACTGGGAAGTGATTCAAACCTGGGAAGAAGCTGGTTCACTGAATATTAATTAAATGGGTGAATAAATAAAGGGAAGGCAAAGAAGAGAACTAACAAGTGACCATTTATTATTTTCTATGTACCAGGGGCCTCCCACTTGCTATCTCATTGAACTCTCATGGCAACCATATGAGGTCCATACTATTATTATTACCACTTTGCCGGGAAGAAAGCTGGCTTTGTACCATGGGCACATGAGCGCTTTCCTGCCCTTCGTGTAGGAAGGTGCTAGCACTGACCTGAGATAAGCACTTATTTGCTGTGATCAGGAGTATGACATCGTTCTTGGTTCCCCAGAGTTTTCTTTCAGGCTAACTGATTCATGAAATCCCACAGTTCAAGATATCATTCCTTTTCGGCTTTGGCTTTTCTGAGTCTTACATAGTAAGCAGTATTCTGGGTGTGGGGTGGGGTGTGTGGGGGAACGTGGGTAGGACAGAGTTCTGGGGAATGGAAAGCCCTGTGGGATATCAGCCATTTTCACTGAAATAAGGCTCCTTTTCATATACTTTGAGAACTATTTTTAATTTGAAAAAGAAAAAAGTGAAATGAAGTGGAAGAGAGTAAGACTGCTGGGTGCCTAAGGAGGACAGAAAGCAGTGTCCTTACCCATAGGGGTCTGGGGCTACTACCTACTAACTGTTGGTGTCACAAGTGTGCTTACGCCATTTCCCCTTCAATCTCATCAAGGCAAGAGGCACCCATTTGCAAGATCGTTGTCTGGGCTTATGGGCACAGGCGCATGCTGTTTTTGTGCCATGGAGCAAAGAAAATTGGTTCATGATGAGAATGTATTCCTGATGAGTGTCATTAACATGGATTTGTAGCCCAGTAAGTTGGCTAGTGCAGACTTGTAAACGGTATGGGAAATGACATAAGAAATGCAATATCAGAACAGAATCCTTTTCTTTCTTTTTAAAAAAGATTTTTATTAAAATAGAGCTGATGTACAATATTATATTAGGCTCAGGAGTACACCATAGTTATTCAACATTTATATACCTAACAAAGTGATCACCATGATAAGTCCAGCAACAATCTGACATCGTACCACGCTATCACAGTATTATTGACTATATTTTCTATGCTGCACGTTACATCCCTATGACTTATTGTTTTATACCTGGAAATTGAACCTATTACTCCCCTTCACCTTTCCCCCCTTTTTCAATTACAGTTGACATTCAATATTTTATATTAATTTCAGGTATACAGCATAGTGATTAGACATTTATGTAGTTTACAAAGTAATCCTCCTGACTAGTCTAGTACCCACCTGGCATTATACATAGTTATTACCATATTATTGACTATATTCCTTATGTTTTACTTTACATCCCCATGACTATTTTGTAATTACCAGTTTGTACTTCTTAATCCCTTCACTTTTGTCAGCCTGCCCCTCAACCTCCCTCCCATCTATCACCCTGATAAATCTAGTACCCATCTGACACCATACATAGTTATTACAATATTATTGACTATATTCCTTATGCTATACCCTACATCCCCATGACTACTGTGTAACAACCACTTTGTACTTCTTAATCCCTTCCATTTTTCACCCACAGGGATACTGGCCTAGGAGAGCTGGATACTCTGAATATTTCCTATATTTATTTAGAAGACTTTCTGTCTGAGAGGGAGCGCATTCCTGCACAGGTGGTAAAACACAGTTTTACATTTTAGACAACTTAAAGTCTTCAAGAAATAAGATGCAAGTTCTAAAAGAAGGCTTTCCATTCTTTTCTGCTTCTTAGTTTGGACACATTTATAATTAGGTTTTCAAAGAATGAAGTGGGCAAAGCATCTCTCCCTAGAAACAAAATCCAAAGTAATGACATCTTTAAAAAATTTACACTCAAATTATACACTGTAAATCTACAAGCAGCATTATGAAAAATCACCTATGTGGCCTTTTGTATTGTGATCCTTTGTATGATACCGAAACTCCTGTAGGAGGGAGAAAATAATGATTAGGCTAAGCAAAGCGAAAAGATATTTTCTCAGCTGGAAGCTGTTAATACTTTAGCTGATAGAGACTTGGAGAATAACTGCTCTGTTGCATGTTTATGTAAAAGCCTTCTTTTTTTCTTTTTTTTTTTTTGAGGGCAGTGTCACTGGCCCTTGTATGTGGGACCGAACCGGGGCCGCTGGCTTCCCAAGCCAGCGCTTAACTCTGTTGCATGTTTAAAAAATAAATATACAAGCCCTAGAATAATTCGCAGGATGAGAAATCACAGGAGGGAGTTAACAGCTGAGCTGATCTGAGACGGACAGTTTTCTGCTTATAGGGAGGTTGCCCTTTGGCCCTACATCTTGGACTGACAGCTCTCCTGGGTGCTGTCTCTCTAGTCATCTGAACCTTGCTGTCTTTGTGTAAATACTCCATTGTCAAGTCAGCCAAGGGCTTGCCATGTTCACAGAAGACAGATAATTATCGGAAACATAGGCAGAGTGTAGGATTCTAATCCTCCTCCACACTTAAAAAAAAAAAAAATTAAACTTCTTTTTTTCTTATGAAAAAAGCAATACATGTTCGTGATACAAAACTTAAAAAAATACAAAGAAGCAAAAAGAAGAGTCTATGTAATAATCCTACTAATGAGAGATGATCACCAATTAGTATGGAGTTACATATCTGTTCTTCTCTTTTGCAATCCAATGGGAGTATATTTCATGAAAACATTTCCCTCATATGGTATATATAGTTTTTAAGATCTTCTTGGGTCTACTCCCTTATCCATTCCCATGAGTAACAGTTAAAAGTCGATACTTTGGAATTGGAACTGACAATAAAGGAATTCTCAGTCTGCCACTTACCATCTGGGTAATGTAAGTCTCAATTTCCTCCCCTGCAAAATGAAGGTAATGTTATCGGTTTGCAGGAGGTGGGAGGACAGAGATGTGTGTGTAAAGTACGTGGCTCATAGTGATTGTTCCATAAATGGCAGCTATTACAATTTTTCTTTCTCCCTTTTTGTACCTATACCATGTTAGTACCTTGCTCTGTCTTGCGCTGGGCTCAGCTGCCCCTCACTTCCCTTCCCATACTAGTTCCATTTACAGCCGTTTCAAAAGCTTTCTTTAGTCATTGGTGTCCTGTTCCTCAAACCTGAGGCCTCTTGAGGCTGGAAGACAATGCTTCTCGTGTGGCGTCACTTGGGTCACCAGTGGTTTCCATGCAGTGTTGGGAAGGAACATTGGCTTTCACAACTACTAACGAACGTTCAGTCCCTCACATGTCTCATATCTCATAGTTAGTGTGATGTGCTTTTCTTAACGATTCTGTCTGCCAGAAATGGACACTTATAACCTTTAGGTATCCTCTGAGTAATGGTAGCCATACAGAGTTTATCCTAATTTTCTGTTTCCTCTGCAGGGGTAATGTCCTTACTATGTGACTTCCGGACCTTCCACTTGCATGTGCAACTGCATCTGTTATTCTGCCTCTTCCCATTTCTCTGGCCATTCCCCCATGGCCTTGACATATTCCTTCCTACCAGCCAGACTCCGTGCTATGCCGCAAGGTCTGATCTCTGCCCCTGACCTTCAATCTCTTCTGCTACCTTAATCCATGGTTGGTATATATTAGTAAGATTATTTATAAATCTACCAAAAGCTAAATTGTACAGATGGTTGAGTGGCGTCTCACAATATCACAAAAATTACATTGTTTGAAAATATATATTTCTTAACATTTTTCTTTGACAGATGAAGTAAGGTGTGAGATTTTCAGAGGATAATGACCTGCATTAAGAAAAAGCAGTACTGAACATGTTTAGATTTGAGTGCTGATTATACTTTACTTTAGAATGTATAAAGATCGGAAATGTTTTGAATAGGTGAAAAAAAAGCCTGACAGTAGAATGTTGTGATTTCCAAGTTTCACTATATCCTACTGCCTCTTTAAGTATGATAAAGAGTTGCACCAATAATAAACAGGGTCTCGCCTGTCTGAGTGAGGGATCTAAGGACTAAGAGTAGGAGGTCTTACCTCAGCAGAACAACCTTTGGGAAGAGGAGTGTGTGGGGATGATGTTCTGTTTTGATGGGCAGGAGCAGGGATGTGCCCCCTGCCCTCGTTTCAGACTGGACTTGTGAATTTCCCTGGGACAGACAAGATGTAGGATGCTGGGTCTCACAGGTTCTCCTTCCTTGGGTTCACCAGGAGGGTAGTAGGTGAGGGCGGGCAGTCAGTTGCACTTCTTTTTTGTCTTTCTTTCTTTGCCACACCCAGAATGCATGGCTATTTCTTTGTGCCAGTGCCTGGTGTAATGGAATACTCCATTTAGTTGGCCAGTGTGAATGCGCCTGGGAAGATTAAAAAAATTTGTTTTATAATGGAAATTTTCAAACATATGCAAGGTTAGAGAGAGTAGTATAATGAGCTCATGAACATGTCACTTTAGCAGTTTTCAACATTTTGCTAATTTTGTTTCATTTTTTGCCCTACCACTTACTTTCCATGTCTCCCATATAACTACAGTATTCTAAAGCAAATCTCAGAGAAGAAATTCTCTAAATGCTTCAGATATGCTTTAGATGTCTCTAAAGGATAAGGGAAAAAAACAACTAACAACATAATCATGGCACTATTCATACTTAACAAAATTAATAATAATTCCTTAATATCATCTAATATCTAGTCCGTGTTTAAATTTTCCTGATTATCTAAAAATTTCATTAGTTTGTTCAAATCAGAACCTAATCAAGGCCCACACACTGCATTTGATTGTTCGTTCTCATAAAACACTTTAATTATAACAGCTCTTCCTTCCCTACACCCTATTTTCATGTTATTTAGTTTTTGAAGAAACTGGATCCTTTTTCCTCTGGACCCTGGATGAGCTGTTTCTTCGGGCCTAAAGATTCTTTCTGGCTAACTTAAAGGCCATGTAACAGTGTGTCTGTGAACACGTTAATGTCGTTCATCATGGGGGACCCAGGTGGCTGAGTGATTGATAGGACAAGGGACAGCAGCTGCATCTGAAAGGTAGAGAAGGTTGAGACCACTGCTCAAAGGGGCTTCTTATGCAGAGAACCTTAAATCACAGTGTAGCAGAGCAGCTGCCTTGCCAGTGACCTCATTGATCATATTTCTGTTCATTTAAGAACCCCCCTGACTCACGGACCACAGGATCTCTAAGTCCGGACTTCACATCTTTTTCTCTGAACAGACTGTACTCTCCCCCAGCCACTGTGGCTGGATGTTTTTTGTTTTGTTTTTTGTTTTGTCAGCAATGCACTACTTTTACCATCGGTAAACTCTCAGTGATTCTAGTCCACTCGCTGGGAACATTCATATCCCTACTATGTGCCTTGTGGAAGAAAAGAAGTGTAGCAATGCCATTTGAAAGGTATCTCCTTTTAATCCCAAATCCAAACTGATGAATTCTCTTTGGTTTTTAAAAATTGTTTAGTCGATTCTTTGGGCTCTGAAGCCACCTGATTCTGCTAGGAACTGGAAAAGAATTCTTTCTTGACCTCACCTCTGGGTTAATCTCAGCCATTCTGCCATCTTTGGAGGTCGAAAGAGGTCGGAACGTGGTGACAGAATAGCGGAGCTTTGGATTCCATGCCCACGTAGGCTAATCAATATTTCTTGAAGGTACTTGATGATTTTTGCAGCATTGAAAGCCGCTTTCTCTTTTAGAGATGTGTTCCTCTGCATCTCCACTGAGACTGTTTAATGTCAGCTGAGATAACAACTCCCTCACGAAGGCTTTCCGGAGCCCCCCGGCCAGGTACCCTCTCCTCTGCCCTGCCGCAGTGCGAGCATCCAGGGAAGCTGCTGGTCTAGGATTTGTCAGAGCCGGACCTCTCCTGCGTCCTCTTGCCTCTAATCCCCCGTAAAGGTCATGGCCAGGTATCTGAGCGAAGAAAAGGGGTCACAGCTCCAAGTAGTCCACAGAGAAGCAAAAACCAGTCAAGAATGACAGTATGTAATGAGAAACATTTGACGAATTATCCTTATCTGTGCCTTGTTGGTGAGTAGAAATGTCAGTTCAGTTAGCTTTCTTTTCCCCCCAGTATTTGCCATGTGCCAAGGATCATGCTAGACATGGAGGGTACAAAGAATAATAATAGCTAACATTTATATCATTCTGCTGGTGACTCAGGCTCCGTTCTAAGCACTTTACAGTTATTACTCACTTCATCCTCAGGACAATGCTATGAAGTTGGAACTCTTGCTATTTCCATTTTAATTTTGGAGACACAGAGACATTGGGAGGTTAAGCAATTTGCCGAGGCTATGCAAGCCATATGTGACAGGGTCGGTATTTGAGCCAAGGTAGTGTGGCTCAAATTCAGACAAGACATAGTTTAGCCTTCAAATGTTGGTGGCTTGAGGGTTCTGACAAAAAGGAGAATAAAATTCTCTCCTGGTCTCAGAGTCTCAGACACAGAAGTGGATGTAACCGACAATGGGGTACCAAGTGTGTTCTGGGTTAGGACACTGTGGATAGGGCCACACTGAGACTGAAGCTGAAATGGCTGCATAGCACACATGAGGAAGAGAGGTGACATAAAAAAGGGCTGTGCTGGGCTCCCCGGTAAACTGTAATGCCTCTGCAGGTGGAGGTATTGGTCATTATCCTTCAAAGTGGCCAGGAGGAACAGCTGTATAAGGAGGCTGATGTTTCCCGCGGAGTTTATCTTTGTTCTTGTTCATTAGGATCAGTGCATCTATTTGCACGATGCCATTTTGGGGTGTGGGCTTACTGCCTGTTAAGAGCTGCTCTGAGGAGACTTTGACATATAAATAACCATTCTGATGTTTCCTTAGAATTTCCTTCCAAAACAGCAGACCGTATGGCAGTGATGAAACTCTGCTGAACTGAAGCCACGTGGAATTCTAGCCAGATGTCAGGATGGTATAATAATCTCCACAAGCATTTCTCTGGTGGTTTGGGAATATTCAGAGTAAACCTCCATCTTAAACACTGTGGGTTTTTTTGTTTTTATTTATTTATTTTAGCCAAATAGATTTTCTGAGAAAGAAGAGGTTGTAAGGGCTTCTCTGGAGATATATGAGCATATAATCATCTGCTCTAGTGGGAAATGGCTGCAAATCTCTGGCATAAATCTGGGAAGTTGTTGCCTTAGAAACAACTAATGTCATATAACTCTCTCCCCCGGCCAACCATTTGGGGTCTCTATAATTTGCTCATTTCTATTCATGGTTTTAAAACCTTTAACCCCAGGTGAGAAATCTTCATCTCCCTCCCCAGTGAGGATAATAACAAACAACCATTCTTATTTCCCCAGACATTAAAGACTTCATGGGGACCTATCCTCTTCTTCTTAAGTGGGATTCTGTTAAGATGGTGGAGAAGAGATCCACCATGGCAGGACGATTGGGGGTTTGGTGACATCTGTCCTGTTTGCTCGGGACTGAAAAGTTTCCTGGGATGCAGGATTTTCAGTGCTAAAACCGGGATGATTGTTCTCCATGGTAGGGACATAGGCAGCTGTTCACAGAAGGACACCCAGCTCCATGGCCTCTGGCGCTGGACAGCTCTGAGTTCCTCCCCCAACATTATCAGTGGAGGTCAGCTCAGAGCATGGTCCCTCCTGAACTGTCAAGTGATTGCTTTTTCAAAGATTCCCTGACAGCAGACAGAGTTACATTAGAGAAACTGCTGGAAATATTATACACAGCTAGATTCAGTTCAGTTCATTCAATTTTACTCAACTTATCAAGCCTACATGGAGTTTCTATAAATACGTGACACTGCACCTGAGGCAGGAGATACAAAGATGAATAAGGCACAATCCTGCTCACCAGGAGCTCTTAGTCTAACAGTGGAGGTGAAGGTGTAAGCAAAGATGCACCTTTCAGTGTGATGGATATTGTGATAGAAGTGGCAGACAAGGCATGGGGAGGGACATATTAGAGTATCAGCTATATGAGGATGTCAGGAAAGGCTTCACAGAGGAGGTGGTACCTCAGTGGAGAGCTGATGGATGAATGGGCACTTGCCATACTGGACAGGAGGGAAGAGAACTTCAGGCAGAGGTGGAAACCCAGAGCAAAAGCAGAGATAAGAAATGATCTGTTGAGTCAGAACTTTATGGTATATTTAGGGAACAGCAGGTGTGGTGGGAAGGCAGGGTTTGAGAAAGAAGGAATGGTAGGAGAGGAGGCTATAGGCAAGGAACATGAATGGCATCGTAAACAATTAGTAATTGCCATTGGCCACCGACCCAACTCCTTTTCCCATTTTGCTGATTTTGTTCAGTTGATCCATCTTCCCCCCACATAGCCATGGGCTTCTTTGAGCGAATCACAGTGATCTCATCTCTCTCGTCAGTGGCTCATTTAACATTTGAACTGAGATAAAATTCTAGCCAAAGAGATGTGAGGAGATGTGCATCTGTTGAGAGCCCTATGGGAAGAGAAGCCCTACACTCTTGCCAGAAGTTGCCATGTCTGCATGTGTGGCAGCCATCTTGTAACCCAAAGGTAGTTGGCTTGATGACAAGCGGACTTGCTGAGGATGTTAGATCAGGAGGATGGGGCATGCCTGGGGCCTTGGAGTCACTTTACTTTAGGACATATTTTGTTATATGAGAAGACTCTTTCCTCATTGTTCTAGCCATTTTGAATTGAGATTTCTTACTGATGGCTGAAAGCATTTAATAATGTGGTAAAACAAGCTAAAAACTTAAAGCTTTTGGTGACAGAAGAAATGGAATAATGTTGTGGGTTTTGTTTTAGGACATTGACTGCTATTTGTCGGTAGCCATTATTTCCTGCATTTAAGTCCTAGATGCAGAAACTCATTAATTCAGTCACTGATTTATTCAATTAACGTTTTTTGAAAGCATGCCAAGTACTATTCTTGATGTGATAGATATAATGTCAAGTAATATATGGTTTGTACTCTTAGGGGATTTGTAATCTCTTCATGGAGACAGGCAATTAATCAACTTCACAGTGTACTACGGCAAGTACTTTGGTAAAGTTACATTTAAGGTATTGTAGTAGTAGTGTAGGGCTCCTAAATCAGTATGCTAAAATTGTAGAGTGCTTACCAAGAAGGTGAAAGTTAGATTGAACCAGTTGAAGACTCCTGAAGCAGTAACTAGTAATCCAGAGAACTCTACCTGCGCCCAGGTATATACACACATCCATGACACATACGTACTAATAATGACTGTGAACCACACCCGTGTACGAGATATGACAATTAAGTTCGCGAACTTGTTGCAATTGATGTTGCTAACCTTTTTTGATATCAGAGGGATTATTCATTATGAATTTGTACCAACTGGACAAACAGTTAACCAAGTTTACTATCTGTAATTGCTGAAAAGGTTGTGTGAAAAAGTTAGATGACCTGAACTTTTTGCCAACAATTCATGGCTCATGACAATGCACCAGCTCACAGGGCATTGTCTGTGAGGGAGTTTTTAGCCAGGAAACAAATAACTGTATTGGAACACCCTCCCCACTCACATGATCTGGCCCCCAATGACTTATTTTTTTACCCCAAAATAAAGGAAATATTGAAAGGAAGACATTTTGATGACATTCAGGACATCAAGGGTAATACGATGACTGCTCTGATGGCCAATCCAGAGAAAGTTTCAAAATTGCTTTGAAGGGTGGACTAGGTGCTGGCATGAGTGCATAGCTTTCCAAGGGGGAGTACGTCAAAGGTGACCACAGTGATACGCAGCAATGAAGTATGTAGTACTCTTTCTAAGGTGAGTTCACGAACTTAATTGTCAGAATCCGTAGTCATTTTGAGACTGATAGAGATCAGATTGGTTTAAAAATTTTTGGAGTGGGTGAAAATCAGATGGAAAATAATTTCCATTTTCCTTCTTGGCATTTTCTTTGGAAGTCTCAGACTTTCAAACTTATGGAGAAGCAATAACAAGATATAACCTCTGTCAAGTAGTTTATGAGAAATACAGTTAGTCCTTGAGCATGCCTTAGGAAGGAAAGAGTGGCCCTATCTTGGGGTCTTCAGGGAGGAGAATTATTTGAGCTGGTTCTTAATGGAATTTCAGCATTTTAATTGGCAGAGGTGGTGAAGATAGTCTCAGTGGGGAGGCAAGTCCAGAAGCAAACCAGAGCACAGAGATGGGCAAGAAAGGAGAGGAACTGGGCAGTACAAGTGTGCAGATAGTAGAGCTGAGGGTTCATTTTTGGTAGCTGGGAAAGATGGCTTGAAAGGTAAGTTCTAGTCAGATGGGTAATGCAAAGATTTGGGTTTTAGACTTTGTACAGTGTGAAATTACTACAGGTGACATTGAGGGGAGTGACACGATCAAAGCAAGGTTTTTTAGTGGATTGGATGTTATTCCTAAACAGGATGGATTAAAAGAAGAGAAAGGCAAAGAAATGAAAATTTAAGCAACATCTGTTATGTACTGAACTCTATGAAGTTACTGAAAGGTGCTTTCTTGGATAATATCATGTCATCATTTATATATAGCTAATATGTTGGTCACTAGACATAGAGATTATAATAATAATGCAGAGTTTAAGTGAAATCATTTACTAGGCCAGACGTTATAAGGAGGCCTAGTCTTAGGGATATACCTAATTCTCAGGAATATACGCGCAAGGAGGCACTTTTGTTTCCATTTTAAAGCTATGGAAACTGAGGCTCAAAAGTTTATGAAACTTGACCCAAGTTCCAAATCTAGAATGTGAAAGAGTCTGAAGTAGTTTTCCTGTCTGTCTGAATTCAAGGAACATGGATGTACCTCTTTTCTCCACAATATGGGGAGGGACTGTCATCATGGAATGCTCATAAGAATTATTATAGTGAGGGTGCCAAGATGCTAAACTTATAAAGATGCATGGTTTGTTTAGGGTACAGTTTTCACCCAAACTTCTGAGTTTGGATAGTGGTCGATAGACTTAGAGAAGGGTTGAAACCTTCCTTGAATCCTGAATTGGCCTATTAGACCCTGAAGCAGAACAGCTGGAATGAAGCCTCTCACAATAAGTATTTCATTGGTATACTTCTATGTTGTGTTTCTCCTACCCAAAGAGAGTCTTTCAAGCTCGCAAGGAAAGGAAGAAAATGAGGGCAAGTCATGATGGAGGTAATGAGAATTCTGCTGCATCTTGTTCAGAACAGCAGCCGCCCACATTGCCTAGGCTTTCCACACTGACAGCTACCAGTAGAGCATACAAAATTGATGTTTTTTGTACTGTCTAGCCCAGTGGGCCTCCTTTTTGCCCTGCCTGCAGGTGTGTACATGTGTGTGTGTGTGTGTGTGTGTGTGTGTGTGTGTGTGTGTGTGTGTGTGTGTGTATGCACATACTCATGTTATACTAACAGATCGTTAGAATTTGCCAAAAGATTTCTCATCACACTCTCCTGGGCTTTTGTCTCTCTAGTGCCAGGGAAGCCTTCCTAACCTCTTTTTAAAGCAGGAAAACAGGCTAGAGATATGAATACTTTCTTAAATGACTTAGAAATACTTACAAACAGTTTCAGAGGTAAAAGAGGAAAAAGATTTTTTAAAAAGCTAGCACAAAGGCATTGTGAGTGGATTTTGGAAAGAGATCTTTGATTTGATTTCTTATAAATTTCACATACCTAGGAAGGAGAGGAGGGAAGCCCTTCAGGGTATTCAGGCTGGTAAATCATGGCACTGGTTCAGGATTTCCCTGTTCCCTCTAGGACACAACCTCTGGTTCATCCATTCAGAGGCCCCTGGTTGTCCAGAGACTGACCTGAGTCTCCAGCATCTGCAGGAGGCTTCCCCTGTTCCTTTGTTTCAAAGGAACAACAAACAAAAAAACCAAAACAGCATCAAGGTACCTGAGGTAGGAGTCAAAGGCTTCCTCTTTTTAGCTTCTTCTTTCATGTACCCAGGCGTGCCAGCACTTAGCTTTGGTATGGAAGGGCAATCTGTTGAGATTATTGCATCAGATATTGTTGAACATTTATAATTCGTGATGGTGATTAAGACTCAGTGTGGATGACAGCTGGTGGGTCTTGGTTTCTACAGTATGACACTGCAGTGTGACAGAAACCTAAAATAGCTGCAGGGGTAATAGTTGGCCCAGAGTTTGCCGCCTTCAGAGAGCACCCAGGATATTGAGTTGGGTTTTGAATGCCACACTGTGGAAATGACAGGAACAAATTTGAGTACATGCAAGAGACAGCAATGCAGACCAGAAAGTGTCTGGAAATCCTAGGGCATTGAGCATGCTTCCTCTACAGAAAAGAGCCTGAAGTGGCTCATGACTGGTTGTATGCTGATCCAGGCACATAAAGATGGAAGGGTACCAGAAGTGAGTTCCGTGGGAGAAAGAACTTTTCCAGCAATGATGAAATGAGCTGCTATGGGAGCTAATGAGTTTCCTCAGATCAGAAATGTTCAAACATATGCACCTGATGACCTTCTGAGTCGAAGATCTAGATTTGATGATTTCCTAGGGTCTTGTAGGTGACTTGTTTATACAGGGGCGTACACAGCTGGCAGCGTATGGCTGATGCCTCTTTCCTTTCCTCACAGTCTCTTTCCAACCCAACCTAAGATGGCTTCTGTCAAGTCACCTGCGCCTCCCAGTCATCAAACCCGGTCTTCTCTGTCCTGATCTTATTTCACTTTTCAGAAGCATTTAGCACAATGGCAAACTCCTACTTTATGGAAACAGATCCTTCTCTTGTTTTCCAGGTCCTCATACTCACCCAGCGATTTCCTTCCTACCTCACTGACTTTCATCTCAGTCTGTTTTGCTCCTTCCTCCTCTGCTTAACGTCTAAATGTTGGAAAGCCCCCGGGCTCTCCTTCAGATTCCCTTCTCCTCTCTATCTCTATTAACTCTTTGGGGTAGTGTTAAAATATGCCTACACATTCCTTGGCTCTCACCCCGCTCGGAGGTGTGGGGTCGATGTCTCCTCCCTGTGAATCTGACTTGAACTAGTGACTCATTTCTAATGCAGCAGAAGAGATGACGCCTAACACCAGGGGCCCGAACAGAATAGGCCCTGAAGCTTCCAACGGGACGTTGGTCTTTGGAGTCTTGAGCTGCCAGGTTGGGGAGGTCTCCTTGTGAGAAAGCCTACGCCTCTAGAAAGGCCATCTGTATACTCTCACCAACTGCTCAGCCGGGGATCCAGGTGTTGTCTGTCCAAATTCTTGACCCACAGACTCCAAGATTGTAATAAAATGCTTCTTTATGCCACTGAGTTTTGGGGTGGCTTGTATGCAGCAGTGGAACTGATACATTCCCTAAGGGGCCTCATCCTATAGCATGACTTCAAGTATCACCTATAAATGCTCATGGCTTTCCAGCCCCGATCTTTTCCCAGAACTCCAGGCTCTTAAATCCAATTATCCAAGAGTCCACTTTATCTCTGCAATAAGTGTGCAGTAAGCATTATCTCGAATTCAATATGACTAACACAGAAAGCTTGACATTAACCCTTGACCCTCAAACTTCTTTCCTTTGCCTCCATCTCTGTAGACACATATTTTTTCAAGCTAAAACTCCTTTAGTCTTATTTTCTCCTTTAGCCCCCAAGAAAGCATCTATTACAATAGCAAGTTATGTTTACCTTTTCTACAAAGTGTCCCTGGAACCCGTCTACTTCTCTCCATCTCATCTACCTCTGTCATAATCCAAGTTACCAAAACCTCTTTTCCCATCTACTGTAATCTCTACCAGTCTTCCTGCTTCCACTCATGTCCTCTTAAAATCCATGTTCAACATAGCAGTTTGTATTAGTTATCTATTACTGTAACAAATTACCCCCCAAAACTTACTGGCTTAAAGGAACAACATTTATTATCTCACAGTTTCTGTGGGGTTAGGAATCTGGACACCCCTCAGCTGCGCCCTCTGGCAGTGGGTCTTAAGCTTGAGTCACTTAGATCACTGAGATCAGTAAGAGGCCTCTTAGATCAGTCATGTGATTGTGACAGGACTCACGTCCTCAGGGCCTATTAGACTAAGGGCCCCAGTTCCTCATGGACTACTGGCCAAAGGCCTCCCTTGGTTCCTTGCTACATGGATCTCTCCAAACAGCATCTCACAACATGGCAGCTGGCTTTATCGGGATGAGGAGGAGACTAACAAATCACAGGCCTTGGTAAACTAAATCATGGAAGTGACATCCCATCACTTTTGCCATGTTCTATGGTTAGAAGCAAGTCACTAGATCCGGAACACTGAAGGGGAAGGGATTACAAAGGGCCTGAAAACCAGGAAGTGGGGGACCGTTGGGGCCATGTCAGAATCTGCTTACCACATAGCCCCTGAGTGATCTTTTAAAACCATAAACCATATCACACCCCTTCTTAAAACCTCCCAGTGGTAGATACACGTCATTAGACATTTGTATAAAATCACAGATGTACAAAACCAAGAGCAAATTCTAATGTAAACGATGGGCTTGGGTGATAATGATGTGTCAGCGTGGGTTCAGTTGTAGCAAATGTACCATTCTGGTGGGATGTTGATAATAAAGGAGGATATGCATATGCACCTTCCTTTCAATTTTTCTGTGAACCAAACACTGCTCTAAAAAATAGTCTATAAAAAAATCATCTCCAATGGTTTTTATTGCACTTCAGAATGAATTCCAAATTTCTTGCTGCTTTACAGAACCCTACGTGTCTAGCCTCCCACCTACTTTTCTCACTTCTGATTTACATTGCTTTCTCATCCGTTTCACTCCAGCACCCTGGTTTTCTTTCTGTTCCTCGAATTCTCAATGTGCTCCTTCTTTGGGACTTTGCCTTAAGTGTCTTTCTTCTGGGTCCCCTCCCCTGGCCTGTGTTAGGGATGGCCTGTTCTTCTCACTCAGAGCTCAGCTTCATCGTTACCTCCTCAGACAGGCCTCCATGACCACTCAGGTGTAAGTGGATCTCTCGTCTCTGTCCCATCAATCTCTTTGGTTCTCTGCATTGGGCTTATCACCATTTAATGTAATTCTTGTTTGTGAATTCATTTATTTATTTGTTATCTCTCTCCTTCAAGTAAAAAGTAGACCCCATGATAGCAGAGACTGTTTCTGTCTCAGCTGCAATGGCCTTCCCCACCCTCTAATTTCCATCTGGGTCCCAGCTGATCCCTGGGATGTGGGTGCTTCATGGCAGCATTCCATCCTATCAGCTGTGGTCACAGATACCACCCATCAATCATATGGGCAGGGGGCAGGGCAAGTAACATCTCTGCTATATTTTGTTTTATTACCTTTGTGGGGATTCACCTTTTCTTTTCTTTCTTTCTTTTTCTTTTTAGAGGGCATTGTCACTGGCCGTCATATGTGGGATCCGAACCGGGGCTGCTGGTGTCCCAAGCCAGCGCTTAACAACCATGCCACTCGGCCGGCCCTAGGGGGATTCACCTTTGAATAAATTCCTTGTCTAAAGTCTAAGCATCACACTTGCTTTAGAAGTTCAACAAATGAATACATTGGATTTAATGAATTGACCAGTTCCAGTTTGGGCTCGCTCACTCTATACCTCAATTAATTAATTACCAGAGATTTTCTAATACACAGCTTCCATAACTGAGTTTATGACAATAGCTCAGAGGTATATGACACTTACAAGGTGGCAGAGACTGTCTCAAATGCTTTACATGTTTCAACTCATTTAATCATCACAGTATTTCCATTTGGGAAATTAGCAAAGTGAGACCCAGAGGGCTAAGCTGCCCGCAGTAACACAGGTAGTAAGTGGTAAAGCTGGAATTTGACCTCATCATCTAACTTTAAAGTCCTTGCTCATAACTAGTACATGTTCCTGTCACTGATAGTGTATAAACTTCTGGAAAATCGCTCCATTGCTACTCAACACAGGCATAGGGCAGGCTACTAAATTCATACAACCCTCACAGGTATTTTTTCTTTTTTTTGGAACTATGCGAAACTTACAGTCTTTTGATTATTTTACTGTCTTCATTAACTACATTCCTACCATTTTAGTGACTGTGTTTCAACTATCTGGGACATAGAGAGCGGAAAAGTGTTGAAATGTAAGGAGAGACATTCTCCAAAGTGCTTTTTGAAGCCATTGTTTTTTTACCCAGGGAACAGATTATGTGTCTAAATATCTCTCAGATCTGCCCTGGCCTGTGGTCGTGGGAGGGCTTTCAGAAGTTTCTCTGGCTTTTTGGCAGGAAGAGAACAACCGTTAGCTTGGTTATGACCTGAAAAATACTCCCTTGATCCAAAGATGTTATTGTCTCAATGGCACTTCCAGTGGTACTCCATTGAACACTCCTCTTGGCTGTCACAGGGCAGGCTTTTGAGGCATAATTGCATCATTCTCCGTCCACATGGAGCTATACCTACCCCCTGCTTCCACCATCCCATCCTGCTCCCCTGCGAACCCCTCTCCACACACATTTTGAGTTTTAGCTAGTAATAGTCCAGTGGTGACATTCCTCCTGCCCCAGTGATGATGAGCAAATGGCAGACAACAGGGAGTCCCTGTTGCCAAGGACGGAGCTGAAATGAACATCACCCAGCTTCCTGTGCCTTCCCTTCTGAGAGGAATCGCAGTGTCTTGAAAGTCAGGAAGAAAAAAAATAGCCAAATAAAAATGATTTCTTGAAAACTATTCAGGGTCCCTCTGGGAAAACTGTCACCGATGTTGTCTCCGCAGGGAGCCAGCCTCTCCTGCTGGCTGCACACAGAGGACCACGCCGACTCTACCTTCTTTGGTATGGGTTGTCTCAGGGTAGGAAGAATGCTATATTTTTTGTTTAAACTGAACATTCACCTGAACAAATAGCAGATGTTGATGAATATTAATTGGCGCTTAGATTAATGCTTCCAAGTGTCAATTATAATTTCTGTTTTACTATTCAGCTCCTTGATTATAATAAGCTACTCCAGGATGTGAGGAGCATACACCTGTCTCGGGGGCAGGGCTAGAGGTCTCTGGGGAGGTGGAGCTGGGTCCTTGAGCAACGGGACAATTCCAGGGGAGCCCAGGTGGCTCCCTAAAGTCACCCAGCTGTACATTAGTCCAGTGGAGAACTGGCAATTCCTCAAGAACAGAGAGACACACACATCAAACTGCCATTTGACCTAAGGATGTGCCAGGGGTTGAGCCAGGGTCCAAGGTGGGCTCCAGGCTCTGAGTGGGACAGGCTGTTGGATGACCCCTTCATGGTCTCCTTTCAACCACTTACGTCCATTTCCGTTGTTGACTTTTCAGGTGCCTGAGAAATTGAATTCTAGTTTGTATCCTTATTGCTCCACCCATGGTGAGGGGAAGAGAGCCTGCTTTTGGAGTCAGGCACATCAGGGCGTAAGACCCAGGCCTGGATCTCATCTGCTTGGGCACATTTCTTGACTTTTCTGAGCCTCAGTTTCCTCATGTAAGCAGAGCCATTGAGGAGAGGAGATGAGGTGTCTGTGTTCCATGCTAAGCAAGAGCCTGGCACCAGGCAGCGTTCAGTAAGTGACGTTCCCTCACCTGCTTCCTCCGGATGGATAAACCTATTCTCAAATAACAAAAATTGAACTCCTTTCTTACTGAGTTTTCAAACATCTCTCTGTCATAAATGTTTTCCTGTGTGCCTTATTAGTAACTTGGTAAGTAAACATGACAAATGTCTCCATTTTGAGTTTTTGGCCAGAATAACATGAATACTATGATTTTTTTCTTGTTTTTTTTTTTTTTTTTTTTTTAAAGGACATGAATGGCGCCCGGTCCCATATTTGTCTTGTTCCCCACTGACCTATGTTGCTATGTCTCTATTAGTTGGAAAAAGAGAATGGATTGTTATCCCATGGAAAATCACCCTGTGCAGCCCCTGTTGCTGGGCTGCCTGGGACCTGCTGTACCACGTCACCTTCTTGCCCCTCCTCCCTGGACCCCACAGACAGGGAGGTTGTTGGCACATTGCTAGATGCAGTCAAGGGAACCCTGAGTGGCGCCAACACGCAGGGTCGCGAGGCCTGCTTGCCTTGCTGTTGACAGTGCGGGCGTCAGGTTTCGGGACCCTCGGGCGCTCCATGGCCCTTGTGATCTCTTTCTGAACTTAGATGTTACAGCCATTTCCTATGGCTGCCATAACAGCATACCCAGAACTGGGTGGTTTAAGATAACGGAAATTCCTTGCTTCACAGTTCTAGGAGCTAAATCATGGTGTTGGCAGGGCCAGGCGCCTTCTGAAGTCTGCAGGAGGGAATCCTCCCCAGCCGCCCCCAGCCTCTGGTGGTGGCTGCCCATCCTTGGTGGCCCTTGGCTTGTGGTAACATAATCCCAATCTCTGCCTCCGTCTTCATGTGGCATTCTTCCTGTGTCTTCACATCATCATTGTGCCTGTCTGTGCCCAAATTTCCCTTTTATATAAGGACACCAGTCATATTGGAATAAGTCCCAACCTAGTCACCTCATCTTAAATTGGTTAAATCTACAAAGACCTTATTTCCAAATAAGGTCACATTCTGAGGTACTGGGGCACAACATATCTTTTATTTGGTGGCGGGACACAGTTCAACCCAGAACACATGTAAATTACTTCTTCTTCTTCTTTTTTTTTTTTTTTTCCTCTCTGGGGCTTTGGTTGACCCTCTTGGATTTCACCTGAGTTTCAACCAAAATCAGCAAAGCCCTTCACAATCTGGCCTGTATTCATTTGTTCATTCATAAAAACATTTATTTAGCATTTACAATATGCCTGGTCCAGACTTCTGTATCTGTCATCTCACTGAGTTTTCGAGTATCCTAGAAAGGCTGGTATCATCCCTCCTATGTCACAAAGGAAAAAAATGGAAGCCCACATGAATTAAGACACTTGCCCATCTTCTCACAGTCAGGTTTGGAGCTCAGTGTTTGACCTGAGGGCTTCTGACTTCACGTGTGTTGCACGAGATCAAAGCTGTATTCACTCAGCAACAACCTTTGCTTTCTATTCCACTACCTATCTCTCCCCTTGGCTGCACGAAATCCTGCCTGCCCTTGATCCCTGCTCTTCTTCAACCCTCGCTGGTCACTGTCTGTCTTTGACTGTTTCAGTGACTTTGGCCTCTGCCCTCACCATCAGACCAGCAGTATCTGCTTCGACTGACTACTTTCTTCCTCGCCCTTCTGTTCTATTCCGTTTCAAGGACTTTTCTCTTCCCTGCCCTTCTCCTTTCTGTCTCACTCTCTTTGTTCTCCTAGTTCTTTAAACACTGCAGGATCCTGACTCCTAGGGTCATTCATCTATACCTAAATTTAGCTGAGAGTCTCTATCCTTTATGCTTATACATTCTGGACATCAACATTGCTCCTTCCCACTTCTTGACGCTTCTCTGCATTTTTCAAAGCAACACTCATAGCTTCTGATGTGTTTTCAACAGCCTAAGACACCACTTCCTACTGGACCACAGCCCAGTTCCCTACCCCTGCTGCTTCTTCTGAACATGAAATTGGACCCCTGGGGGACATTATATGTTTGTTTTTTTCCCCAAGCACTGAGAGGTTGCCTCCTGGTAATGTTATTGTATGGTGCCTTTCAATAAAGCTTAAGGAGCCTAGATGTCTGACTGCTCTTCTGATGAGCTCAGTGCCCTCCCTGGGAGAGCTACTTGAACTCATTTGCAAGATGACCTGGCTGCTAGATCTGTTAGGATGGCTAACCTAAACTGCCCTAGGAAGATAAAAACCTAGCCTTAAAAAAAAAAAAAATCCAGAAAAGGTGATTTAGTTATTCCCTTATAAAATTAAAAATAACTCCCAATTACAGGGCCCCATGTCTTCTCTTGTATGTATTATACATGCTCACGTTGGGAGTGATCTGATCTTCTTTATAACTTTCAGGGACTATTTATATGCTATAAAATGTCAAATCTAATTCCTTCACCTTGATGCCTCGCCCAAGCTCCAGATGTATATTTTTAGCTACCTGCTATCCACCTGCAGGCTCCTCATACTTACCTGTCTTCCATCCCGGCTTAGTATCCTCTCTGTCTGTAGTCTGTGTTTAATGTAGGACCGTCTTGCGTCCTCCATCTCCCAATCTATGCACCATTCTCCCTATTTCTGTGTCCAATCAGTTAATAAACACGGTCATGTTGCACAGAAAATATTCATATACCGGTCTTCTGTTGATCCTTTTCCTCAACGTTTCTCACTGAACTTGAGCCCCTTTAACCAGCCTTTCTTTCCATCCTCTCTTCATTCCAATCAAAAGTATAGTTGGCCACATTGCTGTCTTGTTTTGAAATGGCTGCTGGCTTCCCACTACCTTAGATAAGTCTCTAAACTCCACACGTTGTCACTCTGGGCCTTCCCAAATCTGACTAGGACCAACTTCTGATTCTTCAGGCTCTGACCCTCTAGTGTCTCACGACGCCCAAGCACCAAACTCCTGCCAAATGGGGATTCTTGTGGTGTCTTGGGGACAACATACTCTTTTATGTCTTGGTACTTTCATTTGTGCTTTTTCCCTTTATCTCCTTCTTTACCTGGCAGGCTCCTTCTCATTTTGGTGGAGCTGATAGTAATTCCCCTAGCTGGAGTTGGTGGTCCTCTCTACTGTACTCCCATGGTACTTTGTTCAGAGCTATATAGTACAATTCTAAGTTTTATAATCATTTGTGTTTTCTCATTTGCCTCCTCCATTAGACTGTGAACTCTTCAGCAGCTAGTACAATGCCTGGCATTCCCTGAGACAACTACAGATGTTTCTGAATGATTGAAAGCTTCATAACATCTAACTCAACTCTATGTCTTTTTCATCTGTTTTCCTTCTTTCTTCCTTTCTCTCTTTTTTCTCCATAGAGAAGGATCTGATGATGAAAAATCCATATTGTAAAAGCTATAAATATATAATTAAACAAATAATCAAGGTGGGGTTAAAAAACCATGAAGGAGGAAATGGGATAAAGTCAAGAATAGGGTTAGTACATCATCTACCTGCATGGGGAAGGGCAGGTACTAGAGGATTGCTGCAGAACTTATTCTGAACTCCCAGCAGCCCAAACAAAGAGTACAAGATCAGTGTATAAAATTGTTAATATCCATGTAAGCAAATACTGCTCTGGGGAGAAACAGTTAACTCTAAGTATTGAGGCTCCAGAGAAATTTCTTACAAGGCCACCAGGTAGCTAGAGAAAATAACCAACACATACCAGGATGACTCCTGGCTGAGATTTGGGAGGGGAGTATAATATTTGCCCACTATCCACATCAATGAGTTTCAATTAACAAATGTGAATATATTTCTTGTTGGTCTGTGTCTGATGAACAGGGACAGTAAAAAGACTGGAGAGGGGAACATCCCCGTCCTCTAACTAAAAGCCCTGAGAGTTTTACCCATTCATTCATTCATTCATTCATTCATCAGACACTAATTCTTAATTGAATATCTATTTTATATAAGGCATTATGGGGGATTTCATCTTCACTTCCGACAGTGCCATCTTTCCCATCCTAAGTTTGGCTGAAAAGGATATTACCATATATCAGTTGTCTCAATCAGAGGCCAGAGGATACATCTGTCTAAATTGCTTTGTGCAGGATTTGGCACTGGAGCTGGAGGTTTTTCAGTGGCAGCTAATGGTTGTCATAGGGAGGAACAGAAAAGGCTCTTGGACATGCTTCTTTTTGAGCGTTCAGGGAACATTTTCTGACTCTGGAAAGATTGCATTCACCGAGCAATTTGAGCCATTATCAACTGAGAATAAAACCTACTTTACAAAATTAAATTAGCCAGTCTTCCCTCCCAGATTCATTTTCCCTCCTTTAGTGTAGTGGTGAAACCCATCTCTATTTAGCAGGCCATGTAACCTCTCCTACCTCGTCATTCAAATCATTTAGTAAAATAAAAAGGCTTTAAAAAAGGAGGTTGCAAATATAAACACGAGTGCAATTAAGATCTCAGCTCCATTACATTAATATAGCTACTTTGCAAGGAGTTCATTATGGTGTGCATCAGGGTTTTAATGTTTTCTCCATTTTGGTGCCATCTTTAGTTAGAAAGAAACACCCCGCTATAGGAAACAATTGCCTCTTGGGTTGGAAAATAGTTTGAATAGGATTCCATTGTGATTAATTAAGCTCACACACAATAAAGTCGAAAGAACCAAACAGTTGTTCTTCAAATTGACAGCATATTCAGTGAACAAAAAAAGATTTATAACAGAAATTTAAATTTTCCTGATGTAATAATATATTATGAAAATTACTCATTTTTATTCTTTTTGCTGGAAACATGGTGAGTCTTTATGTGTTTTTTTTCTATGCAAAAAAAATGTAAATAAATAGAAACACAAACAAGAATGAAGGGAATAGAAGAAAAGAAGATTTAATGAGCAGGCGCAGGCGTGGTAATATGGATATAAGCTTTTATTTTCTCTCCATTACCCTCAAATTATTTCCCACAAACACTGTCTCTGACAATTCTTTGGAGTCAGCTCTAAATGCGTGCTGCCTTCATAAGGCCGGGCTGTACCTCCCACTTCCTGGGTAGCAGCCCGCCTTCCTGAAAATCATTCTCCAAATTGAAAAGCAGCTCCCCTCTCCTTTTAGTTCATCTGCCGGCCTCACCCACACTCTACTCCACTCAGCGGGTCCTCCAGCAAATAGCCGCCGCCAGCCTTTAGAATATGAGGCAAGCCACATCAGTGGCATTAGAAACCTATCACTGACATGTCTGAAAAGAGAACAATCAGCCTCACTTTGAAAAATGTTTCCCCTCAGTCTCTCCGTCTCTCCCTGTCTATATTTTGTCCTTGCCTTGTCATTCTGTCCCATCTCTTTCTCCCTGTGTATCCATCTACCCCTCTTGAGTCAGTCTGACCATTCCCCCCATCTCATCCTGACCTTCCTGGCTAGCTTTCTCTCGTGTCTCCACCCTCCCACTCTCTTAAATGCCAAGTCTTTGGGTTGCAATTAAGATCCCTGAAACCAAATAAGGAGTAATAGTGCATGTCTCGGGAGAGTGTCTCCTATTAATTGGTAAGACTCAGGAACTGCTATTAATGAATAAAGGCAGCCCCCCAGGGTCAGCCTGGGTTACTTGGGCAGCACATTCAAATGCTTTCCATCATTGAGAAACTCAGTTGGGCCTCCAGTGCTGATTTCCCGCCTGGTGGAATGACGCTCCCAAGGCTGTGGCAGCATCCGCGTGATGCTTACAAAGTCACTTCTATGTGCTGTCCTTTGTCCACTGCCATGGTGTAGCATGCAGCAAGCTGCAGGGGAGTCAGATGGGCCAAAGGTGGACGGGGACAGAATTTAAACTCTCCTTTGGCTTAGAAGACACCAAAGCAATATTTCCCCAGAAACACCTTCTATGTCTTGGAAGAAGCTTACTTCTTGCAGGGCACAGGCGGCTTTCCGATAGAGAGCCTAATGGACTAAGATACCCATAATCATCCTTGTTTGCTGAAGATGTGCAGGCTTGAGAAGCAGAATTACCAAATCATTCTGTAAATCCAAGGGGAGGACACATGATAGAAACTTTATTGATTAGGCAAGCGTTACCTCCCTTTTCTGAGCAAGTGATGAATGTCTGGAACCAACATGTAACGAACACCAGCTTCTGGCTCCTGATTTCTGACACATTCTCCCTCTGCGACCTCGCTGACCTTGTTTTACAGACTTTTCAAGACAGTTAAATAACTGATTTTTAAAAACTATATGTAATTTACATACACAGTAAAACCTAAACCCAGGGTTCAGCCTTCTCATCTATGAAGAACCCAGAAAAGGAGTTAAAATACTTTGAAAGTCAAGCTGTTAGTAGATGTAGTAGTTTGTAAGGATTTACTCCTTTACTTTTTATTGTTTTCCAGTCTTTGGTACCATGTGTAAATTGAGAAAAAAACGAGAATTGGAATACCTCAGGTCAGTTCAATTGAAAATGTATTTATTAACTATTATGTATCAAGTACTGAGATTCTGGGGTGAGTAGGACATAGTTCTTGCCCTCAGGAAGCTTATAGTCTGCACGGACCTCACAGCGATTTTATAAGGGCTGGGATATATCTCATATTTCTTCCCTGCTAGTTACAAACATTCCAACTTTCACATTCAGCCTGATATAAGGACTAAGTAGTGTGGGCAAGGCCACACTCGTACGCTTCCTTAGCTTAGATGGTTCAGTTTCTTCCTACTTCCTTTGGGGTCTCCATTGTACAGAAGTAGCATCTTGGTACTTACATAGGACTTGGTGTTTACTTTTACCTCCAAACTGTCAGCAGGGCATGTTTGTTGAATGAATGAATGAGGGCGCCTGGATTGTTTTTCAATTATTTTTATCAATCTGTTTTTTACTTTGGGCTCTATAGGCTCTTCCAAGAAGGGAGGGCCATATCTCTCTCATTTTGGTGCCCCCCAAAGTATGTGCCCTTGGAAACTTTTTAAGTTACATTCAGTTTCATTCTCTCTCGCCCCCCCCCATCCCTCTCTCCCTTTCCCTTCTTTCCCTCCCTCCCTCCCTCTCTCTCTCTCTTTGTTAGGAAGGGAATAGTTTTCTCCTTGCCCTCTCTCCAGACACATGGGGTTGTCATGAGGCCATAGAAAGTGTGGATCTGAGTAGCTTAGAAAGTTGTTTGGAGGGTGGAAAGTAGCAGCCATAATACATCCATGAACAAACATGGCAGGTGTTTCTGGCCTGGGTGTTCTGCTCTGAAGCATCTTGGCAGAAGCCAAAACCCAGTAGCCATTGAGTAAGCAGCTATTTCCCCTCTCCTGCCAGCTGTGAAGTGAAGGCATTGCCTGACTTCTGGCTCCTCCTAAACTTTCAGAGCATGCCTCTCCCTTGGCTGCAGAGGTCCTATATCAGTCCTCTGTAGCTGTGTGTTCCTCGGCTCCATGATGTCCCTTCAGGCGTCTCCCTCCTTCCTTCTGCTCTGAATCTCCCGGCACATAAACTCCCCTAAGTTCCCACCTCTTCAGCCTCCTTACTTTGTTTTACTGTTCTCTTTTTGTCTGGCTTAGATGTGGCAGCCCGGTTTTGGCATATCTGCTTTCTGTCTGACCTGAAAATTCTTAGGATACTACTACTATGAATAGCCCCTAAGTTTTGCTTCTGGACCGTGCGTGACCCAGAGCCATCTCGCCCTACTCTCATCTTTGCTCCATGAGATTCAGTAGCCTAGACCCCTTGACCTTGTGCTGTTTCCATGGTGAACGATGCAGTTTCCCTAGGATCGGTTGCTGTTCATACTGTCCAACTTTCCGAGTAATGGAGGGGAGATTGTGGGTGAATCTAAGACTAGCATCTGTCTTTCCTACCCACAAGCACACAGCTAAACCTACCTTCATCCAGGTACACAGGGCTAAGAGGTTTGTGGGTGTCACCTGCAGCTCTCTGCTAAAGATAGCTAGAAAGTTTGTATGCTGGCTCCTAAAAGGAGCTGGGGGATGCCATAAAGAAAGTGTGTGGGATAAAAATTAGCGAGAATGCTGGTCTCACTAAAAAACAATTCTAGAACAGGATAAATCTAAGGAGATGCATCTGACCCTGGACTTTTAAAGTCATCCCTCCACCTCCAGACATTCAACTCAAAAGAGAGGACAATCTCAGGGGCAAAAGCAGCAAAAACAAAGGCTCTACGGACCTGGCTATGCAATGCTTCTTCATTTTATCAGGTTGCTCCTTAGACTTTGGGAAGCCATCCTTGATATCTGAGAGCTGGATTATAGTCCGTCCTCAGCACACTGTGCCATTGTTTCTGCCAGCACCCAGCATACGGCAGGGCCCATGTCAGTGAGGCCATGGGGGCACTGAGTGCAGGGACTCACAGAGACATACTGGACACTAAGGAAGAAAGGACCTTCTCAATGAGTGTAGTGGCAAGCCTCTTATAGAAAAAGCCCTGCCACCTCCTAATGTCTCCCTGGTAACATACGCCCAGAATGTGACTGGTGCATGTTGACTTTAGGATTTAATTTTTTTTTTCCTCCTAAATTCTTAGTTTAACTCTGTGAATGAACACAGTACCTTCTCCTCAGGGATTTATGAGGACTATCTATCCCAGCTCCTGGAAAAGTCTTCAGTAACTGTCAGTTCAGTTCCCTTCCTATCACATGCAAATATCCCTGGCAGAAGTGGTGTTTTACACTGTCCAGCAGGAATTGAATAGCAACTGATCTGGAGAAATTTGTGGTGAAGGTTGCTGTATCAGAGGGAACACAACGGTTAATATTTGAAAAGCACATAGTTAGCACTATGTGTTGGTTAAATAAATAAAATATCACCGTTGCTATTATTATGAGACATTCAGACATCATGCAGACTAGAACACTATTTCCTAAGCCTAAGAAGTTCTGATATTTTAAAGGAAAAAAATGTATACTTTACATTTTGGAAACCCTCCAAATAAAACATGGAAGTACTCTTGGCTTGAGGTTTATTCTATTTAACACCTTTCAATAGGGCAACATCTGGCTGTTATCAGGCTTGGCAAGATGAGATGCCGAAATGACAAATTCTGGAAATGCTGTGCATTAGGCACTCTTGTCTTTGCCTGTAATTGCCTTAAAGATATAAAAGAGCCTGATTGTAATAACTCCCGTAGGGTAACTATTCTTCATTTCTATTCTGCAAGAGAAGATAGCAGGAAGTGGTATCACTCTAAGGATATGAGTAAGAAAAGAGGGAAGCTAATCCTTAAATATGTGTGCCCTGCATCTCAAATAAGTGCTCACTGGCAGTATGAAAGGATTACCGGTAATCTTATATATACCCCTTAACCTATTAACTGGAATAATTGTTGCACTAAGATAAGAAGTCCCTAAGTATTCCAGGCTAGGTGGCCTGAGGTCAGAAAGCATTTATTATTTATTTCCTTAAGTCCTGTTTCTTAGTGATAGGGATGGAAATTTGGCAGACAGGGTCTCCCCTTGTCAAGCAAGTGAAATAGTTATTTCATTTTTAATCTGGATCCTTTGCCCTGACAGATAAATCTGAAGAGTGCTGTTAAGGATGAGATGAATTGGGCTCCTGGTGATGGCTGCAGGAAAGGGAGAAAGATATGGCAGACGTGAAGCTGTAGGCCTTTTAGAATGAAACAGGTAAAGCCTGCCATTTCTGAGACTGAAGCAAGGAGAAAACTTTGTTCACACATGCCTTGAATTCTTTCAGTGGACTTTCATCTTTCATTTTGTGGAGTGGATAGAAGATCTTTGGTCTGAGCTGGAATGATGGGAAAAACTAAGTACTATTATGGCTGAGTTTGTTTTACCCTTGGTACCATGAAGCTTTGTGGGCAGTGAGATGCGCCTCTTGTGTTGTGGTCCAACAGCTCTAGCTGAGGTGAGTGGCAGTAAATGGGGTGCATAGGGGAACCCCTGGTATCATGTGACCCAATGTCATGTCCTACAAGAACACAGGCAAGCCGCAGTCTAATCTTTATTGGTCATCAGATCCATGGACACAGCCAAACTAGGCAAGTATAGTCTCCAAGGAGACTTCTGTTTTGGACCCAAAGATAATTGAGATTTAATGTTACATAGGATGAGAAGTCACTGCAGGTTTTTGGCAGCATTTTATATGATTTGATTTATATTTAGAACCAAAGTGGTGAACGAGTTAGGGTTCAGTCAGGAGTCTGAAACCACAATAACTATTTGCACAGGGAAAATTAAATACTGTGTCAAAGTGATGAACTAGTTAAAGGTTTTACCTACTAAGAAGTATAAAGGGAACGCTCAAGAACACAGGAAGCAGTCATTACTTACAGGGCTGACAGAGAACAGGCAAGTTAGGAACAAAGTGGGAAGCGGTTCCCCTCCCTGGTGTGAGGCTGCGGTTCATCCAGTGTGGTCCAGTAGAAGGCAGAGGAGTTCACCCAGGTGATGCAGATGGGACTGGTGATCAGGAAGCCACCTGTAGAACGTGGGAGGACTTCCGGGGAGAGTTCGCCTCCTGCACACCACTTGTAAGGGAGCTGAGCAGAAAAGTGCTTTCTTCTGGCAGTCTCCCTCCAGCGCTCTATACTGACGAGGCCTGCCATCGTGCCCTCTTGCAAAGGAGAACTGTTTGCTGGGCTCAGCTCCAGTATTTTGAAGTAGGGCATGAAAAGGTGTATTTGGAGCTTAGAGACAATAAACTGCTAACAGGTGGTGAAGTAAGACGAGGGGAGAGTATGGAGGCTGGAGTAGACCGGATTGTAAGGCAGGATGTGAGTGTTAATGTGATAGATGGATGCGCTGACCTTGGTCCTGAAACCTGACTGAGCTAGTGGGGAGGCGGGATTCGATTGGTACTGAGAAGACAGAATAGATCGATTCCACGCAGATGAGATGAAGATGTGCGAGAGGAAGCGTCAGGGATGCTCCCAGGTTTGGTGAACTTCATAGTTGGGGGAAAATAACAGGTTTGGGTTTGAGGGGAAGATAAGGAATTCCGTTTGGACATGTCAATTTATGGTATCTGTAGAATATCCTGACAAGATTCAGAATTTCCTGGAAAAAGCACAATGGATTCAAATATGTAATGGGGCTATGGGTTTCCACAGTTGCTACAAAACTCACATGCAAAGAAAAGGAATGAAAAACAAATTTTCCTTAAAAATTTAAACGAAATTCTCTTTCAGAAATAAATTTTCTTCAAATTCATAAAAATCAAGCAAAATTTTAATTAAAGCTTGGAGCTGTATTATTTTTTCTTCAAAACATTCTGAAGCAACTTTAATTTAGACTGTTTCAGTATTACAGTTCAGTGTGTGTGTGTGTGTGTGTGTGTGTGTGTGTGTTTCAGTTGTTTTGTACAGGAAGAAACTTTTTAAATATTAATATGTATGTAATTCTCAAATGAGTGAAATTTCTATATTAAGCATTCTTGGAAATGTAACATTTCACTATTGTAGCAATTTATTGCAGGTCAAAAGTTGCTTAGACAAACATGTATAATCTCAAAGGAAGGAAGGGGTTTAATGGGCTGAGAGAACACACACACACACACACACACACACACACACTATAATCCCCCCTAGCATTCATTTCTTGTGCCACACACCATGGCACTTAGTTGCAGTTTATATTTTGTGTCTAGCTGTTTCCTGTATATAAGTCCTGCTTTCTCTTCTGTGCTAAGTTCTAGAGAGTGGGAGAGATACCACATGCCATTTATTCTTCATAGTTTAGTAAGAGGTTCTCAGTAAAGACTTCATTTTTATTGTTCAGCTAATTCATATTAAGCATCACTCTGAGCCAACAGAAGCCTAAGTGATTCTTGGAACCAACACGAAAAACACACAGTTCCTTTCCTTGAGGAGTTCATGACTTAAAGGGAGAAAAGCATAAAAAGAGCCCATCTTGATAAAATATGGTAGGTGCTTCAAGTGCTAATCCTTTCTGGGCAGACCCTGCAATTCTGAGTGAGCCTGTGGACTAATGGCCAGGGAGTACCATCTATTCTTTGCACTCAAGTTTGTGAGCTGACTGCATATTATCAGAAACCATGTGGGTTGCTCAGAACTCCAGTAGTGTTTGTATGCAAAAATCAAGTGAATGTTCACATATTATATGGAATTATACTGGAGGGAACATCAGAACAGTCTGAAGCTTTATAAGTTTGACAGGAACATTGGGAAGATAAACGAGTTAATATTTCATCAAACGCTTTGAAGATAGAAAGTGCGGACCTAAGTGTTAATTAGCATTATTAGCCCCATGAACTTTTTCCTTTTCCCTTTACTGTTAGATCTATCATAAAACTTCTTAACTTCAAGAGAAATTATTTATCTCTAGATGAGCATTTTTTTATGAAGTCAAATATTAATATATGCATTTATGGAAATACCATCCCTTCCATTATTCTTTCTATCCTCCCCAGAGAACAGAGATTGTATCATTTATCCATTATATAAGGTGCCTAGCAATACAGTGTACATTTTGTCACCCCATAAATATGTTGGCAATGGCTGGCTTACCTTTAGGAGAAGGAAAAGGTATGTTTAAAATCCTAGCTGTGACTACAAGCTAGTGAGATTTTTAAAAAAATCGGAACATAAGGTAACTAAAGAGATCTGCATTTGAAAGTGGTCACCAGGGGAGACTGTGGAGTTTACTCTGCCAGAGATGCTGACATTACTCCAAATATTTTGGTTCTCCTCATTTGGGATTGCTTTCAGAAGCATTTTTACAAACCATATTAAGAGTTAGTGCCATTACTTCAGATCACATCTTATGTATGGGAAAGAGCATAAGAGACCAAAAGTGGGAAACATGCCCAAAGGGACCTCTCTGTACTGGTATGTGTAAGGCTCAGAGAGTTAATGAGTTAGAAACCCACTGCAATAAAATGAAGCAAACCATATTAATGCTATACACACCCACATAAACACTGAAAGTTTTTAGAGCATTTTAAAATTTAGATTTTCTGTTAAACTTGGTTGCTTGGGTAAAAAATCAAAACTATGCTTCAAAGATATTCACTGAAGATGGAAAGAAGGCAATCAAATAACAACACACACACATACACACATACACACACAGACAAAAATACACACAGACACAGACACTCAGACACACACACACAGACACAGACACACAGACACACACACAGACACACACAAACACACACAGACACACACAGACACAGATACACACACACAGACACAGACACACACAGAAACTCAGACACACAGACACAGACAGACACACACACACACAGACACAGACACACACACACAGACACTCAGACACACACAGACACAGACACACAGACACACACATAGACAAAAACACACACACACAGACACACACACACAGACACACACAAACACACACAGACAAAAATACACACACACACACACACACACACAGACACCCTACTCCTCTTCTTTTTTTTTTTTCTAGTAGTTCAATCAGATACTCTGAAAAAACCTACTCAGGAACCCGCAGGCTTCATTCCTTTTTCCTTTCTTCCACCACGGGTGTTGCTAGCCAGACATTTTTGGTTGCTTTCCACCTTTTTCTAATCAACCTGATTTGTTGCCAGTGAAGAGGAGGAAAGGGAAATAGATAATGGGCAGCTGGAACATAGAGCTGGCTGAATAGTCACAGGCTTTTATTCCTTCCCCTATCTCATGCATCTATTTAAGGCTTGTGTTGGTTTGTTAAGGCTTCTGCAACTTAGTAGCACAAACTGGGTGGCTTAAATAACAGAAGTTTATTGTCTCCCAGTCAATAAATTGTCTTTTAGAGGCTAGAAGTTCAAGGTTAAGGTTTGGGAGGGTTGGTTCTTATTGAAGGCTGTGAAGAAGAACCCGCTCCACGCCTCTCTCCTAGCTAACTCTCTCCTGGTTTGCTGTCCATCTTTGGCATCCCTTGGTTTGTAGACACATCACCCTGATCTCCACCATGATGATCACTTGGCATTTTCCTGTGTGCATTGCCTATTTCCACACGTTCCCTTTTATAAGGATACCAGTTATATTGTGTTAGGTTCCACTCTGATGACCTCATTTTAACTTGATTACTTTATTGTAAAGACCCTAACTGTCTCTAAATAAAATCACATTTGGAAGTAATGGGGGTTAGGACTTCAACATATCAATTTGGGGGTTACACAGTCCAACCCATAACAAGTCTAGAGTGGGGTGTACAGAGAAATGAGAATGTGGGGCAGCAGCAAGTCTAACAGCCTGATCTTTGGCCCCATGGCACATGTGCACATGACATCTTCCTCTTGCTTCTGTGAATTGCCATACCTCTGGGGGCCTGGAGTGAGAAGTCCTACATATTCATCTCAGGTAGATTTCTATAACACTTGCCCTGTACCTAACTTTTGACACAATTTTTTTCACTTGTACTATAGTTCCTTATGTACATAATTTATCTCTTTTATAAAACTGTAAACTCCTTGAAAGCAGTAATTAATTCATATTTGTTTTTATTCTTTGACCTAGCAAGTGCCTTGTGCATAATAGATATCCAATAAATTGTCCTTGAATCTATGAATGACATACAGGCTTTATAGGTACAGGGTTCAACAAGTATACAAACTCACTGTCAAGTTCAGTATCAGCCAGGATAGGTTCGGCTATGCTGCACACCACTGCCCACACTCTCAGTGACTTGAAAGAACACAGTGTATTTCTTGCTTGGGCAAAATCTTCTGCAGATGCAGGCAGTTCTCCAAAGTGGTCATGTTCAGTGTGAGAGCAAAGCATCCTGGGCAACTCAGCACAAAGCTTCAGGGTCCCTGGAGCAGGATAAGGGACCACAGCAAAGCCAGCACTGGGTCTTAAATGCTTCCACTGAAAAGTGACACAGGTCACTGTGCTCCCAGCCAGTTGGACAGAACTAGTCACATGACCCTTTGCCATTGCAAGGAAGCTAAGAAACATTGCTTCCATGTGCCAGGAAGACGGGGATGACTAGAAACGCTGCTGAACACTGGCAATGTCTACTTTAGGCACTTTTTTCCCCTAAAGAGTGTACCTTACATTACCATTGTGCTTTATACAGTATTTATTGAGCTCTTACTATATGCCAGGCAATTGTCGAACCACTTATGTTCTAACAGTGAAAAAGAAAGATTAGAGGCTACATTCCGGGATGGAGCAAGGACAACAAAGGAGTGACCAAATAAATGAATGAGACTATTACATAGAGTGATAAATGCTATAAAGAAAATGAAACAAGATAACAGCATGGAGAATAAGTCCCTCATGATTTCAACAGCAGTATGTTCTGAGAACTTGAGTATTGTATTAGGAAGTTAGTGTATATTTTAGCTGTCTCATATTATTTAAATTATAATAAAGTGATTCTTACACTATATTAACTGAAACCCAATTGAACAGAACCTTCAAATTTCTGAACTTTGGAACCCTCAAACTCATTTGTAGGTATTAAAGTCAAGTAATGAGAAAAGTAACAAAATATATATAAAAAGAAAAAAATTAAAAATGGAGGCACACACTCTTTTTCAGTTGTTCATTGCTATATAATAAACTACCTCAAAACTTAGTGGTTTCAAGCAACAGCAATTATGTATTTACTCATGATTCTGCAATTTGGGCAAGACTTGCTGGGGACAACTCATCTGTGCTCCGTGTCTGTGGGGCTCAAATGTCCAAGTTATCTTTTTCATTCTTCGTTATTGACTTAGTTGGATGACTGTAATTGCTGAGCTCTCCAGCTATCTCTGTCTGTCTGTAGTCTCTCCAACTGGCTAGCATGGGCTTCCTCACAGTATGGCGGTTTCAAGATGGAACATTAAAAAAGGTAAGCCCAATAAGAAGTGCTTATCAAGGCTTTTCTTGCAACATACTTGCTAATGGCCCATTGACCAAAGCTGCACATGGTAAAGCCCAGAGTTAATCTGGGAGGCAAATACGCAGGGACATGATTTGCTGGGAGCTAAGCAATCATTTGTGTATCACTGTCAATTCTCTGGACCCTAATAATTCTCATTTCTCCTATAGAGACAATAAATTACCCTTTCTGCGACTACTAAAGTCTCATTCCATTCCAGCATCAGGCTCAGGCTTGAAGTTGAGAATCTCATCTTCTAAATCAGGTCCAGAGAGAATGAGAATTCTTAGATGTGGCTGCTCTCAGTCTGAATACCTGTAAAATGAATAGATAAATTATCTTTCACCCTTCTGCCCACCACCACCACCATATAACGGTGGAGCAAGAAGAGAGAAACTTCAACGAAAGCACTCATTCCAAAAGAGGGAAGTGGGAGAAATACAGCAATCACTAGTCCTTAGCAGGTTTGAAATTCATTGTAGTTGGGTGCATATTGCGATTTCTTGCTGAGGGCCTGGTTCTGATGTCTGGTCTATGGCTCATGGTTGCAACTCTGTCACTTTCTCAGCCTTCATTCCTGCTCCTAGGTTGAAAGCACGTTTCATTTTGAAATTCAAATTTCATTTGGAAACATCTCTGTTTCTTTTAGTCAAATCTGGCCATGTTTGTTGTAATGTAATTCTATAAAAGCTTTGTGCTATAAAGCTTATTGTGGCTTCACTTTATTAGACATTTGTCAAACTCATAAAGCTCTTCAAGACTGACCCTTCTCTAACTTTGCTTGCAAGTCAGGGTGCTGTGGGACAATGCCCTTAGATGACTTTTTCCCCTCTAGCTGAGATGGTCTATGAGCTCTGAGGATTCTTAGAAGTCTTTTTTTCTAGCTAAGAGTTTATGAGACTGTGCCATAAATTTTTCTGACTTCTCATAAAAACAAACAAAACAAAACAGCTTTGATTTGATCTTTCTTTGGGGCCCCATTTTACTGGTAGTATCCTAGATTAGATGTTATTCCCTGAGGCAATTTCTTACTTTGAGAGTATTTTCCCAAGACACACTAGGGATGAGAATTAGTTTTATTTTTGAACCCTGAAGTCCTTTACATTTTCTCTAAATTCTGCTTGAAAACTGACCAGTTAATTCTTAAGCTCATCTTAACTCTTTTCATAGCTTATCTTACGCAACTAAAAGATGTCAGGTGCTAATACTTTCAACATTCTGCATGGATCCACAAGTTAATTAGGTAGCCTTTCAACTTTCCATGTCACTGCAGTGACAGATTTGCGAATTAATCTGTGCTCACATAACGTGGGGTTTCTTCCCTCCAGCTCCTCATGCTCTCCTATCACTAAGAGCCTTCTGGAGGTTTGTCAGGCCTCTGTCCACTGCACAGTTCCAAATGCCACATGTTCTAGGCTTTTATTGTCGCAGTGCTCCACTTCTGGGCACCAGTTTCTAATTTTCAAGTACCTCAAGGGACTGTTTCCTAATTGTCCTGGGAGTACATAACTCAGGGCCCCTTTTCTCCAGCTTCCAATAGCTATCTCTTCACTGCCCTTCCATTCTTGGCTAACACAGAAAAACACAAGCAGAAACATCTTCAAAACTATTTCTTTAGGGTAATAACTACACATTTAATTTGATCCCCTATAGCTTCTGAATCAACCGTCACAGCACTGAATAGTCATAATTGCAGTTATTAAAATTTCTCAACTGCCAAAGATTCAGTTTTCTTAGACTTAACAAAATTTGCAATCAACAGTTTTCTTCCTCTTTTCTTTTTAGTCCCTTCCTGCCGCCCTCCTCCCTTTCTCCCCCCCACTCCTTCCTTCCCTGCCTCTCTTACCCTCCTTTCTTCCCATCCTCGCTTCCCCGCTTCTGCTCCCCCTCTCTGTTCTTCTTATATTTATTCATTCATAAACACATTTACTGAGAGCCTCCTATAAGCCAGGCACATAGTATTTGGCATACAGAAAAAAAAAAAGGAAAGAATTTGTTTACTTATATGAGGCTTATATTCTAGTAAGGAGCTTATTCCTCAGTTATCCTGAAAATAAAATGGATCAGAAAATCCAGTTGGTTATTTGATAACCCAAGGGAAAATTTCAAAGTGAAAAATTTGTCTTTGATTCACCTCTCTTCACCTGTTGGTGAACGCCCCACCATTGGAAATCCTCTCCCTGGAGTTCAATGTTCTTACATTTCTTCCTAGGAAGCCTTTGTCCTCTGCTTGTTTTTCCCCCAGAAAGGGCCTTAGGATCTATGCATAGTTTTCCTGCCTTTCTTTACACTGATACATAATCTCTACCATCTTTGATTCCTCTGGGGCCTTGCTTTTGACTCACATTTCCCAAACTCAATAGCACTAATATGACAGTGAGTAATCATGGCTTGCCTGGATAAAATAGTAACATTTAGATAGTCATTTTCTGGAGACGTAATACCCCAGCACAAAGAACGTCTAAAATTATGCCTGCTCTTATGATGAAGGGGTAAGCTGGCCTTTCAGGCTTCCTTAAGTTGCTATGGCAACTCCACCTGGCTATAGACCTCCTAAGATGCTCCATATGAGTCAGTCCATGTGTGGGAGAAGGCAAGCTTTCAAGTGGGGGTAGAACCAGTGGGTGTGCAATTAAATTCATCCTTCTTTTTCTTTTTTTCAAACTAGAGAGGTTTGCAGTGAAGGACTGGTTTCATACCTTTACTTTGGAAAAATACCTCATGGTTTCTCAAGTTGCAGAAGGCACCTGGTCATGTGAGTGGTAAAATCCCTACCTCATGGCCACGTTGACCGCATGTGTACGTAACTTTGTGACCAGCATTTGCTTTCCATATTTACTTGAATCTATGTTACTTACCTCTTCTGAGAAAGATCTCCAACCCCACCCTCTTTTTTCCCTAGTGCAATTTTCTTTTATGCTTGTTTATACCAATCAGTCTGGACATCCGGTCTGGATGGAAAAACACTGAAGGTGATCTGCTTGCTGGGTTTTTAGCTCCTCACCCACATTTGTTTTTTGTTTTTTTCTTGGTTTTTTTTTTTTTTTTTTTTTATCTGTGAGATTACATTGAGATATCTGAACCCAACAAAGACAGGTTGGCCAGGGGAGATGGTCCAGAGCCGGGCTCCTAGTGACAGAGACAGAGGACAGGAGAAGCTGGAGTCCTGCTCAGCAGCCTCTTGACACCTGTGAGATCTGTCAGGTTGACAAACTGCTACCTTTTTATAAACATGGAATGTTCTCAGGTGAAGGGAATAAGGGGAAAGACTCACATAACCTCCTGAAACCATAGTTTCTTAATGTGTAAAATGTGGGTAAGAACATCGGTCCAGCCTTCCCAAATATGTCACATTTATGGTTCTGGCCACGCTGGAAATGGAGGAGTTCGTAAATTTCTGGCAGAGTTTCTGCCAACCAAAACAACACGTGTCCTTCGGGGGGCGGGGGGGCGAGGGGAAGGTCTAGCTGACTTTCTGACTCAGTTTGAGCTGCTGATGGTGGTCAAGTCAAGTTGCATATCTGTGCCTCTTGGAGAGTAAGTTCAGGTCCAGTGGCAGAGAGGGACATTTCCATGTACCTTTGTTGTTACCTGGAAGAATTCTCTTTCTCTCTCTCTCTCTCTCTCAGGAATAAAAGTAAAATCTAAAAATGTTCCCTTTCTCTGGGGGGTACTTAGGTGTAAAACAGCTTAAAACCATCATCTAAATAGTTATGACAAAGCTACTTCTTTTTTCAGGGCAGGAAGGTATAATCCTATTATCTTTGTGTGGTTATCAGCACCACTTGAAATTCCAATTAGCACAGCTAATCACCATGGGCTCCTCTGGTACTTAGCTGGCAAACAGCTAAGTCTAATTAATACTTTGAAGTGGTGGGTAAATGGCATTTATTTTATTCCTCTAGACACATTTTCTAAGTTAAAATTCTGATTTGGGGCTTGTTTCATTGCAAATGAACAATTTATAAAAAGAAACAAAAAAAATTAATTCTGACAAAACTAACAACATAAAATCTTAAGTGATCTTATCAAATCTGAGAAGAACTAGAGGTCCCAGAAAGAAGTAGTCTTCTCAATGGTCAAAGGCATACTTCTCATCCATTGATTGTTTTCAAAAATAAACCTATAACACGGGAGAGGCATTATTCATTTTAACTCGGATTTGGTAAAGAGTCATTACCATTGGATTCATTCACAGTAATTCTTTGCTTAGAAACAGGATAAAGCATGAAGAACCTGGGCCTCTGGGCTTAATTCAAATGGCTTAGAGCCAGTGGTCCATGGAAAATCTGTTATAACTACCTGTGTGATCTCCAGGCAAAATAATACCTTCCCTGTGGCCAGTATGCATTTTAAATGGGAACTAGGGCTTGGCATCCTGCTCTTCATGCAGAAATTCTCTATTAGCACCTGTCCCACAAATTGAGAAGCCTGTCCTAGTGAGGTCAGGAGTTGATCTGGATGTAGGTCAGCCTCAAACAGGGAAGCCAGGCTTGACCACATGCCAGCGTTGACCAATGAGGTCTAGTGTACCTTAGAGAAAGAAGTCAATGAGCACAGGATTGAGTCAGCTCACTGTGGCACCTGAAAAGTCCTTTCTCATGGTCATTGTCCCCTTCCTCCTCGTTGTCCCCTTCCCCTGGAAAGTGCCACAATATTAATATTAACCCAAGGAGTGAGGGTCTGCTTTTCTTTCAAGACGGCCTCTCTTCATGGGCCTGGTGGATTCCTGTGCTTGTTTCCCAGAGTAACTTGTTCCTAATTAAACAATTGCTTTGTTCTCATCTCTTGAAAAAAGTCCATATTTGCAGACATGACCAGAGTTAATAACCAGAAAAGGCTGTAGAGAAGAAGAATGAACCTCAGAGAGTTGCCAATTTCTTTGAGCTCGTGCCTTTGGCTGGGTGCTGGTCTGGGTAAAGGGGACAGTTATTTTTAAGAAAAGAATTCTGTGTTCAATTTTGGAGCATATGACAGAGCTGACTGTTTACTCGGGAAGGGCTTTGAAACCATTTTGAGTTTTTCAGATGAAGGCAATCCATGCCGTAGTTCTTAGGCATAGGAGTTCTGCCTGCAGCTCCCACAGGAATGAGGGCCCTCCCTGACATGGAAGCATTATTCTGTATAATTATGGATATTTTCCCTTCCAAAAATATTTTTTTCCCTAGAAGCTGCTATTTCAAAGGCTTTCAATTCTGTGTCATTATCATATAATCTTTTTTGTACTCGGGTGTTTATTATTGGATTGCAACAACGATAAAGCTCTAGGGGTTTTTTTGTCTCCTTTGGTATGCTAATCAGCCAGTTCGCTTTTGATCTTTTTCAAACTCAAAACAGTGAAAAGCTATCTCGGTAGGGAATCTTGGTGCTGTACATTCATCCCCTCATCTCCATAATCTGAGGATCAGAAGAAGACAACAATTTCACTACTCAATAGGAGCTTCTAGAAGCTTTAGGTAGACCTCACTGCTGTCAAATAATCTTGCTGGTACTCAGAGGTGGGCACAGGAGAGGAAAAAGGCACAAACATTTCATGTGGCCAACTGAGCTCACTCACTTTTATATTTCTCCAAGCGTTCAATCCATGCAAACCCGTGTCATTTCACCTAAGCTTTAACTTTTAGATTTCTTTTTCCTATTGGTATGTTTTTAGTGACAATGACTGAAAACACAGTTTGAGGAAAATAGCCTGAATAATGGGAAAACATACATAGCTGACACGATCTGTTCCACAATGCAATCTTTCAAAAGACACAGTAAACTCACATATGCAAAGTCACTGGGGAAAATGGGTTGGAGGCACATATTTGTATGTGAGATTATGTGTGGGAATAGATGGAAAACAGGAATTTATTAGATTTTTAGTTGGATCACTGATTGGTCTACTACAGTTATGAATATTCACCTTTGCATTAAGATCTAAGGATGGAGGACACAGGGAAGTCAAATGGGAAATTTCATCAACAGTATTGTCACTTAACATTTACTAACAATGTACTGAAAGGGTAACACTCATTATGAGGACCAAGCAAGTTGATCGTTAAATATTCTAATCACAAGAACTATAGCCAGTCTACACAGATGTGCACACAACATGCATACTAGGATGAACCATATGAACTCACTGTTTTTGCAAGTAAAAAGCTATTTCACATGCTCGACAGTTTATTGTTTGGGAGGTATGCTTATAAGGTATTTATTTATTTATTTATTTAAATTTAAATAAATCATTGAAATAATTTATTGTTTTAGGAGAGAGAGAGAAAGAGAGAGAGAGAGAGAGAGAGAGAGAGAGAGAGAGAGAGAGAGAGAGAGAGAGAATTCATACATCCAAACAACTGTTGACTCTTTAAAAATCACCCTAAGAGAAGTCTGATTCCAACACTGCTGCCATGGCTTAGAACATTTTTAGAACAGTGATAAACCTGAGGGTTTTCACTTTCTTAATGTTTGGGAAGCAATCTTTACCCCTTTTGAGATGGGCTTGAATTTTGGAAATAAAGGAAAGTCATTTAAAATCACCTCTTGTGAGTAAAATAATTTATACTGACTAAAACAACTTTGAACTTTCTTTTAAATACATAAAATTTGAGTATAAATAATGCACCAATTTCCTTGGGTGTCATATCACCACCTGAGCCATATAATTTTCCATTTAAAAGATACCTTAGAGGTTGGCTGGTCCAGCAGTCCTCAAACTTTACTAACTCTAAAAAATCCTCAGGGGAATTACTAATAATGCAATTGTGGGCATCTTGCCGTAGAAAGTCTTATTTATGAAGAAGAGACCCAGAAATTTACATTTTAAATAATGTTGTCAGATGGTTCTGATGGGGGAGGTTGCCAGCTGTACTTGGAATTTACCACTCTTGTCTACGGAGACAGACATGGATGTTGGGTGTCGTGATGTAAGTTCCTTGGCCCAGACGCAGAAGTCCAGTCTCCTGGGCACCCAGGTCTGGACCAGGATCTGTCTGGTATCTATAGGCTTAGGGGCATTCAACCACTTGTAAAACCTTTATTTTAAGCCCATGCTTTCTCGTTTGTAAAGTGGGGTAATACTGACCCCAAGCTCAGAACGCTGTGTCTATGTGAAGTGCTTACTCTAGTGCCTGGCAGACAGTAATTGCTTACTAAACATTAGCTACTATGTTTTTATCCAAAGGTTTCCATTATGGCTCTTTGTAGTTATTTCCTTTTCTTCTCCCCACCCTACCTCCTATCCTCCTTTTCTGCTTGGCATTCCTTCCCTGTGACTTTGGTCACACTTTGGTTCCTGGTACTGCCACCAGACTAGAGAGTCCTTGTTGAAAGGTAGCAATCAGCTCTAATAACTCTCTGGAATGCTCCCTGAGAGGGACAGCTGGGCCTTTTCACATGTTGCCTTTATGCCCAATTAACCCCTAACTACAGCCCTACCGGCTTGTTATTGTTGAAAAAAAAAAAATCTTCAACTGTGAAACCAAAGTATGCAGACATTGAAGGTATCAGCCCAGAAATTTCTTCTCCATGCCAGATGAGTGGAGGGCAAGGAGTAGGTTATGGGGAGGGACAGCCACAACAGCTGGTGGCAACTGCACTCACCCACAGGCTGTGGGACCAGGGTCAGAAGCCAGAGGCACTAATGATGGCGCCCGAGCGAGAAAGACAGCGAGAGGCATCCATGCAAGGTGCCAGTGAAGTGCTTCTGTCTCTTCTCCATCTGTTCTGTCACCCCATTCACCCTCCCATTTGCTCACAAATAAATCAGCAATGGGCGACCAAATGCTGCCTGAGCTACCTGATGTTGCTAATTACTATGGCTGTTTAGAGCCAATTAGCTCCACAAAAGCAAAACATCTTCATATAGCATTCCAAATGGATACTGTGTCGTCTGGGGCAGAGACAAATTGAACACTGTGGCTTAGTTCAAACTAAAAGGGCTCTTCTTTGGCACAGTTTTCAAAGACCCATTTGTTGTCTTTTTTTTTTCCTTTTAATTTTTATTGAAGGTTTACAGATGCTGCAATTACTAAAAATGCAGAAAGCATAATTGGCGTGGGATAACTGTATAGGTAGATTTATATGTGTCTTTCTGTGTGTGTGTGTATGTGACACACACACACATATGCTGTATATGGTGAGTTTTAGAAATCAATTGGATCTTATGCTTAATGTGAATCCCATAAATATTTCACTACTCTATCTCTCTCAATCTCAATGTGGTTAAAAGGTATCATGTGAATGTACATGAAACACAATTGTTTTACATGCATATATTTGATTAAGCATTTGTTGGGAATCTACCCTAGGACTTCATTTATTTAGTATAAATGATTGGACAGAAACCTTTAAGTTAACTCTCTTATCTTTAGTATAAGTGAAATGATGCTTACTTAAGCTTACTTAAGACAAATGAGGTATACACTGAAATAATTATCTGATTTTTTGATCAAAGCATTTCCACTAAATGGAAAGGTAGGCTATGAATGACACTTGTTTTCTGCTGCCCTGACTGCTGCCCTGACTGGTGTCTTTAGTCAGATGCTCCGCGCCTCTCCCCTTTTTAGTAGGCACAGGTTGAGTCATCGCTGTTTTCTCCAGTGTCACTATGGGAAGGAACAATGATAATTTTCATGAAAGCTATGTGCGTGATTTCAGTCTCTTCTCTAAAGGAAAGAAGCTTCCACAGTGAATGAAGCTCAGCACCTGGAGAAAAGGGATGCTGTGCAGTGCGAGCCCTGACCAAACTTGCATTTTCTTGGGTGTGCTCTGATTTTCTCTTGGTTTCCCTAGCGGAGAAGACCATCCTGTGTCGTGGCAAACATGCACAGGTTACCTAAAGGTAATGTTAGCTTGGGAGTTGTGTCACCCCCATCCACTCATTCGTTCCTTCCTACAGTGCTAACTGGGCAGTCAGTGGTAAGCAGGACACACGGCGACCTGTCCCTGTGGGCTTTGAATCCAGCTGAGGTGAACCCTGTGGAAAAACAGGAAGGGTTTAACTCTCAACTCGAGTAAGAGAAGCAACACTAAGATAATTCAGGGCCTAGAAGTGTTATTTTCAGTAGTCCTAATTTTGTGATTCCACCTTACTTTTCTGAGATTTAAAAACATTAAGATTATTTCTCATAGTGTCAAGACTTCCCAGCTTGTCTTAATATTTAGCAGAAATTTGAATATGTATGGTCGTATGGGCGAATCTTCAAAAGGCTTCAACTTATGGGACATTTGGTGCTACTGATAGCTACTGTAAAGTCTTACTGGTGACTGAGTGAAGCTTAGTATGTAGCTACTCTTCATTGGATGAGCATCGGCTTACAGCCAGCTGTTCTGGAAATAATTTATTCATGGAGCAGCTGCTTCTCCTGGTTAATTGGGGGTGGGGAGAGAGAGAGAGAGAGAGAGAGAGAGAGAGAGAGAGAGAGAGAGAGAATGTGCATGTGTGTGTGTATGTGGGTGTGTGGGTCAACACGTGTGTGCATGTGTCTGCCCACCTGGGTGGCAATGTGCATATGTGTGAGTACATGTGAGTGTGTGTGTCAGCATGTGTGCGTGCATATGTTTATTATATAGGCCTCTGCATACCATACAGAGAATTGAAAGACTCCTCTGGAGAAAGCTATTCAAATTGCACAGTAGCTGAGTAACTCTAGTGAGTCAGCACATACCTAAATATACTTTTGAAAAGGGGCCTATTGAAAAGAAGTAGACCTTTCCCAATAAACTTGAGATTCCTGTCACACTATGAGGCAACATTTGGACAGTGTCCATGGTGATCTGTGCAGTGGCTCATGCATCGTTCATTTTAAATTGGTCCTTTTAAGTATAGCAGTAAGTCGCTGCTCATAAGTAAGACTGAGCAATTTCTGAGTGGGACGAAATTCCTCAGATCCCACCCATGTGGTCTGTAAAACTGATGTGGGCATATGGCATTTCTGCCCAGGATAGAATAATTGGTATAGCATATGGGGATGTTTCAGGGTAAATGTTTTCATTTTTATTTTCAAATGAAAAAAAATATGCCCATTGCTAAAATTCCTTTGGAAAATGAACCAAAGATAATTATTTTTCCTTTCTTGTTCTTATAAAAATTCTTCTCTGAATTGTCTCTCTTATAACTACTCTTAGAGGCTATCACATCCAAGTCTGATTTCATAAGTCCTGTGTTCTTATGTACTTCTCACTTCATGACATATGGTGAGTGGAGCTCTATTAGTTGTCTAATTTAAGTATCTGGGGGCCTTGGTTTTTTCAATGTTAGTCACTTAGATTTATTCAAAATAAGTTATTAAGCATATTTTTGTATCATCTATAATGACAAGCCTTGGGCAGAAAATAAGGAGTAATTTAGGGTCCTCAAGGTACTCTCACAGTGGCCAGGGAGCCTTACTCTAATCAGGGGGCTGATTAAGAGAGATAGGAGCACAGACGAGGGAGAAAGGGTGGTGATAGGGGAGTTTTAAGGATGGAGTGATGGACGAGCTGAGGCTTGCACAATGAGTATAAACTTGTCATATGGCAGAATCTAGTTGGGAGGAGTGGGAGAACATTCCAGGCCAATGTCTGAATCTATAAAAATAAACCCAATTGTTGAATTTCCATCCTCAGAGTAAGTAGTCACAACTCAAGACCTGTTTCTCATTTTTCTCTCTTCTCACTCACTATTCTAGTCTTGCCATTATCTCTCTTTTCCTGTACCTGATTTTCTTCCAAAATCTTTTAAATCAAGTACTTTGCTCATTATAAAAACATAAGATACCTAGCCTAGCAAGTATAAACACAAACTCTATTTGTGTTTATTAAGCTGTCTTGTTTGTCTAAGACAAGGTGATTTCTTGATTTGGATTTTTGTTGTTGTTGTTGTTAAAAAACAAAACAATACTTTGTATTCTCCAGAGCTTCTGTAACCTCTGGAAATAACCATGTAAAAGGAACAAACCCTGTGTTCCCATAGAAGAAACAAATAGTTTGGGCAATCCACAGTTCTAGCCAGAGCTTATTTGAGGCTATGTATTACTTCAAGAGGCTCCCATGAAGCAAAGGTTAGTTGGAAATTGGTCTCCATCTGCTTTTTTTATTTTATTGTATGTTTTTGAATTGTGAGGCACAGTGGCTTAAGTGCCCTTTAGGTAGTTCAAGATGGACAAACCGATAAAACCAAAACAAAACAAAAAAACAAACCAAACCAAAAAGCAACAAAGTACCTTGTCTAATATTGCAATAAACTTAGGCATTTCCTATGTAGGAATGGATACTGAAAGTGCTCTGTTTGTAAACACATCATGACCATTTATGGGAGTAAGGTAACGGTGGCATCAAAAATTGGCCAGAGTAAACATTCTCCTGAAAACGTCGAGGACATTCCGTTCCATTTCGTACTAGGTGGGACTGTAAATCTGCAAAGGTCAGAAAATGGCTTCCCTTCAGGCTCATGTGAAATGTTTAAAGAAGTCAGTTTGCACCATTCTTTGCTACAATGTTACACAGCAGACAAGGCTAACTTGTGATTTAATTCCTGCATGTGTGTTGTTGATTTCTGCCTTGATTAATGTAGAGCAAAAGAGTCCGTTGATGACCACTGAGATTATCTGTTCTTGTACTAACATTTGTTTTGTCCTTTGCTTTGCATAAATGACAGTCTACTTTTGTCTAGGAGATCATTTTTACGTGCATCCTTTTGTCTCTGGGAACTTATGTCTCCCCTTCTTCCGCCCTCCACCCCCAATTCTCTCTAATTCCATGCCATGCAATGTAATACATGCATGACAAATGTGTTGTGGAGACCCGGGGCTGGTTAATATTATTTACTGCGATACTTCTTCTGGTCAATTGCTATAGAAATCAGAGGGATCAGACCTTACCCGGAAAGAGGCAATTGGAGTCTCGGGTTTCTATTATCCTCTATACTTCTGATTCTTGCTTTGCTAGTGTTAGATGATTCTGTGATTGGGTTGACAATTCTCGGTAGTTCCAGAAATATTTATCAAATGCATGCACAAGGCTTTATGTTGTTGTTGGTGGTGGGGCAGCTGGAGGGGGCAGCACTGTTAGCAAAGATAAAGAATTGATCCTTTTTTTACAGAGACCCTGAAATTTTGAAGTGGGGAGGTTGACATGCGAAGAAGAAGAAATGAAATTAGTTTTATAGTGGAAGCATAAGCATGGTGCTCTGGCAACCTAGAGAAGGGGAAAGCTTTAGAAAAGCCAATTTCTTTTGAGTTGTAAAAATCCTTACAAACCGGAACTCATTACCCCTAGCTTGATATATTCTCTGGAGCTGTGACATGAATAGCTCCAACTCCATTTCAAATGTATATTTCAAAATTGCCTCTGGTTTTGGATTTTTGTGGCAATGTGTTTTATAAACTGAACTGGTTCCAAAGGCAGGTAGTACATAGTCAAGTAGTTCTAAAAGTCAAAGTGTTTAATTTCAGAAACCGAACTTTTTCAAATCTTTGTCTGGATCATTTTATCTTGCATGCTGCCTTGAACATCAATATTTTCGATTGTGCCTCAGGAAGTTTCGATCATCAAGTCACTTCCCTTTTTATTCCACATTGTGTTTTCTTAATTATGAATTAAGGGGAGCTTTAGGGAATCTATATTCACTGTAAGTGTATGCAAATTTTTTTCTCTGTACCTTTCTCTTGGAAGAGAGTCCATTCTGTTCATCAGATTCTCAAAAAAATCCATGAGGCAAACAATGTAAAACTGCTATATGTTCTACCTTCATGATTTTATCCACTCATACTATTTCAATACTGTTGGTGACTATGAAACCTGTATTTTTAGTCTAAATCTTCCCTGAGTTTCATTCTTATATTTCCAAATGTTCCCCACCTATTTTTGCTTCTTTGGGTGAATAGCACAAGCCCACCAAAGTCCAAGATTGCATTCATGATCTTTCATTCTAAATCATGCTTACATATTTCCCGTCTTCACTGTTGTTACCAATATTCATTCAGCCACCCAGGATAGAAAACAGAATCGTTTAGCTAATTTGTGCTGATCTTATAAGACAACTCAAGTAGCACTTGCTTCCAGACACCCCTTTTGACCACCCATGAGAGACTGGTTACTCTCTTGGGGCTCACACAGCATCCTGTGCATAGCGTCACCACCAAGCAGCCATGTATGAATGACCTGTTTATTTTTCTGTTTCCCTCATTAGTCTGTAAACTCTTGGAGGGGAGTGACCATTTCTTACTTGGTTTGTAATTCAGCACTAAGCCCAGGGTCAAACACTCCATAAATGCTTAGGAATCAATTAAGAGGAGAAATTAGAGGGCCTTCAAAAAATATGTTATTCTTGGTTTCTCGAAATACAGAGACAGTGATCGTGGCTTGAAATGTTCTAATTTCATGGCCCATAAAGGTATCAAGGGAAGAAAGCTCCGTCCAATAGGGTCTGCTAACATAAAATTATTTTAAAGTCAGACTTGAGCAATGAGTCTATGTGCCTCAGGAAGCAGATGCTGACTGTGTAGTCATAGCCTATATTCTACGGGTCCTTTCTAAACTTAAAAATCTTTCTCTCCAGAGGAAAAATAATTCTATTAAGTTAAACATTTAGGTTTTAAAAAGAATGTTTTAGAATCAAATAATTAGTAATTCATAGCATCTTGTGGCAAATTGTGTTAGAAGTACAAAATTCTGGAGGCTTCCTGAGTTCTGGTGCAAGCATGAAGGACAAGTATATCAACACTTTGCCTATTGTGTTTCGGACAGAAACACTTTTCAAAAAGGGACAAGTGCTGGCGGGGCTGCAGGGAAAAGGGAACCCTGCTGCACTGTTGGTGGGATTGCAGATTGGTGCAGCCACTATGGAAGTCAGTATGGAGGTATCTCAAAAAACTGGAAATGGAACTACCTTTTGACCCAGCAATTCCACTCCTAGGTATTTATCCTGAAAAACCCAAGACACTTATTCAAAAAAATTTATGCACCCCTATGTCTATTGCAGCACTATTTACAATAGCTAAGACTTGGAAACAACTGAAATGCCCATCGATAGATGACTGGATTAAGAAACTGTGGTACATTTACACAATGGAGTATTATGCAGCTATAAAGAAGAAAGAAATCGTACCATCTGCAACGATATGGATGGACCTAGAGAATATTATGTTAAGTGAAATAAGTCAGTCAGAGAAAGACAATTACCATATGATCTCACTTATATGTGGAATCTGAAAAACTGAATAATTGAGCAATGTAAACAGAAATAGTCTTAGAGACACAAAGAAAAAACTGATGAGGGCTAGATGGGATGGGGATGGGAGAAGGGGAAGGGATGAGGCAACATAAATTGATAACTACAATACTACTGCAGAGACAGAAGAGACAGTTTAGGGACTATAATCAATAAGGTTGTAAATATTTTTTTTAGGGGAACAGATGGATACATGTCCTTCTAGGGAGACCACTTCATGGACGGTGTAGTGGCCTTACCACTGCACTGTACATCTGAAGTTGCCACTGAACAATATTATATGTTAACTGTAATTTAACACATATACAGTCATGGGATGTGGAATATAGTATAGGGATGGAGTCAATGGAATTGTAATAGATATGTATGCTATCGGGTGTGGGAGGGCAGGGAGGGGGGGAGTAACTTTGTAAGGGGTGAAAAAAAAACTATTGCATTGTTTTGTACATCTGTAACTAATAATAATAATAATAATAATAATAATAAAATAAAATTTTAAAAAAAGGGACTAATTGAAAAGGAGTTAGAAAATGCTCCTTAGTCCTTCACCTACCAGACATCTTTTTAAGCCATTGTAATTAGGTTTTCTGTACTATTCTGAGTCATACTGCCACCTGTTGGCAGCTCAGCAGCAGCTCAGCTCAGGCTGGGCATCCAACGGCTGTTGCTCAGAGCTCAGCTTGCACTCTTGAGCGAGCTCTTAACCAACTGGGCCACTTGGCCGGCCCAGGTTTTCTGTACTTTTGAAATGAATCAGAATTTTGTTTCCCTTCCCTTCCTTAAGGGTTAAGGGTGAGGGAGTTAAGAGAAAGCATACTGTTATTTGTAAGAAAGGGGACATCTCATCCTCAGTATGTCACCATGGGAACAGAGCTGCATGCAGAGAGTTCTAGGGAGAGGCCCACCTGTGTCCGCTGCGGTCTGGAATCAGAGGCTCTGTCCTGGCTCTAGCCTGGGAAACCCTAAAGGCAAGAGGCCACTGGGGATGAAGCCAGTGGAAGAGACTATATGAGGAGTGTCCTGTACATCTAGAATCTGGAAAGGCAGAGCTACAAGCTTTTTCATGGGCTAATTGGACGCTCTGTGGTAAACAGCAAGTTCTGAGGACTCCTGAAAGGACTTTGCCTAAGAGGTCTGCTTGTCAGGGCAAGGTTTCCCCAATAACGGGGCTCAGTGGGGTGTGGCACTGGGGCAGCAGTGAGGTGGGCGGTCCAGGAGTAGAGTTAGAGATTTTGTGTGTGTGTGTGCGTGTATGTGTTAGGGCAGGTTCTTTTCCCATAATTCCATTCTCAGCCCCCACTCCCATCCTAACTGTTGAAGGGCCAGAAAAAAATGTTTGTGGTGGGACAGGCAAAAGAATAAGGAAGTGCTAGATAAAAATTGAGAAAGTAAAACAATCTGTATTCCTGAAATGATCAGGTTGTGTTGCACTCGATGCTATGGATGCCCTCCTAGCTATCCTTCTCACCTGATGCATCAATCTGACAGCTGCTGTGAATAGAGGCTACTAATAGCTCACAGCTGCTCTATGCTACTGAGACCTGCCCTTGGCCCCAAAGGAGCCATCTTGCCTTGGAAGCTGTAAGGTAGTGTTATTTTTAATTTTTTAAGGAATCTCCATGCTGTTTTCCACAATGGCTAAATCGAAAACATCTAGTATTTTATAGAAATGGTCAAATTTCTGTTGCTGCTGCTTCTGCTGAGATTGGATATTAGCAGTGTTAAATGAACTTTAGGGGGGAATATCTGCTCCTGCCAATAGTGAACAAAAAATAGAGACCAAATGTCTTTTATAAAAATTTTGTTGGAAGCATTGAAGAGCTACTAAAGCAAGTACAACTTAAGTGACCAAGATCTTGGAAAGACAATACAGAGAGGTAAATTTAATTTTCAGGACTGTTTTTCCCTTCAAGGCATTTGCCAATTACAGCTAAGCAGCAGAGAGGCTAAGAATTTGAGTAGAGATTGATGGCTTAAAGGTTGAGTAGTCAAATATAGCATCTAGTGGTCTCATGGGAGAGAGGAAAATAACTGGAATTGCAGGCCAATTCAAGGAAGGAGACTTTGGCAAAGGCTCCAGGGTTTTATTAAGCCCCTGATGGCCTGCACCTTAGGAGTGAGGGTGGATCAGAAATAGACCAGCTCTCCCAAAGGTGACCCCAGATATCAATCAGCTAATTCTCTGATCAGATTAAGATAATCTCTCCCTATGCTTTCAGAAACAAAAGTAAATGCTGTTTTGAAGAAGTGGACACTACCCAGTCTCAAATTATGTCTTCAAATTTTTGTGTATTATCTGGAATTCAATAAATAATTAGCAAGCAATGCCAGGAGGTAAGCATATATGTTCCTGAAAACCAGGAGCAAAACCACAGTAGAAACAGACTTGGAGGAGATCCACATATCGAAGTTATCTGACATAAGCTTAATAAACATGATGGAAATAAAAGGCAAGATGGAAAATTTAAGCAGATAATAACTTTAAAAATAATCAAATGGAAAGTCAAGGAATGAAAAGTAATAACTGATATTAATAACTGAACAGATAGGTTTAAGCAGATTAAAAACTGCTTTACAGTGAATTAGTTAACTATTAGAATATAAACTGGAAGAGAATCTCAATATAAAAGAAATATGGGCCGGCCGAGTGGCGTGGTGGTTAAGTGCTGGCTTGGGAAGCCAGCGGCCCCGGTTCGGTCCCATATGTGAGGGCCAGTGACATTGCCCTCAAAAAAAAAAAAAAAAAGAAATATGGAAGCTAGTAAAGAGGTCAAACTTATTTTGACCACAGTTTTTTACTGAGGTGGTGTATGTAGAGCCCTTCAATGAAAAGAGAAAGAGATTGGAACAGAAACCATATTTGAAGGGATGATGGCCAAGACTTTTCCAAAAATATTGAAAGTTACTAAGAGTCAAGGAGCACTACAAATATCTAGTAGGGTAAATATAAAAATACCACACATAGACATATCATAGTAAAACTGCTGCAAATCCAAGAAAAAGAGACAAAAACAGACAAAAAGCCAAAATAAAACTCTCATATGACTTTTCCAAAGAAGCAATGGAAGGTAGCTAACAATAAAATTATTTATTCAAAGTTTTGAAGAATTGCTTTGAATTATTGACTCAAAATTGTGAAAAACTATTATACTTTTAACCTAGAAGTATATGCCAGTAAAAAAAAAAATCTCTTAAAAATAAAGCAAAATAAATAATTTTAGGCCAAAAAGAGCTGAGATAATTTTGTCACTAGTTGACCTGTAGTATAGTACATAGTGAGTTCTTCCAAAAGATGATTCCAGACAGACACCTGGAGATACAAGAAAGAATGATAAATAATGCAAAGGGTAAATCTATGGGCAGATCTAGGTAAATAGTGAAAGTGTAGAATAATAATAATAATATTGTTTTTTTATTTTTATTTTTTAGCTGAGCCATCCTGCCACCTGTTGGCAGCTCAATGGCAACTCAGCTCGGACTGGGCATTGAACTGCTGTTGCTTAGAGCTCAACTCGCACTCTTGAGCGAGCTCTTATAATAATATTGTTTTATGGGGTTTAAATATCTATGGGATAGACACATGCCAAAAATCGAACAAAATGCTGTGGAATGTACAGAGTTCCATGGTTCTAAAGTCCTTGCATTATGTCACAGTAAGTCAAAGATGCATGTTTTATGCTACGGTAACCCTTAAAAGAATAGTAAAAGTCTAACAAACAAGATAATAGAAGAGGAAATAGAATAATAAAAACATTTAATTAAAATAAGACAAGCCATGAGAGCACAAGGAACATGGAACATGTGAAGAAAAGAAAAAATGCATAGCGAGATGGTAGATTTAAACCCACATATATATAGGTGAATACATTAAATGAAAGAGAAATACTCTAATTAAAAGATAAATATTGTCAAACAGGATTTAAAAGCAAAACAAAACACTTTTTTCTGCTTATAGTAAACAAGTTCAAAATACAGATGAGGGAGGTTGCCAGAAAAAGGGTGACACATATTCCTTATTAACATCAACCAAAAGAAAGCTGTGTTACTGATCCAGTAACAGGACAAGTTGACGTTAAGGCAAGAAGAATTACCAGAGGGATATTTCACAATGATAAAATGCGTAATCTGCCAAGAAGCAACACTGACAAATTTGCATGGATATAATAACAAAGTCTCGAAATGCATAAAGTAAAAAGTGATAGAACCAAAATGAGGAAGAAGACAAATCCACAATAGGTTTAGGTAATTCTAATACTCTACCTCTTTCAGTGACTGATAGAATCAGCAGAGGGAAATAATTACTAAGGATGTAGAAGAATTGAAACAAACAACATATTTAACATCATTGACCCAACTGACATACTACACAAAACACTGCACCCAACTGCAGTGCAACCAAAAACAAGTCTTAATAAATTTCCAAATATTACTTTCATGCAGAATATGTGCTCCGACCTTAGTGGAATTAAGCTAAAAAGCAATCATGAAAAGATAACTAGAAAACCCCCAAATATTTGGAAATGAAGCAATATGCTTCTAAATAAACCATGGGTCCAAGAAGCAATCTGAATGGAAATAAGAACATGTTCAGGCTTTAGAAGAACGTGTATCTTTGTGCTGAAATCAATCAACAGTCAAGAAACTGGCTCAAGGAAATGAAATATTCTTTCTTTTTCATTCTCTTTTAAGGTTTCAAGAATTTTGTATCTGTGATATGAAAATGCCATGTTAGGGCTTTTTACGGGTTTGTTTTGTAATGTGGTGTATTAATCTTATAGGTCAAGTTGTCAGCTTAAAGTGGCTTTCTGGGACAATAACGATAATATTAGAAACATTGAACACTGTGACCAGGCGTAGAAGTGATATTTCTATCATCCCAAAGATCCGTCAAACGGCCTGAGCTCTTTCCTTTTCACATTTCATGTAAAATGTTACTCTTCCCCTGAAAACAACCAGGCAGATGTTGAGAACAGTGAAGCACTTTACACCATTATTTAACCAAGCATACTGTGCTAAGTAATTAAGAATCCTGGTATCTATTTGCTCAGATATGAAGGAAAGGGTTATATAAACAAAATGAGGCAAATTAGATGTTTTTGTACTCATAATAAGGACAAAGATTGAAAAAAAATATATATATTTATGCACAAACTTTCAAAAGGCTGTTTCTTCTTAGGGAATACTACATTATTAAATAATAGTAATTATGTTCATGTGTTATGAAATGGAAGATGATGCCATGTGTTTCTCTTCCTAGCCCTCTGATGAAGATCACGGGCCCCCAATGCCAAAAGCATTCAAAGCTTGTCACATTAGAGACCAAAATTTACACAATGGCATTGGTTCCTGTGCTCTGAGGTCCATTGCCTTCCATTGCAGGTTATCACACATTAAGTCTCATAGATTAATCACAGAGCCAAATTTAGGGAGGTAAGGAGCTTGTTGATTCCTCCCAGAGCCTTCCCATACCTTTAACCTCCAAGGCAAACTACCAGCCCATCAACTACAAAACACTGCTGGCTTCTATTGGAAATGCAAAATTCTTCCTTGATGTTAGGATGAAGGGCTGCGTTTGTAATGTGCTCATAAAACAAACTTCATTCCTTCCCAAGTAATTGGCTTCCTGCTGACAGGAGCTCTAAAGAGACATCTGACAAGAGTTTGAATTGGTGTGTTAGTACTTTTCTTGTGTGAGTCTCTCTATGAGCTGTTTATATTTCCTCCTGTTAGCGCACCCGTTACTTGGCAAAGATGAATTTGGATTTTCAATGTCTCCTTGTACAGATTTATTAGTGTCCTGTAGTTGTAGAGAGTTCTCGTGTCTTTGTGACTGTGAAATTCACAGTTAGACTAGACCACGTGAAATTCTAAGGCCCTGGAAACCTGAATAGCCCCCCCAAATGGCCCTGGGTTTTTGACCTTTTCCTCTTCTGTGCTCCTTTGTTTGTTCTGAAAGACTCACCTGGATTTTATAAGATGCAAAGGATAGTTCTATTTTCAGTGTCTTGCCATTTAGCCTTCTATAGGGCACAATTTGATTCTTCTTTCAGAGGACAGTACGAACCCGTTTTAAATGATGGCTTTTGGGAGAAAAACATCCCAGATCCTAGAGTGCTGAGACTAAGGTGGTTCTAGGGCATGTATTAATAGGCAACTAAATCAGAATAAAAACATTTCTGAGGATGGCTACCCTGTTCAGCCAATAATAGAGGTGCTGAAATTCCTTAGTGTCAGGGTTGATCAGTGGAATTAGGGCTTAGGGATGCTTTGGGTGAAATAAAGGGTGAGAGAGAATTCAGAAACAGATTTTTGCATCCAAACTTATAATAACATTCCTTCCTCATTCCTCCCACCCCTAAACCAAGAGATGGATTTGCAGTGATAAAATGTGCTCCAGTTAACTCTATGAAGAGTAAAAACTCAGAAATTCCAAAAATCTTCTGTCTTCTCTTTATCAATTGGGAAAGTTTATATTTATAATCTGTGACTGGCAGAGAGGTCTTAAACATATAAACTAAGGCAGCAGTTTAAGAGAGGGCAGGACTAAACCACGTGAAAATCAGTTGGGATACTGCCTAATAAAAAGCTCATTGGTGTAACAATGGAAAAATCTGGATTCCAAGCTTAGTTCTCCCATCTACTTGTCTTATGACCTAATCAGAGCAAGCCACTTGGTCTTGTGGGCCTCAGTTTTTTCAAGTATAATCTTAAGCGTTTGGACAAATGGTAAGGAGCCTGTGAGTCTGTGAATCATGCCTATGGTACTTACCACATTTGGATTAGTGTGTTGCAAGTAATCAACAGATGTGAGCAGGGTGAATATTCTAAATATTTACCAGATCTACAGCATAAATACTCATGAATCAAAATGGAGGCTTGATATAAACAACCAGGAGCACAGCACCTGTGCACGCAAGCTAAATATCAGCTGCTTTACAGAAATGGAGCCCTGGTTATTTGTGTCAAATTGCCAAAGCAGAAAAGACCTTAGGAATCACCAGTCCATCTCCCTGATTTTGTAGGTTGTTGCATCCTCTGTGAGAAGAAGCACATTGTAATGTTGAAGGATTGCTGCAGAAAGATGACACAAGTACCTAAGGACTTAGGTACATGATTGGATACCTCTGTAAAGGGTAGATGGTTACAGTAATGGTGCCGATGGTTCATACCTCCCTGTATCCACACCCTCTATTAGTCTTTTCCCACGTTGACTCTGGCTATGTGACTTGCTTTGGCAACAGGGATTAACAAATGTGACCCAAGCAGAGACATAACAAATGCTTTCTCATTAGGGCTTGCCCCGTCTCTTGTTGCTTTTGGAACACAGCCACTACGTGAAGAAATCTTCTGGCTTGGTGGCAACATATGGCCCAGGTGACAGCTAAGCTTCATACATGAATAAAACTTAGGCTAAACAGCCCATCTGAGCTGACAGATGATGTAGAAACCTGAACGACCCCAGGTGAGACCAGAAAAGGAACCCCCCAACTGAGCTCAGCCCAAATTGCTGACCCACAGAATCAGAGCAAATAAAATAGTAGTTATTTAAGCCATGGAGTATTGGAATGGTTTGGTATGCAGCAATAGATACCTTCCGCAAGAAAAGGGTCTCCAGTCCAGGAGAGTTGGTGGAAGGAAAGAATTGAGGTCTTCTCCATTATTTTCTTCTTTGAAGTTAGGATCTAGGATTTGTATGGTTTCTGTAAACAGATCCTTGCTTCCTAGATGGGCCAAAAACCTCTTTCTTCACCGTCTTTCTGGTCAAGCACAATTGGTTTCAGGAAAACACAACTAGTTTTTCCTGATCTTTCTTAGTAAAGCACACAGGTAGATATTTTTCTCTTGCAATTCCATCAGTCACAATTTTTCACTTTTGGAATGCAACAGGATCAGTTGACCTGGCCTTTTCTTGTTGATTCAGCGGGTGGGTTTTAACAAGAAATTTCATGGCATATTATGAGAATGAAAGAGTCCTTGGGAAAGAGGTGAGAAGACAAGGTTTTAAAATAACTGAGAAAAAATGGTATTTGCCAAATGTCCGTATATAACATGCAACCACCTTGGTTTCAGCCTGCTTTGAGACAATAAAAAATATAATCCATTTGATCATTGTCCGAAAGTTTCTGATATCTTCTCTCTGGCAGCCCCACATCAAAAAGCTTATACAAAATAAAGCCCTGAAGACTTATTTTTTATTTTTTTGTCATATATATTTGTCAAAACTGGACAAATATAGGAGGCAAGTCTTGTTACATATTGAAAACAAGTGGCACAATTCCCAAGAGAAGGGGAACTTTCTCCCCACATTCATCAAGCTCTCTGCCCAGGTTTCCCATGGTGTCACAGGAAGATGGAGTCTGTGCAGGGTGTGGGGGTCCAGCTGACCTGAAGAGGCAGAGATAAGAGTTTGGGACTACTCAAGTGGGTGGGAGTGGGGTACTTAAGGCGTTGGGGGGAAGGGAGCTGTGTTGGATGGTGAGAGAGGGAGTCAGAAGTCTATATGGGAGTTTCATGAATCCTTGGCTGAAGACTGGGATGCATATGTGTGGGGCAAGATCACACAAGACTTACAACTTCAGATACCAGAGGCTGAACATTAGCTTAAAGATGTGGGGAGCCCTGACCCAGCCTGAGGAGAGTCCTTGTTAGTACCCCAGGCATTCACTCACCTAGGACACCAGAAAGGTCACGCTTTAGAGAAAGATGCATGCCTTGTAGTAAGGCCTCCTCTAGATCCACCCTATTAAAGCCTAAAAATCCCAGCTTTGCAAAGATCCTCAGGGAAGACAGAGTTTGGAAACTGGGTCCACTACGTTATAGGGAATGAGACACAATTAGAATTTTCTACAGCCTAAAACCTAGGCTAACGAGTCCAAATTTACTAGCCTGTAATTAATTTGCTTGTGAAGAACATCACAAGAAAGAAATGATAGACTAATGTCCCTCATTAACTTAGGTGTAAAAATAAACATTTTAGCAAACCAAATCTAGCAATAGCTAGAAAAAGGTAATACATCAACCCGATGTGGGATTGATCCTAGGAACATGTGGTTGGTTTAACATTTGAAAACTAATATATGTAATTCACTACTCCAACAAAATAAAGGAGAAAAGTCATATGATAACCTCAATAGACTCAGAAAAAAATGTTTGACAAAATTCAACACTCATATATGATAAAATCTCTCAGAAAATTAAGATAGAAAGAAAGTTTCCTAAATTGATAAAGGGCATATTAAATGTACCTGTAACAAATATCATAGTTACTGGTGAAACACTGAATGCTCTAAAACTGAGAATATGGCAAGGATGTCTGCTTTCACCACCTTCATTCAATGCTGCACTGGAGGCCCTAGCCAGTGAAATAAAGAAAAAGGAATACAAGGGGTAAAGATTAACAAGGAAGAGGTAAGACTGTCTCTATTAACAAATGACATGGTAGAAAAGCCTAAGGAGTCTATATAAAACAAATAAATAAGAAACAACTAGAATTATTGAAGGAATTTAGTAATGTTTCAGGATATATCCAAGTAAAAAAAAACCCACTGTATTTCTATATATCAGCATATAACAGCTATAAAACAAATATTTGAAAAAAATATTTATGAGAGTATCAAAAAACACAAAATACTTTTAAATAAACAAGACAAAAGATATACAAGACCTTTGTATTGGAAACAATAAACACTCCTGAGAGAAATTTTTAAAATTCAAAATGAAGACCTATACCAGGGTTATGGATTGTCAGATTCAATATTGTTAAAATGTTCATTTTCCCAAAATTGAAATATAGATTCATTGTAATCTTGAGCGAAATTGCAGAAGTCATTTTTGTAGAAATTGAGAAGCTGATTCTAATATTTACACAGAAATGCAAACAACAGAATAGTCAAAACAATTTTGAAAAAGAAAAACAGAGTTGAAGGACTTATAGTTTCTGGTTTCATGACCTTCTGTAAATACTATAGTAATCAGGATAATATGGAATTGTCAGAAGGGTAGACATATAATCAATAGAACAAAGTAGAGAATTCAGAAATAGACCCACAATTCATTTTGACAATCCATTTTGACAAAAGCAAGAAGATAATTCATTGGAAAGGGATAGTTTTTCAACAAATGGTACTAGAACAACTGGACCTCGGTATAAGAAAAAAATAAACCTTGGTCCCCAGTACATACCATACAGAGAAATTCAAAATAAATCACAGATCTAAATGTCAAAGCTAAAACTTAGAAGATAAGGTAGAAAAAAAAAAGTGTCACCTTAGATGGGCAAAAAGTTTCCTAAATAGGACACAAAAGGCGCTAATCATCAAATTTAAAAATGATTAATTTGATCTCCATTAAAATTAAAAATTTCTTCAAAATATACCATTAAGAAAATGAAAAGGCAATCCATAGGCTCAAAAATATTCATGATATACATGTAACTGACAAAGAACTTGTAATCAGAACATACAAAGAACCCTTACAACTGAGTAATAAGAATGCAAACAATTTGTGAAAAATGGGGAAAAGACTTAACACTTCATAAAATAAAATATATGAAGAACATATACATCTAACTAATAAGGAAGGCAAATCCATTAAAATAGGAAAAATACTTGAGTAAACACTGCACCAAAAAAGTATAGAAATGACCAGTGAGGATATGAAAAGATGCTGAATGTCATTATTCCATCAGGAAAATGCAAATTAAAACCACAGTGAAATACCACTTCACACATATGTGAATGTAAAAATTTAAAAAGACTGTGAATATCAGATATAGGTGAGGATGTGGAGAACTGAAAGCCTCCTACACGGCTGGTGGAATGAATGGAAAATGGCAGAACTTTTATGAAAAATAGCCTGTCAGTGTCTTATAAAATTGAACATGCAAGTACTATATACCTTAGCAATTAAAATATAGGTACTTATCCCCCTCCCATTCATTCAAAATTAAATCAGGTCCACGAAAAGACTTGTATGCTAACATTCATAGTGGCTTTATTCGTAAGAGACCAAAATTATAAACAACTCACATTTCCATCCAGGTGAATGATAAACAGGGCAGTCTATTCATACAACAGGATAATACTCAGCAAGTACACAAAGACAAATGAAATACATGGAACAGCATGAATGCATCTCAAAAATATTATACTGAATGACAGAAGACAGGCATGAAAGAGTATATGCTGAGTGATTCCACTTATATGAAATAAGAAAACAGGTAAAATTAACATAAAGTGACAGAGTTCAGATAAGGGTTTGCCTGGAGTTGGGTTGACTGCAAAGTGGCACTGAGAGAACTTTCTAGGGATATATTCTACATCTTGTTAGAGGTGATGATTTCACAGTGTATTGAACTGTCAAAACTCATTGAGTTATACACTTAAAATCGGTGAATTGTATTGTATGTAAATGATGTTTTAATATAACTAATTAATAAAACTAAAATCCCTTAGTGCTAAAAATAACAAAACAACAACTGCAACAACAACAACAACAACAACAAAAGCCTGGAGAACGTCTTATTGAATGGTTCTTTTTATTGAAGAAAAATTATTACTTACCTCCATCCAGTTATGGAGGATATAAAATACAGAATTGCAATATCATAAAATTTAAGAAGAACGCAAGTTTCAATTTAGACATAACTATGATTGAACCTTTTCACATTAGCAAATTTAAGCTTTACAAAAGCGTGAGAGAGAGAGGCATTCGTGGTTCCATTTTTATGTTAGAGAAAATGAGCCTCAGAGAGGTTAAACAGCTGGCTTAGAACACAGAGAGGTAGAAGCGAGGGTTCAAACTCATATTTTGGAATTGAGTTCGATGCTCTTTCCATTCTACTATGCCGTCTGTCTTCTTATGCATCCATTTTAAAATCTTTTCAATAACCAAAGCTAACAATGTCCTTTCTATTACTGGAGCTTAAATTGTACTTTCTTTGATGTTATTAGATAAGAAAAGGCTTTTTCACTTGGCACTGAGATTTTTTTGTTTTCTTCACAAATCTTCTCAATTGCTAGCCTTTCCAGAGAGGTGGGGATCTTTATCTACCTTGCAGGAGGTAGGGCATCTCCGAACAGTCAAATTAAATGGACTCTTATAATAGCATTTTCTCTCTCCAACCTGCATAGCTGATGAGAGTAGAAATTGGTGCAATATTCCTGGCGAGCAATTTGGCAATAGGTATTAAAACTCTTAAAACCTGACATATCTTTGGGCTGAGAAAATACCCTTATGGGAATGTATACCAGGGAAATGATCAGAGATGTGCGTGTGGGTATACGTGCACCAGGATGTCCATCACAGCATTATTAACGAGAGTAAAAAAATAGAAACAAGCTAAATATGTCACGAACTGTTTTTCTTCCATTATCATGTCTCTTCTTCCTTAGCAATAAGAACCCTGGTTTGTAGATGGGCCCATGGCTCTTCAGTGAAGCGTTACCAACCTTGGTCCCCTCTTACAGCTAATTTGCAGCCATTGGAAGTGTTGTTTGATTTCTAAGATGTATCCTTAAGGAATCACACTATTCTTCAACCTTTGGCTTCCTGAATTATGGATGTAACGTTTGCATTTGAGACATACATTTTAGAACACGAGGCAGTACTCTAACAATGACAGAAAGCAAGACAGAAGGAGCTTGGGGCCTGGGCACAGTGGGAATCCCTGTGCAAGCTCTGAGACTTAATGAAAGAAAATGTGTGTGGAATTTTGCATTTTCTTTTGCATGGAAGAAAATAAACTCCAATCTAACTTAAGCACTGTTTGGAATTTTCCAGTCACAAATAGCCAAACCTAATCTAGCAAATTAACAGCAAAGGGGTGGTAAATTATGGTGTATGCATAGGGTATAATACCAAGCAACTGTAAAATGACATTATACAAGACTTCATTAATATGAAAACAAATTCATAATTTCAATATAAGGCTAAGAGGAAAGGAATGGGCTACATTGAAGAGGAAGATACAGACAGTATTTGCAAATATCATTTTTGTTACATATATACATATATATGTGTGTATTTATATGTATCTCTGTATATGGTTTTCTATGTGTACACATATATCACTATATATGTCTCTCTATATAGAAAGAAGTAATATATAACATACTGGAAGGTGCCAAAAAATGTATACACACAGCTGGTATTCATCTTTTGTTATTGATATGTATTGAGTATTACAATTTTAATACAGTTTTTCCTTTCTTAAAATGTGTATGCATTTTTTGGCACCCTCTGTATAAATATAAACTTATATAATACATAAGTATGTAATATATAAATATAAAAATGTTGACAGCTGTCTATTTGAATAGTAGAAGTACAGGTTGTTTTTTTAAAAAATATGAGGCTTTTCTGTGTTTTTCACATTGGGTATGCATGACATTGGCTATAAGGAAGGAAGAGCTGTCAAAATAAAATAACCTTTTCCCCAAATAAAGCAAGTTTCATTGTGATTCACTAATATTAAAGAAAAAGGCTATAGTAACTGATAAATAAAAGAAAGAAGAAATGAAATATTGAGGGAGTCTTTTCCCTTTACAGCATGTATTTTAAAATATTTATATGTATCTCTATGCATATGTGCATATCTCTAAAATATGTGCAGCTGTTGCATATCCTATTATGTTGATGCATGAATGGTTATGATTACTGTTTAAAACTGTATGTGAGCCAATTATTTAGTAGATGTGTGAATGTATATATTTTATGATTCCCACTCATATAGGACATGGAACAGAGGGACGTTCTAAAGAGGACATCTAGCGGTTGCTGTGGTAACCTCCTGAGCTACATTTTAGTGGTCTTTTATGTCAATTTCTAGAGTTGGAATTAGCATATGCTTAGTTGTAACATACAGGAAGGAGGCAGAGGTTGGTGGTTATCAATGCTTGCAGACTGTATTTGTGATTTGCATTCAGCTTTAAAGAGGATAGTGGAGCATAATGGAGGTGTTGAAGTACAGCCCTGAAATGATGGAAGGAATCTAAAATAAATCTGTCTTAGAGTTTTCATGGCGACCTTATAAGAACTGCCCCTGCGGGGAATAATAAAGTTCATGTTTATTATAGAACACTTATGATGCAACAGTCCCAGTGCTTAGGGCTTAATAAACACCTTCACACTTACCTCTGTTCCTTGCCTTAAACCTTCAAATAGAGTCCTGCAAAGTGGTACCATCATTGCTATTTCATAAAAGAAAACAAAACTGCGATTTAGAGAGCTTAGGTGAGTTATCCAATGTTGTTAGGACATGGTGGCACCCGGACTCAAACCCAAGTCACCTGCACACACTCTTACCCACGGCCCTGTCCAGTGACGAGGGGCTTGCCTGTGCTGCCTGGTCTGGGTCTGTGATAAATGTTTTTTTTTTTTTTAAGGGAGACACAGCAGCAATGGTGACGTATCCGGTCTCATCCTAATCAGCCAATAATTATTCAGCAACCGAGCATAACACTATTGCGATTTATAAAAGTAGATGAGCGCTTCTTATGACATAAAAATACACCACTAAGCGCTCAGGAAAAACTATGCCACCTCATCATTTTATTTGGGAGTCTAGCTCTAAATAAGGCAGAATGGCAAAAGTGGGGTAAATCTAATCCAAGCGTTGGGGGAGAGGCATCACAGCTGAGGAAGCGAGAAGGTGCTTCCCCAGAGAGTGGACAGATCTTCAGCCTCTCAAGCCTTGCTTCTCAAAGACCAGCCTTGGAGACGAGGCAATGGTATCACCTTGGAAATTGTTAGAAATGCAGAATCCCAGGCCCTATCCTAGACCCACTGGATCCGAATCTGTGTTTTAACAAGTTCCTCAGGTGATCTGTAGGCACATTCACGTTTGAAAAGCTCTGCTTTAAAGACTGTATAGCATTTCAACATGGAAGGAGCAGAGCTACAGGCACAGGGAACAGCATATGCAAAGGCACAGCTGTGGGAATGATTCAGGCACTTCCAGGGACATCTCATGTCTGGTGGAGCTGTAACTGTGGGATGCAAGGTGGTGCATAGTGGAAAGACAGGTAGGGCTGAGTTCCTGCAGGGTCTAAGAGCTATATCTGGTTCTAGAAGGAGAGGGAATAACTAAAAGCTTTTGGTGAGGAAGTGATGCAATGGTAGTTTTTATTTAATAACCCTTTTAAATTTATACAGTATTAAAGCTTTGTGATAAATTAAGAACATAACATTTGTGTTTATGTAATTCCTTTACTTATTTCCTTTTGTCTTCCCACTGCCAAACAAATCTATTATTAGTAGGTATTAAGTTAATGAAGGCTATTAAAAGAGAATGGAGTAAATACTGAAAGCAAACAGAAACATTTGAGAATTCTATACTTGTCACTCATTCACTGCTGAGGATTTGATGGTTGAATTAACCTGGGAGATTTAAAAGCCCACACCACCTTGACCTTCAGGAATAGCTGGAGCAAACAGATGAAGTATAGTCCCACCGTATTTTGCATGGGTCAGGCCCTCCTTTGCTCTCCCAGTTCGAGAAGGGACCCCCAGATGCTTTCCCCAGGCTCCTTTGATGAGGTTTCCTTGAGAGACAGAAGCTATTTCATAAAGCTGTCAGCTGTCCTGAATAAGGGAAACAGATAAAGCAGTCAGAACAAGAGAAACAGATAAGAGGTGAATTCTTGAATTGAGGGGGAGCCTTGTCTGTCTTGCATTAAAAGGAGAAGAGATGATTTTGGAAGGGTGGGTGAGTCAACTGAATGAAAACTTCATCTGCAGGCTGACAGCGGTGTGTTTTAGAGATAAGATGAGTCAACAGACACATAGGATGGCTGTTTAAGAGACAAAGACAGGAAGGGGTAAGTATAGCTGGACACAGGAAGTTTCATATCAGGGTGCTTGGGTTTATCAAGGAGGCTGAACTAGAGGGAAAAGGGGAAGGAGATAATAATCCACCTTTCTGCTCCTGTACCTTGAGCACTGCTAACTAGGATATTCTTTGTACCTACCAGTTGGTGACTTAATCAGTTCCCTTAAGGAAGCTTCAAGACCATCAATATGAGAAATGATTGCTGGGTCTTTCACAAGTCAGATCTTGGAAGAGTTGCATTGTACTCAGTGAGGGTGAGTATCACTGCTCATGATCTAACAACCTATCTGATACACTTAACTTTCCCCAACAATGACAAAGAATTGCAATTAAAAAACCCCATTTGGGAAAGGGAAAGCCACACACAATGGCCATTATCTGTAACACATAAGCATATCCTGGTGGCCAGAAGATGCAGGGACTCCCTACTCTGTCTGAGGGCTGTGCTCCTAGATTGGCCAAGATGGCCTCCCCAGAATCCTGATCACAAGGATGGTCTTTCTTAGCAGTTGTTCTTTGTAACCACATCTGAGCTAGACATTCGGATGATATTCCAGGGGCTTTACCAAGGCAACAGGGCAGTTATTATTGAGGGTTGAGGAATCACAGTGCCTTGTTTACCAGGTAATAGTCTAGTGTTAATTTGCATTTGCTCAACTCCACAATCAAAACTGGAGATCGTGCTGGAATTTCCTCCGAGCCTAGAGATTCCCACCTCCTCACAACAGCCCTAGGTGCTCTGTTCATGCCCTTAGCCCTCAGCTTAAATGATTTCCACCTGGGCCTCTCCAGAGCCATTCAGAACAATTTCTTGGGGTGGGAGTCACAGCTAATATATGCCTCTTTGTCCCCAGGTTGCATCCCAAGGGATGGCTTTTTACCATAGGGGAATTGTTTTTTTGTTTTTTTTCTTTAACTTGGATATTCAGGTCGGAAGGGGAGTTGGAAAGAGATGGGTGGGGTCAAGGCTCTATGAGACCCCAGTCCTATCTTCCTGATTAGTTTTTGCCTTTGATTTTTTGCACTAACTTTAGTTTGGGAGAGGCAATTTGGCTTTTTCTACCCTTAGAACTTGCCAAGGTTGTTAACTTTCTGTTCTCTTGGATTATTGGCCTCACTCAGAAAGGGAGTGTTTTCATGATATTGTATTTTCTTTTCTTTCTGCTCTGGGTGGACTATCTTCATTTAGAGAGTATCCTTTGCTTAGATATGTAACCAAAACCTTCCACTCTCTAAGCCCCGTTCCTTGGCTTTAATAGACGCTGATCTGAATCCCAAAACATGAGTCCTAATGGTTTAGCAGCGTCTGTACAAACACCTAAAACTACCAAGAATGCAGGTCAACCTATAGATCTAGTATAGATAGTTCTTCAGAGACCTTCTCACTATATCCCTCTCAGCTGGTTATACATTTTAGAGCCTGTTACTTCCAATCCTTTTCTCAATTTTGGAATTTGTTATGATTGCTTAGATTGGATAGAAATCCAACCCCTAACTGGCTTGAACATAAAGGGGAAACTTGCTGTTACATTTAAATGAAAAGTTTAGTGGGAGATCAGGGATGGTTGGATCTAAGTGTTCAGTGCCATCTTAGCTTTTCTTTTACAAATGTTGGCTTTAAACTTGGGCAAACACTCCCAATCAGCTTACATCTTCTTAGGCCAGCTAACTCTGGAGGAAAAATATCCCTTTGTTAGTAATTGCAGCAATAATCCTAGAACTGATGACCAGTGGCCATGATTGGCCCAGGGTGGGGAGAATGCACCTACTCAACTGTGCCACCCATTCAAATTTGCCTCCCTACTATCCTCTTTAAACCATCCAGTCCAACCAACTGGTCTGTAAAAGACTGCGTCTGCCCTTCTCCACAGCTAGTTCCCATCACTCTCAGGTTCTCTCCAGCCCTGGCAGTTATGGTGGACGGTGATTTACTTGCACTTGATATAAATAGCTTTCTCCATGTCCTTTGGCACTTGTGACCTTCTCTGACCTCAGATGGTTTTGTTTTGTTTATTTTTTAATGTTCAAGTGTTTTCATTTCCAGTCCGTGAGCTTTGTATTATCACCAATACTTGATCAATATCTGTTGATAAAGGGCCTGAAAGTGTATGGGTTACTAGCGGACATGAATTTTTGTACAGAGCAGGGTAAGTATAGGGGTTCAGCTAAGGGGAAGAGAGAGGAAGATAAAATAAGGCACCGGTGAAAAGGGGCTTTTCAATATTTCTTCTGTTCTTCTTTTCTTGCTTTGCTACATCCTCTGGTGGGAGAACACCTCTCCCAACAGGGTGGTAAGAACACCAAGTATGGTGCTTGAGCCAATGATTGTAGGTCAAGGACCAAAGTCTATCTCATTGACTCACTTGAGATTGAAGGCATTCCTGAACCAATATGACAAAATGTTTCTCATTATTCATTGATTAATTTCCTTCATGCAATTATACTAATAAAATCAACCGTTTAAAAGCTAGTTTTATGTAGCATTTTAAGATTACATAGGTTTGATAATATCTTTATTAACATAATGATCCTATGAGAAACTTTTTAAAAGTGAAGGTTATGTCATTTAAATCCTTGCTTTATGTTCAGGGGAATTTGTGTTTCATGTTGATATTCTGTAGTGGTTCCCTGTGATTTTTCTCTCAGCTGAAGCACTTACGTAATTAATAAAATATTATTCGCTTCTATGCTGTACTTGTACATGGTATCTGGGTTGACTTCAGGGTTGAATTATTTTCCCTGAAATCATTTCATATGAAGGGCCAAAATTTGCTGGTGGTGACATTTCTTACAGATGACTGTGCAGCCAAGACCTAATAAATTGATTATGCAATGGGATAACAGGAAAGAGAATCACACTTAGGAGATAACTTACAATAATTTCTCTCTGTTTTGGGGGCTCATACTGCTGAAGACTGACTTTAGTTTTTTTTCAATGTATGATTTTAAAAAAGAAAATTAAAAACGAAACCTGCTAGGTTGATTTATTTTCCTTCAGTCTTAATAGCTCCAATTTCCAGAACTAACTCTTTGAAGACAATAACATGCCACTTGATAATATTTTGCTCATTCGTCTCCAGGATGTTTGTTCAGTTGAGAAATGAAAAATGGGTCTTGCTATAGAACATAGAGTGATTTGTTTTAAATGGCACCAAAATGATTTCTGGGCTGGGGGAGTATTCGTTCAAGGTCCTATAAAGTTGACGCTCACTCTGATGTGGACATCATAACTTAGCCTGTTCCACATTAGGAACTTTTTCCTATGGCTTCATTTGTCCCCAAACACATGTTACTAGCTTATGTAATAAGAAAGGGGGAGTATGCAAAGGCACTGGCATTGTGCTGAGTTAGGGGGCCATTTCCCCTATGTTTATGGTGAGACCTACTTTAGTTTACTTAAGGAATCCTTTAGTGTGTAAAGGGATACCCTAGGGTTAGTACACAGCAAAACAGAAAATCTTTTATTCGGATGATTGGAATGCAAATCCTGTTTTATAGATCTGGTTTCCTGGTATTTCTGGGGAACACTGGCATGCCCGGTGCTTTTGTTTTTAGGAAGAAAAGTAAACACTGTAGGGAATTCACCAAAATCCTCTCCCCTCACCCCTTTTATAATAAAACCAAACTGACCAAGAGGACCAAACTGCTGCTCTATTCACATTTTGGTTTTCCCGTGGTGGCGTGAGTCCCCTTGCCCCCATTGTTTGTTTTACTTTATGTTTGATTCCCACAGAGATCAAAACTACATTTTATGGACTTATAGTTTGGCGATATGCTGGCAAATGGGAAAACAAGCAACTTAAAGCAAATTTCTGCCACAACGTATTTAATATTGAGACGGATTTTTATCTAACAGAGCCAACAGCATGGAACATGAGAGCACCAGCCGCTCAGGGTTGTAAACACCGCTTCCTGATGACACATCCCTAGGGGGACAGATCATACAGTTTCTATATTATTCAACTTGTCACTCTACTGGCACAGAGCTGATTTTTGCCTCAGAAAATGTCTCTTTCCCGAAACCCCAGCTGTCCTTCATTCATAAAGCAGTTTTTAAATGAAGTGGTTGTTTGCTAGGAAACAATGCTAATGCTAATAATGAAACACTAACAGTATAGCACATATCTTATCATAGATGGTCTACGGACTGCCAAACAGCTGGAGGAGAACTGGGGAAAATGCAATCAAGCATTTGAACATCGTAGTTGGATGTTGTGCAACATAAGTGTCCAGATGTTTAGCATTGTGGAGGTACTATGTTTGATTGCTTGCCTTTTTCATATTTTATCTGGATCTTTTGATGTTCTGTGGATAGAAGCATGGGCCATTCTTCATTTTCAGTACACTGAGTCGTTTTTCTGATCATGAATGGCGACAATGATGCTGAAGACTGGCAGAGGCCTGGCCTGGTAGGGATGAAGGAGGAGAAGAGAAAGGAATGAGGCTCAGACTGTGGTTAAATGGGTCCCTCTCCTGGCTAATGTGCAGGGAAGCATGTGCTTTTTGAAAGGCATCAGTGAATCAGTTTTTGGTCTTCAGTTAAGGAACACCTAGGAATTAAGAAGGTGGGTGGAGGGATCAGGTCTTTATGTCTTTCCTGAGAACCAGGGGCTGAATAATCCAGTGCTTCCTTGGGATACCCAGTTGTTTGAAGAAAGTAAACTGTTTTTATGCCAAAAGAAAGGTGTTTTTAAGGATAAAACTGTTTTTAAGGATACTAGAGCTGTATCCTTCCTTAGACTGACGCCTCATCCAGCAAAATTAAAAATCAAAAGTAAACAAAATGAAGCACTTTCTCTTTCTAGGGGTTCAGAGTACCCAATCAAAATCCACTCATGCTTCTCACTGCACTTCTCCGATATTGGGGGTTGGTACTTTCATATTCAGAGTCATTGCCAAATGCTCCACTAAATGAAAACCCCTGAGAATTAATTATCTCATCAAATGTGGCTCCATTTCAGAACTGGATTCATAGGTCCTGGCACTAAAATAAATTCAACTCCCTCCTCAGAGTGAAAGAAAAAACAGTCATTTACTGACGTGTCCCCTGCAGGAATCAATAACATTACAGATCTTGCAGGAGCCAAGAAGAGCCTGGGCATGTTAATATCTCAGCCTGCTCACTGATTTCATTCAGGATGACTGGTTAAGGGGCACTCTGCACTGATGACTCCATGGCACAAGGAACGATGTCATCATTAACATGTGGGACTGTTTGTCATTTGGAGCACTTCACACATGAAGTACAACTTAACGCCGGGCTATTTATTGTGCCTTCGACAGATGGTTTAATGTTTCTTTAGCCTTCATCCTATCAGGCCACCCGTGGTTTTCTTCAGCCAAGGGCTTTTTAAAAATAATTGGTCCATAGCAGTTTTCTAACAAGACTGACTGTGATATATTTCCCTAAATCTCTTTCTTACCCCTAACTATCTCTTACCGTGGTTTGCGGTTAACAGACCTCCCTGACTGAACCTGGTTCCTCACATGTAAGTAATTACTGACACAAGGAGATAAAGGGGCTGAAATCTCATCATTAATGGTTTCTTTGCTATGGAGAAAACTATTCAGAAATGATTACTTTGGAAAACAGTTCTTCCCCGATTAGACATTGCCTGGCTCTGGAGAAGCTGTTCCCTCACAATCTTTCAGTAGAGGAAATGATCACCCAACATAGATGGAAAACTGTGGGTGGCAAAGGATGCATATTTGTGTTCATTTCAAAATGGTAGAGAGGAAAAGTAATTGTGCCTCTGTGTGAGGGATATGTAAGTGTGCTTAGGAATAAAGAGGCTGCAGATCCCCTGATTGTAATATCAACGTGAATATCAAGCACACCGGAAAAGCAAGTGGGATGCATTTTTATAGTGCAAACTTCTGTGGGGATCTTAATGACCCTCTGCACTGCCCTGGCCACTGTACAGCTCTCTGGGACCTTCTGTGAGCCTTTTTAGCAGAAAGATATAACCAGGGGCCATGGGACTCTGCAGATTGGCCCAGATGGATGCTCATCTGCATATTCTTTTCTGTGTAATCTCCCTGATAGTGTTCAGGAGAGGCATGCTTAGGCCTGGGGCTGAGAAAAGTGATTACACAGCAGAGAGGTTTCATGATCAGGTGTATTTCATAGAGCAAATGTCTCCTAACTGCCGACTCAAGAGGGCTCGTGAGGCCTGGAAGCCTGAGCTGTGAGCCTGTGGTTGGCTTTCCTCTTTGACAAGCTAAGATGTCTCACTGGAACCTCAGGCTTCCCACTGACCCTTTACTTAGGGCTGGACTGGAGTTCTTGCTGCTTCTGTGGCTGCTGCCCGTGGCAGGGTCTTGCACTGAAACTCTGGAAGACCCTGGCACCTTCATCGATTTTCTATCTGACCACCTCCTGTTTAATTCTCAGCAAGGGGTGTTAAGCTAGTTCCTTCTAATAAAGTTTAACAGCTCGCTGCTCCGGGTGCGCGAGGGCGACAGGCAGCTGACCATCGGGGACACGGGCCTGGACCGAGAGCGGCTGTGCGGGCAGGCCTCGCAGTGTGTGCTGGCCTTCGACGTGGTCAGCTTCTCACAGGAGCAGTTCCGCCTGGTGCACGTGGAGATAAAGGTGAAAGATGTCAACGTCCACACACTGCGCTGCCTCCGGGCCCAGATCTGGGTGGCGGTATCGGAGGCAGTGTCCCTGGGCTCGCTGCTCAACCTGGACGTGGCTGACCCCAACGAAGGCCCCAATTGCGATGTGGTGTTCTCCTTTGGTGCCCGCACCCCGCCGGACCTGCGCTTGGGCCGCCTCACCCTGGCTGGTCTGGGTCCCGTGGACTTCTAACTCCAGGACACTTACAAGTTGGACGTGCGGGCTCAGGACCGCGGCCTCGGGCCCCGCGCCGCCACCTGCAAGGTCATCGTGCGCATCCGAGACGTCAGTGGCAACCGCTGGACATCGCCATCACCCCGCTGGCTGCTCTGGGCGCACCTGCCGCCTCGCCCCTTGGCGCTGCCGCCGCCGCTCTCGGTGGGACAGACGCGACCTCGTCCACCGGCCCCGGGACGCCCGACGCCGGTGCCCTCTCTCTAGTGCCAGAGGGGGCGGCGCGGGAAAGCTTGGTGGCGCTCGTCAGCACCTCGGACAGGGACTCGGGCGCCAACGGGCAGGTGCGCTGCGCCCTCTATGGGCACGAGCATTTCCGGCTGCAGCCCGCCTACGCGGGCAGCTACCTGGTGGTGACCGCCGCGTCCCTGGACCGCGAGCGCATCGCCGAGTACAACCTGACGCTGGTGGCGGAGGACCGCGCCCCCGCTGCGCACCCTGCACAGTGAGCACGAACGGCAAGAATGACAACGTGCCACTCTTGATGCCTCCGGTGTCGCTGCGAGAGAACAACCCTCCAGGCGCCTACTTGGCCACGGTGGCCGCCCGGGACTGGGACCTGGGCCGAAACGGCCAGGTCACCTACCGGCTGCTGGAGGCTGAGATTGGTCGCCCCGGGGACGCTGTGTCCACCTACGTCTTGGTGGACACCCACCACTGGGTAGCTGCGTGCAAGATGATGCTTGGACCATGAGGAACTGGCGGAGCTGCAGCTGGGCTTGGGGGCGCTGGATGGGGCTTCCCGCTGCTCGGGGCGGCTGCATGTGGGGAACCAGAGCAACCACGCGCCTTAGCTGGTGTCCCCCTTGCTCTTCAATGGCGGAGCCCTGCTGCCTGTGCCCTCAGGCGTGTCCCTGGGCTACTTGGTGACCTGAAGCAGGTCCCCAATGCTGAGCTGACTTACACCCTCCTCCACAGCGGCCGCAGCCATGGCACCATGGCACCAGCGCTACACCGGGCAACCGGCGGGCTGTCTCTGCAGGGCCGCCTGCCTGCTGACGGCGGCGGTCTGGGTGCTGGACGTTGCCGGTCTGCCCTGTGGTGCACCCCTCCATTGCTTCTGGTGTGGCTGGACTCGTTGCCACCTGGTGGAGAACTGGTGCCGCTGCCGCCAAACAAGAGAGGGAGGGACTTGCTGGGCAGTGCAGGGAGCCAGGCTGCAGCCTGACCTCCCCGTGGTGTGTTAAGGCCAGCGGCTGCCGCCTGTTACTGGTGGCCATCGACACCGTCACCATGACTTGTTTCTGCCAAGGCGAGGCTCAGATGCGGAGGAGGAGCGAGGCGCCGAGTGGGTGCCATGTGCGGAATGGCCAGGCTGGCCGAAGTCCAGAGCGTCAGGGGCTGACTCGGGGCTTCGTCCTGAGGTTCTTCGTGGAGACGCTGCCCCATTTACGCAGAGGCCTGGGAGTCGGGGGGCGAGGAGGCTGAGATTTCCCAGTCCAGGGACAGTGAAGTGTGCTGTGCTCCTCAATTCTGGGGAGGGACCGTGTCTGGTGGGCGCAGGTGGGGCACTCACAGCTTTCTTAGTGTCCTCGTTAATGTTTAGTAGATTTTCACGTGGGGAGCACTATAAAAATTCAGGGCTGATCAGGTGGGCACTCCCAATGTCTAAGTTTTGGGGACTTGATTATTTTTGAGAGGAAAAATTTCTCACAGATGAGGGCTGGAGGCCTGATGGCCATGTGGTCATTAGGCCCACGACTGTTTCTGCTGTTTTTGCCCCTGGTAACGCCCTTGTGGGTCCGGTTTGAATCCTTTCCTCAGTCAGGGTGTAAACGCTGTCTTCCGGAAGCCCTCCAGGTGAGGAGTGTTGTGCCTGCGCAGTCAGTTTTGATATCTAAGGGTGAGTATTATTAACCGCTGCTCTCTCCCTTGTTTTTATGTAGGATTCAGCCTCAGTTCCTTTTCATTCCCCATTCCAGCATGGAAAGGATAAATCTGCTGCAAGTTTAAGGTAATTTCAGAACATTTATCATTATCTCTAAGTAATGTGTTTGACCTTTTGTACATTTTTGTGGATAACAGAGTAATCCTTTCCTTTACCCTCCAGTATACATTCAAATCCAGATGAATTTGGTGTGAAGGATAGTGGAAAAGGAGACAGTGAACTGAATGACAGCAGTTCTGATATCAGTGATTGTAAAGCAACAGGGTAAGTTCCAACCTGTGACTTTGAAGCCCTTCACCTCAAAGTCGTCATAATACTGTGTGCCCTAATGAGTAAGAAAAAACTGAACAAGTGGTTCCAACTGAGCATTCATGAAGGGGAACGTGCTGCTGAATACAGCTAATGTTTTGTGACCACTTACTATTTAGCTGGCTCTATGCATTTTAGATACTTTGCACTTGTTGACTTATTTATTCCTGGCAACAAATCCAATGAGGTAGGAAACCAAGACACAGAGAGTTCAAACAACTTGCCCAAGCATTGGAGTTAGATCTTCCTTAGCCCAGGAATTCTGGCTCTAGATTTCCTGCTCTTAATTACTCTAATAAGCTGCCCCTCTACTAATGCAAAAAGACTAAAACATCTACAAATCAGAGTATTGTGGTTATTAGTACTAAAAGCCTTTTGTGCCACAAGCACTAATCCCATACATGGGGATTCCAGATGGGAATAGCATATGAATAGGTGAGTTTCATATTTGCCAGGACGCCATTTGCTGGGCATATGTGAATATGTGGTTTCATTTGGCTTTCCTTTGTTTAAAGAATCTTGCACCAACACAACCTCATGCTATTAATACATCTCCTGTTAGGCCAAATTCTCCATAATGGTTGGTTCTGGAGTGGTAGTTTCTATGGGCAAATGCACCGCCAGTTGTGTGTTCATCTCCATGTAAGTGGGCACTAGCTCTCTTGTCCCTCAAAGAAGATACTTTACTCTCAAAGATGAGTCCTAATGGTATACCCTACTGATTCAAGAGTCTCTTCTCCATAATGGATATTTTTGCCCACTCTATGTCTCTATGCTTAGCTCCTTCAATTTTTTTTTTCTAATGAGATGACTTCTAGAAGTGCCTGTATCCTGGTCCCCTTCTTCTGGATATTCTCTAGTTTGTAAATATCTATCCTAAAATATGGCACTTAGAGTTGAACACAGTAGTTCAAAACCAAACTCTCTAGTGACCTCCAAATTCATACATCCAACTGCCTACTCTACACTTCATTTCGATGTTCAATGGACATGCCACGTGTTCAAAACTGAACTTGTGATTTCTATTCTCTAAATCTGTTCTTCCTCTAATGCTTGTATCTTGGTAAATGATACCAAGTCTTCCTTGGCCCAAATCTTTCAGTCATTCTTGATTTGTGTCTTTCCAATCTATCAGCAAATCCTACTGGATATACTTTGAAAATATATTCTCAATCAAAGCTCTTCTTACTACCTTCATTGCTGCTATCCTCCCCCAGGCACTGTCACTTCTCACTTGGACAACTGCAGTAGCCTCAAAACTGGCTTCTCTGCTTCCACACCTGCCCTCCTGCCATCTGCTCTTTGTACAGGAACTGCAGTGATCCTCTCCCTTGAATCAGATCACATTACTTAACTCTCCCAATTTTCTCACTCAAAGTGAAACCCCAAAGGCTTGTCATGGTGCCCCAGTTTCTACTGCTATGTAATAAACTAGCCCAAACTGTAGCCATTTAAAACAACCATTTTTTTTTTGTTTATATGTTTATGCTCATGGATTCTATGGGTCTATTTGGAGAGGGCATAGCAGGGCATAGGATAGCTTCTTCTTGCTGCAGTGTCTGAGGTCTTACCTGAGAAAATGTGATGGCCGAAGGTTCGAATTATCTGAAGGGCTATTTATTAACGTTTCTGGCAGGTGGACTAGGATGGCTGAAAGACCCTACCTCTACATTGGAAAAATTTTTAAAGAAATTTGGGGTGATTTTTGTAAACAAACCACAGATGGCTCCTAATGTCCTATATCATCTGGCTCCTGGCTGTTTCTCCCACTTGATTTCTTACCACTCTTGCCCTTGATAATTTAGGTCATTTTATTGATTTTCTTGTTGTTTTTAAATACTCCAAGCATATCTCCATCCCAGACCTCAGAATCTTGCTGGTCCCTCTGCCTGGTGAGCTCTTTCTCCATGTCTCCATATTGTTTACATCCAGTCTTCAAATAGGCCTTTTCTCAAATGTCCATCTTTTTAAAGAGGTCTTCCATACCTCAAAGCCCCTTTCTCCATCACCTCCACCCTGTTTTATTTTTCTTCATAACATTTATCACTGTTCTGAAGATTATTTTATATATTTATTTGTTGCCTGTTCTATGTAGAATCACCAGCATCAAATATGTACTAAAAATTTTTACTGAATGGATGAATGAAGGTGTGGTCAAATCAGCATGTACATTGCAACTCGTCTGTTTCTTATGATAATACTGCATTTTAGTTTAAGTGTAAAATTGTGTCTGTGTTTTTAGCATTGTGCTGCTTTACTTTGTGGAAATTTTTAGTCAGCTTAAAACTTGAAAATTTTACAGTAAATTTACCTTTCTGGATCATTTCATGTTAAATTAGGCTTTTCAGAAAAAAAGAAAAATTCCTGGAATTCCTACTGTTTATTCTCTATTTGGGGAATTACCATCTTATTCTTGCTTTAATTCAGGTTCCTCTTCATAATAATAGTCAGGCTCTCTGAATCCATGGTAACTCAAGGTGCTGCTATGGCGAACAGTAATGCTCAAAGCAAAGTATTTAATCTAAGAGGATATAGTTTCTTGTTAATAACAATCACAGTATTTCCCCTTACCTATATTAAGCAGTTACATTTTATTTTTTTAATAAACATTATTTACGCAGCACCTACTACGTGCCAAAACCTCCTGTAGGTGCTTTAAGTTGCTTAAATATTAACTCACTTAATCCTCATAATAATGTTATAAGGTAGGTCCTATCAGTTTTTATCATGTCATTTCATAGTCATTTATTGAGTAGCAGCTATATGTCAGATTGTCATAAATTCGAGCAATTGTTTCATTTTAATTTTCACAGATGAGAATATAAAAAAAAATGAGCTTAAATGTAGTGAGAGTTTTATTAGGTAAAGGAAGAATGCTTTTACTTTGGAGTTATTAAACATTAAAATATATTATCACAAGTTTCTAAAATATGTTTTCTTGAAAGCTATTTGGAAACACAGGCCAAGGTAGCATAGGTGTTGAAGGCTTTGGTTTAGTCTAGTGTTTCCACAATCTGACAGTATCAGGGTCACTTGGATAGAATTTTTTAAAACACAACTTTATTGAAGAATAATTGATCTACTATAAATTGCATGTATTTCAAGTGTAATTTGATAAGTTTTGACTTATGTATCTAATGTATATACCCAGGAAACTATCACCACACCCAAGACAGTGAACATATTTATCATCCCAAAAGCTTTCTCATGTCTGTTTGTATTTTTTCTCTTACCCCTCCCAGGGCAATCATCATCTGCTTTTTGTTACTAGAGATTAATTTGAATTTTCTAAGATTTTATGTAGATAGAATCAAACTGGTTGTACTCTTTTTCATCTGGCTTCTTTCACTCAGCATATTTATTTTGAGTTTTATCCATGTTGTGATGTGTTTCAATGGTTTATTCCTTTTTTATTGCTGAGTAGTTTTTCATACACCCACCCACACACACACACACACACACACACACACACGGCTTGTTTATCCATTTATTCATTGGTGGACATTTGGGTTGTTTCCAATTTTTGGTTATTACAGATAAATCTGTTATGAACATTTATATACAAGCTTTTGTATAGACATATGCTCTCATTTCTCAAGAGTAAATACTTAGGAGAATGGTTGGATCATATGGTAGGCAATGTTTAATTTTGGGGAAACTGACAAATTGTTTTCCAAAGTGGCAGTTCCATTTTGCACTCCCATGGGCAGGGGTAGGACAGTTCTGCCAATACTTGATATGATGAGTCTCTTTAATTTTTCAGTCTAATAGGTGTATCTCATTGGGTAGGTACTATCATTTAACCCCATTTCACATATGGGGAAACTGAGGCATAGAATTGTTGGAGTAATTGATCAAGGCCACTCAGCTGTAAGAGGCAAAGCTGGGCTTCCCACCCTGGAGTCTGGCTCTGAGGTCCATGCTTTTTGTGTTATGCTGTAGTGCATTTTTAGTAGGTTTGAAACACACATTTTAGGTGTCTTCTAAAGGTTTAGGATGGATTCATATTTCTGAGGATGTTTCTCTCTTTGACTTTAAATGAGATGTCCTGATTTATGGTTTAGTTTACCATCCAACTTGTTGCTGCATTTTTTTGTAAAACTTTTAATAGGATTATTAAAAGGATGATGCATGGGTAATGGCAAGGCTGTTGAATTAGATGTTGATAGCTGGTGGAGATAAGAAGTCTAGTGAAAGTACTCATATTTTTATTATTTTGGCATCTCACTCTTAATTAACACAGAGAATAAATAGATTGATAAATACACAGATACTGTTCAGGAACTTCATTTTGGATTGTAATTTTAACCATTGCTCCCACTAAACCTGTATCAGAGATGCCAGCAAATCATTTCATTTATGGGCTTGAATTTTATTTCCATTTCATTTCCTCAGTGTACCAGCAGGTGGAAGTACAACTCATTGGTAGAAAATCCAGAGGAAGAAAAAAAGAAATAAAAACAGCTGGAAAACCGGTCCCCGAACAACGGAATGCTGTTTGCATTTTTTAAGCATATTGTTTTGTATCCTCCTGATTTTTAAAAGCTATTTTAAACTATTCCATTTTTATTTCCAAGTTGTTTCAGATCTTTCAGAACAAGAAACACTTAAGGATCCTGAAAGATTAATTCAGAAATCTCAAAGCAGCACGCATCTTTCATCATATCAGGAAAATGGCTGCAGGACGGCACTTTCTTTAAGTACTCTTTGCCCTCACGTTCCCCAGCTGAAAAATATGAATTTCCAACCAGAACATTCAGAACTCAAAGGATATTGTTTTCAAACCTATGCCTCCCCAAATGAAGGGCTGCCAAGTGTATATGACAGAGTTCAAAACCGCAGGCTATGCCACCTCTCCCAGTTCTGGGACAGGATGATGAATTAAATCATCCTTCCGAGGATGGATCACCTTCACATACCTCGGAAATAGCCACTTCATTCTGAAATGCTGCAACTCACACAGACAGTTATGCTGGGGGATTTTCTACATTTCTGTTCCTGTCAAGTATTTATAAGCCAAGTTGCATACCTGGGCCTTCTCAGGTTGATAGACATTTCCCTAAATTATGTCAAAAGCGTACGATGATTTTATATAATCCAGAATATTTTACCAAGGAGTCTTAGGTGCAGTCTTTATTGCCAAAAAATATAGTAAATTAACATTTATTTTATATTCTAGTATCGTTTATGAATGTAAGAACTATTTAATCTTGCTGTTCTTTTACATTTGATGTTTGTAATTCTTCTGGGAACATAATTTAGCTTTGAAGAACTTTAGGATGGATCAAGAGTCTGGGCTGCAACTGTAACCATACGCCCATCGGGGAGAAAGAAGGAGCTGTGGACAGGCACCCCTGGGGTGCAGACACCCAAATCGTTCCTATAGCCTGACATTTGAGAGGGTTTCTGGATGCTTAATGGGGAGCACCCCGCTGGCAGATGCTGGAAATCAGATGAAAGTGTCTGGTCGTGAGCTTTTGGGCATTCATCCCATTCCTAGCAGCCGCTCAGATGGGGGTGGGGTGGGGTTCAGGGAGCAGGGGTGGCAAGAACTACAGCGAGTTCTAAGGCCTCAGTTATCTGGGTTAGGGTTCCCAGGAGGACTCTTCTAGCAGCGAGGAGGAGGCTAGGTGGAAAACGAGGCAGAAGACCAGGAACAGAGGGAGGGGTAGAAACTAAAAAGCAGCGACTGGGCAGGCTTCGTGAGCAGCTGCACCCCATCTGTGGTTGCCCAGATCTAGGGGCAGCAAGACTGGGTGCTGGGGGGAAACATGTGGAGTGTGTCTTGTTTTCTTCAAGATGGGCTCTGACTATGGGAAGAATTGAGTCTGTAAGTACATGACACCACTGTCTCCCCAGCTGGAAGAGTCTGGGCTCATCACATTTGACAGGCAAGAACTGTCTGCATAACACAACAGTCACTAGCCCTATGTGGCTGCTGAAATTTAAATGACTTAAAATTTGATACAATAAAAAATTCAGTTCCTTGGTCACAGTAGCTACATTTCGGTTGCTTATCAGCAGACGTGGTTAATGGCTACAGGACCGGGCAGAAACCATTTTCATCACCATACTTCAGATGGACGGCACTGACATAGAGGGAGCAAGGCAGGAGCGCATCTGCCTGGGCTGGGGCTGTTGGGGGCCAGTGACCCACCATCTTGGCTGGGCACATATTTGGGGGACTGTGTGCTCTTACCTGCTCCCACATTCCCCTGGTTCATGACAATTAGTCTCTTGTTGGTTCATATCAGTGTTTCAAAAAATGGATTGACAGATTGCATTGTTTATTACAAAATATTTGAAAAATGTCTGAAGTCAAGAATTGCCAATAGTACAGGTTTCCTGCAGGCCTGGGGAATGTCTAAAGGCCCCTCTGCTATTCTAGCCAGCACCTTAAATTTATAGTCCTCATATTCAGTCTTATAACTTTAGAGATATTGCAGCAATAGTCATGATAAAACAAACCTACTCTTACTCCTAAACTCTGCCAAGAAATAATTCAGTTTTCAAGACCAGTAGTAATTCATTCTGAGCCATGCTCAGGCAAGAAGCTAGTATGTACTTTTAGCTCCTTTGACCACTGGCCTCCAAGAGAAAATCTCTGCTGTAGAAATTGGTTTCCAGATACTGCAGTGTCTTCAGAGTCAGTGTGCTGTTCCAAGTGTCAACTTTCCAGAATGGGTGGTTTAGACCCCAGGGAGACTGCAGCCCCAGAGAGACTGCAGCAAACACAAATGTATCTAGCTTGACATCAGACCTACCTTAACAGTAAAATGTATACCTTGCTTTTGGATTACATTGAGTAATATTTCAACTTCATTAGAATAATTTGTTATGTAATTGAGTTTTATGGGAAATGTTAGTTAGAAGCCAGGAATCTAAAATTTTCCCTCAAATTTGTAAGATGAGATGTATTTGTTAAAACTGGGTTCACGTGTATTTGTGATGTTAGCGTCTACCTTAATTATGATTCCTCAAGCAATTTGTAACTCCTAAATCTTGCCTGTTTGTGATGGCATTCTCAGTGAGAAATAATAAAGGGCTACATTTATCAAACGCTAATTGTATACAAGACTGTTCTTAATTCTTCACATGAATTATTGTATTGTCACCTCATCACCATCCTAGGAGTTAGCGATATTATCATCCCCATTTTATACATGAGAAAATGAAGGTTTTGAGAGGATAATTTGTCTGAGGTCATACAGTAAGTGAAGAAATTGTGATATGACATTAAAGTTCATGAATTTTTGGCTTGCAGTAGGATGAAATCTTATATGTACACACTCACATAACACAACCTGGATCAAAATAGAGAACATTTCAGCTCCCTAGAAGCCTCCTTCATGCACCTTCCCAGGCAATAACTCTTCCCAAAGTAACCACTCCTGAAACCTCTTTTACCATCTGTTACTTTTGCCTGTGCTTGAACTTCATATAAATTGAATTGTACCATATTTCCTCTTTGGTGCCTGGCTCAACATTATGCCTATGATCTCATCCGTACTGTGTGTATCAGTAGCTCATTATTTCTTGCTGTCTTGCTGTTGTGCACTATTTCATTTATGAATCTGCCACAATTTATCCATTCTACAGTTGGTGGACATTAGGGTGGTGGTGCCTAGTTTTTGGCTTTTGGAATAGTGAATTGGTTTATAACTTCTTTTGTGGATATAAGCATTTCTATTGGTCATAGACCCAGAGGTGGAATTATTGGGTCAAAGGGTGATGGATCTTGGATTTGAACCTCTGATTTTCTGGAGATTACCCATTGTGTGACACCCACTGCATCAATAATAGCTGACATTGACTGAGAACTCTCTTTCTGCTAGACATCCTCCTGGGCTCTATTTTTCTAAGTGGGCTCTTGCTGCAACTGAGAACTTTCTATAAGGTTACTTAACGGCAGGGAAACTTTTATATTTGTTCAACCAATAAGACAGTCTTTAAATTATCATTAAATAGTTGATGTATTGCATGTATGTGAATGCTTAGTAGCTTCTCTTTGAAAAGACCATACTAATATCCACCTTTGACAGACTTGTTTTGCTCATTGAAATGTATCCAGTGAGAGTAGTGTTAGCAATTGATTATTCACTTACTTGTATACTGTAATTAGCTAAGGAAGAAACAAATCAATTTAAAATCAATTTCCATAGTCTGTGCATGCACAGGAATTGATTGCAGACTTGAATGTGCTGAATAAAAAGTGAAGCTAGCTAATCTCAATTTGTATTTCATCGAGTAACTGTCAGCTATTGATCACCGTGGCTTACTGGTGGTGAGGCCATATGTCTGTCATTCTGTACAGGCAGCACAGTACAATCACTGTGAGGTTTAATTAGGTGTGGGCTAGTCATTTCACTCGCTTGAGGGAGATGAAATATTTAGCTGGAGTGGAAGGCAAAACCTCAGCCAACTGCCTGTTCTATCACCTTCCCTCAGACTCTGACTCAATTTAATGTCCATTGATTCTCATTGTTGGATGTGGTACAGAGGAGCCCTGTTGCACTCTGATGTGGCAAGATTGAGCTACAACTGACTTTATAGGTAACTGAATTCTCTCTAGCTCTCTTGAACTCTTGAAATGCAGTGTTACATTTTCGGGGGATGACTTGGCCTGTGCATTCCAGAACAGGTTTCCACAGTGTGCCTGATTTTCTCAAGAAGTCATCCATGCCACCTTGGTCATACAGGATTTGTATAGTAGTTGACAAGTTGCGATGTCTTCTGACTGAGCATAACACAGACTGTCTAATCATGCACTGTACTCAAATTCTCCTATTCATGTGACAAATGGCCTGAAGTCACAGTGAAAATAAATAATGTCTTCTTTCTCAAAAGAAATACCACAACCTCTTTGCTTTTGGTTTCCTCACCTAAAATGGGGATAACAGTACTTACTTTATAGGGATTTTGTGATAGCTAAATGAGATGGTACAGATAAAATGCTTACAGCAATGTTTTACATAGAGCAACCCCTTAATAAATATTTATTATTAACATCAGAGACATTTTTAATTCTTCCGTGCCTTGCTTAAATTCATGTAGTCTTTTTATTCCAAATAGTCCTAAATTTTTCTCTTTATTTCTTTCTGTTTGGGTGCCATATCTTCTCCTATTTTTTTTCCTATTCTCTTTTCATTAACTATTATTATTTTTTAAGCTAAATTCTGAAATAGGTGAACAATAATAAAGTCCCACAGGGGTCACAGGATTTTTGACAGTGGTCTGAGCATTGGATAAGAAACAAAGACCCTGCAGGAGAAATATTTTTTTTACAATAGTTCCTGTACAGTTATATCAGTTGGTCATTTTGTCTTACAGCTCTATTTCAAGCCAGTTGTGAGCTTGACGGGTGCAAGAGCATATTTAAATGTCAGAGTCCAGTAATAATAACTGCACTGGTTCTTTGGTTCAAGAATCCTTTGGAAAACTCACAAAAACTTGGTATCCCACTTTTATCTGCTTTGGCGAATGTTAATGTAGCATTTAATCTGGCATGCAGGCTACCTGTTATGCACCCCACATGCCCCATCAGTCTGTGGTGCTGTTGGAACACCCTGCTAGCAGCACAAAGTAATAAACAGGTAAAGTATTCACTTCTAAATGAGGCCACTGTAGCTGGGGACAGGACTGATAGGTATTTCTAAATAATGCGAGCGAGTCTTCCAGGAAAAGACACAACCTGAGAGGTATTTCCCTTCCAACCGGAAGCCGGGATAACCTATAGAACTTCTCCCACTTAAGGCTCAGAAGGCATTCACAGCCACTCACAAGCATTTTAATAGACATTTTTATAAATGGCATATGCTCTGGCCCACGCTTACTTTTTAGTTCTATCCCCTGCCACCTTCCTGCTTGCAATTCCCGCCCCAGTCTCAATGGCCTGCCTCCCCCAAGATGGAAATGGGAGAGCCACATAGACAGGAAGCCAAAGCCCTGATCCCAAGAGCCAGGCCCGGGGTCTCGGAGAACGCTGGGGCCAGAATACAACACCTGAGGACTTTTAGAGAAGTGGACATGAACTGTGCTGATTACCTACACACCTGAGTCCTTATCCCCAGACCATCTTCCTTCTTCTGCCTATGACGTGGTTTTCCATGTTGGTCTGTTTTCAGGGAGAGAATGAGCTGGACATGTAGAAGCATGCATTCTGTCTTGTGCAAATTAGAATTTCCATTGTAAATGATTAAATTGTTCTTTTGGCTTTATACATCTGCACCATGAGGTTGGTTGAAGGGATTGTGCTATTCAGAAAAGGGTCTATTGTACTGAAAAATGAGGGCTCTGAGTCTGCCTATCTGATAGCTGGGCCTTATAGTAAATTGACAAAGATAATGAATGCAAGTTGACGAGGCCTTCTCGGGGACAGCCTGCTTGCCCTCCCCCAGGCAACACGCCACCCTGATCCCTGCATTGGACACGCCCGAGCATTTCCTAACCTCCACCAGGCATGATGATGTAATAACAGCTACTCTCTGTCTAGCTCTTTGTGTGAACAGCAATCCTGAGAAGCAGGTGGTTTTAGCATCTTTCTTCTACACATAAGAAAATGGAGGTTAAATTACTAATGGGAGTTACAGAACTGGTGACTGGTGGAGCTTCTGTGCCAGACCACCTCGTCCGGGTTCGGTGGACCTTGTGTTACTACCTTTCCTTTAGCTTGTTGGTTCTTCATTTTAATTATGTTTATAGACCTAGAAATCAAAGTACTTAAAAGCCCATTTGGTAGCTTTTTTGCTCAAGACACCAGGAGCATACGAGCAATCTAAATATATATCCAACCACTCAGACATGTGATCTGTTCTTCGGCCGAGTGTCCATCATCCATCAAGCATCCTCCTAATAGACATGGCAGGGTTTGCACAAAGGGGAGCTTTCCTTCCACTCTCAGTGGTGCTTCCTTTGAGGCAAGTACTGTTCAGGGGCCCTGTTGAGATTTTGATTAAAAAAGACAGATATTGTGCAACTTCCATTAATGTTCTGTTTCTCCTGTAGCAAAATGTAGGCTCTTGCAACTTTCTCAGGGGAATTTAATTTTCCCTGTCTGTTGGAAAATTCAATTTTGAGTTTTACATAAAACACTAGAACGCAGTTAGTGGCCTGGTCAGGGGTTACACTTGAACTCAATGATTCTTTGAGGTAACTGTAACCCTTTTGCAGCCTCGTCTCCTCTTCTGTAGCCCATAAACCACGAGCTTTCTAGAATAAACAAAAGAAAGCTGTTTTTTAATATAGAAAGCACCTAACGTATTTAACTTCCTTTTGCCCTCCTCTCACTGGTTATGATGAGCCATTTCACTTATTTTTGTAGCGCTCCCTACAGGCAGCAAGATCTTCTGCAAGCTAAGAAACTGGAAAATGTGTTTTGAAATACTGAGTGCACAACAACTAATGTTAATATGGTATGGTATATACCTGAGCGCCTTTTTAACACTTCCACTGATGCTGTGCCCTGTGTGTGTATCTTAGTCTCCCAGTCTTCACCTAGCTGAACACACACACACACACACACACACACACACACACACACACAATTTATATTTTATATTCATTAATTCTGGGATTTAGTTTAGCTTTGTGGGTTATATGAATCTTTTTCTGCCACCTGAATATTTATTTTTTCTACTCATTAGCACTTTCGTAGTGTTGAAACTAGAATAGGAGAGTGAAGAAAGTCACACATATACATTTGACTTCTTTTGTGACTTGACAAAACAAGTGTTTTAGAAAACAGGTCAAATAAATCAAGCAACCAGTATAAAGTTTGGAGCTGCGTTTTCTATTAATGGTTTTTTCTAGAGAGCTGGAGTAAACCGAGGTAGTAAGTACTACCTTTCTACAGCTAATATGAGCGTCAGGCCTCAAAGCTGCTGTTTTCTCTTTTCTGGGGTCTACACCATCATACTTATGATACCATTTACCCAATTGCCCACATTCCCTCAAAAAGATGAAGATTAAAGCTTAAAAAATGATTGAGCTGGGTATCCAAGTTTGTGTTTTTAAAAGCTCCCAAATTATTGACTACAAGAATCACATTTATAGACTTCCTTTAACCATAAAGATACACAAAAAAATCTGGTTTTATGCCCTGAGTTTTTGTTGTTTTTAAACGGCTACCTTAGCTGGAACCCATGGTTTCTAAAGCAAACCAAAGAAGTGATTTAATGAAAAAATGCTTCATAGACTGTAGGTTGCTAATCTCAGTTACTAAGATTGCTTTGTGAGAGGAAGGTTATAAAAGGCATGTTTTGTCAGCCCCAAATCTTCACATTTTGATTGGACTTGGGAACCCTTTACAGAGCTTCCTTTTTGCTAAATGCCAGCTCTGCCCTGAGGGGAAGGAAACAGCTGAGTTTGGGGCAGTTGGGGCCCAGTTGTCTGTTGGAAGGGGTCTCTTCTGTAGCCATCTTCTCTTTGCTTGCTGAGTCCTTCACTCAAACACCGAGTCCAGAGCAGCCTGGGAAGATGATGGATTTCCCACTGTCACCAATAGTGGAGGTGGTTGTCCCTGATAGTTGAGATAACTTCTCACCCTTAGTTTCGTAGTGGCCTGGGCTGGGGTGGTTTGGGAAATGGAGAATATGCAATATGGTCTTATTTCACTCATACCTCCCTCTCTCTTTCTTTTTTATACCTAAGGTCTGGTAAAGTTAGTGGGTATCAGAGGTCTGGTCTTTATGCAGGCAATCTAAGGTGAAAGTGGAGCATCTTTTCCCATATTGCTACAGGTAGGGCCTGAGTGAGCATGTTATCTGACACCCATAGACTTTCAGGAGATGTGTGTTAAATTATGAGACAATTCATCAGAGCAAAGTGCTACTATTTGTTTTCTTTTTTCCTTCTTTCATGCCTTTTTTTGATGGCCGCCTTCTCTCCGTGTCCTCACATGGCCTTTTCTTTGTGAATGCACACTCCTGGGGTCTCTTCCTCTTCTGAGGACACTCATTTTCTTGGATTCGGGCCCGACTCTTTGACCTCACTGAGCCTTAATTACCTCCTTAAAGGCCCTGTTTCCAAATAGAATCACATTGGGGGTGAGGGCTTCAACATATGAATTTGAGGGGGAACGATTCAATCCACAACAGGGTTTAAGTCACATTTCCCCCCACCTCCACCCCCATTTGGCTAGCCAATGGGTCCAGCACCATTTTTAAAAAAAATTATTTATTTATTTATTATTAATAGTTACAGATGTACAAAACAATGCAATAGTTATCTTTTTAACCCCTTACAAAGTGACTCCCCCCTCCCTTTACCCATTGCCCCCCCCACCTCTGGAATCATACAGATCTATTACAATTCCATTGACTCCATCCTCACCCTATATTCCACATCCCATGACTATATATGTGTTAAATTATAGTCAACATCTAATATTCAGCAGCAGCTTCAGATGTACAGTGCAATAGTTTGTACACTACACTGCCCATGAAGTGGCCTCCCTGACAAGACATGAGTCCATCTGGTCCCCTGAAAAAATATTTACAACCTTATTGATTATAGTCCCTAAACTGTCTCTTCTGTCTCTGCAGTAGTATTGTAGTTACCAGTTTGTGTTGCCTCGTCCCTTCCCCTTCTCCCTCACGCCCATCCCCATCCCATCTAGCCCTCATCGGTTTTTCCTTTGTGTCTCTAAGACTATTTCTGTTTACATTGCTCAATTATTCAGTTCTTTAGATTCCACATATAAGTGAGATCATATGGTACTTGTCTTTCTCTGACTGACTTATTTCACTTAACATGATGTTCTCTAGGTCCATCCATCTCATTGCAAATTGTACGATTTCTTTCTTCTTTATAGCTGCGTAATACTCCATTATATAAATGTACCACAGTTTCTTAATCCAGTTATCTACCAATGGGCATTTCGATTGTTTCCAAGTCTTGGCTATTGTAAATAGTGCTTATAGGGATGCATATATTTTTTCAAATTAATGTCTTGGGTTTTTCAGGATAAATACCTAGGAGTGGAATTGCTGCGTCAAAAGGTAGTTCCCTTTCCAGTGTTTTGAGATACCTCCATACTGACTTCCATAGTGGCTGTACCAATCTGCAATCCCATCAACAGTGCAGCAGGGTCCCCTTTTCCCCACAGCTCCGCCAGCACTTGTTGTTTGTTGATTTATTGATGATAGCCATTCTGACTGGAGTGAGGTGGTATCTCATTGTGGTTTTTATTTGCATTTCCCTAATGACCAGTGAGGTTGAACATTTTTTCATATGCCTGTTGGCCATCTGTATGTCCTCTTTAGAGAAATGTCTCTTCATATCTTCTGCCCATTTTTTAATTGGGTTGTTTGTTTTTTTGGTGTTGAGTTGCATGAGTGTTTTAAACATTTTGGATATCAACCCCTTATCAGATATATCATTGGCAAATATCTCCTCCCATTCAATTGGCTACCTTTTTGTTTTATTGAAGGTTTCCTTTGCCGTGAAAAAACTTTTAAGTTTGATATAATCCCATATGTTCATTTTTTCTTTTACTTCCCTTGCCTGTGGGGATGCATCAGTGAAAATATTGCTCAGGGTAATGTCTGCAAATTTACTCCCTATATTTTCTTTTAGGAGTTTTATGGTTTCAAGGCTTACATTTAAGTATTTAATCCATTTTGAATTTGTTCTTGTATATGGCATAAGGAGGTGGTCCAGTTTCATTTTTTTGCATGTGTCAGTCCAATTTTCCCAGCACCATTTATTAAATATACTATCTTTACTCCAATATAAATTCTTGCTTCCATTGTCATAGATTAACTGTCCGTACATGCCTGGATTTATTTCTGGGCTCTCTGTTCTGTTCCACTGATCTATGTCCAGCACCATTTTTTGAAAAAATAACTCTTTCCCTCCTGAACTAAAGTTTTGCTTTTGTTATTAATCAGGTGACCTTGTATGTGTGGGTCTCTTCCTGCTGTCTCTGTTATTTTCCACAGGTCTGTCTGTCTATTCCTGCATCATTACCACCCTGACTCTCTAATAGGTATATGGCTGAATAAGACCCTAGCTTTGTTCTTCTATATTACCCTGTTTATTTATGACTCTTTTTATTTCCATAAAAAAATCAGTGATTTTTGTGAAAGCATTGGCTTGAGTTTTGATTTTGATTGCACTGTGAACCCACAGGTTCTTTAGAATGTCTCTCATTTAGTATCTAAGTCTTACACATATTTCTTTAGATTTAACTCTAATAATTTCACATTCTTTGATACCATTGTAAAATATATATTTTTATTTATATTTTTCCATTTTTTAAAGATTTTTTTTTTTGTGTTAGATTTATAACTCTGGTTTAGCAGTTATTTTTTTTCAGCACTTAAAAATGCCATTCCATTATCTTCTGGATGCCATCATTTTATTTTCAAAAAGTCAGCATCCGTCATATTGTTGCTCCTTTGAAGGTGATGTGTTGTATTTCATGTGCCTGCTTTACAGAGTTTTCTCTTTGTTTTTCAATAGTTTTTACTGTTTAAGTTCGTCTCCAAAGATGTCCCTCCGAGTCATGCCTCCCAGTATTTCTGCCCTTGCAATCTAGAATAGCCCTCTGACTCACTTTTGACCAGTGGAGTACATCAGCTTTGACACCGTGTGACTTCTTAGCCTCAGGTATAAGTCTTGTGGCTTACTTGGCCTCTTGGGACACTCACTCTTGGGATTCTTTCTGAGAAGCCCACTGTTAAGAGGTGCAACATCTCCCATACCACCACGCTATCAGAGAATCCAGCCATGTGGAGAGGCCCTGGAAGATAGGTTTCCATTAAAGAGAGGGTAGGAGGGAGAGGAAGGGAGTGGGGGTGAAAGGAAGGAAGGGAAGGAGGGAATGGGGGAGGGAGGGAGAAGGAGAGCATGAGAATGTACCTGCGATGAGTGAATAAGCCATTTGGAAATGTAGCCTAGTCAAGCTGCCCTGCCACCATCCAGCTGCAACCATGAGAGAGACCCAAGCAAGAAGGGGGTAGCTAAGGTTAATCAATCCACAGAACTATGACAGCTAAGAATACATTATTTTAAGACATTAAGTTATGGGGTGGTTAGTAATACAGTAACAGATAAATGGAACAGAAAATAATACCTAGAAGTAGGATATGGTTGAATCAGAACCTTAAAACGTGTGGCATCAATTTTGGGACCAGGAGGCAAGAGGAGGTTGGAGAGGTTGGAAAAGCCTCAAAGGAATTGTTGATGTAACTAGAAGGACTGTGACCAGGCTATTATTAGAACCTGGAGGGAAAGTAAACCCATGTTATACAGTGGGAGACAATGTAGAATAACTGTTTCCTGAGGTAACATGGAAAATAGAAAATGCAGCTAATGAAATAGTCAACCTGTATAAGGAGATTTCCAGAAAGAATGTCAAACGTGCTAATTGGTTATTTTTAGGCATAGATGAGAAAGTATTATACAAGAGAGAGAAAAAGAGGTGCAAAAGAGGAACTTTTCCATTTTTAAGTAGAAATTAGAGAAAATATAAAAGACCCAGGGCTTACTGAATGTAAAAATAAAACAGTATGTGATTCCCAGCCTTTCCATATTGTGAAGACTTTCAATATAAGACCTGGTGTCAGGATAAAGATGATCTCAAAGGTGCAACTGTAAGACACATTGTTAAGATTTTAGAAAGATTTATGGGTGTGCCTTACATAAACCTTTAGAATGAGACACAAACTTTTATGAGAATCTTGAGGGTGTTGTTCTTAAGCAGACTGACTTTCAGTGCAAGGCCGACTGGGGCCTATATCAAGAAGACTTCCGAGTGGAGCTTTGTGTAGCGAAGTGATTCCCACTACGGATCGTAGGATGCCCAAAGATCTTTAAGAAAATTGTATTGATGGAAGGAAGCATCATAAGCTTGGACTAAAATGGATGGAGGTTGTTCATAATGAAAAGAGCCTCTGAGTCCCTAATCTTATATGGGCAGGAAGCAGGCGGAGACAGCTCCTTAGCTGCAAACATGGACTATTTCTTGTGGAAAAAGAAGTTTCGGAATTAATAACCAAGTGGAAGGAGAGAAACTTCTGGAGGGCGGAACCAACAGCCTTAGAAAACAACTCCCAGAACTGAGTCCTACTCAAGGAACTGGCTATCTACATGCATGTCCAAATGGATTTCAGAATTGCTTAGGACCAGTGATTACCGTGTGATGCTTGTCCTCTGAGCCCCCGACTCCAACCCCCTGTCCCCCGTTTTTGAATGACAGCATCCATCACAGTTATAATGCCCTATTATCATTGCATGTTGAGTGTGTGTGGGCAGGTCATTGGTATCTTTAGTTCTTCAGATCTGTATTTGAGGGGTGAGGTGGGAGGATTTGCACTTGACAAGCCTTATCTGCATTTGGGCCTGATTTCAATACTGCTTTATGCTTGGCTTCTTGGCATGGGAAACTTTAAGAAATGTTTTAGGGGAAACATGGCGCAGAATGTTGGCTTACTTCCCTAACTTCTCTTTTCTCCAAGGTCTTGTTCGTGCTCCAGTTTCTTTTGATGCCTGCACACAGGTGTTTTTGCATTTTATCCATTTCATAATTGTTCTTAGTAGGAAGGTGGGTCTGATGCAAGCTGCACTATCATAGCCCAAAAACTCCAGTTCTTTCATGAGGATGATTTTTGAAAACATTGTTCCCTTACACAGTGCTGACTTTTAAAGGATCCAAAGGAGAATTACTCTCTAGCCTGGTTCCAAAAAGATTGCTTCTTCTAATCAGCTAGTGCATCTTTAGCAAACAGAAATTAACTATGTCATGGGTTATGTTCTCACTTTTGTATTTTTGTTTTATTTCTAACAAATAGATTTTATTACATACTTTTTTTTCTTGGTGGTGGAGAAATATTCACATATGGCCTTTTTCATTTATTCACTCACTATTCTGTATTTTTATAATCTGTTAAGAATCCATTTGAAAATAAGATAGTGTGTGAATTAAGAAATAATGATACATTTTTAAATTTGGAAGTCAATATGAAGCTTAGCAATTATAGAGGACTCTTTCTTACAGGTTAATCAGTGTGCCAAAGTTGATGTTTATATAATCATGAGAAATCTTTTCAACAAAATGAGGGTAACGTTGGTCAAATTCTTTGATGAATGACCTATGCTCCTTCCTAAGTGCAAACTATTCATCCATGGGAGGTGAACAAACCTGGATTTCCAGTTAAAGCATTGCTTCTTCCCAGACACTTAGAATTCACTGATGCCCTGGAAAGTGCTATGTAAATATCAGGGACAGGCACTTAATTCACTGACAGAGGGAGGGTTAGGCTGCCCCGGTACTCTACTGTTTAGGTTTTTGGAAAACCAGATTGTGCTATTTCAAATACACTCAACTATAGTGCAAACAGAATGAGAACAGGGTGGTGTTTAACTCAGCTTATTTATCTAAGGAATAGAGTCCGATGCACAGGATAGCTTACAGAGCATGTGAATTTCAAAATTTCATCCATGGAGTCTGTGTGTGAGAAGTGTGAAATAGCAAAATGTGCCAGCGGTAATTCCCCTCATGCTTTCCTTCCTTTCTTCTTCTCTGTTTCCTTTATGCACCGTGCATCCCTCTGTCTTGCTTATTCTAAATGAGCAAGTTGGCAACTCTAGTGTTTCTATTGTTGGGTGACTGGCAGGTACAATAATGAAATATTTAACAATTTTTGGCATGGGTTTCAATCAATGAGACCAGGCTGCCCAATCAGAAAAGGGGCCAGCCATGAACAGCAGACATGTCTGTACCTGTGTAGAGCTGGTGAATATCAACTCTGGTTATGGCCACTTTTTTGTTGTTTCTTTCAGGAAAAAAGTAAGCAAAAAGCTAAATCTCTCACTCCTATAGTCTGATCCCTACTAGATCATATTGTTATGGAACAGGCTACCTTTTGCTTCCTTAAAAGTTTTATTTTTTTCTGTTGCAAGATGTTTAAAACAGAAACTGCCATAAGTAAAACGCTCTCTTTGTACAATTTATTGCCTTTCAAGTCAGAAAAGGATTTAGAAACAAAACATTTCATCTTATCACTCTCCTCGGTTTTCCTTGAAGGGAGTCCCCAGATTAATGAAACAAACAGCTGGTGGCTTTTGAGGAAGAGGAATAGGAGCAAGAAGATAATTTGGTGTTTTCTTTTATCATTTAAATTGAAACAAAGTATGTGGGTGTATTAACGAATAGAATGCTTCCTAGGCAACAACAAAAATAAAATAAAATGAAATAAAATACATCTATCACTATGTGGAAAAATCTTTTCTATTTAATGAGATAATTTTCTTGAGAAAAATGTTAAAAGGAAGAAAGGTAAGCTAAATTATATTATATGAGGTGGTGGGACTGTTTAGGCTATGGGGTGGTGGGGGAGTGGAAATTGGCTAATTTGGAAGAGAATTAGGATTTTATGGCTGAGATGAGAATTAAATGCCATCAAGTCCTATCCCCTCCTATTTTACATAAAGAAATGGAGACTCAGAGAGGTTAAGTGGCTGGCTTAGAATCTCACATCTGGTTATTTACTGAGAAAAAGAGAAAAGTAGAAAGAAAACCTGGTTCCTGAAGCAATTAGCTTTTTTTTTTTTTAGATTGCTTGTACATGGTACCAAGGTAACTGACTTATTCTAAATTAAAAACACTACTCAGGGAAGCTGTGTCCTTTCTCCCTGCGGCCCTCCGGCTGCTCCTGCCATGGCTGGACTTCTCTGAGCATCTGTCCCCATCAAAATTCCCCTGCCCTTCGTCTAGGCCCTCACCACTCTGCCAAGTGACCGCTAAATTATCTGCTCAATAGTTGACAGCGATTGGAATTTTGGAAGTGGTTTTTATTTCCTCTCCCTGCTCTTCCGCTTTTCTAATTTTGTGGGGAGCAGAATAGGCAGGATTACAGGAATACAGTCCGCGTCCTGATTGCGCCCCACTTGACACCTTCACTCTAGGTTACTTGTTTGATCATATAGGAAACTCCTTATGCTTTTAAGTCTTTTGTGTTGACTTTTGTCTTCCTTGTATCCAAAAGCATCCCAATGGGCATGTCTGGACACACACCCTTCCCCCCACTTCTGCTGTTGGAGCCAAGCCAGCGCAGTGAGAGGGCCAGGGCAGACTAACCGTGTCTGCTGGACATCACATATGTCTTCGTGGCATCCCAAGATTTTAACCACTGGGCAGGGAGCTGTGGCCTAGCTCCTTCATGCTAACCTTTCAGAGAAATATACCCCTCCGTGCCGTGACCCATACACAGCTCCAGAAATAGCCTGCCCATCAAAGAAAATGCACTTTATTTGACAGGCTTCCACAGCTATATTATTATCGTTTAATCTCTCTTTTTTGTTGTTTTTTATCTTGTGATCCCCTTCACCCATTCCTTCTACCCCCCCACCTGCCTTCTCCTCTCCCCTCTCCCCGCGCCCCCCTGCCGGCCTCTGACAACCACCAATCTGTTCCCCATAGCTGTGAGCTTATTTTGTTTTGCTTTTTAGGATTCCACATATAAGAGAGATTATATGGCATTTTTCTTTCTCTGACTTATTTCACTTAGCATAATGCCCTCGAGGTCCATCCATGTTGTTGCAAATAGCAAGACTTTATTCTTTTTTATGACTGAATAATATCCCATTGTGTATGTACCACAATTTTTTATCCATTCATTCATTGATGGACACTTAGGCTATTATATCTTGGCTATTATAAATGATGCTGCAGTGAACATGGGTGTATATTTCTTTTTGAGTTAGTGTCTTTATTTTCTTTGGATAAATACCCAAAAGTAGAATTGCTGGATCTTATGGTAGTTCTATTTTTAATTTTTTGAGGAACGTCCATACTGTTTTCTGTAGTGGCTGGACCCATTTACAATCCCACCAAAAGTGCACAAGGGCTCCCTTTTCTCTATATCATCCTATTTCTTGTCTTTTTGATGATAGTCATTCTGACAGATGTGAGGTGATAACTCAGTGTGGTTTTGATTTGCATTTCCCTGATAATTAATGATGTTGGGGATCTGTATGTCTTCTTTGGAAAAATGTCTTCAGATCCTATGGCCATTTTTCAATTGCATTGTTGTTTTTTTAACTTTTATTTTTTTGCTATTGAGTTTTGTTAGTTCTCTATATACTTTGGATATTAGCCCCTTATTAGATATATGATTTACAAATATTTTCTCCTATTCAGTAGGTTGCATTTTCATTTTGTTAATGTTTTTTTGTTTGTTTGTTTTTGTGGGTTTTTTTTCTGTGCAGAAGATTTTAGTATGATGTAGTCCCACTTATTTACTTTTTGCTTTTTTTGTGTGTGTTAGGTCCAAAATACCATTGCCAAAACCTATGTCAAGGAACTTATCACCTATGTTTTCTTTGTTTTCTTTTAGGGGTTTTATGGTTTCAGGTGTTACATTGAAATCTTTAATCCATTTTGAATTAATTTTAGGGTATGGTGTAAGATAATGGTTGAGTTTCATTCTTTTACATGCAGCTGTCCAGTTTTTCCAGCACCATTTATTGAGGAAACTATCCTTTCTCCATTGTATAGTCTTGGCTCTTTTGTTGGAAATCAATTGACCATATATGCATGGATTTATTTCTGGGCTCTCTATTCTGTTTCATTGGTCTGTGTTTCTGATTTTATGCCAACACAATACCATTTTAATTCTGCTAGCTTTGTAATATAGTTTGAAATCAGGAAGCACGATGCCTCCAGTTTTGTTCTTTCTTAAGACTGCTTTGATTATTTGGTTATTATCTTTTTTGTAGTTTCATAAAAATTTTAGGATTATTTCCATTTTAAAAAATGTATTGGAATTTTAAAAAAAGATTTTTATTAAAATATTGCTAACATACAATATTATATTAGTTTCAGGTGTATACCATAGTTATTCAACATTTATATATCTAAAGAAGTGATCACCATGATAAGTCCAGAAACCATCAGACACCATAGTATGCTATCACAATATTACTGACTATATTCCCCACTCTGTACATTACATCCCCATGACTTATTTGTTTTATACCTGGAAATTTGTACCTCTTATTCCCCTTCACCTTTCCCCCCATTTTCGAATGTTTCAATTACCACTGACATTCAGTATTATTTTATATTAATTTCACGTATAAAGAATAGTGGTTAGACATTTACATAATGTACAATTAAGAAGTGATTCCCTGACTAGTCTAGTACCCACCTGGCACTATGTATTGTGATTACTATATTATTGACTATATTCCCTATGCTTTACTTTATATGCCCATGACTATTTTGTAACTAACAATTTTTACTTTTTAATCCCTTCACCTTTTTCACCCTACTCCTCAACCCCACTCCCATCTATCACCCTGATAAATCTAGTACCCATCTGACACCACATAGTTATTACAATATTATTGACTATATTCTTAATGCTATACCCTATATCCCTATGATTATTGTGTAACAACCAAATTTTACTTAATGTTTTCCCCCTTTTGACCCACCTCCCCAAATCTCCTCCCATCTGGCAACCACCAATATGTTCTCTGTATCTGTGAGTCTGTTTCGGTTGTGTTTGTTAATTTTGTTTTTTAGAGTCCACATATAAGTGAAATCACATTGCGTCCGTCTTTCTCTGTCTGACACTCCACTCAGCACAACACCCTCCTGGTCTATCCATGTCACTGTAATGGCGAGAACCCATCCCTTCCCTGGCCGAGCAATATGCTGTTGTTTTGTACCACTTCCTCTCTATCTGTTCTTCCATCAACGGACACCCAGGCTATCTCCACATCTTGGCCATTGTAAACAATGCTGCAATGTACATACGGATGCACATGTCCCTTGAAAGTAGTGTTTTGGATTTCTTCAGATAAATACCCAGATGTGAGATTACTGAGTGCTTCTTTGTTTTAAAGTCTAGTTTGCCTGGTAAAAGTATTGCTACCCCAGCTTTTTTTTTTTTTCTTTCCAGTTTTGTGAAATCTCTTTCCCATCCCTTTACTTTCATTTTGTGTGTGTCTTTCGATCTCAAATGAGTCTCTTGGAGGCAGCACACGAGGTCTGACAATTAAGTTCATGAACTTGTTACAATGATGTTGCTAACCTTTTTTGATCTCCAAAGGATTATTCATTATGAATTTGTACCAACTGAACAAACAGTTAACCAAGTTTACTATTTGGAAGTGCTGAAAAGGCTGCATGAAAAAGGTAGATGACCTGAACTTTTTGCCAACAATTCATGGCTCTTGCATTACGACAATGCACCAGCTCACAGGGCACTCTCTGTGAGGGAGTTTTTAGCCAGCAAACAAATGACTGTATTGGAACACCCTCCCTACTCACCTGATCTGGCCCCCGGTGACTTCTTTCTTTACCCAAAGGTAAAATAAATATTGAAAGGAAGACATTTTGATGACATTCAGGACATCAAGGGTAATGCAATGACAGCTCTGATGACAATTCCAGAAAAAGAGTTCCAAAATTGCTTTGAAGAATGGATTAGGTGCTGGCATCAGTGTATAGCTTCCCAAGGGGAGTACTTCAATGGTGACCATAGTGATATTCAGTAATGAGGTACGTAACACTTTTTCTAGGGTGAGTTTGTGAAGTTAATTGTCACATCTCATATGATTTTGATCTTCATTTTCTTAATGTGGTATATCATATTGACTGATTTAAGAATGTTAAGCAATCCAATCCCTGGAACAAATCTCACTTAACCATGGTGTATGATCCCTTTAATATGCTGTTGAATTGAGCTTGCTATTTTGTTGAGGATTTTTGCATCAGTGTTCTTCAGGGATATTGGCCTGTAATTTCTTTTTCTTGTGACATCCTTGTCTGGTTTTGGTAAGAAAGTAATGGTGACCTCACAAAAAGAGTTTAGAAACTGAATAAGCCTGGCCTCCAGCTTTCAACCTAGTGGGAGAATAGCCACAAAACAGCAACTGAGACTGTAATTGGGAAGTACAATGTATGTACCAAGTGCTGGGGGCAAAGTAGAGAGAGTGATTCATTCTGTCTGGAGGGTTTTTGGGAGAAGTGATAACATAGGATGGAGGGGTTATTAGAGGAGCTGACAAATTTGGTAAAACTTGTAGCATGAGTGAGCTATTACTGCCCAGGGAAAGAAGAAGAAGTTATTCTAGGAAAAAGACACTTGTAAGCCCAAGGCATCGGTCACCCATAAGAGGCTGAGGAAGAGGTGGGGAGGGAGATGAGGCTGCCATGGGAATCTCCCAGGCCTTACCTGCTGGTGAGTACAGTGGGATCATGTTAGCATTTGATGTCTTGAGTCTGATGACTTTTCATTGCTATCTAATCCTTTGGGGTATCACCCAAAACCTATCCCAAAATACCTGAGATTTTGACATATGTATGGGCTCAGGATCAATTGTTCCCATTCTTCTGCTCTGGTGTTTTCACCTAGGTTGCATGAGCTTGACACTGCTGACTTTGCCCTCTCCTAGAACATTCTCCGTCTAGCCAGGAACCTTGGCTGATGGCCACCCTCAACTCTCAGGGTATGGAATCGGTCCTTGATCTATGAGTAGGAATGGGGCAGTAGGGGCAGATCAGGCTCTCACTTCTATTTTATTTCACATGATTGTGTGTGTGTGTGTGTGTGTGTGTGTGTGTGTGTGAGAGAGAGAGAGAGAGAGAGAGAGAGAGAGAGAGAGAGAGAGGTGTCCATGAGGCTGCATGTCTCAAGACCAGACTCTTGCAGACTCCCCTGAACACTCTTTGGCTTTCATCCTAAACTCTTCCCTCATTAGGGCTCACAGCCATCCCCCAAGCCCAAAGGAGAGACATTTGCCATCCCGTTCTCTCCTCCATTATTATACAGGTACCATTATTAGTATATCATTTTCTTTCCCTTTCTTTGTCCATTAAAAAAAACCCTGAATACATATAAATTAAGAAAAATATATACTTGGTCAGAGGGTGTGTCTGTTCAGTGCTTTTGCAGTTGATTCTCAATATGGTTGAGCAAGTAGCTTTTAAAGGTCTGCTGTTGTTTAACTGAGGAGTTCCTAGCATTTGAAAAATATTCAAGATATGATGATTGAATTGGACTGACTCTCCTGTAGGGAAGGAGGCTGCTGAGGGTGGATTTGTTTGTTTGTTGGCAGGTGAATGGTATGATCCGATCTGAATCATAGAGGAAACTGTGCATTTTAGGAGAAAAGAGTTGTGGCAGGAAGACCAAGTAGGAAGTTGTAGTGACCATCAGGGTGAAGGATCACAGGGGATTGAACTCGGGAAGGGATGCTGGGGACGAAGTGATGGGGACAACACTGAGAAACAGTGGGGGCAGGAGAAGATGAGACTGAAATGTGGTTTACCATGGGAGAGCACAGGACAGATGACACCTCTGAGGTTGATCTTGGGAGAGCTGAGTAAATGGTGATGAGATGAGCATCAACTGACCCATCTTATATAAAGGTTAAGTGACTTGCCCAAGATCAGTGAACATACTGATGGCAGCATTATGTGTTCTTATTGTGCTAAAAACGCCAAACCAGAATCGTTTCTACTTCATTACCCCCATGGCCTTTTCCTATTACATAAAAACTTTGACACACAGAACATGCAGAGGTAATTTTCTAAAGTGTCATTAAAATTAAGAAGATACTTAAAAGGACATATGAGAAGCCACATTCAACAAGTCCAGAAATAAATTAGAGGTGAGAAAATATTAAAATACCTGACCTGTGTGGGTATCTGCATAATATTTAAAATGATCTCATCCATTTAGTTTTAGTGTTTGGTGTTCTAATCTGAAATATGAAAAATGTTCTCATGGAGAGCGGGCAGGATGAAAGAGGATATCTTAATATACAGCGAAGTATAAATTAAAACGCTCTCTAAAGCTATTAGTAAGAGTACTGAAATGCATTAGCAGGTGCACGGGTTCAACTTGGGATGAATGTTCTTTGAATCGGATTCATCACCAAAATTAATCTGAGAGGCGTCAAGTCTGTGCTGGGTTAAAAAGGTGACAAATGGGAAGATTTCATCGAAGTTCCAAATTGTAAAGGGATCAAATTTAATAGCCCTCTGTCATGGGTAACCCGAGCTCACAGGAGTTTAAGAAATTCACTTCTTGCAAAAGGGTGAAAAATGAACCTGAAATATTGCTGTTGAAAGCAGCAGTCTGGTCATCCGTTGGATTGATTTGGTTTTTTATAAATAACTTCAAATCGACTATGCTAACCATGAAGATAGGCTTCCGTGACTTTTCATGGGAGTGGCGTTTATGTATTTCAACAGGCTGGTCAAATCATTCTCTTAGATTGGAGTAAGGGCAATCTTCGTCTCCCATATATTATATTTAATTCAAAGTGTCTTGGAGGTGCTGCACCTCAGAAGCACCAATCTTTATTCATCAGTAGCTTCTGTGACGGCCTCTTCATTCACAAGCGTTCACATCATGAAAATGATCATGAAGAGAAGGGAGAGGTGGGAGATACAGCAACACTCCAAGTATATACATCACTCTCCAAATACCTAAAATAACATGTTTTCCTAGGAAGACATGACCCTTGGCCAGTTCACAGGCCCGTTTCCATGTTTCAAGGAATGACTTCAGGGTTACCCGTTAATGGGACATGTGTGCATCTCTACATCACAGTTGCAAGGGTCAGGCAGGGACTCCCGTGGCATCTTGTGTGATTGTACGTGGGCAGCAGTGCAAAGAGGGATGGCGGATGGGTCTTCTGAGCTGTGCTGACTATGCTTTTCTGTAAAGCTGTGGCGGATACTTCAGCCTGCTACCGCCTTGGCCTCATGGCTTCACTGAATGAATGACTGCCACAATGGGTGGCTGCCTGAGGTTTACAGACCTGGAATTGACATTTTATCCCTGAAACTGAACTGCTGAAGAGTGGCATACTGGTAGGAAGACTCAGCAACCTCACGTCTGCAACTCAGCATCCAGTCCATCTCCTGTGAGTGCCTGAGCCTACAGGAACAGCTTTGGCTGCAGTGCCAAAGTATATGTTCTAGAGTCACTTGGTGTATGGATCCTTAGTGTCATCCCCCAGCCAAAGATCCTTTCTCTAAATATGGTAGGAAGGAAGGAAGCAGAAGGGTGGGGCAGACAGGTAAAAAGAAATCAGGTCAAAATAAGTTTTCATTTTTTGCCCACCTTCTTTCCTTACTCTTCTCATATCTTCTATCATTTATGCTTTAGAGTATCTAATAGATACCTGATCTATTACATTTCAAAGTAGAATTCTTGTTTCCCTCTCTATTGAACCTGCGAGTTGTCCCATCTCCATAATGGAACCACTATCTTAGTTACTAAGGCCCAAAATCTAGACGTTACCCTTTGTTTTAATGACTTCAACCCCCCTGCCCACTTGGATGCAGTAATCTTTAGAATTCTCTGTCTATCTACTTCTTCTCATCTGCCACTGTACAACCTGACACCCCCGGGCCTCATTCAGTGCCCTGGGCCTGAAGTGTTATCCTATAAGGAATTTGGGTTCTGAGCTGCCACTTGGCTGCAGATTGTTTTTTCTTATTAGGAAAAAACCTTCCCCCTGTTGTGGGGTCTGCAATTAACTTCCTTACCTTGCTTAAGCATGCATGCCACCTGGCACCTGGCCAGCCCACCTGTATACCTGCCTCCTCTCCCAGCGGGAAGGGAATGGGGTCAGTGTCTGCAGCCGAGAGGGGTGTGTGCAGCCCATTGCCCTGTGTCAGCCATCAGGAGGGACCTGCTGGCCGAGGGAGATTGGCACACACTACAGATGCTGGTCTTGTAGCATCTCTTCTCTCTGTGAGTAAAGCGCTCCCCCCAGCGCCTTGTATGTTGAGTCCTTGGAGACTTGGAACCCATAGAAGATGCAGGGGCTCCTACTTCTGGTGGTCGGTGTCATTGTCATCTTTGCTCTCCTCCAAATGGTGGGGTTCTCCCTGGGGATTGGAAGCTGGGCCTTCCTGCTCCACACACTCTGCTGGATCTTTGTGGTTGGTGTCCTTTTATTATTCAGATGTCACCTCCTGTGGGAGACCTTCCCCGTACCCAATTAAAATTACCCAACCGAAGTAGTCACAGTCTCTGTTAGTACACAGCGTTGTTTACTTTCTTTTTGTTTTTAATTTCTAATTTTGCCTCTTTCCCACACAAATGTATTCTTACTCCCTGTCATAACCTCAGGGTCTGGCTCAGAGTAAAGACCCATTACAGTCTTTATTCAACGAGGCAATCAACAACTTCTAAATAGAGTAAATCTTCAGTTCTTGTATAACCATGTTTGAATATGACAGTGTTTGTCTCTGATGGTGTTTGAATAATTCGTTTTCAATGACTTTAAGTTGCGGCGATCTTAGAGAGGGCCCACCTGGATCTCCCTTCAAGAAACAATTTGCCCTTCAGCTGCAGTGATACAGCTAGAGCACTGGCTTCCAGTCTTAGTGCCATGGGGTCCCTTCTGCTTGGAAAAGTGAGGCCAACTCTTCCTGGGAGGGCCCCAGCCAAGGACTAAGTAAGATGGGGCTACCAGAGCTAATTCTGCATACTGCAGGTCACCTCTCCCAGGAAACGGCCCTCTCCCAGGAAACGGCCCTCTCCCAGGAAACGGCCCTCTCCCAGGAAATGAACCTCTGCCAGGAAGTTCTTGCTTTGGAGCTTCTGTGGGCTGACTGTGAGGCCTGCACCGTGGTCCGAGGCTCCCCCTGCCCAGTTTCTCTGCCCCTCTCCTTTCTCAGGGCTCAGAGCTGGTCAGGGGCCCGCAGCTGGCCCGGCCCTGCCCTGTCTCCTCTTCCTTTGCCCTCCACAGGTGCAGGTCCCCAATGAAACCTCCTGCTCACCTCCTCTGTCCTACTGGCTGCTTCCCAGAGGGTTTCCATGCTCTTGTTGGAATTCTTTCTGAATTTTAACGGGGGTCACTTTGGCATTTTAGTAAATAACAGAAAAAAGTTACTTGAAATCTTCTTGTTGCTTAAAGATTTCAAAGTCTCTTAGCGTGTTCACTGTGGGCAGAAGGGATTGTTTTTCAGTCAGACGTTTCAACCAGAAAGAGGCATAATTCAGGTATGGTTTCATCAAGGATGCCATTTACCAGGTTGGTTTATTTGGAGCCACAGAACTTTTGTGCAACTGTTACTTGGGAATTCTTTGGTTAACTAATAAAAACAAGGAGGGAGAGCACACTAAACGTGTATTGAGAACCCGCTCTATGCCTGACTGTTAAAAACGATTGACCAGATCTCACTCGGTTATCACGACTTTGAAAGTGGGTAACAACATCTTCATTTGTACAAATGAGAAAATAGAATGTTCTATCGATTTAGTAACAAACTACCTTTATGTTACATAAATGCTGATGCTAGAACTGATTTTGAGTTTTCTGACCCCAAAGCCCTTATCTTTCCAAACTCACCATGCTGCTTGCATCTGAGAGGGCTCTTTCATTTCAGGATCTCATAATGGCAGTTGAAGGACCAGATGAGAATGAATAAACCTATGCTCTAGAGTAAAATATTTATAGCTTACGATCAACATTGGAGCAAACATACGTAATAGAGCAAACTGAATATAATCGATAGTATGGCTTTGTGTTATTTCTAATCCTTTCTCAGTGACAAGTGGAAGTCTTAGCCAAAGTGGCTAAGAGAATTGTAATGTTTTTCGCTCGTGCCCAGATTGTCTGTTTTATTTCATTTCTCTTGGCTCATTTCTCTTGTGGATCGGCCTGCTCTACACCCCCTCCAACCCTCTTCTAGACGTGTCTTCTTGTCCGGAGGAAGGTGGAACACTATCAATCACATTTTCCTGGCTCTCTTGCGGCTGGGGCTCTGTACATGCTAAGGCTACACTGATCAGCATGCGTGTGAGGCTTTCATTTGGAACTGATCCATTTATGATCACCGATCGTGGTGGAGACTTCATGCTCAGGAGCCAGTGGTTGTGGCAGCAGCTTCCTGGGCTGTGATTTTTTTGGACAATAAGTCTTAAAAACTCAGCCCAGAATCATCTGTTTCTTTAGCCCTCTAATGAGCCTGTGAACTCTATGTTTACAATATTAAATTTATTTTTGTTTAAATTTACTGGATTATGTGGTTGCAATCAAGAAATTTTATCGCCGCAGTTCACAATTCTAGGCCTGTTTTTAGAGAAATGAGGAGTTCCTTATGTAAGAAGGGCTAATTTACAAATTGCAGAAAAATCCCAGTTTATCTGTTGGTGGTTGCACACAATTTCCACGTCAGGTATGACTTTCCGTGAACCATGTTGCTATAACTCTTGCCACTTTGCTATTTAGCTCTATGATTGCACAGATTTATCAGTAATGGTGGGCTTTTCCTGTAAGATGCACACCGCAAAATTCTAGCTCCAGACGTCTGTTGTCAAAAAATGGCTTCTGTGTTCTGCATTTTTTTTTTCTTGGTTGTTTCCTTAACTGGGGCCTTAGAAATGGTAGAGAATTTAAAGGCTGTGTTTGCTGTGACTGGAAGAGTTGTTCCTGGAAACATAACTCCTCCTCCTGGGTGGAAGTTAGAGGATGCTAATATTCTTGCGTGTCATCCTCAACCCCTCTCCCCAGACTCCCATCTTTCTCTCATGGCCCCTTGATATCACTCTGGTTACAATATAATCATTTCGGGCCCACCTTATTTGGGCTACCAAGTGTATAGTTCTGTAGAGCACAGTGTGTAATAGTGTGAGCTCACAGTGTCACAGACTCTGCAGGATGACATGTGTGCACAGGGAGACTTGGTACACTGCAAGATATTATGCAAGGGCTGGCTTTTCTTATTGGCCTAATTCCTAACTCCTAGGGCTGCATGGGGATCCCTGGGGGTTCATGGTGAGAGCTGGGCTTCCCACCTCTCTTCTCCCTCTGTGGCTATAATTTTACTTCATGTCCTGCTGCTAATAAGTTTGAAAATCCCCGACCCCATCACACCCTTGGCCTGTGAGTTCATCTCCTTTACAACATCTCTCCCAGTTGGTTTTCTAGCCTGTGCTTGAATATATCCAGTGACAGGGAGCTCATTACTTTTCTTTCCTTCTTCTTTCTTTCTTTTCTTTCTTTCCTTTCTTTCTTTCTTTTCTTTTTTCTTTCTTTCTTTCTTTCTTTCTTTCTTTCTTTCTTTCTTTCTTTCTTTCTTTCTTTCTTTTACTTTCTTTCTTTTACTTTCTTTCTCTTCTTTCTTTCTTTCTTTCTTTCTTTCTTTCTTTCTTTCTTTCTTTCTTTCTTTTACTTTCAGGTGTGCAAAACAATGTAATAGTTAGACATTTACACCCCTCACAAAGTGATAACTCCCCTCCCCCAATCTACTACCCCTTTGATGTTGTATATAGCTGTTACAGTTCCACTGACTCTATTCCTTATTACTTTTCAAAGTAGCTCCTTCTGTTTTGTTGTTCTTGTTTCATAATTCTTTTAGTCAAGAGAGAAGACATTCTAGGAACTGATTCCACGGTTGGGTTCTGGTTCATTAAGGCTTTCTCTGTAAATATTTTTTATGCACAGATAATTATTATAGGCATTTTTGGTGATTCATGTGCTTATTTTGAGCCCTTTCTGAGTAGAGACCAGGGTCAATACATTGCCCTACCACTCTCAATTATGTATCTTATTAATGAGGTATAAAATAACTATAAAGTGACACTGGATTACCATAAGCCATTCAACAGACAATATTGGGGTTCATAAGATGTGGAACTGAGGTAGGGCCTGAAAAAGGAAGAGGTAGACGCATAGGTGGAGGACCTACTTTGTGCTAAGCGCATCATGCTTGTTTTCATAATTCTTACAAAAATCAGTCTTAGGTGCAATTATCATGAAGCCCAGATTCATTAAGAATATATAAAATTTCACAGCTAATGGAGTTGGGATTTTAACCCAGGTCTGTCTGACCTGAAATGAGTTCTTTCTTCTGCTCCAAGAGATAATTTCCAGGCCTTCACCTCAGGCCACTACCGCCATTGTTATTGTATTGCTATTATAATACATGTAGTCCTGCAGACAATAATGTCTACTTAATAATTTCCTATTCCGGCCTCAGTTTGCTTATCTGCAAAACGGGGATAATAATCATAGCTCCCTCTGAGGGCTGTCATGAAAAATGAAGAAGCAGTTACTAGTTATGCACCTAGTGTTTGCCTGGCACATAGCTCAGGATATGTGATAACATTTCAGTGATCTTGTTATTTTATGCCATGCCCTTCCCTGAGTAAATAAGGGAGCATAGGGCATTCCCACATGCATGGCTGAATGCAGAACTAAAGAAAAAAATGTGTGTGTTAAAATGCCTTCAATTTCTTTGATGCCTAGAACTTTGCTGATGAATTGGATTATGAAACCCAGGGGGCAGGGTGTGGGCACTGGGAGAGGGGAAAAGCTCTAGCTGCTTCCCAGCTAGGAAGGACCTTCGAGGATGCACACACCCTGTAGTCCAAAACTAGATGGACAGGTGGGTGACAGAGAGGAAGACAACTCACTTGACAGACATACCAGTCTTGTTCAGAGGCACATCCACAGAACTGGTTTAATCTCCTTTCTATTCATCACCCTCTGATTCCGGAAACAAATCCATTAAACCCGTTGCCCCGTCGCCCTGCTGGTGTTAATGGGCTGTCTTGCAGCCTCCTAACCCCTGGCTGTCCCCCCACCCCCAGCCCGGCCCAGGCACACGCGAGGCTGAGGGCTGCTGCACACCACATATTTCTGTAACGTATCACAATTATGGAGACAACTGTGCTAAGTAACTTTCCGTGGATCTGCTCTGAAAACTCGCCGTGTGTTCAGCAGCCCTCAGAATTTTTCATTTGGAACCTGTGGTGGTGGTTACACTGAGCTGTGTTGGAGTTAAGTCACCTCAAGAGGTTTTATTTTCCATCTGAAGTGTGGAGCATTTAAAGAGTTTGGGCTCTTTCTGCTTCATCTGTACCTCCATTTAGCACATTGAAGGAGAAGCACTGGAAGGTGCAGAGAGAGCATAGGTGCCCAGTGGCCTGCAGAGCTGGGCCTCCCACTAAGAGGCAGGCACTGCCTTGCTGGGAACAGTGATTCTGCATTTCCAAAGCAGTGTCCTGCTCAGACATTCTGAGAGGGCTGTGGTCTCCCATTATCCCGTTGGTCCTGCCCGTGGTGCTGGGCGAGGCCCCCGGAGTCAGACATGGCGGGTGACAGAGCGTGGAATGGTACTCGTCTCTGGGGTCCCTCAGGAGGGCTCAGCGTCCCCCACTTATTGTCTCTGGCTCCCAGAGCTTTGGAGCCCAGGTCGCTGGAAGGAAGCACTAATTATTTATCCAGACTACACTGCAGCAGCTAACCCAGATCTGTGAAATGCTGCATGTTATTATCAAGAGCACTGTTTCCCAAGTCCCAGCTTTGCACGTCAGAAATAAGCGGAAATGAGGTCTCAGGGAGACGGAGGCTCTCAGGACACTGGACTCTGGTTCCCTGGCTGCGGTTCATCACCCTTCCAGGGGAACGCATGGCAGCGCTTCTCTGTCAGGTGACAAGCAAGCAGTATTAATGATGGCCTCATTCTCTCTGAGAGATCCACACTCCAGTTAATAAAGTGCAGCTAAGCAAGCCTCGATGGAGATGGCTTGGCTGAAGGTGGGCAGAGTGCTAATGACAGGTGAGGAATTATTTCACAGGCGCCAAGCAGCAGGCTGAGTTTCATAGGCTCCTCTCAGGAGAGCCAAGTTCTTTCCTATTTACTCAGGTGCTAGCCGTGGGTTCCGTAGTCTCGGGGCTGCTTTGTCCTTTGAAAGGCACCCTGGTTGATTTATCCCTGAGGGTAGTGGGTTGGTGTGGCTTCAAGAGGTTATATATCCTGGGTTGCCCTTTCTTGGGGGCACAGAGCAAAGGGCTGCTGACATACGAGAGCTCACTCCAACCTGCTCTGGGGCAGGCATTAGACTCTCAGTAGTTAGGAAACCGCCGAAGCCACCCGTCCTCTTCCTCTCCAGCTGAATTTCCGCCCCAAAGACGGCCTGCTCTTGAAATGCTCCCCGCTTTTCCATTCTTCTGCCTTTGCTTGTATCTGTCAGCAGGCAGAGGCCTCCTCCCTCTTTCCCTCCCTCCCTGACCATCCGCAAGGCCCAGCTCAGCTGTCATCTCTGTGAGTCCCCCCAACTCCACAGGCAGACTCCGTTGTGGAAACGTTTCATGGCACTGTGAGCTAACCTGGGCTGTTGCCTTTCGCTGTGTGCTGAAATTATTCTCCTGTCCATCTGCTCTGTTACCTTGTTACTGCCTCCAGGGAAGGACCCCTGTCGTATTTCTTTTTGCATCCTCAGTGCCTCCAGATGGTAGACACTCATTGAAAGCTTTCTGAAAGAAGAAATGAACAGAGTTGCTTATACACTAGGTGTGTAGGTGCTGGCTGAAGCCCCATTGCACTGTATCTTTAATTAAGATATCACATGCCTCTATTTCAACTTCTCATCTGTTAAAAAGTAACGGGTGTGAGAATAGTACAGACCTACCTTAGGGGACCTTGTATGAATTCGCAAACTAGAGACTTATGCAAATGTCCATTTTCATGACGGCCAGACCTGAAGATGTGGCTGAGCTTATAATCGGGCGGCAGGCAAGCTGCTTGAGGCACTTAGGCACAGATAATCAAATGCACAGTCTCTCTGACAGCTGCTGATCACAGACACCATTAAAAAAGAGTCATCATGCAGGTGACAAAGAGGGAGGCAAACCTTCTGGGTGGCGAGTTAGTACCACGAGGAAAAGGACAAAGCCTCTGAGGACCTGCCTGGAAGGCATGGCCAACTGCTACCTGTGGCCATGGGCGGACGGCTAGTGGGAAATTGTGGGGTGAGGGAGACAATCATTTACACTTTATTAAAAATAATTGGCGAAGTTTACAGACATTTTCTGCAAACATGCTACTGTCAGGCATGAGTGGAAAAGACACATTTTCCCAAATTGTGAGACATTCTAATGTCATAGCCAAAAAATCAGGACTCTGATGATTAAATGTGGAGAGCTGTCATCTCGGCATTATATTAAAATAACTTGCCTCAAGCAAGTGCACTGTGTTTCTTTGTTTAAGTCTGTCATTTCTTGGGAGGCCATTGCTCCGGGTGGCTGCACCGGTGGCTTTGTAGCCATGGCAGTTTAACAGCAACTGGGGCACTCAGAGGCTTGTTGGGGGACAGGCTGGGGGCTGACGTGTGGGATGGGGGGCTCATTAACCGCAGTGTGGCTGCAGCAAGCCATCTGCAGATCTCTTTCTTTGTGACTTCGTGGGGCGCTGGTATCTGAAACTTGAAGCTGAACACAAGCAGAGCCATTATTTTCAGCAGTGTTTCTCAGGCAGCGATGTCAGGCTGCAGGCAGAGGGAATTGCATTTGTTTATGAAATCTGTTGCTTAGCAGGGCGATCAGCGCCTCACTGCAGCCTCCAGTTATGATATTTTTAATGGTGTCCGCACGGTGCTGCTTTTACCTGCAACCCATATGGGGTCGGAACGATGGAAAGGGACTTCAATGGGTGGAAAAGAAAACGGCGATGCTAGACTGGGGCTGAGGTCCTCTGTGCTGTGTCAAATGGAGCAGAGGTGTCTCTTTCCTCTTGCCTTTGCTCAGGAGGCTGTTTGGCCTCCTTACCTAGTCAGATGTTTCCTGCGGATCCCACGGCAGCTCCCCTCCTGTGTCTCTATTTCCTCTTCTCCTGCGTGTAATATAGTGGCAGGTTCATTGACTCCTGGAAATGTTCATGGCAGTGACATTTTGGTTTGTGCTCCATTTTGGGCTTTGGAAAGCACATTCACATCTAAATCCTATGCGTCGCTAAAAAAGGAGAGGCAGAGTAGACTGGGTAGCTGATGTTGTACACGCTCCCAGCCCTCCCCAGTTTGCAAGGTCTGTCTACATACTTCGTGGCTCAGTTTGGCTTTGAATCTCATGCTGGTTCTTCCCCAGGACACACGGGAGAAGAGTAAGGCAGAGGAGACGGCACGAGCAATTATTAGGAGCATACGATTTGGGCTCTAGCCTGTTGTGCTGCATATTTCATGACTCAGCTCCCTAACCTGTCGGGGCTTGGCTTTCTTCTGTAAAATGAGGACAGTAATCAGTTCCTTAGAGGTTATTGCAAGGATTAAATGTAATCCTACATAAGGAAAGCATTTCGTAGAGCAGGTCTTGAACAATTGGTAGTCATTACTGTTACTGGTGGTATTCCAGAAACAACAATTACGAGGGTTGGCTGAAGGCAGCACACTTTGGGCTAGTCTTCCATGTATCTGGTCACGGGAGAGCTGGGTCTCCCGAGCTCTCACCACTTTATCCCCTGCCATTGCTGTCTTTCTTAATGCCTAAGGAGTGTGCAGATTTCCCACCTTTCAGCAATTCCAGAGACAGCCTGTGAGGATATAAAAAGCAAGTGAAGAGCCTGCAGAAACGCAGGTGCAGTTTGGAGTCCCTTTGCCAAAAGTGCAGCATTTCTTCAAAGCCCTTAAATGTCACCTCTCCTTGCTCAGCCTAGCTGGAAACGCCCCTGTCATTGCCTCTTCAGCCCACGGGTGACATCGCTGGAGCCATCTAAGTCTGAAAGACGGATTCACCTTGACCTTCCTCTTTCCCAGAAGAAGACACAACACAAATGAGGCCATCAAAAGCATCACAGTTCCTCCCCCTCGGCATGTCTCAAAGCCCTCTTTCTGACCCGCATCGATCAGCCTTAAAACATAAAATCAACCGAGTTCTGCTTTTCTACTTCATGCAGAAAAATCAACATTGCCCAGCATCATCAGCCAAGCTCACAGAAATATACAGTAAAAATGGGGCGCTTACGACTCCCCTCTCAGATCCTCTTAAGTCTTTTCTTTGCCCTGGTCCCGGATGGCAGCTGTGGGGCAGGGCGAGATCCTGCTGCTAAGTACTAAGTAGGAAAAGTGTTCATTGTCGTCCCTGCACAGAGGGTGTTTCGAGTGATTTGGTGACTGACAGCCTGAATAAGCAGTTATTTCTCCAGGCTCAGGAACAAGAGGCACGTGCAACCCACTGCCTGACCTTCTGCAGCTGAGCTTGGCTTTCTGGGGCCAGCTCGCTGCCACTGTTGCCTGGTAAGGTTAAAATATTGTTGAGCTGATTGATGATGAAGCTCTGATCGTGTTACTCTTCTGCCGAAATAATTTTTGATCATGCTCCAAGTCCTAAAGGATCAGGTCCACAGGCCTTACTCCGGCATTCCTGGCTTGTTACGATCTGACCCCAATCTACCTTCCCAGCTGTATCTCCTAGTACTAGGCTTCCTGTGCTCCAGGCTGCCTCGTGCTTTCTGTCCTCTGTGGCACCACCTACATGGTTTCTCCCCTGGGATGCTCCTTTTCCTGGCTGTCCATATCTGTCTTAGTCAGCTCAGGCTGCTATAACAACACGCCGTAGACTGGGTGGCTTAAACAATAAGTGTCTACTCCTTGCAGTTCTGGAGGATGGGAGTCCAAGATCAAGGTGCTGGCAGGTTTGGGTCCCTGGGGAGAGCCCTCTTTCTGCCTTGCGGAGGGTTGCCTTCTAGCTGTATCCTCCCACGGTGGAGAGAGGGGACTCTGATCTCTTCCCCTTTTTATAAGAGCACTGATCCCATTATGGCAACCCCATCCTCATGGCCTCATCTAAACCTAATTACTAGGGCCCCTGAGTGGCGCGGGGGTTAAGCGCTGGCTTCGGAAGCCAGCGGCCCCGGTTCGGGTCCCACGTATGAGGGCCAGTGACACTGCCCTCAAAAAAATAAAAAAATAAATAAACCTAATTACTAACAAAGGCCCTACCTCCAGATACCATCATGCTAGGAGGTTAGGACTTTGACAGCTGAATTCTGGGGGGACAAACCTTCAGTCCACAACAATATCTAAATCCCATCCAACCTTCAAGCCTCATTTAAAATACAGTGTCTTCCAGGAAGAGTTGCCTATTTCCTCCAGCTACAAATAATTATCCCTCTTCTTAACTCCCATAGCTTTTTATGCATACTACCCCCGCCCCCCTTAGGGCATTTATGCTTTCTGTTGTGCATTTTGGTTTTGTATGTGTTTTATATTCTTTACTAGATTCTGAGTTTCTTGATGGCAGTGTCCATGTCTTTTTATCCTATCAATTGCTAACACTTAGTATGTCCACAGAATGCACTTAGTAAGAGCTTGTTATTAAATAAATAGATGCTCCCACCTGCAGGAGAATCTGGAGTGGACTGATGCAGGACTTACGTTTGTGACAAAAGCATTGGTAAGGCGAGGGTCCACTTTGACCAGCTCATGCTTGGCTGACTGTTAAATATTTTAAACATCACCCCTGTGTTGAGGGATTGACTGAGTATGCTTTTCTAGACTGTTCTATAAAGGGATGGATTATATATCATTTCCCCACATCAGTGAGGAATCTTGTAGTTGCATACATACATCCATACATACACATCCATACGTATATGAAAATGATTTGGCCAAACTCTCTTTAAAACAATCCGTTATCTCCTTGGTGCATTTTTTGGTTATTAGTATTATATACTAACAACAATTATAAAAATGTATAAACCACATAGGGAAGATACTAAGAATTCCAACTGTTATATTGACTCAACATACTTTGAGACCTAACATGTACCATGGGCCCAAATGATCATAACAAGGCATCGTCCTTCCTTGAGAACCTGATTATGACATACAATTTTCCCAGGAATTGGCCTTTCAGAGCACGTGACGGCTAATGACTATCACCTCCATCACCTCCACCACCTCCACCACCACCACCGAGAGCAAACGTGTCTCTCCATCTTTTATTCAAATGGACTTCAATTATTAATTTTATTTGCAGCATCCACTGCATGTTCTCCTGGGCGTCATGAGGCCCAGAGAGCTCAGGTGCTTTGCAGATTTTCCAGTTTTTATTGCAGTGAAGGATTGCCCGTGTGCTGTTATTCTCTAGAGTGCAGTAATTAATCAACATACACACCTCATGGAAAGCCATAAATGTAACTTTGTTTAAGGAATATGAACTCAGTATTCTCCAGGAGGCCATTCTGTGGACCAGGCCAGGGCTCTTCCCATTTGCATAAGTGCAGGTGGAGGGAGATGTTCACCTGCATATTTAAATGATCTGTATTTCCATTTCGTTAATGGAACATCACAGAAGTTCAGGAGTGAACCTGTAGGTTATCCTGACTACTGATTCTTGTGCACAAAGAAGCAACTGGAGCATAAGAGCAATAGAGATGACCTTTAGCTACAGGGTTGCAAGTTATATTACTAGTCATGACTGCTCAAACACCAAGCACCAGGCACTGGGCAGAATACAGAAAAGACTCCTTGCCATCCAGCGCCTACCACCTGAAGCATGAAGGAGAGAACAAGGAGAGATGTCTCCTGAGCCGTGGTGTGAGGACACCCGTCCTCCTCCGCCTTGCCCTGAAGCAGCTCTTTTCATTCTCATGCTAACAAGGCAGACCTGTCCTGGCCTGTGTTCTGAAGAGGTTCTTTCATGCTCAGGGCCTGGGGAGCTTTAACATAGTTAGATGTACTCTAACAGCAGGTTGCCATCAAACAATTCTATAATAGGACTAAAATAAAAGAGAAATGCCCTCGCGGTGGAATGGCAGTGATTATTCCACACGTTTCCAGAGCTGGAGGGAAGGTGCAGCACAAACACAGCAGCCCGGCCTGCCGTCTGGGCGTATCACCTCCACGGTCAGGGTTTTGTGTTGGGAACATGGATATTTGGAGCTCCGCGTTGGAGGGTGTCCAAAAGCTGTGTGGCCAGGTCCTGGGCAAAGGGTCTCACGACAGTTGGAGACGATCGCACTGCTTTGTGCATTGATGTCTGTCCACCCCACCTAGCATGTGAGCACCAGGATGGCGGGGAACCTGTCTGCCTTGATCCCGTCTCAGTTCCCAGTGTCTTGAGCTGTACCTGCACACAACCGATGCTCAGTGAATAGGAGTTCCCTGAAAGAAAGGGTTTCAAGCATGGGTTCTGCAGTCAAGAAGTTAAAATGTGACCTTGGACAAGTGTCTTAATAACGTTAAGCCTCAGCTCTGTCATCCCTGAAATAGGGATGGTAATATAATGATTTTCTAGCATTCTTGTCAGGACATCTAAAACAATTAAAGCATGGTCCCAGCTTCTGTCTCTGCCATACTGGGATCCGCAGATAGCTGTTTGGAATGGGTGTGCAAGGTAGCTTTAAGATCTGAGGAGGGCAGAATTGGGGGAGGGGGATTGTCACTTTGAGGGGTAAAAAGTATAACTATTGCACTTTGTTGTACACCTGAAGCTCATTAAAAGTATATATAAATTTAAAAAAAAAAAGATCTGAGGCAGCAGAAGTACTTTTGGAGGTCTCTGTTTCTTCCAGACTCACTCCGAAGATTCAGCATATGTGGCCTCTGGAGAGATAGCAGGTGGTGATGGTATCAGAGGGAAGGATGCTGGTAGAATATGCCCAGAGCGGGCACAATTCTTGAATCTCACAGCATCTGTGTCATCCTGGGAGACAAGGAGGGGCATCAACGGAGCAATTGCTTGTGGAATCTGGAGGGTGGTCATGTGCTGGGTGTCACGGAAATCTACCTTATCTAGAAGGGTCTGCTCTTATGAGCTTTATTCTGCCATCTCATCATCAGGTCTGCTGACTCTGGCAATTATCTCCACTCGTTCTTGCCCCTGTAAGCTTTCCATCTTTCCTGGCTATTTGTCTACAGTCTATGTGTTGGTAATTCTCTCCTTGCCATCCCTTCCCTTTCCATCCTGCCTGTGCCCCTGCAAGCTGGTCCCACACACCATTTCTTCCTGTCCCCTTGATGTTTGGTTTCCAGTTGGGTTCTGCCAATGGGAGGCACCGGCAAGAGATCAGGGGGTGGGATAAAGGATAGATGACCAGGATTTTTCTTGTCCACTGACTCCCTGTGTTGGCATCACGGTCTGGCAATGGGTTTATCCCTCCATGAGTACAACTCCTGCCCGAAAGCTCCTGCTCCAAGGCTGTAGCAGTCTTTGGGTTCTCGTAACACTATTCAGCCCTAGGGATGGTAATGGCTGCCTGCTGTCGCCAGTTTCTTGGTGCTATGCCAGTCTTTGTGGTTCCCTTAACTGTGCCAGGACCTCTACAAACAGTTGTTCAGTCTCTTCATTTGAGCTGTCTGAATAGGATTCCGTTGCCTGCTAGGATGTTGACCGATGAACCCCAAAATGGTGCCTATATTAAAGAAACCTTAAGGTACAGTTCTTTCTCTTGCCTTTTCTTCACAGCCAACTCCCGGACATGTCCTTGGCATACTTACAATTTCTTCTTGATTCCATCATGTCCTTGCTGTCCACTCTCTGAGAAATCTCACCCATGTCCAGCACCCTCAGCTTCCCCCGCATAATGAGGATCATCAAATTCATTCATTTGTTCAACAAACATTTCTTGAGTAATTTATATGTGCCAAGTATTTACTGAGTACCTAATATGTGTTGTAGGTTTGGGTTGTACTATTGAACAAAACACTCAAAGATTCATGCCTTCAGGGAGCTTATGTTTCCTGGGATCAAATCTGTGCTACTAGCCTCTTAACGGACCTCCAGAGTTATAATTCCAGTTTTCTTCTGGAGGTCCCAGAAATCCCACAACCTCAACACATCTGAACCTGAATTTATTATGAGCCGAACCCAAGACTCTGCCTTCAAGTGTGGCCTCATGCCCCTGCCCTAGTTTTACCTATTAGTCATCTTGTCCTTTCCTTTGATCTCCGGTAGATTCCTTCAGCTCAGCCTCAGATCTTTCTCTCGAATGTCTCTCTCTCTCTCTGCATTTGCAGTCCACCATTAAGGGTTTCACCATTTCTCACCTTAACAAATGCAATTGCCTCTTACCTGCTCTGCCTCTCTCTGGCCTTTCTCCTTTTTAGTCCAATCCTTTCAAAGAAAGCATTGCTTTACTTAAAGAATTCTGCCAGCTCCCGTTGCCACACTTCTTAGGAAGACATGCAATTTCCAGCTGATATGGATCATCCAACTTCTGCAGCCCAAACACCTCCCTCGTGGGCTGTGGCACCCTTCTCAGCTCTCTGCACCTGTGTGGTCACCTGGCCTCCTGGGCTTTGCTCAGGCCTTTTCCTGGATCATTCCCCTTCCTTCCTTTCTATACCTCCTACTGATGTCACCTTCTCTGTGATATTTTCCCTGATCTTTCCCCAGAAAAACTAAGTCTTCCATTGCCTTTACTCCCGTGGTCTTTGTTCCTCTCACTTACTGCAGTACCCCATGGCTAGGCATATAAGTGCTGAGTGTCATAGGCTGAGAGCTCTGTGACCCCAGAAGATTTTTGGAGTCCTTGGTATTTAGCACAGAGTTTGGTGTAGAAGAATTACCAGGACACATGCATTGGCCATAGATAACTGTCGCTGTCATGCTGCCTTGCAGCAAAAGCACTTTCTGGGCCCCTAACTCTTCTTCTTGCCACCGGCCCATCCTGGCCCACCGTGTGCCACTGCTGTGGTGATGTCTGGTCCACAGAACGTACTCATGCCTCCAGCTTGTGTCCCTAACAGCTCATTTATCTGATAGCCAGTATAAGATTAAGTAGCACCCACGATTTGGCAAACGGAAATAACCTTCTGAGCTCTGTTTTTATTTTCTTTATCGTGTGTATTGATCTATGTAGTTATTGATTTAACTTACTATTATATACAGATTTTTGAGGACACGGTTTACAGCCCCAGGGACTAGAAAGCTACAGCCAGCTCAGGGACCACATCAGCAGGTAGAAATGAAAAACCTAACTAACCCTCATTCATGTTCCAAATGTTATGGAAGCCCAGGGCCGCTTGTCTCACTGCAGGGCCTTCTCCCTCACCCCACCCCCCCATCCTGTCCACTGGCACTTGTATCCCCCTTCATGTCTGACCTGCGAAGGCTCTGGGGAAGATCACCTGCAGCGGGCAGACAGAAAGGACAGAGAGGAATTACCACTGGCAGTAGTTCCCCTGTGATCAATACCTGCCTGGAGATGGCCTCACTAATAATACCCTGGCCAGAAGCGTTACTGAAATCCCTCGCTCTGGTTTCCAAACAGCTCGGGAGTGGAGCCAGGCCGGGCCTCTGCTGCTGGTATTGCCACATTTTAAAATGTGGTGAGGTTGGAGGCTGGTTTCAGATGCAGCATTTATCAGGGGTGATCAGATAAACTTATTTTCTATGTTCAACCCCAAACCTTTCGCACTGCCCCCACCCCAAGTAAACGACCAATAAGCAATAAGCAAGCATTGATGAGATCCTTGGCAGCAGGGAAAGCCTTCTCTGGGGCCACCTTTATAGGGTGACAAATGACCTGAGGTTACCTATACATCCATAAAAGGTTAGCCAGTCACTGCTCACCTTTGGCATCACATGATCTGTGAAGAGCAGAGCTTGGGGCCATTGTTTAGGGCTGGAACCTGTGTGTGTGTGTGTGTGTGTGTGTGTGTGTGTGTGTGTGTGACATGAGGTGAGGCAGAGGCCTTGAATGGATGGGAAGGAAGACATGACAAAGGATGGGGATGATGTGGTTCCCATTTCCCTCAGTCAGTAAAAAGCTTGGAACTGATTTTGATTTTCCGAAACTAAATTTGGTACCACGTTGCGATTATACAGGAAACACAGTGCCTTCACCGTATTTCAGCACAAAGTGGATTTACAGCAGCTGAGATAGTTTGTCAAATTCCCGACAAACCCCCAAATGGAGCTCACAGCTGCAGGGACTGTTTCTGACATTGGGGGCAGAGCAAAACAAACCCCCCTCCCTCCCCAAACCCCTTCATCTTACCAAACGAAAACTCTGGGGAGATTTCAAAACATATGAGAGGAGACAGCAAATTGCATCCTTGGAGCATCACAAAGTCGGGCCCGTCTGATCCCGCACTCTGCTCTCACTGCAGCCCATTCCGGGAGGTGAGGTGTAGTGAATACGCTGCCAGTCGCGCTCTCTTCAAAATGGGTTCTCCTCAGGCACGAAAGAAATTCCAGGAAGAGTTTAAAGTGCAGAGCCTAGAAATTGTTAAAAATGCAAAAGTATTGATCTCCTTTTCGTTGCAATCTTAGAGCTGAGTATTAGACAGCCAACATGTGTTCATCTATTGCTCACACAAAGGAGCTAAAGACACCGAGAAATAGCTCAATTCCACTATCTTCTTTCAGGGTGCTGTGGAAGATGAATGAAGTTACTGTGGTTCTAATGTGGGTATTGTTCAATTTGTTTTGCCATTTGAAGAAAAAGGCATCTTTTCCCCCCCACATGAAGCTGTATTAATTTGAACATGCATATCCGTCTTTTTTCATTTTACAAGTATTTAGTGAATGCTGATTTTTACGTTCACACTCTGCATACGGTTCATTTTTTGTTTTAGTAATTCTAGTTTGTGTAAATTGCTTTAAATGAATATTTGCTTCCTCTTAAAAAAACCCAGCGGTGTTTTTTTATACGTTTCTGTCAAATGAGTAGTCTAGGAAATGCCCACTAGATGGCAGTGTCACTGCATAGCTGAAGAAGATCTGAACTGGGCTAAGGAAATCATGGGTAGTTTGTGTTGTAGCCAGCCTAGAAAACCCAGAAGGGGGCAGCTTTTAGCTATTTATGAAAAGACAAGCACCAGAACAAGGTTGCCTTTTAGAAAAATTATTTTTATTTATCTTGTGAGAAGGAGATTATGAGCTGAATAAAATTATCTGTGATATTTAAAATATTTGACAATGTTTCACATTTTAAGAGTATGTAATACAAGCTGAAGGACTGGCAGAGCTAACAGTGACACAAAATCAAGGTGAAATTGACCAATAAATTGAGAGCTCCATTACAGGGACAATTTCTCCAAGTTTGAGTCATAACATTTGAGTGATACCCTAAACCTGTCTAAACTTTGTGAAACATTCAAGGGGAGGATGGAGGGAGACAGGGAGAGACACTGGCGGGGGCGGAGGAGTGCGGCATGGGCAAAGATGTTTATGTTTTTCACCAACCGTTTCCTGGCTCCCGAGGACTTTTGGCAGGCCCGTGCTTTGGACTTCAGTTCTTTTCAAGGTTACTGATTACCTGAAGGGATCCTGGTTTTAAAAATGAACAATGACAGCTTGAATGCAATAGTCCAATTTAGAGGGACCCTGCACCCTAGGCAGCTTTGCTAGCAATCAGGGGCTTTTGCAAGGAACAGAAAACCACGTCCATTTTGGGGAAGACCCTGCTACGGTTTCTAGGCATCACTTGAAACCTTGGGCTAGTGCGTGTGCCAGCTTATTCTAAGGGAAGACCTGTTCCTCTTTTTTTTTTTTTTTAGTTTGGCCCCAGGCAGTGTGGATGGCCTTGCCTTCTGATCTCCTGCAGGAAATACACATTCATGAGAAGGTGCTGGGGTCAGCAGGATGGCAGGACAGCACGGTGGTGGCTGGGAAGTCGCTCTCCTGAGTGACAGCTCTCCATGGCTCCTGGCACTCCAATGCGTCAGGGAACTGGTGTTCTGACTGGCATCATTTATCTCATTTAAATATTCCAGAGAGAGTAGCCTCTCTACTCAAGATAGATTCATTTCCATCTTCATGCTCTAAAAGGGCCCGGCAGCCTCTCTCAAACAGAGGGGAGGGTTAAAAAAGAAAGGAAGAGAGAAAGGGGAAAAATAAATGGTGAGGAAATGCAGCAAGTGAGTGATCTAGAAGGTGAATACAGCATCAGTGTACAGGACAAGGACACACATGTCTTAGACCCGGATAGATAACTCAGAACTGACGACAGGGAAGTGGGCAGGAACAGGGATAATCTTTACCTCGGTTCTCAAGCTTTTAGAAATACCTCAGGAGAAATCACCCTGAGAAGGAAGCAGGAAATGAAGACTGCTCTAAGCGACCCAGGAGATGTCAGAGAGCAGGCATTGGCTGAGCACGGTCTCTCTCTCTCTCTCTCTCTCTCTCTCTCTTTTTTTTTTTTTTTTCCCTGAGTCATACCCTGAGTTCAGGGCCAGTGGATACATGGAAACCTCAGTAGTGTTTGGGTCTTGGCTCGCTTTCTGGATTTCCATTTTATTCAGGAAGACTTGCCGGACTTCTACTTGGATTTCCCATCTGAAATCTTTGCAAGAGGCAAAGCTGAGGGGCGGGGTTTGCATTCCTCACAGCCTGATTTGTTCCTGGGAAAACCATGGTAGAACATTTATTTATTTTTCTAACATTCCAAATGGCCCCTCATCTATGGTGACTTTATGTACTTACCAGCCACTCAACTTTTGGGTGTTTTTTTTTTTTTTTCAAGTTAGTCATCAGTGCAGCAGGCTTTCAATAGTTGGGAATAATACTTGTTAGAATAATGAAAATGCACTTTGGTGCGTAAAAGAAAGTGGCCCATTCTGTGGTATAGTCTGTGTTTAGTTACTGTATATTCCTCCTTCACAGTATTTGGACCCATTTCCCCACAGAGAAGCTCCATGATTGAAGAATCAAAAAAGGACTCAGAAAGTGCTACTTCAAGGAACATATTGGTGTGACTCGAGTAAATTTATGAGAGCATTTTGACAAGAACTGTTTGCTAGGCGCGAAGTAAGGAAGTATAATTATAGTTTACAATTCACCATGAGGAAGGAGGGAGGGGGCACAGCTGTCAGTGCAGTTTGCCATGTGTTTCTAGTTCTTTTCTTGTTCAGCCCATGATAGGCTGCCCTTTCTGTCCCTCTTGAAGTTGGATGTGGCCATATGATTTTCTTTGGGCCAAGGAACATGAATGGCACTTTTAGACTGATCTCAGATTTAAGAACCTGGTCTGAATGGCTGTATTCTGTCTTCTTGACCTAAGTCAGTCACTCGGAAGGATTTTTAGAGATGGAACTTTCAGCAGCCTGAGTCCCTGACATGATCATAATGAGAAAATCCCCTCCCCCTCTCATGTTGTGTGCATGTAAACTCCAAGTTGGGCACTTGGCAGAAGTAAGAAGTAAACCTTTGTCGACTAAGCTACTGAGATTTCAGATTGTCACCCCTGCAAAACCTAGGCGCTTCTGACTGATACCTGGGAACTGGACTCTGATTTGTTTTCTATGAGCTCCGAAGGCAATGCCATGCTTCTCCTTGTCAAGGTTGTAAGTTATGGGGTCTTTATTATTTCTTTAGACTTAATTTTCTGTCTTTGAATAATGAAATTGTCCTAGTTCTTCTTTCAAGGAGAACTTGATTGGCCCGTCACATATGTGTTCTGCCTTCCTGGCACACTCTTTATCTGTCAGCTTCTCCTGCTGTGTCCCACCTGTCACCTAGGTGCTGGCTGAGACATCACTTTTATAGGGACAGCTTCCTTAAGTTTTTCGACTGTCCCTTCTTTATGTTCCCAAGCACTTCGGCCATCTTTATCAGAGTCTTTAAACATTCTATTGCAATTGCTTCTTCTGGTATGTCTATGTGGCATTTTCTTGTGTCTTAACCATTTGGTTTCAGTGCACAGCTAATAATAAATGCCATATTTTTAAAAAATAGCAGGAGTGATTGAACAGAGTACTTAATGATATAGAGTCTGGATTTTTTTTTTCTCATATGTTCTGCCTATTAGTTCCCTGTGTTTCTTTTCATTAAATTGGCCAACATGAGAGTGTATTGGTGGGAGAAGGCCAGCAGCCAAGGATTTGATCATTGATCCACCTCCAGGTGGGGACGGGTCTCACCTTCTAGTTTCTGCCTGAAGCTCTCTGCCTGGGGCCACTGCTCACTGCCCAGAAGCTCTAGTGCTTTTCTGTTGGCTCAGGTCCACCAACCCTCTGGGCCGCAACGTCCCCACTGTCACTGCTCTCTGTTCCTCTGTCCACGCAGGCTTCCCTTCTGTTGATTGTGATGTATTACTATTGGTGTTTTAGAGTAGGCCAGGGAAAGATCGGCATGGACATTGGAAGTAACCTTGAGTAGAAAGCTCATTTCCATCCCTGAGATGGTACTGAAAGTTCAGGCCTAAGGCAAAACCCTAACTGTGGGAGGTATTTGGAGAGCCTGCTGTTCATTCTCTGGAGTCTCTCCTCTGGCTACCAGGGCAGCTGTCCAGGGTACTAATGCTGTGATACCTCATTGATCTTATTCCTTCGCCTTAATCTCCTCACCTAGGAGTCAGCACTCAAAGATTAGCTTCTTATCCTGCCTTGACTAATTTGTAAGAATAATATTGATGCCATCACCATCAACAACAAAAGAGTTAGTTAACATTTATGGGTTGCTTCTGATGTTTCCATGAACTCAGCTAAGGGCTTTATAGGCGCAATTTGATTTAACGCTTGCAACAGTATTAACATGGAGTTGGTACTGTTGTTTTTTACATGTGACAAATTAAGGCTCAGTGTGGTGAAGCAACTTGGCAGTGTCACATAGCTAATAAGTGACAGAGGTGAGACTTGAGCCAAGGTCTTCTGATTCCTGACACCAAGCTTTTTTCCCGTATGTTTTATGTCCAGGAGACGAAAACCCCTTTAAGTAATTATACAACTTGAGGGTCAAAGTAAATTAAGGGAAGTGACTTTTGTTGGGGGCTCTTGTTTGGTCTTTTTCACATCACATTGAATGAAGGGTCACCTGTTTGGCATATTCTTAAATTCACCCCAGGCATTGCCTGAATCTGGAAGACTATCCCTGACTTCAGACTGTTCCTTTTGGCACCCCTGTTGGGGAAAACAAATTTTCCTGGAGACATGAGTTTGGTTAGCACAGAGGCAGCAAAGGGACTTTAAAAAAGAAGCATTATGGTTTTTTGGCATCATCATCCTGGGGTGCTGAGATATAATGGAACTGAGGGAAGCATTGAGAGTCAAGGTCATTATGAATATAATTCAGAATTTAAATTGCTATTTGTGGAAAAATATTCCTTTGGCCTGGCTGAACCAGGTTAAATCTCTAGAGCAATTATATTTACAGGCAATTGCTTGGCCCTGTGCTTCCCTTTGCCTGTGCGGGCACAGTAAGCGTTTGAGTTAGTAGGCGGTAGGGCAGTACATAAAAACAGAATATTGTTATTGCTCTCATTAAGAGAGACCCTGGTTCCTTTAAGTCTGCTCTAACAAGAGCCTTTGGAAAAACAAGAGAATTTTCTGAATATCTGATTAATTTATATTGAGCAATTAGTGGAGTGATATAGTTAACAGCTCTCTTAGTATCACTCATTAGGTTGGCTGTGTGGGAGGCAGCCTTTGACTTGGGAAGGAGGCCGTTAGAATCAAGTGCCATCACGTATTTGCAAGGCAGCCCAAGTAAGTCTTGTAAGCTATCAGTTTTCTGTCTTTGAGGCTTACAGAAGTAGAAAGAAATCTACTTTTTTGGTGGTGTGTGGTGCTGTGCTAGCTTTTATTCTAACAGAGGATGAAATTGCTAGAGAAATAATGTCATTGCCACAGTTTGTGTTTTCTTTAGAGTCAAAAGCTGCCGTTGGTGCTGCTTCTCTGTGTGCATACTGGTGGAAGCTAGGTGGAGGCCCTCCAGTGCCTTCCACATTGTCACCCTGGGTACAGGGTCCTGTGCCTTGAGGAGACCATTGCTAGACCTCTGCTCCTTGAGTGCTCTTGGCTGAATCTCTCACGGATTTATATGCAGGCAGTCATGAAATGAAACCATTAAAAAATTGGTCATTACTTAACCTTTTCCCAAATATGTCCCAAGATACCTGGATTAGAGCCCTGTCATCCAATGTTTAATCAGAGTGACCAAGTGAAATTGATCAAGTGACCTGGGTATGATAGGGTCGCTTTGAATGGCTCTAATTGATAATGGGCTATTTCGTTTATGACAGGCTGCCCGGAGAGAGGGGAAACCATCATTTCCCTTCACGATCATAGTGGCAGTGAGGAGAGAGGCAGCTCAGGCGGTGACCGAAGTCTGTCCAGATGGGAGCTGTTGAATGTTGGGGGAGCTCTGAAGCTAAATGTTTGGGGCAGCTTGGGCAGCAACTCAAGTCCTGAGGGGTGGGAGTAGGCTGGCCCTGGGGAGAATATTCCATTAGGTCTGGGAATGAGGGATTAGCCAGGAGCCATCTAATAGAACTGCTGGATTGTGCCAGGACAGTCTGCTGTCACACAACAATCAGTGGGCCTGGGTTGGTTCATTCGTAGAGGCAAGGCCCCGAGATGCAGTGGATGGACATGTGTGAGCCAGATGGGACGCAGCAGGGACCAGAGGTCTTTTCACACATGATAAAACTCCAGCTCCCCTGAGTACAAGCAAAAGGCTCCTGCTTCTAGGGAAGAGGGCTGGTTGAGCAAGGCGACCACTGGATCTCGGACATGCCTGGGTTCAGAGCAGATCTCCAGACCGAGGCTGGGAAGTTGGTGTGGACTATACTTGACAGAGGGAATTAAGAGGACGGTCTTTGTTATGGATTGGACCACATGGGGGTGGGGAGCTGACAGGATTCAAATGGAGCGACCTGGAAACCCAGGGCTCACTGTGGGCACTCCACCTCCTGAGACTGCTGGATTTGAAAGAAATTTGGAACTCAAAGTGGGAACCCAGCAACTGTGAAGACATCTCAGATCTCAGGTCTGGAATTCATACTTTGATTAGAAGCCACTCTTCAAATCTGCTTCTTTACCACTGGTCAGTATGGGTATAACAGCAGGGGGAGTTGGGCCAGGAGGCCAGTTTTTCCAGAAACTCCAGCTGCTGTGAGTTGGAGAAGATAAAGCTGAGCAGAGAGAGGACTAATGTCCAGTTATTAGGAGCAAGTCCCATAAAGCCCACCTCTTCTTCTGGCCAGGACCTTACCGTCCATCAGGTACCCAGATAACAGCTGCCCAATGAAGATGCCCAAAACAATTGAATCCTTTACATCACTGACGTCTTTAGATAATGTGTCACAGCCAAAGCATTCAGATTGTTTTTTTATTAGTTTCAGGTGTGCAAAACAATGTAATAGTTAGGCATTCATATCCCTCACGAAGTGGTAACCCCTCTCCCCCAATCTACTACCCCTCTGACATTGTATATAGTTACAGTTCCACTGACTCCATTCCTTATAATTTTAAACTCTGAAGAATTCATGCAGACGTTACTAGCCATATGTTCCAAACCCGGGTGTAAACTTTGTGAATGAATAAATCTTATTCTCAGGTTTCTAGTGTAGCGTCTAGAGCTTGATGGAATTGGTTTGAATTTTAGCTTGGGCACTCCGAAGCTAAATGACATTGGGCCCATGATGTCTTTGAGAAATCTCTGATTTCTCGTCAATAAAATGGGAATGCCAAGGCTGTTCTTGTAGATTGCTGGAGATAACATAGCAGAATGCCTGGTGCAGTGTCACGGCTGAATAAGTGGCAGTGGCATATGTAAGACCTGCTCAGAAAGCCAGATCAGAGGGCAGGTCACTGAGCTTGTAGTGAGTAGAAGGTGTCAGAAACAACAAGCAGATGGGTTTGTTCACTTTGGCCTTTGGCTGCTGGTTAAAATCCACGTGGAAACTCTCCATTTATAGCTCCGGCATTTATATTTGAATATATTAGAGACTGTATGCACTTATGGTTCCCGCCCCTCATCTTGTCCCCTCACCCTCACTTGGGAACATGGGTGTAAGGTGACCTGTGAGTGACAGCAGTGTTTCTGGCTGAAGGGGACGGTGGTAGAATGAATGACCACACTCTCATACTCCAAGGAAGGCTCTGATCTTGGGGGTTAGGGAGGAAAATGAAGATGAGATGGTTAAGTTCACACTGGGGAGATGAATCTGTACATGAGGGCTCAGGAAACCTGAGAAGGGAGAAAGGAGATAGGAGGCAATGCAGCCAACAGGTGAGATGAGTGACCCTGCCTAAATCCTTGTCCTGGCTTCTGAGCAGCCCTATGCATGCAGCTGGAGCAAGAAAGAATGGAACTCCACGGTAACTGTTAGTCAAGGCCTCTCTTCTGAGTGAAACAACACACCTAGGTATGAAGAATGGAGGAGATGAAGTTAAGTGGAAAGTGGGAAGGGGTCTTATATCCATTTACCTAGAGAAAGACACTGTATGTATTTTGTCCAACTGAGCACCAGCAAAGCTCCATTACTGATGCCGGATTGTTTTCTATCCTTACAAAGGGATTGAGTATTCAATATAATTCCATAGGAAACTGAGGGTTTCTTCATTGAATTGGCATTAATGACTTTTTAAATGTAAATTTTCAGCTGCAAGCCTCTTTTTCAAATAATAATAATAATAATAATAATAATAATAATAGTAAAAAAACCCCAAGTAAATCAAAGACTAATTGGTGACCAAATTATAGGGCTTAAAGCACTTTTTTTTTTGCCATAAGTGAGTAAAAAATAATTAGCAAATGTGAATACATGCTTTTTCTTTCATTAATAATGAATCATATGGTGATAACCCATTTTTAGCAAAATAAAAGCGTCAATTTTGGACTGAGAGCTGCAATTCCATTATGTGGGACTTTATATTTAGCAAGTGCTTGTTGGTGTGCTGGTGTTTCCTCGCACCCAGACCGAGGCTGGTCTGACTCTCAGGATGGCTGTTATTACAGGGCAAGGTGGAAAAGGACAATCTTTTTGGGATCTGAGAATGGGAGTATATAAGGCTGTCTAACAGATGTATCATTAGGGCTTCCATTTTGGAAGTCAGCATGCAGGCTCACAGAAAGCTAGGAGCTGTGGCCAGTGACCCATGAAAGCCCTGAGCAGAGACCGCTTGGAGAACCCTCTTGTTTGCCTGGTGACATTTTCAGCCCACTCCCTACCAGCCATAGCTGTTGATATGCAGAGGCACAGATTCCACAGCTGTACAGAGAGTGCCTCCAAGTGACTCAGAAATCAGAGTTTCTTCGCCCTTTCTCTTGGGGAAAATTTACCAAGTTGTTGAAGTAACCATGGGGAAAAGGCAGACTTGTGTAAAGGTCTAGGAGAAGTTCTGTTGCATTCTTCATAGCTTCTTCCTCTTTTGTCTTCGAAATAACATTACTTCCTCACCTCTCATTCCCAGCTACCCACATCCCTTTTACAATGAAACAATGATTTGATCCTTATCTCCCAGAAAAGGTGTTTTCTTCTTGGCTGTCTCCACAAAGACTCTGCGAAGTCTTCCGGTTCCGGCCATTGTGTACGTCAAGCTACTAACGCCTCCTGGAGAGGAAAAGAGACCTGGGGACAAAACCAGAAAGCACTGGACATTTGTGGAGACAGTATCAGGAAGGGCATTGTGACAGGACACCAAATCACTCATCAGGTGTGAAGAGAGTTAGAATCCAGGCCAGGCTCTGCCACTGATGAGCTTGGTCATCGGAGACAGGTTGGTTCCCCTTTCTGGCCTCAGCCTTCTCATCTGTGAAACGTGGCCGCTGTTTGAGATGACCACTCAGGTCCCATTCAGCTCCGAAACTCTATGATTGCTGCAAGGATCATTTTCCCTATTCCTATGGAACTATAATGGCTCTAGGGTCGGAAACTCTTCTAACAGCATTGTGACATGAATGAAAATGTGTCTTTTGAAGAGGTTGGCTGAGAAAGGCCCAGACTCATGCAAAGAAAAACAAACCACCCCCATATGCAAATGGGGGGTGGTGGAGCTAGAAATGAAGAATAATACCACCGCTTTGTAGTTTTATCTTTCACGATAAAACAGTAGTTTTAGAAATTGTAGAAACGTGCTCCTTTGACACATTTGAAACCTGATTTAGCAAAGGGTTTTTACCTTTGTAATTTTAAAACTGTCACTTGAACTAAAAATGAAGGTGAGCAAGTTGGGCTTTCATATTTAATATTGTTTTTTTTCCGCCTTTTTATTTGCAATTCTTTCTGTTTGGCTTTGATTAAAGAAGTAGCAGAAATGGAATGGCAAATGGCCAGTCCTTGTTTAATTCATTTAAGAAGATGATAGATATAATGGTTTCCACCACTTTGGAGCTGAAACTTTTCAACGCCAGCCCTGGTTGGTTTTGGCATGTTAGCCATGTATCTTACCCTTAAATATCAACACAGAATCGCCTAAGAATATTTGACTTAATGAGGGCAAAGACAACTGGAGGATGGCTCTCTCTCCCCTGATCTTAAGCTCAAGATTTTACCTGTTCGTTAAAATAAGTACGTGACAGCCCCAGATTTATTGGAAACCATAGCAGATTGAAAGAATCAGGAACAAAAATGCCCACCCTGGGTGCTTTAGAGAGCAGAATATTAAAACCTGCTACTCAGGATGAAAGCAGTGTTGACAAGATGCTTTGTCTCTTTAAGACAAGACCTAACTGGTGACTTTGGGCAAGTGGCCACATTTCTTTCAGCTTTAGTGACCTGATCTTAAAACAGAGAAGCTGCAACAGATGCCAGCAAATGCTCCTGCATGTTCTAAAATCTCTAACTGTGCTTTCCCCCCATTTTTCAGGGTTTTGCTCACAAATAGCACATGAATATTTGTTGGATTCGACAGTGTTAATGATTTGTTCAAAGGGACAGCAGAGCCCAGAGGAGAGCACATGGCACCAGGTGCTGGGGTTGGTCCTGGGTCTGGTGTGGGGACCTTGGCAAAGCATCCACCAGCTTCCCTGTTTGTAAAATGGGGATTAGAAGCCCCACTTCTCAGGTTCTTGTAAAGCTCAAACGCGATCACAGAACTGAAAGCCTTCAAAAAACTGTGTTAGTGGAAAGTAGGAGGATGAAGGGCCCTTTCTAGACTGTTGATGGAAACATCTTCATACACATATATGCTTTGCTATTGAACTGTTTATTCAGCTATTAGCTGCCATTAGTGCCTGATTCTAGGAGGTCGATCTATCCTATGAGCATAATGGATGTGTTCACAACAATAAGAAACCTGAATAATACCAATGCCCCCAGGCCTCCCATCCCCCTAATCACTGCCTCCAAGCTCCATGGATCAGAATCCCAGGGCCATTGATGCCTCACCCTGAGGGCAGCATGCTCTTTTTAACGTCCTTTACTGGGTCAATTGTGACGGAGGTGGTCATTGAGGTGAGGAAAGGAGATTTGCAATATTGAACCATCTGCTTCATGCACGACCTGTGGTAGGTGTTTTATGCCCCTTAGCTCATTTAATTTTTATCACCACGCCTACAGGTTGATTTTCATTATGCCCATTTTAAAGATGATGAAATCAAGTTTAAAGAGGTTAATTAAATGAAGAAACTAAATGGTAGAGTCAGGATAAAACTAAAGGTTTTACTCTGTCCATGCGCCATATATAGTATTTCCTGAGGACCTTATTTCCATTGACAGATTCCCCCCCAACCACCCCATCTTTTGACAGCTCTATTAGAAATAACAACAGCAACAACAGAAAAATAATCCTTATAGCTTATAGCTCAGAACTGGCTACATAAAGCATGGTCCATAGACTAGCATCATGGACATCTGGTTTGAAGTGTGAAAACCTGACTCCATCCAGACCTACTGAACCAGAATCCACATTTCTGCAAGATCCCCAGTGATCATATGCACATTAAGGTTTGAAGATTGCTATCTATAGAGCACACAGACCTGGTCCAATTCCTTCTCCTTATGATGGCTCTCTAAATATCTCTCCTGAATGCGTTAGAACTTTTGTCCCAAACAGAAACGTATGTCCTGGACACCTTTAACTCTGCACCTTTCAAACACGTCTCAGAATCCCGAAAGCCTCTGTAAAGTTTCCTTGTTTAACTGGAGAGAGGTGATCCCTTCTCTGACATGTTTCATAACCTTTCCTGACCTCTGCACTCTGAAAAATGCTTGCATATTTCTGATTCTGTGGAGTGTAGGTCTTAACTGTATGATAACCTAACGATCAATCAATCAATCAATCAAAAGACAGGTAGAGGAATTCAGGCTTTGTAGGCTAGTTTTATTCAGTGGGAGAGCAACATACAGAAAATGGTAAAATAAGCTGAAATTGGGAGAATTATCTCATACTGTACAGTGAATGAAGGCTCTGGAAGTCATTACAAATTATAGAAAGTGAAGCTCTTTGAAAGCTTTTATTGGCTGTCATTTGATGCATTGGCTCATAGGTTTCATGTGATGTAAATTTATTCCCTTGATAAATGAACCAAATTTGGTCAAAATTAGTCAACTCACTTGAGATTTATTATGAAATAAACACACAGACACATGCAATTTATAGAACAATTAATTTGAAACATAGTCCTCACTTTATCCAGACCATTATTATGGCCTCTGCCATATATTTATAGCTGAGCATTTGTGCCATTATTAATATGCTGATCACCAATGCCAGTCTTTCCTTATAAGGGCAATGCCTAAGTCTCTTAATTTGTTTCATTTAGATGCAGCCAAAATTGACCTGGTGATGCTCTTTTCCCTTTTCTGAATGTTTACTGTGGAATTGAAAACCACTCTTTCTCCCAGGGAATTACCAAGGCCTTTTAACCAGAGAATTCTATGCAGCCACCAACAGGAAGGATGGGAGAGTAGGCTGTCCCCAATGAGAAGAGGGTTGGCTCTCTATCCTTGGACCCGCCTGTCTGCTTTCTGACCTGTAATCTTGCTTCTTGTTGCTTTCTCCATCTTTTGCCCACTTCTCTCAGCCTGTTGGGGAATTACTCTATGGCCCCTCCCTCTGCACTGCTTCTCCAGCATATTTCTCTTTCACTGCTGATGCTGTCCAACAAAAGCCTTCAAAATATCACACCTCATTGGAATAAGAAAATGAGAGTCATGGAAAGAAATTTCAGAACCGCTAGGTTTGGGTAATTGGTTTAAATACCTCCAGATTAATACAGACTAATATCATCTCTTGGCCCTGTTTCTAGAAATGTAAATACAAAAGTCGGGGTGGCAAAAGAATATGTTCAACCAAAGTAATATCTGAAGAGAACTATATGACAACTCAAGTCCAGGACTCCTGCTGGAATCTTGGACATGTGTGATCATAGTACTGAATAACTCTGTTAATTTCTATCTTCTTCTTCTTTTTTTAATCACAAGTTTTCTCTCCTAAAGGTGGGTTGGAATTGCCATTCTCATTCTTTGACCACCAAGGGGGGAGCTCTCCCATGGAATACTGGAGGGGAATCTAAAGTAGACACTAGCCCCTAGGATAGGTTAGGAGAATCTATCTTTTTATTGCCTGTCCTAGACAGAGAGACCGCGTCACTTCTCACCCAAAAAAGGAGTAGAGTCCATGGTTAGTAAGAAGAGATTCCAGAATAATACTTGATAGTATTAATGTACATAATATTCAGTGTAGGATTCAGATAATAAGGGATCTGAATTCAAAAGAAATAAGAAATTTTACTAATGCCTCTGCTCTTTGTGTAACTTGAAATAAAAACATCAGACTCCTTTCTCATCAACTCAGTGAATCCATGGCTTTGGGGAAGTCTTGCCCAAGGAGGGCTCTAGTTTCCTAATTGCTCCTGCTCTTTGGTATTTCTTATACCTTTCTAGTGGTATAGACAAGGCAAAAGGCAAGCATCACTTGGGTGGGGGTGGGGTGAGTCAGGGAGCCTACAAGGAAGAACCCTCAAGCTCCCCCAGTGGCTGGAGGACTTGGTCATTAGCACAAAAGTAGGTGCAGAAAGGTATTAGGTGCAAAAAGATATTGGATAAATATCTTGCTCACCTACTCATCAACAAGCTTGAGTGCCCATGGTAGGTCAGGCCCTGGGTAAGTTTAGGGAAGTGCGAGGCTGGGCCATGAAATAAGTGATGGGGCCCAACAGTCCTGGAAACCCAGCCCTGTTCTAGGATTTCCTAGCATGGCCACCTTGAGTGGGATATGACATCTTTTTTTGTTTGAGGACAGTGTCACTGGCCCTCATATGTGGGACCTGAACCGGGGCCGCTGGCTTCTCAAGCCAGCGCTTAACCCCCGCACCACTCGGCTGGCCCTGACATCTTCTTTTGCATCCTTTTGTTGTTTTTTTTTTGCCGGTATAATTAAGATCAGTTGTTGTTTTGAGGACTTAGTGAGATTATGTTATTTATGTTGCCGAGTACATGAAAAGCTTTATGAATAGTAGCTTTTCCCCTCTTCCTCTACTTAGGAGCTATGGAGGTTGTTGCAAGAAGTCAGCTGTGCCTGATTTTAAAGGGTTTATGTTCCAATGGGGGAAAAAGACACACACACAACTGACTATCATATGGGACTGAATGAAATAAGTGTGTTAATAAGTGAGAGAGATGAAAGGATGTAGAAAAAAGTTAAGATGAATTCTGCTGGGAAGTGGACTGAGCAGGCTTTTGGGGGGCAGGCAACATTAACACAGGTCCAGAAGGATTCGAAAACATTGTCTCTGATCCTGCTGATAAGAAAATACCCAGGAATATACAGTCATAGCCATCTACTCGAAAACTACTGGTAGAGTGTGGGGAGAACCGAGATTATTAAAAAAACAGATGTGTAGAGACTCAAGAAGAGAAGGAAGGAAAGTATGTCAGGGTAATTCTCGAGGGTAGGGCAAAGTCTAATTATCCAAATTGAAACTTGGCCTTTGCTGCAGACCTAAGACTTCTCTTGAACCCATAAAGCCCTGCTGTAGTAGCAGAGGCATGCCTGAAATAATTAGCTTTATATTTCAGCTCTTGTTTGGGAATTCTCGGTTTGTATCAGTCTTTTCCCAGGAAGCAGGAGAGGTATTTTGAAAGTGGTTAGAAAATTGCCTGGACAGTAGCCGGGCAGGAAAACTGTAAAATCAATAAATAATCAGGCTAAAATTTAATTGAACATATTACTAAGACCATGCTGACATGAAGATTTAAAAACTACTCTCTAGAGAAAGTCAGTGCTTTCCCTTTTGTGGGTCCTTTGGGGCAGGAGGTGGGGCAAAGGCTGGGCTGTGCATTCCCTACCTTAGCAGATCTCTGTGCCCCTATTTCAACACGAGGCCCAGTGTTAAACAGGTCGTGTTCCTGCCTACCTTTTTCTTTTCTGCTTAAGGAAATAAGTACTAACTTTGAAAAAGATTAGTGAACCTTAATTTCATGTAGAAACAAAGAACAGAGAGGAAGGAGGGCTCTTTTGCTGTTATACTGGTCCCTTGGGACCGAGATGTAATTACTTTCCAGAAGGGAATTCGGGCTCAGTAAGCTTGTCGCTGTCCCTCTGTCTTGTGAAATACCAAGGCCAACGGGGTCATAACATATGTATCCTAGATATGAATCTGTTTCCATTTTATATGTATTTTCTGTAAATTTTTTTTATACTCCTGTATAAGTTGGCCAAGTTATTTCTTGAATTTTGAGTGAATTTCAGGAGTGTGAGGAGCTAAGCAGAGCAGCTTTGAACCAAACTGGGGCTCAGGAAGCAACTCCCCTCCCCGTTGTGCCCTTTCCCAGGGACCAGCATGGGGACAGTGAGAAAGCCCTGGGACCTTCCTGCACTATTTTGCTTCCAGGCATCTCATTTTGTACTGGGTTTTATAGCACTGTGTTTGTATAAGGAAGGCTCTTGTCACCTTAACCTCTACACAGGTTCTGTTGCTCAGTTGAAGAAAAAAGGCTGCATCTGAACAAGTTTGTTTCTACATGGATTTAATTAGGCACCTACCAGGTGCCCAATTCTGTGCTCAATGCTGCCAGGGATATGGAAGATTTATGAGACACAGCCTTTGGCTTTCAAGGGTGCCAGCATGCCATAGAATACTGGTAAATAAACTTTAGTGTGCATGAGTCTCCTGCAGAGATCGTCAAACAGGAGCCATGCCTGGGGAGCCTGCCTGTCTAGGTCTAGAAAGAGGCGCTTGAATCTGCAGTTTCAGAGGTAAACCAGATGAATCTGGGTCAGGAAGTCCATAACTCAGACTTTGAAAAACCCTAGCAGAATGGACTTAACATTTTCATTAGTCAGAATTCTGTTCAGAGACCCACCGTGCTACTTACCAGCCAAGTGGCTGAGAGCAAGAGAATTACATTTCTCAACCTTTATTTCCACATCTATAAAATCACAATGATGCGTATATCTGGGTTTAGTGTAACAATTAAATGAGATAAAAATTAGCACAGTTCCTGGAACATTCTAGAAACACAATAAACACATTTTCTTACCCTCTTCCTCAACCATCGAGTTGGGAAATTAACATCGGCTACCTTAGGTTTCAAGTTATTTCTTATCTGCAACAATGATCATGATACTGATAATCTATGCCACACACATGGCTCTTTGTATTGCCTAAATTGCATTGTTAGTTGTCTGTCTGTTTGTGTTTTTAACTGAAGGCTCTGATAATATGTAATTGGCTCACAAAATCCAGGAGCTCTGAGATGTCACTTCAGGTCAGAAGAGTTTGTTATTGCATGAAGTATAATATAAAGACAAGATCTGGATTTGGGGTTGAAGAGTCTTAAACCAAAGATGGGAGATAAATGCTGCCTTTAAAACTCTGGAGGAGATACCCTGGAAAGATCAATAATCAACCTTGGGTGAAAAGTGAATATAGGGGAGGACCAAGGACATAAACTCTACTTCGAGGCATAGTTAGGGCAAAGCTCCTATTGAGAAAACAAAATAGTAACACAGCTTAGAGGACTATTTCCTTGGTACATTTCAGACCTGCCCCTGAAAGCTTGTTCTAGATTTAGATCTAGTCCATGGCCTTGCTGGTATTAGAGAGAAGTCTTTGCTGGCTACCAGGAGGAGCTACTGAACAGTAGGCTCTGGGACCCACAAAATGCTGCCATGCTCCAAGGGGAAGTTTATAACTTGGGGTGAAAAAAGCTAAGACCACTAGGAGGTGCAGATGGAGCTGGCTGTGGTGAGAAGGCCCTGAAAGAGGGAAGCTGGTGCCTTCAGAACATCTGAGGGTCATGCTAATGACTCTAGATCATCTTAGGACCAGTAGAAATTCAGGCATAGCTGAGGAGTGGTAATGCCATTGAGCCCGAGATGTCGAATGGGGCATCCTGACCCTGAGAAGGATTGAAGGGACTGTGGCTAATTCTCTTAGACCAAGAAAAATGCCTGAAGCCAGGAAATCCAGCCAGGCCAGATGGCTTTTGGGTTATCACACTGGCCTTTCATTCAAACTCCACACGTCCTCCGAACCCCAGCTTTCACAGGGGATGGGGAGTGAGGACTCCCTTTATGCCCATTAGGATGGGGCTCTCAGTTAATCCAGAACGGTCACCATTTGAATGCTGCTCCGTACAGCCTGACTCAATAAGTGTTTCACAGAGCATCACAGAATATTAAAAAAGGAAGGGGCCTCGGGAGTCATGTAGTTCAATCTCCTTATTTTCCTGATAGGGAAGCCAACTCAGAAATTACATGACCTTCTCAAGGTCATACAGGGTTCAGTAACAGAGCTGCACCTGGAACCCAGGCCTTCTAAGAAAGGGTGCTTCCTTGTGACGATTTATGTGAACCTGAATTCCATTGCCTCCCTGGGAGTCTGGACTGATTTGTCTGCTCAGGCCAGGTAAACCATCACTCAGCATGTAAAATACAACAGACTCTTTGCTTTTGCTCTTCACAAGCTAACCACCAGGTCTGAGAACAGCTGCTACTCACTGCTCAGGCAGATAACGATTTCATTAACTCTTTGTTGTTGGGCTTCAGCAATCCACTCATCTCATAATTATGTTAAGCTCATTCTGGTGAAAAATGCACGAGGGTTTTTGAGCAGTTCGTAGCGGGAAAATCATTGGTAGAGGTTCAACACAATTAGAGTTATGTGTCCATGAATACTTAAAAAGACACCAGTGTTTGAGATGTCAGAGCAGAAACAAACATGGTGGCCCTGACCAGTGGCCTCTTGCATTTACACACTTACCATTTTGGAGGATCCCTTGGGCAATAGCTTGGTGAGAGCAGCCTTTGAAGCTGCTTGGCTCTAAAAGATAGACACCCCTTCACTCAGCAAAGTGCCAGTCCATCGTGCAATGTGGGATGAAGGCAGTATTTCTGATCACACAGCTATGAGGAATGTGGCACCTGTATCAGACAAGGATGGAAGAGATTTCACTTTGGCTTTTTGGCCCTTTTCCTGCCCCCTAATTCCTGTCTCTGTCTCTTCCTTGAGCTTGAGGTATAAAAGGACCTGAAACTCCAGGAAAATGTTTTCATTGTGCTATCAAGTTAGGGGGACCTATTTTGGCACCATAGTCAGCAGATCAGTGGCTGGATTCAGGATTTCTCTTTAGATGGAAACCGAGGACAACGCAAATTTTTGTGCCAACAATGCTGTGTAGTAGGCCACTTAAGCCTTAGCCATTAGAGCTCATACAGCTATTTTCCCCTGATTTAGTTTTCTGAGACTCACAGAAGGAGGGTGGTCCAGATAACATCTCATTTTGAATAGATCAAACAGCACTGATATGTATGGTGTAATTTCATCTGGTCCCTCTATAGTGTTCACCCCTGTTGTAGTGTTAATTTATCTGCCAATAGTCAGATCTCCCACTTGGGGAAAGTATATGAAATAAAGGCTCTCACTTAAGATGAACACTTTATTTCTTTCTGATTTTCTTTTGGGTTTATTTCGAGCCATCAATCATAAACAGAATAATAATAATACATTGCATCGATATGCTTTTTCTTATTCAAAGTGTATTTGTACTTGTCAGGGTCTAAGTGACAGAAACCAGCAGGGTTTATTTCTTGCTGGCATTACATGGATTGGCTGGGATACCTGATCTCTGTTATCCCCCAGAACGTGTCCAGTCCCTGTGAAAGAGAGAAAGAGGAAATGGTGAAATTATGTCTAGCTCTTAGAGCTTTTACTCAGAAGTGATATGCATCCCTTCCTCTCACATTTAGTGGCCAAAAAAAGCCAGATGGCCACATATACTTTTAAAGGGTAAGAAGATACAGTCCTATGTCATTCCCAGGAGAAGAAGTAACATACAGAAAGTGCCAAAAATATATACACATTTTAAGAAAGGAAAAAACTGTATTAAAATTGTAATACTAAAAAAATACCAATAACAAAAGATAAATACAAGTCATGTGTATACATTTTTTTGGCACCCCTGGTATATTGAACAACAGTAATGACTACCAATACTTTCTTAATTGATCTAATTTTATTTCTGAATACTTACAGTACATCTGTTCTGGTTATAGCCAACAGACAATTCTAGATTTATTCTATGTCATCTAACACAATAGTTCCCAAACTTTTAGACTTCACAGATAGACAGTTCTATTAATTGCATAGGAGGTTACTTTACATAGAGTTTCCTGTCATTTATTTTTGTTAACTATTTGTCATCACCATCATTTTATAAGAGAAAGTTCAGGAATTGTAAAATTGTGAGAATTCATAAAATGTAGGAAGCATATAATCTAAAACTAGAAGCTAGTTCTTTAGATACATCTGGCTGTATGAAAACCTCTCAATATTGCCCTTATTTTTTCTATTCCTTCCTGATAGCTTTTGTGATCTTGTACTTGAGAGCCTTTGTACTGAGAGGTTATAATGCTAGCCTATAACATGGATCATGTATATAAGGTAGACACAAGGAGCTGAATTACTACATGGACCAATGAGGGATAATAGTGGAGGTGGGGTTTTCCTAGTTATGCAAGTAGAAAGTGGATTGTCAGGCAGAGGGATAAAAATGAATCACTGTTTCTCAATAGTGGTTTGGAGAAGGCTTGACTGTATGGGCCAAGCTAGAATCTAGAAGGAAAGAAGGAAAGGAGGAGTAAATAGTAACCTGGGGAAATTGTTGGAGCTTAGATTAAAAGCCTTGACCTTGGGACTTTTCAAAGCTATGTTTGAAGAAGATAACTGAAGTGTGAAGGATGCATAGCATAAGCCTCAAATCGGATGTTGTATGAAGCCAAATATCTGGACACTTGATCTTTAGAGGCCTTTGTCCCCTTGGATCTTCTACATCTGTATGGGTTAACATTAGGCTGTGGCATGTACATGGGAGAGCAGAGGAGAATGTGTTTGGGTCTTGGTGGCCTTCTTGGATCCTGAACACTCCACTTAGGAGACAGACTGTTTGTCTATTCCGATGATCAGTGAAGGAAACTGTAGAAAGAACTGTAGGAGACGGATGCTTTACTATGAGATAAAGCAGAATTTGGCTACTAATTCATTGTGGAAGGAAAAGAAAATACAGGTGCTGAAGATTAATCTGTGGTTCCTGTCTTCATATCGAAGTTGCTGACGCTTACACACAGCAAGAACATCATGATAAAGGTTCTGAGAGCATCTCATCTGGGTAGAGGGAAAAATATAATCCATCAGAGAGTTTAGTGTTATCCAATTTTGTAGTCTTTTCCCCTCTCTTAAGAAATACCCTAAACATTAAGGAGTTCCCATGAGAGCCTCCCCTTTGCACTTGAAGACCACCATAGTTCGCAGAGAACAACAATGCAGTCATTGGAAGTGATGGCTGAACATTAAGTATGCTCTTCAAAGCCCAGTTCAACAGCAGAGTAGCAATTCCAGGAAGTGTGAGTTGAGTTAGGCCAACTATCCTTTTTGAGATTATAACACAACATTTTCAGATATGTTAAGGTTTTATATGAAGGGCTAGCATACAGAAATGCAAATTAATAACTGCTGAGATTAGAACATGTGGAGAAAACATGTGTGAAAACATCTTTGCCTTAGAAAACACAACAGCAACAATTTATTTAGTGTGGCTTTTATTAGCCTTTCTGTTAAATTACCAAGATGGCCCAGAATCCCTGGCACAATGGGGTTCTGAATTCTTGTACATCTCAGTGTAATGGCAGTTTGCAAATGCTATTGGAATGAGTAAATACAAGTCTGGGCTTTGGTCTGGCTCGTTCACTGTGGGCCATTGGGGCAGTCACTTACTTCACGTCTGTAGATCTTCCCTTCCTCATGCATAAACTCAGAGAGTTAGGTTGGTTGACCTCTAAGATCTGTTCTGGTTCTCTGGTATTATTAGTTTGTAATTCACAAAATGGTACTATAAAAATGGCTCCTGGCAAGACTGTATGAATTTCCATATTGTTCCAGTAAGCAACAATGGTTGGACTTTGTGCCAATCCTAAATCCTTCCCGAATGGCCTGTGTCTTTTCTTTTCCAGTTGATTACACAGGAGTTTTTGGTGAAAATAAGAATTCCTTTTAAAAATTAAGCCTTCTGCCTCCTGTCTGATTCATTCACAGATGTTACAACCCACAGCTTGAGATATGACATTTCCTTTCATTCTGGTGAAATTGTGATGTCACAAAATTTGAACTGATGCATCTAACTGAATTAAGCAGGAGCCTGATAATTACAAATGAGAAGGCTCCCATTTACACACATATGTGTCTAGGTAATCAGCAATGATGGGAAAGGAAATGTAGGCAAGGCGCTTGGTAAAAGTTTGCCAGGCTGTGGCCCTAGGCACATGTATTTTTAGATAGAACATCCTGTTTTAGAGAATGTGGTGAATGCTTGACGCCCCAGGAGAGAAGCTTTTCAGCATTTCCTGTGCACAGCAGACCACTGCCAGCTAAATCGTAACCACTTGGTCTTTGTTCCTTGATCCCCAAATTCATGAGCCTCAGAGCTGTTAATCCATAAATTTGGAATTTCTTTTAGTGTAAACAAAGGCAATTAACTGTATTTTACAAATTGTAATAGTGATAGACCACTTATCTCCAGACTCTTTGGGATTCTTACAAGAGAGTTATATTCTGGTTCATGGATGGTAGGTCTAAGCCCCAGAAGATTGGCACTGAGAAATGTGTCCTGTGTTGGCACCAACCAGAAAATGTTAACAGTCCTGCAGCTTCATATGAAAGCACCAAAAATCACACAGGTGTTTTTTGTCTTTTGCTTTTCCTATGAACTCTTGGTGATAATTCTGAACATCCATCGTCATTAAATCATGAGCAATCTGACATATTGGTAAGGAGCTCTTCATTTTTCACCATAGCAAAGGGGGTTACTCCTTCATCTGATTGATATGGCAATTTTTAGTGTTTTATAGCAGGACAACAATCCAAAGTTAGGAAAGAGAAGTTACTCAGAATTTCACTGCTTACGTGATGTGCGGAGCCCTGCCATGGGGGAGGCAGAGAAGGTTTTGTAATTGGCGTGCCAAATTCATCTTACCCACATCTCAGGCTGAGGAAATACATATTAACTACTGTTTCCCAGGATTTACTTATTCCTCTTGACTTCACTATTTTTGAAGCTAATGCAATGTTTCCCACCTTCTTTTGAGGCATGAGACATTGAGTTGCTATTGAATATCTCCTCTTCTTTACTCTTCACCTTTGATTATCTGACAGTTCCTTGCAATTTTGCCTTTCAAAATGATCTGTTCTCTCTATCCCTTTGGCCAGCAGCCAAGAATTTATACATACACTATGGGCCTAACCCATTCAGTCATCTTTCTGCCTTCAGATTTTTCCTCATCCAATCCATTCTGCACATCATAGATTAATTTTAATAAAGGGCCACTTTATGTCATTTCTACTTTAAAATCTTCAATGGTTGCCAATTTTCTATTCGAACATGCAATTGAGTTTCAGGATCAGGGCTTTTGCACTTGCTGTTCTTCTGCCTGGAAGGCTCTCACCTCCTTCCCTCCTGCATCCCCGCCCCCCCAGTATTTTATTTTGGGTCTCTGCTGAATTGTCAGTTCTCCCAAAAGGACTTCCTTGACCATCCTATTTAAATGGTCACTGTTTATCATTTTGTAGCCTTGTATCCTGCTTTGCTTTTTATCATGGTACTTGTCATTACTGATCTTCTATGTTTATTTATTGTTCTCTGCCTCCCCTCTTGAATTTAAGCTCCAGGAGGATAAGATTTTGTCTGTTTTATTCACTGCTGTGTTCCCAGCACTGAGAACCATGACTGGCACTTGATGGTTATTCAATATAAATGTGTTGAATAAATGAAAAGACACGAGGGTTTGCATATTAACTTGCTTTAAAAATCAAGAAGTTGGAAGGCAGTTTAAGAGATGAGCCTGAACAGTTTTTCCTTTTTCTATTCCTTGCCCCTGCCACTGCTAAACCCCCACCCCCACTTTTTTTTTTTAGCTGAGCCATCCTGCTACCTGTTGACAGCTCAGCGGCAACTCAGCTTGGGCTGGGCATCGAACTGCTGTTGCTCAGAGCTCAGCTCACATTCTTGAGTGAGCTCTTAACCGACTGAGCCACTCTTATCAGCCGGCCCCTAAAACACCCTTTTTATCTTTCCTGACCAACCTCTTTCTTTCTGAAGCTCCTGGCTTTCTTTCATCAACTTTCTCTCATCAGCTTTTCATCTAATTTCCACTCTCATCTGAAATCTCATCGTTTCTCTCTAGCTTCTTAATCTCTGATCCCACACAGTAGTCTGTAACTCTGTCGCTGCGAGTACATTGATGCATCAGAGAGCAGAGCTGCTCTGGAAGTATGAGGCAGTGACACAATTAAGTAATGGATAAGAGATTTAAAAAGTCGTAACATCTTGTGAGCTATGATTAATATAGAAACTATCAAATAAGGCCAAAGAGCCTGAATTCTATAATGGCTTTAGGGAGAGAAGTCTCTGGCAAACACTAGAAAATACTGTACGTAATTTGAAATGCGCTACTCCCTTTGGATAATTCTTCCAAATCATTTATGACAAATATATCAGGAGAAGGTTGGGAGGGAAACCCTTGTGGGAACAGACCCATGGCCTCAATTGTTTTTGATGTTCCCTGACTTCTGCTTCTCTTTCCCCTCTCTCATCCATGTTTGGCTATTACAGAATTTGGAGCAAGGATAGCATCCATTACCCAGACTTTGGCTTCAGGGACTATGCTGATTCTCTAACTTGAATTCTTTTGATTTTAAATTAAGATGGCCAGAAGGATCCCTTAATGGGAGCCCTGGAAAACAAAGAATCTTGACAACAACAATAAAACAACAAAAAGAACAGGAACAAATGAGTTAAGACAGCTCTAGTGGGCATGTGGATAGACCAGTTGAGGTCTTTTTTGGGATCTTGTAGAAGAACCTATTAAGGTTTGATACCTTGCCTCTCAGGACTATGATTTCTAAACATATGGGGAGCAAGTGTCACTATCTACCCTTCCAGGTGGAACATGTGAAGAGGGACCTTACATCAAGCAGAGAGATTCAGGATCATGAGACTGATCTGTGAGTGGCTGATTTTTGAGTGTCACTAGGGAGCATCACTCAAATTGTCTCCAATCCTGGTTCTTGAGAAACATAAGGAGAGAGGCAGTACCAGAAGTGAGTTTGCATAGAGCAGCTAGAAGAACCAAGGATACAGCTTCTGTCTGTCCTAAGGCTTTGTATTAGAGGATACTGCAGTTCTGAGGCACAGAAGGATGGGATACATGTGGAGCTGATGGGATATTACACTTGAATACAGTGCATGTCGGGAGAGCAATTAGGATAAGGCAACACTGGAAATGTCAGGAAATACTAGTGCTGTAACCTAGGAGTCACGTGGTCACTCTGAGATAGGTAGAGAAGCTCTTCCAAAACTTGCTGGGAGAGAATTACAGAAGCTGGGTCCCCTCTCTCATCCCTTAGCAGTGACCTGATGATAGGGGTAGATTTATTGCTTCACTTTTATTCCTGGGGCTCATTCACATTTCCAAGTTTGTGTTGGGGAAATGAGTGTCGGACAGAGAGGTGGGATTACAGACAAGCTCAGTTTTCTAGGCATACAGGTCCCATTCCTCTTCTTTCAGTCTGTCCTGCACTTTGTCCTTCTATCCTTTGGCTCTGACAAAGAGGCCATCCTTGGGGATTAATTAAGGACTTGTTCTATGTGTCAAGCATTGTGCTCTCTGCTTTCCTAATTTACTTAATCCTTCCCAACTTTTAGGACCTAGAAATCATTATGATCCCAATTCTACTTGCCAAGTTCACCTAGATAGTAAGGTGCAGATCACAGATGTAAATTGGTCTGATTACAAAACCCAAGCATTTAATCTCTATTTTATACAGGTTTTATATTTGTTTCTTTGGTGGCTGTAAATAAGAGAACTTAGTACAGGGTTTGGCCTATTGCAGTACTCAAAAATCTTAAGGGGAATATTTTTATTATGCAAATAAGACTGGCCCACACACCTAGGACCTTAAAAGTATATTTTCATCAGCCTTCTAAGAACAGCTACAAACATGGAAGTTAGGAAAACATATGAGGTCAAACAGATAGTGGTGTGGTCTGAATTTATTTCCTAGAGTTACATAGATATTTTCCCATGTCAGTAAGTCTAGAAATTGGAGATATTGGCAAAGTTGTGTGTGGGAAATAAATTTGAATTCAGTCAAGTTAAGAAAAAGAATCTCAGGTAGCTCAGTTGGGTTAAGAACATGAGCTCTGAGCAACAGGGTTGCTGGTTCGATTCCCACACAGGCCAGTTAGCTGCGCCTGAGCTGAGCTACCACGGAGCTGCCAACAGGTGGCAGGATGGCTCAGCTCGTGAGAGCACATGCTCCTAACAACAAGGTTTCTGGTTCGACTCCCACATGGGATGGGGGGCTACACCCACCTGCAACTAAGATTGAACACGACACCTTGAGCTGAGCTGCCCTGAGCTGCTGACAGGCAGCTGGATGGCAACTGGGCTTGGAGTTGAGCTAGCTGTGCCCTCTACAACTAAGATTGAAGGACAACAACTTGGTTGTTCCCCTTCCCCAATAAAATCTTTAAAAAACCAAAAACTCCTATGTAAGCTAGCCTTCAGCCATGCAGGCTTTCTCCAGGCACTGACAGTCATATTCCTTCCATGCCTACCTCCCTTTGCTCTCCTGTAACACCTTCAGGACCCCTGGCTTTTCTCTCCTTCCTGCCTTCATTCCTGCTAGTCATCTTATTATCTTAAACCACAAGCCTAAGGCCAGATAGGGAAGGCAAGAGTTATCTCTCCCACTCAAGGCCTTTGGGAAGAAGATGTTTTGCTTTCAGCAGTCATCTCTTCGATATAAAAGGTCAAAGTTTATGTAAGACTTGCTTGATTTTCAGCATCTGAGTCCACTTAACCCTTCTTCCCAAGTGAGATCAATTGTGAAGGTCGCAAGGTACCTTGTTTTCACCTCAACCTCTCAGGGCTGCTCCAAAGTCAGTTAGAGCCACCAAAGGCAATTACCTCTTAAACAGCATAGCTTCCCTGAGTTCCTGGAGTCTGTGGGAGCATATGGGGGAGGAGGGTGGGTGCTCAGGTGGGAGTGGATGCTGTGCCAGTTTCTACCCTTCCTTAGTCACCTATTCTGCCTGGGGGATTGGTTTGAATATGCAAGAAGGGATTATTACATTCTGTTCCCTCAGGCAGGGCCAGCAACTCCCCAGCCCCTCGAGTTTTAGATTCCCTGGCTGTTCTCAGAGCAATTATAAGTAAACACCCAGTGCTCCTGCGCTAATAAATTACACAGTGCTTACCTAATTAATAAAGAGACAGTGCCTTGCCAAATTATAATCATGAGGTATCAACCACTTAGACAATCCACTCTTAAACAATAGCAAGTGGAACTCAGTGGGCGTAGTAGGGGGGCATGTCACAGGACCACAAGCAGGTGCACGGAGGCCGGCGGGGGTGACAGATGCCAGGTGCTGATGTTTCTAGCTGTGGCCTGGGAGTGAATGACTCTGAGCCTTTCCCAGGATCAGTGTTTTGGACAATCTTGGGCAAATCATTTAGGCATGTCAGGTCAGGAAGAATCGACCTCACCTTTCTGAGATGGTTCTCTTAAATACTGATAATTTTCCTTTTGGTCTTGCTGGGCAAGACTCATGACATACCATGCATGATACATGGAACAGAAGAGTGGCAAGTAATTATGGGGACATGAAGCTATCTCCTTAAACTGTTTTCCCTGACAATTCCTGGTGACTTGCCAAGGTAGCCTTAGATAACCCTGTACAAATCTGGCTTTGTTGTGGAGCCCTCTCACTGATGCATCATGGGTAATAGCAACCTTGGAGCGTCCTGTTTTCTTGAAACATCCAGTGGCTGTCCTTTAGTCTAGGAAAAAAAAGGCTGTGAAGGCGTTTGATTTTGACATTTCTGTGTTGAGACTCAGTAATGACATCCATAAACCACAAAATGGACTCTGGAGGCTGCTTGCCCTGGAAGGCAGTTATCCAAACACTTACGCATTCAGAAGCCAGACTCCATTGTACATCCCTGCAAATGAGGAAAAGCGAGGTACCACTACTTGTAAGAATGGAGTTGTTCAATGGTTACCTTAAGGGCGAGAGGCAAGAAATATATTGTGTGTCTCTTTCCTTGTAGGCTACTTCCTTCTCTGTGTATTATTTTCTCTTTCTGACATCCCCTGCTGACCTGCATTTGCCTTGTAACCCTCAGTGTGCACTTAGTAGTTTATGTTGGATCTTAAGGAATTCTCAAGGGCATGCTGTCATCACAAGGAACCCCCTAGGACATACTCTATCCATAACCAGACCTCCCATGAATGATCTAGAATGTCAGATCATACCCCATGCTAGGGGTGACATGAGGAAGCTGATATCTGCTGGAACTGAGCTGGGACTCCCAGGATCTGTGACCAGCTACATACTTCTACCAGAGTTTCAGGGGAACAGACACCTACCTTGTGGCTACTCCAAGGAAATCACAGTCTCCTGGAGTGAGGCTGGATCACTCAGAACCACAAGGACTCCCTTCGCTTGGTGTTGGCTGGTCTAAGGTATAGGTAAGAAATAGTACACTTCAAGAGTAAACCTCAAAATGTAAGCAAGGCAAGCCCTAGGGAAAGTGTGTTAAGGCAAGAAGGGGACTGGGGATGGTCTCCCCACTGCTTAGAACAGAGCTTACCTAAGGGTTGAATTGTGTCCCCTACAAATTCATATGTTTATGCCCTAACCCCACAGTACCCACATGCTTGACCTTATTTGAAAATAGGGTCCTTGCAGATGGAATTAGTAAAGATGAGGTTATTGGGGTGGGCCCTAGTCCAATTTGATGAAATTTGGACACAGATTCATGGGGAGGGTGTCATGTGACGATAAAGGTAGAGATCAGAGTGATGTTTTTACAATCTAAGGAGCACCACAGGTTGCCAGCAAGCCACCTGGAAGTTGGGGGGAAACAAGGAACAGGTTCTCCCTCACAGCCCTCAGAAAGAACCAACCCTGCTGACTTCCAGCCTCCAAAACTGTGAGACAACAAATTTCTGTTGTTGAAACCACCCAAGTTGTGGTAGCTTGTTACCACAGCCCTAGCAAAGTAACACAGGCACCGATGCCCAACCTTCTGGAAAACTGGGACAATAAAGACCCCCTTCCCCTGAGTTGTTGTGAGGGATAAAGTCAAGTACTTAATAGGGTTCATGACACGCATTTGAAGCTGACTACATTCTGGCTATTGTTATTACATAATGATTATACCTATCATTATGTCTGCTTGAAGAGTCTCTTCCTATTCACCCTTCTGTGGTTCTCAACACACTCAGTATATTAGGTTCTGATGTTGGCTGAAAGCTAACTCCCTCAACTGTGCAGGTGGATTCACTGGTTTATGAACCCACGTTTTAATTTCAGTGCTGAGGTAAGGAGATCCAAGCCTGCCATTGTGCCGGTGGAGAAAGGCAGGGATGTAATACGATGTCACACACTTCCGCTGGGCCCTGGCATGAGAGCCGCTGCCTCCCATAACTTAATCCTTAAAGCTACTTATGGAAGGCTTTTGTTGAAACAGACAGGGTTTCTTTCCCCAATTAAATTACCATACGTTAAAAAGGTTTCATTATGGCGTGATTCTATTATTGAAATAGGCAGCAGATAAGCGGTGTGGGCTGCCTGGCTGCAAGCCTGCGCGTTACCGAGACCAGCGTTCTTTCAGTAGGTGGAAAAATATTAACCTTCAGATAGTTCTAAAAGAACAGGTTCTCAAGAATATGTAAAGGGTAAGTTGTGCTGCACAACTTGTTCAAAATGAAAGGTAACCACTGAGAAGGCTGATCTTATTAATTTGTATACCATGCTGTTGGCTGCTCGAAATTTCACTCTGTTGATGGAGAGAGAGAGGCCAACTCTGAGTAGAGCTCTGAGCTGTGGGGATTAGGGAGGTTTTGATGCTTTCCTAACTCTGGAATGATAGCTGGTCCAGATCTGTCCACGCTATCAGCCTCCATCAGCCAGCCTCCCTATCTCGAATAAAGCATTTATCTTTCAAAAGACGCTTGGATTCCAATGAAACTCAGTGGACCCAAACAAATGAAATGCCTTCTCAGGGGCTTGTCATAATTCTCCGCGTGCAACCCTTTTATGGTTGGCAGGAGCTGTTTTTGTGGACTTTGGGTTGCCAATTTGAGATAGACGTAGAGATACTTAAATAAATACTGACCCAAATTTAAAGTATGATTTTCTGAAATCAGTGGCTTTGCTTGACAAAACTGATCTTCCTTTGTGTGTTTTTATTTTGAGGTTTTGTCTACATCAACCCACTGGAAAAAAAAACAAAAAACCTTTCTAAGTTTTCAAATATGGTTTTATTTTGCACTTGCTAGTTGAAAAAGTAGCTGTTGGGAATAATAACTAAAATAAAATTATATTAGACAAATGGTTGTTTGCAACCAATGTGCCGCGGGAAATAATCAATAGCTCCACTGTTGGAAAATCAAATATGTTGACATTAATATTACTATTCTTTTCCTCTTTCCACTAGCATTTTAGATTGTATCTCAAAAACATTTATTGTTCAAGGTTAGCAATCTTATTTCCGATGTGTGTTAGCAATTCAGCGTTCATATTTTATAAGCTGCTAATTGTTGTCTTCTGCACATGTTATATAAATTTCATTAGAGTTTCTGTTTGTTTGCATATGCATGTATCATTTCTTTCCAGTAATAAGAGGTCAGTGTATTTTAATGTATTAATCTGTTGCTGTTTGCATAGGTATATTTTTCTCTGCTCACTAATAGGCTGTCATTGGATGTTTGCATATGTATATATTTTATGGTGAGGTATGCTATTACAATGTACACATTTTATTTTCTAAACATAATTTATTTTTATGCACCTAATGTATAAAAAATTACTCATGGAACAAACAACCAAAAGACACTAGTGCATATCCGGCTGACCTACTATAGTACTTGGCCATAACTGTTGGCAACATTAGTCTCCCTCATGAGGATTCCCTCCAAAATGACTCCTAGTCATTTCTGCTGTGGGATTCAGCATTTTCTTTAATCATGGCAATGCTGTCACATATTTGTCTGCCTGTGCTTGGCACACTCTCTATCAGTGAGGTGTTTACCTATTTGAAAAAGGTTCATCAACTCAGATTTCTTCGATCCAGAGGTGAGAGCTTTTCAATGTAAATTAGACTTGTGTTTCAGGTACATAAAATCTGGTGACAAATGAAAATCTTCTTGTGCTCTCTCATCCCTTCCCAGGCTTCCCATCCTCCAGCTTTGCCCCCCAGAGATAACCACCTCCAACCACTTCCCCACAACTCTGGGCAGAACTACTAATAGTCATGGTGTGGCAACCCCCAGCTCTCGGAAGAAGCTGAACAAGCCACTGGGGAGGACTGAGGCCGACAGGCCCACTGTTTTCTGTGTTTATTAATAATGCTCCTGGCTATCCTTGTTCTTCAGGTGGTTATCTGTATCACTCTGAATAGTATGCTTTTAGACCACAATTTACTGATTTCAGGCAGCATCAATTGCCGCCCTGTTGTGAAAGATGAGGAATATAGCATGGCTACACAAGCTGGTGCCTTTCTCTCTTTTTACTTCTATCAGTTTATCACTTATTATTTTTAGATCTTCTACTGGCTATTTTTATGATTTCAAGAAATAACTTAAACTTCCATTTCTTGATATAAGCAAGTGTCTCTTGACTCCTTATTACATATGATAAGATTTATGGTTTTCTTTTCCCAACTTCTATCAGCTAGACCATTATTTTTACATTATATAGTTATAACATCTCAAATTTATGAGGCTGTATTTAAGTGTGGGACTTTTGTTGTTGTTGTTTTTAGAAAGGTCAGTGGGTTCTTTCAAACTAGACATTTTTTGGCATTGGAAAATTTTATTTTTATTTTCTGAAAATTATTATCTATCTTCCATTTTTTCTAGTTTCTCATTCTGGAATATTGACTAGATGAATATTGAATATTCTGGAGTGAAGTTTGTTTTGTAATTTTGCACTGTGTCTTGGGAGATTGCTTCACCATTATCTTCTATGTCTTCCTCTGAATTTTTCATTCTAATGATCAAAATTTTCATTTCAAGTTCTCAGGTTTCTGTTGTTTGTAGTATCCATTTTTAATTTATGGTTGAATTATCTTTTAAAATCTCCCTGATATATTACAACTGATCTTTTCTGTCCTAAATTATCTCTGTTTCCTCTGGGATCATCTTTCTAGCTTGCTTGCCTTCACCTTTTTCTACCATGCCTCGAGTTCCGGGGCTGTTAAAATAGATGCCTTCAGTAGTAGGTAGCTGGCAAGGGCTTCCTCCGGCATTGTGTGGGTGTGTTTCCCCAAAAGGACTGTTCTTACAAAGATGTGTTTGCAAATTCAGTGTCTGTGGACCAGGCATGATGGCCTTAGCCCTCTCCAAATGGCTTATGCAGGTCATCAGAAAACTGGTCTGCTTCCTGCTGGTGACTGACACCCCTGCTGTCAGTCTCCCTGCACCGCATTGTGGGGAGACAAGTTTGCTTTACAGATTGTAATTTTTCTGATCGATGTACCAGTCCCTCTCGTGCTTGCAGAGTCCAGGCTTCTCCCTGATTCTGTCACGAAGAGTGGTGGCTTCTCCCTTCCACCGTTGCCCCCTCCTAGGCCATCTTCTGCTCAGCTTAAGCTTCGACATGATTCTGCTTCTTTCTATCTTTCAGAAATTCAGCAATGTCCCCTAATGAACATCACCTTCCTGTTCCCAATGCTCTTTTGAATCAATTTTTCTCTTGTGGAACATGTGTGCTATTTCATTATGATTTTTTGTTTTGTGTCTTGAGACTATGGAGTACAGGTGTGCACTCAGTCTACCCTCAGGAGTCTCCTGTGAGGCAGATGTAATTTATCACCATCACAGGATGGAGCCCTTGGGGACACTGGCTTTGGTACAATTTTCTCCTTCTCCTTTCAGAAGGGAACAGCATCAAAGCCCAGACCTACTTCTAGGAATATATCTAAAATGAGAAATGTACACTTCTGTTATGGAAAATGTGAACACATACAAAAGTAGAGAGAATAGTAAGATGAGCCGCCCTTTGGTCATTAACCAGCTTCAACAAATATCTCCTGAGCAATCTAGCTTTCTCTTCACCTCTGTCCGCTGTAGTCCCCCCATGGAATTACTTTCAAGGAAATCTTAAACATCACAGAAGAATAAAAACAAGCGATATGGGAATATATTTTCCAGCCAGGCTTCAGAGCCTACTTTTGCTCCTCCTGTTTGCTGCCTTCTATTAGGCGAGTGACCTCAGGTGACCCCTGCTGTCTGGGCTGCTCCCCTTGACCTATACAGACATAAGCAATAGCATGAATAGCTGAGAATGGATTTTTTTTCCCAATTCTAATTTATTTACTTTTAATGAAAGGGTGAGTTATTCAGTTCATATTTGTAAATACCAAAAGCAGTTGTGTAGAGTATAATAGCTTTAAAATGATACATACAGCTGCTTCTCATACACTGGCGGTACAGCTGTTGTTTTCCTCTGGATTTCTCGTGCTATGTAGGCTTTTTCTCTACTTGTTGGAAGCACTCATGATAGCGCCTAGAACAAAACAGGAACTCAGTTACTGACCTGGATGGACTATTAAACAGTTCCAAATAGATATTGTTTCAGAATTTTAAATGTGCTTTAACCACAAAGCCATCTTCTTTGAATGAATAGAAAGATCCAGGAGTATAGACGCCAGTGTGTGTTGAAGGCTCCTAGGGCAAATGCATTAGAGATTCCTATAAGAAGCCCAGTTTGGCCCTGGTAGAAAATATTTCTGAATGCAACTCGCATTATTCTTTGTGTCCACCCTAGAGGAAGAATTCTATCAAAAGGTAAAAAAGAACTTGCAATGACGTTTAGTGTCAGATGTGCCTCAGTATTATCATCTTTCCTTAAAGTTTCGATTGTCATGTCTGTATGAATAATTCCCATATATCTCTCTTTTCAGCTCACATGGGTTAACCAAATTGCGGGCTTTTTATCTACTTATTGGAAGCACCTACCAAAAAGGAACTTTGATATTGATCTTGATAGACTATTAGACGTTTCCTGATAGATATTCTATCAGAATTTTAAATTTGTTTAACCTCAAAGCCATCATCTTCTGGTTCCACAGGTTGCTAGTGACACCACTGGTAACCTTGTCTGAGCAGATACTAACTGTCACTCATTCTGGTCCTTCATTTGTCACATCCAGTCACCCACCCAGGCCTGTGCCTTCTTTCATAGCATTTTCTCCCACATGTACTTTTCTTTTCTTTTTAAAAGCTTTATTGGGGAACAGCGCATTTTCCAGGACCCATCAGCCCCAAGTCAAGTAGGTGTCTTCAATCTAGTTGTAGAGGGTGCAGCTCAGCTCCAAGTGCAGTCACCATTTTCAACCCTTGCAGTCTTCAGGTCACTTATCTCAACTCAATCACTTTGTTTGTTTCTCTTCTTTCTTGCCTGCCACGCCTACTGGAAATAAGCCCCATATGGCTTATTTCGTCTGCTAATGTATCCATTCATCCACAATGCCTAACATGATGTTTGAGATGGAGGAGGCAACAGATAAAAATATATTAAATGAATGAGTGAATGAATATTCTTCACTCTGTAATTCTACACTGAACAATCTCAATTATTCACTATATCCTCAATTACAAAACGGCACTTACTACTGCCTCACTTTGGCTCTTCTCTCTCTTTGGAATGTTCCTATCCTTCTCATCTCCACCTTCCAGGCCCACCTCAAAGTCGATATTTCACCTATTGCTTCCCCTATCCTGTCCTTGAAGGGTTCCTGGTACTTCATTTGGACAATCTTAGCATATATTGCACCCTGTTTTATGCTGTAGTTGTTTATGCAGGTATCTTGGCTTTCTGTAAGTTGTCAGTGCCTAGAGATTGTGAAGCATGTGTCCCATATTTTGGAAGCATGATTCCCATTTTTTTTGTATCTTCCACAATTGTGGTACCCTCTAAGGATGTCAGAATTGCTCACATTTGCTTTCGTTGGTAAATGAGAAGTTGAGATCTATAAATATTTTACCCTTTTCTTTTCCACTTACTCTCCAAATCCCAAATATGTTCTTTATAATGTCAATCACTGACTGACCATTGAGTTTTCTTCTATTTTCTGTGCATTATATATTTATGATGTGGTGAAACTCATCACTGGCATTGGGATTTGCTGACCCAACATGATGTGTTTTTAGACTCAAACTCTTGCAATTGACTCTTGGGTTTCTGTTCACTCATTATTAATCTGGATAGATACAAGCTACTGAAACCAAGCTCCAGCTCCAAGAGTAAAACTATAGAACAGCTTCTAAATTTCATGCCCCTAATTTGAAATTTCATTAGTGTCTCTAAGTTGTAAAACATGGTAATTCAGGAGCCAGCTCAGCTACTTGTTAACACTAAAGTTTTGGCCAAATCATTTTGCCTCTCTCTGACTCAGCTTCCTCACCGGTGAAATGGGGATAATAATAATAAGGCCTAATTCATAGGTTTGTTGTGAGGATTAAACGACTTAATATAAAGAAATGTATTGTGTCTGGTATGGTGAAAGCAAGCAGACAGTAAAAGTTTGCTTTATTGAGGGAGAATCACTGGAAAGAAGCTCATTTAGGGAGCTTATCCAGTCCTGGGCAAGGACCTCATACCTTTGAGTTAGATGAGAGGGGCCATCATGACCTCTCTGATTGGAGCCTTCCTTTCTCCTTTCAATAGCTTTGGGAAAAGCTTCAACTCTTAATCTGACGTGGGAGAACCTATGTGATGTGGCCTCTATTTATATTCCTGTCTAACCATCTTGAATTTCTTTTGTGTTCTCTAAAATGCTTTAGTTTCTCTCATCTCTGGGTTTTAGTATAAGCTGTTTCTTATGTGAGCAATACCTTTCTAACTTTAGTGTCAGTTCTTCAGGAATATCTTCTTTGATAACCACTTGCCACATCCCTAACATTAGGTGTATTTCCTATGAATTGTGATAGCCAAAGAGAACATTAAAGATATTTAATTATCATTGTAGCATCTATATGATCAATAAGACCCTACAATAGTCATAGTTCTGGAGTGAGGTCTTAGGAGGTCCTGGCATTTAGTTGCTTTAGTTACTGGGGTGTCAAGTACCCTTGAGCATTGAAGAGAGACTGGGGGAGCCAGGTTGATGTAAGGAGACCTTCTGGGGGCTCAAAGTAGCAACTATATACTAGATGGTACAGAAGTAGTGAACTGGGTTAACAGCTGGGTTCCATGGCAGTTCTTAATACGTGAAGATCAGTCTTGCCTATGGCCCATCATACTTCCTCTATCAAAACACTTACTATACTAATTCTGTCTATTGTCTTGGACATCAGTCAACCTTTGAGTCCTAATCCATATAGCCTTTTAATGATTGTCTTAGGTTGGTTTCCCCTGAAAGTGCAGTCAGAGCCAAGGGCTTGATGCAGGTAGTTTCTTTGGGAATTGACCCCAGGAGAAAGAAGTAAATGAGTGGGGAGAGTGAGAGAAGAAAGAAGAAAAGCCCATGCTAAGGGTTCATTTTCTAAATCACTGCTATAGGAAGGGGGGGCTTAATTATGACTTGGGAGCAAATGTAATTCCTCTCAAAATTGTCCCCTCAAGGAGGGGAGGCTGGAACATTTATCTCTGGGCTCATATCCTCCTTGGTTTGAGGAGGTATTCACTCCCCTGCACTTCTGGATTGCATGTATATGTGGACAGAGTATGCTTGGCAGCATTGGAAATGGTCCTGGGGCAGTAAAGAGAAAGATACCAGGGCATGCATGAGGTAGGAGCATCAGTGGAGTGGGTGACTACGTGCATGGAACTGTCCATGGTGGCTGCAGCTGAAATTCGAGGTGGCAAGAAGAAATTTGATATGAGGCACCAGAGGTAATTGTCATAATGATACACTCATACTATGAACCCTAGCTTTCTTTCATGAAATTAAAAAAGAATCTTGCTAAGTTCCGTGCTTTTCACATTCTTCTCCAACTTTTTCTCAGTAGCTTCTCATCTACATATACTCAGAGATTTAACAAATAAATATTGAGTATCTAATACATGTGACATTTTATTGATAGTTCCTGTGATACAGCAATGATAAGACCCTGTTTGTGTCCTTCATAGAGCTTCAAAACAAAAGGTCCTGACCCAATGTTATATAAATGGCTTGGGGGCATTGCATATGGTTGAGGCTTGAAATTGTGGTTTAATAGAACATTGAACAGAATGATGGAGACCAGGGGTTCTTAACCCAGCTCTGAACCCTGATCTTTCTTACCCATTGTATACCTAGGTTTCCTCACATCTTAAATGGAAATTATGTGACCTATCTTTTTTTACTTTAGCACCATGTTGAGAGGACAAAAGGAGGTCATGTCCAGGTAAGTAACATATTAAATACAAGTTTAAAGTAACACTGTCAACATACTTTTTTGAAAAGGTGAGTAAACAGATGAAATACAAAAACAACCGAAATGTATTACAGTATCTAAAAATCCCTCTCCCTCCCCCCAATTTTGAGACTTCTAGGGTAAGATTTTTAAAGTGCATGTTAATCTTGAACTACAAAACAGGAAGTCCAGCTCAGGTTTATTGTGATGTAAATCCCACCCGCCCCCCACCCCCAGACCAGGCTCTTCCCTAGGAGAAGAGAAGACAACCTACCTAGCCTCTGTGTGTGTGGGCTGGGCACATCACAGGAGTGAGCTCCAGGCAAAGTCCCACGTGGAAGCATCTTGTCTTTGGTCCCTACATTCCCCTTATGATGCCCTTGGGCCTGTAGGTGGTTCTTTTCCTTTTGTCTTTCTCACCACTCAGTGCTCAATGGATGTAAGACTTTTCACCCCCTATCTTGCCATCACTACACCTTCTGCATCCCGTGTCTTCACAGTCTGCTATGACTCAGGCTCATATATTTAAAATATCATCCCTGTTATGTTATCAATGAAGGATACTGATATTTATGAGAACTTTGTATCTAAACTCAAATAGTAATTCCAAGGCTGAGAATGTCAGGCAACAGCATTCAGGGAGAGATGAACTTGGAGGACAGAGTGAAGATTATGCTACTTCTCAAGTCACAGCACATATTGTACCTTTTTACAGGACTTACCTTGCTTACATCATAATGTCCAGCAACTTGTGGCATAATTTGACTCCATGGGGAGGCAAAATTTCCACCATAGTCTTTATTCTCATGTGTCTACAGTAAGACAATGACCTTTCCAGGTGTTAACATGGGGTATTAGCAAAAGTAAGGAGAGTAGAGGAGAGTAAAAGTCACCTGAAACCAACATTTTACTTAAGAGTTCTCTTGGTTTCTAGGTAAGTGGAGGTAGTCGCAATAACAGCACCTTTTTTTTTTTTTTTTTCCCTCCGACTCTACTATTGGCTCTGGATTTCCAGCCTACTGACAACAGTCTTTGGAAAGGAATAATGAATGGTAATTCTGACCTCAAATATTGACAATGCCATCCCTGGCTCAGACTCATTTGTTTAGTTTTCAAAAATGATTTCTCTTTTTAAAGGGATTCCCAAACTGAATAATCTATTTCATCTATTATAATGCACATTTCCATTATAATTACCATTCTTCAAGTGCCTTTTGCACACATGTATAGCACAGGTTTCCACCTTTGTTAAAAACCATTGCGAAGACAGAGACAACCTCAAATACCTTCCCATATGTTTAAGTTCTGGTTAAACCATTTTGCTGTAGGAAGCGTTAACTTTCAGGGTCTGAAACTACATTCAAGTGCAATTGGGTTTGGCCTTCAACAAGAGAGTGAAAAGTACAGCATGAACAGAATTTATTTGCTTTTGTGTTTTAGGACTCTACCACTGGCTCAAACTTTGAGTTGAATGTCACAATTTTTTTTTTTTTCTAGACAAGGGCACATTTCTTAAAACTATGTTTTATGATTTTATAATTTCGTATTTCCAATGAGGAACAAAACCTTAGGCAAAACACCAGCAGCTCTTAAAACCTTTTGACATTTATATTATAAAATAAGCTTAAAATCCAAAAGATATAGAATCTAACATATTACTAGGTACAAAATTGTCCACTCAAAATGTGATTGATTGATGCCAAATGATTAGTAGGGAAACTAGAGTCAGGTTAGGTGAAATTGCCATGACCCCTGTGGGTTTGTATATAATAGAATGCTGTTAAGTCTAGGATGGAGAACTCTATTTCTTTCTTGTGGAAATTTATTTAAATAAACTCTTATGAAAGCAGGGGCTGTATGTTTTTTTTCTGTTCTTCTAACTAGCTTTGCTTCGGTTGGACTTAGCTATCAGTAGAGACCAATGACCAGGCAGCCATTTTTTCATTGTTTCCTATTTTGCTCCAACTTCTATACCTTTGCATGCCAAGTCAAACCACTTTGATCATGTTTACAACTTAATTTTTTAAGAGCAGAATTCAACCTTACTCTTAGATAATTAACTCAGATGATTGTTCTCTTATCACAATGAAACTGAGATCAACAATGAAACAGATTTTGAAAATAAAGCAGCATTTTTTAACACATGTTTTCTTGAACCCTAGGCACATTATTTGAATTAAGATTTGTGATCAAATATGTGTGGTATGTCCTATATTCATTGCTGCTCATGTGTGGTCTGTGAACTGACACCAGTCCATAACCTGTTTCCTGTCTGTGATGTGATGCATACTCAAACTGGAGACTTGAGTAGAAATCTAATATAATTTCACATCTTTTAAATCTAATAATAAAAATTGATTGTATTTAGTATATATTTGTTGTTTTTACTTCAGTTTTCTAATAAATTACTTTTGTTATTATTTAGTAAACTAATGCTATTCTATGAACTGGGAAAAACCCAAAAACTAATTCTTCACCACAGGTAGGTAAAGAAAGACCAATATAAAAATTCGTCCTCCCTTTGAGATTTACAATATATAATATGTAGTAAATTAAAGGCTCTGAGAAGTCATGCAGTGAAGAGACCCATTAAATTCAATGTTTCCAATACTTACTAAGCCTTAGAATTTTTTTCTTTTAGGTTACTTCTATTAATATTTTATGTAATTAATGTTCCATGGAACATATTTTGGGAAATGTTGAATTATGATGAGCAATGTCTATGAAGCACTTTATATTTTTAAAAGCACAGGGATGTATTATCCAAGATGTACTAGCAATGGGGTCAGCAGGCAAATACCACACACTAGTATGATGTCATCCTATGTTCAGAAATGTATGTTTAAGCTGTTTGGCTAGGACATGAAAACCAGTAGTACCTATTTACGTACTTTTCAGGTTTTTGAGAAAGATAACCCACGTAAGGGAAAACTAATTTTACTTTACATAAGGAATAAAAGTGAAAATGATGGCAGAGGGAGATTTGGACTGTTTATTCACATGAAAAACAGAAGGACACGGAACCCAGTTTCCATGCATGCCATGTTGGAGCCAGCGATCGTGCTATGAATTCTTGTCATGTTCACACCTGTGTCTTTAACTGTGTACAATTTGGGTGATATTTAGAAAACCTGAAAGTAGAGTCTGGAGATTCGGTTTATACAAACAGAAGGCTGATCACTGACGTTCGGAATTAAGCTGAACGAGAAATCCAACTTCTTGCATTCCCAATGACATAGGGGATCACACTATCTTACCCAAGTGACAATCCAAACACAGTCAAATTGAAACTGCATCAAAGAGAAACAGAAACATAGATGATTTGATCAAGTGAGGAATTTACAGGTAAAGGTGCACAGGGATGGCAGTGTGTGGAGATATTTCCTGGGGACCACAGGGTGATGGCTCGCCCAACAGGGCGGTGTGTTCATGCAGAATTCTCTGGGGTCTTGGGGTTGGGAACCTGGTCTTATTAGTGCTTGGCAAATGACAGGTGTTAGGATGCTAATTTGTGATATGAAAGCTCACAGCAGCCCTAAAGATTAAAATCAGATAATTGGGGGAACATGGTGAAGAGTACACATTCTAAATGCAGGTTTTCTACGTTCGAATCCTGGCTTCCCCACTAACTAGTTGTATGAGCTTGGATAAGTGACTAAGCTCTCAGTGCCTGTGGAGGGCACTGAACGAGATAATAGATGTACAGTGCTTAGAATGTTGTCTGACGTGCAGTAAGCAATGACTCATGGTTAGCTGTTATAATTTACATTGATAAATGAAATGTCAAGTGGACTGTGTATTCAAATTGGGTTGATTAGCTTACCTCACCTTGTAGGCAGACTACGCAGCAAGGCACATTATCAACAGCTACTTACTGATCATGACACCAGAAGGAGTAACTTCTGTCTGCATGCTTTATAGCACGAGGCAATGAGCACATGGCCCATCTCAGAGCCCTGAGAATCAGGGAAGAGAGGCAGTTCCTGGCAGGTTCATGGACGCTACTGGCTAACAGCTTCCAGTAGGTAATGTTGCTGTCCTGAGAGGTAATCTGCTTCCTCACGGTGACTCTGTTTGCCTATGTTCTGACCCCCCACTTGCTGATTTTAGAGTGCAGCTCTAAGAGGACAGCCTCATTTGCATGACCACAGAGGTCATCTTACTGCTGTCGCACCATATTCACATCTCCTATGAGATACGCATGTAACCAGACTCACAGTGGATCTCTAACAGTGAAGATGGAGAGTTCTATTAGCAAACCTACCTCTACCTAAAAGAATCACTCATTTTGAAGATTGGTAGAAGCAAACTCACAATTTCAGAAATGATTTATGAATTACACTGAAATTTCTACTGTTTCCTATTGAATTGAAGTCTTAGGATTTATCCAAATGATCAAGTGTCTGCTTTATCAGTTTGGTCAAATGTCCAAAGAAATGCTGATGGAGCTTAGAGAAAAGCATGCCCACCAAGCAAGGACTCTCAGAACACTCCTGCAAAGTATGACTGTTTTGCCACACTCTTTCTGGACTTATGACCATAGATTCTCTTTTTATGCCGGAGCCCCCATAAGTGATGTGATCCTGTGGTGACAGGAGAGTTGTGCATAACTTTCCTCACCCATGGTTCAGCCTATTAAATCCCAGTATTTTTATGATCTTGTTAAATAATGTTGAATGGCTACAACTAAGTTTGCCCTTTTTATGAATAAGGTGTATTCAGTTGTTTTTGGACTGCTTTTGCTTTACAGTTAAAAGTGATAGTCCATGCTTGGCTGCAATTTAGTAGTGAAAAATCAGGAGCTTAATTCTTGTATGAATCATTGTAGAGACAAATATTAAGAAGGGTGATTATTCCTATTTTTTATTATCTCCATTTAACATGGCAGGTAGTTTTTGTGCATCATTCATTTCCCCTGAATTCCAAGATTAGATATATGAAAATAAACTTTTTTTAAAAATAATTTTTATTTTTTTCAATTACAGTTGACATACAATATTATGTTGGTTTCACATGTACAACACAGTCATCAGATATCCACATAACTCACAAAGTGACCACCCTGATAAATCCAACACCAATCTGACATCATACATAGTTATTACAGTATTATTGACTGTATTCCTTATGCTATACCCTACATCCCCATCATTACTATGTAAGAACCAATATGTACTTCTTGGTTCCCCTTTTTCACCCATCCCCCACAACCTCCATCCCACCTGGCAGCCATCAAAATGTTTTCTATATCTGTGGGTTTGTTTCTATTTTGTTTGTTCATTTATTTTGTTCTTTAGATTGCACATGTAAGTGAAATCATATGGCATTTGTCTTCCTCTGATTTACTCAGCATAATACCCTCTAGGTCCACCCATGTTGTGGCAGAAGGCAAGGTTTCATTCTTTTTATGGTGAATATTCCATTGTATATGTGTACCACCGCTTTTCCATCTATCCATCCATCCACTGATGGACACTCAGGCTACCTCCACATCTTGGCCATTGTAAACAATGCTGCAATGAACATATGGAGGCACATGTCCCCCTGAAGTACTATTTTGGGTTTCCTTGGACAAATTCCCTAAAATGAGATTACTGGATCCTTCTTTGTCTCTTGTTATAGCCTATTGTAAAGTCTATTTTGTCTGGTATAAGTATTGCTACCCCAACATTTAAAATTTTATTTTTTCATTTCCATTTTCATCAAATATCTTTTTCCATTCCTTTACTTTTAGTCTGTGTGTGTCTTTTGATCTGAAGTGAGTCTCTTGTAGGCAGCATATGTAAGGGTCTTGTTTTCTTATCCATTTAGTCACCCTGTCTTTTGATTTGATCATTTAATCCATTTACATTTGAAATAATTTTGATAGATATATAGTTATTTTCATTTTCTTCTTCTTTTTTTTTTTCTTGAAGAAGTTCCTGTAACATTTCTTGTAATACTGGTTTAGTGGTGTTGAACTCCTTTAGCTTCTTCTTGTTTGGGAAGCTCTTTGCCTGTCTTTTCATTCCAAATGAGAGCTTTGCTGAGTAGATTAGTTGTTGGTTATAGGTTCTTCCTTTTCATCACTTGAATATTTTGTGCCAGTCCTTTATGGCCTGCAAAGTTTCTGTTGAGACATCAGCTGACAGCCTTATGGGAGATCCCTTGTAAGTAATTAAATATTTTCCTCTTGCTGCTTTTAAGATTCTCTCTTTGTCTTTAACCTTTGGCATTTTAATTACAATGTTTCTTGATGTTGGCTTTTGTTTCATCTTGTTTGGGACTCCGTGTTTTTTTGGGCTTGTGTGTCTATTTCCTTCACCATGTTAGGGAAGTTTTCCATTATTTCTTCAAATAGGTTTTCAATTCCTTGCTTTCTCTTCTCCTTCTGCTACTCCTATGATGCAACTGTTAGTACATTTGATGTTGTCCTAGGAGCCCCTTAAACTTGAATCATTTCTTATAGATTGTTTTTTTCTTTTTGCTGTTCTGATTGGGTATTTTCTGCTCCCTTATCTTCCAAATTGCTGATCAGTATTCTGCTTCATCTCATCTGCTGTTGATTCATTTTAATGTATTCTTCATTTCAGTTATTGTATTCTTCATTTCTGACTGGATCATTTTTATGTTTTTTTTTTCTCCAATTTTATGTTTCCTCTCTCTATTTTTTATGTTTCCTCTCTCTTTGTTGAAGTTCTCACTGAGATCTTTGAGGATCCTTATGACCAGTGGTTTGAACTCTGTGTCTGGTAGATTGCATGTCTCTATTTTGTTTGATTATTTTTCTAGAGCTTAATTCTGTTCTTTCATTTGGGACATATATTTTTGTCTCCCCATTTTGGCTGCCTCCCTGTGTCTATTTTTATGTATAAAGTGGAGTTGCTATGCCCCCTGGTCTTAGTAGAGAGGCCTTGTATAGTAGGTGTCCTGTGGGGCCCAGTGGTGCATTCTTCCTGGTCACCAGAGCCAGGTGCTCCAGGTGTGTCCCTTGTGTGGGTTGTGTGTGCTCTCCTGTTGTAGTTGAATCTTCATTGTTGTTTGTATGTCAGTGGAGGGATTGACCCTCAAGCTCATTTGTTGTGAGGATTGGCTGTGACAACAATGCTGGAGTTGTGGTAGAGAGCTGATACTACAGAGCAGGATTTGCTTTAGTGGGGCTCTGATGCCTGTCCAACCTGCCATTGGGGTGTTTTATTTGTGGAAGTAGTGCAGTGGTGCTTTTTGTGTGGCCTGAAGCCTGCCATTGGATGTGCTGGTTCTGTGGCCTCTTGGGAGGGGCTCTGTTGCAGGTCAAGTTCAGTCACTGCTTGTACCCTTCCTGAGGTCACTTGGTATGAGCTATGAAGTAATCTGTAGATTGTTGCCACTTGTGCTGGGCTTGGATGTATGTGAGAGAGGCTAAGCTGTGAGCTGAGCCCAGCTGCCACTAGTGCTGGGCTTGGGGCTGCTCAGCAAGAGGTATGGGGCACATCAAGGCCAGATGCTGGTTGTTTGGGGTTTGTGAACCTTTGAGAGATTTTAGGAAAGTCAGAAGCATGTGCCATGACAGGCTGTTTGGACAGGAAAAACAATGAAAGTGGCTTGGGTTGGTCCGCAAATTGGGTGGGGCAGGGTCTCAGGAAATCACCAGGGCAGGGCAAATGTGTTAAGTAGGTTAATGGAGACTCATATATGGCCCCCACCTGCATCTGCATCTGCACGCTGGGTCGGGGAGGGCTCAATGAAGTATCAACGGTGTCTACCTGTACTTCTGTCTGGGAGAAAGGTGTCCGTCCAGCCCTTGCCCTGAAGCCAGACAATTCACTTCCTCACCATTTGTTCTTGGTGACTTTCAAGCTGCTACCCCAGTGCTGGAGCTCAGAGTGAGTGAGTCCATCAGCAAGTAAGTTTGTGTGTAGGTCCTTTAAAAGGAGTGGAGTGCCTGAGATTCCAGCCACCCTCCTTTTCACTTGGCCACAATCTCCACTGGTTTTCACAGCCAGAAGTTGTGGGGATTTCTCTCCCCAGCACTGGAACTCTGGGCTGGGGAGCCTGGTATGGGGCTGAGACCCCTTGCTCATTAGCAGGGGACCTCCAAAGCCAAGATATACCTCCTGATTTTTAACTGCCACACGTGGGTATGGGACATGCTTGATTCACATGGTGTCTCTGTCCCTCTCATCATTCGCGACGTGGCTTCTTCTTTATATCCTTGGTTGTAGCAGTTCTGTTCAGCTAGACCTCTGGCAATTCTCAATGATGGTTATTTTGTTCTGTTGTTGTAATTGTGATGTGGTTGTGGAAGGAGGCGAGCAGAGCATTTACCTACTCCACTATCTTGACTAGAAACTGGAAATTAAACTCTTAATTAGCAATCTAGTGAAGAAAATAGACTCCTCTTCAGATGTCACCTCCCCCCCCCTGCTTCTACTGCCTTTTAAAAATAATCTCTATCATTTCTACTTGGCAATGAAACTCCAACATCACTCTCCAAATTAACTTACAGTTTTCATTAAGCGTAGTCTAGACTCTCTGTGACTTTACCCAAATCCAAACAAATAATGTGAATTGCCATTTATCCAAAACTTCCTGCTAAAAAGAAATAGTGAAAGCATATATGATTGCTTTTAAACCTTAGGTGAGGTAAGTTCAGTGTCGAATAATTTCATCACATAAGGTTTAAATTCTATGGTGCAAATGCCAAGCTTCACAGGTCAGTAAGCTTTTTCAAATGGTACACAGGCTGCCTCTATCACATTTGTACAAAAGAATTGATTTTGGTGGTTGGAATAATGCCATTTTAGTCTTGCTGCATGCTTTCCAGAAATATTGGTGCTATATTAGAAGATAAATTATAAGTAGATTACTGTTTTTAAGTATTATTCAGAATGTTAACAACTAATATAATGTCATATAATGGGCTTCCTATTTCAATCCTAAATAGCAAGTGACAACCTGATTTTTAAAGTTCTCCAGTACCTCCCAGCAGTCGTGTGGATTCCTGGAAAGTCTGTGCTGTCTGGCTGACAGAAACATCATGCTTTATTCATACCCTTTGTTTTTTTCCTTTTGGGTCTGCTATGCCTGTTATTGGCAGGACCGCCAGAGGAGGGAGATAGGACCCTTGATGCCTGACATGTTCCACCACTGGGAGGTGGGCAGAAACGTGTTTCCAAAATGGAGGTTCTTGGTGTGTTTTCCTTTTGTGTAAGATAGTAATTGGCAGAGAGATTGGTAGGTACGTACATAACGCATCACACCCGGCCTTCTATAATGCATCATGTATGCTTTTGATATTTTACCTGAGAATTACCTCTCAGAATGGGAGTTTTCCCCCATTTTCTAGCTTACCCATTCTAAGGGGTCACATGGGCTTTGTGCAGCACATGTGGGCGCTGTGCCTCCTAGGAGGGGCTTCCTCAGCGAAGTGTCCACAGTGGTTAGGAACTGAATACATGGAGTGTTCTGTACACATAAAACGCAGAGTTCTAGAGAAGTCTTCATTTCCTTTGTGAGCAGATTTAGTCCTTTATATCTGTGTTCACCTGTTGCCCATTCAATGTTCCTGTTATTTATTTGCCTGTTAGTCTTCTGGACTGGGCAGGAACCCCTGCGATCTCTGCTTCCCTCCTTGTATCTAGCAGAGTCTGACACATAGTAGATAGTTTTGTTTGTTAATTATCTACCCCCACCACCTCAGGGCTGAGGATTAAAATCTGGAGAAATCTGCCAAAATCTCAAATATAGAATATTTCCTAATGTGAATGCAGAATTTAGAACTGAGTCCATATGATGCTCAGGTGGGAAGGGATTCAGAAATAGTGTTTATTTTCTTGAAAAAGTAAAGCAAAACTTTACTGGATACCCAAATAAGAGATGCGGGCCTCCACAGTGTAAATACCTCCCCACAGCTGATTTCCCATCTGTAAATGAGGATGTCGGATGGATCTCAAGGATCCTTTCAAGCTTAAAACTTCTTAGCATCTTTGGTATAAGGTACTAACTGTTTTTATTTTGTCTTATTCTTTATATTTCAAAGATCTGATGTTCTCTTTGCTTTTCAGCCATGAGACTTACAATAAGCCTTAACTACAACCAGGACCTACAAAGGAAGCTTCCAGTCCTGGCTTTGGGTTTTTCAATGCTTGAGTGATAAGGTATTTGCAGCTGGCATATCAAATTACATATTTCATGCAAATATCTGATGACTGCCCTTTGAAATGTAAATGAAGGTTATTAATTTTAATAAAATCATCTCAAATTGCCCTCCCTCCCACTCTTAAAATGACCTCTCTAGGTTTATAGTAGTTTATTTCATTGTTAAGTAAAGATTATCGCTTCTTGTTTCAGGCCCATTCATATGCCTGCGTACTCAGGCTGTTGTTAAAGACCAGCTAAAAGGACCCCATCACCAGTCCAGTTGGTTTCAATGAAATCTCTATTCTAGTCTCAGTTCATTTCATCACTTACAATAATAGCCATTCTCAGATGTTTATATTCCTCAGAGCTGCAGTGTTCAGGGTCACTCTAGGCAAGCCCTTCTTTACGTAAAAAAGCAGAGACTGTGACTCTCCATTCATGCCAGCCATGTGTCAGAGGGCTTCCTTTCCTCTGCTCGCTCTCTGTGTTCCACTTCCGGTTCCCACTCCTTCTCCCTGGAGGTAGTATGTGTGCCTGTTCTTTATCATACAGACCTGGAGCCGAACGGGATCTCAAAGATCATGTGTCAGTTTGATGAATGAGGCAGCTGATGTCTGGAGAGGCCATGCAACCTGCCCAAGGTCAAACAGCTAGTTAGGGAAGAGCTGGACCTCAACCCCAGGTCGTTTGGCTTCTGCGCCAGAGAGAGACTTTTCTCTTCCATCAGGCTTGAAAAGGGGCGGTGGCAGTGGGGGCATTAGAGAGTCCATATTGTATTTTACAATAGCAAGGCTTTCCTTAAAGCTGTTTCTCTCTTGTTTTACAAAGGTTTTTGTTTTTACTTTCCCAGTTCTCTCATTTTCTTATATGGAAGGCTAATCTGACATCTTGTGCAGAGAATTGACGAGTTGTTTTCTATAAAATAAACAGTGGAGAGCAAGTAGCACAAGTATTTAGGGACATTCAAGGGTCCTTAGTGTGCTAAGCTTTCACTGGCTCAGTAAACATGCCTGCCTCAATTGCTGAGGGCGAGGGCGAGATGGGAGGGAGCTGTGTTCACAGGGCTGGGCAGCTCTGCAGTAGTTTCAGTGAGTGAGTGAGTGAGTAATCTTTCTGGCATTGAGATAGGTCTATTTTTCCAGAAAGTATCAACATGCAGAATCATCATCCCCAAAGCCCAGAGAGCCTGGCAGCCAAGAAGACTCATTTCTATGGCTCCAAGAAAAATGTTCAGAAGACACTGCATGTTACATCAGGGGTCCCAGAAGACAAGCCACATGTCTCTTTATGTTCCACACAGACACATGGGGATTGTGGCTTCAGTCTCACAGGAGGAGTTTCCAGCCCTGCACAGTAACACCAATGAGTTTTTGCCTGCACGGAGGAGGCAGGAGTTGTAAAGCATACTGGGAGGGGATACTGGGACCTCACTTTTACATGTCTAAATGTTGGGGGCCTGTGAGTAGGAAGTTTAAAAAGACTAAACCGGATATGATAGAGGGGATACAATTTCTCTTGCCTTTGTCCCTTGTCTCCTTCCCTTTTTCCCTCTGTCCCCCCTTTTGTAACCTTTCCTACCCCAACCCTAACTAACTTACAAATGGCAGGGCTTGCAAAACAGCTCTTGAGAGAACTGTCTGGACAGTTTAGGGAATGAGGTTGCCCCAGGGATCCTGAGTGACTTTCTAGTTGTGAGTTTCAGAGCAGTTAAAGGTGAACACAGGTGCCTGGGCGGGACCACAGCGACAGGTACCCCTCTCCTCTCCTCACCCCAGAAAGCTCCAGCCCTGCTTCTCCCCCACTCAGATTCTCTGGTCTTCAGAGGTTTCCTGATGTGCACAGGATGAATAAAAAGCCAGTAATTGGTTTGAAACCGTTGTTTTTGTTTGTTTGTTTTGACAGAGGGAGTAGTGATCATAAATGAAAGGATTTTATCTTTGACTTTTTGGGTGAGCCTAGGAAAGGCACACCTCAGGACTCCAAATGGGTTGAGGCGGAATTAGAAAGTGAGAATGATATGAGGTATGATCCAGGGCCAGTAGAAGAAGCAAGGGGAATTAGATTTAAGCAACTACTTTCTGAAAGTGAGTTCATACCCAGAGTCAGCCAAATTTGAGGTGAAGGGCACCATTCTCATTACTGCCAAATTTGCCCAAGACTTGTGATACCAGCCACAAGTTTGAAAGTCCCCTGGGCTGCCCTCACTTCTGACCAGCTGGATACAAAGTTGGGAATCCCCACAGGCTCCCCGAGGTTTGTTAATTCACTAGGACAACTCACAGGATTCAGGGAAGTGCTATCCTTACAATAGCAGTTTTATTATAGCAAAAGGATATAAATCAGAACCAGCCAAAGGGCTGGATGCCGAGGGCAGAATCTGGGATTGGGAAGGTTCCAAACATGAAGCCTCCATGTCCTCAGGAGCATGCTACCTTTCTGACACCAATGTGAGGCAATATGCAGAACATTGTCAACCCAGGAAGCTCACCCTAGCTCCAGTGTTCAGAGTTTTTATTGAATTTCATCGTGTCAGCATGATTGATTGAGTTGTTCCCTGCATAGTTGAACTCCTTCTAGCTCATGCATCCCCGGAGGTGAGCTGATTTCATGTGACCTGGGGCTCCAACTCTCTGATTACACAGTTGGTCTTTGTGGTGTGGCTGGCCCCACCCAGCGTCATATCTGTAGCATACACTCTCAGAAGCCCAACGTGAGTCACCCCATAAGCATACACACTACTATGGGTGGTCACTACCGAAACTGAAGACACCCTGTCACTCAAGAAATCCCATGTGTTTAGAGGTTACATCTGAGGAGTTGGGACAAAGGTCAGAGCTGTCTTTGGGTAGTTAATTCTTTACCCTATAGCGCGGCAACATCAGTTGACCCAAAGCTCATGTACAAGTATGTGTCAACGTATCAGGTTGTAAAAGGGTGCAGCACAGAGGGAGGGACTGGGTGGTGTGACCAGAGATGTCAGGAGAGCCCTGTTTACCTGCCATGCCCAGAACTGCATGTGTGGAATGCTACTCTCCAAGACTCCAGGTGGGAAATGCCAGTTGAGTGGGAGTGACAGTTACTCAGCGTATTTGGTCAGCACAGTTCAACTTCTGGTCTTGTCCTACTTTACACTCAAGTAGGTTTCTAGTGGCTGTGAATCCACAACCTAAGTTTCCATCCTCAACCCAGCTGACAAGAGAGATACCTAATGGTGTCAGAGTAATACACTTTGTTAAACTGACTCTCAGAAGTCTGAATCCTTTACAGTAGGGCTGACACAGGATAGGTTTGGAAGAATTGTCAGGTGGTCTGCACATAATTAGCATCTATATATTAATGAGCGCTGAGGCTTGTATTTACTTGCTCACTTAGGCTCTGACTTAGGGAACAGTCTGTCATCTTTACTTGTCCTTAAAAGCTGAAAGAGGCCGTTTGTGCTGGAAGCTGATACAAAGCAAGAGGCTAAGCTGATTCGTAATTTTTCAAAGTCTCTAGGTGACAGGGCCTGGGTGACTTACTGGACTTCAAAGGGCTTACTCTTCATGAGAAGGAAGTAAGCAGATGTGTAGCACGGAAGGTAGCAGGGTGAGGATAAGAAACAATGGACTGAGTGTCTTGTGTTCCTCTGTTACTCCTTAGGACATTAAGTCAGACAGGCTGTAGTACAATTGACTCTTGAACAGCTCAGGGGTTAGGGGCACCGACACCCTCAAACCGTTGAAAATCCATATCTAATTTTTGACTTCCCCAGAACCTACCTACATACAGCCTACTGTTGACTGGAAGCCTTACTGATAACATACACTGTCGATTAACATATATTTTGTATGTTATATGTACTATATACTGTATTCTTACAATAAAGTAAGCTACAGACAAGGAAATGTTAATAAGAAAATCATGAAGAAGAGAATATACATTTATGGTATTTTTGAAAAAAAAAAAAATCTGTGTATAAATGGACGTCCGTAATTGAAACTTGCGCTGTTCAAGGGTCACTACCCTAGATCACTAGCCTTTTGGCCCAAGAAAGCTGCTTCCACCATGTCCACGGTGCTGTCAGTGCTACAAACGTTGCTTATGGAGTCCGAAGGCCTAGGTTTGAATGAGACTGCCTCAGTTTTTTATCCTTGTTCAGCCCACTAAGCTTTCTACCTCTGTTTTATCATCTGTAAAATGGGAATAAGACTATATACCTTAATCGGTTATTATCAGAATTGTGCACATAAAAATGTCTGCCACACTGTCTCTGACACAGTGGGTTTTCAGAAAGCATTTTTTCCCCTTGCCTTACCTCCTTCCTCTTACTCCAGCATGCCGTGTTCCAAGACCTCTTACCCCTTAAAAGCTTTCAAGCAGCCACTTTGACACAGAATTCTCTATTGTCTTTAAAAGTCTCATGGAGCCGGCAAACCCAACTTCTGCTTAATTGCTTCCTCCTACCATTGCTCTTCGGAAGCTCTCTATAACTGAGTTTGAAGTTTAACCCTATTTGCCCCTTGTCAAGGCAACTGTGCTTGAGGGGGTAAGCTGCTTCTGAAGGATTGTGCAATTTAGGAAAATTAAGTTTCAGGCCAGCCATGTGGCTCTGACAGCTTATACTGCTCAGTAGTTAGCAATAATGGAGAAAATGCCAGTAAAAATGACAAAACGGCAGGGCCCTGACCCACCAGGTAATTGTATATTGAATATGTCTTGGCTCAAACCAGGAATGATTTTGCTTAAATGAACTAAGGGCAAAACTGCATGTTGTAAGTCATATCAAACAAACCAGAGGCTTGGGTAATTAAAGATGCAAACTAGAAGCACAAAATATTTGCAAATGGACAGTGGGTATGGCTGGCTTTAAAGGGGCAGGTAGTGGGGGGAAGGGCAGAACATTTCTCTTTAATGCATTGATTTTAGGCATGTATATGGGCATGAAAAGACAGGCAGCCATTCAAACCTAGCACATTTTCTTTTTTTAATATTAGAAGAAAAAAGATAAGAGATATAGGTTGTCCAGAGCCCACAATGGCTCTTATCATCCTACAGACTTACAGAGAGTGGCAAAGAAGGTAAAGAGTTTGAAGGAGATAAGTACAAAACCACAGAGTGAATTTGTGCAGAAATGAGGATTAGAGCCATTAAGTACTTTAGTCACTTGATCCTGCTAATCTTTGTTCTCTAATGTGAAAAATTCATGGGCTTTAGGATGAGAATACTGTAGGTTCTTAGATGAAACCAGGACCGACTGTCATTGCCTAATCCCCACATATTTGCACCCTATCTCTTCAGTGATCAGAAATAGACAGCTGGAGAAGTCAGGCAGAGAGATTAGCACTCCCTTTCTCGGCACATTGTGTTTTTGTATTGCAGCATCTTTAATTACCGAAAAGTAATTCACTGAATAGTACCCTAGTGGCTTGAAGAAGTTAATGCAGTTTCCAGAAGTGTCTAACCTTCTCCCAGGGAGTAGCTTAAGTACAGAAAAAAATCTGGCTCAATAAATACTAAGCAACAAGAATCAACTGATAAGGGTCTAACTCCACACAACAAAATTGAACCAATGGCCCATTTAATCCAGCACCTTTTCAATAAATCACTTTTCATTATGCAGTACTATTTGCCTAGTAATTTCCATGAATTGCTGGTCCTTCTTCCTCAATCTGTTGAGGTCATGTCAGTATCCATTTATTCCCTTCACTCATTTCATCTAACATCCATCCATCCATCCATCCATCCATCCATCCATCCATCCATCCATCTTATTGAATATCTGCTGTGCAAGGTCCTGTGATAAATAAGGCATGGTCTTTTCTCATAAAGAATTCACTGGAAGAGAAAGCTGGGATGAATTAGAAATCCATAACAGACTCTAAGAGAGGTCTGGAGACATATAGTGGGCTTCATGTCTTCCAGAAACTTCTATGAACCAACATTGTCCCACAGGCTAAGCTGCTGCCTTTCTGTGCCTCCACATGACTCTGTGTTTCCTCGTGTTCCAGCACTGATAACATTGTACTGTAATTGTCTTTTTATTGTCTGTCTCCTCCCCTATGCTATGGATTCCTTGAGGGCAGGGGCCCTGTCTCAGTCATCTTTTCCCCTCAGTGTCTAGACCAGCTCCTGGCACTGAGAAGACCTCTCTAAGTGTTGGTTGATGGATGAATGCATGAGGAGACATTATTTTGGCTGTAAGTCTAACTATACTAGGCCTGGCTTAGATCCATACATATAACCTGACTATTATATTACATACAACTTGGCTATGTATGTATCTATGCATATTGCCTAGCTATTTTAAAGAGGTAATAGCTGGGAATGACCCCAGAATCTCAAGCTGTCCTGTTGATGGCTTGGGCAAGCTTTAAAATTCTGTGAATGGCACCACAACTGTTTTCAGAATAAGAAATACAAATTCATCATGGATACACATATATGTAGACAGATATGCTATATATAGTGGTGTCCTAGAGTGCTTCCTTTACCTTCCAAGCCATATTCAATCTCTACATCCCATTTATTCTATGACCTTCACATCTTTAAAATCTGTCTACTTCTCTCCATCCTCACTGCTCCTACCTTATATAAGGCCACCCTTAATAAGGCCACCCTTATTCAGTTGATAGCAACTGTTCCAGCCTTACCAGGTTCCAGCCTTGTCTCTCCCTCCCCCAAATCTATGCTCCACATTGAAGCCTAAAGTATATTTGATTACATCTTTGCCTTACCTAAGACCCTCCCACTTCCTACAGGATTCAGCCTTGACTTGTCAGCATGGGATGCAATGTCCTTCACATTCACCTGTACAGTGTCATCGCCTGATGCTTCTGTGTTGGCTTCCCTGTCCTGTGGAGGGACCATGCTTCATCTGGCCTTGTTCTGATCTTTGTGTCTTTTGTTCTTTGGCCAGAGTACTGTCCAGCCCAGCTCAAGCCCCACGCCCTTCCTTCCGTATATGCAACTAAGTTCCATCAGTGTAAGTTCCATCCAACTTCATTCAAAATCCCTTTTGTGAGTGTTCACTTCCTCCTTCCCCCTCCCAAAACACCCGTGGGCTATGGGTCATTTCTTTGTCTCTTGAATCCTTTTCACATCAAACTATAGACACATTTCTTCTTATCTGACTCTCTCTTAAGTTGTTTGGTGGGAAATACTAAGTCTCACTTCCTTAACTCTAATACTTGGCTTATTATCAAGCACAAAACACTTATCACTTAAGGACTGAAAGTAAAATAAAGGCTCAGCTCAGTCCCTATTTTGCCCACACTGACCTTTCATAATTGGACTAATTGCATGTGGATCCTTGGTAAATTTTTATAGATGGGCAAATTGGAAATCGACGTGCAGAACCTTCAAGACATCTCTGGTGAGTTAATTTCGGTTCTGATACTTCATTAAAATTTTGGAAACTAGGATGAATGACTGACCTGGTTTGCATGGGACTGTCCTGGTTTTGTGCTTAAAGTGCCATTTTCTGAGGAAGCATTCATTCCTGCTTTCATCTCTGTAAGGCCCATGTGCTGCCCCTTCCATCCCCCAGTCCCTGAGTGTGTAGGGCACAACTGGGACAGTGGTTTACTTTAGAAGTCTCATGCCTTGGAGCTCATCTGTGTAGGACTTCTGCCCTACTTAGTTCCAGAACCGTCATCACCTCCAGAGGATGCAGCCATATTGGACAATTACAAAAGGTAAATGTGAGCTGTGTCTCTGAGATCAGACTAGCTTTCCGTAAGATGAGGAGCAGAGGACTTTCAATACCCTTGCTGTGCAGCCATGCTATGAGGTTCAAACCCCGTGATGGCATGTCTGCAGAGCTCCCTCTCCGGGCAGCTGTGAGGAGTGCGTGGGCCCTGAGCTAGAATACCCTTGAGTCTGTTAGAGATTTCCAAAGGCTAGTGTATGTGAGAATAATTTGAAAGCCACCAGTGCTCTGCCAGCATCACTATCATTATCCCGCAGCAATGTTCTGGAAACACAGGTGGAGTTGTCCCACTAGAAGTCATAGTTAGTATAATTCTAGAAGTCATAGTTAGTATAATTCTAGAAGTGTCTGCTCTCAAGCATGTAAAACAGACCTGTGCAGAAACATGAAGCAAAATTACCGTGCAGGATGCACAACTGCAAACGCTGGAAGCTCTTGGCTGTGGTGCCTTGGTCGGTCACAAAAATGCTGTGTCTTCCTATGGCGTAGCCTGGGATCATCTTTTACAGAATTGAATTGTACCGAGTAATCTGAATACCTGATCATGATTGTCAGTGACATTTGCCCAAGTCGGCTTCTGACCCCATACAGGATGAGTCGAATTTTGAAAGCTCTATTGAAATTGAACATCCACCCTTTTATTACTTTAATGCTTTTTGTATTTTGTGTGTGGTGTTTTTTTTTTTTTGAAGCATAATGTTGCCTTGCTATTTTATTTTCTTTCTGCAAAATCACAGGAAAACTCCTGATTCTGATCCCTTTCTCCTCTTGTACCATTTGTGAAGTATAAAAATATAAAACATTTTCTAGATAGAACATAATACACTACCTTTTGCAGAAAATCTATGTCACCACCTCCTCCCCCAACACACACTCAGTTACACTGTGATGTGCTTGTACCAAAGAAAATTACTGACCCCATGATCCAAACAACAAAATGTTCTCAAAATATATTGCCTCATCTGTTAGGTTTGATTAAACCATTTATCAGCAAAAAATAAAAATTGCTTTTCTTTGCTGAGCCTGTCTGGAGATTCAGGAGTATTTTGTGAGGCTGTTGTGATGTCAGCATTTGTAGCAGGACTGTACGCTATTACTACATTATGACAACATGGAATTGAGCTTAAATTAGAAGGAAGGTTGTCTTAGTGCCTCTATTTGCACTGCTTGTCACATCCGGGTTTGACTCTGACTACATTTCTGGCTAGACTAGAAAATCTACAGGCATTTAGTTTTACAGCTTATATACATATTTGCTTCTATTAGCAAAATCATACCATCACTCCAACATCCCTGATACAGATGCACTGAATTCTTTTTCCAACCATGCAGATGGATGTATGGTATGAGCTTTCTTATGTTAGAGGAATACCTGGCTGAAACTGGGAATACGGTCATTAAACAGCAGAGCTTTTCCCAGTGTAAAGCGCATGATTTCCAAGGGCCTCTGAGCTGCGATCTGCATCTTTTCACCTCCATGCCTTACATGTAGAGTTAGTTACACCAGTGAATGTGAAGTAGATAGTTGCAGGGTTTCACCCTCTGCAATTCTGAGAGTTATGTGAGCCTCGAATATGTGGCCAAGTTTGATAAGTTTCTAGATGGCGTCATGTTTGGTGTAGGATGATTTGAGCACATTGTTATCCAGTCCATGAAGATACAGTGCCAGAAGAATGGATGAGGCCAATGTCATATTTACATAGCTACAAAGTTGAACAACAATCAGTTCTATTTGAAGTTTTTGGTGTGTGTGTATGTGTGTGTGTGTGTGTGTGTGTGTGTGTGTGTGTGTGTGTGTGTGTAGAATAGGTTGGTAACATTCATTTATTCTAACATTTCTTGAGCAGATCCAGTGTGCTGTGTCCTGTGCACACCCTGGAGGTGAAATCCAGAGACACAGTTCCTAGAAGAGTTTAACACCTAAGGGGCTGCCAGATAAATGTGTACCAATGATAACTGGTGAAACAGTGACTAAATGGGCAGGAAGGGCGGATGTGGTAGTAGAACCACAGTTTGCCTGGAGGTGTCAGGGAAGTTTCCTGATAGGAATAGAATTTGAATTGAGACTTAAAGGATGATTCCTTAAACAAACAAACAAAAAAGAGCACTGCAGGAGGGGAAAAATGTACAACTGTCTGCAGGCAAAACACAGCTGGGTTGTTCAGTGCTGCTGGGAATTAAAGAATGTGTGTTTGTGTGTGTGTGGGGGGCGAGGTTGAGGGAAGCTGTAGGCAGGTGGGACACAGAGAGTCAGGGTCAGGCTGATCATAAAGGGTCTTGGGTGCCAGGCAAAGGAATTTAGCTTTTATCCTGTTCAAGAGCTTTGTAAAAAATCAAGGCAGCATTTGTGACAAATGGCAGTGGGGAGAGTAGCAATTATACATCTCCAACAGTCTAGCTGCAACCCCCCATGAGTGACTAAAAAAGCTAGGTGTGCCCTTGAGAATATGTCAAATGTGAGTGGAAAAGAGCTGAGATTATTACTTTGGTAGCTGTGAGCTATTCAACATGTTTGAGAAGGAGTATACTATATGAGATTTACATGTTCATTTTACTAATGAGGAAAATAGGCTGGGACAGTTTAAGTGACTCCCTCCCAGGTTACAGATCTAGTGAAGTTTGAGGCAGGAGTTTATTCAAGTTGACTGAATGCATGAGGATGTTTTCATCTCACTAAAAGGCTGAAGAGAAGACTTAAAGGGACAGGGCAGATAAGGATTTATAGGACACACAGAAGAGTGACAGATGAGTCCTGGGGGGTTGCATTGAATGGAAAGAGCAGTTGGACCAAATTTTAAGGGGGAGAGGACCATTAAAAGATTAGAGAAGATAATAGATGGGTATCTAGAAGAAGTTCTTAAATTACTGGTTAAAGATCTGTAGCCTTAGGGGAAGTCTCTGAAGAGTTATAACCAAGTTTAGAAGGAAGTGGTGACCGAGTACTAATGTGATGCATTCATGATACTATCAACTAATTTATTCATAATCTGGCATGTTGATTTTGAACCGAATGATCCAGGTGGGACACTGGGAACCCAGACCCTTGGTAGCAGAACTCAGTGTAACACGGTTCCACCTTATCCCCCAGACAATGGCATTAATTATCAGAAATACGAGACATCCAAGTGCACAGACTGTGAGAATGGTGCTGCTGTGTAGGTACTATTAATACGATTCAGTGATTTCACTTATTCAAGCCCTACCCTTTGTGTCAGGGATAGCTTAGACAGAGGATATGACCACAGAAGAGGGAGCATTTCACAGTCAAAGCCAGCTGGCTGGGAACAGCAACTCATTGCCCTGTGGGCTTCTGCTTAGAACTTTCGAATATGGACTTCTTATTTCAGAATTGGTTCTGACTCAGGAGGTCTGTGATTTGATTATTAGGAACCTGGTCTTTTATATATTTTATTTATTTATTTTTATTTTATTTTATTGGGGAGTTGGGCAAGGGGAACAGACTAGTTGCTGTCCTTTTGTTCTTCAGTCTAGTTGTGGAGGGCATTGCTTCACTGGCCCATGTTGGTATTGTGAGCACTGTGCTCTTCCTGGCTGGGGCAATTGGTCACTGACCCTTGGACTGCAGCTCATGGCAGCTCACGTGAGCCCCACTGCAGCCTATACCGCCGCCAGGGACTCCCAGCAGCCCAGCTCCAGGTGGAGCTGTTGTTCACCATTTTAGCTGTAGAGGCTGCAGCATCACTGGGCCCTGTGAGATCCGAACCAGTGGCCCTGCTGCCCAGAGCTTGCACTCTTAAGCCAACTCTTAACCAACTGAGCCACTCGGCTGGTCCCTGAACCTGTTCTTCATTGCTTTAATATTTTGGCAAAGTTCCGCTCTCACCATGACCCTCACCTCTTATTCTTGCCTAACATATCAGTTTGACACATTCCAGAAGCTTCTTCCTGTTCCCCAATACCCTAGAAGTCTCCAGTGAAGTGATCATTGGTACCTTAGAGGTATAACATGTCATTCAATTTATTGGAAGCCAAAAATATAAAAATATTTTCTCTCAAAGTTTGCTGAGACTTTTTTTAGTGTTTAGCATATCAAGGACATGGGACCTGTAGTGTGGTGGAGGTTAAACTGTACGCTACTTTGTCTTAGTATTTGTATTCAGGTTTTCCTTGGATTTTCCATGTTCCATGCATTAGGCAGCGTCTGTAAGAACCAAGAACTTTTGCCTCATTTGTGAGCTCATGAAGACATGGCTCCCATCCTTGGGTAAACTGCTTTGAGACCCTTAAATACCAATCTAAAGATAAATGGGACAACCTAAGAAGTGCCTAGTCTTGTACCTGCCATGTTGGAATAGCTTGTTGCCAGGTTTCTTCATCATGACAAAAACAAAAACAAAAACAACAAAAAAAAAAACAACCAACAAAACCACAGACCCAAAACAAAACACAAAAAACAAAAAGGAACATCATTAATCATTAATGCCGATAACATGTTAGCAGGATAGAATAATTGGAATTGCCATTATTTGAATTGCATTTTCCCTTTTAAGTTTTGAAAGTGGGCAAATAATATTCTTTTTCATCTTTCCTTTTGAAAGGAAGTTTTTCCTTTCTGTCTTATTTTTTGGGGGCAGGGGGTGGTTGCTTTCTGAAAAACAATCTTGCTGTTGAGTTCTGATTAGAGGTGAAGCATGCTTCAATATGCTGGGATGAGATATCAGAGCAAATGATAATGCTCAAAACCGCACTTTTAACATTCAATTTCGGTGCTGTCCAGAACAACTATGAAACTGGAGAAAGGTGAGTAATAGATTTGACAGCTGTACTCTAAAATGGACCTTATTAGTGAAATATAAATTATAACCAGGCACTTCCTATCAGCACCCCGCACAGTTAATGATAAGCAGTCAATGAGATTTATATACCCTTAGCATTTTTATAATGAGCTTGTTGCTTTGATGACAGTTTACTGTCAAACATTATGCTGAGAAATTTATAGCATTTGATTCAAATGAATAGACAGTTTAGCTTCACTGCAGTCTGATCTGATTCTCCCTTTTCATGAGGCTCAAACTTTCGCTCCTTTTTCCTTTTTTTTTATTTTTATCCCTAGACTAAACTCTTAAACACTACACTGGAAATGAGGTTTTGAAGTGGGTGCACATTGACCAGCAGAAAGTGTTCAATATATCCTGAGAACAGGCGTTGAGTAGTCTAAAGAGAAGACGTGTTATACTGAAGTATTAAAAATGTACAGCTGTGTCAGGATGGTGGCTGTGGGGAAGCTGTGAAGTGTAACAGAAAGAGCGTGGGTGGGGGGAAGAGCCTGTGGCTCCGTGAGGGGGTGGCTGTACACATCTGAGTAGAAGAGATGACACCTCATTCCCTTCTAGGAAGAACCGCACATCGGTTCCCAGAACTGCCCACAGCCCTGAGGACGAGTGTCCAATAAATGCTGCTGACAGATTGACTGCAGCTGGAAAGGGCCACCAAGGCAATTTGGAGAGATGCTCTACAGAGCCCTGCTGTTCCCACAGGGTCATTTTGCCAGGTTGTTCACGTGGACACAGCTGTTGGATCTGATGGCTGTGCCTGCACAGCAGGGACCACGACTTCAGGAGCAGGTGCCTGATTTTCAGGAAATAATTGTCGCTCGGTAAATGTGGTCTTTCAGGTAGACTGGCTTTGAGCACAGGTGTTTCCCACAGGTGGTAGTATCAGAATAGTATTTAGGCGGTGTTTTAAAAATACCTCAAATGGGCTGAAAATATTCTCATCTCTCACAGTCCATCCTCTCTCTCCTGTGTCAGACCGTTGATGCCTATGTCACCTTCAGGTGGCCTCTGGTTCAGAGAGGTGAGCTGGAAATGTGCACCTGTGTTTGAGGTTTAGGAGGGCTGCCACCTGCCACCCACCTGTTCCCATTCTGACCCCACCTCCATCTTGACTCTGAAATCTTGGCCCTAAATTCTCCCATGCCTGGCCTGTTGGATTCAGTATTGGATGATCTTCTTGTTTTTTGAGTCTTGCCTTTCCTGAAAATAACTCAGAGTTGGCTTGTCCCATTAGCTCATTGCTTCTAGTCAGAATCCCTCTTGGTTTTGGAGCCCAAACTGCGTCAGTGACTATTTCACTGATAATTAACCCCAGGGTCCCAGCAAGGACCTGAGTGTGTGTTCAGACACATGCCATTTTTATAATAATGATTTCAGTTATGATAATGACATCACTGTGTGTTCAGGCCCAGCTATGCCAGGCTCTGGGCTAGGTATTTGACATGTTTTCTTTTTTAGTGCTTACTACCGCTTTGTGGAGTAGTATCCACATTTTATAAATAAGGGGACTGAGTCTCTGACATGCATCAGAGCATACATTCAAATTCAAAGTTAAGATTTTTTCAGGAATATTAGAACCATAAGTGGGAGGTGATGTAATGCAGAAAAATAAGGAACTCTGATTTCTCATCCCATCATCCATCTTACTGTCTTGTTTCAGTCTCGGCAGGTAATTTTATCTTTCTTTCTCATGAGGATATCGTTTGATGGGATCATTCTCATCTCCAAGCTGATTGATGACAAGTGTTGAATTTAAATAGCACTGTGTTTAGGAGAGAGACGGGGAGGAAGCTTTGGAATTCTCTGGGGCCTGAGTCAGGCAAGGCAGCTGGCTAGGGCCCAGGCCTGAGCGGGTTATCTTAAGGAGGTAGTAAGTCTGTAGTTTTGGTGAGCTCACAGGTAAGATCTCATTGTTGCTTCTCTTAGGAAGAAGGCCATTGCCGGTGGCAGTCTCCAGCATGCACTTAAATTAGAGAGCCATGAGAGGAGTGGTTGTCAGGGAGAATTATGCAGGCAAGTGAGTGCCGTGGTGACAACTTTGGAAGACAGTGAAGTGTCTTTAAAGGGTCACAGACTGAGGCATCATTTCTCTGGTGTGCCCTCCGAGGTCAAGTAGCTGAAGGCACCCAACCCTGGTGACTGCCGGGCAGGATGCCATGTGGAGGACTTGGAGCCAGCACCCAAGAGGCAGACATTCTGCCACTGGCAGCTTACACACACGCAAGATGTGCGATCACGTGGTTATTTCTCAGGCTGGGCTAAAAAATTCTTTCCTTCCAAGGACCGGTATTTCTTTAATATAACACGGTATGTACATGGGACTGTCTGACAGTCTTTGGGGCTTTTGAAATACAATATTACCGAAGTTGCTGACATTTTCTTTATAGAAGGTGAAAAGTAGTGTGTTGGTTATCAAATGCCTTTTCATAAACACCATAGTCATGCATTTCATAGAGCCTTTCTCCAAGGTTTAGAAAACAAAACAAAACGTGTCCTTAGAAACCAGGAGAAGGGATGTGGAATGGTTCTAAATGAAGATATTAATATTCACATTATAGCTAAACCTTGCTAATGTGCACTAATGACTGGAAAACTTATTGCAAATTGCCAAATTAGAGAGTAAGCCAGCAACCAGGATTGCAGAAAAAATCAAGACAGCACCAGAAAATGAACCCTTTCTCATAATTTCATTAATGCAATTGAATCTTAACTACTGAGAGTAATTTGTAGTCTATATTTTCTTTATCATGCAAATCTGTATGCATTTTAAAGAGTAATGTTGGCCTATTAGAGTACATTTTGTTTTTTATGTATGGTTGTGGTTAAGAAATATCAGTGAAGTAAACAAACAACACTTGAGGATTGTTTGAAGAAACTGAAGATTTATCTAAAGGATTTTCATTGTTTAATAATTTTTTCAGTTGTAATACCAGATATAATTGTTCATTCTCTTTATTAGTTATTAACCAGAATTTGCAAAACTTGCTGAAATGTTGCACAAAAGACTCATAGGCATCAGTGAAATCTCTCAATTAACCAGGCACTTTATTTGTGAAAGAGGTAATTTTCCAAAGCACAATTACTTGGAAATGGAAATTGACAGAAGAGGGAGCAGGGAGGAGTCACAGTTTGTTCCCAGTGACAGCAGCGGATCCACATCCTATGACAGTGGGAGGGGCCTGGTGGGTAGCGCCTGGGACCTATCTATTAATATGCTGTGATTTTTTTTCCTTCTTATTTTTTGTAAACACTCACTTTCATACCTGATTTTGTATTTGCCATTTTGTATTCTTTTTCTTGCCCTAAATCCTCCCTGGCAGGTGGAGCCAAAGGTCTAGATTTTTACCAAGAAACGCTAGTGAAATGAGAATGGACTGAGGGTAGCATCCATGAACGTGGATATTTAAAGTGGAAGAGTACTCTCTAAAAATGGAGACACAGTGAGCGCTGGACTCTGAGAGTCCCAGGGATGTGGAGATCTGTCCTCATCCTTCTTCACCCTCACCCTCCCGGAGGCAGGGGGACCTTTGCTATCCCTGCCCCTCTGGAAGGTCAGAGCCTTCCTGGGCAGAGAACAGGAGTCGACTCGTCTCTCAATGTGCACAGGTTATGTAATAAATACTCAGAGCCACCTGTGACTTGGACCTTTGGAAACATACCCCCATCTTGTTTTTCTCCATAGTCTGTGCCTCTGCTATTGTGTTTGTTAAGCTTGGTTTTCTTAACTCACTTAGAAAGTCAAGTTAGGAAGTCAGGAAGTATGGATCAGGTGCAATTGGCCATCTGTAATGAGATCTTGAATGGCTTAGGCTCGGCCAGCTCCAGGAACCCCTGAGAACAAGATAGCAGGTGATGGAAAAATGTTGGATTGGGGGAATGTAGTCTGGGGTCTGCTCCACTTCCCCAGGCATTCTCTTGACTTCAGGAGCATAGATGTGGAGAGTGCTCGCTTTTTTCATTAAACAGAAACTGACTCTTAAATTAAGTTAGAATGAGAATTAAGAAGGCTAAAAAAAATTTACCAGCTCTATTTATCACCTAGCAATGAGAGTCCATGAATTTCAAAGACAGTTCTGGACAAGAAGGAAAAGTGTACATCTCAAGTATAGAGATCGGGGATGGGACTTTTGCCATCACACATAATGGATTTCTATAAAGTATGTTGCCTATGTATGACTCAGCCGCATACCTTTGGAAGCCAAAATGGATCAAGAAAAGAGGCGTAAATAATTATTGTATCTAAAGAACTTAGGATAGACAAATCACTTGTATTCACGGCTAATTTTAACTTGACCTACACCTTAAAAATGCATTGTACTTGACCGCCCTATTGAGGTTCTATATTCTTTAAAGAAATAAGAAATACGAATAATAGATTTCAAGGGAAGTGGGCTGTTTTGCCTTTTTTTTTTCTCCTCATGATTAAGCATAATTGTATGAGTTTGTTATTTAGTTACTTTAAAGCGTCAAGTATTTTGGAGTGTTGAGCATGTTGGAAGTTTTGATAACTTCCTTGGGCTGTTTCCTTGGAGACTGTGATGGTAATGGTCATAACAAGTACACTTAGTCTCCATCACTGTTATAAGGATGCAGTCGGTGTGAGTGCGTAAAAACTTCTCGTCATGAGATCCCATTCCAATTACTACAGTGTAGGACTTAAAGCATCAGCAGCATACACTGGGAACACTTTAGCAACTTCTTGTGTTTTTTTTTTTTTCATCCAACTCAGATATTATTACTTCTTAAACTTTCGTCTGCAGGAATCCATCAATGTCTTTTTCCATCTCTCTAAAATGCTCTCCAAAGAGAATTCAGAGATAGGTAATTTTCTCTTATCTGAGTTTTTGTAGAATTTAGTTCAAGTTTTATCGTATTTTTAAGAGCCCTCTAGATGCCCATAGAAATAGTTGAGTTCAGTTAAAATACACATGCTTCAATGCATTCATAATCTTAAAATATTCTTTAGGAAGAATAATCAGAGTAATCATTTCTTTGTTCAGAAGAGAGGCCACCCAAGCTCTTCTCAATGTTTCCAAAGCCATTAGCCAGTTATGTGGAATTTTCACAAAAGGTATTGAAGGTGTTTGTAATATGCATTAACAAATAGGCATGGTGAATTCTCTTAAGGAGTTGACAACAGAATGTAAATTTTTTTAATATCTCTGGATTTTAATCTTTTGAATACATTGGTTCTGTTAGGATGGTAAAAAGATGGTGACCATCATGTATTCAAGGAGAGAAGAGGCTAATGGATGTTTCCAGAAATGTTTGCTGACACTTAGCAATTGGAGTTAGTTGTGTCATTAATACTCTGTATCCATGTTTGGTAGCATTAGAGTCTGACATCTACTCCTTTTGTTTCTTCATTTGTTTCCTTCCAATTTCCAGATGTGTTTTAAAGATAAAGTAGAAATGGTTTCATTGAAGTTATCTTTCATGGAAAGTCTTCATTCAGCTTGTCTTCAACTTTTCTTTTGCAACAAGTATCCTTTAAAGCAATATATGAAAATTCTTAAATATGAGCAACAAAAGGAAAATTCACTTGTAGTTGCCACTTTCTTTATCATCACATTTCCAAACTGAAAATAATTGCCTAATCAAGAAAAATTTTAACTAAAATAGTGAAAGTTGTTTTCTACATTTTGTTTTTTAATTGTTCACTTAATTAAGATTAATCCTGTTATCTGGTGACATCATGACGTAGAATTCTGGTATATATGTTATGGTTAACAGAAATTCATCTAGTATGCTTATAGGAATGCCATCAGCTCATAAGCTAACTCACCTACATAAATAAAATTGGGAGAAATATTTAGGGCCATTTAAACTCAATCCATTCATAAATCAAAGCTTTGTTTAGGCACCTATTATAAAGAAGATATGATGCTATCATTTTTAAGGACACAAAGATGTGTTATGCACTGGCCTGCTTTCAACTAACATAATTATTAAAGATAATCACATGAGGTAGTAAGAGCATGTCAGTTCTGACAGTATGAACTGCTAGAGAGGATGGTGAGCTGCTGTGTTCAGAGAAGGCTTCCTGGGTTGTACTTGATAAATGAAGTGTAAATAAGCCAGGGTGCCTGTGAGGTCAAGGTGTGCATAGATCTGCAGGAGATACGTACAGGAGAGAAGGGAGAGAGAAAGTGTTGCAGGTAGAAGGATTGGCACAATTAAAAATGCATCAAATGAATGTTGCAAAGAGTGTTGGGGTTGAGTGAAAGGGCAGTGAATAGGTCAATCAACTTGGAGTAATGGGGGATAAACAGAGGAGAGGCAGACCAGACAGGAGACAGTGCTAACTTGCCTGAGAATTTAGCATTCAAACTAGGATTTTCAGCTGTGACTTCAGCAAGTCAGGATGAATAAATTCCTATCTAGGTTCACATTAACCCTGTTGTTTCAGCAATGGATTCAAGGTTCAGTATCAAAGTTTGGATGGCTAAATAATCCCAGCTAATGGTCTCTCTTTGCTTCACCATGCTTTGAAAAGAGCAAATAAACACACATTTTCTGTTCAAAGTGTACCTATGTATCAGCCAATGTAATGGTTCCCAGAGGAGCTCCATCGTGTACATGGCCTTACATCTGAGCCCACAGATACACACACCCACACACACAGACCCCTTTATGTATGCATATCCCATTATATACACATATTCCTTTATATGTCTGTATTTTGGACAAAGTTTATATAGGGGTTGCTGAAAATCCTGATTTACGGATTTTCTGGCTTCACCAGACCTAGGGGAAGGGTTTTCTTTGATATGTATCTGCTCCTGTTATTTATAGACATTTTGGATGATGAAAATGAATGGACCAACCATGCCACACAGTCTGTTTATTTTTCACAACTGTGCATGGTCTTTGATCACAGCTCTAGGCTGTAATCTATAATTAACCTATGTCCAAAGACTGCCTGTGAAAACCACGAAGGTTTTTTGTTTCTCCAGGTAAACTCTGTGGGCAGGTGTCATTACATACGACCAACTTTTCAAAGGCCAAATCCAAGGACATACATTAAAATAGTATTACTATAATTGTTTGAGAAGAATTCTTAATTTATAGGTAGAACAACTACATCTAATCTTGCCTTTCACAGTGTACCAGTGAATAAAATTATTCTTAGTCATTTGACTGGTGAGTTACTGAACATTTCATAACAAAGCATTTTTTCTAGGAAATAATTCATCGTGAGGCATACTGATGACAGGTTTGGATTTTAGAAAACAGTAATTTATAGCATCAGCTCTGTTGTCTCGATGACCTTCGAGAGACTATACTAATATTTTCCTTATTCTTCCTTCTTCTTTGCCTCCCAACTTACCAGAGAACAGTTCATATCCTTGCTAAACTCTGCAAATTATTTCCCCAAAGGTCTTTCTTTATCAATATCAGGGAAAACTAACCCATTGTCATCATCTTTTGAAAAGTAATTAGCCGTGAATAATTGTTCCATTCTGACATCTCTCTAACGAAATTGATTTTCTTTTTCTTTTCTTTGAAGGTAGAGCTATTAATTGTGGCCATGTTAGAATGCTGTCACCCTTTTGTTTTCTCATTTCTTACACTCTGCTTTTCTCTGAATGCTTTGGATTACATTAGGCTTGTAGAGTTTAATGCCATGTAATCATTTCCCTAGTTTTATTATACATTCTATTCCAAAGTAGAAGAATGGATTTTTCTATCCAGCTTTATTAGATTCGATTTTGGAATATTTTACTAAATGGGTTATTTTCATGGCGGGCCCTACGCAACATTTATGTGGGAAATGTTGTGCTTCTTGATTAAAAATGTCCCATGGTATATTTTCCCCCAGTATTTTCCTTAAAATTACCTTTTGGCTGTGTAAAAGAAAAAAAAAATTACCTTTTCATTGGGCCAGAGTTGATCACCCAGTTACAAACTTGAGAGACTCACATACAATGATTGGAGGGGGGCACCATGACAAAGGATAAAGAAAAAATAAACAGACCAGGCCTGGCTAGGTCCTGTTCCTAACACTTGGATGGGATTTTTGTCTATGTGCTCTACTAAGGAGTTACTCTGGAAAATTATTCAAAAGCTTTGGCTGCTAAGGGCGCCAGGAGGTTAGTTATGCCTTTGCTTGCTCGTCTCCATTAGTCACTGATTTGCTTCTGGGCACCATTGGAGGGATTAATTTTTATCTACAAATCCCTGTAAGGTTGGGCCCTGGTTATCTTGGCAATAGTGTTTCACTCACTCTAAAGACAACTGAGAGTCACAAGGGAGGCTCCTTCTATATGATGAGGAGCCAGTGCTCTGTGCTTAAATGGGTAACCTTAATGTTGTGTGACTAGGATTTGGCAGTAAACAGGTATTTTATGTTCTGCCAAGATTTTACTATCAGATACACTCTCCTGTTAGCTATTTAATGAGACAAGGTCGTTTTCCCCCCTCTTGCTATATTGGAGCATTGCGTAGATTTATGTCTGATTCAAAAGCAGCTGTTCCCAGTTGCTTCCTGATACTTACAGTCTGAACTATGTCTGGTGTTAGCAATTTGAAAAGCCTTTGTAGCTTGGATAGCGATCTTGTAGGATGCTGGTGGCTTGGTAAATATGCACGTAAGTAAACAGAAATGAAAATAGTACACAGTTCATTAGTAGAGTGTTGAAAGCTTGGGATACACGCTGAATTTGAAAGCGACTCAGCCATGAAAACCACTCTCATTCTTGGCAAAGATAATCTTTCTTTGCTTCCATTTCCTGAGTTAGAATATAGGGATTATATCGTTTTCCTAAACCTTGGCTTCTATGGAGAGTGATAAAGATTCCTCACTGGAAGTGAGGTTGCAAATCCGAAGTGCTCACAAAGAAAAAAGGAAATGATACTAATTCAAGCCATGTGTACAAGAAGAGGGTCTTACTCCTTAGTAATCTGAAAACTTCCTCAATAAAAAATGCAGGTACATTTTGTTCGTTTGGTCATCTGATTAAATGTGGTGACCTTTTCATTGTCCTGGTAACTTTCAAGAAATTGAAGCACAATATGGATATAACAATGACACTGGAAAGAGACAATTTGGTAAACATTGCCTGGGAGTTTGTAGGACAATGGCTCCGAATAAGTTCAGAACTGCTGAAAAAAAAATCTCAGGGAAATAATGAAGGAAAAAAGAAGAAATGAAGATAAGGCCGACGTGGAGATTCTGCGTCTAAAGTATGATTACCTTTCACGTAATCTGGTCATTGGAGAAGGTCACCGCTACCCAGCTTTGAGCCTGCCTGGCACTTGGCACTTCCCTAGCTTCCATATGCATTTCTTTGTTACTGTGGTGAGTATTTACTGATGGGTTACTGCATGCCAGGCAGACAATGTGCCCTGATAGTCAAGATGGACAGGGTTCCCACTCTTATGGGTCTCTCATTCCTCAGGAAGAGACAAACAAAAGATAGGAAAAACAAAGAATGACAACTTACTCTACGGCCTGGGAAAGGGGCACATGAGGTGCTCAGGTAGATAATAGTGGTGGCCCCTACTTCCACTGGATGGTCCAGAAAGTCTGCACTGAGGAGGGGACATGTAAGCCAAGCCTGAAAAACAAGGAGGGGCCCTCCATGTGGAAGTTGCCAGAAGAGTGCTTCAGACAGAAGGACCGGCATGGGAGGAACCCTAAAATTAGAACAGAGAGAGCTTGTGGCTGGTGTGCCGAGAGTGACATATGGTCCCAGGAGCCAGTCTTGTTGGAAAGGATCCTGGGTTGCATCCCAGCGGCACTGGGATGCCTTTGAACACTTACAAGCCGAGAACTCATTTGATGGGATTGAGCTTTTACATCTGGTTGCTGTGTGGGGGATGGAGTGAGGGTTCCACCTCCTACAGAGCCCTTCTCTCCTCTTTACTGCTACCACCTGTCCTGGCCACCAGCACTTCTCACCTCACTAATGGCAAGAGCCTGTTGACTTGTCTGTTCATGTCCATCCTGCCTTCATTGGATCCATTCCCTACACCGCAGCTACAGTGATGGTTGTACAGTGCGTACTTGGTTTGGCTTCGCTCCTGCTTAGAAACCTGTGGTGGATAAAGCCTGCACTTCTCACTTCCTGGAGCCTGCACTGGCGTGGCTCCCGCCTGCCTCTTCAGCCTCAGTGGAGTGGCTCTCCTGCCTCTCTGGACCCCAGTCACCATTTCCTGAACATGTGGTCACGTTCCTCCCTGCCTCAGTGCCTTTGCATATTCTTTCTTTCTGTCACCCTAAATATCTATCTCCCTACCTTCACAATGACCAAGTTTGTCTAGCTCAGTGGTTCTCAAATGTTAATGTGCACCAGACTCAGTTATTTCAGTTCTAACATGGAAAAAGCATATATATATCTGGGGACATCTTAAGGATTATGTAGGTTAATTCCTGAAAAGTAAGACTTAAAAAATAATGTTGCTTAAAGCCCATATTACCTTACTTCGTTGCCATCATGGAGTCTTGAGGGGAGTTTTGTCTTCAGGCAGCAAGAAGCATCCCAGCGTCTGATCTTAGGAACCTCTCCTCAATCAGAGAGATGATTGCACTCGTGTGGAGCCTGGCCAGGACTTAGAAAACTCGTACACCTCTTACTAGCACCACCTCTCTGTGCGCGATGGAATGGGCACAGCACTCAGGGATGCTTATTATCTTATCATCATTGCATTTTTCTATTTCTGATATGCTGCTCATTCCAAAAGTTCAAATGACTCTAAATAGTGGACTTCATTTTAACTTAGTGGAATAGAGCGTGGAGAGATTGGCACTTCTCCAGAAGGACAAATAACCCTCTGGGCATCAGGGTGACAGGGAGGTCAGGCCTAAAAGTCTGGTCTGTGTATTGTGTGTGGAGCCCAGCAGGCCAGGCCAGACCCCAGGGCCTGGCCGCCAGCTAGCTCTGCCTCGCTCTGGGTGAGCCCCCTTATCTTGGAGGGGGTACATACTGGAGGGTGGTCCCTTTCCTCATCCCTGTGACTGCACACCCACGTGTCCCATTTCTGTTGTCCTTCAAGACCAAGCTCAGTTGTCACCTGTTCCAGGAAGACTTCCACGCCATCTGGGTAGATAAGATGTACTTCCTTCCCATTCAACCTGGGCTTCCTCCTGTTGGTAGGCTGATTGTTATGGATTGTGACTGTGGAGGGTCAGTGTCCTTTACATCTCTGTTACCCTCACTAGACTATAGGTGACTAAAGGGCAGCAACTCCTTGTGTTCCCTCTGCTTAGAACAGACTAGACTTTCAAAATAATTTTGTTGAATGTGTGATGTGTCAGGGCCACTTTCTTCTGTGACTGGAGGAGTGCTGCAGTGTCTCGCTGGAGCAGGCATTCAGAACATAAGAACCTAATAGAGAAAGAGGATTTAGGGAAGGAGAGTATCACTGAAGATGAAACATAAAGCTACCTTGCACTATGGCTTACAGTCCGTATGTTTAGCACAACTTTACTGACACAGGTTTAAGGAGGCACTCACTTGCGTAATGCATGAGGCGGGCTTAAGCACACTTAAATGTCACCCTGAGTCCTTAACAAGTCATGGCCACACCGTCTTAATTGTGCAGTGCATTTTTGTAGCTGTGGACCGAAAACCTCCTTATGGAATGTTCTTGATACTCCCTCCTCCCCATAGCTCATCCTTCACATATATTGATTAAATATGTATTTCAGACAATGACAAATAAGTCAATACCAGTAAAAAATAGCGTACCTGGCAATGCCACTGAAATGTTAACTGCCAGATATCTACTTCGCTGAGGGGAGCATTGTTTAGGCCGGCTCAATGAGGCCGTTACTTGGCATGCTAATTGTTCGTATTCCCTCTGAAGAGCAGGCCCTCAGCCTGCCAGGATGCCCACTGACAACTCAGGGAACAGAACAGAGCTGCTGAATGCACGGGGTAAGGATCAGGCTTTTCTTCTTGCCAACCATGTTTTAAGTCAACTAGCCTTGGAGGCTGAGAGGTCTCTCAGCCATCAATGCCTACAGTCCCAGGCAGCCATTCTTTCTTTAGCCAGACCTGTTGGCATGTCAACATATGCATGCAACTCAGCCCAGAGTGTGTTCTGCATAAATTTGATATTTTGACGATCACATTTCATGGGCTCAGAAAATGAACGTGGAGCAATTCACACTTCAGCTTGCCTGGTAGACTCAGTTTTCAGTTTCTCCCGAATGATGAACTAAATCTCATATCCAAAGAGTAATCATACATAAGAAGAGCTACACATTTCTTTTCGATCCTGGGAACCTCTAGAACACTGGCATAGGTCTGTTATATGAGCTTTCCTCTCTGAAGTCAAAGAACCACTTTCCTGGCCTCTGGACGCTCCACCTTGTATGGTACTTGCCTCCCACTTTGTTTGATGAGATCTTTGGGCCAAGGGCTGTGTCATTTTCTAATACCCTCCCAAACATTTAAAACACATTGAGGCTTGACCATGGATAATTGAAAAATTGTTATTCAGACATAGAATCCTACATAGGAAATATAAACCACATTTTAAAGCAGAAATTTTCACTTGGAGATATTTTATTGTGCAAGAAAGAACAAAACTACTGAACTCATTTATATATTTAATGAAAAAAGTGCACCAAAGCAGTAGATATTCATTTCTTGCCTTTGTCCCATTGTTGATTTTTCCTTAATTTTAACTCTATTGTTTATCATTAGGTAACATTTTGAAATATTTATCTTTGATACCCCTGAGCACCACGCTATGCACTATCCTCTTAGGGTCTTTTTAAAAAATAAAAATTATGTATTTTTACTATCAGCTGAAATGTACTTTTAAAGTCTTAGAAGACAATGAAATCAAGCAACTGCATCCAATTTAAAATTGGTTGGAAGATTCTATCATCTATCTATCTATCTATCTATCTATCTATCTATCTATCCATCCATCCATCCATCTACCTATTATATGCCCATATCCATACTCTCCAGACACACATACATAAAGGATCAAAGACACTGTCAAGCTCCATTATTTCCATGTCATCTTAAGTCATTTCATAGTAAGTTACTGATTAATGATAACAGGTGATCCCCTAGCTGAAGGCATCTATCAATGGTGCAAACACTTGGAAACTTATTGATGGCATCTACAGAGTGTAATATGGAAGAGACAAAGGATACAAATGCTACAAAAGAAAGACCAGATGGTTAGAAGCCATAGAACAATTTTGAGTGTGGAAAGAGGATACAAAGATAAAAGTCTCCTCAAATACCTGAGAAGAGCAGCTCTCAGTTTCCTGTGGATTGATTGTGAAATCATTCTATCAATCTTTGGTCCAGTTCTTCATTGTTTTTAATAGTTTGTCAGATCTTCTGTGGGGGCCAAGCAGGAATTTACAGACAATAAAAATGTATTACGAGTCATTTTCAATGACTGTAAATGTTGAGTCTAGGCAACAGCAGTGAAAAAGAGCAGGGCCCTGGGGTGGAATGAGAAGGATCCATGGTGTTTAAATGTGTTAGCAAACACACAAGAGAAGAGTTGACATTAGAGAATGGGTAGATATTCAGGACTAGGATGAAGGTCAATGGTAATATTGTATAAATTATTACATGATAAAAATAACACATAAGCAAACAGTGTTTTCATTTTGGTACGACTCTCTAGACTATAGCTTGGTGATGAGGTGAAGCTTGGGATGGTTGGGAATGCCTGTTACATACATGTTGACAATAGAAGAATGTGATTATGTGTTGCCTTTGCAATTTTGGCAAGACTGTGTCAACGTGATTGTGTGAAAATAGCCATCTATGTCTCCCTGGATAAAACAGCTGCATCAGAATTGTTGTTGCAAATGGTCAGACACAAAGCTTGTGACCATCACAGGCTGGTGGGCACTGGTACAGCTCTCCAGGACAGCTCAATGCAGAACATTGATCTGGGAGAAGAAGCTAGACTCCTCAGTGCCGAGAACATCTGCTGTGCCTGATGAATGGAGCCCTTTGACCACTGAGTCTGGTGGCTCAATCGCTTATGAACAATATGAAAACATGATGGCCACTAAATGCACCCGTCATGAACACATGGTCTCTACACTAGAGCTTTGAGCCTCTTTGGCAAAGTGAACACCCTGCACCTTTCTGTGCCTTCGGGAAGGAGCTTCATGTGTCAAATCTCTAAATATAATGCCATGTGTCTTGTATAAGAAGGAGCCTGTGTACATTAGCACATTCTGTGGCACCTATCAGTGTAGAGAGATAACATCTGTCTTTTTTATAATGTGCAAATATAAATGAATAGAATTATGTTGGAGAGCTTTAAAATTTGTATCTCCTTTTGGGATCCCAGGCTACACCTCTGGTTACCAGCAGCTCCCACACAGAAGTGACAGGGTGCCACTTACCCTACTTGTTCCTTGATCAGTGTGTGAGGAGGAGATCCAAAGCAGAAACAGGGTACCCAGGAGTCTTCTTGAAATATACAATTTTCTTCTGTGGTTCATATTTACTTTGTTATTGGTGATTTCAGTTTTTCTCTATGTGGAATATTGAACATTTTATAAAGCGATCTCCCCAGGATGGGAAATAGGTAGCCCCTAAGGTGTGGTAAGATACAGAATCAAAGATGCTCCCCTAACTTCGTGTTTGCTCTGGGGATTATCAAAGAACTTGCCCTTCGTGGCCACTCAGCCATCTTTGGATTTGGTCACCACAAGAACTGTTTCATGATTATTCTGGTTCTTCCTCTCCCAGGAACGCAGTAGGGCAGCACTTCCCCACTCTCCCTTTGTGACTTTCTTTTGCCCATAAAATGTGAACAGAAGTGATGTGGGGGGCTTCCCCTTTTCTGCTTTGGAAGTGAGTTTTGAGATGGTGCCTCTGCTCCCTGGGGTCTGTGACAATACAGGGCAGAGCCCCCATTGTCACATCAGGCCTTAGCATGGGTGAGGGATAAACTTCGTCATGTTAAGCCACAGAGATCTGTGAGCCTGGCGCAGCCCGACTGGCATCTTGGAAAAGAGGGAAGCCCTTCAATCTGCGGGTGCCCTTGTGACTCTATCGTCTTCCCCCAAATACTGTAAATTCTGACTTAGGTATTGGTTTTACTTTATCAGCATAAAGGTCCCCAAAACAGAAAGTCAAAAAAATTGTAGCATTTCTGAATTTTTATTTCTGGCAAATTATTACAGCTTTATTAAACATTGAATTTAAGTACTAACTAATTGTTTAGATTTTAAGGTTATCATTATGGCAATAACTCTAACTCACTAATAAAGATTGGGATGTTGGTGCACATGGCTCAAGTGGCAAACTTTGAGAGCAGGTGACCGAGGATGATTAAAAAGAAATCTAGGACCACTGCATCAGGAAGTGCGATTCGTTGCTTTGTTTTGACAGGTGCAGTTTCGCTGTCTTTGTACGGGATAACGATCTGTAAGGAGAGCGGAGATGCACTGGGATTCGTTTTGGAAAGGTGATCCAAAACACCTCAAGGCTGCACACTGTTCCTAAGTCTGCCGAGAAATGAGGGGTGATATTGCCAAGTTTCCATGTGAAAATGATGATGATTGTAGATTGCGAGAGAACGAACCTAAATTATTCTATTGTGTGTTCTGGTTGTTTGACACACAGATACACCTAATCGAGGCTGTGTACTGCCAAGAGTGTCTTCTAGTTTTCAATTTTTGGAAAACTACTTGATAATTCAAAAAATTTTTTTTGCAGCAAGAATCACTCACATGCTCTGTGTTCATTTGTATTCATTGGTTAAGGTTTGGTTGTAATCCAGGATTTTCTGACTGATTAGCTATGCACGGCTTATTTCAAACCAGTGCAACCACCAGCATTCTCCTGGTCTTCACCTTTCTTTTTCATGTGCAAAATTATGAGACTTCGTAACTTCTCCTTGAAATGTAGTTGTTATTGCATGAAAAAAACAAAACAAAAAACCCAACTTAGTTGAATTTAAAAAAATGTAAATGCCACAAGTTACCATGGTATGCCAGGGAAATTATCAATCTTTCTTATCTAGCCCAGAATAAAAAAAAGCAAAATAAGAAACTGAGTTATTCTTTAACTATTTGATATCAAAACCTTCCTAAATGTATCAATGTAGGGTTATTTAATCTTATATTTTTTTTTTGCTGCCTCAAATGTAATCTCATATATATACTTTCCAATTCAAGTAGGCTTCATTATTTACAATAACATAAAAACTTTGCATGTTAATCATATATTAGAGAGGATGAAAAGAAATCATATATAGTTTTCTACCTTCCTTCCACTACTTGGAATTCAGGTAATACAATCTCTCTTTAAACTTCTCCCTGGGTTACTTTGCATTATTCCTTATTTGTTCCTTGAAAATCTTCTGCAGATGAAAGGTTATTTCCTATAGCCCTTTGTACTTGCTAGCACTTAATGGGAAAAATATTTGTAAGCAACGCAGTAGCATCTGTCAGAAAGGCAATAATTTGGTTTCAAAAACCTGTCTGATCCATTTTTCTTTCCTCGGGCTCTGCCAACGGATACAAAATTGCATATCAGTGACTCCAATGGACAAAAAGCAAACGCCTGTAGGAACTCCTCAGTCAGAGGTACTCATTCTTCTCTTTTTCTACCTGGATGGGGAGTCACATATGATTCTTGGGTGCTGGGGTATGACAGCAATTGTAGAAGGTAGATGTGGGATATGATGGCTCCTCAGGTCATTTTGATACAGTTCTGCCGGAGGCCGACAGCATCCCGGCATCTGACAAGGCCACATTGAAATAAAGATCCATGCTCAGCACTGGATGTCTGGGATGCTGCCTTATGGTTGGTCATGTAATATCTCCTGTCTCTATGAACCCATGTGCCTTTCCTCCTATAGGAGACAATATACTCACTGCATTTGTGACAAGTTCCTGTGGTACCCTGATGATAGCTGGCTGTGTAAGTCAGCGACGGGGCAAGATTTCCTAAAGAAAAAGGAAACTCCCTAAAACAGGCTACAGCCCGAGGGGACCCCTGAGCTGAGATATTGGGGACTCAAGCCCCTTGGCCTATGCAGCTGTGAAAGGTTTCCTTGGAGATCAGGAGACCAAGGTCTCTTGGCCATGAGAGTTCTGATAAGAGACAACTTACTGACTATGAGGTATTTTAATTAACAGCCTTGTTTTAACTCTTTGCTTTGTACATTGCTGTAGCAACAAAAACTGAAGCTCTGACTGAGAAACAGATGTTCCCCTCTATTGCAATAATATGCAGCTCTTCGTAGGATAGGAAAAGTTTGAGACTCCTTTTGCTACTAAGTTCAAGTATACGCCCTGTAAGGTAGTCATGGTAACCACTCTTTGGACGATAAGTAAAGTCCTTGAACGGGCCACAGTGTACCCTGGAAAGATACAATTACAAAGAGGTAAAAGCTCTGAGAAAGAGAAAAATATCCTGATCATGTGAAATGTAACTTGCAATTGAGGTAATGGTCAGAAGCCCCTATAAAAGGGGCCAGGCTTTAATAATAAAGTGTGTGTGACGCTCCTGTGAACCTCTTTCCGGTGTCTCCCTCCTTCTTTCCCCTCGCCGACGCCGTCCCACCCGAGGGAACCCCTGGTCCTCGCGGGGGCTGGATCCCCACACAGTTCAGTGGTGAACAGCCAGGGTGGGCTCTCCTCCCCCTTGAAAATCATCACCCTGATTTTGATGGAGAAAATGTTTCAATAGTGTGTGTGTATGGGTGTGTGTGTGTATGTGTGTGTGTGTGTATGGGGGGGCGGGGTGGAGGAATTGGATAGCATTCTCTTTAAACTGAAATAGTGTAGATACATTTTGCAATGTTCTTGGGTTTCAAATAGCATGTTCTCTATCGCCATCTTTGTTGTTAAGAGTGTGCATTAAAATTTGGGATCACAAATGAGATTTTCAGGAAGACGCCCTTTCCTAGATCAATCTTCCATTTTTCTGCTATACAGAGCAGCATAGAGGAAATGGGGACATACAAATTCCCTCGAAGGGTCCTGGCAAGACTTTGGCAGTTCTTTCTTTCTTTTTTGAAAGGATTGAATAATTTATTTATTTATTTATTTATTTATTTATTTATTTATTTATTTATTATTAGTTACAGATGTACAAAACAATGCAATAGTTATGTTTTTCACCCCTTACAAAGTGACTCCCCCTCCCCTGTCCCCCCACCCCTGATATCATACATATCTATTACAATTCCATTGACTCCATCCCCACACTATATTCCACATCCCATGACTGTATATGTATTAAATTATAGTCAACATCTAATATTAATTAGCGGCAGCTTCAGATGTACAGTGCAGTAGTCAGGCCACTACACTGTCCATGAAGTGGCCTCCCTGACAAGACATGCATCCGTCTGTTCCCCTAAAAAAAATATTACAACCTCATTGATTATATCCCCTGAACTGTCTCTTCTGTCCCTGCGGTGGCACTGTAGACCTGGGCAGTTCTTGGTGGTTTCTTGGTGCGCCTTGTACTTGGCCAGTGTGGCTTTTGACTTGCTCCCTTGGGTCCCTTCAGTTTCTGGGTGTATTACGACAGCCACTAAGTCTGTGTGCTGTGTGTGAGACTTTTCCAGTTTTCCTTTAAAAACAGCTTCGTTTTTATGGCATTATTTGTGGCTCCCTGGTTTGAGCCTCTTCCTGCCCCACCCCCACAACATTCATGGCCTTCAATGATATAGACCTCAAAACCCAAGCTTGGCCGCCCCCAACCTCAGCGCCCCCCAGCTTCCTGACACCATGCATAGCCTTCCAGCCCAATATTTTCTGAGAGTTCTGCTCCCTCCCCTGACTCCAGGCCTTACTCATACTTCTCCCTGTTTATGGAATGTGCTTCTAGCTTCCTGTGATAATCGGGACATTCCAAGAAGCTTCTTCATTGAGTAAATGGCATCATCATGTACCATGTTGCCTGGGACGAAACCATAGGCGGTTTTGCCTTGATTCTTTCTTTTCCCTCCCTCCAGCATCCATCTACCTATCAGCAACTCCTGTTAATTCTATTACCAAATATATTTCTCACATTCTCAGAACTTCTTCCCATCTCCCCAAGGGCCACTCTTATCCAAGCAATCACTTGTTCTGGATGACCAAAGCAGACCCCTAACTGGTCTCCCTGTTTCCACATATGACCCACATGAAACATCCTTCACTCCGCACCATCGTGATCTTCTGAAAGTATAAATCAGATCATATCACCCCCTACTTATAACCCCACGGTTGCTCCCACTGGCTCTAGGAATGTGGAGTTTGGTACCTTCTCAATTCACCCCCTACTTATTTCTTTGCTTTTATATTCCTGCTTCACAGGTCTTCTTTCGTTTCCTTGAACAGCTGACATATAATCTCCTCTGAGCCTTCACATTTGTTGTACCATCTGTGTGGAATCCACTTAGCCCCAAATCGCTGCTTCTTGAAATTCAAGTCTATGCTCAAATATCACCTCATGTGAGAGGGTGTGCTGAATCACCAGGCATAAAATAATCACACCCCCCCCTTGTCACTCTCTATCCTATTAGTCTGTGTTGTTTTCACTGATATTCTTATTTATAATCATTTGTTTATTGTCAGGCCTCTCCCTCCACCGAGGGATATTATTTTACCTGTTAACCACTTGCTGGAGCCCCAGTACCTACAGAGAAATCTGAAACACTTCCCTCACAAATGCCCACTGTTTCAGCTCCTCTTATGTGACCTACCCTCCATTTGTATATGTGTTTCTTTTGTTAGAGTTGAAGCTTTTCAAGGGCTTGCACCTTGTTCAACTTTTATCTATCCTCTGGCTTGTTTTCTGTGGGGCAGACACTTAGGATATATTTACTGAATTAAATTATACTCTTTTTGTTGTTAAAGGAAATTGAGTAACAAATTTAAGTAATGCTCTGTAGTACCAGAGAGAAGTAGAAACAATTAGCCACAGCCTCAGTGGCTAAACACTGTGTTCATTTTCAGGTATTAATTCTCAGATAGGCAGTATTTCCAGATTTCCCTATTCAAGAGCTTACTCTGCAGAACCTCACAGTCGATTGGTTCAAAAGGAAAGGAAACAGAACTGGCAAATTGATGAGCAAAGAAAAAAGCTCCTGTCCTCAGAGGTTTAATCAGTACCTACTGTGTGTCATGGATTCCTGACACTATACAGGCAGGGGCATGGATTGGAAGTGCTGGGAAGAAGGCAGCCTTTAAGCAGAGGAAAAAGGAAAAGGAATGATGAAATGGAGACTGATGTTCAAACTTCAATTTTTGAGTCAGGCTAAGGAGGATATAAAAAAAACTTTCTAAGTCTCTACGGTGATATTGGTTACTGTGCTGTCCATAGTGGGCAAAGAAAAGACACTCTCCACCCTCAGGAATGTGTAAATTGCTTTTAGTCACTCTCCCCAGGAAAGTAAGACATGTCAGTTTGCAAGTTGTTAGGCTGCCAATCCTATTGTCAGACAACCAGGATGTTTGAATTCAGATGTGCTGAAATTTCATTTGGGGGTTTTCTGCCACAAATCCCTAACATACAGAGAGACCTCTGGTCATAAAATGAGTAGGCTTCACACATCAAATTTCTTTCCAAATATATTTTAAACAGCTCTTTTCAAAGAGTCCAGAAAACAGTTACAAATTGAGGTATTCAACAAGGCTGGGACAGGTGACAGGGAAGGTAGGCTGTTATTTCAGGAAGAGCAACAGTCATCCACTTTCATAGCAGCCATTCTTCCATTTCTATTCATTCAACAAACATTAGTGGTAAGGCAGTGTATCACAAGGCCCTAGAATTAAAGCTAGGAATCAGAGGCTTGGCTCAAATCCTGGATGGGGTTACCTATTGGGATGGTTAGTTTTATGTGCCAATGTGGTGAGGCCACATTATTGAACCACATACTAATCTAGGTGTTGCTGTGAAGGTACTCTGTAGATGTATTTGACATTTGCAGTCAGGTGACTTCACATAAAGGAGATTGTCCTTGATAGTCTCTCAATAGTTAGTCCTCATTTACCCTGTGACAGGTCTTAAGAACAAAACTGGGGGTTTCCAGAAGCAGAAGGAACTCCACCTGTGGATAACAGTGTTAGCTCCTGGCCAGAGAGTTTCCAGCCTGCCACCAGCCTGCCTTGTAGATTTCAGAGTTGCTCGGCCAGATCCCCAAAATGCATAAGCCAATTCTTAATCTCTCTCTCTCTCTCTCTCTCTCTCTCTCTCTCTCTCTCTCTCTCTCTCTGTCTCTCTCTCTCTCCAACCCCCATAGAAAGACAGATGATAGATAGGCAGACAGACAGATAGATAGTCATGTAACATTTAAGGATACATTATGAGAAACACATCATTAGATGATTTCGTTGTTATGTGAACATCACAGAGTGCGCTTACACAAACCTAGACGGTACAGCCCACTACACACCGAGGGAATATGGTACAGCCGAATGCTCCTAGGCTACACCCATGTTCCTGGGCTGAATGCTGTAGGCAGCTGGAACACAATGGTAAGTATTTGTGCATCTAAACATAGACAAGGTACAGTAAAAATGTGGTATCAAATATATAAACTTTTAATAGTACACCCATATAAGGCATTGACCATGAGTGAAGTGCAGGACTGGCAGTGCCTGTGGGTGGGTCAGTGAGTGAGTGGGGGTGTCTGTGAAGGCCCAGGACACGACTGTCCCCTACTGCAGACTATAAACACTGTCCCACAAACCCTTTCCCTACTTCTCTCCAACGGGTCATAAATGGAACATCGGAGCTGTCAGTGCTGCCCCATGAACAGCGATGTGGCCTGGACGGATTGGAAATAGTGAGACACCGGCTGGCCATGGCGTATGTGACTGTCAGGAGTGAGTGAGAGGTGGCCTGAGGATCAGTGGGAATAAGCAAGCAGGATGGAGAGATGAAGGAACATAGGGGATCGTCATGGAAACGTGGTCTTGGCTACTGCATGTTGGAGCGTGGTCAGATTAAGGGACTGTGTGCTAGTCATTAAAAAAAAGATTGTTTAACATGGAAAGGGTGTAGAGCTGGGGACTCAGTATTTTGACTTTGGAAATTTGTTTTTGGTTCCATTGACGATCTGGCACATGGGCTCTCTCCGGCATTGAACTGATGGGAGGGAATCAGTTCTGTGTTTTACATTATTATAGCCTGAAAATATTTCCAGAGGACAGGGCCAGGCTGGTCCCTGTGGTCACAGGAAGCTTTCAGTGCAGTGGCGGTGGCACTTAACTCTGGTTAAGGTAGGTCCTGGGGACCCTTGTCCTTGTGTAGGATCTTAGGTCCTGAACACAGAAGTGACAGCCATGCACTCTGAACCATCAGGCTGGCTCTGGGGGGGCTGTGGCGCCCTGAATATGCAGCACTGGGGGGCCAGGCTCCTCTTTGCTGAGACGGGTCAGTGGCTGACGGAGAGGGTGTGATCTGTGCTCTAAGCTGAGGTGCTGAGCAAGAGGGAACTCTCCAAGCCCCACAGATACTGCTCCTGCCAGAGGAAAAAAGAATTCCTCCTGAACCTTTCCAGAGGGGTAACCTCTATTTCCAACTACTTCAATATAAAAGTCCCAGCTTCTCCTATGGACCTCTCTTCCTCCTGAGATGGAAGGCAAGGGGGAGGAGTTGAAGGAATACAGAAGCATTGTCTACAAGAAGAAATCATCTCAATAAAGGGAAGAGGTGACACTCCTCCCTGAGAGCGAAAGGGAGGCTGGGAAATGAGAAAATGATATGGAACACTTGGGATGGAAAATGGGGAAAAATTTCAACCAGAAATCATGCAAGGGTGGGCCAAGAGTAAGACCAGGCACCATTCCTGTGGACGGTGTCACCTTCCACAAGCTGGTCCTTCTGACCTCACCAGCCTCTTATCAGTCTTCCTTTCCCTCACCCTCCTTGCCTAGGCTTGCTGGGTTTCTCTGGGTCCTCGGATATATCAAGCTCTCATTGACCTCTGGTCCTTCACAGATGCTTTTCTCTGTGCCCAACAAACTCCTATGTCAGGTCCTCGCTTAGGTGTCATTTCTCCTGGGAGACTTCACCCACCTTAGGCCTTACATAGCTCCTCTTGTCATTTATGCCTGTAGCTCCCTAAGCTTTCCCATCACACTTGATCTTTGTTATTTATGTAATTATCTCCCCCACCCCCTGCTAGCTTGGGCCTCAGAAGGACAAGGAGGGTGTTTATTCCACATATATTAGTGCTATAGCCCAAGGACCTAGCACATTTCCTGGCCACATTAGGCACTCAGTAAATGTTTGTTGAATAAATAAACTCGGGTGGGAGTCTTAAAATAGTCTTAGGGCAAAAGCTAACAATCATAGATCTTTTCTTTTGCAATGGAATTATACCTGCTTCACCTGTTGCCTTCTTTCTACCATGTCCCATAACGCTACGTGAGGGGGCCGAGTCTATTTATATAGTTGTGCGTAGCGTCTCTGAGTAAGAGCAATCAGCAGACACTAAACCGAAGGTGATGCTGTCAATACAGATAGATTCTCATCTTGTGAAAAAGAAAATTGGAATAGTAATCCACTTAACTCAAAGAAAGATCTTTCTGTAATCTAAGATATTATTTTTTTCTTCAAAGGGCAACTGTGTTACCCAGTAAATGACTTCACCCCCTGGCATCACTAGGTGAAGTTGGAGCCAGCCACACCTCTGTGGTGCCTCAGTAGGTCTGGAAGCAGCTGCTTCTACAGCCCATTCCCCATCTTGCCAGCTATCTAGTCTCAGAAATTCACTGCCTGTCATAGTGGACTCTTTGTGTTCTCTCTCTCTGACCTCTGACCTCTGCAATCTGGCTGGGAAAAGAAGGGGCACAACTGAAAATCTATGTAAGAGCGGGGAAGAGCGGAACAGAGGTGTTCTATAAATGGAAGAAGGGTTCTTTGCTGTGACAAGCTGCATCGCATGAAATGATTTGTGTGTCATGATAGCTTTCTTTCTGGTCCCCTTCTGACACTTGGGAGTTGATTTCATCATAGCTGCTCATGTCCCTGAGCTGGGACATTACAAATGAAGCAGAGAGAAAATAGCGAGTGAGTGTGAGCCTTTCTGAGTCTGACAAGCCGAGGTAAAGTTGAAACAGTGATGACTGGTGCTTGTATAACAGTTTTCAAAGTTGATGTTTGAAGTTTATGGTGTTTTAGTTAATGAGATGTTTGAGCAGAGAAACAATACCATTCAAGTTAAGTTCAACTAAAGACTCAAAATATCTTTATACCTTTTGTTTTCAGCTTGCCTTCCAGGGACAGACTAAGAGGAATCTATTCTTAGAGGCAGTGTCTATGACAACAAACTCATTTCATTTTCTTTCTTTTATGTACGTGATAGACAACACTGAGAAACTTCGACACCTTTTCTACATACATATGAAGCAACTGGAGACAGCCTGCCGCTCCTGAAATGGTTTGAACCCATACCAAGGAACCCCGGATTTACGGGCAATACTGTGAGTAGGGACTGGACACAGTTGATAAACTAGAGACCTGGACATTATGAGTAAGGAAGGATTGTGTTGTCTTAACCTTAAAGAGCCAATTCCTTTCCTTAGCAGGCATAACACTGGTCCGTAATGGGAGAAGTGGATTCAGAAGGATGAATTCCAAGAGAAGCAAGAGTGGGTGAGCCTCTAAATGCACAAGGATTTTTTGTGCTCATCCTGTGCAGGGCATGGTCTGAGAACTGACCGAGGGGGAGGCAAACTCCTGTCCAAGGCAGCTCTGGCCCTCTTTGCAGGCTCGCACAGATGGCACAGGTACCTGTGTTACTGTAATTCAAGGCAGAGCCTGGCCCTTATCGGCTGGCTTACAGTTGGTTTCAGTCTGTGGATACTCAAACTCAACAGAGGAAACCAACTTAGGAAAATACCAATCTGTGAGTCTGTGCCTTTCAGTGTTTAAGGCACAAGAAGTTAATTATTTTTGTAGCCCAAGAATCAGAGGTTTCAGTGACACTCTGGTTATCATATAGCATATTGTCCGGGCAACATTTTTTTCCTAACGTATTTGATTAATCAAGATATTTTAGGATTCTGGGCTGTGTGTGTGTGTGTGTGTGTGTGTGTGTGCGCGTGTTTCTTCTGAATTCATAGTTTAAAAGATCCTAAATAATGTTGATATTTTCCAGCACTTCTACCCATTGGTCTGTATGGACCCTGTCTCTACAGTTCTTATAACAATGACTTCTGACCTTGAATGGTCATTAGAATTGGGTGGAGAGCTTTACAAAAATACAGATTTGCCAGCCCAGCTCAGGTCTACCCAGTTGGAATCTCTAGGACTTAAGCCCAGATAGATATGTTTTTATAAAGTCTCTCAGATAATTCTGATGGTGAGCTGGTTTAAAGTATTACATTATATTACATTATATTATATCATATTATATTATTATAATCATAGGGTCTCTTGTGCAGTATTTTCAAAAACAGAAATATATGGGGGATAAGAGTGTTCCTTTTGATGTTGGTTGCATAGGCCTGGGTTTGAGTAGTAGATTCAGCACGTTTCAGCAGCAACATGACTTTAGGCGATTTTCTTATAGCTTCATCTGTAGGATGGAGTTAATACCAATACCTAATGAATAGGATTGCTGTGGGATCAATTGCTATAAACCAATTAAGTACAACCACATCAGGGAATATGGCACTTAAGAAAAGTTAGCTGTCGTTATTAATAATGCTTGAATATTTATGTTCATATTATATAGTTGCCTTGCATATTATAAATGTTTGTTTTTTATTAAGTGTCCACATATTGTAAATGTTGAATATTCAGAATTTTCTGCAAATAATTTTTAAGGATAGTTATTACCTAGTTCTTCATCATTTTTTATTTTGTTGGATTTTTAGGAGAGTGCAGGGCGCATATTGACTTCTTGATAAAACAATCAGATTCATTTATTTAAAATCTCCACACCATGTAAATATGTGTGTTTATTAATGTAAATATTCCAGACTGTAGGAGTGCATATTGGGCAACAGTGAAAGTTAAAACATCTCGGAGGTTTGTTCACATCCTTCACATGGGGCTTCTGAAGGGTCAGTGGGTACCCATCCCGTACCTACTTAGTATGTCTGATTTTGTAAAGCAGAGACATTGGCTAACAATAATCAGCTAGGAAACTAAGGAGGCACAACGCTATGATATTAGAGAAGTAATGAAGAGACAAACACTTAGGGAGCATTTGATTTGTTTCAGCACAAGGTCACTGTTCATTAATACTTGTACAGATAGCTTATTAACCACCCAGAAAATTCACTTCAAGTTTTCAAGCTACATAATACTCAAAATCACTACCTGCATATAGATTAGGCGAGACGAGCTTGTTGCACAGAGAGCTAAAACAGTTGTAAACCATAAGCTCCATCGATTCTGAAAGTGGAGATTATCCCATGTAAGGCTTATCCCACCCTATCCGTCCCTCACCCCTGGTACATGATACCTCTCTTTCCATTCTGTTTTTGAAAGCTGTCAAGAGGGATTCAATAGTCTGAAAGGCAGCCCTCTGCACCAGAGCTGCCGGCGAGATAGGGAAAGAGGATGCCACCCTGTGCAGGGGAACCTTTGCCGTGGGTACCCACAGAAGAGTGATGGCTGTGGGGTGGCCGGCCTTCCAGGTCTGCTCCTTTGGGCATCTTTTGATCCCCTAGAGAGCCTAGTGCAGTATTTCCTTGCACGTTGTAGCACCATATTGAATGAACAAGTAAATGAATGAATGGTGTGATTTTTTAAATGTTAATTTAAGCTACCTGAACTCTCATGACAGGCTCATTATCTAATGGGGCAGGATGGAGGTGAAAATTTACTCACTATAATTCAGTTGTGCAAGATACAAATAGTAACTGTCCTATAACCAAGCTTGCCTCACTTGGTAGCCCCATTCCTAATGACAGCTGCAGGAAGTTTACTTTGTCAGTTGGGTATAGCTCAGTGTCTTGTGCTAAAATAGGGTTTATATTGTAAACAGAGTCCAAAGTTTAAAAGTGCCCACATGGGAGCAGGTGAGGGGCCTTCGTTTTATTTATTGTCCTCTTGGATTTTGTCTGTATTCTCTGAGCTACCTCATTCCATCTGATGGCTGAGCAAACAAGTGGGTGTCTGTCTGCTGATCTACGGCGGGTCTCGCCTTGTGCTTTGGGTGTTGTGCTGGTAGCTGCTACTCCAGCCACCGGGGCGATCACTTCCGATCATGAGTTTCCCCACCCTGTGAGCTCTGTCCTGACCCTGGCCTCTCCTACTGCACAACTTCACTCACCACACTTCTATCCCCCACTGGAACAAAGGAGGCTTCTGAATCTTAGACTGTAGAGAATCAGAAGTTCTAGCTTCACCCATCCACCTAGATAGCTCTCTTAGCCAGTTTCCCTTCTATGTCCATCCCATGGTGTTCTGGCCTCATGAGCAACTCAGGGCTTCTCTAGGGGGATCTTGCAAATTTCTAGAGAAGTGAGGAGAAACACTTGTAAAGGGCGTCTCTACTGTACCCCTCCACAGAGGTTCAACTCATATTAGGGATGGTAGAAATTTAAGATATTCCTGATTTTTCTCTTCTTCATTTTTTTTCTCCTTCTCTCTTTTTTTCCTCTCTTTCTCTTTCTCCACCTCCCTCTTCCCCAACTCAGCTCTTTCCTGTAACTCATGATGGGATTTCTACTCCCTTTGAGCCTGACAAAAGTCACTCCTAAGTCCCATTTTCCTGCTCCCTGGAAGGTCCATCATCCACCGCTTCTCTGGCTGCAGGAATGTGAAAGGGCTGGAGGGAGAGAATCTGGATTACTGTATTAGTTTTCTAGGATGCTCTAACAAAATCCTACAGAATTTTGTTGTCTCACTGTTCTAAAAGTCTGGGTATCAAGGTATCTGGGTTCTTTCTGAAGGCTGTGAGGGAGAATCAGTTCAAGACCTCCCTCCTTGGCTGTGGCTGTCAGTCTTCTCCCTGGGTCTTCACAGCATTTCCCTTTGTACATGTCTGAGCTTAAATTTCCCCTTCTATAAAGATACCCAGCGTATTGGATTAGCACCCACCCTAATGATCTCATTTTACTTGATTACCTCTCTAAAGATCCTATGTGCAAATAAGGTCACATTCTGAGGTACTGGGGGTTAGGATGTTGACATATGAATTTGGGGTGTGGGGACACAATTCAACCCAAAACAATACATAAAGAGGGGGGAAAAACCCATTGGTTAGTGTTTCAAAATATTCTTGTTTTCCCACTCACTACACTAATTCTGTGTGCTAGGATGGAGTGAGTGGTCTGTAAATGCTTTGTGGATGCCTGTGTTTGGTGACTTTAAATGGAATTGGAAGTTGTCTTACCACTTTTTTTTTTTACACTGTCACTAGAGGGACACATTAAGGTCATAACTCTATATGTGAATTTCGTACTGGGGCATGAATGGAAATGGCAGACCCTGGACTATATGAGGTTCCTGTACTTTTACAGGGTGAGAAAATGAGCCAAGTGATGGAACTGATGTTACATTTTTTTCCCCCCCCAAGAATCCTTTGGCATCATATAAAACCCTGCTCCATCTTGGAACAAAATTTGATATATCAAAGAGACAGTTTTGATGGCATTTGCAGGTGCAATTAAATATGAAAGTTGAGGAGAAGCGGGGAGTCACTGATGGTTCCTATGATTTCAGTTTGAGTTTTTGGAATGGAATGGGGGAAGGACAGTTGATAAGTTCACTTTTGGGCTTGAAGTGCCCTAGGAACACTCATGACATGCCCTATAGAATGAGCCATGGCTCTGTGCTTTATACGCAGTGTTTAGTGCTTAGCTAACAATGGGAGCAAGCATTATGATCCCCATCTTACAGACAAGGAGTTGAAATTCACAGAGGCTAATTAGCTTACTCAAGGTCAACTTCAGACCTATTTCATCCCAAACCCAAGGACTCTAAATCGTTCCAGTCACTTTCTCACAGATCCAAGACAAAAGCAGCCCAGGGTCCACTGCTGTTCATTCATGGCACACATTTCCTGCTCTGACTTGCTTCCTCCCAGATCTGGCACCTCTACACCTCAGACCCTGAACATGGGCTCCCCTGGTGTTCATGTTTGAAATAACACTGGAGCCTAGAATTACTACGTGTTAGTCCTATGTTAGGAAATACATTCACTGTGTCATATATGTTCACTATAGAAATTTAAATCTCTTTTAAAGTTAAAATTTGTTAATATTTTCTGCTTGAGATAATCTACATATCATATGGTAAAAATGATTTAATGACAACTTTGGATAATTTAAGTTATAGAAGGGTAAAGAAAAACCTAGTGGCTTCTAATTCAAACACAGTTTCAAGCCAAGAGAAGTAATTCTATTGACCATTAATTTCTAATGGGAATTAACTATTCCCATTAGGGAATATTAAATACTTTTTATAAGTGTATAAATGTATTAAATTAGCAAGGTACTGAGATTGAAATAGCACAGTTATCTCCAGAGGAACTGTCTATAATGAATAACTTGCTACACGGATTCTAAGGGAATGCTGAAAGTCACTCGGTGTCTGTTGATGGAACTCAAGCTCATTACCCTCTGAGGATAGGATACAAAATATGGTCAACCAGCTGACTGTAGCTTTTGGCCGGACCACTAATTTAGAAGAGTGGTACCAAGATCTGGATGCTTCTTTCTAACAAGGAACCTGCAAGAAAAATTCAGAATAGACTGTTATAATGTTTTGACTTGAGAAAGTGAGGCAGCGAAATGTCTTCTATGCAGACACAGATGTACGTGGGTGAATGAAAAGCAGAGAAATGAAAAGAGATGGAGCGACACCCTATCTGCAGCTTTAAGTGAGCAAAACCACAAATGGAGGTTATATGATTCTAATTTGAGTCACAGTTGAGTATTTACATTTTTAATTATAGGTCCTATGGTGTAGGTTTTTTTTTTTTTTTTTTGAGGGCAGTGTCACTGGCCCACATATGTGGGACCTGAACCGGGGCCGCTGGCCTCCCAAGCCAGCACTTACCCACTGTGCCACACGGCTGGCCCGTCCTATGGTGTAATTTTAAAGAACCTGAACTGTGTTTTCCAAAAGACCACCCTAAAAATTTCACCAATTACTATCTCCATGACTTTGGGCATATTTCTTAACTTTTCTAGGCCTGAACGTTCTCAACTGATACAATGGAAATAATATTTATACCTGCTTCAAAGTGTTGTGAACATTAAATGCAATAATGTGTGTAGGTGCTCAGCCTAACAGCTGGTCCATGACACACACTCAATTAACACATGCAATTACTCTTATCTTTATAGTTTGGGTCACCCTAGTAAAATGCCGCTAACATTGCATTTCAAGTTATCTTGTGTTCATTTTGCTCTGCCTTCTACTAGTAAATCACTTGTTGCCCCCGGGTTTTGGCTTATCCAGGAATCCTCCCTAGTGAATACTCTCCTCCACACAGCCGTCATCCTCTGATGAAAACAGGAAACAGAGCATTATGGTATGGGATAGGAAAGAGTCAGGGGGAAGACCAGATATAGAGTTGAAGCAAACCATGATTCTGTACAGGGCCCTCCTCCCTTCCTGATAGATATGACTTTCTTTTGTGTCATTCTGCTCCCATCTATCTCCTTCAGCATTTCCAATGTCTTCTCCATTTCCTTATTTAGTTCTTTTTCTTTATCACTTTTTTCCTAGTTAGATCTTGAACTGCTAGAAGGAAAATGAACTCAGCCCAACTGGCCTATTGGCCCTGTGACATTACCATTCTTTCTTCTAGTTCTACAAACCCTCAAATGGGAAGTGTTGATAGAGCAATGCTGAACTGAGATGTACTACATCCGTGAGAGGCTCTCATCCCTCCACAATTTTTCTGAGCCCTCCTTGCTTATCATCTTATTATTCTCACCTGTCCTTTTGTTTCTGATGTTTATACATTTTCTCTGCTCTGATCACTGATAAAATTTTGTCTTGCTTAGAGCATTCATCATCTGTCTCCCTCATCTCTCCTTTAGAAGCTGAACTCTTCATTAGCTGGTTCAGCTCTTTTGGTTTTTATTTTGCATATTGTCATGACTATACTAATATTCTTATATTTGATTCTGCACTAAAAGTTGTAGATAAATAAATATTGAGTATCTTTAAACGTTCAGTGAATAAATACTTTGTTCCCATTCTTTCCTATCCAGCTTTTCCATAATGGACCTGGATAGTCCTGAGTCCTATAGAGGCTTTAAACAGCAGTTTTCATATTTATCACCCTGGGTGTGTGTGTGTGATGCTTTTCTCACCACCCTGACTGATATATTATCTGCTCACACCTGTAGTCATGTATCGAAATATACACATTGTTTGTGTTGCTTATGGTTTAAAGAGATGCTGGTCAGATAGTGTTATCTTCCTTTCTTTCTTCAGGAACACAACCATGTCATGAAGAGTCCTGAAGCTTATACAGCTTTTAAAGCCTCTTTAGGAAAAATGAATACAAAATTCTGAATACAAAATTCATATTTATCTACAACTAAAAATGAAATTATAACAAGTTACAATTTTTAAAAGCAGATAAACCCCCACAATCATGCAATTCAGAAAAATAACATATCTATTTATTAATTTATCCCTTGACGCACCTCTATAACATATTTTCCTATGTTTTGGGTTACAGGATCTTTAATTTCCTCTTTATATGACAAAGATTTTGTAGTATTGTTCTCTATGTACTGAAAGTAAAATTGGTCCTTTCCTCTAACACAGCTGATGACAATTTGTATCATTTTATTGACAGTTTAGGAAAGCTTCAGTCTTAGTTCATTTGGGCTGCTGTAACAGACTACCACAGACTGGGTGGCCCGGAAGTCCAAGATCAAGGTGCCAGCAGGTTCGGTTTCTGGTGAGAACCCACTTCCTGATTCATATATGGCCATCTTCTTGCTGTGTCCTCACGTGGTGGAAAGGGAGAGAGAGCTCCCTGGGGCCTCTTTCATAAGGGCACTAGTCTCATTCATGAGGGCTCCACTCTCATGACTTAATCACCTCTCAAAGGGCCCACCCCCTAATGTCATCACATTGGGGTTTAAGTTTCAACCTATGAATTTGGGAGGTAGGTACATACATAGTCAGTCTGTAACAATTTCTTTAATAACTTTTGGTTATTGGTAGTGCAATCCTAAGGCACATTAAAATGCATGTAAAATGTGGATTTACTCATAGCCATATTTTCTGCCTGTATCACTACTCTAAGTTGGTGCTTTAAAAATGCAAGGATGCTGACAAATTCTATTCGGTACAATTCCAATCTAAAAGAAAATAAATATAAGGTGCTTTATAATGGCACTTTCTGCATGAGCTAGAATATTCCTGAGAAGAGAAAATTTCCATTTGACTAGCCATTGAACAAATTCCCTGCTTGCAATTTTACACCTCTGATGCTTGGATGAATTTTCTATAGGCCAGCTTCAGGTCCCATACACTTCCAATCTTGTTTCTCTTCTACTATCAATATACTTTTGGAACAGGCATAATAGACTGCCTTCATAAGGTGATGTTATCTCCGGTAAAAGCATATGGTACCTTCATATAATGAGGCTGGTGAGTTGGCATGAAGGGCAGTAGGAATTTTTCTGGAAGCCATTTTTATACCAGCGTGACTAATATCTTAGTCAGATCAGGCTGCTTTGACAAAATACCATAAACTGTGTGGCTTAACTAACAGAAATGTATTTTCACAGTTCTAGAGGGTGGGAAGCCTAACAATCAGGGTTCCAGGGGGCTGTGGAGAGAGCGCTCTTCCTGATTTCTAGTGGGTCATCTTCTCACTGTGTCCTCACATTAACACAGAGAGATCATCTCTCATGTCTCTTCTTATAAATAAGGGTGCTAATCCCATTAATGAGGGCTTCGCCATCATGATCTAATCGTCTCCCAAAGACCCCCACCTCCTAATACCATCATCACATTGGGGGTTTGGATTTCAACATATGAATTTTGGGGGAGACACAAACATCCAGTTCATAACAACTAAAAATAACAACTATACATACATGTAACTGCACAGCACATAAATATATTCTGCTAAATCCAAACTAAATATACCCTAAGCTCAACTTACCTTTAGCTGTATCCAAAATCACCCATGACTACTCCAATGTCTCTACCAAGAGGGCAAGTATAACTGAGGGAGAGTCAAAGTGAAGAGAGACAGGTATCTTAACTAATTGCAGTTAAAACAACTTTCAAAAACTTCACAAAATTTAACAAAAGTATTTCTGGGACCCTATTCAAGGCCTTTGGAAAAACAATACAAGTGAGGGGCTTAATGGTGTTCACCTCATAGCAAATCCACCTCTGCCTGTTGGCTGCCTGCTTACCTCTCTTCTTCTTACTACTACCCCTACTTCCTTCCTTCCTTCCTTCCTTCCTTCCTTCCTTCCTTCCTTCCTTCCTTTCTTCCTTTCTTTTTCCCTTCCTCCCTCCCTTCTTCCCTCCCTCCTTCCTCCCTTCCTTCTTCCCTTTTATGACAGAATGATTGGCACGCACGGGAAATAGGGAGATGTTTGTCAAACGTTATGAACTCCCAGCTATAAGATGGGTAAGTTCTGGAGATCCAATGTGCAGCATAATGACTGTACTTAGCAATACTGTGTTATATACTGGAAGTTATTTGAAGGGTAGATTTTAAATGTTATTTACACACACATACACACACACACACACACGTAATTATGTGAGGGGATGGAGTTGTTACCTAACCTTATTGTGGTGATTATTTTGCAATACATATGTGTATCATATTACCACATTGTACACCTTAAAGTAACATCTGTATACATCAATAATATCTCAGTAAAGCTGGGGATGGAACCCCAGGATGATTATAAGTGAGTGCCTGGTGTTGCATCTCAGGTGCAGCACCTGCTACCTGTGTATCTTTGCATGAGTTAATCTCCTTGAACGTAAGTACCTCATCTATGAGATGGAGATAATGATGGTGCCGGTTTCATAGGGTTGTTGTAAGAATTAAATAAGAAAATATGTGTAAATTATTTAACTGGCAAATACTGAGGGCTCAATAGCTGTTAGCTTTTATTCTGTATAGATACAAAACAGAAGAGAGGTCACATTACTTGGGGACGTGAGATAAACATAAATGAAAAATTACATCATCACTCTTCATAGGTGGAAAAATGGTTCCTATATTAGGTGGTGAATATCCCAGCAAGACAAAGTTGTGTAGTCTGCCAAATATGTGATGGAGCCATGAGTTAGTGAAAGGATTTGGATAAACAGAGAGGAAAATGAATGTGATATATATATATCTTTTGAAGATCGACATAAAGAAAGGTCTAGATTCTGGAAAATGGCCACTTGTACCAACACAGCAATTTCCAAACTGTATTTTCTTAGAACACAATAAACTAGACCTTGGTTTCAAGCCACCAAAATAAACTCTTGGCCATCTTTGTAAAATTCCCTTCCTTTCGCCAAATTAAGTTAATGGATAAAATTTTCTTAACTTGTAAGTTTTCATCCCAATTTTTAAAAAAGCTTATGGGCTGGCTCCCACTCTCTGCTAGCTTGTAGTGGAACCGAACAATGTTAATCAAGTGAAGACTGAACATCAGATTCTGTGAACAACTGTGGCAGACACCATTGGTTGGCTGGCACAATTTTCCTTCTTGAACCCCTTCTTTTTTATTGTTTCTCATTAAAGACAACAGAGCATCAGATGTTCATATTATCAACCTCCTTTGACCAAGGAGAACTGCCCTAGGGATTTTCTGAGAAAGATTTTGCTTTCCTGATGGGGATAGACAGGTCTGGCTAGACACTTCCTCCCCTTCCCACTTTCTTGAATGCAGACACAGTGTCTAGAGCCAGAGCTGTAATCTTGAGATCAAGAAGCAAAGACCAAGAGAACTACAGAGGTACTGGCCCTGGCGTCACAGATCCACACAAACAATGCCATCAGCTACACGGTTAGAGCCAAAAAAAAAAAAAAAATCTTGTTACTTATGTTCAGTAACAGTGGAGGTGTAAAGTTTTGAAACAAATAACTTTTTATGTCACTTAAGAGTTTTCACTTCCATACTAACCAGTGAATCAAAGTCCCTACTTTGAGTCTTTTATCCAAATTACCTATGTGACCTTGGCTAAGTTACTTAACCTCTATTTTCTCATTTATAAGAAGATCATTATGCTAACCTATATTATAAGGATATCATGGGCTCTGGTAAATAAGTCTAAAGTGCTTCATAAATGCTTAATAATGACAAAGCAGAAATGGTTTTGTAGGACACAGAAATGCACTCCCTTGAAGAAGGTATTAATAAAATGTAGACAGGAAATAGTATTTCTCACAAGGAGAGAATATGCATCTTCCTAAGGAAAGGCAACCATTTAAACTTTGAGTATCTAATTGAAGACTAAATAGAGAAGATGATGGTGCCATAATTGGGTTTATTCAGAATACAACTGAAGACTCATTTGCAGTCTTCAAATGAAGACTGCATTTTATTCTCTCTTCAAATTATATAGCACAGGGAGTCATGACCAGGGGAATGTTAGCTTATTTATCTCTTTGAAACAGCTCACCTTTCAGCCTCCTTCTTGAAATTTTGCTTATATATTTTTTCTATGATAAAGAAAAAAGATGTAAGCAGCTAAAGATAGGAAAAATGCATACAAACTATAATTTCAGAAAGCACTAAAATTATGTTCTAAATCAGCTTTAAAATATAGTTATACCTGCTGAGAGTACGTTTTGTTTTTGATATGACTTTTTAGGCAAAAGACTGTGGATTATCCAGGAGGGGTTTTACCATGTAAATTGTCTGGAAAACTGCCAACACCCTGTTTTCCTCCAATGGGGAGACTTGAATAAATTCAGGTGAAAGTTTTAAATTCCCTAATTTCCTTTTGCTGTTTTCCCTTTTTCTTATGGTTAGCAGTTTTCTTGTTCCCTTTAATGCCCTGTAATATTTTAAAACCTATACCTGAGTAAAGAAGCAATGATGGATGTTTATAAGAATCCTCAGACTTGCTCTGTTCATATTACATGCATTTCAAAGCCTTTTCCTGCTGGATATTTCAGTTGAATAGACATGTGCCTAATGAAGCTGAGTATATGGTTTCGATCCTAGTTAATGAACTAGCTAGATTTTCACAGAGAAAAACTCCACTCATTAGGCAAAAGCTATGGTTTCAGTTTATTAATGTGTTCTGCTGATTCCCAAATGGGAGGGAGCATGCTTCCATTGCTGAGAAGACATGTCAAAGTGACAAATTCTACTGAAGGAAGGGAAGAATCAGTATCTACAATGGAATAGTTGATGAAAAGAGAGCATGAAAACGTGCTTTACTGAGTCTTATGAAGCTTCGATTTGGACCTTTTCATTTCTGACTTGCTAGGTGATGTGGATTGACCTGGACTGATAATTTCTCTGGGACTCCATGGGTCTGTTCCCCTGAGGAGGACAATGACTAGTGATGAGATCGTGTTTGAAAATCAATGCCTTCTCCAGTGTGTGGGCTCCCTGCCTCCACACACACCATGCTTTTTTTGTTTTGTTTTGTTTTATTGTGTTTTGTTTTGCTCAGGCATTGTTTTAAGGGATTTGTTAGCCCAATAGTTGTATCCACTCATTTCAGCTGGCTGAACACTACTTTCCTCCCTTCTCTCTGGATGTATAAAGTCTCTTTGCTTTTAATTAACAATTTATGACTGCCTTCTCATTATTAGTGACCCATAGCTTTCTGGCCCCTCAGGGTAGATCGGCTGAGAATGGATGCGGAGACCCTTCACAGCCTCAGACATGCCTTTAGCAGACATACCTATTAGGTAAGGATATTATAATAAATTGTTTTTCGATATCAAATGGCAAGCATTCACTCACGTTTACTTTTTAATGCAACATTGAAATTTGTCAAAATTTCCATATGAAATATTTACTAATTTTTTTCAATGCACAGCTAGTTCTTTGGGTACATGAAGGAGCTTCGATTCCACAGAGTATTTCCCCTTTCTGTACTTAAACAATCTCTCTCACCTTTTTCTCTTAACATTCGTTTTTCCTTTTGTCTATTTTATTCTATATAATTGGGAGCCAGTGCTTAACAATATTTAGTATGTTGTATTTTGACTAAAATTAAATTTTCTCATTTCTATGTTTCCTTAAAGATATAAAGGTAATGCATGTCACCATGTTTCATATTAATAATTCAGGGCTTTGTGAAGTAATGGTGTACTTCTGTAAACTCTTTAAACTTACACTTTAATGAGTTTCTTATTCTAATGGATCTGATTTTTGTAATACGTTATGCATCTTGAATGACATATTTAATACTTATCCTTTAAAATGTTATTGGCAAGACTGCAAGGCTAAGTATTAAAAGTCTTTCCTCACCTATTAGAGAAAATAAAAGGATGGGGAAAGAACTGCATCAATTATCATGAAAAGAAGAGCAGATAATGTCCTTTTGCAAGAGACACTCTTAAAAGATAATGAACATGAAAAATTAATTAGATTTCAAGTTGGAAGTATCCTTCTCTACTTGAAGAATTTGATAGTGCTGCCATTGCTACCTTAATGTATAAAAGGAAAAATGTCAAAATTAATAAGATAGTCAAGAATAAAAGGAGTGGAATGGTTATCTTTGAGGGGGCTGAGTACTCACTAGAAATAATAGCTAATTGGTAGAAAGCTAACTTCGGAAAAGAATTGGGCAACATTGTTTTAGATGTCTTTGACTGGCATAGTTCCTAAAAACACTCTAGTTTGCAGGGGTTTAAATGCATTATCATGGAAATTGGATATTTCTGGACTCAGAGATTAGTATTTGTGTCTGACTGGTAACTTATAAACACATTGTTCAAAGACTTTTATTTCTTGAGAGGAAATGAGCCAGACATTTAGGATTTTCATGCCTTTTATATTCCAATTTGTTCTTTCATAAAATAAAAAAAAATTTTTTTTGGAGTCAAACAAGATTTTTCAGGGGCATATGTGTGAAAAGAACTAAATGAGAGTTTTTATTTTAACCTCCTACGTTCCTCTCCTCAGTGATTATTTGAAAACCATTTATCTCTGTGGTGATAAGTAAAATCTGGAAACCTGTCATCTTGCAGCTTAATTAAAAGCTGTAAGAAAAATATTTGATGCCTTGTTTGGAAGAGCCTGGACCAATTGGTCTCTTGAGGCTCCTTCCAATTTTCAGATTATTTTTTTCTATAAATACTTCAATTCCAGGATTAGTATCCAAATGATCCAAATAATTTTACTGGCCTTCAGTAGCCCTATCCACTGATACAGAATTATAATCACTTATTACATATCACGGACACAGTGGATGGTTTGTTGGTGATGTTTCTCAGACTGTGTTCTGAACATAGGAGTTTAATTTATGTAAAAAGGTTTTATGTCAAAATTAATTTTCAAAATGCTGTGAAACAGGCTTTAGAGAACGCAGGTTTGTCTAGATCCAACTGATTTAATTAGGACCAAGTGAAATATCTGGTTGAGTAGCAAGATAATGATACTAGAAGCTAATATCCTTCTGAATTTAGAGGAAACATATTCCCTTGAATAATGTGAAACATTATAAGCCAGACTATCTCTAAAGAAAACAAACAAGAGAAGTCTCAAAGATGAAGTCAGTTCAGAAAATCCATGAGGCTAATAAGTGCCATTACCGCTAGGTCTCCTAGCTGGTGAAATCCACCCTCCATGGTCATCAGTCATGATGGTGGTGGCCACATTTATTCCCACATGACTGCAAGAGTAATTGGATTGTATGGCTTATGTGCTGGGAGTTTCACCTAGATTTTGTGTTTCTTTCTTTCTTTTTTTTTTTTTTTTTTTTGAGGGCAGTGTCACTGGCCCTCACATGTGGGACCAAACCGGGGCCACTGGCTTCCCAAGCCAGCGCTTAACCACTGCGCCACTCGGCCGGCCCTATGTGTTCATTTCTTTAGAGTTGGTTGATTCTATTTTTAGATTGTTGGCTTATTATTGATTTTTAAATAAAATAATGCATGCTATGTTACTTATATTAACAGAATAGTATGCCTTATGAAGAGACTTACAATAACATGACTAAAAGAATACAACCTTTGTTCTTTTCTCATGTAACACAACCAAGATGAGTGTTTCTGGCAGTTTAGTGGCTCTGTTCCACACACTTTCAGACATGTGGCCTGACACCCCGCCCTCTACAATACCTGCTTTGTAAGTTGACTCTCTGATCACCAGGCAGGAAATAGAAAGAAAGAAGTCAAAGATTAGACCAATGGAAGTTGGTTGCATCCTGTTGAAGAGAACTTAGTCACATGGTCACATGTCACTGGAAAGGAGGTTGGGAAATATGGCTTAGTCATGGGTACAGATAGATAAGGAAGGATTTTGATGAGCAGCTAGAAATCCCACACATTGCTTGTCAAAAACCACAATTTTGTAAAGCACATAGAAGAAAGCAAGAATCACCCTAAATTCTATCACCTAAAAATGATTTGGTGAATTTCACTCTGTACACCTTTTCCTGGCCATATACAGTGTGGATGGACAAATGTTTGAATAAACAAGTAAAAAATAATTCTGAAATAATGCAATCATTCTCTGTGTAAAAATACTGTATTTAATTTTATCTAAATTTCAGGAGAGAAAAAAGCTGAAGTAAAACTTAAGGAATTACTAATGTTTCTGTATAAGAAAAAAGTAAGTCTTATGTCATCTCTCTAATGGCACAAACACTTTTAAAAGATTGGAGAGGATTTTTTTTTTTGAGACATAATTTTTTAAAATTTCATGTTCTAACTTTAAATAGTATTTGATAGGAACTGTACCTGATAGGAAAGATGAGGCAATAAGGGCCCTTTTACTTCTTTTCAATTTTTCCTTCCCTCCCTCTACCTCCTGGTTTTTGTTTCAAATTATTTTTCTTTGTCAGCATTGCAGCGTTACATTTTGTTCTGCAAACATAATTCCCTGTTAATCATTATGAGTTCTCTATTGAAATGGATGCAATGCTCAGCACTAGTTCTTTTACCATGACTTTCCCATTACTGAGTTTGATTTTTAATTTATCACTTGGTTGGTTGGGTTTTATTGTTACATAGCTTTAAAAATTTTTATTTACTTAATTTTTTAGCAAATGGATTATAAGTGTTTCATTCTCAGAGCTCTTTCATATATGCGAATACTGCCTATTGCCTTGGTACTTGAACAACTTGGCTGGGTGTACTACTCTTCGTTACACATGCTGCCCCTTAATATGTTACAAACATTGTTTTTGTTGACTTCGGGAATTGAATACTTTGGAAATTGAATATTGTTGGGCAAAAGCTTGAGGCCAGGCTGATTTCCCCACTGTGGATAACTTTTTCTGCCTAAATGCCAGAATGATTTTTTTTTCCTTTATCTTTGAAGTTCCATAACTTAATTTGGATGTGTCTTGATATTGATGATGATGATAATAATAGGCAATTACTATGTCTAGGCACTATTCTAAACACTTTATGAATATTAATATATTACATATATACTCTATTACTGCAGAGATGAATAGCTGTGACAAAAACTCTGTGGCCTGAAAAGCTTAGCATATTTACTGTTGGAACCTTTACAGAAAAGTTCAAAGACATCTGCTGTAAGTAATTAATTTGATTTTGAATCACGTACATTTTCTTTTGTCCTGTTTTTAATTTATCTATTATGGTCCCTTTCATTTCATTTTGTTGTTGCCATTTATTGCTTTAGTTTGGGTTTCTGTTCTATAGATGTCTATTACTTTTTTCTTTTTTTTTTTTTGAGGGCAGTATCACTGGCCCACATATGTGGGACCCAAACCGGGGCCGCTGGCTTCCCAAGCCAGCGCTTAACCACCGCGCCACTCGGCCGGCCCTATTACTTTTTTTAATAATGCATTTTTGGCCGTTCCTGTTTTTAGTGCTATTTCTTTTTCTTTCACACTGCCAGTGTCATTTCTCTCTTTGGCTTTGCATCCTATGGTCACTTCTCTTTCTGTCTTTCCTTTTGGCTGGAGTATGTTCGCATCATTCCCGTGCTGTTTCTTTCCACCCTGCCCATGTTTAACCTGAAGGGCTCCATCCATATCTTTTATTTATTCATGATCTCCTTCCCAGAACCAGTTAAACATCCTTCTCTCAAGTACAGTTCGATGCTGAAGTGTGGCCCAATGAAGGCCTGAATTGGCTCAGCATTTTTTTTAGATCTCATTAAATGTCCAGTTCAACAGTCCACTCTGGCCAGAGCAGGGCACTTCCGTCCCATCCTATGGGCTTTACCACATTTCCTCCTCCTCAGCACACCTGTTCTGGAATAATGCTCTCCCTAACTTTGCTAGTCCTATGGTGGGGCTCAACGGCTTCCTTTCCATCAGGAGTTTTCGCCCCACCTCAGAGGACATTAGTGGGACTCTTCTGAATGTTGCTAACTTAACTTTCTTCAGAACAGTGTGGAAGTATGAATGAGATTAAGAATCCATTATTTAATTTCTCAGGTAAGGCACCACAAACAATATCTTAATGATCAAGCAGAAATCTAACCCTGAATTGTCATTATAATTGCAAGCAAATCACTCTGACCCATAATTTAAAATTTTCTCTGGTTTGCAAACAATTTCCTCTAGAGTGTATTGCTTTCTACTTCACAGAGATGTTGGCTATAAACATGGATCTAAGAGACACAAAGCAAAACAAAAGACCCTCTTTGAAATGCATATCTCGTGTAGCATTTAAGATATCCGTTTATCCTATTTCCACCCTGCAGATCCTGGGAGAAATAGAGGAATGGCTGCCTATCAAAAAATAAGAAACACTGAACAGTTTTGACAGGTTGACTATAATTACCACGACTGCTCACTTCATTTTTAGCTTAACAATAACCCACAGCCTTCAGACCAACTTGCTCACTTCATTTTTAAAAATTGCTGTTAAGTAGCAATTATGAAGTCCCCGTTTTAGCAGTTACAGCCTTTAATGTGGCTGCTTTCTTTTCCTTTGCCCCATTCCAGGGAGAAAAGATTGTGGACAATAAAGCTCATTGTTATTTCTCCCACTTGGGAACTAATGGTTGTACCATCTCTCAGTGTTGGCAAAGAACCCGGATGGCAATGATCATGATCAGGACCTTGATCATGATGACTCCCTAACTCTTAATGGTTGGCTGGTGGTCGGGGGAATCTGGGAAGATTGGAAGTGCTACTTTAAATACAATAATTTTTCAGTACCTGTTACAAATGAATATGAGGGTCCTCTGACTAGGTGTTTGGAGATGGCCGGTATGTGGCTCGTGGGCCATTGTCATCTTTTCAAATCCAAGTTTCACTTCTGCCAACTCAGCCCAGAGCCAGGTTCGTAATCCAGGGAGCAGCCACCGGTCCCTCAGTGTCAGCACATGAGCTGAAACTGATCTGTCATCCTTGATAAGTGTAACTGACTGATTTTAAAAATTAGAATGGGTGACATTAACAGGAAAGCTTCTGGTCTCTCTTAATTCTGAAAGCACTGTAGCATCTTGCACTGTCAGGTGGTCCTCATTATGGGAATAAGTTTTGATTAAATCAGAGAAATACAAGAGAAACAGTGACTGTTCAGTTACTCATTCATGCATTCATTTTCTCCACAAATATGCTTTGAGTGTCTACAAAGTGTCGAGCAGTGTGATTGCTGCTGAAAAGGTACAATCTCTACCTTTGAAAGTTCTCAAGTCTAGTGAAGGAGATGAATATACACATGACAGTGTTGTCAAGACCCCAACTGAGGCTTGTAGAACGAAATGGGGGAGCCATGATTGTGCCTGGGAGGGCAGGGAGTAAGGAGCCAAACACTTCCAGGTTCTCCTGAGCTGGGCATGGAAGTAGGTGTCAGTATTATTGTTTGACTAGTGATTTAATATCTACTATATCCTCTTCTTAATATTACTGATGAAAATTCATCAAAAGTAATAGCAGGAGACCAGTTGAAGATCATTGTCTTTTGGGACTTGCTGTGGCCAGAAATCCTCCAGAGAACCCGCCTCATCTACATACAGCTGCCTCTGTCACGGCGAGTACAGCCCAGAAGTGCAGGCCTCTTTCTCTCACTCCAGTTCTATGCATTTTTCATGTCTGCTTTCCTGTTGTTGCCCAGTGAGAATAAGTAGAGACTAGCTCAGGGGCTTTGAACATGCTTCTGGACACAACCATAATAAGAAATGAATTAAAAATTTCGCAGTCCAGTATACACACACACACACACACACACACACACACACACGTAAATTAATACAAAAATTTCATGAAATAATAACTTCCCTATGTGGAATGCATGTTACTAATTTCTATTTTTAAAATAGTTTGTCATGACCACCGATTTTATTTTATAACATACTATTGGGTGTTTCAAAATTTGAATAACGCTCATCTACATTATTTAGGAAAGCAAATCCAGTGGAGAATATACATCACAGGTACCAGTTGAAACCAAGTAGAATTAATCTGGGAGCAGTCAGTCTGCTTACTGGGAATTGTACTTCCCCTGAACAACGACATCATTATTTCTCTTTGTGTTACTACCAAGCTCGGTGCCAAATTTAGACTTCATGGCATGCATTTTGAGTGTTACTTTCATGTCTGACTTCATTTTCTTTTTCTTTTTTGTTTTTTCCTGGCACACTGAAGTTGCTTTTAAAAAGTCCTGTTGTATCATTTGTATTTTGTAAGGTGCACTACAGCTTCTGGATCAAGATGCAACTAGATAAATAAAATCAATATTGCTATTGCTGCATTTGGTGCAGACGAGCACTGAAAGTCTCTGAATTCTGTATTGTGCCTTGAATTGCTTTGTCTGAATTACACAGAACACTCCTTGCCTTTAATATGTTTGCACCATCATTTGGTGTGACTAGTTCAGATGAATGCACTTGAACTTGCTCAGCATAGAGTGCTTGGACATCTGCACCTGTCTCCCTAACTAATGCTGTGGAGTGGTAGCTCCATATTTCAATAAGTTCCTCTGGAACATGGTGTTCCAATTACCTTCCATTGTAATTCACAGGTTGTTATGGTAGAGATTTTGACAAGAACAAAGGTCTCTAGTGAAAATTTGATGTATTTATACATTTTTTATAAAAACCCTCAGTATGCTAATTACTTCAACGATATGTCAAGTGTATCCCTGAAAAGGGAGTTTGGTGCTCTGGAACATGGGTGATGCTGTGACTACCCAATGGAAGGGCAGGTATTTGCTTACACGCAATTACCTATGGCAATTGCATCCCATGTGAAAAGCTTCACGTAGCCTAGTAGAATAATTACCAAACCAGAGGAAGCATGTTAGCAGAAAGATACTGACTCAGAGTAGTTCATGGATGTGATTAGGCACCCGCCTGCCTGGAAGGCTTTTTATTTCATCCATGTTGGCTGTTGGACATGTTGCAGACGTTTTCCAAATGAACCAAGACACCATATGGGCTATGCTGGGTTTTACATGGCACAGTTCTCGCCACATGTGTGGACATCTGTACTGGTTTCAAACTTTTAAGCAGACTCTATAGGCTTCTAAGATGACAAACAATTCAACAATAAACACTACATTCTGATGCCCATCGCTGTGTTGACTGATTGTTTACAATGTTTTAAAAAATACACATGTAAGTGATTCACGGATTTCCCATTAGATTATTGACTCCCGGGCAGAATTACACAAATGTAATGCATCATTAAGGATCAGAGGAAACAAGGAAATTTGTATGTTCTCTTATCTTATGGCATGACTATGACCATTATAATTGTGAGTGTTTCCTGTAAAAGGAAGGGAGAAAAATCTGAGCAGCCATAACAGAGAGATGAGGGTGTGCGTCTCTGCATTCTCTTTCTGCTCCATTGTCAAAAGCCTCCACATTCTCCACTGAGATTTGCTCGTCTTGTTCATTTCCTCCTTCCTTCTTCCTATATCTAGAACGAAGTTACCAGAAAAAAACACACAGAAAACTTAACAAATATTTATTGACCACCTTCTGTGTGCTTGCCTTTATGCTAACTCCTGGGAAAGAGCCACGAACAAGCCAACAGTACCATGTGCTTCCTGGAGCTTACAGTGCATAAGGGGATGGCCATTAAACACTGATTTACAAAGGGGAGCCGTGCTTCAAAGGTGTATCATCTAGACTTTATTCTCATCAACCCCAAGACACTAAAATGCAGCCATCTTCTGTTTGCAAGTCACTATTTTCCAGGGGGGTTAATTTCTGATGAGTGGCATTTCAATTTTGTGACTTGAAGAAATGTTTCAAACAGACACTCGAATAGTCTCCTGAAGAAACTGCAGGGAGCCCCTTGTAATGTATACCACATATAAATTCATATTTTCCTCCCAAATTCCTTAGGAACTTTCGTCAGATTGTTTTTTTTCCAATATCTGAAAAGAAATTGAGGGTTGGTTAATTAGAATTCCACATAACACTCCCACAGAGAGCATGGTGACAGCATTGCCTGCTTTTTGTTTGAGCCCAGTGGCTGATGGTCAAAGAAAGTTTCTTCCACAAAGTTCCTCATATGTCCTGAATGGCTGGATGCCTTGGACTTTTTTTTCCTTCTCTGTAGAATAGCACACTGTAGGAATAGGAATAGCCATTAATATACCTGAAAAGTGTCTTGCTGGACTACTGTGTATAAAGCGAAAAAAGGAGCATACAAGTACGTGCTTTTACAAAAGAATCATTTTCCTTTTAGCTAAGGATACACAATGAGCTGATTTAATTTTAATGAGTTCTAATCTGTCATTGTCCTTTCTTACACTTATATTTTCCAAATCAGCATTCCATTGTCTTTGCCTAAGACTGGAAGGCTCTTCATATATTTTTAGAGACTTATTTTTCAGAGGGGTTCTTTTGTTTTGCAAACACCTCTTTGTCCTCTTTCAGCCTATGTGATTATTTTTTAGGAGTCTCAAAGCAGTTATGGCTTCAACTACCTACAACTTTTTTTTTTTTTTTTTTAGCTGAGCCATCCTGCCATCTGTTGGCAGCTCAACGGCAACTCAGCTCGGGCTGGCATCGAACCGCCGTTGCTCAGAGCTCAGCTCGCACTCTTGAGTGAGCTCTTAACCAACTGAGCCACTCGGCCGGCCCTACCTACAGCTTTTAATCAGAAAACTTGGAGTCTCAAAATAATATTTCCTTAGTAGGCTGAGTTTATGTTACACTTTTATAAATCATACTATATATTCATATGTTAAGAATAGTTTCTGATATACACAGATAATTTAAAAATATGTGGTACTAACTAGTAATTAGCAGAATTTAAAACTCTTAATAGTTTAATCCAATATTGCTTGACTGATTGATTGATGATTGTCCTTGGTGATGAAAATTGTAAGAAAACTGTCATGCCATAATGATCTGTTTGCCTTTGCTATGCTCATCTTTATCCACAGGTCTTATAAAATGTGTTTTTTTTCTTGTATGTGTATAAATGTGTATGGATGTGTCCATAGTATTTATTCACACCTCTCATACATAGACAGATATTTACATGAAGCTCCCTCTCTTTTATGTTTATTAAGAGGAATTAGTAATAATATTACAACAACAGGCAGTTCAAGCATGTGAAATCTCAGGTACTGCTGAAATTGAAGAGCTAAGGAAAACGTGTTTTTGCTAGTCTCCTTTGTTTATTGAAAAAGTGATTAGCAGCATTGATGGCATTAAGTAAGGGGTAAAACATCAATATTTGGTCTGTAGAACATTTGATTTAAAGGCAGATGATAACACAGTTTTATTATAGAAATCAGAGCGGTCCAAATCAAGTCTTTTATTTATAGATATTTAAGACAGTGTTGATGATTTAAAGAAGTAATTGTAAAAGAATGAAAAGGAGCCGGTGGGGACAGAACATCAGACACTTACATGCTGATTGATGCTAGGTTTCTTTTAGATTTTACCATAGATATCCAGCTGAACAATTCAGGTTAGTGGCACCCACCCCTTTGTAGTAAAAAAAATCCACATATAATTTTTGACTCCCCAAAATCTTAATTGTCCATCAGTATCTGTGGGGGATTGGTTCCAGGACCCCTCACAGACAACAAAATCTGTGGATGCTCAAGTCCCCTATATAAAATGGTGAAGAAAAGTATATACAGTTGGCCCTCAATATCTGTGGACTCCCCACAGATGGGAAACAGTGCAAGTATTTATTTTTAAAATTCTGCATATCAGTGGACTAGTGCAATTCAAACCCGTGTTGTTAAAGGGTCAACTGTATTTGAAATGGAGGATAAAGTCTGAAAAAGTAGGAGGAATAGGGAGCATGGAATGATGGATGAGGAATATGAGATGTCAATTCTAATCTTAATTTTGCTGTCCAATAATTTTGTGAACGTAAACCTCATGGACTTTCTCCTCTAAATTTAAGAACTGAGCCCAAAGACAGTTTTCTTCAAGCTGTTTTATACACAGTTCCCTTATCCAGGCCCCTCTGGCTATATTTTTCTTCTTGCTACCTTGATGGTAGCATGGTGGAGACAGGTCCATTTCTTTTTCCATGTCCCTTCTGGGTCCACCAAGATTTGGTACGTCTGCTGCTGGTCTTGAGAAGTAAGACTTAATTTGTTCATAAAGCAAATAGACACAAAAGACTTCTCTGAAATGCAGAGTGACATTTGGGCCTTACACAGGAGACTTCAGATTTCTCAACTGAAGTTAAACATTGCCCTATTAAGTGTCTACTATACCAAGTGATTGCCCGGTCCTGGATTTTTGGACCTTAAGTAGTGGTTGAAGTCCCTAAAACCCTGAAGTTTGGGATCAGGTTTGTCATTGACCTGGAAAAACATGATGTTTTCCCCAGTAGGCCTTGTATGGAGAGATTTGGCTGGCCTGTCAATCAAGGAAGCCCTTAGAAGGAGAGAGAGAGAGAGAGAGAGAGAGAGAGAGAGAGAGAGAGAGAGAGAGAGACAGAGACAGAGAGACAGAGACAGAGAGACAGAGAGACAGAGAGAGAAAGAGAAAGCTGGATTTTGTTGGTTTGGGATCACCTGAAACTAATAAAAATGTTTAGGACAGAAGAGAGGATTAAAAGAATGAAAGAATAAAAAAGCAAAAAGTAGTCCAATTTCCCCTTACAGATGAAGCCATGTCTGACCATATGGATATTGCCATAAGTTGGTTGTACAATTCAAGTGACTTTGAAACTAAAGTAGTAAGTAAGTAGTAAGAAATGACTTGAAAGCAATTCTACTACCAGAGCTTAATTAAACCAGATTATGGTGACTCCTTTGGAGAAGGTCATCATCAAAGGTGTTGAGATTTCTGAGGGTTACCATGTACTAGAGTGCATTCAGCTCTAGTGTCAACCAGAGCCATCAACTTTTGTTTGTTTCTGGGGATCAGCATATAGTAAGTTCAACATGAGGCCTCCAATCTTCTCCAACAGCCCTCACCTGGAGACAATCTTGGCCTGTATCCTATCTATGCATGGGGCATGGGAGGCACCCACCCCAAATAGGAGCAGGTGGCCTCAGGGATACAAGTAGTTCACCCTGGGTCATGGACATTTGAGCAGTCAAGCACCCCTATATTAGGAACAAAATAGTCACTTAAAACAGAACCTGCCCAATGACATGGGGGCTCATTGCGGAAGAGGGAAGCATATAAGATTATAATGGCGGGTCCCAAAGGGGGTGGAGCATTAAGGTAGGTCATGGAGAAGACATGACTGCAGGTTTACCTGAGTGCCAGACCCAGGCAATTGGAGGCTCCTCCCCAATCCCAGGTGTGAAGAATGTATGTTCCACCCACTGCGTGCTCTTCACACACTTCCCACAGCCGGAGCCATTTGCAGGGACATAGGCTTGAGAGAGTAAGGTGTTGTGAGCCCATCTGGACTGAATGCAGGTAAGGCCTCTGTAGAAACTTGGAAGATTCTGGCAGGTGGGTGTAGAGAGCTACTAGTCTTGCAGCATCTTGTCAGGGCTCTTGCTTACAAAACCCACCACCTACCCATCCGGAGTGTTCCCTCTGCCTCTGGTCTCTCCCTGCCCTCTGCCTATGGGGCCAGCTGCAGAGTTCACCCGGGCAATTTCCAAGGTTCCAACCACCTGTCTCCTTGTGGTAAAATTGATTCTCTACTTGACACTGTCTCTATTTAGAATACTGGCTTTCTCTTTTTTTTGTAGAAAAATGGAAATGAAACAATACAATATCGTTCAACTCTCCTTCCAATTAATGAACAGGCTCCTCATCAGGACAGACTGCCATTCCCAAAAGGGAACACAGAACAGAAAACGCTTGCTGAATCCTGGGCTAGTGGATGAGCCAGCAGCCCCTCGGGGAACAGGGATGCTCACAGCCAAGTTCGCATTCACTCCTGTTCTCTCTCGTTTCACTCCTGATCCTCCCCGAACAGGGACCCAGGGCCACCAGATGAATTCTTCTGGGATGAGAAGCACGGTGCGAATGTGATGCTTGAAAAGGATCCAATTCTTAATGAGCCTTATCAAACTTACTTACAACAAACATGAGCTGTGGTTCTTGGGGACTTGGTGAAGAACTCGAGTTGGCTCAAGCATGCATTTGCTAAGAGAAGTGACTCAAAAAGCAGAGATTTTTCTTTCCAGAGAGCATCACTTGGGGTGGAGGTCTGACTGTAGAAATGAACTCCTCAGGGGATGCCAGGTGTTGCAATCACCAGGCGATGTTGTGGTTTTTCTCAGCTCTGAGCTTTTGTGGCCTGCAAGTTATTTTTGTCCCTTGTTGAGATTCTTACTACAAGTATTTCTAACTATAAATATACTGTTTAGTTATCGCTATCATTAGTAATTACTCCACCAGGTTAAATTAATTCCATCATTCAATAAGTGTTTCAGTTGGCTATGGTCCATGTGAAACCTCACTGCTTTTAGCTTTATTGAGCACCTTACAAGTGGTGTGGGGCTGAGTGGTACATATATAATCCTTATAGTCCCAATCTGTTTAATTCAGTGTGACGACCCTGGTTTTTCCTCAGTGTGACTTAAATTTTCCGTGACTTCTTGAGGTAATTAATTCAACCTTTAATTTGCTTTTTTAACATTAAAAAAAATGTGTGTGTGTGTGTGTATATATATATATATATATATATACACATACACCTAAATATATATTAGGAAACTATAACAAATGAGAATGAATATTACCATGATTATCCACATCCTTTGCCTGGATTAATCAATTATTAACATTAATCAGCTGTTAGCATACTTTGTTTACCTTTATATAGATACATAAATTTTTTGATGAACTGCTTGAAATTAAATTGCAGATAATGACATTTCACTCATAAATATTTACCATTGATCTTCAAAATATAAAGATGTTTTGCTGTTAACCACTATGTCATTATCACACCCAAAGAATTGAATAAGAATCACATGCTATTATTTAATATATATTTTCAGCTTTCCTTAGTTGCCCTAAAAATGCCATTCATAGTTTTTGGTGTGTTGTTTTTTTGTTTATGTTTAATTCTAGGATCCAATCAAGTTTCAGTTTTTGCATTTTGTAATGTTTACGTTAGAAAAATTTCCCTCATCTTTTTATTTTGTTTTTTTTCTATATCAAAGACCTTTTTTTTTTCTTGTAGAATCCAGGCTAGATAATCTTGTAGAATGTTATTTATTCTGGATTTGACTGTTTATTTATGGTTAGAATCAAGTTAGACCTTTGTTTGGCAGGAATATTGCAAAACTGTGGTAAATTAACTTATTGTCCCCCCAAAATTTACTACTTCTTTCCCTCCCCAATATTCCTTAGCTGTTTTCTACCCAATTTTTAGAGTTTGGCTATGTGATTTGCTGAGGCCAGTGGGATGTTAGCAGATATATCATGAGCAATTGGGATTGTCCTTTTGTGCTTATACATTAACACAGGAAAACATTTCCGGGATCTCAGGAAACTGGGTGATGTGTAGATCTAACCGGAGTTGAGAGCATAGCTTTGTGGAGATCAGCAGAACCCCAGCCAATCTGCAGATATGTAAGCAGAAAATGTATTCATTATCTGCCACTGAGATTTTACGGTTCAATGTTACACAAAATTGTTAAATGAGACCACAATCATATCCACTTTTTTTTTATTGTGGTAAAATACACATAACATCCACCTCCTTAAATTTTAAGTGTAGAGTACAGTACTGTTAACTATATTCACATTGTTGTACAGCATGTTTCTAGAACTTTTTCATCATGCATGACTGAAACTCAGTACTCATGGAGCAACAACTTTGATTTCCCCCTCCCCTCATTTCCTGGTAAGCACCATTCTACTTTCTGCTTCTCTGAGTTTGACTACTTTAGACACTTCATGTAAGTTACCTTCAGTAACTGGCTTATTTCAGTTAGAATGCTTTCCCCCGGCTTCACCCAGGTTATAGCATATGACAGGATTTCTCACAGAGGAAATTGTTCCATGTATTGTTGTTGAATCTATGCTTCTGTCGGGGAAAGGAGGTCTGAGGCTGCCTATTCTGCCATCTTGCTGAGATGACTCCTTTCTGATTACTTTTTATATGACATAATAGTAGGTGTCTCACCATTGGTGGTGCCACGTTTAATCATTTGATGCAGGTTAACAATCAACAGATTTCTCCATCATGAAGAGATATTTTCTATTTTGTAAATGTTAAGTCTTCTGTATGGTGATATTTTGAGATTGTGTGATTATCCTTGCTCAAGTAACTTTCATTCAGTGATGCCAGCATTTGTTAATGGTCCTTACCTGAATCAATTATTACATTAAGGCTCCGGTATGGACTAGATGTATGTGTTGTCCCTAAATTCATGTTGATTCCCTAATCCCCACTGTATTGGCATTTGGAGGTGAGACCCTCAGAGATAGTAAGTTATGAGGGTGGAGTCCTCACGATGGGATTAATGCCCTTAGAAAAAAAGGAACAGACAGAAGATGTCTCTGCATCAAGTAAAGCCCATGTGAGGACATACCAGGAAAAGGGCCCTCACCAAGGACCCAATTATGCTGGCATCTTGATCTTAAACTTCTAGAACTATGAGAAATAAGTGTTTGTTGTTTAAGCCACCCAGTCTATGGTATTTGTTATAGCAGCCCAATCAAAGATAGGCTGTGACCTCTCATCTTATCATGGCATCTCTACTTCTTAAAAATAATAGTAAGGCTGATGTCATTTGTCCCTCTGATTCCCCCAATAAGCAGAGACTAGATTTATGTAAATATTTGTACAGTCTGGGGAAGAGAAATTACCTCCATCAGGAAGATGAAATAACCTCCAACATAATTAATTTTTCTGTTTTCCTGGGGTTGGGCCTCTATTAGAGTACTGACTGCAGGATGGAGAAAGGCTCTGCAGCTGTGTTAATGATTTCGAAAGGATCCCAGAGTATTTATACTCTATCCCTGAGCTGAGCTCACATTTTGGCATTATTATTGAAAGGGGAGGGCTATTGAAAGGGGATTGCTTAAAGGCAACTTAAGTAGTTCAAAAATAGAGTATTTTTTAAATTATAATACATTCATAGATAAGAATAGTGTACAGTCACTCAGGAAAGTAGCATGGAAAGATGTCTGTATTATAGTAAATTAAATCAGTAGGCTACTTAATAATATGCACTATGTAAAAAAATATGTATTTGTACAGTGAAGTTACATTGCACAAAATTAAGTGATTTGTGTGGATTGTTTATACTCCAAATTCTGCTAAGAAGTACTTTAATTCACCCATAAATAATAATATATATGAATTTATGTATATACAAACCACCTAGTAATTCTTATACATTTTGAAATTTGAGAACAATTGGGTTAGACTTAATGAAAGAACTAGAGGAAAAGCCTATATTAGGTGTTTGAGAATTTGGACAATTCTGTCTTTAAAATATCAGAATCCTAGAAATCAATGGGAGATGAATGGGTTGAGAATAACAAATTGTATCTGCTTATCTTTAAGCACTACTCCCCTCTTTTTATTAAGCCTTTAAACATTAATTCAATTAAATAGAACAGTTTGCTGTTTGAGAATTAAATGAAGATAATTAGGTCCTCAAATCTGTGCACAAGTTAAATGTGTTAATGATTCAATTCAAAGTATTCAAAGTATGCTGGGGTGTGTGTGTTTGTGTGTTTTAAACCCTGGGAAGAATTGTACCAAAATTATTAACAATGATGAATTATCTTTAGGAAATAGGATATTTTGAATCATTTTTGTATGCTTTGCTTATTTTTAATAATTTCTAAAATGTTTACATTGGACATTTATTACTATGATGCCTTTATTTTTAGAGCAGTTTCAGATGTTTCCCGTGCACCCCTACCCCACTTATGCAGTCTCCTCCTTTGTCCACATCCCCCCAGAGTGGTATGTTGGTTACAATTAATGAACCCCTGTTGACACATCATTGTCACCTCAGAGTCCATGGTTTACATTATAATTTAGGGTTCACTCTTGGTGTAAGTTATATATATCTTTAACAAGCAGAGAACTGTGCTTCAGCCCTCCCCTCCCCTCATCTCCCCTCCTCTCACCTCCTCTGCCCTCCACTCCCCTTCTCTCCTCTCTCCCCTCCCCTCCTGTTCCCTCCCTTCCTCTCCCCCTCTTCTTTTTTCCCAAATCAACACTTTACTCCTAAGTGAATCTAGGTGGTCAATGAAGCTTGGGACAAAGATAAATTTTTCCTGTTGGCTCCCAAGAAGAGGCTGATGGATCAAGTGCTCACAGGCAGTGGGCAGCTGTCCTGGGTAAAGGGCAGGGCGACCTTGGCTATACCCGCCCTGTGGGTCCTCCATGATGGTTCTCCTCATTTGGGATGGTACTTGAGGAAATACTATAGGGAAAGGACAAAAGGAATAAACTAGTTCAGGTTAAATACTACTTATCCCAAATTGCTTTATACTATACGAACTATCCCCAAGATGGGGGTGTTTTTTCCTCTGCAAACTGGGTGTAAAGTAACTCCCTCACTATAGCGGAATCAGGACCTTTTGAGCTCAGATTGAGGATCCTCAAGGAATGTCAAAATGCAATATAATTTATCAGGATTTCCAAAATTGGCTTTCAACTGGTGGTTGTTCAAATAAAGACCCCAGTTGTGATCCCATTTGCTTTCATGTTAAGGAACATGTTTCCTTTTCTTCCCCTGGCCTTATAATTATAATGATTTTCAACATATCTTCAAAGCATACATGTGGATATGAAATAATATGTGGGAGTAATGAAATAATTCTTTGGGGAAAATAATAGTATTGAGAATCCTTTCTGTAGATAGAAAATAAGCCATAATTAAAACGCGACAAGAACATGGATTAGATTATAAATAATTGTTAGAAACAATAAATAGCTAATACTAAATCAATGGGCATCAATTATGCACTTGATATTATGTTAAATGCTTTACCTCTCCTTAATTCTTTCATTAATTTTGTGGAGTAGGTCACATTTCTAATCCCCATTTTATAGATGAAGAAACTGAGGCTTAGGGAATATAGGTGACTTGGCCAAGATTCACTAAAGTTCAAATTCTATTAATTCTTGAGTTAAAGTCTCCCATTTTTAGAGAACAAAGACTTGGAGGCCCCAGATATTGGCATTTGGGAGTTATTTTAAAGGAGAAGCCCAGCAAAGAGAAGGATCTTTGAAAATAGCATTTTCTTCATTCCATGTTTACTAAGATAGTAGCAGTAAAGAAAGGGGTCAGGAAATGACCTGGAAGCAAGAACAGGATAAACAGAGGACAGCAGCATGCTCATGGGATTGGAACAGGAGAGTGTGAAGGGGAATTCAAGAAATGCTTCTGAAACCGAAGTGAGGGGCAGTCATAGTGTTACTTAAGGAGAGCTGGGAGAAGCTACTTGAAGTCTAAATTGGAGGTTACGAGGGAATTTATTGATGGAAGTAAAATCTTAAATTGCATGCTTAATGTCAATCTAGTTTACAGTTTTAGGTAATATAAACGAAGGGTGACAAATTCAGAACAGATGGCAAGAAGCGAGTTTTCCAGAGAGCAAATCACTAATGCCAGTGGAACGGACATCCTGCAAGCACAGCACTCAAATTCACTTTCAGGGGACTTCACAGCCCTCATCAGTGATTTATGTGAGACAGCCACGGGCAGAAAGTACCCACTAACAAAGTTCCCACCAGTTCCCTCAAGGAGAGTCTGTTACCACATTTGGCGTGATTTTCTGATTGTATTATGAGGGAAACCCACAAGCCTCTTAATAGGAACATTGTGGCAATGACTTTTAAAAAACAGATGCACTGTGATAATCTCATGGCAGGTTCCTTTCCTCTATTTTCTCTCCAAATATTTGTGTCTGCTTTGAAGAACCATTTGGAAATGGGGGGCAAACACTGCACCTTGCATGCAAGGTTGGGTACCCACTTTTTGACTGAAATAGGAATTAAAGGGCTATCAGAGTTGGGGAAGTTTTCTCTCACCCCAGTTCACATCAAAATGTTAAGGCAACTGCCTACTTTATACGGTTGAAAGGTTCTTCTGATGGTGGGACATGGCACAATGAGACCCAGCTAGATTGAAAGGCAGAAATCGGTTATTTACAACTCCAAAGAGAAAAGGCCACCATCATGCAATGCCACACCTGGGGTCAGGTAACAGCAAGTTGGGAGTGTAGGAGATGGTATATGTACAGCAAGTGGGGGTGGGATAGCTGGGTTTCTCAGGTGTCCTGGAGATTGGTTAATTTGAATATTCCTAGGAGTCTGGGGCACAGATGCTGTCCTTAGCTGTTTGGTAACTAAATTGTTTGTTTGGTAACCCTGGAAAGGTGGGAGTATTTGCCTAATGGTCTTGGAGATTGGGAGTTTGGTAAGGGAAGTGGTTGGGGTGGGGCTTAGCAAATCACACACACACACACACACGTACACGTACACACATATACACACACATACACACACACGAAACTGAGAGTTTACATCCATGGCTTGAACCCTGAGTCAAGGCAGCACTTGTGAAACACCATATTAATTATATTACACTGTCACGACTGAGTGTTGGACCTTGAACCTGCAGGAACTGTCTTTCTTCTATGTTCTTTTTGACGTCGAATTTCACATATATGTAGAAGCACCAAGATCGTTTGTGATAAGGGAGGCGTTTATATTCTTTTCTCTTTTTGGGTTCCAAACTTTTTCCATCTGCTCCATTTTTTATCAGCAATACCTCATCCTTTAGTCTAGGGCAGACATCATTTTTGAATTGTTCACTTATCCTGCTTTCTGTAGCTGTTTGCCTCCTCTTTCCTCATGTACTTTTTATGCCTTTCCACTCCTATGGCTGCCATCTTAGCTCAGGCCTAAATTATCTTGTAATTATTTTCACAGCTCTTTAAAACCACTTTATCTTCCTCTAGTCCAGAGTTGGCTAACTATGACCTGCAGGCCAATGCAGGCCGTTGCCTGTTTCTGAAAATAAAGTTTTGATGGAACGTGGCTATACTCATTTAGTTACGTTATCACTAATGCTGGTTTTCTGTTACAAAGGTAGAGGATTGCAACAGGCCCTCTGGCCTACAAAACCTAAAATATTTACTATCTGTCCTTCGGAGAAAATGTTTGTCAGCTTCTATGTCTAGTAGAAGATGCTAAATCTATTCAAAATTCTGACTATGTCCACCTTTGAGGTAATAGGAGGAGAGAAAGGAAGTGACATTTATTGAGCACTCCGTGCAAACTCTGAGCTGTGCACTTTGTGTAAGTAAAACTCAGGTCTATAAACTCAGGGAAGTAAGACATTCACCTTGCCTTATTTTTTCTGAAACCTAATGTAATTTCTATTATGAATTCCCAGTCTTTGGATGTCAGAAACTTAATCTCAGATCATTAGTCTTCCTCACACCTTCTGCCTTGGGGTTTTAACTCTCCTCTGGGTAAGGGGACGTGTGTAGCGCCAAGATGTTCGATAGGCTGTGCTGCACCTGGCTGCTGTCATCAACCTCACTCCCGCTAGGTAATTCACATACTCATGAAGGTCTTGCTACAACTCTTGCTTATCCCCATTGTCAAGGCCCCTTTGAGTATGTCTCCCTTTGCCTCTTCCCTGACACTCTGGGATTTGCAAAAACTTGATATCTCTTACCTGGTGGTGGGGTTACAGGGCCTCTGAGAGGCTTCATCTCTTTCCATGTCACTGAAGGTAAATGCAAGCTTCCACTGCCTCTCGTCCACATTGAGTCACAGGAACTTCAGGAGGCCAGGTGAGGCCTTTTCTGCTCCAGAAACACTTCTGAACCATGTTTCCACAGAGGTCTTGTGGCTGCCTGAGGAAGGAGGCACTGGTTTCCTTTGGCCTCAGATCCCATAAACCTACCCAGTGAACCCTCCATCCTCCCCAGAGCTCAGCCTTGTGTGAGTCCCTGTAGAAGACCCTGCACCATCTAGTCAACGTGTGTTTCTGTCCAGCTTTTCTTCATTGTCCAACCAAGACATTTTCATCTAATCAAAAACTGAGGCCTTGTGGGTGGGAAAAAGGAAAGTTTGCTCCTACTCATCACACATTTTTCCAAATTGATGATATATACAAATGACTTCTTTCCCTCCTTGCTCACCTTTAGACTCCTGAAACTCAAATCCCTGGAGTTGACTCCTGTTTACTCTTGTTTTGCTGTCTCTTGCCTTCCTTGAGGCCATGGACACCTAGCAGATGAGACTGATAGAAACACAGGGAAAAGCCATGGGTTAATATTTCATGATAATCTCCTCCCCCGGTATCCCCCCCATCCCATCCTCCATATACACATATTATCTCATTTGATTCTGACAATGGCACAGACAGGTGGGGATTTCTGCTTCCATTATATAGATGAAGAAATAGATCCAGATGAGTTAAGCTATTGAATTAAGAATATGAATTCAGGTCTGATGGCCCCCTAAGTGAGGTTTATTCCCCTTATACTCCACTGCAGCATGAACTGTACATTAAATTTTGGTTCTAAAATCTTTACTCTTCTGCCCAGTTTAAAGTATACTTTGTAGATTACTCATCTTCCTACTCCCTTTGGTTGTAATGATTTTATAGCTTATAGGACTCTCTGTATTAGGAAATTACAAGTTAGAAATGTAAATGAAACCACTGTACGCTTTCATTTGTTCATTTACTAATGGATCAAGTATTTATTGGCCCATCGAGTGCAAAGTAGTGTGCTAAGCTCTGTGACTCTGTGATCTGGATCTAGATAGGGGATGGATAATACAAGAAGGGATAAAGACATTTAAATAGATTTCACTTCCAGAAGATATCTTGCTAATAGAGTTAAATCAATGTACAAGGAATTTGAACCACATTGTGGTTCTACGAAAGAACATTTTATTTGTCTAGGGGATCAGGAAAGGTGTCACAGCAGACAACATCTGAGTCGGGTCTTAGAAGATGCAGAACTTTAAATGTGTGAGTAGGGTATGGGGAGCCTTGCAGTCTCAGGGTCCTGGCTAAGCAGAAACACCAAGTGGAAGAAGAAAGTGGGTTAGTCCTGGGTTGGAAAATAGGTTGGCACGCCAGCTCTCAGAGTGACTGGATGGTATAGTAGGATACAGTCCTCTGCATATAAATTGGGACCCAAACATGTAGAACTTTTAGTGTCTTGTTAAGGAATATGATAAGGAGTATGAACATTATTCCCAGGTAATAGAAAACTACTGATGACTTCTAATGAGGAGTGTACCATTGTCCAACCTGAAAGCAACATATTTGGTAATTTTGGCATGCAATTTGTAGGGGGAGAGAAGGCAATGCAAATCTTTGGTTAAAAGTCACCATTATAATTATTTTTATATTTGAGTCCATTTTCCATATTATTCATGTTTTCAAGTAACATAGGCAAGAGAAATTTGACTTGTGGGTGTGAGGCTGTGGTGGACTCGAGATTGTGACTTTCACCTGTTTAGATAGATGTTCTCTGTAGACTCTGTGCTCATTAATGTCCAGAGGTGTTTGTTTTTCAGTTCCTTTTATATGTGTTTTGTTATTTTGTCATTAGATAATAATGGTTGTCAGAGTAAATATGTCTCAACTGTCTGAGAAATGATTACCTGCTGTAGAATATCACAATTTATTTTTTGAGATGATCTACACCTTTCTCGTGAAGTCTATGCTTGTTACCAAGATCTGGCCTCAGACTACATTTTCTTTCTCAGGTAAAGGATGGAAGGCATCTTGTTAACTCTGAATTTCCTCTTCCTGGAAAAAACTTTCAAACCCTTCTGTTATGTTAAGTATACAGATCAGGAGCAACATGTTTATTTTGGAGCATAGCTACAAATGGTTAATCTGTTTCATTGTAGAAGGGAAAAGGGAGAGGAGACGAAATGCAAAAATGATCAATTTCCACCTCTAACCTCATCAATTGAAATGAGAAGGAATATGTTTTCTTACTCAGGACTGCATAAGACATTTGATTTTATTTATTGATTCATTTGATTGACTGATTTATCAAAAAACATTGTCCTTATGCTGTATGCTAGGTGTTGGATTGGAAGGTAAAACAAGGAAGGATTATAAGGCTCAATCCGAGGGAGATATAATTGAATCTTAAAATCAGAGTTGGACTTTGTACTGCAGATGTCAGCTAATCAACAAAATTCCACCTCCCACATCTAATCTGTGGAAACTGAAGTAGTAGGTGTTATGGAGGATACAAAACTATATCAAACAAGGCATATACAACTGAATGAAAAAAATTCTCAGTAAATGTTAATTAATCACACAAGTAGAAACTGAGAGTAGACATAACATAATATGTAAGAGGTCAGAAGAAGGGAGCTTTCTAGGGCCTTGGTTTATCAGGGAATGCTAGTGAAGAAGGTGGTAGGAATTGGCTGGTGTTGATGACATCTCCCAAGTAACTCCTATGCCTTATCAGTCATAAACAACTTCAATCCATTTAAACTGTGGTTTGAACAGTGGTCTGAAATGGTTAAAAAAATGTCAGAAATACTTTAATTTGTATTGAGTTATACTCTGATTAGTTATTAAGTGAAGACAATTTCTCACAAGTTCTTTTAGAGATGAGAAAATTAGTTATGGGTGAGCACAGTCCATTAATTATTTCACGTACCTGAAGACCCCTAGGGAATGCCATGGCTGCACAACATTGCCCTAGAGTGTTGAATTTTGCATTCGATTCCCTGAATTTGCCAAAGATTAGTAAAATTGGATGACTCCCTGTTGACTATTCATCTGAAGCAGCTACCGTGCATTGTTTATTTCTCTAGAGAACAAAAATTCTATAACATCCTGCTTTTAGTCAAATTATGTCTCTTTCTCCCCAAAGATTTTCACATGCAAGTAGATTAGGTAGAAATTCACAGTGACAGGCCTCTGAGAATAGAGAGCTATTCCTACATTGCTTTAAAGATTATTTTTAATTATGGACTATTTCAAACATGCAGGAAATAATGTAGTAAAGACCATACATTCTTCCCCTAGATTTAATAGATGTTAAACTTTGTAATTTTTTTTTGCTTCAGATTTTTCTTTCTCCTTTTACAGGGAAAGAATAATCATCAATACAGTTAACGCAGCACTTCTTCCTTTCTCTCTCCAAAAGTAGTTGCTATTCTGAAGTTGAAGTTTGTGTCATGTCCATGAATACTGCCATTTTTAATGTCCATGTAGATATCAAGAAACAAAACATACCATTATCTGTGTCTTATGATTTTACATAAATGACATCAGCTTGTATGTATTACTGAATCTTGCTTTCTGCAGTCAGCAATTATGTTTTTGAGATTTTACCTTATTGATGCACGGAAGTCTACTATATTCACTTTAACTGTTGCATACTATTTCATTGAGTCCATCGTGGTTTATTTAGGCTTTTTGCATTTGTTTGTCATTAAGGCTGCTTCTGCACATGTGCCTGTTTCTTTGGGGAGTATTCCTGCATGTGGAATTGCTATATCATGATTTCGTGTTTGCTCAGTGTTGAAAGTCAGAAAATCTGTTATGGCATCAACACAGAAGTTCATTTCTTGCTCACATAACAGCCCAGAGCAGGTTCTTACATCAGTGGGCGGTTCTCAGTAAGGGACCTCAGAGACTCAGTCTCTTTCCTAGAGGGTCTCCACCATTCCCTGGGCTTTTCATGAACTGCATGCAGCTGGAGGAAGTGACATTGCTGCATTCACCCTCCTAAAAGCTCTAGGATGGAATTGGCACAAACCACTTCTACTCTCCCCAGTTAACTGGTTCGTTATGTATGCACACTCTCTGGGCAATTATCCTTACTGTGGAAATCACTCATAATGGGGGTTGTCTTGAGCTCCTTCCCCTGGAAAACTTTCAGTTCAACTTCCGCACTCTGGCCTGGGTTATTATGAATGATAAAGTTGCCCTAGACTTCTTGCTCGTGGGCCAAGGTGGAGTCTGCAATCACACGCTGTACCTGGATTAACACCGTGGACCAATGACGATTCATACCCAAACACAAGGAAAAATCAGCCTCGCTCCCTAATGTAGACTCTGATGATTTACAGTTTGCTCAGTTGGTTGGACCTGGGGCATGGAGGTGGGGAGGAGTGGCTAAGGTCAATACTGCAGGTTGGCCTCATCCCATTGCCAAATCTATTGATAACAAATTTGATTAAATGCTGAACAAGGCAAATTGACAGATTTGGTCCCAGCCTCAGCTGGTAAGATTCATTAGAGTGACGGAGTGGAGTACCCAGAAAATTTGCCAAAGCCAAGGTGATGTAGAAAGGAGGGGTGGGTATTGTTGGAAATCAGTTCTCTGTGGGTCTCTGAAGTTTCTGCAAAACCTGCAAGTGGAGGCACTGACTGGCTTTGTTCCAGACTATCTTGACTACAGCCTTATGACTATCACGAATATCTCCATGGAACGAAGGGCAGTCATGCTTATTATCTATTATAAAATAATTAGATTTTGTAAGCTGAGTGTTCCTCTCTGGTAACTTAACCCACTGCATGTACAGGTGTCATCTTGTCCTCTTCAAACCTGCCTGCAGAAACTGGAGTTCAGAGAACTGGCACAGGGAAATGCCAAGACTCTGGCTGCTGTTATTGCTGTAAGTAATAAAGACCTGCGTCTCAGAGCCAGGAGTCTAATATGTTCTGCCAGATTCCATAAGACTGTGGCAAGCTAACTTGTTAGCTTGCAAGTAGGGTAAAAACAGCTTTTTCCAAATTCTTGCCAATGAGAAAATACTGATAACACAATTTGGGTGATCTTGGGCACTGATCTAACCACTGTGGGTCTGTAATTCCATAACTTTTATAAATACATGGATTTGAGTTAGAACAGATTACTGTTAAGGCCCTTGGGAATCTGAAGAGCTATGATTCCATGGGGCAACTTCCTAGTCCGTTGCTCAGTGTAACCCCACTGGAATGGGTGTTCCAGAGACACTTGCTGATCCTAGTTGACACCTTTTGCTACTTCTTTTTGGTACTTCCCACTTTAGTCTCTTCTGTCCTGGTAGCTGGTGCCTTCATTTCTAAGGAAATAAGTAAATGGTAAAATCCTCAGAGGAAGTCTGAGAAACGACCATTTTGAAAAAGACAGTTCCACAGTTGAAGATGCGGAGGGCGTCTTAAATCTCTGATATAGCAAGTGATTTTAGGAGAATCAGTGTTTGACGTGGCGTCTGTTTCAGCAGACAGCAAATTGTGCAGCTGTGCCCATCCTGGCTCATCACGACAGTAGGAATCTGCATTTTATTGCTCATCCAAGAAACAGAGAGATCAAGAAGCTAAGCAAAGGCCACTAACGCAAGAAACTTAACTAGGTGCCCTTATTTATTTTGAATATCAAATCAGTTGTCTTTCTTGTTATTGAAGAGTTTGCCCTGGTGAACTAGGTTGCTGACGTGCTAACGACATTTTCCATGTGGAACTTCGTGAGGCTTGACAGGAGGTTAGAGGGCAGTGAGAGTCCCAAGTTGAAAAATGGTGAAGAGAGATCTGGGTTTGTGCAGAGTTCTGAGGCATTTGCTCTCTGCATCTCAAATTATTCTTTAACTCAAATGCTATTGCTCATATACATGATGGGAGGTGAGGGGTCAAATGTTGGCGAGGGGTTGATTGGCAGGGCAGAGGCCCAAGCCTGGATGGGCACTGCAGGGAGAAGCCACAGCCCAGGCAGAGGCAGCCCCCAGTGCTGTGAGCCTGCTCTCCTCACTCCCTTCATCTTTGCATTCGGGCCTGTGAATCAACACACTCGCTCATTAACTGCCCCTTGCTTGGAACACCGAGCCGCCCTGGGTGTATAGATACCTTTTCTACCCCTAAGGCCAGTGCTAGGAAGAAACCCCTCTCCTTCCTGGGCCTGCCGCCTTTCACACCCAAGCACTGCACGCGTATTTTATAATGAAAGATACTACATGAGCCTCACCAACTCTATGATGCTCTGAAGTATTCTTGAAATGCTGCTGCAGCCTTTGCACACAGCATTTTGTTCCCTCCTATGAGGTGCACTTTCTTCTGTATTTTTCAGGTGTGCAATTCCCTAACTTAAAAGAAAAAAAGATCAGTTATCAAGGGAGCTTGCTTTTTTTCTTATCAAGACAGTGATCTGCAGGGCATCTGATTAATTTCACCGTGAATTTCAGAGCACAAGCGGTACCCTGTTTAATCTTCAGTTTTTTTACTCATAACAGGAGTGATAGGAACATATGACTCCCTCCCTGTCACCTCGGCTTCCCTGACACAGGAGGCGCTTCCTGTGCTGGCTCTGAAAACATGTGTCTCATAAATGGCAGTGAGAAGAGATCAGTGTTGTATATCTTTGAGGACATTTGTTGCCAATAAAATAAGATATGAGAGGGGCGAGGAATGTATTCTGGGTAGAAGCAAATATGTCATGTTTTCAGGCTCACATTTTCTTGGAAATACAGCATATATTCGCTGCATGAAAGGTACTATTATGTCTGCCTTTTTTCTCCCCTCCTCACTTGACTGTATTTGTCGTCACCTTTTTTATCCTTTCATTTTAGTCCTGCACCTCACCTTGTTCTCCTCTCTTCTCCCCTTTTCTCTGAATTTATTAATCAAGTAATCTACCTTTAACCAAGTAGGCAGTGTCGTCCCCACAAATCTTGCAGCTTCTCAGACTGACCATAAAGGAAACATCTTTGAGAAGTCTCAATGCAGTAGGTTACGCCTGCCCAGAGTAGTTGGGAAATTGTTGTATTGCTCTTTTTTATCTGTCTTGGAATGAAAATATCAAGATAGTTTATCTTTGAAATGTTCCCCTCTAGACTATGAGGTTGAAAACGTAATAGTATCATGAATTCAGTTTAAAACAACAAACTATTTATTCAAGATACTGTCTCTCCAATACTATACTTTGGAAATGTCCTCAATAACGGTATATATTTTAGTGTTGTTTTTATTACACTAATGTATTGAAGCCATGTGTACCTGAGGCTGGGAGGGGCAGGGAGGGTGAAGGAGGAGGGGGAGGGGAGAGAGAGAGAGAGAGACAGAGAGAGAGAGACAGACAGACAGAGAGAGAGAGAGAGAGAGAGACAGACAGACAGAGAGAGAGATTGAGAGAGATTACTTTTTTAATACGGTTCCAGTCTAAAAGCCTGCCTGAAGATGGAAGCATTTCAGAAATGTGATTTGCTCTAGTTTTTGTCCGCCTTTCTCCAATACACACCACCTTAGTGAAGGAGTCATCCATTACTCTGATGATTATACTTTATACCCTCTAACACTAAGACTTGAAGACAGATAGATTGAAGGCTGCTCACTTATTTCTTTCCTCTCAGAAGAGTGGTCAGAAGTGCAGGCAAACTTTGACTGTTTCTTATAGCTGTTTCTGTAGTTACACCAGTGGCTTTCATCTGGGGGCAAATCCTTCCCATGCTCAAGGGGTGTTTGGGTAATGTCTGGTGACATGTGTGGTTGTCAGCTGTGTGCAGGGGCTGTTACTGGCATCTAGTTGGTAGGGAATAGGAATGTTACTGCATATCCCACAATGTTCGGTGCAGCTTCCACAACAAAGTATAATCCGGTCCTCAGGTCACTGGTGCTGAGGTGGGGGATGGCGGATTTACCCTAACCAGGCTCGTTAGCACATGGTGAAGGTTGGTGACGTAGCAGAGAAGACAGGGAGGAGATAAAAATAAATTGAGACATTACTGCATTCTTGTGTGTCCTTTTTTTCACTTCTCATAAAACTATCAGTAAATAAGTATAATTGTTCTATTGTTTTTCTTCAGTTAAAGAAGGAATCCAAGTCCCAGAGAAAGTTAGGTGATATACTTTAAGTCACTTGACCCAGCAAGTATGATTCTAAAGCCATGATTTCCCTCTTTCTCCTGGTTCGGAGCAAGGACATGATTATTCCATAGATGTCTCAGGTTACAGAAAATAGAGGCTGCATTGGTACATTTTATCATAGGTTTATACACATGGGTGCTCATATTTACAGCAAATAACCAAATGACTATTTCTAAGGTGGTTTTAACTTTAAGTACTTGGAAGATTTTTATTTGTATCCTAATGTTTTGTTTGGGAACATATGGCCATTCCTTTTAAAAGAAAAGAAAAAAATATGCTTAAGAGACTTTCGGCAATTGCACAGACCTTTGGCTGTGATGTGTGGTGTATTTCATAAAGGGTCTAGATAAAAGGCAGTGTGTCATTGGTCATGAGTTAAGAACACGTCAATGAGAGATGCTCCAGACTGAAGGCTTTAGCCAGAAAAGAATAAGGTCCAGAACCAAAAGTTAATGGACACAAGATGTCTTATCAAAAGAACTGGGTCCGGCTGAGTGCTGCGGGGGTTAAGCGCTGGCTTGGGATGTCAGCGGCCCCTGTTTGGGTCCCACATATGAGGGCCAGTGACACTGTCCTCGAAAAAAAAACAACAACAAAAAAAACAAAAGAACTGAAACATCTTTTTTGCAGGGCTATCTTGAAGAAGAAAGTAGAGTTTCATTCATTGGCATAAGTTAATACTTGCTTCCTTGGCTATCCCTATAATGAAATAGTTTTTATCTCTTATGGTCACACTTTTTATCAAAAGAAGAGGGGGCGTAAAAAGATGTCCATTAAAATTCGGCATCTCTGGGCACAATTTAGCATGAATGAAAAGTGATAGTGGGACATCATTCCTTCCCCCTGACCCCTGACCTTCTCGAAGAGAATACTCAGGAGGGGGGCCTGCCCACCTATATTCTCTGTAAGTTCCCCAGTAGGTTTTATATTAGTAAGCACAGTACTTTGAATGTAGTACTACTTTGTAATCATCTCTTGTTGATTATGGCTATCTTGGTGATCCTGCTCTTGGGCCGACATGGATCCCAATCCAAATCTACACTTGTTAGACTTTTATTTTTATTTATTTATGCTTTTTTTTTTTTTAAGGGCAGTGTCACTGGCCCTTATTTGTGGGATCCGAACCTGGGCTGCTGGCTTCCCAAGCCAGCTCTTAACCAATGCACCACTCGGCTGGACCTTGTTAGACGTCTAAAGGGGTCGTTTCCCCAATGTTATAAGAAGACATGGCTATGAATAATTTTTTTTTTTTTTCTTTTAGCTGAGCCATTTTGCCACCTGTTGGCAGCTCAGTGGCTGCTCAGCTTGGGCTGGGAATCCAACCTGCAACCCTGTTGAGCAAGCTCTTAACCAACTGAGCCACTTGGCTGGCCCCGTGAATAACTTTTTAAAGCATGAAGCTATTGCTGTAGAAAAATAGTACAAATGTTTTTTTTCTTTTTTTTTTTTAAATAATTTTTTTTTATTGGGGAATTGGGGTAGGAGAACAGCGTTGGGGAATCAGGAACAGACAAGTTGCTGTCCTTTTGTTCTTCAATCTAGTTGTGGAGGACATTGCTTCACTGGCCCATGTTAGTATTGTCATTGCGCTCTTCCCAGGTGAGGCAGTCGCTCGCTGTCCATTGGACAGTCGCTCATGGCAGCTCATGAAAGTGCACGCCAGCTGCCAGCCAGCCCCTCTGCAGCCTACGTCTTCACTAGCAACTTGTGGCAGCCCAGCTCCAGGAGGAGCTGTTGTTCACCATCTTAGCTGTGGAGGGCGTAGTGTCACTGGCCCTCATATGCAGGATTCGAACCGGGACCCTGCTGCTCAGAGCTGACGTCCCAAGCTGACACCTAACCAGTGCGCCACTCAGACCTGCCCTATAATAGGGTTTTAAAATTCTGGACATTCAACCTAAGTCTCAGGTGCTTAATCTGGAAAATGGAGATGACAGTAAAATCTTCACTTCTTTTGAGTCTAAGGATAAAATGAGGTAATATATAAAATTACCTAGTAAACTGAAAAAAAATGTAAGACATTATTGCTATTCTTTTTACTATTTGACACTCTGTTATGCTTATTATTTTTGACTACTTGGGTCTTTGAAATTGACCTTTAGTTTTACAGAGACATTCTAAATCTCTATGTTTTTTTTTTTGTTGTTTGTTTTTGAGGGTAGTGTCACTGGCCCTCATATGTGGGAACCGAACTGGGGCAGCTGGCTTCCCAAGCCAGCGCTTAACCACTGCGCCACTCGGCCAGCCCTAAATCTCCATGTATTTTAAGCAAATATCCTTACCTGATGCAAGAATCCTTCTACCACAGAGATTTCAGACTCTGAGTACACAAACCTACAGACATGTGTTGGTGAACCCACTAATTGTCTGTATTATTTTTAAATATATATATATTTTTAGAAATTAGTTGCCAATACTTAAAAATCAAGAGATGTCTTACATAAATTTGGAATTCTAATTTATGTTGAGAAACCAGAACACTTAACTTGTAAGCATTCACCTATACTCTACAGCAGAGATTCTCAAAGTGTAGCCCAGGACTGACAGAGTTTGCATCACCTGGAAACTGGTTAGAAATGTAAACCTAGAGCCCCACTGCAGACCTACCAGATAAGAAACTCTGGAGATGTGGCCCAGCAAATGGTTTTTGGTGATTCAAGGCTTTTTGGTGAATCGGGTACACTCTAGAGTTTGAGAACTGCTTCTCCACAAAATGGCCATCAAATGGTCTGATGACATCTTTCTGAACTTGCCTAGTGTTGGGTAACTCACTGTGGCTTCTTCCTTTTTTTTTTGAGTTCTTCCTTTTATTGAGCGACGTTTTTTTTTTTTTTCCCCCCGTCACCATTGTCACCTTTTCCTTTCTTTGCCTTTTTTGGACCTGAGATAACAGAGGAAAACAGTGTCCTTGTGGTCCTTAGCATTTTCAACAAACAGCAGCAATTGGTGGTAACAAGTGCTCTTGACCTCAAGCTTATAGAGCTCTTGTCACTCTTTGAAGCCAGCCTTGTCTTCTTATTTCTGTCAGTTGAGCACAACCTTAATAAACCTCATTTCCTCCTCCTTTGAAACTCAACAATTGTAAGCAGCCCCAGAAGGAATACTAATTGATGCTTTTATTTTGATATTTCTGCTAACATTGATTAGATGATTTCCAATCTGTTTTATTGCTTTATAGGAAAGGGCGAACATTTCTAGAGATCACTCTCCATTGCTGTTTCCTCCATGAGGGAAAATCCATAGTACAAGAGCTAACTGTTATAATATGAAACCAATATTCTTGTGAGAATTGCAAATTAAATTTTCTTTCCAACTTTTGTTTAATATATTCAGTGACACCTTGTAAGGCAACTGAGATAATTTTGTGTATCCTATCAATTTGTTTCCTGTTTGACATCTGTGTTTGTTTATATAGCTTTCAGAAGTGGAGAATTCTGTCTCCAATTAATGTTGATGGTTTTGAGTTAGAAGAGGATGCTTGTAAATGAAAATTTTTGTTTTTAAGTTGTGTTTTATTGTAGCTGAGTGCTTTCCAAATAAATATTCACTGACTTTATTGAATACTTCAAACAGGTAACGAAATCACAGGCTTTCAGAGAAGCGGAGATCAAATATAATTTTTATTTATAAGAAAGTCCTCTGCTGTTGAACAGGGAGACAATTGAAAGTACATTAAAAGAATATCCTCAGGTAATTGACCAATTGTATATTTCCTTGGGCTAAAGCAGCTGCTCAAATAACTTTACCAAGGACTTTGTTAAGGCTATTGTCTATCAAACAGGAGCTCCTGGTTTCTGATCTTGCAGAATGGCTGAAGAATTACCTAGGGACCTTATTAAAAACATGAATTCATAATCTCTGTGGTGGGGACTGGGAAGATGGATTTTACAAACCTTCCCAAGTGATTTCTACTATGTAGCTGGCTTAGGGGCCCACTATGCTAAGCCATACATCTTCTCCTCTATGAAGATCCAGAAAATCTCTCATCCCTGAGACACAGGAAATGCTATGCTTCTCCAAAGTATCTGCTATGTTTTGATGTTGTGGGTATTACAAATCTTATGAATGATTGTTTTTCCCTTTTTGATTTTGACTGTTAAGCTTGGAGAAAATTTTGACCCCCATTCACTTTTGCATATGATTTTCTAGCCTATGTTTTTTAGATATATTCTTTCTCTCTCTGTCTCTGTCTCTCTCTCTGTTTCTCTCTCTCTGTCTCTCTAATTTTTACTGTCTTTATTTTAGTGTTTTTCCCACTGTTTTTTTTCACTCTGATGTTTCTCTTTTCATTTAATATATTTTTTATAGAATTTTAAAATATTTTTGAAGTCATAATAAGTCACTTTTAGTACAAGGCACAGTATAAATGAATATAATAACTGTAGCCAAAAGACTGTCATATAGGTCATTAATTGAGCTATTTTAGGAAGTATTACTTGGTATAATTTAACTGCTGCTGAATTTAGTACTCTATTTTCCATATGCAATTCTTCTATGACAATAAACCAAGTTAGGCAAAAGAACCATGGTCATATAATATATGGAATTATATATTCTATAACCTGCTTTAGGGGTGTTATAGATTAAAGACTCTGAAAAGACCTGCAATAAAGGCATTGAAGACTGTTAATCCAACACTTTCCAAACTTTAAAAGAACCGAATACTCCCTCCTTCCTTCCCAGGTTAATATTCCCAGAGCAGTATTTTATTTGGGAAATACTATACCATTGTTATGTTTGCAAGTGTTAGATGTCAATAAGGATGAAATGAGGAAAGCTCATGAGTTGCTTCCCTCATTTAATAATGAGCAGAAATGATGAGGCATAGCTGGTGGAAATAAACTTAGCTAAGTGAGTAAACTTTAGGGGAAGTGTGCTGGTCCATTGGCACTTGTGAAGAAACAGATATAAATGAGAAGAAAAAGACGGTAGAATATTTGCAGGAAGAAAAGTATGAAATGCACCCATCTGAAGTCCAACCAAGTAAAGCTGAGATCCTAGCTGATCTGAACTGTGGTTCTCTCTTCCAGGTGCTCATGACCCTATACTAAGAGTTTATGCAAATAAATAGTTATTTTAAGGGGAGCCACCTCCAGTGGTAGGGGGCAAATATTTGTGTGTGTGGGTGTATGAGAAGAAATTTGGGTGAGCTTTCAGAGGGTGATATTATGAAGAGAAGAATTTGTGTATGAATGAAAGTATTTAACTGGCTTTGAGAGTGTGGATCTCTCTAGGTTTGCAGACACATTGTTTCTCCTGACTACTTTCGTCAGGGCATGAATAAATGAACTGTTTCATGTGTCCGTGCTACCTCACTTTTCTATCTGTGTTGCCAGGGGGAATAGTGAGAAGTACAATAATTTTATTCTCTTTGAAGGAAATATTGTATGTGGCATACTATTAATTGGTCACTTAGTTACTCCAACTCACAGTCTACTTTAAATCATGCTAAACATTCCCCTTATCTTTGAATAAACAAAAACTAAAGAGACGCCAACTTAATACAATTCAGTTTGGAAACACCTAATATGTGAAGGTATGGCCTAAATTAGCCATGGAAATAGTGAGACCAGCACCTAAATCGTTTAGGGTGGACCTAATGAGAGCTGGACATGAACTTAGAAGACCCAATACAGTCTGTGCACAGGAAACTATCCTTGGGAGGGACATTATTATTATTTTAAGAAGGTGCTGTAGTCTTGTCATGTCAATGAGAGCAGGACCAGACCGTGCAAATTCTGTGGCCCAAAGGAGTGAGTGGCCTGAAAGTTTTAGTAATCCCCTGCAAAGGCATCTTTAACTATTAACATCTCAAGAACGTCAATTGTGTGATTCCTGTTTCATCATTAAATTGATCACTTCAACCCATTCTCTTTTTTGAATGACCTCATTTATTAACTGGAATCTCTTCTGTCAACGTTTTATTCCTAGTTGAGAGAATATTATTCTTTTGATATCTTAGTATCAGCTGTTCTCTGTTTAAGTTGAATTTCTGATAAAATCTTATTCAAATTGTATTTTTAAAATGCGAACATCTGCCTTTGTTTTTATTGGGCATAGAATTCTTTATAACAAACAGTTTTGGGTTTTCAAAATTTATGTAATTGGCATATGGTTTTCAGGAAATGTCATGGGAAATTTACACAAAAAACAACAAATTTTTCTCATCTTACACATATTTATGTTTTTTTCTGACTTACATTTTTCTGACATATTTTAAATGTTGCTACTTTAAACTCTGATGGTATTTTTCTCTCATAATTTGGGAAGACTAGAGATTTAACGTAATATTTAGGTAGATCAAACAAAATATTGTTATATTTGTTATTTTGTGTGAGAACATTTAAGTTCTACTCTTTAGCAAATTTCAATTGTACAAAACAGTGTTATGAACTATAATGCATCATGTTATATATTAGAATTATTCATATTATAACTGAAAGTTTGTCCCCTTTTACCCACCTCTCCCTATTTCCCGCACCTCCCAGACCCTGACAACCGCTTTTCTGTTCTCTGTTTCTATGAGTTGAACTCTTTGTTCTTTTGATTCCATTAGTGTGTATAAGTGCATAAGTGATACCTTGAGGTATTTGTCTTCCCTTCTTTGGCTTATTTCACTGAGCAGAATGTCCTGCAGTTTCATCCATGTTGTCACAATTGACAGGATTTCTTCCTTTTTAAAGGCTGAATAATATTCTGTTTTATATCTATATCTATCTATCTATCTATCTCTTTTTTTTTTTTTAAAGATTTTATTGGGGAATTGGCGGAGGGGAACAGCATTGGGGAATTGGGGAAGGGGAACAGACAAGTTGCTGTCCTTTTTTGCTTCAGTCTAGTTGCGGAGGACGTTGCTTCACTGGCCCATGTTGGTATCGTCATTGCGCTCTTCCCGGGTGAGGCAGACCGGTCGCTGGCCTCTGGATGTCGCTCACCGCGGCTATTGGCAGCTCACGCTTGGCTGCCGGCCACTTACTGTAGCCCATGGCAGCCCACTGCAGCAGGGGCTGCAGCCCACACCATCACTGGGGCTCGCACAGCCCAGCTCCAGGTGGAGCTGTTGTTAGCTGTAGAGGGCGGTGTCACTGGCCCTCATGTGGGATCCGACCGGGGCCGCTGGCATCCCAAAACCAGCTCTTAACCAATGCGCCACTCAGCCGGCCCCTATCTATGTCTTTATCCATTCATTCATGAAAGACACTTAGGTTGTTTTTGTACCTTGGCTATTATGAGTAATGTTGCTATGAACTTGGAAGCATAGATTCCTCTTTGAGGTAATGGCTTCATTTTCTTTGTACATATACCCAGAAGTGGAATTGCTGGATCATAGGGCAGTTCTATTTTTAATTTCTTGGGAAACCTCCATATTGTTTTCCATAGTGGCTGAACCAATTTTTGTTCCCACCAGGTGTGCAGGAGTTCCCTTTTCTTCATATTCTTGCCAGCATTTGTTCTTTGTTGTCTTTTTATATTATATTTCCTAACAGGTGTGAGGTGATATCTCATTGTAGTTTTGATTTGCATCCCTGATCATTAGTGTTGTTGAGCATCTTTTCATGTACCTGTTATCCATTTGTGTGTCTCCTTTGGAAAAATGTCTATTCAAGTCCTATGCTCATTTTTAATTGGATTATTTGTTTTGTGCAATTGTATGAGTTCCTCATATAGTTTGGATATAAACTCCTTACAGGATGTTTGGTTTGGATATTTTCTGAAATTCCATGGGTTACCTTTTCATTTTGTTGATGTCTTCTATTGCTGTGCGAAAGCTTTTTAGTTTAATGTAGTGCCACTTGTTTATTTTTGCTTTTGTTTCCTTTGCGTTTGGTGTCAAATACAAAAAATCATTGCCAAGACCAATGTCAAGTTGCTTACCCCGTATGATTTCTTCTAGGAGTTCTATATGTCAGGTCACATGTTCAAGTCTTTAATCGATTTTGAGTTGATTTTCCTGTGTGATGTAAGATAATGTTCAGTTTCATTCTTTTGTATGTGGCTGTGCAGTTTTACCAACACTGTTTATTGAAGTGGCTATCCTTCCTTCAATTGTATGTTCTTGGCTCCTTTGTCAAAAATTAATTGACTATATATGCATGGGATTATTTCTGGTCTCTTTATTCTGTTGTGTTGATCTATGTGCCTGATTTTATGCAATTTTATGCTAATATCATACTGTTTTGATTATTATAATTTTGTAATATAGTTTGAAATCAGGAAGTATAATGCCTTCAGCATTTTGTTTTCTTCCTCAACATCGCCTAGGCTATTCAGGTTCTATTGTGGTTCCATAGAAATTTTAGGATTATTTGTTTTCTATTTCTGTAAAAAAAAAAAAAAAAGAAAGAAAATACTGGAATTTTAATAACTATTGCATGGAATCTATAGATTGCTTTAGTTAGTGTGGACATTTTAACTATTAATTCTTCAAATTCATGAACACAGGATAGTTTTCTATTTGTGTTCTTTTCAATTTGTTATGTGAATGTCTTACAGTTTCTAGCACAGTAAAACCTTGGATTCTGAGTAACTTGGTTTGTGAGTGTTCTACAAGACGAGCAAATATTTCTAATACATTTTAACATGGTAAACAAGTGATGTCTTGCAATACAGATGTCTTGCAATACAGAACAAAGTATGCTTGCAAACCAAGGTATTACTGTATACAGATCTTTCACTTCCTTGGTTAATTTATTCCTAAATATTTTATGATTTTCGATGATATTATAAATGGGATTATTCTCTTAATTTATTTTTCTGATAGTTTGTTGCAGGTGCATCAAGATGCAACTGATTTTTGTATAACGATTTAGTATTCTGCAAGTTTACTGAAATTGTTTATTAGTTCTAACAGTTATTTGATGAGGTTCTTAGGGTTTTCTATGTATGGTACCATGTTATCTTCAAATAGAGGCAATTTTACTTCCAAACCTCTCTGGTTTGGATAATGTTAATTTCTTTATTTTGTCTAATTGCTCTGGCAGAACTTCCAGTAGATGTTGAATAAAAACAGTGAGAGCAGACATGTTCCTGATCTTAGATGAGGGGTGCCCAGGAGCCTTCTATGTCACCATCTTTCAAATTGTATTCTTCTATCTAAAAGAAAAATCACTCACTGGAAAAACAAAACAAAACATTTTCTAATGAAATCTTCTTTGTTACCCTACTAGCTTACCTCAAGCCATTAGTAATAACATTTAATATTTGCCAACCTCATAATCCTTCTATGCAACCAGAATTTTATATAGTTCCAGCTCTAAAATGTAAGGAGCAGAGGAAAGAGGGAAATTGAAGAGCTGAGTTTACTGATTGTTGAAAGGTTTGTCCAGCATAAGAGCCAGAGTTGTGTTGGGTTAGCCATCTTAATAGAAAATGATATTTCTTCACTGCCTGTTACATATTCAGGAAAAAAGCAGGAGCTGTAAAGATAGGGAATGTGAGGTAAGTGGTGTCATGGATAGAGAGAATTGCCCCGGGCACCTGAAAGTCCAATTTCTAGTAGTAATGGTAAGAAATAGCAGTTAATTGAATGTCTCAAAACTGTCAACATACTGTGACATGTTTGCTATATCTTAGCTCATTTAATCTTTATAGTGATCCTTTCAAATGGTGCTATTATCCCTACTTTATAGGAAACCAAGGCCCAGAGGTTAAATAACTTTCTTAAGACCACACAAAAAGTAAGGGATAGGACTATAATTCAGATCTAGAGTGTTGCATGGACTGTAACTCTCCATTCCTATGGTTCCTACTTTCTTTCTTTGCAGCTACTAGATAAGAAAGGAATTAAAATAATTATGTAGCAATGATGATTGTTTTGGTCAGGTAGGCTAACCTGTAAGGTAATGAACAGAAATTCCCCAAATAGCACTGTTTAAAATAACAAAGGCTTATTTCTTTTTACCCTATGATCCAACATGGGTCAGCTGAAAATTTCATTTCATATCTGCGTAGTCCTCCTCAGGGACTCATATTGGTGGGTTGCATGTCACTTCCAAGTCAGTGGAAACTCAACAGGAAGAACAAGTACCATGGCCTTTAGTGCTGAGTCATGGGCTCAGATGATGGGCTACTTGCCACTCCCAGTCCTAATTCATTGGGAAGAACCAGTTATATGGTCCCACAATACCATGGGGGAAAGGAAAAGGGGCAATCCTACAAGTGCCTGGAAAGAAAGGAGAAATGGAAGGGGTTGAGCAATGAAATGACAATCACAGTAATCATTGTAATGTCACTTTCCTCTTCACTGTTGTCAGTTCCCCCTCCCATCAGCTAATTAGTACTTTTAGTTTGAGCTGTGTGTAACTTTGGGTTGTCCAAGCCTCTGTCCAGCCTTTAGCTACCTGTATGCTGATAGGTGAATTCCCTGGCCTCTCCAGGACTAGTTTTTTCAGCCATAAAATAAGTAGTTGGATTTGAAGATCTTTCAGTGACCAGCCAAATGAAAATTTTTATGATTTCATTTAAAGGAAAAATAAATCCTTCTCCTTTGATTATCTTGCAGTGACTGGGTAGGTAACATAGGCTACGTATGGCTGTGCAGACATAGCCAGCAATGGAGAGTTAAGTAGCTGAGGCAGGATAGAGATTAAGGATAAACTACCGCAGTAGACCTTGGGCTCCAATCCAAGAGTTCAAAGACAGGTAAGAAATAATAAGGAAATGATCAAATTGAGGGTCCTCTGACTTTATTTTTTAATTTATTTGGTTATTTAGTGATTCCTTTTTTATTTTTTATTTTTTTTTTTTAGTTGAGCCATCCTGCCACCTGTTGGCAGCTCAGCCGCAGCTCAACTCAGGCTGGGTATCGAACTGCTGCCTTTTTTATTTTTAAGGGAAGATATTTAATGGCTTACTTCAAAGTTTAAACAGAGTCCCTTTTTGACATGTTAGCAAAATACATGACGACGGCTTATGTTTCGTGGTTTGCTCAGTATGGTCATGATTGTTACAAATGTCTTTCACCTAGGGTCCAGGTAACCAAACTACAGCATGAGATTTTTGAAAGCTGAATGACCTCCCATCAGTTAAATTAGAAAAACTACAGAGACAAGTGACCGTAATTGTTGTAAGGCGTTTCCAAGAATTCCAACCGTTCTTATTGTCCTAACCTGCAGTTTTAACTCTGTACATCCTTCTCTCATGGTTTCCTAAAATAAACACATTTGGTCATATCCCCATGTATGTGTACTTAATGAAACAAGAAAAAGCCAGAGAAATTGCATGGGTTCAATGTGCCACAACCCTGGCAGCGCTCTTTAGACAAAAGACCCATTATTGGTGATCAAAAGAGTGTGGGAAACAGGCTCGCGGCCCCACAAAAATGATTACAGACCACAAGCAAAGAAAAGGCTCCACTTACTGTGTTTATCTGTTTAGCTGTCCACCAGTGGCCTCCCTCCTCTGCTTTCTTACGTAGTAATTTTACGAATCAGTTACCACTTACAAGGAAACCGCCTGAAAGTAAAGCTTGCATGCAAATATCAGAGGAGAGAAATAAAGAGGGATTTCTGATGAGTCTGCCTGAAAATCTGGGCCCAGGTCTGTTCTAAACAGCCTAGAGCTGTTTTGTGCTTTATTTTCAAAATTGCTCCTTTTTTTTGCTTCTTTCCGCTGTTTGTTTACTTGCAAGTCCATGTGAAATTTTTATTTTCTTTTAGAGGGATTGATTGTAGCCTGACATCAGGAGGCAAATGCTCATATGGTGGTTGGTTTTCTATGTCAGTTTGGGTGGGCCATCTCCAAGTTACTTAATCCAACATTAATCTAGGTATTACTGTAATGCTATTTTGTAGATGTGGCTAGCATTTACAACCAGTTGACTTTAAGGAAAGGATATTTCCTTAGGTAATGTGGGTGGGCCTCTTGTAATCAGGTGAAAGATCTTAAGGTAAAACAACAAACCAAAAAACCGGTTCCTTGAAGGAGGAAGAGAGTCTGCCTCAAGATTCAGTATCAGCTGTTCCCCTCAAGTTTCCAGCCAGCTTGTCAGCCTCACCCCACAGGTTTTAGACTTGTTTCTCTCACTAGTTCAGTGTTTCTGGGGAGACCCTGATTGATACAAACTCTTTCAAGTTATTTGCATGGTGGTGTGATTGACTAATAGCTAAGCTTAAGTGGGAAGGTCAGCACCATTTGTGAAATAGCACCAAGAGAAACTTAAATTTGCTTTCACAGTGTAGCTCAAAGAACGGTGTTGTCTATTACCACCTGTTCAAACTGGCTGTCACCTGGAGTGAAATTTGCACAGTTAGAATTAGTAGCATCTATTCGTATTGACAGAGTGTTTAGAGTAATCATAATTCTGATTTAGAGCTGAAAGTTCCAGAAACTCTTGGCTATCTCTTAAACACAGGGGAAAACTTTTCCAGGTTCACAAAACAATCCCTCAGTAAAGGGTAGGTATTATTGTTTTTACTGATATTGTCATTATTACATTGTAGTTGGCGGTGTCATTGTGTTTGTTGCTAGGTGCATTTTGTACTTAGGAAGAAACAAACTACAAAGTGGGCACTGCCTGGGGTTTTGTAGCCTAGGTTAGGTAAAAGTGTATCTCTATTTAATGGGAAAAAATTCCTAAACATGCCCCAATTATGCTGTTGATTTAAAAATCTTTCATCTGCATCTTCTAGCCGGGCTCTGCTCTCCCTGGAATAAAGTGCAATGTGGTTCATGCTTCAGGCACATATATAATGACATGCAAATCACTCCACCTCTTCAGTTTCTTCTATAAGTAGGCACTGAGATTCTTTTCTTTCTTGGAATTATAGGAATTGACCTCAGAGAATACATAAATTGCAAAGTACCTCAATTTTTATGTAGCATTTTACATTAGTCCTATTTTTCCCCTCAAGAACGTGTAAAATTACACGTACTAAAATGGAATCCATGTAGCAGTTTTTTATCTTTTAAAATATTTAGCAGTACATACTGTTTACTTGTTATGTTTCATTCTTGAATATTGTGTTTTATGAAAGACTACCAGGGAGTTTCCTTTTTCATTTTTATAGTAGACCTCAATTTTGGTGGGGGAGGTGCTTGTTTTCATTTATTTGCTGGTTGCTTGTTTGAACTCTTCCTTTAGGGCAAAAGTAGCATTTATAATCAGTCACCACACCATGCAGCATTAGTGAGGAAGGACAGGAGATGACTTAGGGATGTGCAGAATAATCTGTCGTGAGTGACAACCGAACAATATGTTTCGGACTCGTTTGCATGGTTGATTATGGAGATTACCTCCACAGCACAATTCCTGACACGTAGATGCCCCAAAGATGGTAGTTGTCTTTGTATCAATCAGAGTTCTCTTGAGAAATAGAACCAATAGAACACACACACACACACACACACACACACACACACACACACATACACATACACATACACACACAGACATCTTTTAAGGAATTGGGTCACATGATTGTGGGAGCTGACAAGTCTGGGGCAGGCCAGCAGGCTGGAAACTCAGGTAAGAGTTGTTGGAGTCTTGAGTCTGAAGTCTGCAGAGTAGAACTCAGGCTGGAACCTCCAGCTGAATTTCTATATCACAGCCTCGAGGCAGACTTCCTCCTTCACCAGGAAACCTCAGTTTTCGCTCATCAGGCCTTCAGCAGATTGGACGAGTTTAATCCATATTATTAAAGGTAATCTCTTTTACCTAAAGTCAACTGATTGGTGGTGTGTGTCTCACATACAAAACAGATTCACAGTAACATCTAGGTTAGGGATGGTCCACACAACTGAGCACCAGCGGCCAGCCAAGCTGACACTTAAAATTAATCATCAACACTTTCCTTTTACACTTTTCCTTTCCAGCATACAAAAGGTGCATAGGGCCATATCTGGGACCCTTTCCTGGCCATCCCACTTTCATGAATTCACCAAACCCATTTAATAAGCATAGACAGCAAGAATCTTTGGGATAAGGATAGGGTGCATTTTGAGTAAGAGATAACAAAGAAGGATTTGTGTTGGTTGGGAAAGTGAGGGCAGGAGAAGGAGAGGTAAGAGCATTCCAAAGACGACACCATCGCCTTCCGGTCTGGCCTAGTTCTGCATGTCACCGTGACTTTACAGTATTAATGGGACTGGTGAGAGTGATAGGAGAGAAGGAAAAAGTTGGGTTCCTTCAGTGCCCAATGTTAGGGGACTTCCCTGCTACAAAATGGGGCATGGAATGGGGTGAGTGAAGTAAGGTCTCCTGGATTCTCTGCAAGCATCATCGATGAGTTCCTAAGAAATGCCCAGATTCTTCTCTGATAGTGTTGTAGATAGGGACCAGGGCCCTCGGTGAGTTCAGATCGAGGATGGGCAGAACTATTACATTGAAGAGAGTGAAATTCATTCTTTAGGTGCAGAAGGAGAATGGACTTGAACGAAACAGAATAGGTCATCATGTGTTGGTGAAGTTACTCAACCTTTCAGCTGCACTAAGGATTTAGACATGTAGGAGGGTAATAATATCAACCCCCAACCTACTTAATATTGCAAATGAGTTAAAACCGTGATATGATTTTAAATGTATGTCAATCAGCAATTTCAAAGCACAGCACTATAATGAGAAACTCACACTTATCCATAGAATATCCTTGTGGGCAAAATTAATGCCTATTGAACATTTTTAGCATTTCTTTTAATCCCAGATTTAGCCTGGTTCAAATGAGCTGGTTGATGTCTCTATTCTGAGCACGATGGGCTACCTACAAAGAAGGTGAACTCCCCTTAGTGATGGAATGCTCTGCTGCTTTAGAAACTTGGTGCCCAGTATCTTTCTTAGGTCAAGGTCAACAAATTAGAAAACTTGGGAGGTCTCCTGGGTGCAACTTGTGAAGGGAGGGCAAGAGGCTGCTCTTCTAGGGACTGACTCAACCACCGACTTTATTCGATCATGCCACTTGATACTTTTTTGTAAGGCCCATTTTACTATTATGAATATATTATCTTTTATGTGGAAAGGTTAACTGTTTTAAGTCAGATAAACAGAAACAAATTCAATAACTGATTTTCAAGGATTCTCTTAGGATTTACATTTCGGTAGAATATGTATTTGCTAATACACTTGATTCTTTGCCGTTTGAAATACTTCCTTCTTTTTTTATTAAAGTTTATTGGGGTGACAATTGTTAGCAAAGTTACATTGATTTAAGGTGTACAGTTCTGTAGTACATCATCTGTATATCAAACGCTGTGCTCACCACCCAGAGTGAGTTCTCTTTCCATCACCATATGTTTGACCCCCTTGAAATACTTTCTTCTAATAATTATTTATTTTTAGCAACTCAGAACCCATGCACAACAATCCCTTTCTTTTCAATGGAGGCTTTTCCCCTTTCAGGCCAAGAATTCCAAGAATTCCAAGATAGGTGTTTACAAAAAATGATAGAAATGACTTACATGTTCCCTGGGTTATTTGCATAAGAGGCAATGATACTGTATGGTAATAAGGAATGCAGGGCATTTTGGAAGCTTCAAAGTCAGCTCCATAGGTCATCTATGGAAGATTGAGCACTATATTTTTGCATTGTTAGGCTGGTATTTGTTTAATATGATTTTTCAGAAAAAGTTATCAGAAAAGCTTCCTCTGTAAGCAGCAATATGATCTGCAGGAGACAGTTGAGAGAAATGTAATGCCACTATTTGATACAGTGTAGATTATATCTTTGGCAATGGCCCAATTTTTTCCAGTCTTTATTCACTAGGGAGTGAAATTATTGCCTCATAAAACAAGAGAAATGTCCAGTTATTTCTTAAATGGGACCCTATTAACTTTACCACTGTCACCAGTTCCATCCACAACATTAAAATCTTTCAGCCTTGTGGCAGGGAGGATGTTACCTACCCAGATGTAGTGATCCAAGGACGATTATTTTGAAAACATACCATTTCCTTGAAAGTCCCAATTTTGGAAGAACTAACTCTTAGAATGATGTTCCAATAAATCAAGGGATTTATAACAGCATTTTTTCTTTGGAAACCTTCAGCCTACATCAAAACTACTAGTCAGGATATAAAAAGTGAGACTTCATGTTAAGAAAAATGTATTATCAGAAAGAGCGTTTGATTATTGAAATGTATTACAATGTTTCACTATAAAAGCAATGAATCAAAGTTTCATTTATTTGGAAAATCTGAATAATTGCCCTCAGTATCTCTCTGAATATTCCCATTGAGTAGGATATCCCTTTTGGTCATGTTGAGAGTCATAGCCCCATTTCCACTTGGCAAACAAAACTACTGTTTCTGCCCATGATGTGTGGGTAAAAAATGAACTGAATCCATTTGCAGAGCTGTGGTAGTTCTACAGGAGGGCTTTTCTCCATTCTGCCTCGGTTATACATTATCAAGAACTGGTCAGGAACTCAGATCAGACTTGATCAAGGATGATGTTAGTTTCCTACACACATCACCTGTTCGAAACTTCTGGCACTTACGTTGAGCCTCCAATCACCAAACATTTGTATCCATTTGCAAATTTCTTTACACCCATTTCTAGTTGTTCCTTAGCTGGGATTCTTGCATTCAACCAAGTTGGATCTGGTATTAGTACAGCCAGATCTGAGCTATTCTTGGCCAAGCTGTAACCAGCTGAATTTGGTGAGGCTGGAAGTCATGGTGTCTTAGCTAGATTCCCCCGACAGTAGACCCAGAGACGAGGACTGGTAATTCCAGGAATCATAAATGAGGCGGTAAGGAGAGGCATACAAGGAAGAGAGAAAAGCCGATCAAGTGTACGTTAAAGAGTTGATTATCTTTTTGGGCACCTGGGCCTCACATCCACTGGAGTCCTCTAAGAAACCAAGACAGATAGTCTCAGAATTGTCCTTTGGAAGGACCAGAACTATTCCCCATTAGGGGAAGATTACAAACAAGGGTGATTCTGCTGCATAGTATGGAGTTGCGCCTGTGGTCTACTGAGCAGGTTTCCATGGGTTCACAGAAAGGCCTCAGACAGAAAAGCAGAGAGACACAGGCTCTTGCGTGGGAAATTATCTCCCCAGGCTGTAGGCGAACTCAGAGGTGATATGAGAATATGGAAAGAGGTGCCAAAAGTTTACAAGCAGTAAACACAAATATCTCAGTGCTTTGGAAGACGAGAGGCTACCTCTTTCACATAAAAGAAATGCACGGGTAGGCAGGCCATGATTTCTTTTGGATTCTTCACAATCTTCAGATGCCCAAGTTCTTCCCAGTCTACTGTTTTGCTACCTCTAGAGTGGATTCAAAATCCAAAATGAATGCTAAATCTCTAGCAATCATATGCACATCCCAGGTGTGGATAAAATTTAGGATGGGACAAGGAAGGCCTGTCCTTCCCTTTTAAGGAGAGATTCTGGAACTACAAAAAAATATTTCTATATCTCATGAGCCAGAATTTAGTTACATGGCTACTTTCTGGTATAAGATATTCTGAGAAATACAGCTTTGATCATAGGTGGCCCAATGTCCAGCTAAAAATGGTGGTTCTATTAGTATGAATAAAAGGTAGAATGGGATATTGGCAACTAATTACCTCTGCATTGTAGGCTTTTCATCAATCAGTGTTATCATTGCTCTGTAACTGAGAGAAAGGGTAGAATTAAGTAGAGAGTAGAATTATATTAACTACTTAAGGACCCTGAAATTACTAAGTCACTGTCCTTTGGTAAAAGTGATCATGTAAACTGTAGATATTAACCTTGTTCACAAAAGTAATCATGGATGATTTGATTGGAATGAAAGAATTGGTTGAATTCTTCATTTTGCCTACTTGTTTTGAGAGTGAATGCAGGATTATAATAATATCAACAGCAATTGTGACTGCCTTAGTCAGCTGGGGCTGCCATAATAAAATACCACAGACTGAATGGCTTCCAGCAGAGAAATGTGTTTTTCACAGTTTTGGAAGTTCAGGATCAGAGTGTTCACAGGCTTGGCTTTTCCCGAGGCCCCCCCTTCTTTGCTTGCAGTTGGCTTCTATCTGTGTCATTTCTTGGCATTTTCTTTGTGTGGGCACCTTTCCTACTGTTTTTATAGGGCCACCAGTCCTATTGGATTAGGACCCCACACTTGTGATCTGAGTTAACCTTAATACCTGGTTAAAAGGCCTCATTTCCAAACATAGTGACATTGGCGGTTAGGGTTTCAACCCATGAATGTGTCGGGCACAATTCAGACCATCACAATGATAATCATAAATATTTATGCAGAGCTTCCTATGTACTGGGTCCGATTTTAAGTGTTTTATATAGATTTATTTATTTAACCAGTATAATAATGAGTGTGAGATTATAGTCTTTATTTTATGGGGAAGGAAACAAATTTAGGGAAGTTGAATCATCTCCAAATTTGCATGGAAACAAGTGAGAGCAGTAAGTTGGGTGCTTGTGAGATGATGCATGAGGTAGAGAGTATCCCATGGACCCCACGGGAGAGATGAACGAGTGTTGTGGGTGACCCCACCTGGAGGAGCAGCTATTGGCTGTAGTGACATTGGGGGAAGGTTCTTTGAAGGCGCCCTTACAAAGTGGAATTCGCATCTACTCCTGAACAAATGGAGATGGATATCTAGGAACCGCAAGCAGGGACTAACAAATCCCTTTGTTATTGATAGAAGTTGGAGGATATGGCCAACTGAATGAGCTAAAGGAAAACTAGGCAGACTCAGCCATCCAGTCACAGCACGCTGAGCCAGGCCAGGCCTCTCCCCCACCCCTCCTATAGGAGGGAACATCTAGGGTGGCTGAGAAATGGCTGCCTGGAGTTTGTAATTCCCAAGAAAAAGAATATTAGCAGAACCAAGCTGAGCAAGCCTGTTACTATTATTCTCAGATCTTATAATCAGGTCCCTCTGTCTCCTCAGTAAGTGGAGAGTGAAAAGGGCAGACAGCTTAGGATAAACCTCTCCCCTGGAAACCAGTGGTGACACAAAGGGATCCCCAGGTAACAGGCTATAAGGGAAATTTTCTTGAGTTTGCCTGGGCAGCCGGGGGGTCTTTTCACAAGTATAAATAGGCATCAACTTTGAAGCTGAGGCAATGGAGAAGGCATTGTTTTCATTATTTGTGAAAACTTTTTTTTAATGGGATTAAATTTATATGACTTGGGAGCAATGTAAATCATTCAAACAATATTAAGATGCAACCATACTTGGGATTGTGTGTCAATGAGTGGTTACAGCTTGAAAATAAATAGATGCTTTGGTAATACATTTAAGACATGACATTGTTAGTAACAGCAAACACCAATATATAAATATGTAAATATGCCCCCAGAAGAATCCAGGAGATGGATCTCCAAAAAAAAAACAAACAAAAAAAACAAAAGGCTGTGCTTTCAGTAAGAAAACCAATAGACCTAATCAAAGGAATAGGTCTAAACAAAAACAAAGGAATCAGAGTCAAAGAGAGAGAGTTGGATTTTAATCATTCTGGGTGTGTGCAGCCAATGATGAATATTTATTAACTGATCAATAAACTATTTTTCCTATTTCATCAACTAGAGTTGAAACATAAAAATGAAGAGAAGTAAACATTTTCTAACTCTCCAGAAGACGAAAACCCACTGTCAACAAGTTCAGCCCCCTTCAGATGCAATACGTTGTAGCAGAATCGTTTCATTCACTTGATTTTAAGGCTGCCTCCTCTTCACACTGCCCCCACCTTTGCCCCCAATATCCAATATTTGAAATCTAAAAATGCAAACCAGAATGGAGATTTGAAGCTTATCCAGAAAAATGAAGCAAAAATTCTTGTTCTCTCCCCCAAAATTAGTTACATAATGCGGGGATCCAGCCCCCGTGAGGACCAGGGGTTCCCTCGGGTGGGACGGCGTCGGCGAGGGGAAAGAAGGAGGGAGACACCGGAAAGAGGTTCACAGGAGCGTCACACACACTTTATTATTAAAGCCTGGCCCCTTTTATAGGGGCCTCTGGCCATTACCTCAATTGCAAGTTATGTTTCACATGATCAGGATGTTTTTCTCTTTCTCAGAGCTTTTGCCTTTTTGCAGTTGTATCTTTCCAGGGTACACCGGTTACCATGACTTCCTTACAGGGCATATACTTGAACTTAGTAGCAAAAGGAGTCTCAAACTTTTCCTATCCTACGAAGAGCTGCATATTATTGCAATAGAGGGGAACCTCTGTTTCTCAGTCAGAGCTTCAGTTTTTTTGCTACAGCAGTGTACAAAGCAAAGAGTTAAAACAAGGTTGTTAATTAAAATACCTCATGGTCAGTAAGTTGTCTCTTATCAGAACTCTCATGGCCGAGAGACCTTGGTCTCCTGGCCTCCAAGGAAACCTTTCACAGCTGCATAGGCCAAGGGGCTTGAGTCCCTAATATCTCAGCTCAGGGGTCCCCTTGGGCTGTAGCCTGTTTTAGGGAGTTTCCTTTTCTTTAGGAAATCCTGCCCCGTCGTTGACTTACACAGCCAGCTATCATCAGGGTACCACAGGAACTTGTCACAAATGCAGTGAGTATATTGTCTCCTATAGGAGGAAAGGCACATGGGTTCATAGAGACAGGAGATATTACATGACCAACCATAAGGAAGCACCCCAGACATCCAGTGCTGAGCGTGGATCTTTATTTCAATGTGGCCTTGTCAGACACCGGATGTCGGCCCCCGGCAACATAAAGCAAAATTATACCATTGGTACTGCCCTAGGTAGTGGGCTGATTGAGGATTTGCCTCATGAGTACAGAGCTGGTTCTGGTTTCTGCTGAAGAATGTAATGTGTACGTCTCCATGTTTGTGCATATGTAATTGGAAGCTTTAATTTTGTGGGTATCAAATTGAGATTCTCAAGATTTTCTTCCTCCAATTAATTCCTCTCCTCTAGCACATTTTGCAAATAGAACGTGATGATGAAGTTCAGTCATTTTATTTGACAGTTCTAAATAGCTAATCTCAATAATTCCACTCCAAATAAATTTGGAGGGCTTTTTAATTTTGTAATTGAAATATTTGGTTGGGATGTTAACCTAGCTTAAATAAATTTGGGAGCTAACGAAGTTCTCCCATTCTCTGTGCTACGTAGATGCAATATTATAAGATGATATAGGGTGGCTGAGGCCTTCAAACAAATTTCTGTTTTGTTTGCTTTCCATTTATTCAGATAATGTAGGGAGAATAATATCAATCTCTCTCTTTTTTCTTTTCTGTTTTTTAAAGGGCTATCTGGATTATACTGATGGGTTGACAATATGTATTGAACCCTTTAAAGAGTTTCAAGAAAATCATTGAAATCAGGATACTGGGGATCTCCCACTTTTGTTAATGTTTATTCTTTGTTTTTTGAGATTCTTTAATAAATGTTTATTATTTTTTAATTTAAAATGTTTCTCTTAGAACTACATTATTAAAAAAGCCCTTCATTTTGAAATTATGGCTCTATGGTTATTATTTATACCAGTTTGAGGTGTTCTATGCATGTTTTTTGCTAAGCAAAATTAAGCTTTTACTTCACTCTGTAAAATGGACAGTGACGTTTTGTCTGCACTCTTACCAAACTAGCCTTTCTGTAAGTGCTTTCCTGTTTGTCCTCAGAATTAACAGAACTGGTATCCACAGAGTTTAGTAAATTTTGAACTTTATAATTTAAATCCATTCCTTGTCACACAGGATCAATTTCTCTGTTCTTTGGATTACTGAATTTGGAAGCTTGGAGCAAAAAATGTTCTTAAAAGCAGAGCTCTTTCAACTGAGATGTTGGTTTTATGTATGCTATCTCTTATCCTTCCCTAATGATTTTTAGCCAAAGGATTTGAAAGCAAGTGAAAAGATTGAAGTGGCTTTTACTTGTGTGGTTTGGGGTGGAGTGTCTCCCAAACACAAATCTCTTTCTTCCTCTGTGAATTTGGTGCTAATGAAAGGGGTCATGCATATCACAGTTGGCTCTGTAAAGGGTTTTCAGGAAAAATAGATGATGTATAGGCAGAAGTTCCACTTCTTATCTTGTGAGATACCCCTGATTTAAAAGATTCCCAGTTTTTGGACCAAAGGAGCTGTTTTCGGCAAATGACCAGAGTCTTAAAAACCTCAGCTAAAGCTTTCAGAAAACATGTGCAGTGTTTAACAGTGGTGGTTGAAAGCAACAGCCTCCTGAATTTCAGGATCTCGTGGTCATACTCAGAATTTTCTCTATACGTGAATAAATGTATTTCCTTTCAAATGTATGCTAAATATATTCAAAATGTAATATATATATATATATATATATATATATATATATATATATATATATTTGCTATCTGAAAAATTAATTTTGAATGAGCAAGTAGTTAGTCAAATATCTCCACTGAATAACTTAGATTTAAAGAGTTTTCAGGTTTGTAACAGAGATTAAAAAATAGTGAAGAGCCTTTATCTTCCCACCTTGAAAGTGTTTGTGGTTCAGTTGCTGTAAGTACCTAGAATTGATGTTCTTTGGCTTTCCAATGGAATTTCCAACCATATGCATGTTTTTGTTTTTTCTGTACATTCTTTTGTCTTCCAGGCTGATAATAGAACTTATGTTCCCAAATTGTTCTGTTGGGATTTGTTTGACAACTAATTATTTCTTTCAGAAAACAAAGGAATGTTTGCATATAGAGAGTGGGGACCTAATAAAATCCCTAGGACATATCTTTTACACATTTCATTCCATGTCTGATTGGGTCTGTAGCTATTATTCTTTGTAAAATATTCATGGTTATAAGAGTGGATCAGAATCCGACGCATGTAGGGATGCTAGAATGTTGGCCTGGAATGTAATGCATGAAGTTTAAATGCTGATTTTCTGTTTAAAATGGTTTCTGGCCAGTTTCTCATTTCTCCAAATTTGTTATTAAAATAGCTATACAGACATTGGAAAAGGTGAAGTCCACAATAATATTAAGAAGTGAGACTCACAATTGACAAAACCTTAGGAAAAATTCCACTAATGGCCAACTGGTACAAATCTATTGAAAACTATGTTCAATGACAGAATGGCTGAGTGACTGCATCGACAGACTTGGTTCAAAATGTGGCTCTGTCACTGTATTACTGTGTGACTTGGGCAGTTATTTAACCTCTTGGTGCCTCAGTTTCTTCACCTGTAAAATGGAGGTCATAATAAGACTCTATGAGGTTACTGTGAGTTAAATGAATTAGTGTGTGAGTGGACCATGCCCAAACATGGTAAACTGCAGAAAGATGTCAGCTATTATTATTCAATGGCCTAACTATACTGTGTCTCCTTCACATTAGGTCAGATTACCCTTTATCACCCTTTGTCTCCTTATTCCATAGAGAGGGGCAAACTATCAGAAAACCGAGAAGTCACTTCTGGACCACATTGTCTTTCTGAAGCAGTCACAGTGTTGCCTTCTCCCAAATGTACGAGGTCTGACAATTAAGTTTCTGAATGTTGCGATGATGTTGCTAACCCTTTTTTATATCAGAGGGATTGTTCATTATGAATTTATACCAACTGGACAAAAAATTAACCAAGTTTACTATTTGAAAGTGCTGAAAAGGCTGCATGAAAAAGTTAGATGACCTGAACTTTTCACCAACTAGTCCCTATCTGTGAGGGAGTTTTTAGGCAGTAAACAAATAACTCTATTGGAACACCCTCCCTCCTCATCTGATCTGGCGCCCAGAGACTTCTTTCTTTACCCAAAGATAGAGGAAATATTGAAAGGAAGACAGTTGATGACATTCAGGACATCAAGGGTAATCTGACAGCTCTGATGGCCATTCCAGAAAAAGAGTTCCAAAATTGCTTTGAAGGGTGAACTAGACGCTGGCACCAGTGCATAGCTCCCCAAGGGGGAAGCTTGTTTGAAGGTGACCGTAGTGATATTCAGCAATGAGGAATGTAGCACTTTTTCTAGGATGAGTTCATGAATTTAGTTGTCAGATCTTGTATGGAGTTCAGCAAAGCTATTTGGCATCAGACAAAGTGCACCTCTCTTGACGGCATTGATTTCTGTTCTTTTTACTATGGCGTATTTCCACTGGGACTCTTATGAATATTTCTATTTCTACTATTTCTTCATTGCACAGGCATCTTTTATAATAATTCCACAATGGGGCTGTAATAAGTCCCCATTTTACCTGAGGTTAATATTCAAAGTGAATTAGTGCCAGAATTGGGAAAGTAATTTTGACTGAGATGTCTCTTTGGTATGTTTGATGTTAAAGGTATGTCAGTCTTTATCCTTTTTCTCTTCCTATTATTTTTGGTGCCTTTCAATACAATCAGGTTGAATATCTTTTAGGTGAGTTAGTAATATATCCATTTGAATCAATCAATAAATCAATCATCTACCTAAACTTTTTTAAAATTTTTGCTTAGGGACGCAATAAGGAAAAGGTACTCTACTGATGTAATCTATATAAGTTGTAAAGAAAAAGATGACGTTAAGATACACAAATTCTGCTTCTGTGTTTTGACTGTCTCAAGCCTGTTTTATATCTACCATGGGTCCAAACACTTGTACTCTTGCTTGAATCTCCTTGACATTCATATGCATGTATGTTTTTATTTATTCCCATGATATAAAATGCATGCTGTTTATAACATACAGCTTAGTAAAAAGGTAAGCATTAAGATGGAAATGCTTAGATATTTTTCATATAGGTACGTTGATTTTCGCCATCTATTTCTTATTGATATATCTTCTTTATTCTCCAGATAACCATTCTGAAAAAGTTTTTCTTTGCTTTGCTTCCTGAACCGTCCTCCCAGTAGAATAAAGTTAGTATTTGACAGTAGCTAGTCCTCCCATGACTGATCCCGGAGCTGTTAACTTAGGAAGGCCTTGGTTACAATGATTTTGTAACAGATTAGACATCAGCATAGATTAAATATCAGATCAGTTGGTTGTGCCCCTTGTCAACCCTGCACCCTCTCTGCTCCTGTTCTGCGCTCTGCTTTTTTTGCAGGGGTTAAAAGCCTGTTAAGTACATGTTTTCAGAATCCCTTGCCAGTGGGGTTCTTGCTTAGGTTTTGCCAATAGGGGGCACTAGTGAAAGATTTTTAAAGTGGGAGAAAGGCAGAAAGCATCCTATTGCTCCTCAGGTCACAGAGGACTGGCAAGAAGGATCCCAAAAAGGCTGCTGGGCCTTTCCCAGCGAATCACTTACCTTATTGCCACCTGGCAGCGGTTACTTTTGCTCATAGTTTCCTGATTTCCTGACCGAAAGCTAGCAACTAGCTTGAGAACTAGAGGTAGTATCCCCAGACAGTCACTCTTTTATCCTCGTCACTACTCATTTCCCTTTATTAAATCTCTTCTTTCTTGTAAAGCTTAGTTTTGGCTTTCCTGAGCAAATCCTCATTACTACCCTGAAATGAACCAAGGGTATTTCACTAGGACCTTTGTCAAGACACCTCAGCTGTCTGGCTTCTCATTCTTAGAATGAGAAGATGGGGTGGCACAATCTTTTTTATAGAATTTAGATGTTTGTGGGAATGTGCTCTAGAAAGACCTTTATTTGGAAGAACCAAATGAGGGTTAGTTCTATACCAGAACCAATGGATAGCAACTGTCCAGATATGCTTGTAAGTGAGGTGTTTTTATTTTGTGTGTGTGTGTGTGTGTGTGTGTGTGTGTGTGTGTGTGGCCTACTCAGTCTCATTATAAAAAACCAGTGATGCAACATTTCAAGATTTCATTTTACATACAAATTTGGAGTTCTGGGCTATCTCTAAGCACCAGAAGATCTGAGAACACTTGCCTGTAGTCCTCCATGCCAGTACTTGGCTGGGGCCACTGCAGGCCTCCTTATTCACGCCAGGTGTGTGATCTCCCAGCTATCCCACCTTCCCCCCATCCTATTGCCCAAGGCTGTATCAGCTATCATGAACCACCATACAGGTGTTTTGCCCCTTATAGTAGAGCGTTATTTTTTTGAACTCATGCTTCTACCAAAAGTAGTAAAATTAAAGATGGAGAGAGAGAGCAATGTGTTTTTTTTTAAAAATAAGGAAGAGCATGGTATTTTTGTGAAGAATATTTCTACATATTTACTGGACAACGACCTACTCACTTCACTCATTTATCTCATTGGCTGTCTCCTATAAGTATGTAAGTTTATGAGCCCTTGTTTACCCTCTGGTGCAGTTTTGCCACCTGATTTGGGTCACAAAACCTTTGAAGAACATCATGAAAACTATTGGGACACTTTCTCAGAAAAACAAATTGCATGAACACAAACATATGATATTCTGAGCACAGTTTCTTTGAAGTCTTGCATGTAACTACGTTTAATAAGATCTTTGCTCGAGAGCAGCGCTTCTTGTAAAAATGAAGATGCTGATTCACTAGGCCAGGCCAGAGCTTGCTGTTTTGCATTTCTAACAGGCTCTCATGTTAGTGTTTTGTTCTGGGGGCTATACTTTGAGTAGCAAAATCCTTATATTTTCTTTGGACATTCGAATTCCCTTTAAACATCTTTTTAAAAGATTGATGCCCAGGCAATGTTATTCAGAGAAGCCTCCATCTGTGGAGTTTGGGGATGTCTGCTCGACATCAAAAGTTATAACTGAAATAAGCAGAGGCAGGAAGAGAGGGCTGTAAGAGGGGCCTAGGCATCAGGTGGATGTTGAAATTGGCGAGAAGTGGTGCCAACCAAGAAGGTGGCACGTTGCCAATGACTAACAACTCTGTTTTTCCAAGACTGGCCAATTCCTTTTCTCTGCAGTGAAAGGACTAGCCAATAGCTTAAGGCCCCGAGGAAACTTTCTAGTGACCTGCTGCACTGGCATCATACTTAGGAGCCTATCTACCATGGGCTCACCTATTGGTCAGTTTCAAAGCAGACCATGAACTGGGGAAAGAAAGGAGTTTGGTAGAAATGAATTTTCTAGTCTTTGTTTATCATGTCTAACATAGTATCTTCCTCCCGTGATGTTGCCTTGTCCAAAGCTATTACAGAGCCCCAAAAGTTGCCACAGCAGACTTTCTGTTAAATGAAAAACTAGTTTGAAACAGTGTCCACTGCCAGCGTTGGTATAGATGCCTTAATTCACAGGTAGTCCTTAGCAATTTAGGAAAAACCATGAGTGTCTAACACAAAGGATACATGTCCATGTCACTGCTTGATCTGAGCTTCAAAGGCAGCATAGGAAGCTGAACTTCAGTAGGTGTCAGATCAGTGGAATGTTCTCACAAGTGGTATCACAGCCCAGGTCATGAATGCCCCTTTCCTTTCACCTTCCATTATAATCTCTGTATGCATGCCTCTAATAAGCGCAGCTCGAACAGAGGGGATTCCTGATGCCAAATGCATGGAAAATTTCCAAAGAAGCATTTCCATGTTAAAGAGATCTTAAAAGATTATCTGGACCAGCTCCCCCTTGACAAATTATTCTTGAAGGGGAAAAAGTCATTATATGCATTTAGATATGGGTGGCCTTTTGAAGAGAAAAAAATCCTTAGTTGACACTGCCTAGTCACAGGGAATTATTTTATAACCATGAAATAATAATAACCCTAAAACTCTTAGGTTCAAAGAAACCCTTCAGTAAAATTTAGCTCCCGATGCTTGTATGTATTTACTAAATGGTGCTTTAAAATACTTTTTGCAATAATTGTTTTTCGTTAATTGAACAATTACACTTCTCTCATGCACCATCAAGTCATTAGCCGCTGTATTTTTTTCTTTGGTTTCAGAACAACTGGTAGAGTTACATAAAAATGGACCTGACATTTCAAACACGTCTCAAAAAACTTTGGAGATATTACTTTTCTCCATTTGATTCACATTTCAGAGAGGAGGAGGCAGGAGATGGAAACTTTTGAGCAATAACAAATTGGACCACTGGGTGACAAGTGGTGAAGCCTCCAGGAGCCAGCAGCCACCAATGGTCCCCTTTATCTGTGCAGTCATCATCTCTAATACGCACCATTTTCTTCACATAATAGACTTGCACCTGTCATTCAGTTGAGAAGGACAAAGAGAACATTTTTCTGCTCTCATCTGCCCTGTTTTCTTATGATTTTTCACTTTCTTCCTGTCCCAGAGAACACATGTTCTGCCTCCTCTCAGATCAGTTTTACACTGGTTTGGTTTTTGCAGAGTGTTTTTAAACATTCCTGCTGGGAATTTAGCATAAATCGTTCTTGGAATTAGCGTGGTTAATGAACTTCCCACCTATCTTTTAGTAGGTAATTATGAAGCATGTGTATATTAGCAGGTACTGTATAACAAGGAGAGGAGGGTTGATGATTATGGATTCCATCCTTATGTCTCAGAGACCAAATCCCAAACGGTTTAATCATCATCAAAGTCAACCTTTGCCATCTCTTCATTCTACATGGCATGTATTATATAATGTTGCATTTATATTCCATCTTGACTTTGATATTTGCTCTTTTAGAACAGAGGTGCCCCGATTAGACAAGACGACTGGCAGTTGAAAGAAATGTTTTTAACGTATGTGTGTATGATTACTATTTTCCCACTAGCAGCTCTTCCTATCTTCTACTGTCTAAATTTACCAGAGGTATTTGGCTTTGTTTTGTTAGATCTAATTATGATTGGAAAATATTGGACTTATGGCAAAATGACAATTACCAACAGCTTCTTTGGTACGAGGGTCATTCATTTAGGCAGGGGCAGGAAGATGAGGAGCAAGGAGACCTCTTTACACAAAATGTGAAGCCACTGAGTATTTCAAATGTACAGATATACTGTGTGTGTGTGTGTGTGTGCGTATATTCTTTTTTTTTTTTTTGAGGGCGGTGTCACTGGCCCTCATATGTAGGACCCGAACTGGGGCCACTGGCCTCCCAAGCCAACGCTCAACCACTGCACCACTCGGCCGGCCTGTGTGTGTGTGTATTCTTATTTAACAAAGTCCTATTATAAGAATCCCTATCCAACCTATAATTATTGCTGTCCTTTTGCTACACTCCTTCTCTCTGGTTATTCCATGTCAATTACCACTTCCATAATATCAGGCAGTCATTGATGTCAGAGATCCTTTCTGAACCAATCAACCATTCATTTTCAAGTATTTAAATATACTCATATACTTTGTCTAAGTTGCTATACAAGTAGAGAGGGAAATATAAAAAGATAGCTGCAAAGTATATAAACAAACATAGAATAATTGGTTAGTCTCAAATTAGAAGAAACATTGTTGCATCAAATTTACAGAAGAGCAGGGACCTTTTATAGGCAATGACCCTTGATCTCTGCAGTGTAGTTGGTAAGAAATGCAAAGGAATTTAATATCCAGTCCCTGCCTTCTTCTAGTTTGCCATAATGCTAATTAGGACAATTGGAAAATAGCATATAAAAGATTTAAGTGCCAAATTCAGGCTATATTTAAGATGTAACAGTATGCAAGAATTGTTATAAGACGATCGGTGACTGCTTGCCAAATGATGCAATACACATTAAATGTTATGAGTTCCAGGGAGGAAGTACTTACTGTGTACTGGTCATGGACAATTTTGGTAAAAAACATCACTGGTTCTTAAAGCCTAACCTTACATTAACTCTATATTATTTAATGTCACAGAACAACAATAAAAAATTAATGTTACATACTTCAAGTTAGACTTCTGGATATATAAGACACTGGTTTTTCTTTTTTTTTCAGGAAAGGGTATATTAAGTATTTGGAACCTTATTGAATATCAAATTTAATTAGTATAAGAGTTAAAGGTGTTGGGAAAACCACTGATATTAAAATTGGAAATTTTAGGGTGTCATGAAGGGTTCTTAATTGCAAACAATAGAAATTGGCCCTGGCTAACTTAGCAGTAAAGGAATTATGGAAGGACTATTGGGTGGCTCACTGAATGGGTAGTAATCAGGGAACCCCAATGCCAAGGGGCTGGGTAGTTATATCTCTGTGCTTGGATATACCCCCATCTACCACTTACCACTGCAGTGCTGGGTGTTGAGCTCTCCATCATTGCTCTGAGTACTAGGGGATGCTCCTTTGGCTTTCATTCCTCCCTCAAGGTTTAGGGACCAGAGGAGGAACTTCTGATTGGCTTAGTCTGTATCATGGGCCTGCACCCTGATATCAGAGAGCTGCGAGAGGGAGCTCAGCTCCTTCCCGCTTCCTTGATATCTATGACTATAGACATTTACTTAAACAATGGTGGACCTGCTTTGATTAGAGAGAGGCAGTGCAGGAGGAAGATGGGGGTAATCAGAGGTGATGGCCAGCTGGGTAAGGAATTCCATAAGCTTTGAAAAAGGGCATTGTTACTTATGGGGCATTCATACATTTAAAATGCCTAGTGATGCCACTGTCTGCACAAAGATGGGGAATTGGGCCAGCTATGTCTTCTATTGGGTTGTTGGAAAAGTCATGATACATTTTTACTATGTTTTTCAAAGGTCATTTATTTATATAAAGAACAAAGATCTTGTTTTGTTCGATAACCTTTTGCCATCTTCATAATTGAGCTTCATAATTCCTTGTTCATAGAAGGACCTGTCTTTATTTGCGAAAAACTGAACAGGGTGCTGATTTACAGCCTCATCTGAATTGAACGTTATACCACGCAAGGAGTTCTGAAGAGAGTGATACAAGTGGAAGTCTGACGGCACAAGGTCAGGCGAGTATGGTGGGTTTGGCAACACATCCCATCCAAGCTCCAATAGTTTTTGACGGGTGATCAAACTTGTGTGTAGTCTCCTGTTGTCGCGATGGAACACAACTTCTTTACAATTTACAAGCTCTGGACATTTCTGGATGATGGATTCGTTCAAGCTGTCCAATTGCCGACAGTACACATTCGAATTGGTTGTTTGGTTCCTTGGTTGGAGCTCGAAAAACACTCCTTTAAAATCCCACCACATTGAGAGCATAACTTTCCTCTGATAAATGTCTGCTTTCAATGTCACTTGAGGCAAGTCATCACATCGGGACCAAAACTGTTTGCATACCACATTGTTGTAAACAATCCATTTCTCATCACCAGTTATCAGTCACTTCAAAAAAGGATCATTTTCCTCACGTTTAATGAGCATATCACAGATGTTTACATGTGCAGTCTAATAAACTTCTTTGAGTTGATGTGGAACCCAAATATCGAGCTTGCTTATGTATCCCAGCTTCTTCAGGTGATCATGAATGCTTGAATGACGGATATTCAATGTTTCTGCAATCTCTCATGTCATGTAATGTGGGTTTGACTCGATTGATGCCTTTATTTTGTCATCATCAACCTTGGTGGGCCTCCCTGACCAAGGAGCATAGTTGAGATCAAAATTACCAGCACAGAGTTTCGTGAGCCATCCTTGGCACTCATGTTCCTGTAGAGCATTGTCACCATAAACTTTATGCAACTTTTCACAAGCTTGATGCGCGTTCTTCCCTTTATGGAAGTAAAACAGCAAAATATGGCAAAAATGCACAGTTTGGTCTTCCATCTTCAACTTGTTGTAAAATCTCCAAAACTGAACAAAATTGCTCAATTATTTTTTAGACAGAAGCTAGAACTGTCAGCTGTCAAATGACATAGCAATAACATAGATGTGAATGACTCTAGTACTTCCAAAAGTCAACTAGTTCCATCTGTCGCAAACATGCGTCATGACTTTCCCAACAACCGAACCTCTAGGAACTCCAACAGCATACCCCGCCCCCAACTTAGGGATGGTGAATGCTGGTGAGCAGCATATGAAGGAAGCCCATTGCACGTGGGTTCAACTGTATCTCTTGTTTCCTAGCTGATGACTGAGGCAAACCACTTACATTTTCTGAGCCTGTTTCTTCTTCTTTAAAATTGATAGTTCATGATGTTTAAATGAAGATTTAAATGAAGATTAAATGAGGTGATAAAAACTGTTTACAACATGGAATGTGCTACAAAAATGTAGGGATAATGATTACCCCAAATATATATTTCTGTAATCTCTTAGGATACCATAAACTTAGAAATGTACAAGGTCTGAAATGATAGCTACAACTGACCATTTCAGAATTTTATTGCATGCTCTCAGATGTCTCCGAATATGAGATGTTAGGGCACATCTTGCTAGTTGGTGGGTTCTAATTGATTCTGGTTGCTGAATGAAAGAGAATTTTTTTTCTAGCTTTACCGGTTATTCATGGAAGGCAGCTGGAGAAGTGTCACTATGCTCATCATTGGAACCACAGGAATCAACATTTGGAACAGGGGACAGCGTCGTATTTGGGGACATGTTGATCCACTTTCCACACTGCCCCTGAAAAATGGGAGTCCTCCCAGGAGCTTCCTCAGGATGCTTAGCTAAGCATGACTCTCCTGGGACTCTACAGAAATTATCTCCATGAGAGTCCTTAACTGTGCATTTTGTTCCCAGCTTCATGCTTTTCACTTGGCATGGTTTATGGGAAGCAAGCTGGAATATGCTGTGTCACCGCTTGTGTTCTGTTTTTCAGATTGACATGGTGATTTCCATTTGCAGGAGGTTTATATTACCCACTAGAGGTGCCCTTTTATGAAGGGGACACCGCGCATGAGGTTCTGCCAGAGCAGATGTGCCTTAAATGACAGCTTCAGAGTGTGGACTTCTCTGCATCAAGCAACTCGGTACAAAGCGGGCTGTCAAGTGACACTGTCACATCTGTCAGCTTACTGAGGATGAGATGAGTGGCCTTCAATCCACTAATGGCTGCTTAAGTGTGTGTGTGTATGTGTGTGTGTGTGTGTGTGTGTGTGTGTGTGTGTGTGTGTATGTGCCATGTCTCCTTGCAGTAGGTAGATGATTGGACTCTTGATAGGGGCCTTCCGCTTGATAAAATGCAGCCTGTTACTGTCTGGCCAAGGCTGGCAGTGCAGATCCAGTGTGTTTTGTCTCAATAAAAAGATGAGGAGACAATGAACTCCCCCTTTGTGAGGATCTGAAAAGCTCTGGGACTGGCAATTTCCCAATTTTGATTTTTATTCTAATTATATAGTGAAAACAATTCACAGAATGTAATGTCTAATTTGAGATATTTTAATCTAAGTCTCATCCATTAATTTGTCAAGACTGTGTTGAGAGAGGAACTTGAAGGCCAGTTCTCCCTGTCAGGAAAACCCTTTTAGGGCCTCGATGAAAAATCTGTCTTAATCACATATTCACTTGTCCCCGAGTATCTGAACAAAGAGACCCATAGTATGGCCCCGAGTCTGAGCACAGTTCCTATTTTACGTAGCGACCCGGTGGATTGGACTCAATCACAGCCACATTATGTGATGAATCACTGCTACATCCTACAGCAATTATTTGTGCATCATTAGGAAACTGGACGCCTGTGGACCTCAGTCTGTCCATCAATCAAACGCTAACATTGGGTGATTTGATTTTTAAAGGTTCCTGGCAGCACTTTGAACATACCCCTTTTCTAAAAAAAAAATTATTAAAGACATTATTAGATAAGAAAAACAATGTTATCATTAGCATTTAGTCAAATATGTGTGTCAGACATTATGCCTTAAGTTAGTACTTAAAGATTAGAGTCCTTCATTCTCAGACTTCGCTATTGGAGACTTATAGACACTTATTCATGCATATAGTGAGATATAAGCCCCCTTATCAGGGGATGTACATCTGTGTTGAGGGAGGAAAAACCCACACTTACCTTGTTAGATTTTAAATGCTTGTCTGTTTACCCTCCCTCTCTTCCCCCAAACCCTGTGTGCACATTCTTTGTGTCAACAATATCAGAAGTAAGGGCCTATGGTACATGTGCATGGTAGAAGCTCCATGTATGCCGAGTGAATTAAATAATGAGTAAATATTCCAACAACATATTTCCATGTTAGCAGGTGGTCTTTGATAGAGTCAAAGAAGAGCCGACTGAGCAAGGCAGTGCTTGTGACAACTAAACAGTTTGATTACATGTACCCTTTTTATTCACGGGTAAAATCTATGTCGGTGTGACAGTGGGCTGCTTCTCCGCCATCACCATTGGTTCCCACCAGTGCCATCAAAGGGCACTGACTGCATTTTAGAGGTGGAAAGACATGAAATGTGTAAACTTGATACTTGATTTTTTTACAACTCGACTTACCACTGCCCAGACCTATACACATCTCTGCGCTTTCAGGGTTCTAAACAGTGGCTGTGTGACATGGGATCGGAGGTGTGAGAGATGGTCTGTATTAGTGCATGAGCTCGTGTATTTATATGGAAACAGGTCATGTATTGGTAGGAAATCCTTCTTGCTGCAGAATCCAAGCCGAGTTGAAGGGCAGGTGACCAAAGTCAGCCCAGAACCTTCTTTTTCTTTTTTTTTTCTCCCTGTTATTTTAGGAAATTTTGTTTATGACTTTGATCATACTATGTGGAGTTGTTTGGGCAAATCCGCACTGAGACAGGCCTGATAACATCCACCTAATAGGGTCATATTCATGTGCCGACAGGGGCTGCCGACTGGCCTCGTTCCCCAGGAAGAAACTCTCGGCAAATTCTGGCAGGGACGTTATAAGCTCATAGGCTTTATCAAATCTGTGAAACCAAGTGTGATTTACAGCTCGAGTTGGGTCACAGAAACATACAGCAGTTGGGTGCTAAAGTCGGTAGCTTCTTGCCTGAAGAGGTAGAGGGAATTTGAGTCAAAAGCCAACAAATAAGACCGATTTCAGCTTATCTTGAAAATTTCCAGACTTATTCATAAATGTGACAGGAGTGCTATCAGAGAGAAACACTTTGAAATGATAAAAAGTAAACACTCGATGTGAGACCCAGAGATGTGGATCTCTGAGATTGTGGGGCCTGGTGCAGAGGGTCACAGTGACAATGGACTATGGTGCTATCCCCTCCCTTTGATGCTACTTTCAACTGCCTGGGGAAGTGCGCGTAGCGTGGGAACTATTCAGTCAAAAACATACTTTGAATTTCTAAAATTAAGGTAGGGAATAAGGGAGAGTTGAACGAGAAATAATATGGATTTTTTTTTTCTTTAGAGAGAGAAATGTTCCGGAGAACAAAATGGATACAGGCTCTATTTTTATTATTTTTCTGAGTAGTAAATGATTCGGATATAGGAGGGATTTCTTTTCCCTTTGATTGTTGATAATAAGGTGGTGTCACCTGCTCTTCTGGCATAATTAAGTAGAGATGGAAGACGGAATTTTCTATGATGATCCAATTTGACAGTTTGATGTTATTATCAAGAAACTGTTTAAATGATGTTGGGATAGAATCATAAAATTGCCAGAGAAAATGATAGCTTTGTTCTGGTTTTGAAGCAACAAGGAACTTTATTATTTTCTACTGCCAAAGAGGCCTATTATTATGAAAAAAGTGTATCTGCCAAAAGTAAACTTCATTCAGTAATAATTTATTCTCTTTTGTATTTCCATTAATAGAAACAAGTTTCTGGTTGGTTCAACTTCAGACCAGCTTGTACCAGGCAACCCCAGTTTTGCCATGCTGAGTTAAAATAATTCCAGCCTTAAGGAAAGAATTTTGTTATGTCTGCTAGTCTGTGCAGTGTTACCAAGAAGAAATGTGTGTGTCTGTGTGTGCGTGTGCACGTGCATGTTTGCGTGATTTTGAAATGCCAAATGTTGGGGAGGCCCCTTCCTCACCTTCAAGGATATATAAGTTGGAAACCATTGAATGATCTCAGTTAATATCGGAATAAGCAATCTGTTTTGAAATAGTCTCAAAGCATTTAAAAATATTAAAAGAATAATTGTGGTGGAAAGCAGTTTCACAGAGTACTGTGGGGTATTTTATCTTTTTGAGTGGGTGATAATTTCTCTTCATGAAGCAGGCAGGGCAAAGGAAAATTTAGCCCATCGTCAGGGACGCATAGACAATTCAGACAAAAATAAGAATGAAGAGGCCTGCTCTATGGAGAACAACAAAAATAATCTTTTTTTTTTTTTTTTTTTTAAAGATTTTATTGGGGAATTGGGGGAGGGGAACAGACAAGTTGCAGTCTTTTTGTTCTTCAAGCTAGTTGCGGAGGATGTTGCTTCACTGGCCCATGTGGTATCGTCATTGCGCTGTTTCCAGATGAGGCAGATCGGTCGCCGGCCTCTGGATGTCGCTCACCGTGGCTATTGGCAGCTCACGCTGGCTGCTGGCCACTCACTGTAGCTCATGGCAGCCCACTGCAGCAGGGGCTGCAGCCTACACCGTCACTGGGGCTCACAGCCCAGCTCCAGGTGGAGCTGTTGTTAGCTGTAGAGGGCAGTGTCACTGGCCCTCATGTGGGATCCGAACTGGGGCTGCTGGCATCCCAAAACCAGCTCTTAACCACTGCGCCACTCGGCCGGCCCCAACAAAAATAATCTTAACCTGAGAATCTTGGGTCAGTTGTGGGTCCTGAAACCATTAAATGAAACACTGGGAAAAGGAGAGGTGAACTCTGTGCTTGATTGTTTTCCTGAAGCTCCTATCTTCTAGATATAGACTTCTCTTGTGCCAAGAATGAGCATGTTTGTGTGGAGGGGGTAGGTTGGGAGAAGCTCCAGGCTTTGTTGCCATATTCTGGCAGCTTACACAACTCCGAAACTGATTTCTATCCCATGGCACACCTTTGAGGGTGAGATGACAAAGCTTTTGTAATTTCTGACATTTTAATTTTCACTTCTCACAAGGAACCCTACCATGTTTTTAAGAGGGTACAATACATATACTTAATTTATGCTTTTAAGGAAGCAGAGCTGACAAAGCGATACAACTGCGTAAGGTTTATGTGGACAATTGCCACTGCTTGAACTCTGAAATTTTAATGCACAGGAAGTTGCAAATTTGCTAATTAACTCTATGCACATACCGAGACAGAGACTCACAAATATGATTTCTTGTTATTGAGAATTTGTTTAAAATATGCCAAACCAAACACACCTTCAGATGATATATCCAGGTCAAAAAATACTGCATATCATAATATTTTTAGCTTCATGGTCTCACCTTTTTTCACTATTTGGCACAGTTATCCAGAGAACATTCCTATTAGTGGCTGTCATCTGTGTAGGATAACACAGTGGAATACTTGCTTTAACCCATACAATCCCCTTTGAAGGAATACTTGCAACTAGTATACTCCCACAGACAAAACATTAGATGTTTTGCCTATTGGGTATACATGAAATCACGGAACCCTAGAATAAGAAGTACAATATTTAGGCATGAGCTAAGATTTTAACACAAAGAAATAACACAAACAAACCTCAAGGCAGAAATTTGTTTATTTTCACATAATAGTCTGAAGATGAGCAGTTCAGACTTGTGGGAAGGCTCTGCTTGGGACAGTCCTTCAGGGACCCAGGTTCCTTCCATGTTGTGGCTCCATTGTCTTTCAGAGTGTTATCCATGTCTGGGTCACTGCCAAGTCCACACGCCAGTCAGTGGAAAGGGAAAATAGAAGGAGACAAGGACAGGCGGTTTCATTTTTAAGAGGATAATACAGAAATTGGCCACAACACTTCTTACATCATTTTAGTTGCAGCTCTGATACATGGCTAGGGAGGTGCCATAGGTAGTCAAAGAGGCCAGAAATTCTGAGATAGGATTCTACCTGTGTCCGACTGGCTGGCAAATCCATAGAAATGGGTGAGCAGTGTTAGAGATGACGGGGAAACTCCTTGAGCTTTTTATACACCTTCATTTTTATTGGTTTAATAAAGAATTGATAAGATTTTTTAAAAAGTTAAGCAGTTTAAGAAACTGAAAATTGCTTTCTCTTGCTCTATGAATCATGTGAATTAATGTGACAATCATATAGCTTATATATAGTTACAGGTTGGGTTTTTTTTTTTTTTTTTTTAGTGTCTGTTTATTTTGAAAAGGATTTAGAAGAGGCCCCCTGAAAATTTTTTTCCTCATAATTGATAAATCTGAAGACCCTTAATAACCCTAAAAAAGGATGGATTGATTTGTTAAACAAACTTAATTTATTATACATTTCTCATGAGCCTGTCATTGTGATAAGCAAAAGGAAAGGTACAAAGGGGTAATCACAGGTCTCTAAGATCAAGGTGGGCAAGATTCCCAGGTTGAGTTGTTCTGAGACATTATAAAACTTGGGTATGAAGTTTTCTCCACTTGGACCTCCTTTGCAATAGCACTGGCTGTAGGATTCCTAAAATTGCAACCTTACCTGAAAGAGAGACAATAATTTGGAGGCCTCTCAATTCCCTAATTAGTTTAGTGAATGTTTTCTGATTGCCTATTATGTATCAGGTACTGTGTTAGGGAAAGAATGGTGGAGAAGTACCTGCCATCATGAAGCTTATGTTCCAGATCAGTGATTCTCAATAATTGACCTCGTATGTGCTTGTGACGTGCCTCATTCAGCAGGGGTAGCAGACATTGCAACTATAAACACAGTGCTCTTCCAATTTTGGGGAGACTCATCCTCAACCATTGGTCTCAAAGCATGCTGATGTCAGCCTGAAAAAGCAGAGGCTCTGAACTCTAGAAAATATCCTGGGGTCCACTGTGCGATTCTGATTTGGTGTTAAGGGAACCCCTAGAATCTCTTCTCTCAGAAGCTTCCCACATGATTTTCTTCAGCAGTCAGTTTAGAGAGTTGCATCTGTGCAAGTCATCTAATTCTCTTTCAGTGCTTCCTTAGCCGCTGTCTCGCTGGTGCGCGACAGATGCTGGGTTTCCTGCATTTTGTTGATGAGAATTTGAGAACTCTCCTGGTAGTTGGGGGCTGTGATGACCCATTACTAGCCCCTCCCACAATCTTTAGGTGTAGCTTCCAAATGAATTCCAGCATTTAGAGCATTGTTTTCTTCACGCAAAATATGTAGAACCCCTCATTGTCTTCAAGCGATATGTCCCTTGGTTTTGAATTAATCTTAAAAGCACTTTGAACTTCTTACTTGGTGCAAAACGCAGTGCATTACCATTGCATTTGTATATTCTTTTAAAAAAGTGACTCCAATTAATCTCCTCACTATGGCTCAACATGGACCTAAAAGAAAAACCATCACACACCCATCAATCATTTGAAGCCCTTCTCACAGCTGGAGAGCTGATCAATTTAAGGACATTCACTTATTTTTCTGTGCACGGAAAGTATGAACTTTTCATTGCATTTTAATTCATGTCTCCCCCATTTTATTGTCACATTACCTGTCAAATATGAACTTTGTAGCCAAAGGTTCCGTTTCCTTATATAGCAATGTGAATATTGTTAGCTATTTCTGTTTCTTCTCACATTGTTTTCCCCAACCCAAAGATCCTGCATAAAATGGCATTTTGATTTCCTTTATTTGTTTTATAACAAACATAGTGTTAAACTGAGAGGAAATAAGAGTCTTCTTCCTGAAGCTTCTTTTAGAGATCACCGAGAATGTATAGAATCCATCTGTGTAGCTTTACACCCCCCTCAACCTGAACATCATTCTGAAGTGAAAGCTGTCCCCGAGGACAGTGACATTTGATCTGAGTAACAGCTGTGGTACTCAGGCGAGGCTCTACTTTCTGTACAACTTTAAAGCCAGGAGCTCAGAAAACCCATTAAAGCCAGAGTTAGAGCCGAAATAAAGGTGATCACATAGCCATCAGAGGTGAGAAAGGTGAACTTCTTCAGAGGGTTTCAAGAAAGGGCCTAATGAAAACCATTTTGGAGCCAGGCCTCTGTGGCACTCCCAGCTGCCTAACTCAGGTCCCCTAAGGATGAAAGGCAACGTGACCTCATTAAACCCTTGTGATCATCTCACTGTCCCCCCCACCTCTCCTGTCTCCTGTACAACCATCGCTCTTTTAAAGCTGCCCTCATTTCGTGGGCCTGATTGAGCTCAGATAGCATAGGGGCTGCTTTACGGCACCATCCAGAGAGAAGGAAGCTCAGCCCCAACGTGAACGGTTCCTCCTCTCCAGAGCACAGCAGAGAAAGAGGAAACCGTAGCCCTGATCGCAGCCACATAATGGGGAGGGATTGTCTACACTTGTAACATTGCTGCAAAAGTTACATATGAACGTCCATTAGAACTCATTAAGCCGAATCCCGTTTACACTTGGCTCCCAGCCCCCTTGGCAGCTTCACCTGAGCAAGATCTCCAACCATCCTCAACAACCCACGTGCTCATTAGCCTTGGCACTTAGCTACTCCTACACTAGGCACAGGGGGAGCTGCTATGGTATTTCTTATTCCAGACAGCCAGTATCATCCATCGTTGGGAGTTACTGTTGGTACCCTTGTCACTCAGACTCAGCAACAGGCAAGAAGTCTCCTTTGACAGTATTTGAGTTCCTTAACGATGGGACTCTGCTCCTTGGTTTGACTGCTAAAAACCCACAGAGGCTCTTGTCTTGTTAAATATAATTCCCTTGCAATTACTGTCAAATATTGAATGAAAAGTGGTTACCTCATTAAGAGTTCCACCCAACAATTGATTAAGAAGTTTCGTTTTTTTTGTAAGAAGATGGTTGGTGTTTACTTATGAACTGGCTTCTCCTCTTTGCTATCTAATTATATTGGGTTGTTGGAAAAGTCATGACGTATTTTTTTCTATGTTTTTCTTCACAAAAATGTGTCATGACTTTTCCGACAACCCAATGGTTGCTAGGAATGCTCAGTTTTCACTTGGTCCCTCCATTACTAAGCATCAAAGGGAACAGATGGATGTAGCAGGGACCCACTCCAAGGCAGAGGCCAGGTATAAGAGAGAGTCAAGGGGCCTGCCGAGTGGCTCAGTTGGTTAAGAGCTCGCTCAAAGTAAGAGCTGAGCTCTGAGCAACAGCAGTTCGATGCCCAGCCCAAGCTGAGCAGCCGCTGAGCTGCCAACAGGTAGCAGGATGGCTCAGCAAATTAATTAATGAATTAAATAAGTAAATAAATAAGAGAGAGTCAATGAAGGTGTGGGATGCAGTATCGAAGTCATCTCAGAGGAGTCCATCAGGACATGAGAAGGTGGGTTTCCTCATGTGGTGGGCAGAGATATGATCTGGGGATACAGGAACAGGTGATACTTGAAATTACAAGGCAGGTGGGCAGTGGAACTGAGCAATACATATGCAGAAAGGAGGGTAGTCATCACTGGGCTGGACTCATTTTCCACTGGTGGAAAATGTACAGATTACAGCAGGTCCATCTTAGAAGGAGAAGGAGTTGTAAACTAGGTAGAGGACTTCAAATGTAATAATGAAATAGCAGTAAAAACACTCCCTTCTAATCCATTGTCTCCAGAGCACCCGGAGCGACCCTTTAAAAACTATAAAGCAGATCACACCTAAACTTTTCAGTGGCTGCCTAACCTTTTTAGTGGCTTCCTAAACCAGTGCTGTTTAACCTCAGAAGTGCAAAGGGATCGCCCAAAGAGCCTTGTTAAAATGAAGATTCTGGTTTGGAGGCCTGGGGTGGTATCCAAGTTTCTGCACTTTCAACAAGCTCCCAGGTGATGCCTAAACCATACTTTGAGTAGCAAGAACGTGAAGTACAATCAAAACTGTCCACAGTTTTGTTCACAGAGAATGTTCACCTCATTCTCTCTCTTGGGTGTCCACATTCCAGCCACTCTCATCTCTTTGCTGCCTTAGGCTTCATGATTTCTGGTCCCTGTGCATGGAATGCCATTCGCCCACCTCTTCTGGCTTCTCCTTCTCTGTTCTTAGCTGAAATGTCACTTCCTCAAAATGGCTTCCCCTGGCCACCCTATCCAAAGCAGCCCCCTCATTCCCAGTGAGTCTCTCCCATCAAAACATACCTTACTCAATCTGTAACTGTTCGTTGATTCATCCCACTGTTTATTATATGTGTCCCCAGTTAGATATACACTTCCCAGAAGAAGTTTGTTTTCCACTATTGATATTTTCCACTGCATCATTTATTAAATTCTACCTATGTGCTAGACAGTGTACTAAATGCTTTACATTTATTTCATTTATGCCTACCATCAATTCTGTAACTTCCGTCTTCTTAATTACTTGTTTACAGACAAGATAATAGATCCCCTTACAAAACACCAAACAGAGACTTCAAACATTCGAGCAGAATAGAGATCCAGACAAAGGGTGATCACATGTGCTGCCTCTGACTCTCTGCCTTCATTTCATCTGCCAGGTGGAGAGGCATTTCCACTGAATGGCCTCTACCACCTCCACATGATCCCGTGTATGCACTGCCCCAAAGGGGATAATTCCGTTCCCTGATCCTTCCTTGCACCGCTGAGCTAGTCTGATGCCAAAGACAACTGCTAGATACTAAGGCAGGACTAAAAGAAATTCATAAGGAAAGTAACTGAAGTTTATCAGCATTACCAAAATTTCTACTGGCTGCTCTGTAATTCTACTCCAGCCCCAGGTTGCATGCTTTCAAAATAAGATCTGTCAAAATGGCTAAGGAGGCATATGTATTCCTCGGGCAAAGGTGCAGCATTCCTCGGATGGGCTTGTGTTTCTGAACCACCTGTATCATCAGTAACCAGGGGCAGGAATGCTCTGGCTGGGCTTGTTTTCATCTTTGTGTAAATAGAATTTCCAGTAAGAGTGCATTTTGACAATATTTTGCAGCAGGAGTCCATATATTGCTTTTCCATGCAAGACTGGATGCCTGTAGCCCTTGCTTTATCAGGGAGGACATTTCAGGGTTAAGAATGAAGTATTCCGTTTCCTTTGTCCTGGGTGGTCCTGGAAGGGGGCAAATGAGGTCACTTACATAATTCTATGTAATTAAACATAAATGTAAGTAAACATTTCATTTTTTATTATGGAGGGAAGAAAATGGAAGTGGTAGATTTGAGGCTCTGATTCTAAAGCCCCTTCAAAGACTTGCTTAGCCGCTGACCTTCCTTGAAAGCAGTTGTGCACAGGGGCCCGGCTGTGGGCTTGTTAGTTTTGATGGATTGCAGCCTAGCTGCAGGACAGGCAGTGGAAACCCCCAGGGTCACATCTTTATAACTCGCAAAGATGCTGAAGCTTGAAAACATGTTATTGTAGCGAGATGAGGTCCAAAGAGAGTTTGAGATGCTGTCCTCAGGATCCCTTGTTCTTCTTCCTTCTTCAGGCTCCCCCTGGATAGAAAGAGCCACGCCAAATTGTGCTCCTTTCCCATACCCTTCGACACATATACTTGAACTGAATATAAAAATTGGTCTCTAATTGTTGGATACAAGCTTGAGTAGCTTCGAATTCACAGCTAAAGCTGTATTCATTAATCTGAACAGGGAAGAGCAGGCAGTGTCACAACACGGTTCAGTTCAGCAGTCATGCAGAGCAGGTGGGGGGACAGGAGGGGCTCTGAATATTGACAGAGAGGGACAGGCAGCCAGCCACTATACTGCCATGAGATGGATGGCATACCTCAAAGTCCACGGCCCCAGGGGCATCCCAGCAATGACCCATGGTTATCCACAGCAATTAAACTTCAGAGCTTTTAAATGTCATTGCAGAATGGAATGCCATCTGATAAAGGTGTTGTTTAACATTTATCAAACATGTGGGTGGGCTGGAGTTGGGGGCTGTAGAGTCATTCTTTGGGGAAATAGGAACAAATGTTACTGCCTTTTGAAGGGGGAAACCCCTGAGAATACAATTTGATACTCTTCTGATGTGTTCTCTTCAGTATTGAAGTCAACTGGGGCAGGATTCTTTTTGGACACTCCATTTTTCTAAAATGTTGGGATTTTGTGGGGGTGTGGTGGAAAAGATGGAAAGGAGAGGCAGCTTTAAATCATTGCCTTTTCACTTAGGATGATGCCCTTTGGATAAATCACAGCTTACCTGCATAAATGGGGGAGGTAGGTGGGAATAGTGATTCCCTAGTGTGTGTTAGGATCACCTGAGAGGAGTTTGTAAAACAGAGCAATTGAGGGGCCACCCGATCCAGTGAGTCTGGGGTGGGGCATATCTATATTTTTGAAATCTCCTCAGATTATTGATATGTACAGTGAAGATGGAAAACCACTGCAATAGATAAACTTTAAGTTTCTCCAGCCTTACATTTCCATGATTTTTTTTCGTTATGCGGATATTCCCAAAGTAAAGAGTACAGTAAAACCTTGGATTACGAGTAATGTGGTTTGCGAGTGTTCTGCAAGACGATCAAACATTTCTAATACATATTAATGTGGTAAATGAGCGATGTCTTGCAATACGAGTAGTTGGTTTCCAGAACAAATTATGCTCGAAAACCAAGGTATTACTGTACGTGTTAATAAAAAAACAAACAAACAAACAAACACAACTTTCCATCAAAATAACATATGGTGTTGAAGGACAATGATATGGTGCTCGGCAATTTTTTCTGCTGCCAATTTGTATTTATTCATTCATTTAATCTGAGATTGAATAACTCTTGGCAATTCTTCTCAAATTCAAAGCTGGACTTGGGTTGACTTGCATAGTGAGCAGTGGGGAGTTTGAATGTAGAGGTGTGTTGTATAGATACCAGCCCCTCTAAAAGGCCATTGGAGCAAAGTCCTTTGAGTATCAGAAAATTGCTGATAAAGTTATTGATCCTTTATCCTACATTTTAGCCTTTTTTTTCTGTTTATTCCTCAGTTTTATTTCTAGGTAGGTGGCGGCATGATATTTGTGAGATTATTAACAGATGCTTTTAAATGTCTCCTCCTTGTGTTTCTTTTTCTTTCTTCCATGACCACATTTAAGCCATTAGCTGGCCTCAAGGGAAGGCTGGAACCACAGTAACAACCACAACAAAAGGCCATCCACAGGTTTAGGTTACTCCAAATCAGTGTCTTTAAGGAGTATGCCCTTCAGATGATGGAATTCTTCAAGGTGGAATGAAGGCAAATGAAGAGGGAGGAAGAAGTGAGGACAGAGAACTCAGTGCACCCAGGAGACAGGGACCTGGGCTTTGTTTGTGGGAGGAATGAATGCTAGGGAGACAGGACACCAGAAGAAGGGTGCATGAGACCCAAGGGCAAGGGGAATCAAGCCCACTTTCTCGATGGAGATGCCCACCATAATGGAAAAGCCCAGTGAGGGGATCACTGTGAGGCTGTCTAAGAGGGCCTGCTGTAGAAAGCTAGCTCATCAGATATCCCAATGCCTGTAGGCAATAAAAGGAACCACCAGAGCTGGAGGGGGTACCAGACAGGGTCATCTCTGCAGTGATTGTATAGGCTGATGGCAGAATATCAGTGTGGAGAATGAGTGGCCTGGGGATGCTCAGAAAAACGAGTGACGTAAGACCAGCTAAGCCACCCCTTTGCCTGGACACTGCGTAAGCTCCAAGGGATCAATTAAATGGAATTGTGGGACGGAATAGGGCACTCCGGTATAAATTAAATCCTCCTTTCGAAACCTTTAGTGATGTAAACCCTTATGGGATCTCCTTTTGAGAGGCGTGAAAGATAAAAATGAATCGTGTCGTGTAGTTGAAGAAATAAATATAGCTATGTATATTTCTATGGAGTCAGAATTCTATGGAGTGTTAAAATGGATTCCCATTTAGAACAAGCCCTCACTGTGCTCGGAGACGTCCATTACTTTCAGTGAAAGGCGCACAGGTAGAGCAGACCTGTGAGAGATCATTCCATTTGCAAAAGAAGAAGTCTAATCTATTTTCATGCCAAAGTGTAAAGGACTTTTCACTTTATTCATCACTTCATTAATCTAATTTCAAAAGGGAAGGCCTGCACTGAAAACAGAGGTTATTCACATTTCTAACAAGCTCCTTAGGCATAATGAGCGAGCTGAGCCTTCGACTGTTAGGCTTTGTTGCTTTTCTACAAGCTAGAGACAAGTACAATGTAGGTCGTGCTATTTAATCTTATGTACAAATAGATATATCTAGCTGGAGTTGGAGAAGGAATTATTTCAAAACATGGAAAATAATAGATCTGTTATGTACTGAGTATTGAGATAGAGTTTAGAATAACATGAGCTGTTCAACAGTGTCTATTTCTATCTTGTTTTAGTCTATGGAATGACTGAGTGAATGAAAAATTTCATGGTAAATCATGAGAAATAGCTGGAGACATATATACCAAACGTCGTTCTGCAACATAACGGAGGGGTTTGGGACGGCTGGAAATACTTCCACCCCAGGAATTTTCAGGACATCTGGTAAGGCAACAACATTATCACAAACATTAGAGCCAACAATGTGAGTTCTTGCAACAATGTATTCATTTTCCAAATGTTCCAGCTGAGAAAGCCACACAGAACATTCCCACCATCTAGCAGATGGCTAATGGGGAAGCCAATATTTTCCATGGAATCCAAGGTTTCTTCTTCTCACATTAGACATTTTCAGCAGAGAGAACAAATAAGCATTTGTTTTTCTATTCTATTTCATCACACTGATAAAGAGAATGCATTACAGACTATTAATTTTAAAAGTACATAAGAAAATGAGTTTTTCTTTGATGTTGCAGGGCTAAGAGGTTTTTTAGATCCAGAAGCTTTTGGTGGTGGCAACAAAGGCTGCTGCTTTCTTGTCTAGTATGACATGGAGAGGTTAGGGAAAACTTTGATGCTTTATATATTATTTTATTATTTATTGATTTGTGGGGGAAAAAAACCTTAAAGTATATAGGTAGAAATTAATTTGCTCCTACGTACGTCAGATTTACAACTGATTTGTAGGATGTAGAGTTTGTGAATGGGATTTTATTTTCATAGAAAATGAAAGAAAATGAACAAGGTGCAATTACCAAGTTTATTTTAGGGGAGAGCGGGAAGAGGTGGCAAACAAAAGAGAAAACATATTATTTGAATAACATCAAGTTAATATTTCTGGTTTTACAAGCTACAATTACTGTGCTAGGAGAGTGGGTCTATTTGCCTTAAAATATTTTACCTTTACTTGTTATTATCAAGCATTCAAGTAAATGTGTATGTAACACACATAACAAATGTAACATATACTTTAAAGAGTGGGAACTTGTTATAAATAGATGGTTTCATTAGTTTGTTTCTTTTTGTTTTGTTTTCTAAGCTGTTTAGAGGACCAAGTTGAAATTTCTGCTTTTCTAGTAATGAATGTTTTTATGTCCCTGTTGCCTGACTAAAACCATTTCATTTTTAAATGAATTTTGATGCTGCCATGCGAAAGATAATGGCATGAAAATGTACACCTCTTTTTATAACAGGGTAGTTCACACTTTCAGTAAATATTAAAGTTACCACATACCTACTGTATAAGAGAAAACGCTGGGCTCTGCTGGAGACACAAGACACAGAGAAGTTGATGGTACGAAGATATGCTTGACTTCAGGAAGTTATCAATCATGTCGGCCTCCCTCCTTTAACGAAATGGGTATTTTAGCTGAAACACCCATTTGGTGGCTGCTAGGAGTATGGCTCCCTGAAGTCCATAGAGGCTGGAGTCCAAAATGTTATTCATGGGTGGCTAAGAGATGAAGATGTGTTCTTCCTGGAGTAGAGTTTGGTTCAAGAATCAAGAGATCCAAACACTTGTAAACAGCTCCTTTATCATTGTGGTAGGTGAATAATGCCCCCTTTCCTTTCTCAAAGATGCCCAGGTCCCAATACCCATCACCTTCGCACCTGGCATGCAGGGCTAAAAGACCTTACAGGTGTGAGGGAGTTAAGGATCTTGAAATGGAAAGATTATCCTAGGTTATTTGGGGGAGCTCAATGTCATTACAAAGATCTTTAGAAAAGGAAAGCCCGAGGGTCAGAATCAGTACAGATATGACAATGAAAGCAGAGATTAGAGTGATGTGCTTTGAAGATGACGGAAGGGGCCCCAAACCAAGGAAGGCAGGCAACCTGCTGAAGCTGAGAAAAACAAAGAAACAGATTTTTCTTTAGAGTCTCCAGAAAGGAACACAGCAGCCCTGCTGACATCTTGATTTTAGCCCAGTGTGACCCAAATCATATTTCTAACATATAGACAGTACAATGGTAAATTTGTGTTGTTATAAATTAATACATTTGTGGTAATTTATTACAGCAGCAATAGTGAACTAATACAATCAGAAATTCACAAATAATTACTGTTAAGTACTTCTGGAAGGAAGATGTAAGCCTATGTAGAACAGAGCTGTGGCATAACAAGTATTCACTATCTTTCTCCATTCTAGCAGGGTCACACCTGTGTAAACCACCAACCTTATCCATGAGGGACTGAGGGGCAAGGGGGAAATGTATACAGGTGGTCCTCCCCCTGTTCTCTGCAGCCACCTTTCCATGTTCAGGTCAGTAGCCTTTCTAAATAAAGTGGGAGCCTACAGAAGATAAGCACATCTGGTCTCCTCTTGACAACTCATAGACAGACCTGCGGTGATGCAAAAGTTATCCTGGAAAAGGCCCAGTTGAGCAGGAACACACTTCTCATTCCTGATTTTAATATGACTTGTTTTTACATCAAACATACTATCCTGGAGGACTAGAAGTGATGCCGCCTTGGACCAGGTAACCCCTAAAGTTCTATGAATTTCTTTGAGTTCAATGACAGTCCTTTACAAAAATTCAAGAAGTTTTGACCCGATATTGGACATCTTAGTGAGAGATATCAGAGAGAAAAGAAACTGGAACAAACAAACAAAAACCAAATCACTTAAATGATGAAAGGAATGAATCATCAGAAAGATAATAGTCACCTGGTGGGTATTTGCCATGACTTGTGGACACCTGTCCAATAAGCAGGGACAGGAACCACAGTCTGCATCTTGGTGCTGTTTGCATGAGGACTGAATGTTGGCCCCACCTCGGATTCACCTTTATTCTCTAGGACACGATGTCTAGATGGGGTTTCTCCTGAGTCTAAGCTTCCTGAATGCCTCAGCCTGAAGTCACTTCTTCTGAACTACTCCAAAGGAACCTGCTGCCCTCTCCTATAGGATTCCCCTAGGATTCCTCCTATAGGATCTTGGTTACCTGAATTATAGCCTTCTCAAATTGTAATTACAGTAGTGACCTCTTATCTACAGTCACGCTTTCCTTCTTTGTTTGTTTGTCTGTTTGTTTCCCATGGTCAACCATGGTTTAAAAATATTAAATGGAAAATTCCAGAAATAAACCATTCATAAATTTCAAAATGCATACCTTTCTGAGTTGCATGATGGAATCTTGTGCCATCCCGCTCTGGATTGTGACTCATCCCTTTGTCCAGTGTCTCCATGTTGCAGACACTCCCCACCCGCCATGAGTCACTTAGTTGCTATCTTGGTTATCAGATCAACTATCATAGTATTGAAGTGCTGATGTTCAAGTCACCCTTATTTTACTAAATCATGGCCCAGAAGGGCAAGATTAAGTGATGCTGGCAATTTGGATATGCCAAAGTGAAGCCGTATAATTGTTCTATTTTATTATTAGTTATTGTTGTTAATCTCTTACTGTGCCTAGTTTAGAAATTATACTTTATCATAAGTCTATACATATGGGAAAAAGCACAGTACATACAGGGTTCAGTACTATCCACAGTTTCAGGCTGTAATGTGGGTCTTGGAACATATCCCTCGCAGATAAGGAGGGAATACTGTATTTGTTTTCTACCCAATAGGCTGTGAATTTCTAGGAAGAAGACATGGCGTCTCAGTCATCTGCGTGTATCTGATGAGGACCTTGAATCAGTGAGCATGTCATACATACTGACTCATTATCAAAAGAGGAAAAATCATTTTCTTCCTCTGGAATCATTCAACTTCTACATCAACCTTACAGCCACTAAGGCTTGAATCCTAAAGCTATACCTGACTCTCCTTTCTTCTTTTTACTTTGTTTATACAAGTTTTGTTTTGTTTGTTTGTTTGTTTTTTCCCTAGCTGGAGTGTTCAGTCTTTCTAGTTCCTGATGATTTACTATTAATTCTGCTATTATGATTGCAAAAGGTGTGTGGATACGCTTTAGGTCTGTAATTATGCTGACACTTCATTTTAGGTTTTAATCATGTCAAACTTCTGAGCGTACCAAGTACACTCAAAATAAAACCCCATAAAGTTTCAATTGGAGAACTGAAGCACCTTTGTGTGTTTTTTCCACTGTCAACAAACATGACTCACCTTGAGAACAACTTGAGAAGTGCCAAAATACTTGTGAGTTGTTCAAGAGCTAAAGTGTGCCTTCGTTACGATTGGAGGGACCTCGATGAGACTTGAATTCTAGCTGACCTTTTGTACACTCCTCAAAGCAAGACGCGCAGAACTAGGAAGAGGAACTGGGGTTTCTGCAAATCCTGGCAGACAAAGCCTCCGCCTTTCCACTTAGATTGTGTATTTCATCTCCATCCGGGACATTGAGAAGTGAAAATGAACTCTAACCAAATGTATCAACATATACTATTCTGAGACATGAATGTATTAGGTAGGGGGAGACCTGTTAATAAAACGATTTTTGGTTTTGTCTTTGACAGCTGACAGTGTGCATCTGATGCTGAACATTCCATGTGATTGATACTTAGATTGCTCTTTATTATCTAAATAAGCAACAATGCATAACAGAATCAGAACGAAAGGTCTGTAATTCTGTGAAACCAGGCAGGCCAGGATCAAGTCACAGGGCTGTTGACCTCAGGCAGAGTTTGTCAGGGCCTAAGAGAAGGGACTTGAGTGCTAGCAAGTTGGGATTTGACAGCGGCTCCCAGGCACTGCTGCCTCGGAGGAGAGCACTGATGCTGGGATCACGCCTCATTATTCCTCGATGCTGCTAATGAGGCGGACTTCCAAAAAGGAGTGCTCCCTTTAAGGACCTGCAATTTTATATTCACCAAAATGACCTGACATTGTACTTACAGAGGAATTGTATTAAATGGCTCCACCATCCAAGTAGCCAGTCAATTGATCCTCATGCTGGAGATGTGAATGACTGATTGCTCCTAGAATAGTGTGGAAAAGACCAGAGATGCTTTCAAACAGTTTTATTTAAAAATGTTCCGCAGACATGGAGCTTTTGGAAGAAGTAGAGTCCTAGTTGCCTGGCACTTCGTTTTCAATTTAAAAGTCATATTTTGATATTTATTGAACTTCTACCATTTTGCAGGCACTATGCTCAATGCTATATAATGGTAAGCAAGATGGAAAGGGGCCCTGTCTTCACGGAGCAGACTTTCTAATATGGGAGACCAAAAACACACACATGTACACACACATACAGCACACATGAACATAAATACATTGATTGGAAAGTTGTATTGAAGGCCCCCAGAGAAAACAAGAAAGAGGCTAAGATTATACAGTGGGCAAATAATCACATGGAAAATAATAATGTTCGGCCTAATTTCAGTAGTAAGAAAAGGTCTCAGTGAAGGGGTGCCCCTGTGTTGAGATCTAAAATGAAAGAGGGACTTAGTCACAAAAATATTAGAATAGGCATGATAAGAGCCTTCCATGCCAAGGTCACAGGTCACAGCTAGATGTGCTCCAAGAACTGAAATGTACAAGCATATACAGAGTCGGGGGACACAGGCGGAAGAAAAGATGATAAGTACGAATATTTTCTCTGTATTTCCAAATAAGTTTGGCATATTGATGTAGCTTCAAGTCCTGACCAAACAAATACGGTTCTAAATCTACAAATTTCAAAATTTTTTTCCTCTCCTACCATTCATTCTTATACAGTTATTAAGTGTCTACTATATGCTACCGAGTAAATATGGACACACAGAGAAGACAGGAGGTTACTATTTAGGATGGAAGGCCACACAAACTTGGAAAACCTTCCCACATTTGATGCATACTTCCCCAGCCTGAAGTTCAGAGACTCTAGGAGTTCAAAGAAAAGCAAGTTCTTGAATTTGGGAGGTGATGGGGGGGTCACCAGAGCTGTACCCTGGAAGGTCACTATGCTTTCCCCTCCTGCCCTCACAGGATTCTAGGTCAGTCAGCATATTTTAATACTTACGTGCTTTGGAGGCATGACTACAAAAGCCCCATATAAATAATGCAGAAATTATTATGTATTTTACTTTTTATGTGGTTCAAGGCAGGCAGGTTCAGAGTAGCACATTTCAGATAATTATATTAAGGCCAGCCCTAGCATTGCAGCTCAATCAAGTTATGAGAATCTTTGTAACAAACTGGTGCTTAAATTCACCCGCAGTGGGGCCGGCCGAGTGGCGCGATGGTTAAGCGCTGGCTTGGGAAGCCAGCAGCCCCGGTTTGGTCCCACATATGAGGGCCAGTGACACTGCCTTCAAAAAAAAAAGAATGAAATAAATTCACCCCCAGTGTTTAGAAATTATTATCACAGAAATGATATCACCATGAGTAGGAGGGAGATAGAGGGAAATCAAAGCTGTCCACATTAAAAATGTTCAGTTAGGTAGCATTTAAGAGTGAAGCTAATAGCAGATTTTGAAATGGAATCTAGGAGGAACATGAGTCTTACCTAAGGGGATTTGGGTGTTATTTTTGATGACTTAAAATCCCTTTCCCTTACGTCAATTAGAAAACGGCTTTCTAAAAAGCTAATAGATAGATGGGTTTCCTGCCATCACAGGACAAAACATACGTGCCTAGAGCATAAAGACTTATTTTCACCTTTATTCTTATCTTGGTAAAACAGTCCACTGACTGTATCAGCCTTTGTCTGGCCAAAGCTTAGCTGGCATTACAGCCAGAAAAAGAGAGGGGCCCAGAGATGCTTAAACTGCCACAGGCATAGCCCATTATCTTCACCCTGTGAAAAATTGCCTGATTTCTTCTCTTGATAAAACTAGACACGAGTTTAAAAACATTACTTAGAAACATAAACCTCAGATACCTAAGTCCTTACTTCTCTTCCTTTATTGCTCACCAGAGCCTTTGAGAATTAGAAAAAAAAAAGAAAAATTATAAAAAACAAAAAAAACTACTTGCAATGAAATACTCTTGAAGAGGGGAAAACGTAAGATTTCATTTTTGATGCACAGTTGATAGAACCATTATCTCTGGAGGACTTATTCAATCGAGAGCCGGAGATGTGGAAGCCAGCAGAGACTAAGGGATGCAAAAAGGCTTTCACTGAGGCATTAAAGCAACTCGGCTGGCCAGGTCCTCTGTGGGCTCCCCTTTGCCCTGGCTTAGGCACCCACAGGTCATGCTCTCTCCTGAGGGGACCCTTCCCTGAGTGTCCTCCAAGTTAGGTGTGGATACCTTGGCAGAGCACCGATGCTCTCCGCTCTCAGTCTCCAAGTCCCATTCCCAGGGTCACTCCCATATCGTGTCCATTACATGCATCCAGAGTCATGTCCTCCGAAGCTCTCTATTGTCCTACAAACCCTCGTGGATTTACTTCATGCTGTGCCTTTTTTCCTGAAGTTCTTATTACAGTTATTGACTCTTTCAGATTTCAGATTTCTTTTTTTCATGAACTCTTCTCCATAACTGCCCAGATCATTACTACCTATTTTATGCTTCCATCCCCGGTTTCCACATGTTGCTTCCACTCCCACTATTAGCATTTTCAAATTCCTCTCTTATTCTAGTTGTGTTTCTATCCTCTCTCCCCTTCAGACTGAGAATTCCAAGACATTTAATTGAGCACATTTTAATTGCACTGTTCTGGGTGCCAGGCGAACAGATAACCATATAAGCAACTACTCCAGGGTGGATTTCTAGGTTCCAGGTCCTCTGGGAGAACAAAATACATATAGCCCCTGTTCTCGTGGAATTTGTATTCCAGTGATGGGAGAATAACAATAAGCAGGGAACACAGACACATAAAAATTACACATTGTGATTTATGTTATAAAGCGAACAAACAGGATAATGTGATAAGAGAATCTGCAAGGAAGGGAAATGTTTCATTAGATAGGGCAGAGGAGGAGGCCTTTTTGTAGTGGTGACCTGGGGAGTGCCACTCTGGGGCGTGGCAGTGGGCAGGCCAAGTAGAGCATTCTAGAGAGGAGGATCAACAAAATCCGGAGGCAGGAAAAGGCTGGGCATATTCTAGGAATGGTCTGAAGTCATTTCGTGGTCAGTGGAGGAGAGCTCAGAGGCAGAACTGGACAGGATGGCAGGAGCCAGCTCCTTCAGCTCAATTTTAAATGCAGTGGGAAGCCTTTGAAGGGTGTCAAGCAGGAATGTGATATTGCCTGATGTATAGTTTTCAAAGATAATATAGATTTTAAAAATAATTAAATGATCTCTTATAAGACCGAGGCTTATATACTCTAATTGAATGTTGATAGTCTTTATTTTTTCACTTGAAGCATTTGCAGAGTCTTCATGGACTCCATAAGCAGGACTAGACAACCATTAAAAAATAAAGAAAACTTCATTTAAATTTTTCATGTCCTTTGTCTTGGCCAGTTAGTTTTCATTGTCTCATTTCTACTAACCTATGAAAAAGGTTTTGCCAAACAAACTTCTGGTGTAAATATTATATAACAGTGGGGAATGGGGTGAAATATGTGTGTGTGAGCATGGCATCCCTTTCATTGAATCTCAGAAGAAATATTTAAAAATTAGCTTATCATTAAAACCTCCTCCCTTTGCTTTGTTTTTTCCTTCATCTAGGCTTACCCCTCATAAATGCAAGAAATCCTCTTATTGTCCTAAGCAGAAATCTGCACATACTTGGTAGTGATTCATTTACTTTTCAACAGACTGCTTTGTGGTGGGGGCAGGGGGTGGGGTTGATCTTTGCTAGTTCTTCCAGTTAGAAAGAGTAAGTAAAGCGGTACTGGGTTTCCGCAGAGGGGTCAAGAAATGTGATGGGAATGACAGCTTTGAGACTCAAATGGTGGGAAGGCTGAAATATAGACTCTGGGGAGATTCAATTCCACTGCTCTTAGAAAACTTTGCTGGTAGTAATTCAACTTGGAATCATGCGGCGAGTTTAAATCGGTAGCCACCTATTTGTAGCAGAAAAGACTGGAAATAGTTCACACACTGAAACCCAGCTATAAGAAAGCTGACATAAACCAAATGTTCCAGAGAGATCCGCCTACTCCCCACAAACAGAAGGGGGTCTGCAGCAGTGGGAGTCGGGTCCGTCTCTAATTTTATTCTCGTATTGGTGTTCATCCTCCCTACATTGAAGATGGAAGAAAGGTTACAATTAATTTGTAACTCCAGGATGGAGTTCTAGGTTCCAAGTCCTCCGGGAGAAAATGAACTCTTTAACTTAACAACTGTGATTGATCATGTCATTTATCCTGCAAGTGGTCAGCTGTGGTTTCTAAAATGTTTGGAAGTAAGTTTTGGAATGATAATCACTGTAAGAGGTAAAATTATTCTATGTATATTAATAGCCTTTTGTGAAGCTACCCAGCAAAACTGATTTCTACCCAATCCCCACTTTGTTGGCAGCATTTCATCTGTGGGTTGTTGTTGAGACATTTTTACTGTTTACCAGATGGGGTAAGATTTTCCATAACTTAAAACATCTGCTCTCATAGCAGTCCAATATGATCATCTATTTATATTTTTGAATTGTATTTTTCATTTCTTTTTAAATGATGATGAAAATGTTTTGAGAAGGACAAGTTTACATCATATTTGCCAAAGACATTTAACTTTTCTCTTTCACTTTTTCTTGTTTATCTGCTCTTACGATAAGCCATATTGTGAGTTATGAGTGTAGTGAAATATTTATATCTATCTCCTATTTTTGAAATATTTGATTTCTTAAATTAACTGTTGTTAATGTCACATCTGCTTGCCTGTACATACCTGCATATAACCGTTTCAATGTAAATATACAATACAGAAAGCCATCTTAAACCATGCCAAGGGTCTGACACAAAATAAAAGTCTTCAAACACTATTGTGGGCATAATATGAATCCTGAAAGAATGGAAGAAGGAAAAGTTATGCAAAATTTTAAAAACTGGAATAGTTTACTTGGACTTTGACCTACCTAATAATAAAATTATTGTCTAATATGAAAATAACTTTTACACATAATAATCAAAATTGGATGTAGCTGTTTCTATTATTGTCTCCTGTTATGGACAAAATTGTAAGGCTTAAGCAGCTTACATTTAGCAGCTTACCCAACGTCGCAGTGGTGAAGCTACGGGCCTCATAGCACAGCCTGTTTTATTGAATCCTCAGGAAGGCCTACTGACAGCACACACATCCATGATTCTGAGAGATGAGGATGGCAGCTCCCATTTTATGTGTGATTGGAACAAGGTTTCCATGGTGTGTTGTTTTCTGTGAGATGAGTTAATCACCTGAGGCGTTGCAGTGCCTTTGCTGGTGTGTTAAGTTGAATTGTGTTCACCCCCCATCCCCCAAAGAGGATATTACAGATCCTAAGCCCTAATAGTTAAGAATGTGACCTTTTTAGAAAGAGAGTCTTTGCAGATGTAATTCCATTAAGAATAACCTAGGACTTGGGTTGGCCTTAAGTCAAGTGACAAGTCCTTTACAGGAGACACAAAAGAAGATGACCCAGGGACAGAGTCCAGGCAAAGATGAAGACAAAGATTGGAGTTTGCAGCTACAAGCCAAGGGACACTAAGACCTGCTGACAGCCACCAGACAGAGGAGAGGAACAAGGAATGGATTCTCTTTCAGAGCTTCCAGAAGACACCAACCATGCCATCACCTTGATTGTGTACATCTGTACTCCAGAACTGCGAGAGAATACGTTTTTATTCTTTTAAGCCACAAAAATTCACTTGTGGTGATTAGTTTCATGGCAGCCCCAGGAAACTGAAACAGCTGGGCTCTCTTCTAAAACCATAGAAAAATAATACACAAATGTCATAATTTTGGCTCCATTTGTTTGATATATAAAGCACACACACACACACAAAAAAAAATGCAAGATGACTAGATGATACCAACAGAAAAAAAATTAAGAAGCAAAACCCTCAATAGAAGCCAGTGACCCCTCTCCAGTGTCCCTGGACGCCAGGTTTCCAGGTGTGATTTGCTTGCCTTCCCTGACCTGCAGTTTTAGAAACAGGCATGAATGTGACTCAGGAGATAATGATTCTGGAACATTCATGAACTAATTATGTGACTCTGGAAAAGTCACTTAACGTCTCAGAGCCTCACCTATAAAGTCAGTGGATTGGGGCCCAACCAGCTCCAAAGTTGGATGACTCACTTCCTCACTTTGAGGCCTGCTTGCTTGGCACTGCCATTCACCCAGGAGTGGATGATGGCTTGGCACATTCAATGCTTTGAAGCAAACACACCTGGGTGCAGGTCTTACGTCTATCGTTTGGTTGCTAACCCTCAGCTTTTTTCTATACAATAATGATCACTATGCTTACTTTAGAGAATTATTGGATAGGTTACATGGGGAAATGCATGTAAAACACTTTTGGCACATAGTAGGTGTTCAGCAGTGATTTTTCTTCCTCCATTAAACTTTAAGTTATGTTTCAAATACTTCAGGGCCAGTTGATCATCATGTTAACTCAATCCTGGAGTCTTTTCTAGTGACTGACAAGTAGGTTCTGTATCTCTTTATTTTAATTTTCATTTTCCATCCTTTATAGACTTTCTGTGTCTTCTACATATTACCAACTGACAAGGAGATGCGTATTTAATTTTCTATAGTTTGTTTTAAGAGAATATGTTGAATGCGTATGCTATTTATTTCTAACTATACTCATATCACACCCCACAAGCATACTTCTCCCCCCGGATTTGAAAATCTCTGAACTAAAATTCTTGCTGTGACTCACAGAAAATGACGCTCTGCCATTGTCTCGCCAATACAAATGATTAGCATTTCTAACTGATTTTGGAGGAGGGCTTTTTAAAGGAGATAGTTTTCAGTATATACTCTAAAAGCAAGCACCTAGAATCACCCACTTGCATAAATGTAGGCCTGCCTAAGAGTAATACTACATAAACAAACTGGGGACTCATGCTGATAAAGCATAATACACTCTTAGAAGCTTATGAAGTAAGAAGTTCAGTTCTCTTTCTCTCTCTCTCTCTCTCTCTCTCTCTCTCTCTCTCTCTCTCTCTCTCTCTCATATCTATCTATCTATCTATCTATCTATCTATCTATCTATCTATCTATCATCTCTCTATGTATCCATCCATCCATCCATCCATCCATCCATCCAGTCTCATTGCTTTGCTGTAACTATACTTGAAATGGTGTATGAAACTCATGGTCTGGGAGTAGAAGGCAAGAGATGACCGTCATGGGTGGTTGGCATCATCCTAACACATAGCACTGTGTGACGTGTGCCAACCCTTATGGTCTATCACTACTGAAGCTGCCAGTACTTCCCAAAGGGTCATAACAACCAAAGGGACTATCTGAAGGGAAGAGGACCAAGAGGGTTGAAATATGGGTTATGAGACAATTTTATAGAGTGGATATGCTATGAAATTTTTACATTGCTTATTCCTAATTCCATGTTTCCTGAGTAATGTGTCTGACTCAAATGTAATTCAATAAAAATAAAATAAAATAATCTCCCAATCCATAAATGGAAATCAAAAGTCAGGGAGAGGGAGCTTTTCCAAGCCAATAAGTCATTCAAAATATGACTAAATTATATCAGATTTTTGCCACTATTTGACCATTCCATTCAAAGACCTTTCTTGTGTCGACATAGCAGAAGTTTAAGATTCATGAAGCCTTCTTGAAAGGCCAGCAGAGTCAGATTCTTATTTTAAGTACATTGTAATCCTCATCCCAGTTACTGTACTAAAAATTATTTTCAAAACACATGCTTTGTCAAACAAGAATCAAATAGAACCAATAAGAATCCTTTTCTTGTGCTCATATTAGAGGTCACAAAACTTTTCCTGTACAGGGCCAGAAAGCAAATACTTTAGGCTTTGTGGGCTATATCGTCTCTGACACAACCACTTAGCTCTGCCTTTGCAGCTCGAAAGTAGAAACAGACATAAATGAATAGGCCTGACTATGTTCCAAACAACTTTGTTTACAAAGATAGGCAGTGGATGGGTCTGGCCCGCAGGTTGGAGTTTGCTGACCCCTTTCTTAGATCTAACTGAGAAATCAGGAGGTGGCATATGAAGCTAGGACAATCTGTGTTTTTATTGAACTTTAAATGTAAGACAAATAGTATTGCTGCTGGACATAGCTACGTTACCCAGTCTTCACTCATTAGTATAAGTAAACATGATCAGCTCACTTTTCTTCCTATGTGATTTCAGAAATCTATTTACTCTTCTATAGAGAAGAAACAAAGTCCCAGTTCCCTTCAAGCCTAGGCCTGCTCTATAGGGAATAGAAACAATTGCAATTGGAAAGGCAAATATTCTTTCTTACCAAAGTTTAAAATAGAAAGTAGAGAAATAAAGAACTTCATTAGTAGCCAGAACTGAGCCTTGGATGCTCATGGGTTTTGAAAGCACCAAATAGGTGAAAAAAATGAATGCATCAATCTTTCAGACTCAATGCAACTCTCTGCAAATAAATCTAACTTTCCATTTCAACCCCATTCCTCCCTTCATCCAACATAGAGACAACAGAAATCAGATCCTCCCCGAGCTGAACTCCATTACAGTGCCAAGTAAAGATTCTTGTTATATAGATTGTTAGCAAAATGACAACCACGCTGTGAACTTGAGAAAATGTAGCATGCAATGCTACAATGCATAGTGCAGGCTACTAAATAGATGGGAAGCCAGCAGCTGAGAGCTGTCTCTGCACCTGACCTCCTGAGATGCTTAATAAAACAGCCTACAAAGTAATACTCTCTCATCATTGCCAAGGGGCATTTGTGGAGAGATAAATAAGCTATTTTCCAAAATGGGGAATATTCTGTGTGCCAGTATTGAAATGACAGTTCCTTTATGGGATAGGAGATGGGCGGGAAAGCCCCAGCCAGGTCACTGCCCCTGTACCCACCACTAGTAGAACGTCTATAATGAGATTGCAAATTAGATTGCTGAGCCTCAAGGACAAGGCACTTCACGTCTGTGAGATGTTCAGCTTGACTCTGTAATGAGTTCACCAAGCAGAATGAACCACACTTGAAATCAAATACTTTGCATTCGGGGTGAAATTAGTGGGGATCAGTCACAGTAAGGGAAGCAGTATTTGCTTTGAATGTAATGACACCCTGAGCTAAAGGGGAAAAAAAGGAGTGGAACATGCAGTACATGGAAGGGCCAGTTCATGGTGACATGGGTGTCACCAATGGGTGACATTTGTGCCAAAGCAGAGGTGCATGTATGAGGTGTGATTAAAAGATATGGTGAATGTCTAAATTAAATATATTATATATATTGGGCTGGCCCAGTGGATCGTTGGTTAGGAGTTGCCTTGGGAGTTGCGAGCTCTGAGCAGCAGGGCCACCAGTTTGGTTCCCACATGGGCCAGTGATGCTGCACACTTTACAGTTAAGATGGTGAACAGCAGCTCAACCTGGAGCTGGGCTGCTGTGAATCACAGGCGATGGTGTAGGCTGCTTTGGGGCTGCAGTGGGCTGCCGTGAGCTACTGTGAGTGGCCGGCAGCCAGCATGAGCTGCTGGAAGTCACCATGAGCAGCTGTCCAATGGCCAGCAACCTATGTGCCTCAGCCAGGAAGAGCACAATGATCACAATACCAACATGGGCCAGTGAAGCGACGTCCTTCACAACTAGACTGAAGAACAAAAGGACAGCAACTTGTCTGTTCCCCTTCCCTGATTCCTCAATTAAAAAAAATATTACAGTAAAAGACACATTGCCATTAATCCCCTTCGAAATACTCCCCCTCACTTTGAACACACTTATCCCATTGTTCTTGCCACTTTCTGGAGCAGTTCTGGAAGTCCTCTTTCATGAGTGTCTTTACTTCATCCTTCATCATGACAACACTTTGTGTCATACGTCACTTCTGGTACGGAAATTTCTGTCAAATAAAAACATCACAGTGTGTCCTCATCCACCTTGTTCACTGGATCTGGCCACGTGTAACTTCTGGCTCTTCCCCAAAGTCAAAATGATTCAGGACACGGAGGCAGCCATGACAGCGCAACTAAAGACACTCACGAAAGACGACTTCCAGAGCTGCTTCGGAAAGTGGCAAGAATGTGGGGATAAGTGTGTTCAAAGCAGCAGGGAGTATTTTGAGGGGGATTGATGGCCATGTGTCTTTTATTGGAATAATTTTTTAAATTTAAACATTCACTGTTTTTTTTTTTTGGTCACACCTTGTGTTTATCCTCTAGAGATGATATCTGATGACATGGTGAGGAGCATAAAAGGTTCACAAGTCAACATGCCCAGGAAGCAGCCCTAAATACCTCCATTTTAGGAAGTGTTTGCTAAGTGTACCCTTTTCAGAGGCTTTTATCTAGTGGCAGCTTTCAGGACCCAAACAAATCAGTGCTGGTAATGAGGTTGTTTTGTTTTGCATGTAGGTAAGATTCTAGATAAAGCCAGGCTCAGCCTACCTATCTATGGATGGTGTGACTGAGTGTCCACAGTGCCTGGGACAGGCCTTAGGGGCACCTCCAGTCTTGTAGGTGGAAGAAAGAAGCTCCCAGAGCCTGTGCCTTTCACTGCACAAGCAGCTCACTTGTAAAGCCCCTCCAATGAGTGTCTGCAGAAAGCTCTGCTCTGTGGGCTGGCATGGCCAACACAGGGCCTGTTATCCCAGCTACTCCGCCACGATTAGTATACCAGCCAGGACCAGGGTTCCGTGAAGGTAGGGGGTCAGCTGCTGGAAATAATCAGGGGTGCCCCAGGTGTGACCCGCCCCCCTTTTCTCAGAACCAGTATCGTTACCTGTTGCGCTGTGTAGCGGGGGAAAGTCCCTGGAGGCCTTATTAACAGCAGACAGTACAGAGAGTCGTAGGATAACTTCTGGCCTTTCTGCAGGATTTGAAGCTTATATTAGAGAAGGAAGAAAAAGAACAGGTGTCATGACTTGTCTTTTCCTTTTTCATCCTGCAGCTGTCACTCACAGGGTTCCAATCAGAATGAAAAGTGCCAAAAGGAAGCCCAATGAGTTGCCTGGCCTGAGAGGTCAGGCTGGTTTGTTGCAGTCACTGTTTTTATCAGAAAGGACAGCACACCAGTGTTCCCTCGCCCCTACTTTCTCTTTCAAGCTTCTTTTGACTTGACATAGCCTCTTGGCTGCCAAGCACCATCTAGATCCCAGCAGGCACCTGCCTGGGTCAGTACTGGACATGGCCCTGCTGCTGGCCCTCAGGCTGCCTTCTGGAATCATCCAAAAGTCACAGGGGATCAAGTGAGTGCACTTCATCTTCTGTTCCTAGCTGTGTCTGCTAATGAAAGCTTTCTGCTATGGGGGGAGAGAGAGGCTGGCCCATCTGGTGCTCTTGTGCTCCCTAGTAAGACTGTAGGATTAGAGAGGAGATACATTTTGGACAGTGGCCTCTGGCTGCTATTACCATTCTTTCTCTAGCCTCACCCTGCGATGCCAAGCTGTGTTTCTCAGCATGACAATGGACTAGAAATGACTGATAGGATGGAAGGGTTTCAGGGGCAAACAAACAAGGTGGGGACATGCAGTATATAACAAACAAAGCTAATGTGCGGGATGTGTCTACAGGAAAAGGTATTGTTAAAACTACCTGATCGATTAATTTCTTCTGGAGTACTTCCCAAGACTGTCATTCTGGGGGGAACAGTAAGGATTAAATAGTGAGAGTCATCATTGCTGTTTGTTATATGTGCATGCAGAGATACTGTACTTACAACACACCAATAGCTACTGCTGTCAAGGAGACGAGGAGACTGTGGTCTCTCATTAAGGCAAGTACAAATTGATCCAGGGTGTTCAAGGGCAAACCATTAAAAGGAGTGCTATTGTTCTGCTATTTGTCTCCTTCTCTTTCTTTTAAATGCACTCCTCTCCAATTCATTGAATCCCCCCCCCCTTATCCTTAGACTCTCTTAGGGAAAATTCTGTGCAGTTTTCTAACTTGAATCTCATTTTGCTATTCTTGCTCATATTCCTGCTCCTAGGGGAAAGGCATGGCTAGCATTCTTGTGTCTTTGACTGATAAAGCCTTTAGAAAAAGGGATAATGAGGCAGAGACCAACAGAGATGCAAAGAATCTCCAGTCCTGATATATAACACAACAACTATGTCATCTCAAAAGAAATCCTGTCATTAATATGCCGGAGATGAGCGTCCTTGTCTGAGTGGTCAGGCGGGTGGGTAGCGTTTACCGAGTACCTACAGCGTGACAGACAACTGTTCCAATCACAGTAGGGAATTATGAGGGAGTGAGGCACTCTAATAAAAATAAGAGAGACAGAACAAAAAAGTCCTGAAAATACACGGAAAGAAAACCTTTTCTCAGAAACACATGCGTAATCTAGTACATCACTACCTGAATGCTAAGGATGTGGCTGTAGTGACAGAAGCAACCAGAGCCTGGAGGGCACAGTCAGCTGAGGCCTCATTGGGGTGGGGAGAAGTGGCCCTTGAATACAAAGACCAATTTCATCTAGTAGAAGAGACGCAGCAAAATGGCTGCAGCACTGAGGGGCAGAGATACAGGGAGGCCTTACCATTCTTAGCTTTCCTTGCTCTAGTCCCTCTCAGGTTAGAGCCCTTTCCTGTACATGTGCCATCTCAGCTTTCTGGTCTTGTAAAGGCCAGAAACCTGGAAGCTTTAGGAAATGAAGTTTGCCTTCATGTAATCCAGGTGCCTCACTCACCACCGCTTCCATCTTCTGAGTTGACATCGGAATAAAGAATTTTTCGTCCCTTTGCTAACACCAGGGCCAATAAGATCAGATCAGCATGTCAGTATCATCTCTGGCTCTTTCAGCTTTACTAAGCAGTTCAGATGCCATATGGCAGCTACAAAGAAAAGCCCCAGGCAATGAGGTCTTTCAGAACAACGGTCTTGGATAGTTCCCCATGCACATGTGCTGTGTTTGCTGTCATCTTCTTGGCTCTGCTGCCCTGCTTTCATCCATGCTTCCGGCCTTTCTGTCTTTGGCAAGCCTTTGGACGCCTTCAGGACACTGGCTAACAATCCTTCGTTCCCAGCTGCCTCACTTTTCCTAGTTTCCATGTTTCCAGGGTATTGATGGGCTGAAGTGCCCTCCCCTCTGCCCTCACACTCTGCCACCTGCTCCCCACCCATGCACATTGCCAGGGCAGGGGAAGGCTCTGACACATATCCGAGAGGTTAAAATCTTCATACTGATTGAGGGAAGAATACTGTTAAAATAATTTCCCAGAAGAGGTGAAGTAATTTTTACAAAGTTAAGATACTAATAGAATAGGAAGGGGGCAGGTCTAGAGGGTTTCACTACATTTAATTACTCCTGTAGTCCTCAATGTGGGGAGTGATTTTGCCCCACCCCCTCCTTGGGACATTTGGCAACGTCTGGAGACATTTCTGGTTGTCACAACTGCATTGTGGGGAGGCAGAGTTTTGCTACCTGAACTAGAAGGTAGAGGCCAGGGGCGTCTTTTAATATCCTTCGATGCATAGTCCATATCAGGCCTGAAATGTTAGTTGTGCCCATATGAGAAACCCTGAATTACCCTAATCATGACAGTCATATTGTTTATATTTGGTAATTCAGTTGGCCTAGATAATGCTGTTCTTAGCTAGGAAAATGGATGCGATTTTCTCTGGAGCACATTTTCATTCTTGGCTCCTCCCCTTACTCAAGTTCCAAGAAACGCTCTATACTAGACATCAGCAACCTCTTCCTGAGCCAGATAATAAATGTTTTAGGCTTTGTGGGGCCAAGAGGCAAAATTCCAGATACTTATACAGCCAGAGAGAAGACCCCTGCTGCTGCCCACTATGTCCTGGAATGGGCTGTCCCTGGTGATGGGAAAGCTTCCCACCCAATTGCTGTTGTTGGCAGTGAGGTGACTCCTGGTCTGAGATTCCACCACTCCATGCTAATAGCAAAGTCCCCAACATTCAGGTTGCATGTGCTGGCCCTGGGGAGTGACGAAACTCAGCTGATGGCTGGGGACACAGGATGGATGCCCGCCCTGGTCTCCCTGGGCCTTGAGAGCTAGCAGACTCAAGTCATGTCCGTGGCTGTGGGGGCTTGGTGTGCGGGCTGTAGTTTGTCAATCTCTGGCCTCTGCCAGTTGGGATCTTGTATTTCACCATCTTTGTTTTTCTGTGAAAGGATTATTTAGTCACAGTCTAAAGGGAATTGCCAAATCTTTTTGAATTTTTTTAGCAGCACTAGAATTTAACTTAATCATGGATCAAAATCATATTAAAGGGTCATTTTCCCTACATGGAAATAGTCCTGTTCAGCTGCACCAGGTAAAGCTTTGGGTTTCCAACGCTTGGGGCACACTTTAGATCCATTAAGATGTTTGCATCTGGGTGTCCCCTCCTACTTAAAACAAAAAATGCTGAGATTACTAGGCATAAAGTCCTCTCCATTCCCTAAACTTGTAAACCTATAGGTGTTAATATTGATCTGATTTGATTGGCAGAATGGCTATGAGAGTTAACTTCGTATATGTTATATGTGAAAAAGGGAAGAAATTATTAGAAAACAATCAAAACCCTTCTCACTTGGTTCTCTTCATTCTTGGAAAAAGAGGAAATTTTCCTTTGTTCCTTTTGTCAAGCTTATTCCTCTACCTGTTTAACTTTTCTCTTCTTGGAAATAAGGTCTTTAACACTCTCTGCTTCAGACCCACCAAAATTCTCCAGGAAGCACCATTGTAAATGGTGAAAATCTTAGACGCATTCCCATTATGTTTGGGAACAACTTGGTCTCACTACTCTATGACACTCTAGTGGGGTCCTTGCGAATGCAGTAAGACAAGAAAAAAAGAAATCAGTCTGTTTTCTGGTTTATCCTCTCTTGCTGACCCCTCAACTGGTGTGTGCTCTCCAGGCATCTAGCCTCAAGGTTTTAACTTCTTTTTTCTTTTTCTTTTTTTTTTTTTTAAGATTTCATTGGGGAATTAGGGGAGGAGAACAGCTCTGGGGAATCGGGGAAGAGGAACAGACAAGTTGCTGTCCTTTTGTTCTTCAGTCTAGTTGCGGAGGACATCGCTACACTGGCCCATGTTGGTATCATCATTGCGCTCTTCCCGGATGAGGCAGATCAGTCACCAGCCTCTGGATGATCGCTCACCATGGCGATTGGCAGCTCATGCTGGCTGCCAACTGCTCACACTGGCTGCGGGCCGCTCACTGTAGCCTATGGCAGCTCACTGCAGCAGGGGCTGCAGCCCACACCATCGCCCAGGCTCGCAGCCCAGCTCCAGGTGGAGCTGTTGTTTGCTGTGGAGGGCAGTGTCACTGGCCCTCATATGTGGGATTCGAGCCGGGGCCGCTGGCTTCCCAAGCCAGCTCTTAACCAACGTGCTACTCAGCCGGCCTGGCTTTAACTTCTTATCACATGCTCTTTCTAGGCAAACCTATTGCTTCTCATGGCTTTGCTTTACTTATACTATATGAATTAAGCGTCCAAATCTATATTGGAAACTTAGATGTTTCTCCTGAATCACACTCTTAGCATCCAAGTCTTTATTATACAGCACCACCTCTGTGCCCCATGAGTATCTCAAAGTTGATATATCAAATATATCCCAAAATGAACTCCTTGTCTTCTCCTGTAAGTCTGCTTTTTTCCTATAGAGCTTATTCATGCCAAAATGTCAATAGTGCCTGGATTGTGAAATGTCCACTTTTTCCATATTTCCTCTCATGGGAACAGTGCCAACATTACCTCACAACTATAAGTTCTGGGAGTCGTTCCAAGCTCCTCATTCTATTGGGTTGTCCAAAAAGTCAGGACTCATTTTTGCAATGAAAAACAGAAAATACGTCATGACTTTTCTGACAACTCAATAAATACAACTGTGTACTGAGATCGTTTTCCTTGCTGTTTTGTTGTTTCTGTCTTCACTTTTCCTTTTCAACTACTGTTACTTTAATTTAGGCTTTCATCATATTTCTTCATAAGAATCATAATATATCAGTTGGATTCCCTGTTGAAACTAATATGCTCCTTCACAATATTGCAGTTCGAAGGACCTGTTGGAAATGTGTATATTTATATACATGTTATTTCTTGACTTAGACTTTATCTGGAGTTCTCTAAGTCTTTACAGGTAAAGATTTATTTACAAGGTATGATTTATTTAGCACATATACAATGTCTCCTACTTTTTGGCCCTATCCTGCTAATGGTAAATATGTATTTATACTTTTTGGATATATTACATTTACTTAGCATTATGGGACAAGCATATGCATTCACCTATACTTAATTTCACCTCAGAACAACGCTAAAATGAAGGTATTGTTCTACTCCCTAATTTATAGTTGAGGAAACTGAGGCAGAAAGCCTTTAAGGAATGTAGCCAAGATCACACAACTAGAAAGCTGCATGTTTGGAATTTGAACCCAGATGGCCTAATTTCCAAGCACAAAATACCTCTTGTCCCTCTACCACTCCCAGGAGAGACCATGTGCTCAAGAATACATTTTTTTTTTTCCTGATTTTTCTTCTTTGGGCCTCAGTTCCACAAAGTCAGCTTGGTGTTTGTCTTATGATACATTTTCAGCCTTGCCATGCATGGGTAATTTGTCATTTTTAATAATGTAATAACACTCCAAAGTGCTACCAACACATGAATTAACACCTTGCCAATAATCTAAACTGAAAAATATGATCCATTCATTTTATTTTGCTTACCTGGATCCTCTGAAGTTACTGTCATTGTGAATCTATTTTTCTTGTTATATACACTTATTGTTATTATAGATATTCATAAAAAGCATATATTCTTATTGAAAATGGTCTTCCCTTCAAAAAAGTTGTCATCATGCATGTAATCTTACTATTGTTATGAGTGATCTAGGTTATTGTCCTCTGATTCTGACATAACAAACCATTTTGATCTGCTCTTCAGTTGTTCGGCATTCACTTGTACCCAGGATATTGTTATTGTGAACAGTTCTGCCATGCCCATTCTTACACATTCCCTAGGGTGTGTAGACATGAGTTGCCTTCTTATGTTAGTCACCACCATCCCCCCACAGCTACACTTAGAGTCATGCAGTCATTCAACAAACATTCAACAAATACTCAACAAATATTTATTGAGCACCACTGTGTCTCCATCACTGTTCTAGGTCCAGAGGGGAAAAAAAAAAGTCAAAAATCCCACTCATAATGCTAATGTGGAAGACAGGCAAAACATAGATAAGTAAATAAATACAGAAATAACGTCTTCCATTTTTCACTTTGCAATTAATGCTATAGCAGCTCTAAACTATTTGCCTATAAAGTTTGATTCCTCCACATTTTTGCTCAAATTGTTTGCTTTACATGAAATATCCTTTGAGATCCCATTGTTCTGGCTAACTTTTATTTCCTTTTGTCTTTCAAGGTTCAGCTCAGATAATACCTCCTTATGAAGCTTTAAGTGATACCTCTCTGACTGGAATTAGGGCTTGTACTCATATAGCTCATTATCATACCTTTATCTTGTCTCTCTTCACTTCTTCTCTCCTCCAGAGTATAACATCAAACCTTGTTATCTTTAAATAGCTCTAATGATCAGGGTGATGGCAGTCAAGAAAAGGTATGCAGCAGACGATTATTGAAAAAATACTGAAATAATTCACAAAATTCTAGGACTATGTCTTCTTTAAGAATTCATGCTTGGCTTTCTAGCTTTGCAATTTTGGCAAATTATTTAATTACTGTACCTCTTTTCCTCAGCTTCAATATGGGAATTATAATATTTCTGATCTCACTGAATGGTTGTGAAATTAAATGAATTAGTGCATAAAAATAATATATTTTTTATTTAATGCCTAGCACAAAAAATAATGCCTAGCACAGAGTATGACTTGATAGGTATTGTGTTCTTGATGTTTGTTGAAATTCAATTCTCATATTTACATCTACTTCAGATATAATTATCTTCTTGTATTAAGGAAGAAAATGTAAAGAAGTAGATTGTTATTTATATTTAACAAAGTGAGATGTTTGGTATATCTAAAAGGGATTTATCAATGTGGAATAGTTTTGGTTAGTTGCCTTTGGTATTAAGAAATGTTTTTTTTTTTTTTTAACAATTCCTTCTCAGGGATTTGGATAATGCCCAATGTGTTTTTGTTCCCCAGTGAAATTGTAATGATTTTTTTCAAGGAATTGTTGTCGAAAGTATTCAACATTAGTAAATCGCCTAAGGGCGCGTGTGTGTGTGTGTGTGTGTGTGTGTGTGTGTGTGTGTGTGTATTTTTTTCCCTTTTTTTAGAAAAAACACAAAAAAGAATTCATGCTTGGGGTTTTGTTTAGGAAAGAGCGTTAGTTCCATATGTGAGGATTGTGAGTGGTAGTTATGATAAGAGAGCTGCCTCTGTACTCATGAAAAGCAAATGCAGTCTGGTCATGTCCTTACTAAAAGGAATGAGACAGCCTTATCAGTAATTAATTCAAAAGACATATTGTTCAAAGATGGTCCTGTTGCTTTTGTACAACAGATCAAAATGAATTTAGAAAAGAAACTCCTATAAAGTGGTTTGGAAAGCAATGTAATTTAGTAGAAAGAGCAATGCCCTAAAAGTCAAAAGACCTTGGTGGTGTTACAGTAGAAGGCATTCCACTTATGTTAAGGGGGAAAAAAAAAATCAAAATTCTGGAGATTGTGACCTGAAGTTCAGGAGAATAAGTGTTCTACAGCCACCCCTTTCAACCATGGAGACTTTTCTCATTTAGGAGAAAGTCCTCCTGAAATATTTAAACTTTAACCTGGCCTAAAGTGAAGAAAAATTGATACTTCTAATTTTTTGATCCCTATTCATAGATTATAGGTTATATCTCTTATGTCTGTATCTGTTGTCCTTTACCTTACTGAAACTTTTGATTGTAAAAGAGCCAGTAGGCAGGCCCTCCCGAACCTTCCTCTTCCTAACCTAGACTATAATGGACAATTATACCAAAGAAGACTATGGTGATTTGCAAATAAAGTAATAGGAATCACAGGACAGCCTCTGTAGAGCTCTAAAAGAAAGGGCAGGAAAATGAGGAAAAGAGAAAGATGAGGGGGAACCTGTAGAAAGTGCAAAGCCAGAATTAAAAAAAAAAATGATGGGCAGGAAGAAATTTTATGATATGTATGACCAGAAATTTGACCTACAATACACACAACAGCCTTGTACTTGTGTGTGTGGTTCTTAAAAAAAAAAAAAGGTTTGATGTCCAGTGTGGAGTAAAGCATAAAAGAAAGGGAGAGAGGGTCCTCAGAAAGCAAGACCAGGGTGGAAGTCAGCAGAGGTAAGAAATTGGAGAGCTTATACAGAAAAACGTAAGCTCTGCACAGTCTTGTTGAGCGTGGGCTGCACAGGACTGGAGCTATTCTGTTTACACATTACAGGAAATGGTCACCAGCATGACTAGAGTTCTTGAAGACATTCAGGACTGTGAGATATTGGGATTACCGCTAGAAATGTATTAGGTATTTGTGATTGCATGGATTAGGTATTTTTCAGAAAGTTAAATAAAATCAGGATGTTTCAGTGGAGCCCTGAAAAGTGTGAACATAGAGCTTTAGTGGTATTAGCATCACACAGATTTCCTTTTGTTTAAAAATAAAAACTGTATTTTTTCCCTTTAATTATTTTAGTAACATATTTTAATGTATTAAATAGAGTTCAGAAGAGGTGATCAGGAGGGATCAACTTAATCAAACGACAAATGCAAGGGAGTATGTGTTCTTTTCTTATCCATCATTTGGATATTGGGAATTCCATATCCAAACAAAAGAAAGACAGTCATTGAACTTTTATATCTGTATCAGTTAGGATAAATTTGTCAGTATGTGAATGAAACCCACTAATACCAATGGTTGAATTAATATAGAGATTGAGTTTTCTCTCACAGAAAAGAAGAAGGCAGAGATAAGCAGCCAAGGGCTGATGTGGTGTTACAATTGGTTCATCAGAGGTCCAGTTCCTTATTTTTATTTTGTAAAGATTTTATTGGGGGGTTGGGGGAGGGGAACAGCATTGGGGAATAGGGGAAGGGGAACAGACAAGTTGCTGTCCTTTTGTTCTTAGTCTAGTTGTGGAGGACATCGCTTCACTGGCCCATGTTGGTATCATCATTGTGTTCTTCCTGGGTGAGGCAGTTGCTCGCTGGCAACTGGTTGGCCACTCACTGTGGCTCACGGCAGCTCACGAAAGCGCATGCCCACTGCCGGCCAGCCCCACTGCAGCCTACGGCATCGCTGGCGACTCACAGCAGCCCAGCTCCAGGTTGAGCTGTTGTTCACCATCTTAGCTGTAGAGGGCAGTGTCACTGGTCCTCATATGTGGGATCTGAACCAGGGTCCTGCTGCTCAGAGCTGGCATCCCAGGCCAACTCTTAACCAACACATCACTTGGCCAGCCCAAATGCAGTTCCTTTGTATCTTCTTGTTTAATTATCTGCTGCATGTGTCTTTTACTTTACAATCCAAGATGGCTGCTGCTGATACCACTGCTATGTTCTTATTTCAGAGTATGAGAAGTGGGAAAGTGGGCGTTCTGTTTTAACAGCACCCCTGGATTTTTGCCTTTCACTTCCACTTACATTCCACTGAATAGAGCCTGGGCTGGGGAAATGTTGCTTTATTCTGGGGCCTCCTGTACCTAGGTTGAAATCAGAGATTGGGGGAAAGTTTATAGTGTTTGCTACCATGTTTCATAAATTCTTAATTCTGAGCTGTGTTACCCAGTGGAGATACAATTGACATGGAACAACCAAATAGTGGGCAAAATTGACAGATCTTTAGGACTGGATAGCATCCAGTGAACAGTTTTAAATGAGTAGAGCAACAGATGTTAGCTGTCACGATGTTTTGAACAGGACTTCACCAATCCTTTAAAACTATATTACCCTGGGTTCAAAATTTTGTCATTGTTAGGAGAGAGAGAAAGAGAGAGAGAGAGAGAGAGAGAGAGAGAGAGAGAGAGAGAGAGAGAGAGAGAGAGAGATTGATTTAAAGATCAAGGCACATTTCTTTCTCTAAAGTATTGATTTTTCATTTTAAGTTGGAGCCAAATATCAATATAGGTAAAATTGGTAGTTCCCAGAGCTGATGAGAATTCACAGAGCTTAACAAAATGAATGCATGGCTTGATTTTCCTGCAACATATTTAGAGAGAAAAGAGAGCATTGATCAACTCGCTTTAGGACACCATCTATAAATTACTATTGTTTGAAATAGCCTCATTGCCAAAAAGTTCACGTAGTCCATATTTTTTTCTTTGTAAGGGAATTCAAACTTTGGTGGTTTTGAGAAATGGTCTAATAGTAGGGTTGTCAAGAGGATATGTTTTAATACGTAATATATGAGTTCTGGGTTCTTGTCTTGCCTTAGTTGATGAATGATAGGATAGGTTAATCTTGTATAAAACAGTAGTGTCTCCCTGCCTCAGTTACACCCTACGAACATTAAAAGTATTATGCATTGTTGATTTTAAAGCATGATGGAAGATGATATTATTATTTAAAAATCATCTGATTGTTATACTTTGATTACCAAAGAGTGAAATCAAACCTTGCTAAAAATAGAATGATTCTTAGGATATCTTCACCTTTAGTCTTCTGACTCACTTTTGAGGCAGCTTTTATTATTTTGAATCATGAGTCATTAAAAACCAAAAAACAAAACAAAACAAAAAAACCAAAAAACAAAACACTGCAGCCTGTAGCTACAATGGTATCTAAAAAGCACTCATGTTTTAATTGCTTCACATATAACATTTAGTAATTACTGAGTTGACACACTTCACTTATCTAAATTTATCCAGCTATAATGAAAGCTGCCCACATAATTTTCCATTGTAAATGAAAATACACAGTTATAACTATTTATTTTGAAGTGGTCCCCAAGGAATCGTACATCTGGGCTATATATACCATGAAACTTCGGACCACAAAGAGATTCCTACATCTATTTGGAGGTATTGAAGATGAAAAATAATAGAGTTTGCTTTATTTAGTTAAATTGTGCAAGAATAAAGTAGCAAAAAATCCATAATAATGCTTATAAGTGGATTGTGTCTAAGGTTATTTTTTGTTTTGTTTTGTTTTGTCAGTTTTACAAAATTGTAAAGTGTTGGAGTCGGACATAAATTTTAGGTTTCTAAATGCTTTAAAAAGGAGTTCCAGAAAACATAAGACAGGAATCCAACATTCTTGAGCTCTTTTCAGATGTGGAGAATGTGATTTAAAAGAACTAGTTAACATTTGACTCAGTGAGATTTAAGATATTAGTAATAATCTTTGAAAGCATATTCCCAGAGTTGTTATAATTAGTAGGAAAAGTGGGAATTGAGAAGTTTTTATGGATAGAAAGACTAGGGAAGCCACAATAAAAGGACCTATTGCTAGATTGCAATGGATAGAAGAATCAGATATGGATTAATGGAGATGACAGAGAATATTATTGCTGGAGAGTGCAATGAAGGACCAAGGGTTTGAAGGTGGGAATGAGTAAGATGTGTTATGATGTCCATGAAAAATAAAGCATTCATCCCAGTGGACAATAAGAATGGGAATAATTAATAGTAGATTGTAAACTTGATCCAATCTAGGCTATGGATAAAATTCCAAGCATTTGATCCAGAAAATAGATAAGTGATCAGCATCATGGATGTTGTGTTTTAATAGAAGAGGTTTGAGAGCTACTAAATCTTTCAAGATTCAAATAAAAAAGTCGTGATGGTAGAATTGATTCATCCATTTATTCTAGTCATTCAGTTAATGAATATTGAACATGTACCATGTGGTTAGCTGGCTTCCAGGGGTATAGAGGTGAATGAGACAGACAAGGTCTCTTGCCTCATGGAACTTATATTTTAATGTGGGGGCAAATAAACACTTATGTAAAATATTGTGATATAATAAGGAATGTATTATCTGGTCTGTCCACAGCTCTTACCATGAGCTTCAAAACTCTTGAAATTTCCAGGTGGGAGTGTCTTTGCTATGCTAATGAGATGACTAAGTAGCTGCAGAATAGTGTCACCAGAAAAAACAACTATATGATTAGAGGCTTGGAACTTTGGATCAGCCTGACTTCCAGGGAAGAGAGGGGGACTGGAGGCTGAGCTCAATCTTGTGGCCAATGATTTAATCAAGCATATCTATTGTATATAATGAAGTCCCCATAAAAACTCTGGACACCAATGCTCAGTGGGGCTTCCTGGTGGGTGAGCACTCTGATGTGCAGGGAGGGTGATGCACTCTGACTCCATCAGGAGAGGGAATGTAATCTCTGTGCTCCCTCCCAGATCTCACCTAATGTATCTTTTATAATAAGACCTTAATCATAAGCATACCACCTTCCAGAGTTCTGAATTGTTCTAGCAAATTATTGAACCTGGGGGGTTGTGGGAAACCCTAAATGTATAGCCAGTCAATCAGAAATGTGGGGGGCCTGGGGATCCCCGAAATGTGTCTGTCACCTGGAAAAGGGTAGTCTTTTGGAAGACTGAGCTTTTAACATGTGAGGTCTGCACTGACTCTGGGCAGTTAGTGTTAGAACTGAACTGAGGTACTCCCAGTGGAGGTGAAAACAAAACAAACAAACACAAAATATATATACGTATATTTGCATATATATGTGTATATATATATGTACAAATATATATGTACAAATATATATATATATATATATATATATATATATATATGTGTTGAGTGTGTTGCATTTTAAGATGCCTAAGTGATGAGGGTGGTGTTCAATAATTTTGGTAGAAACTGACCTGATTCCCTCTCAAACTGTATCATGAAAAGAGCCACATAGTACACTGTCTTTTATTACTGGCCCTTTGGAAGTTGCTTTAAGGAGAGAATGAAACATGAGTTAGACCTCAAAGGACTGGTGGAGAAGGAAGTATAAGGAAGAACCAAAGTAACCTGAACTCTTTGCAAGTGCTAGAGCAGACCTTCTGGATGTCTGCTATTTATAGCCTTTAGCTACTTTCCCTAATGAGCTATCCAGATGGGGTGAGCCTCCTGTGGACTTAAAGTGGTAAGGTGGATATCATCCTTACTAGTAACTCTCAGTACCTCTCATGTGCCTCACTTCTTACAGTTTTCCAATGTTTTTACATGTTACTTTATGATTCTTCTAATAACATCTCAAGGTAGACTTTTATTTTCTGTATTTCTGTAAATGGAAAACAACAACAACAACAAAAAAACCCAAAACACTGATGTCTGGAGAACTTAAGAGATCTGCGCATGGTTTTAAAGTATAGAAAAAGACAGGCTGAGATTCAAACTCATGTCCTCTAATATGAGATCAGGCTCTCTATACTAGACCAAAGCTTCCCTTTCAAATTCAGGGCCATCATTTTCTTGTTTTGTTTTGTTTTCCCACCCTGATGTACTTGAGTGATAACAAAACTCCAAGCCATTATTGAATAGAATAATTAATGGGTCCTGAAGGAGGATGGAGAATGAATCTGTAATTTCCCCTCAAGAGCAGTGTCCTGTTTCTCATTGACCATTCAAGTCCATTCCGTAAGGGTCTGGAATAAGACAGGAAGTCGTGACTTGAACACTGAGGGAACAAGGAATGAAACAGGATTTTCTCAGTAATGGAAGGCATTTCATCAGATACATGTGCAAAAAAACAATGGCTATAAACTGTAAACAGGGATTATTTGAGAACTCCACACAGTTAGGGCTCCTTTTAAAGAACAAGTCTTCTAGAAAGTAATTCTTTTTTACCTTGTGAAATGTCTGTCAGTGAACATCTAAGTAAATATTAACACACTGAACCTATGAATTTCTATTAGGCATTTTGAAACTGAGTGGGACTTTGCCCAGTGTCAGGGGCTCAGTAGACTCATGTTGGTCATTATCATGAATGACTTCTTGTAACAAGATGGCAGGTACCTGTAATGTCCTCAGCCATTTCAAATTCATAACAATTTCCCTTTGAATAATATCACTTTAAAAAATATCGTGATGGTGAATTTTTCTCATCTTTCAAGCTTTTTGCTACTGAGGTGAGAAAAATGGAAATGGTTTTCTTACAGTAGCAATTTACTTAACATTAAACATACACAGGAAAGCAAATTTACTACTTTTCTTTAGAAAGAAACACAGAAGCAAATTAAATGTGCCAATGTACTCCCAATTAGCATATTCATTAAGAACTATTTTGAATGCAGTAATGAACTTTTTGCTCCTGATTGAAGATAGAATTCACAATGATAAATTAGTGAGTATTATCTGCTGAAAGTTGCCAAATTACAGGGCTGAGTGAATAGTACTAATAAAATCATTCACTGCCTAATGAAAATGATAAATATGAATCTACAAATTCTGAAAATTATCCTTTCCATGAGTGTGTAGGCCTTTCTTTGAGGACATTCCAGGTAAAAATTAATCTTGAATGCTATTGTGGCTTCACCTGGTTGATTTGTCTGCTCTAGAGTTTGGGTTTTAGGCATTAGCCTTCCTGTGTTCAGACAAGGGTGACTCCTATAAAACTAAAGTAAAATGGGAGAGTCTCTTATTTCAAGTTTATCAGGTGCTGCTTCATGCCACAGGAATCACACAGTGTTTGGCATGTTAACCAGTATTCACGTGAACTAGTTAGAGGAAACATCTTCAGTGCAGATCATGGTAGAGGCAGAACACCAAAAACAGCTGCCTATTAAATTCAACTCTGTGACTTGTGGTAGGGATAGAAGTCTAGAAGTGGATGAAGATGTTGACCATGATGATGATAATTATTAGTAATTATTTCCATTTGCTGCATTCTCAATCTGACCTTGTGTTATACCTATATATTTCCTCATGTACCTTTATAACCGTATGAAACAATTAATACTATTCTCTTTTTTTAGAGGAGGGCACAGAATACATCAAAATTATTTTTATTGAGGGCCGGCTGAGTGACGCGGTGGTTAAGTGCTGGCTTGGGAAGCCAGTGGCCCCGGTTCGGGTCCCACGTAAGAGGGCCAGTGACATTGCCCTCAAAAAAAAAAAGAAAAAAATTATTTTTATTGAATTCAGTACTTTCAGGGCCATTTAGATCCTCTCTATCCCTCCCACAGGATCGAAATCCCTCTTTCCTCTCTTTCAATCTGTGTTTTTATTCTGGCCACTCAAGAAGTGACTGTTAACTCTCCAACTGGACTAGTTTGCCCACTTTATGTTGGTATTTGTCTTTTCCTCCCACCACTCTTAATTTCCTGAGTTAGAGAATGGCGTCTATTGTTTTTGAATACCCAGGACTCTCTAGTACAGTGCTCTCCTTAGCAGAGAAACCCAATCATTGTTGCTCAGTGAGATGAGAATCTGTCATGGTTTTAAGTACTTCTGGAAAATGAGACTTCTCGGCTTCCCTTAGTCCCAGGGCTGTAGGCATTAGCTGTCAGGCATTAGGTCTTTGCTTCTTATCTTACTGCCTCACGCCATGTGCCCCCTTCACTGACTCTTTCAAACATGCTCTGTGTGATGGCCCTTCATACACTTGAAAGTTTGTTTCATGTCTTCCTTTAGCTGTTCCTCAAGACAAAATAATGGGCCTACAAATGATGATTATAGATTTAGGTTTTGAAAAAGTATAGGTATTTTTCCTTGAATTATGTTCAAAAGAATTTCCACAAGAAGAAACACAAGAAATTAAACAAAATAAAAACTAAGGGGCCAGCCGAGTGGCGCATTGGTTAAGCGCTGGCTTCGGAAGCCAACGGCCCTGGTTCAGGTCCCACATATGAGGGTCAGTGACACTGTCCTCAAAAAAAAAAACTAAGTTATTTTTCTAGTTCTCTGTCTTTTTCTTTGTAGAAAAGTCATGACATACTTTGTATTCTCCAAAATGATTATATTGAGGGTAGTGACTTCGTTGCAAGGCTTCATGAGCTTGGGTTTTTTAAAAAAGTTACATTCAAAGATAGTTTTTTTTGTTGTTGTTTTTCCCCCCTGTAGAAACTTAGGTTTTAGTTTTCATCTAACAAATTTTTGATTAAAGGGTGGAGGTGTTGAGCAAGTCAGAAAGGTGACAGATTACTTCTAGCCAGAAGTATTGATGTTTTTATTCCATTGTAGGTGTGGTTGGCTCTAAGAATATAGCATTTATGCCTATAAAACTGGATTTTCTCATGACAATAGGTAGATGTATTGATGCTTATAATGGGTATGTTTCAGTATTTTCCCAGAGCAGACCCAGCCCCTAATCCCTGTTTTAAAGCATTCCCTTTAGTGTCACATTGCAAAATTAATCTTTCCATTTGCTTCACTCCACACTGTTTAATAACCGTTTGACTCCGCATAAAGCACCATGACATGAGCTTTAAGTAAAAACTGGATAAGGCTAAGTTGTGTGCATATTGTGTCTGGGATTAAGAAACTAAGTTCGACAGGTAATGGAGTCGGATTTAAGTGCCCTGCGATGCTAAACTGTGAGGCGTCCTGTCAATCATCTGTCCAGGAAATATAAACTGTAAAAGGAAAGTGAGATGTATTTCAGATGCCTAATCACACAAGCAAAAAGTTAGCTCCTCCAGGATGGGTAGTTGGCCGACTGCTACCTTCATCTCCTGAGGGGACTCTGGGAGTTAAAACCGTTATACAAATAGGCTTATTTGCTTGAGGATTAGAGAGGTTTCCTAGGAGACAAGATAAAGAAGACTCTGCAATAAATGGCCAGTCCCTCATATTAAATGAAGGGAAAACCAATCTTTAAATTAGCACAGGCGTGGATGTGGGGCATTTAGAGAATTTCCTATATATTTAATAGAGAAAGCATGCCAGGTGTAGAAGAGAAATAGATTTTTGCTGAAATGGCTACCAATAACATTAAACACTTGTCCTTATTCTTGATGACCAGAAAGTTTTGAACTCAGTTTTGTATTCAATCCAAATATCTATATCAATCTAATTCTCTGATTAATTTTATTCTGTCTTTGTGCCATAACTTCATATTTTTTCAACTATTTTCACTGTCCTATTTTTATTGTAATTTTTTTCTTTGAAGGAGATAAGGTATAATTAATAAAAATAAAATAAAATGTTCTCTACAAATACAGATAATCCATCTATCATCTATCTAGTCTAAAGGATGACACAGAGAGGACTTGGAACTGAATTGCTGAAGTGCATTATTTCGCATTTAGTCCAGAGTCTCAGCTTGACGTACAGCAATTTACTGTGCAATTCACATTAATGCTGATTGTCCAATTTAGTGCTTCATTAATGAGCCACAGACCACTTATAAATTTCTGACTTACAGAGTCAACCACATTTAAAGTTTTATTCTCCTGAAAATCTCTTCACCTGACAAGCTGATAATAGATACTTTGCATTCTTCCCACTTAACCCTTCTGCCAAGTAAATTTTGACTATTGTCAGCTGGCATTCTCTCTTCTGAAATGTATATAACATTTACAGCAACAGCATTTGGAAGAGCAAACGCTTTTATGGTGTTTATTCTGTGTTAAATTTAAGTTTTAGCATCACTTATTGATGGCTTATGATGTTATAGGTGCTGTTGAAGAGTTTTACATGAATTAACTCCTTTAATCCACATAACGCTGTGATGTTGCTACTATCACTATCTCCATTTTATTGCTAGAGTAACTAAGGAAGTTAAATAACTTGCCTAGGGTTATGGGTCTGGTAAATATAGAAGCTGGTATCTAAACAGGGAGGTTTAGTTTTAGTTTGACTTCTAAAGCTCTATCTTAAGGGCTAAGTATATATTCATCCTGAGGAAGTAGAAAGGGCTTTACAAAGGAATTGATGGCTGCTCACAATATCCAAAGCAGTCTTTACATTAAAAAAAATTTGCTTTTTGCTTTCTTGATAGAACACTGAGTAGCTATACTCACAGTTCTTGCACTACCTCTAAGGCAGTATTCTTTGCATTATGTCTTATATTTGGAAAACTGACAATTTGCAGGGAAGCACAGATCAAATTTAGAATAAAATAATTGAAATTTTTGTCATTGAAAATCATAGTATCATCATTTAGGTCAATACCCTTTGAAAGTCATTAATAAGTGATGAATACGCAAACTCACAAGCAGTTATAATCAATCAAGTAAATAGAATGAATAAAAACACATAAAAATATTGGTAGGATGCTTGAGAACTTGACTTTGATACGAGGAAAAGATGTAGAACTATTTCCTGCCTGAAGCCAGAAGGAAAAGCAATTATATCTGGAATATGCTTTTGCCCAATTCTGCCTGTCAAAACCGTGCTCATTCTTCAAAGTTTGTATCTTCAGAGAAGCCTTCCTGATACCTCGAGTCCTCTACATTATTTTGTGCTTTTTTGACATTTCATCCAAAACAGAGCTTGGTAATATTAGCTTTTTGTGTATTCCTCTTACATACTCTTTTGTAAATTCTCTGAGGGCAGGGACTATATTCTCCACATGTGTGCATGTTTATAAGCTGTCAACAAATATATGCTGATTGGTTGACCAGCAGCCCCTGGGGGTCCCAGTGGTTTTGCAGCTTTGCATTGGGTCATTAGTACTTTGAAGAACCAATCTTTAAATCAAATACATTGAATGAATTTTAATGAGTGGATAGATCTTAAATTTATTAGACAAAATTAAAATGAAGCAGCAATCACATAGGGACAGCTTAAGAAGGAAATTTACCTCGCACGGCAAGTTGAATGCACGTTTTTCAGCAGATCATCAGGAATCATACACTACAAAATGTAGAATAGGAATATTTCACTCATGAATTAAAGATTCTCTTATCTTTGTAAACAGAAAGCAATGAACCTAAAATATACTCAGTTTCATATCATCTATAAACTTGAAGCTATGAGACATGCAGGAAAGTGACTTAATGATGAATGCAAACAGAAATCACCCATCTTAGTGGTAGATACTATAATGAGAACTGGAGGGTGAGGCCATATTGAAAACAACCCTTGAATTATTCAAAAGTGAGGGAGACATTATTTACTAGACATAACTAGAAGGGGAAACTCTGAAAACTCAAATACCAGGGGTGCCAAAAATATGTAAACATATATTATGAGATGTTATCTATATATTACTTTTCGAAGTTGAATTATGTAGCAATGTGTAGTATGACGTTCACTCAAAAGATGGCATTTATCAAATGAATGCTAGCTAGCATCATTCATTGTATTACAATTTTGATACAGTTTTTTCCTTTCTTAAAATGTGTATATACTTTTTTGTCACCCTCTGTATAATAAAAAATTATCTATCCTGTTTTACTATTTAACTGCTTTTATTTTGATTATTGGTTTAACAAAAAACCTTCAGATTACCAATTTGGCTTTCCACGGTCTTTGATATTATTTGTGGGTGTCTGGATTTAAGGCTTAATTAACTCCACTTTCTATCTATATCCTGTTGATCAATATGCTTTAGGTTAATATCCTGATTTATTAATTCTGTTGTAGGAATGGATAATGTGGGTCAGTTAACAAAATCTGCCCATTCTCCAGTGAAAAGGTATGTGTTGAGTTTTGTGAATTTGCAAAGCCGAGAATTAACCGGAAAGGTCTTGCTGGAAAGGTTTTCACTAACTCATAAGTGGTTCTTGGGGTCTGTGAAATAGTAGCCTAGGCTGATATACTCCATCTCTTTACATCTCATTTTTTAACTCACATATGTGGCTGTTAGGCTCATGTTGTCACAGGAGATTGCAAACTGTGTTCTAAAAGGATAATGCCACCTAAGACTGCTTCTCAATGCATAGCACTGCAGTAGATTATGTCATTGTTCCCCATTATTTCCTTCCTGCTTCTTTAAGAGGACACACTCTCTCTACTCTGCTGACATCCATCTTGGCCATGTGAATTTGTTTGACTGATGAAAGCTTTAGCCATTGCCTGGTTTTGCCATCATTTGTTCCCCCTACCACAGAGTGGCGTGTGTAAGGTATCTGGTGCTCCTTCATCCTGAATCCCAGGACAGAACCGCAGTGGAGCTGCTGCTGAGTGATTTTGTAAAACATGGAAATTTGGGGGTTGTTTGGGCCTGCAGCTTAAAGTAATGAAAGCTGACTAATACTAGAACTTCTGTAAAATTAATTTGGCATTGATGATAATCTCTTATAATTTTGGAAAATTCCTCATATTTTCTGTGTTTGCTGTTAATTTTCAAAATGTATCACCTACAAGAAATAGTTCCTAGAGAGAGAAGGAGGTCATTAGGGCAATCACTCTTAGATTTTATGTTGGACAGCAGCTTTACTTGAATTGAGATCTTGATTATCTGAAAATCACAACCTAGCCAACAACCAGACCAGTAGGGAGGAAAGACATAGAAAGTGGTATCTCTTCTGGTGGAAATGTAGGAATACATGATGACTAGGGTGAGACCACCAATATTACTTGATAAGAATTAGGGCTTTGCTATAGCTGAGAGGAGAGATGAAGCCCCAAAGCAGTGATGGGTCAACTTTGTAAATAGCCATCATGACAGCCATCCCTCACAGAGAAACTCTGTGTACTGCACTAAGTTATGCAGAAAATGGAGGACACACATTTCTGAAAGAGTGAATGAATCCCTGATCTGGCGTCTTTATGGCTAGAGCTGTGGACACTGCTTAGAGGAACAGTAAGCTCTGGCAGATTGAGGCAGAAACTTTGGGAATTCTTTGACTATTCTTTAGTGCCCACATGGAGAGTTGGCCATCATTGAATGTCTAGGAAAAGACACAAGCAGAAGATGAGGACATCCCTCCTCTATGCTAGTGAGGAATGGTGTCATTAGACATGCCATCCATGGGTGCTTTCAGCAGATGCACAAAAACTGTGGGATGTATTACACAGTATCCTAGGAGACCTTCACAATGGCCTCCATGTCCAGACACGTTCCTGGTCCAGGCACTTAGACTCTTCATGGAACTCTTGGGTTTTAGGATTCTATATTTTATTGTAACAATGATCATTAAATTATCTTGTGTTTTAACACCTTTTGTTTTAATTACATTTAACAAATATAGATCCAAGTTTGAGAGTAGATTCCAAATTCAGAGATTTGTTAATGGATAGATGATTCCAGGAGTTCTTGGGAATCATAGCTACGGGAAACATGCCCCCTTCCCACACACCATAAACATAAACCAACCTTTAACCTTCTTGTCAAGAATATCTCTTAGGGAAAGGTTACACTTAACACATTTTTTGCAGGAAATGAGTAAACTCATCATAGAGCTTTTTATGCCCGCTTACAAAGTGTTAATTTATAGAATTCTTTGATGGGATAATTGACATGACTGAGACCCCACACAGTGGTAAGCCAGTGTCTCTGGGAATCACACAGAATTAACAGAAGACCTGAATTTCAGTCAGTAGCAGAAGACCTGGGATTAAGGTTAAACATCTTATATTGTCAAAATTAATACCTAACAGCTGACCTTGGCTGTGATACAGAAACTTTCTTTCATCTTCCACCAGGAGATGGACCCAAAGTCAGTGTGTGTGTGTATTTAACACTATTTTCATACAATCCCATTCTAGGCTAACCCTCTTGTCACGATCCTTTCACAGTGCACCATTTTCTTGGACATAGTTTAGGAAATGAAACATGCCCAAATACTTTTATGAGTTTCTTCTGTGCCTTTGTGCATATTCAGCCAGACCATAATCATCACTCTCTTTTGGGCAAGTTACTTGTCAGATACACCATTACATCTGGGTAGATTCTTTGAGTCCTCTGAAGACCTCTCTAAATATCATTTGGCTTTCACTCAACTACAGCTCATTTGCTATACCCTTCATTTCTGCCTCTCCAAAAATCTCTCTCATCAGAGAGAGAGATGTGTGTTTCTCTCATCACAAGAAAACAACTTTTCTTGAAAGGACAGACCACATGTTCAGTGCACAGTTATGTATGTTAGCCAAAATTTATCTCTTAAATATAACATAACATGTGCATATGCCGAGATGATCATATACCAGGGATGCCAAAAAAAAAAAATGTATACAAGTGGACACTGGTCAACTTTGCTCAAACAGTAGTTTCCAGTTATCAGAAGTGTCTGGACTCTGATGGTAACCATTTTGAGAACCTCTGTTAAATACAGAATTCAAACATGACTTGTATTCATCTTTTTTTATTGGTATATATTTGTATTACAATTTTAGTAGGTTATTTTTTCCCCCTTCTTAAAATGTGTACGCATTTTTTTTTGGCACCGTCTCTGTATTTGCCCTTCTTTCTGATCACTTTTAATTACTACCATTAACAACATTTCTTGATTTTAATATTAAAAAAGTATCCCATTAAAATTGGTTTTAGTTGGTAATACCTGGATAGCCAGTGCTTGATAAATGACTTTTGCACAGATAGAACCAATGTGAACATTCCCTGAAACTATCGTGAAAAATAGGAGTTATGGGGCATCATTTGAGTATAACTGACAAAGGGTCACGGTTTTCCTTAGCAAATGTGAGGTGAGTTCCAGAAGAAGGAGGCATCTCTAAAAGTCACCCTTGCATTTCTATATTGCATTAGACATGGTAAAAGGCACAATACTGACACTGTTAAAATTCAGATTGGTTATGTGATTTGCACAGAAAACACATTGTTTTTTGAGTTGAAAATCCTCTGGGAGTAAGTCTGATATCAGGAAGGAGGTAATTTAGAAACAGAAATGTACATTTTCTCTCTAGGGTGGAAGAAGGGGAATAGAGAATGTTTTTTTTAAAGTACCTTTTGCATTCAAATCCACAGGAGGTGGGAAAGAAAAAGAAACTAGCACTCCATTTTTTTGTGTGTGTGTCTGGCTCATTAATCATATTAGCAATGTTTAGGGAAAACACACAACAGAAATGCTAGTTTGAACTAACACAGTACAGCATTTAGGGTTTCTAGACCACAACATAAGACAAAAATATACTGTAAATAGAAAGAAGAAAACTTAAAAATTCAATACAATTCATTGTTTTAAGGTACCGAATTCTTTTTAAAGAATATGAACTTGCAAACACATAATGTACAAGATTTGAAAAATTTTATAAGTATGTTTATAGGTAAGAGAATATTATCAAATGACTAAGAAATTAGAGATAGTTACCTGAAAAAAAATACATGTTTCTTTTATGCAGAGTTTGATCATCTGTTCTTCTGATTCACGGCTTTGGTTATCAGCTTTATGTGGCTGAATGCCAAATCTCTCTCTCTCATCTGGTTTTTTCTTTCAAGATTCAGGTTCATGTTCCAACTATCACTGCACAGTTTCATGACTATTTCTCTCATCTCAAAGCAATTCATTATCTTTTTGACATTCCAAATTTACATCCTTCTCAATTTCCTGTACCTGGAAATGCCCAAACCATTGCCTGTATTCTCCAGGTTTCGAACCGTGAGGTTGTCTTTGACCGATGAGTTGTCTTCAGCTCATCATCACAAATCAGTCACTAAGTCCTTCTAGTGCTGCCTGAAAGTGTCTCCCCTCTCTCAATCTTTCTCCTCCCAGTGCTCCCTCTCTGAGTTATTACGGAAGTTGCCAACCTGGTTTTCTTGGATCTAATCCTTCCTGATCCTTGTCCATTCTCCCACTGCTCTCAATTAAATCTTACTTAAAACACTCATGTCATGAGGAATTTACTCTGTTCAAACGTATGCAGCGATTTAGATTTTACCTTGTTATTGGGATTAAGCCAAATGGTTTCTTTATGATCTTTAAAAGCCTTCACAACATGGCCTCATTGTTTCTATCCAGAGAGTAAATAACTATTAATTAAACATTAAGTTTTACCAAGTCTTCTCAAGACATTGTGTAGGATACAAAACCACTATAGAATATGAGTCATGTCTTCAAGGAAGTAAAGTCTAGTTCATAAAATATAGACAACATACATAAAAGATCATTATACAAAGAGCCAAATGAATAACTCAGATGGTAACTATTCATACATTATGATTTGATGGACAACTAGAGGGCAGATCTCCTGCCCTACTATTTTTTCTATCCAAGGTAGATCCTCTATTAATTCAGCAACCTCAAAATTGTTAGGTAACAATTCTGATTAATGGACAAGGAGGATTGCAAGATGCTGTGAGAAAATATATGAGGGGAACCTCTGTAGCTTGAGGGGGATCACATAGTTTCATAAAGAAAGTAAAATTTAAATTGAAAATACAGAAAAAGAAGCATTTATTAGAAGATGGAAAAGAGCAATCCAGGAAGAGAAAATCATATATATATTGTGCCAAGGGTGAGAGGAGATTTGGAGCCCTGATTGACGGACAACTGTGGGACGTGAAGCGAGGGAAAGCAAGAAGGAGCTTGCTAGGAGGCGGACAGGGGATTGAGGAACGGCCAACTCCTCAAGGCTTTGTCATCCGAGTTAAGGAGTTTGGACTTTGTTCTAAGAGCAACTAGAAGACACTGAAGGCTTTTAATAGAAGACAGATTAAATTCTCATGTCAGTTTAATGTTTGCCAAATGAATGCATAGATGGCTATGTTACCTTGGATAAGCAAATCAATTTCAGTTTTCTCATCATTAAAATGGAGATAATGATAATGAATCATGGAGCTCTCCCAGGAAAAGGAATGAGATAATTAATAAAAGCATTTGTAAACAAAACAGAGAGAGAGAGAGAGGGAGAATAAGAATGTGTGAAGTGCTGTCCGTAAAATCTGGTTCATGGCCTCAAAGTATTTAAAATTCTTACCTGTAACATTAGCACCATACCACAGGACTTGTGTCAGACATGGGGAGAGGAATATAAAAAGTTATGAATGATGGGCAAAACTATAGAGATTAAATTATACTATTTATGGACATTGAAAATTAGGAAAATTTTTGTGTTACTGCTTCAAAAGATTTTAGATTTCTGAATTAGCTAATTTCAATTACAAAGGAGAACAAATTACAATGTTAAAAGGAGAAATTCTTCTTTTTTTTTTTCTTCTTCTTCAGGATGGATATCTCTTAATACACAAACCAGAATCTCTGTCCAGAATGACTATGACTGGCTTGCTGAAGGGCCCATTGAGAAAAAAAGTTACTAGTAGAGCATTAACTTTATGTCTAGATTTTATATCAGAAACTTACAGGATTGTAAGGGAGGGTAATAAAAATATATTTACTTTGGGTCTCTGACCTGCAGTAAGATGGGTCTCCCTGTCCAGTGATAAAAGGCCTCCTGAGCAAGACCTGGTTTATTGAAAGAGTTTTCTAGATGAACTGCCATTCAGAAGAAAGTGCTAAGCCACAGTTAAGTGTAATTAAGGATACATACAATCCATGACATCTAAGAGCAAGAACTGCCCCAAAAGAATAATGTCAAAGATCATATTAATAGTTTCTGTTCTCAATCATGGGGATCATTTCATAATGTATGTAGATATCAGATCACTATGAGGCATACCTTAAACTCATAAGGTTCTGTAAGTCAGTTATATGTCAATAAAAAAAAAAAGTCATGTTAATATTTTGACTTGTCCTGAAAGAGCTATAATTGGATTTGACTGGAATAACCCTAGATGTATTTATCAAGCACCCACTAGGCGACTGGCACAGTTCCAAACAAAACTCTCAGGTGGTAGAAGACTGGTGATTTCTGCAGAGCAAAAAATTGATTTCCTACCTGGGATCAACTTTATGGGGTGCAAGCTATTTGTTTTATTTATGGCTTGAACTCAGCTCCCTGCTGTAATAAGTCATATTCTGTACAGACTTCCTTCTTGTTTAGATATTGACTGAAAAGGGAGTCAGTTTAGAGTTGGCCTTGAAGCTACTTTTAGGGGCTTTGGATTTATGCTAATGAATGGGGCTGGGGCTTTCAAGGATTTGCGTTCATTACTAAATCCTCAGGACAGTAATTTCCAAGACTCTTGGTTGGGCTTCTCAATAAGAGGGGAAGTCTATTTATTACGGTCAAAAACATTAAATAAAGTGAAACTTAATGGAAAAGTTTAGTTTCTTAATACAAAATTCTGTATCTGAGTAAACAGAAAGTGAAGGGGGGCCGGTCGAGCGGCTCAGTTGGTTAAGAGTTGGCTTAGAGTGCGAGCTCTGAGCAACAGGGCTGCTGGTTTGATTCCCACATGGGCCAGTGAATGCTGCACTCTAGCTGAGCTGTTGCTGAGCTGCCAACAGGTGGCAGGATGGCTCAGCTGGTGTAACAACAAGATTGCCTGTTCAATGGTGGGCTATGTCCACCCACAACTAAAGACTGAACTCAGCATCTTGAGCTGAGCTGCCGCCTGGATGGCTCAGTGGATAGAGCATGCACTCTTAACAAGGCTGCTGGTTCAACTCCCGCATGGGATGGTGGCTATGCCCACCCACACACAACTAAGATTGAACACAGCACCTTGAGCTTAGAGGCCACAAGCTGCCCACGAGAAGCCAGATAACGATTGGTGCACTCCACAAAGAAGATTGAAGAACAACTACTTGACCAGTCCTCTTCCCCAATTCCCTAAGACTGTTCCCCTCCCCCAATTACCCAATAAAAAACGTAAAAAAAGAAAAAAAGAAAGTGAAGAAGAAATATCCAGGAAATTTAGGAGCATATTCCTGGAAAGGTGAAATGATGATCTCATCTGTGGAGTGAGAAGTTAACAACTTAACCTCGATTAAACTGGAAACTTTACACATGTTCTGATTACTGGCAATTGGGTCATATAGTCCAAGCAGCTAGATTTCAGGAAGCACAATCTCAAAGAGTTTTGATATTTTTTTTAATGTAAGAAACTTACTTGAGCCTTTACCTTAATCATTCCTGGAGGTTATATGTTCCTTTTACTGACAGCAGGAAGCCAAAGACCTTTGTACAAATCAATTCTCAATAGGGACAGGCACATTGCTGCATTACAATAAGGTTATGGACAAATCCACTTGGAAGTAAATCATGGTAGAATTCGAGAGAAACTACAGAACCAGATATATGATTGGCATATCATACGAACCAGAAAGTCCCTGAGAGATTTAAATACAAGTATCATCAAGGTGAAAAACAAGTGTTTCTTTTTTAAGATGTAAAGTTGGTTCTGGATTTGGGGAATAAGCTTAGAATTATATAAACAAAGCCAAAACGTTATCAGTCTGGCTATTAAATACTATGGAAGTGCTATATATTTTTTCCTGCTTCAGGAACCTTATTCACCTTAATTTTTAAATCCCTTCTTAATGAGTTTTACATATAAGAAACCTATACCTTTAAATTTCTTTGCATGTTCATAAAATCTATGAAAATTTTACAGCCTCCTAAATTTTGGGTTGGTTATTAATACATTTAACTTACTCTCATTTTTTCTCATTGATTCTTCTCAGGAAGGCTTTTATATCATGTTTTCTTCTAACTCCATCCTTTTTAAATTTACACTCAACTAGAACATGGGTCTCACCAAAACTACTTTATTCTGTTTTTGTAACTTCATATATCATTCTTGAATATTAAATTAACTGCCTCATCCGTTTTATGAGCTGGTAGGTTATTTAATGTTCTCACTGCTGTTGGATTGACCAACACATCTCGACACTCTGGTGAAGGCAACAGAAGGCCTTGTCTGTCTGAATGTTGAAGGTGGAGTCCTATATGTTTGTCCAAATATTTCTTTAGAAACTTTTTTTAAAAAGCCAGCAGGACCATAGAAAGCTATGGTGACAGTTTACACAATAAGCAATTTTTGAGTGTCTTCTGCATTTACTGTGAACAGAAAGGCTGGGAAAGAGCCTCACAGACATTTATTTTTAAGTACTTGAATATCTGTGTTTAAAAGTAGTGAGTTCAAGACTGTAAGAAGGTATCTGCTCTGCCCTGGGTTTACATTAGATAAGAAATGACACAAATACCCAGGTCCTAAGAGGGAGAGGCGTACTCTAACTCTTATAAAGCTACCAGTAAATTATGAACAGATATCCTCAATTTTTGTAATATATGACTAGTGTGGTATAAAAGTAGTCTGCAAAGATTTTCCTAAAAGGGCTAGGTAATAAATACTTTCAGGTTTGCAGGCCTTACGATCTCTGTCACATCTCATTTCGGCCCAGTAGCAGGAAAGCAGCCACAGACAATATGTCAATGAATGAACTTGGCTGTATTCCAATAAAACTTTATTTACAAAAAACATGCTTTGGGCTGGCTGTGGCCCTTGGATAGTTGTTTGCTGACCCCTGTGGTACAATATAATATGTCTTACTTAGAACTGAAACATTGCTCTGAAATAGTTTCTTTTGGATCAGTTTTCCCAAATATACAGAGCAGCTATTAATAAGGGGTTTGACTATTGCTTTTGCCACAACTTCCGTTCCTTCATTTGTAAATGGCGCTACTCCTTACCTTACTTCAAACGTAATAATACAGCTGCAGGACCCAAACAATATAGTGTGTCGACAGTTAAAAATGCTTGTTTATGCTGCTTTGCAAGGTTTTGCTCACATGTGTGACTTCTCTGCAACTTTTGTTTTTTGTGTTTTGTGATAGCGTTTACCACAATGTCTTATCATTTGACTATCTTCTCCTGTAGAGTATGGGTTCTTCACATGTTTATTTTTGTATCACTAGAGCCTTGCACAGTGTCTTCCTCACTCACTGCACTTTTAATGAACGATCACAGAATGCATAGCCCACCCTGACAAGCCTAGGATGGTTTGCCAGGCACCATAAGCTTAGAGGCATTTTCTATTCCTATCTTCCTTCTCTGAGTTCTAAAATAGTGACTGAAACTATTGGCCAAAATTCATCCAGTATGAGTACATGTCTAAACCATAATTTCAAAGACGATCCAACTTGGGACATTGTGAAAGGTTGACTGAGAATGACTCCTCTCATGCCAGAAATGGCAACTGTGGTATACTAAATATTTAACTCGAGAATATATACAGCAAAGTGAAAAAAAATATGGCATATTTTTATATTAATTGTCAACCCTTCCTCACCTGCTGCAGTGAACACAGTTCCTGCTCCGCCATGATCCTCTTAGATCCCTTTGGTTATTTGAGGTCCTTGCCTTGACTTCTGTCCACATTAGCCTCTAATCACTCACATCAGCAGGCAGCGCTCTTTGGATGACTATCCTTGAAATCCTGAAGCTGCTTTTCCTGTACGTGGAGAGAGTTAGAAATGCCTGGAAAGTTACATGCCCTTCGATGTGGCCCCTTGCAAATGACTATTACAGGAGCACAAAACCCATCTGTCTTGCTCTGCGAGGAGACGGACTCCAGATCTCCCCTTGGGGATCAGGCTGAGGCTGGGACATGGCCTGAAATTACCGTCCTGTTTAGCTTGTTGCCCTTCTCTGTTCTGTTTCCCCTCTACAGTCAGTCTCTCCAAGGAGCCTTTTCTTAATGAGTCACTTGGGCACAAGTCCTCGTCTCAGAGACTATTCTAGGCAACTCTGAACATGAGTGAATATTCAGCTAAAGAAGAATTTCTATTTGGTCTTCCTTCTCTCTTTTTTAAACTCCTTCCCCTCCTCCCTCCCTTTCTCCCCCTTTCTCGTCCTTCTTCATGCTGACTCTTCACCCTCCGTTGATATTTTCCTGGGCCACACAACATTTGTGACCTATGCCATTTGGGGCTGCAGTGGTCTTTTTGCACCTTCGCAGCTGGACGGGATTCCCCGCAGCTGTTTCTCTGGCAGGAATTGTGTAGCGTCTGTGTTGAGTTCAGTCTGAAAAGTGCTTCCCTACTGGGCAGAAGCCGTGGCTTGTATAACACAACCTGGTTCACGCTATTAATACCTGCTCTGACTGAGCAACACCTTTGGTTTTTAAATTTTTACCCTAAGTGTACCTTTGTATTAAAGCATAGCACACATCCGGAACAGCACACAAATCATAAAAAATGCAGCTCAATGAATGCAACCAAGTAAACAGACCTGTGTAAGTACCACCCGGTCAAGAAACAGAATATTGCCTGTACCCTAGAAGTAAGCATCCTACCCTGCCTATTCCGGGCCCTTAAATGTAACTGCTTTCCTGACTGCCATCAGTATTATGTAGGGAAGAATTAATCTTACCCAAAGAGAGATGTGAACTTTGTCCTTGGCTACTGGGAGGTGACCTCTAGGCCTGTGAAGGTCCAGCCTGAGAGCAATGCCTTTGTTTGCCTGGGCGCTTCGACCCCTAGAAAGTCTAACCATGTGATTTATGATATGGAGGCTTTGAGACACGCCAGATTGTATCTGATCCTGGAAGAACTAGACACTCAAGGTATTAGCCCAAACCTGCAGAAGGGGTTTGAGGCTACAGGTCAGCCATGCAGGAAACACACAATCAAGCCCCAGAAAACACTCTGGGTCCCTAGGGTGCCAGGGAGCTTTCCTAGTCAGCAGGGCTCCCTGTGTGTTGTGACGTGTCCGTCCCAGGAGAGGAAGGGAGACCTCATGCATCAGGAAGCTTCACCTTTGGAACCCTCCCAGATGCCTCCCTGTGCGTCTCTGCCTTTGCTGGTTCTAATTGGTATCCTTTCACTGTCCTAAAACTCTAACTATGAGCATTGTGGTCCCTGAGTTCTGCCAGTCTTGCTAGCAAATTACAGAACCTGAGGGGAGTTGATGGAGACTAAATTTGCAGCTAGCAGGTCTGAAGGGAGGGTGGCCCCGGGACCGTGAAGTGGAAGTGAGGACAGTCTTGTGGTGACCGTGCCCTTGACCTGTGCAGTTTGCTTAGCTCATTCCAACTGTAGACGCCTTTGGATCGATTTTTGAACTTTATGTAAGTAGAACCATACAGCATGTGCACTTTTATTTTCTGGCCTTTAAAAAACTAACATTCGTAGTCTATGTTTTGTGTAGCAATAATTTGTTCTGTATTCTTTTTAGTAATTCTAGTATATGTATGTACTTTAAAAAATTATTCATTTGTTTACTTTACTGTGGATAGATATTGGCATTGCTTCCAGGGTGTGGTTTTGTTGAAAAATAATTCTGCTCTGAGCACTCTTGTAAGTGTCTTTTGGTGGATGTGAACACTCGTTTGTTGTGGGTACGTACCAAGGAATACAAATAGTGGACCAGGGTGGAGTTGTCATTCCAGCTTTAGGCAATCCTGCCCAGCACTTTCTCAAGAACTTGTATCAATTTCCAGTCCTACCAGCAACAATGAGGGTTCTGGTTGTTTCACATTCTTGTTGTCCTTGTCAACACTTGGTATTGCCTGTCTCTTAAAATTTAGGCCACTTTAATGAGTGTGAATACAACTCAAATTAAAACTGCCTGAAATAGATAAGAACACTGCCGTTTGTTCAAGTGTAATGATTCTAAGGAATTGTGCACAAAGATGGTGATGAAATGGTTTGTTGCCTGGGATGGTGGAGTGGCAGCCCAGATAACTCCAATAAGTGGACATATCTTTCTTGATTTCATATATATATATATATATATATATATATATATATATATATATATAATATTGGACCTAGTGAACAAAAATTTCAGAAGCTCTAGATGCTGTTTTTTTTTTTTTTTTCTCCAGAGTGTATTTAATTTCCATTAAAATTAAACAATTGGAGTAGGGGCAGGTCACCTTGTTCTAATCAGGGGTTGCAGGAATGTGAGGCAGGGTTTCAGCCCTTATGAGCTTGTCTATTTCATATTTGCCCTTTTTTCTGGGCTTAGTCCTCACTGCTTGTAATTGAAAACGTGAGGTGGGTACCAGGACCTCTTATTAATGGATCCATCTCTCTACCACCACAAGGCTCCTGAAAAAGCTCTGGGTTAGCTTTATAGTCCCCCACTTTCGCAGATTAGTAATTTGCAAATGGCTTGAGATAAAAACAATGATGGCCTCACTTCCCAGAGGCGATCTTTTCTCTCAGGTCTTGGCTCCTCCATTCCTGGGTGTTTTAGGACTCTGAACTTCATGGTTTTTGTTTTTTTTTTTTCTCTCTCCCTCACCCAACAGAAAGGTCGACGAAACTCTGAGCCACTGTCTTCTGCTTAGAAGCCCTGTCTCTGCTCCTGAGAAATCAATGTAAAGGATAAAAAGTGGCTGAGAATGAGCACATTTTGTCTTGTCTGCCTGTCTGCTCACTGGTATCCTCAAAGAGCTATTTCGTTTTTGTTTTGTATTTTATTCAGCCTTTACAGTTATTTTCAGGGGAAGAATTGATTGGATAGGTCTTAGTTAGAAGCGGAAGTTCTGGCCTTTTAGGTCTTCCTGTTTAACCATTTCATCTATTTTAAAGTGCAAACTAGTATTTCCATTTCAAAAGTAAGTTACTCTACTTAATACGTTTATCTTTGTGGTCTCTGTTCTCAAACCATGCTGTCTTCTTTTGAGAGTTGTGGATATCACAGTTCTCCAAAATAGATGAGAAATGCTTACATTTTATTAAATATATGACACTTCTCCAATTAGGATGGTCCATTGTGTGTGTGTGTGTGTGTGTGCGTGTGCCCTTTTTTATGTTGTTGGTTAGAATGGAACCTTTTTTTTAGGATAAAGTGAAAACTATATAAGTGACCTAAGAGCAAGTGTAATTTTTCACTGAAACTTATTCTGAGTCCTTACCAGATACCTTAAATATACGTATATTTGTCCTTGTAACTTGCATACACATGTTGAACCAATGTTTATTCTTTTCAACTCTAGGTTCCTCTCTATTTGAAAAATTTATTGTTATTAACCTCTATATTAATACTCTACCCTATAGATATGAGTTTTGCTTTATTTGTTTTCAGCATTGCTATTATGCTCTTGATTAGATAATGAAATTATAAGGTAAAAAATTTAAGAGAGATGAAACAGATGAAGTGAAAGGTAACTCCTTCTGTCACTAGAGTTCTGCAGACCTATGTTTCTTACCTAGGAGACAATCATTCTTACTTGTGTAATGTATCCTTCCTGAGAATACAACATTTGTGCCATTTTTAAAACATGAACTACAGATTTTTATATGCATACACATTGTTCATTAATTAGCTTTTCTTTTCCACTTACAATGTATCATGGAAAAAGTTTCATGTTGCTGCATAGATAATGGCCTTGCTAATTTGAACTGCCATGTGACATCCTGTTATTATGTATCCACTGGATTTATTCAACTAACTTTTTATTGAGTGTTTTGATTGTTCCTAATTTGTTATTATTAAGTGCTGCAATAAATATTCATGAATGTACATTATTGTGAACATATAGGATACCTGTAAAATTAATTCCTGTGTGTTAAATTGTTGGGTCAAATGTTTTGTGTGTTTATTCATTCTATTTCTATGGTAACTTTAACTAGCTTCTCATAGTCAAATTGTTTGATCAGTTTTTTCTGAACATGTTAAAGCTTATGTCAAATTTTATTTCAAGTTTGTAATCAGGAAATCTCTTCTGAGGATTATTTAAAAATTTTAGCAAATCATTCAGAACCTAATATTTTTTTGTTCAACTTTAAATACCATCAGAAAAATCACTGCAGAAAAAAAAGTAATTTTATTCATTTTGTTGCTCTATTTTTTTAGAAAATTACCTTAAATTTTTATATATTCAAAGCTGAAATTGTGTAAGCTAGTCATGTTTAACAAGGCTACCCTGGTTATCTTCTAATGTATTCTCTACCACCCAATACATTCCGGATCTAGTTCCACATAACCAAGTCTATTCAGTTCTGATCCAAATAAAATTTTATTAGGTACAAGTTGGTAAGAAAATAATTAGTTAGTGATTGGAAACATGGCTGAAAAGAAAATGGTCCAGCATATCTGTATACCTCACCCAAAATTGGGGACAATTTATTTCCAAGCTCCTTGGTAGACAGAAATCCAATCAAGAAATGCACCCTTGTTTAGAACCTTCTGATAGACTTTTAGCTTTCAATTGCATGAAAGCCTGCAGACAAATGGCTGACTGGCTTTTTGTTTTTGTTTTTTTCTTTTGGTGTTAAAGTGCTATCTGCAGTCCCCTAATGAGTAGAAAGCTACCCAGAGGAAAAAGGAGCAAGAAGGGGGTGGTTGTGTGCTTCCCAACCCTCAGTGCTGGGATTTCTCTATCATAAGAAATTCCTGTCTCTTCAACTTAAATAATAACAAGCGTTACCATGTGTCTTGGTACCCTCAGTCACACAGTGACTTTGCTGATTATTTTCATTCATATTTTTCTGAATTTTCATTTAGTCAGCAAACAATACAATATTTATTATGTGGTGATTTTTTGCTACACTCTCTGACAGTTGATATGCATATGGCATAATGACGAAGATGAAGGGATAATTCCTGCCCTCAGAAAGCTACTTTTTGGGCCAGCCGAGTGGCACATTGGTTAAGAGCTGGTTTTGGGACGCCAGCGGCCTGGGTTCGGATCCCACATATGAGGGCCAGTGACACTGCCCTCTACAGCTAACAACAGCTCCACCTGGAGCTGGACTCGAGCCCCAGTGATGGTGTGGGCTGCAGCCCCTGCTGCAGTGGGCTGCCATGGGCTGCAGTGAGTGGCCAGCAGCCAGCACGAGCTGCCAATAGCCGCGGTGAGCGACATCCAGAGGCCGGCAACCGATCTGCCTCGTTCGGGAAGAGCGCAATGATGATACCAACATGGGCCAGTGAAGCAACATTCTCTACAACTAGACTGAAGAACAAAAGGACAGCAACTTATCTGTTCCCCTTCCCCGATACCCCAACACTGTTCCCCTCCCACAATTCACCCAATAAAATCTTTAAAAGAAAAAAAAAGAAAGCTACTTTTTGAAGGAAGTCAGTGAGTTAAACAAAAAAATATATGATACAGTGTGATAAGAGTTATGACAGAAGAATTCAAGCATGCTGTAGGAATGCATAGGGCCACAAGGGATTAAGTGGAGGAAGTACCCAGAGGAATGGAGGGGAAATCTAATTAGTAACATGAAAAGTTGAATGAAAAGAATCTTCTAAGGAATTCTAACCCTATCTCTCCCTGGCTTAATTGCGTACAAAAGCCTGCAGACCTGGAGATTTCCAGAGATCTGCTGTATTTTATTTTCCTCACAGTATCAGCGAGTCTGTCATGCCAATCACCAGATGTCCTGCACTGATAGAGCAATGGTCACAATTCTTCACCCTTCCCAATTTTTATGCTCTTTTCAATGTGACTTTGAAGCCCTTCCCATCAAGAGTTGGAGTCTTTTCCCCCACTTTCTGAATCAGGGCTCACCTGCTTTGGCAACATATTCTGGTGGAAGAAAAGATGTGCTAGTTCAAAGCCCACACTTGCGTTTTCTGGAACCCTGCCTCCACCACGTGAGGAGGGCTAGCTTCCTGGGGAATGGGAGACCGTGTGGAGCTGAGCCAGGTCAGCCTCGTTGTTTCGGCCAAGGCCCCAGGCTGCGAGTGAGCCCAGCTGAGATCAGCTGGCCCAAAACAATGTGGCCTAAACTCCTGGGAAATAATAAGTGGTTACTGTGTTAAGACACGGATTTTAAAAATGCCTTAGGCAGCCACAGCCAACACTGGAGGATGGCTTTAAGGATAGCTAAAATGCATGCAAAATATTCCACCCAGTGACTGCCACATAGTGAACAATGAAAAATATTATTCTAAAAGATTGATGTAAAGTCTGAGAGTTAGTTCTCTTCTGTTCGCTTGAATGTACACCAAAAACCCTGGGGAAAATATTCTACTAGATAGCTCAGTGTTCTAGAACTGAAAGCCTGCCCACCACAGTTTTCCTAAGAGATTTTTCTTGTTAATCCAGTATTATTTAATAAAGAAAATAGTATAATTCTGTGATCCTTCGCTTTAAGTCCACACTGAGAGTCCTGGAGTGAAATGAATCATGTGGCTCATGGCTCTAGATCATGGTCATGTCCCTTTTGTATTTTGTCCTTATTGGCTAGAGTTTGCTACCATTACTAACCTTCATGCTTATCTCCAAAAGGTAGGCTTGACATTGCCGAGGGAACTGGCTGTGAACATAACCAACCTTTTTCAGCTGGAAAAATCCTCATGACTGCACAGCTGCCCCCTTACTGATTAGCAAGCCATCCATAGGCTATTGTCATGAGTGTCCCTGAATTCTAAAACCCACATAGTATATTGAATCTCCATATGGTGAACTATCCTGAAATACTGGAAGATAGAAGGAGAGGCCAGGTCCTACTAAGTATGGAGCACCACCAGGAGTCTGGGCTTGTGTCGTAGGGGGAGCACTAGCATTTGGCTTTTTGTGGTTTTTTTTTTAAGCTCTTTCAAATAATGTGTTGATAACATCTGCTACTATCTTCAGGTCTTTGCTTGGCTTTCTTAACAGTTCAAATGACTTTTGCTTTGAATCTAGTTACCTTGTACTTTACCCAGATATAGCTACTCACCACTATTTTTTGTACTGGAGAAAAATATTGAATCCTTTCTGTTCCAAGTTGTATGCTGGAACAGTCTTTAGAGTTCTAGAAACTGGAACATTGTTAGAGTTCTCCTGGAAAACTTATTTTCTATCATAGGCATAAGAGTTTTCATCATAAATCATTAATTCATCCAATATTTATTGAGTGTTTATTATATAATAGATGTTGTCCAATGTCTTAGTTTGGGTTCTCCCAGAAACCAAAGACCCTGAGATGAAGATTTGAGGACAAGTAGATCATTCCAGAAACACAAGGTGGGTGGAGATTAGTCATCAGGGAAAATCTGGGAAAAGGAGTGAGACCCAAATCTCAGAATTATTTTAATTAAAGGGTGAAGAAGCTGGAATATTTACGTTCAGCTCCGGGGTCGTTGTCTGAAGGCCACTGTGAAACGCAGAGAAATGTGAATTGTGCATATTCGTAGGCAAAGTGTCTACCAAAATTTGGAAGGCAAGTCCTCAGGCATCAAATGCAGGTGCTGTTCACTGGGACTCCCTCAGGGAACATGGGCAGCTCTGAGGGGTTCGGGTGGAGCACCACCAACCTCCCACTACAAAGGCGATTTTACTTATCTCTTTGTTCCTTACAATTCTACAAGGAAGCCCTTTTCATTTCTGTTTGTTCAAAGAGAAAACACTGAGGTTCAGGTTAGTGGTGAAATTTGCCCACAACAAGGATGTAATACTAATAAGGGGCAGAGTCAGGATTTAGACCCAAGACTGGGATCAAAATCTCTTGAGCAAGAAATGACATCCCAAGTGTCACCCAGCTGCTATTTACCAGAGGTTTCCTATGACCCAGGTGGGCTGGCAGGCAGTGCAGTGGCCTTCCCAGAGCTGTATCTGGTCATTCCGGACACACCTCCGCCTCTAACACTATGCCCTGGGAGTTTGATTCCTGAGCTAGTTCTTATATGTCCTTCAAGGCATTCGATGCCACTGCTTTGTTTGGGTGCCCTGGAAATCACCAAGGGCAAACCTGAAACTTCTCCTTTCAATGCATCAAACACCTGTTAGCAACTCCAATATTTCGTTTGGGGACATCCCTTCAGACTGAAGACACTTGATTGTTCTTACTGATGATAGTTTTATTCTCTTGAAACTGCTTTGTTTGCCCCAAAAATAGATTCTTTTTACGTGTCCTTGTTCCCTCTTCTTGAATATTCTTACTCTGTGTCACGTAGCTGATTTCTATGCCTTCTTCTGTGTGTAGGTGTCGTTTCCCAGAAAGCCACACCTGCCCCTCCTGACTACATTAAATCCAAGTACTGAGTTGTTGTTCTTCATAGTGCTCTTTGTAGTTACAATTTAACTTTTGTTTCTCTGAGGGCTCCATCCAAGCCTGGAAACTCTCTCAGGAGAAGGACCGTGTCAATGTTTGTTTACGGTTGTATCCTCCTCACCGAAAACATGAAAGGTGTTCAGTAAATATTGTTGAATAAATGGATGCATTTCTCCACGAAGCATCCAGGGTGTATGTAATGCTTTGTACTTCATCTACTAGGAAATAACCTTGAATCCTGCTTTCGTACAAACATAGCTCATGGTCATAGCTTATGCCTAACACTTAAAAACACAGACTTTCCCACGGACCACACACTGCCATCTATGCCAGGATGCCCCTCTTATGCCCCCAAATTACCTCAGGTTGCATTAAGCTAATTAGGCAACAAACCCAAGTGAATCTGTTAAAATATAAAAGATAGATACTCTGCTTTTTGAAATTGCTCTGTTCATAATAAGGAAATAATACCATAAAATAGACATCAATTAGCAGAAAAGCTGTTAACCTCCCTTTTTTGAAATGCTCATACTGAGGCTTGAGGTTACAGAGTCCCTTTCTAGTTGTCTCCACATTCTGCTCAGACAAGTTGAAATTTTGTCTCAGCAAGAGTCAGTTGGGCTCTTCCTAAGCCTATTTATGCCACTGTCACTTATTGGCACTTGCATATTTTATCATTATGTAAACCTTTGAAATAGGAGATCAACGACAACAAAAAGTGCTGTTTCTTTAAACACTAAGTTGAGAGCTTTGAAAAGACTCAATAAAGTCCAAAGGGCTAAATTAAAAAAAAAAAAAAAAGGTTATCAAATGGCTTATGAACAAGCCGATTGTAAAAGATGCAGATACAATCAGAAATATCTGGATGATCTCTAACCATCACACGTCTCCTTAAGAAACAAAAACTAGAATGACAGAATCACGCATTTCTCTGTAGCTTAAGGAAAAAATTAAGAGGAAAAATTCCACTAGGAGATGCATATTTCATTTTTTTATGTGTAAAGTGAGAATAGTAAAACCCAACAGAGAGTTTTGAAGATTAGGTATAGTGATGCTTGTTAAGTGTCTTGCCCAGTTCCTGGCTTGCAGCAAGTGATTAGTTAATCTCCTATTGTATGTGAGAGCACTTTGTAAATGCTGGTGTTGTGTAAATGTCTGTTGTTCCAAGGGGCCAGGGACAAAGCAGTTGGGAAGGGAGGCAGATTTGAAAATGCTGGAAGTGAATCCAAAGAGAGAATTAGAACCTAGGGTCATTTGCAAATGTTCTCCAACATCTGGGCTGAGACTGCATCAGGGAAGCAGTTGGGGTAGGCCCAGGCCTGCAAACAGTTGCTTTTTGCTTCAGTGGAGGGGCTGAACTCAGAACTGAGAAGCTGATGGAGACAGGGCTCGGTCAGGTTCACCAGAACAGCCAAATGGGCCCTGCCCTGCGGGGTGCATTTTTCAGTAAAGGCTGTAGTCATGACCATCTTTATTTGGAAGATGAAATATAACACATAACCCTTGATTTAAAAACTCCACTGAGAAGGCTAGTGATGCATCAGATGAGACAGCTCTGCAAGCACAACAGAAAACTTAAAAAAAAAAAAAGCAAAGCGTTTGAAAGTAAATTTAACAAATTTCTATGGGTCAAGAGCCCATTCCTAAGCATGGGTTGCCGACAGGAGAGGTTTCATTTTCTGCAAACCTCCTTATTTGCAGTTCCTCAATGGAGAGCAGACCCTATCCACTCTTCCTGCTAAGAACATTTAAGAACTCAGTGGAAGAGAGCGTTTTGGCGTGAAATTCACCAAGTATAATTTATGGAGGATAGCAAGCCAACTGACATTTCTGCGTGGTGCCTACTATGCAATATCAACCGTTTAAAAAACTGCCAGCAGTGTCGTCTCTGAGGAGAGCACGGATTGTGGGCAGAATGATGATAGTCTGATGGTGGCACCTGGCCTGTCCCTGCAGTGAAGAGGTTAAACGCTGCAAGTATATAAGTGTGAAGGACCCAGCTCACTGTTTGTCTGCTGTGCAGTGCAAGAGGCACAGGGTGGCAGGGAGGCATTAAGCAGCCTTCTTTGAAAAGTTGCTTTTGTATCTGGTTGACTTAAAAAAGTTGTCTTGAGGGCTTTCTTAATGAAATTATTGTCTTAGTTCTGGCTGCATTAACAAGTTAATAAACCATGGGCTAGGTGGCAGAGTGTATTTCTCACAGTCCAGTAGAGGCTGGACGTCTGAGGTCAGGGTGCCAACATGGTCAGGCTCATGTGAGGACCCACTTCTGGGTTATAGACTCTTGTTGTGTCCTCAGATGGTGGAAAGAGGACAGAGATGGAGGGAGTTCTCCTGTCTATGATAAGTGCACTAATCTCATTCTGAGGGCTCCACCCTCATGACCTAATCATCTCCCAAAGGCCCCCTACTCCTAATGCTATCACATGGGGGTTAGGATTGCAATGCATGAATTTTATAGTGACACAAACATTCAGGCCATAAAGATTGGAATTTTGGTAGAAAGCAGTGAGAAAAACTATTGGAAAGAAAACACATCTAACTGAATTCTCATTCTTAAACATCTCTTGCATTTTCCTCTCTATCATCTTGTGTTTGTCTCATCAATGAACTCCTCTGCTATACTGTGAGGGTTATCTGAGAGCAGAGCCATGTTGCATTTACCCATTATAGCCAGCCCCCACCAGAGGACCCTCAGAGAAAAAGGAAAAAAATAACAGAAAAAAGTCAAAGTAATCCTAAAGAGGAAGAGCTCAACCAACAAAGGAATTTCTATGTAAAATCTATGTCAATCAGTTGTTTAGAAATCACACCATTCTGAACGAATCCTTTGTCAATTATATGCTCCAAGTCTGTGGCTTCTCCTATCACATAATAGCTTTCAGAAACATGGTGTAAGTTAATTTTGTTCTGTGTTTGGTACCCGATTCATCCCTAACTGAAGGACTGATGGCAGAGAGCTAAGTTCTGTTACCTGCCATCAAGAACCATGCAGTTCAGGACTCAGAAGGAGCAAAAGAAAGAAAGACTATTTCTCCCCATAGTTTTAACATCTGGTGTGACCTTAAGGCAAGATTTCTAAGCACATGAATATCTTTGGCATTTTCTCCATTGCTTGTTTCACCCAGTTTGCCTAATTTCCCATTACGTTCATTTCTCTATATTCATTTTCCTCTTTCAGATTCCAAAGTTATTTACCTTCAGTCCTCCCTCTTCTAACCCCATTCCCACCCATAGATACCTGAGGCCTTGGATCAACCAAGACATGTTTGCACATTTGTATTTTTAACTCAGATGAGTCTCTGGTAGGTAGAATTTTAAGCCATGAGATCAAGTGGAAATTGAGTGTGTGTGTGCGTGCGTGCGAGAGAGAGAGAGAGAGAGAGAGAGAGAGAGAGAGAGAGAGAGAGAGATTTTGGGCAGATGGATTCAGGATGTAATCTGCCTAGAATAGTGTCCAAAAATTCATTTTTCTTAAGGTGCTTCTGATTTTTTTAATATTCCATTTTCATTAATAATTTAATTTAACAAACACTTAAGTGATCAAATAATGTTTGTTCAAAATATTTACCTCCCCTCTTCAAATTTTGAAACCAAGGATTCTCCGAATACTCCATGGTTTGTTTTCACGGTGGTTTCCAAAAACAAGAAAAGTGTCTGAGTGTCTGCGGATGGGATAAGGGCAATGGCAGCCATTTTTGTGAATCATTTCTATGTCCAAATGTTTAGAAGTCGGGACTACTTATAAACATGATTTGTGAAGGAAAATTGTCCACCTCTGAGCCCAAAGTGACCAGATTTTTAAAATGTAGCAGCAGGGTACAAGGGACAAAGTAGATGTGGTTAATGGGAAATACGCAGGGATTCATGATAGGTGTCACCGAATGAGGAGATGGAGTTTTATCCTAGCAAAGTAGGGGGTGCAGGAGAGAGGGGGTGCAGGAGAGAGAGAAACACTGTGATAGTTTATAGGTAAGGTGAGTAGAACATCAAAGAATAGTTATTTAAAAGCTAATTTTGACTCATTTAATAGTAACCAGTTGTGTGTGTGCTTGTGTGTGGGGGTGGGGTGGGGTGGTTGGGGTGGGGTATGGAGGTGTGTTAGAGAGAGAGAAAGAGAGAGAGACAGGGGGAGAGAGAGAGAGAGAGAGAGAGAGAGAGAGAGAGAGAGAGAGAGAGAGAGAGAGAGAGAGAGAGAGAGAGAGAGAGACAGGGGGAGAGAGAGAGAGAGAGAGAGAGAGAGAGAGAGAGAGAGAGAGAGAGAGAGAGAGAAAGAGAGAGTGAGAGAGCGCTTTATTTCCTACCTCTGGAACTTGGCTTAAATCCATACTTGTGACAAGTGAAAGAGCACAACGCAGTGGCTCACACTGTGTGGTCTGTGGATCCCTGGACATCCCTGAGATTGTTTCAATGGACCCATGGGTTCAAAACAATTTTTATAGTACAACGTGATTGTTATTTAATATTATACTAGTAGTAAGTATCATCTGTGTTGAGTTTTGCACTGGTGGTGCCAAAGCAGTGGTAGGTGACATTGATAGTGTCTCAGCACGGATCATGGAACTGGTACCAAATACTCAGCACCGGGAATTTTACTCCTCACATAAAGCATCAGTTTGGGGTAAGAATGCCCTTGAAGAAGCAGTAAATAGTTATTGAATTGATTAAATGCTGGCCCTTGAATTCATGTCTTTTTAATATTCTGTGTGACAGAATGGCAAGTTTGCGTAAAGTACTTCTGCATACTGAAATATGGCAGTTGTCTCGAGAAAAAGTACTTGTGCAATTGGCTGAGTTGCTGGATGAGCTAGTAGGTTTCTTTTTTGTTGTTGTTGTTTTTTTTTTAATTCAATGCCATTTTTACTTGAAAGAACTATTGGCAGACAAATAATGGTTATTCAGACAGCCTTATATTTGGCTATAATTTTCTCAGAATTGAACAAATGTGACTGTCTCTTCAAGAAAAACAATTGACAATATTTGTTGTCAATGATAAAAATGGAGCTTTCTAAGTGCAAATTAGAATTTTGGAAAATGTGCATCTACCATGGTGAGTTTTCCCAATACTTAAAAATTTCTGATGAGATGGTGGTTATATTAATGGATGTGCTTTTTTGATATCGTATAATGAATAATGTCAAGACTTTCCAGGTAACTAATACTACATGATGTTACAAATTCATGCATTGATAAAAGGCTTATTCAAATTGCCAGAGAGAACAATAGATTTCAACATAACAGAGTATGTGAAAAGTTCACTGATATGGTTTCATATACCAAGTTGCAGCTAACCTTTAAGGAACAGGACTTGTTGAGTTTTATTTCTGTTGAGAAAAAGAAATGAAGAGAGGATCAGGGAAGGGTGAAAAAGGGGTTTCAACTCTAAATTATATAAATTCTCCTTAGTCTATTTAACCTAATATTAATAATGACATATAGACATTATTTTAATTATTTTCTTCACTTTCAAATTTTCTTTCTTTATTTGATTACCCTTGTAAACCTGATATTAATCTATTTATATTTTCAAATTTCTGATAATTTTAAACATCCTGCATTGGTTCTTTTTCACTGATCCTTTTTTTCTTTGTTTTCTTTCTTATCTTTGATTGACAAAAGTTTTGTGATACTTTCATTGTTTCCTTTGTTGGTTTGGAATATACAGATTCTCTTTTTAATTACTTAGTGATCATTGTCACATTTCTAACTTACATTTTCTATCTTTTTTTCAAAACAATTGCTAATGGTACTCAGCATCTCTTTCTTCCTGCAGAATCAGACAAAGAACTTAGCATTTCAAGCTTTTGTCATCACAAAATTTTATTTTTCATAATTAAAAATCAATACAATATAATAATAATAGCTTTCTAAAATAAATGTTGTTAGTTATAGGTGTGCCAACATTTTCAAGTTAATTTATTCATTCTTCATTGCTTCTTTCATCCAAGTCTTTCCATATTCATTTTTTTCTCACTATATATGCTGAGAAGTCTTATTTCCTCTCCTAATCCTTTTACCCTGTTCCTATCCACTCCGGCAGATGACTTTTTGTTGTTGTTATTGTTGTTTGCTTCTGTTTTAATCTGTTCTGTTTTTCTTTTTGCAAAAGTAAATATATGTGTATATATATTTTCCTGTCTTCCTAACACAAAACGTTGTATATACCCTTTTGTGCTTTTTTCACTTAACATCCTGTAACTAACTTACTTTCTATCACTTCGTAGAAATATTTATTGACTTTTTAAACAGCTATATAGTATTTTATTTTAGTTTATTCAACTAATCTCCTATTGATGGACAATGAGGTTTTTCCTAATATTTTAATATGATGACAAAAGTCTACTGTGAATAATCTTGCACATATATACATATTTTAAGAAAGAAAAAAACTACTAAAATTGTAATAATATGCACAGATAACAAAAGATGAACACCAATCGTGTTTGACTTTTGCAATTACAAGAGGTGCTCAAAGTGGTTACCATCAGCTTCCAGGCTCTTCTGATTATGGCAAACTGCTGCTTGAGCAACGTTGACCAAAGTGTCCACTTATATACATTTTTCTGGCACCCCTGGTATATAGAGAGTTTGCCAAAATAAAGTATACACATTTTGAGAAATGAAAAAAAAACTGTATTAAAATTACACTGCTGGTAACCACTTTGAGCACCTCTTTTTTTAAAAAATTTTATTTTATTAGTTTCAGGTGTACAGTACAATGCAATAGTTATACTCTTTACCCCCCAAAGTGAAAACCCCTCTCTCCCAGTTTGCCACCCCACTCCCCCCCCATATCATACATATCCATCACAACTCCCCTGACTCCCCTCCACAGTATACTCCACATCCCGTGACCATCCACATATTCAGTTGCAGTTGGCATACAATACTATACAACATCAGCTTCAGGTGTACAGTGCAGTGATCAAGCCTCTACTCCATCCATGAAGTGGTCTCCCTAACAAGACATGTGACTATCTGACACGCCACAAAATTTTTACAACTTTATTATATTGTGTTTTAAACCGTGTTTCATATCCCTGTGGCAATATTGTAGTTGTCTATTTATGCTGTCTAATCCCTTCCCCTTCCCCCCCATCCCCACCCCCCTCCCAACTAGCAACCCTCAGTTTTTCCTCTACATCTATAGGTCTGTTTACTTTGATCGTTCACTCAGCTCTTCAGACTCTACACACAAGTGAGATCACATGGTACCTATCCTTCTCCGACTGACTTATTTCTCGCAACATAATAGCCTCTTCACAACATTATCAATTACATTCCCAGAACTGCCCCCATATCCCTGCGGCAACCTTGTAGTCCCACATACACTGTCCAAAACCTTCCCCCTCTCCCTCTTCCCCACTCCCTCCCAGCCAGCAACCATCAGCTTTTCCTTTATATCTGCTTGATATGACTTCAATCTTCTTAAATTTTCTCTCTGGGTTAGCTTGATTACCCCTTTCTTTTGTTTAAAAAAGTCCTTTTAACATTTCTTGCAATGCTGGCTTGGTGGTAATGAATTCCTTAAGCTTATTCTTTTCTGAGAAGCTCTTTATTTCTCCTTCAATTTTAAGTGATAGCCATGCTGGGTAGAGCAATCTTGGTTGTAGGCCTTTATTTTGTGTCACTTTGAGTATCTCCTGCCACTCCCTTCTGGCCTGCAGAGTTTCTGTAGACAAGTCAGCTGTTAGTCTAACAGGAGTTCCTTTGTATGTAACCTGCTGTCTTTCTCTTGCTGCCTCTAGGATTCTGTCTCTGTCTTTAACCTTTGCCATTTTAACTATGATGTGTCTTGGTGTGGACCTGTTTGGGTTCAGCTTGTTTGGAACCCTCTGCACTTCCTGGGCATGTATGTTGATTTCCTTCACCAGGGTAGGGAAGTTTTCAGTCATTATTTTTTCAAATACATTCTCGACCCCTTGCTTCTTCTCTTCTCCTTCTGGTATTCCTATGATGCAATAGTGGTTGTGTATCATCTTGTCCCATAGGGCTCTTAAACTATTTTCATTGTTTTTTATTCTTTGGTCTTTTTCCTGTGCCAACTGGGTGAGTTCTGCTATTTTATCTTCCAAATCGCTGATCCACTCCTCTGCTTGATCTACTCTACTGGTGATTCCTTCGAGTGTGTTCTTCATTTCAGTTATTGTATTCTTTAGTTCTAACAGGTTGTTTTTTATGGTTTCCCTATCCTTCTTTATGTCCTTGCTAAGTTCCTTAAACGTTCTTATCATCAGTGTTCTAAACTATGTCTCTGAAAGGTTGGATCCCTCTGTTTCATTTGGTTCCATTTCTGGAGGTTTCTTCTGATCTTTTACTTGTGACATATTTCTTTGTTTCTCCATTCTGGCTGTCGCTCTGGGATTGCTTTGATGTATTAGACAGATCACCAGGAGAGCCCTGGCTGGATCACGCAGGCACACAGCTCATGGCCCAACACTCCCAGGAAAACTCCCAGTCTCAGCCTGTCCCAATCAGCCGCTCGCAGATCAGGCCGAGCAGCCCGACAACCAATTACCAGCCTGGCATCTCTGCAAGCGCAGTGCGGGGAGCGGGGACCCGAGGCGGCTTGTGCGCTCCCGCGTCTCAGTGAGCAGCCTATTGGAGTCGGTTCACTCCCACTAGACGTTTCCCTAGCAACACAGCACAAGCCGATTGGAGGGTGGGGATCTGCGGCGGCTCACGCACTCCCGGGTCTCAGTGAGCAGCCTGTTGGAGCCGGAGGGCACCCACCCTGCGTTTCCCTGGCAACGCAGTGTAAGCCGGGCAGAGGGTGGGGATCCAAGGCCGCAGGTGTACGCACACGCACACACGCACTTCTGCGCCAATTCCACCAGACCAATTAGAGCACCTCTTGCAATTGCAGAAGTCAAACGTGACTTGTATTCATCTTTTGTTATCAGCATATATTGAGTATTACAATTTTAATACAGTTTTTTTCCTTTCTTAAAATGTATATACATTTTTGGCACCCATTGTGTGTGTGTGTGTGTGTGTGTGTGTGTGTGTGTAATTGATATATATATATATATATATATATATATATATATATATATATGAAATGAGGTCTGACAATTACGTTTGCGAACTCATCCTAGAAAAAGTGCTACATCCCTCATTGCTGAATATCACTATGGTCACCTTCAAAGCACTCCCCTTGGGAAGCTATGCACTAACACCAGCGCCTAGTACACCCTTCAAAGCAATTTTGGAACTCTTTTTCTGGAATGGCCATCAGAGCTGTCATTGTATTACCCTTGATGCCCTGAATATCATCCAAATGTCTTTCTTTCAATGTTTCCTTTATGTTTTGGTAAACAAAGAAGTCATTGGGGGTCAGATCAGGTGAGTAGGGAGGGTGTTCCAATACAGTTATTTGTTTCCTGGCTAAAAACTCCCTCACAGACAGTGCTGTGTGAGCTGGTGCATCGTTAGGATGCAAGAGCTCCTTTGGGACCACTTTTGCACACACCTTTCTCATGACAAGATTTTCTGTTAAGATTTTCCTGTTTCTCTATTGATGTTTCCTTGGTCTGCTATGCTTCTCACAGTCAGCTGACGATTTTGATGCACTTCGATGAATTTCTGCAATGTTTTCGTCAGTTCTGCTCCTGACTGGCCGCCCTGACCTCTCTTCATCAGTGACACGCTCTCTCCCCTCAGAAAAACATTTAATCCATTTGTACCCTGCTGTTTTCTTCATGGAATTATCCCCATAAACCTGGACTAACATGTCCATGATATCACTTCCACTCTTGCCAAGTTTAACAAGAAACTTAATGTTTGTTCATTGCTCTAACTGAAGCTCAGACATTCTGTCGACAGCACACAAAAACACGCAACAACAATAATGAACCCCACTCAGCAACACACCGCCACACGTCGACACAAACACAGCTGTGAGACACTGAAATACCAAGGTTATGAAACCTTACTGGGCTATTCGTACAGTGCTGCCAATGTCAACGCATGGTGACAAGTTTGCAGATTTAATTTGCAGACTTTGTGTGTGTGTGTGTGTGTGTGTATTGTTGGCTTATTGAGATATACCTTTAGGGTAAATTCTTAATGGTGGTAATGTTGGGCCAACTAATAAATTCATAATTTATGGTTTGATTAAAAACAAATAACCTAAGATTGCATTCTGTTCCTTGAATCTGAGGATTCTTGTTCTTATTTTTTTCCTAAAAAGTTCTAACCACTATACATCAAATATTGGTTCTGCTCATTCTTTAATCTATAGGGTATTGGAGTTTCCTAACCTACAACTTTTCTTTCATAGTTTTTAGTTTATTATCATTTTGTACTACATTTTAGATGAATTCATTAAGAATATCTCCCAACTTAATTTTCTTTCAATTGTGTCAATTCTATACTATATATTATATACACACATATAATATCATCCATTACAATTTTTTTCCAGTGGCTATACTTTACATTTCTGATTTTCTAATTGAGATATTTTTAATATCTACTAATATTTGATTCTTATCTTTGTCTTGTTTCATGACCTCTTGCCCTCCGTCCTATGCTATCCTATGCTATTCATCTGTTTCACATTCTTAAAAATATGTGTTTTAAAATTATTTACAAGTTTCTCTAATATTTTCACTTTCTAAGGCATAAGTTATTCCCTTTAATGGGCATTTTTGCTGTCTTTCATAAAGGTAATTTCTTCCCATTCTTTGAAATATCCGTTGCAGCTCCTCCTGAGTAGTTTTACTGTTATTTGCTTTCGCTCCTTGTTCTCACCCACACTGGTCTGTCAGTTCTGATCATGTCACTCAAGTCCTTTGGGTTTTCAGTACCAAAATATGAGAGCTTTTATCATATGAGGATATTGCAGAATCCATCTCTGAACCAACATGAAGCAACCTACTCAACTTCTCTAAGATTTTATTTTTTTCATTTGTAGAATGTGAGCATTAATAGCATACATCTCACAGGATTGCTGTGACGATTCACTTACTTTAATAGTATATATAGAGAACTTAGCATAATGCCCACACATAGGGGGCAGTATATAAGGATCATTATTACAATCACTGGTATATTGCTGGCATATAGCAGATATTTCACATGTGGGTGTTGTGATTATTATGCGGGTTCCTTAGACTTCTAGTGTTTTCTAACTTCCAGGTCATGTCATTGTGTCTTTTAAAACTCCTATTACCACATACCCTCTCTGTTCCTCTTTGAATTAGTCGTAATGAGACAGATTAGGTGGTTTCAGGGGACTCACACAAGGACATTATTCTCTTCCATAAGCAAATCTCTGGCTCCGAGAAGGGGACAATATTTTTTGCTGAATTAAAACCCCCTTTCCCTCTGAGTCAGCATAAATTGGATCCATATTCAGCTGGTAAAAGTTCCAACTGCAGAGTGGGTGACGGTAGTTTTGTTGGTCAGAGATGGAGTTTTGTTGGCTTCATCTATTTTGAAGTACTAATAATTCCTTCCAGTGCCTATTATATAACGAGAACTCAACATATGTTTCTATCAAGACAAGTAGTAGGAATCAGAAGGTTAAAATCCAGAACCAAATAGCAGACCTGCCTAATACTGTTAGGCTGAGGAAGTATCATCTATCAGAGGACAATGGGGTTAATAGTTAAGATATTAAGACTTGAAGTCAGTCTTTGGGGTTCATATTCAATTCTTCTACTTCTCTATGTCTGTATTTCATCATGAGTAAAATGGAACTGATAATAATAAGGTTCACTTGGGAAGATAGCAAAAATACACTAAATACTCAATAGATATTGACCATGATCTTACCATGGATTTTTGGTCAAATGATGGCCCTGAGGAGAAGGCAGAGTTTGGAAGAAGCATTCCAGCGATAGCAATTTCATTGCTAAGAAACATAACCTGTCAGATTAGTTCAGTTGTGAATAAAGACCATGAGGTCTCATGATAAGTGTGTAAGATGAAAAGCCAGCTGAGCACAGTATGGCTTTTCTGGTATATGAGGCAGATACGATATACCCCCGACACAGGGAGGTTGAGGGTAGGGGGACATTAACTGGTGCTGTTCACATCTGGGTAGCCTCTGGATTTTTGTCTTCCTCCCCCCGCCCCCCACCAACTTTCTTTTCCTGGAGTTGGCTCTCTAGGCCTAAAGTTGAAAACTTATTGTATGTTGAGGCAGTGTTTCTTCTTTCAAAGCCACAGAAATAAATGATCATGGCCCAGGAATACAAATTGGTGTGGGGAGAAGAGGAACATTGGAAATAAGTGGCCAATGGGGAGATTGCAAAAGATACAGCTGGAGAAATCCCTGCCCAGCTCTTTTTTTTTTTTAATTCTTTTATGGTGAAATAAACATTTAAAAAAAAATTAGTTTCAGGTGTACAACACAGTGCAATAGTTACACTTTTTACCCTTCAAAGTGACAACCCCTCTCCCTCAATTCTCCACCCCACTCCTCCCCCATATCATACATATCTATTACAATTCCATTGACTCCTTTCCACAGTATAATCCACATCCTGTGACTATCTATATATGTTCAATTACAGTTCCTGCCCAGCTCTTTTAAGGATGAATCACACAATTTCTCTCCGTGGTTACAAATGTCACAGGGAAAAAACTGTGTTTCCTCTAATCTTTAAATGTATGGCATAGGGAAATTTGTCAACTATTTATAAATGCCTATTTTCTATGCAAGTGAAACCCTTCTACATATATCTTCTAGACTTAACTTTTCACATATAATTTGCATATCTCCGAGGGTGAGTTGAATTATCATAGGGCTATATACTTTTAGTGCCTCTAAAGTTTTTGGCATCAGAATTTAATTTGGCTTGTTCAACCACCAGTTTGCTTTTCAACTGGAAGGCATTAACAGAGGAAATTATGATTAATCTGTACAACAACATTGTATGTGAAGAAGTATTAGGAAGAATGCTTGAAAGGAGTTAAGCTTAAATAATTCCCTTATTTGTAGGCTGATTTTAGGGTTTCTGGTTCCAAGATGCTATAACCATCAAGTACTTTCTGTGATACAGGTCCAACATCTTCATTCAAGTGTAAGTACACAATTGCATTCTTGGGCCAAATATCAATACTTTTGGATCACCCACTCAAACAGAATTGACAAAGCTTTTCAAATGTTCATGTGGCTGATAATACTATTAAAATTAAGTATCCCTCTGTAAAGGCTCTGAAACCCAGATTGTGTTTCTGGAATTAAATAACCAGAAATACACCCAAATGGATTTGAAAATGCCTCTAATAGCCACCAAAGGATCATGCTGAAAAGTTGAAGTTAAGTGTTTTTTATTTGCTAGGGAGAACCAAAAACAATTTCTCTTGGCAGATTTTGCTTTTGCTCATCCACTGGAGAACCTCACGTCTATGCCAAAGAAATATGCAAATGTGGGTTTGACTAAATAAGATGAAAACTTTATTGCTGAGATATGGCTTTTCTTCCCATGTCTAACTTCATTCATTTCATGCTCACTGAACCGAGCCTAACTAAGATCTCCATGACTTTGAGTAGGACGGTCAGCCTCTGTCTACACGACTGCCGCTGGGGCTGCGAGCTTCCTAGGAGTTCAAGCGAGTAGCACCAGGTTCTATTATCTCTGGTCTGTGCATGAGGGTGGGGGTAGGGTGGTGGGGCTTAGGCATGGATATGTGCAGAAGGAGGCTCTTCATGACACAAGAAAAATTTATCCTGTCAAAAGTGCATGGGCTGCTGCTTTATCACCATGATTACACTGAGGTTTTGCTTTAGAGAACCCTGGATTTTAAATTGAAAGTCAAATATAATTTGCTCCAAGAAGCATGAAGTGAGTGACTACAAAGCCGCTACAAGGCCCAGCATGGCTAATAGGTATCTGAGTGATAATGAGCCTCAGCAGCCTGTGGGACACTGGGCGTCAGTCTGGGTGGTAAAAGTAGGCTGGACAGGCCAGGATTGGAGCAAGGACCACATATTCTGGAAGGGTTCAAATGGTGTGACGGCTAAAACCAGGCAGATGCCATTTGCTTCTTTTGTGGTTGGGGGAACAGCAGTGTTATTCCAACTCCCATGTAAAATCAAATGGTGCAGCTGAAGAGAAAGAAAGTCTGCACTGAGAAACAGGACTTTGGGGCTGTGAACAAATGTCTATTGAGTGCTTAACCTGTGCCCAGAACTGTGATAGGCACTTTACACAAAGCCTTTTCCTATGTAATACTCCCAAATAGATCTTATTATCCACATGTTGCAAGTGAAGAAACTGAAACCTTGAAAAACCAAGGGACTCACAGGGAGTCACACCTTTAGAGCAAAGTGAGGAAAGTTAACTGCCATGGAGTCTCTTCTGTGTGTATCCATGTTGTCTTCTGTGTCTGGTACCCACACACATCTGATATCTGGAAGTATGTGTTAGCATCATGTTTTGCAGTCTCAGAGAAATCAGTAGACCAACCTGAGGCAAAAGAAGGTAGTCAGTGTCCAAGTTGGGCTTTGAGCCTCACTTTGCCTGGTACGAAGCCCACAAGTGCTCCTATCTCATGTTGAAGAAGATTTTTTGGTAAGCTGAGGATGAACTGAGTTTTAGAGCAAATCCTACACCTTGAAGGCTGTCTCGGGTGTCTCTGTTTTCTCTCCTTAGATGACTTGCTGCTAAGATCCTTTCTGGTCCTTCCTTTAGGACTGCCTCCCCTGTTTCATCAAGCTTTTGTAAGATGCTTGATTGGACATTAATACATAAAGCAAGGAAGTATATAGCAAATGCTAGTGAATTTTCCTGTGGGCCATCTCACAAGGCAGGCAGAAGCACTGTTCTGCCCATTTTTGCCCACTCACCCCCTCCAATGTCTTCTCGCAACCCACAAATTGATGTGGCCTGAATACACACAAGTCAGTGGCTCGATGTTCAAAGAGGGTTTGCAGTCACATAACCAATGCTGAGGACATGGGCTGGGCAGATGCCTTGCTCCCATGCCAGCCATTGGAAAGGCTTCGTTTCTTGACAGTGAGATGCGCACATCCTGTTTGCTGTGTGCTTGCAGGAGGCCACTTGGGAACACAAACACAAACACAAATCCTCTCTAATTTTGGTAGCATCTTAGTGGGGTTTTCCCTAGTGCTGAGGGCTATAGTCTTATGCTTCATTTGTGGTGGCTGATAATTCAGCAGGGTTTTTTCTATGGGTCTTAAAAATATATCTAATGGCTGATGCAAAGATTCAGTCATAAAGTAATGAAACAGGCGAATGTCATCATTGGTTGGCCCTTCACTCTGTTTTTACCAAACTGGGCTTCCGTGACCAAGGACTCAGAAGTTCCCCTATCAGTCCCTGGAAGGAGAGCAGGGGAAGCCAAAAAACCCCTGTATGTTACTTTCAGAGAGCCCTGGCTTTAACTTGGACTTATGCACTTCCTGAATTGGTTGAATCTGAATAACATAAGAACTCCTCTGAAATGCTGGTCCTTATCTGCAAAAAAGATATTCAGATCTCTTTCTCAAAAGTTAAGAATGAACAAGGCACATCAAATGTGGAAACAGCAAAAGACTTGACACCTAGGAAGGCTGGATCCAAGCTTTTCTTGTTGGATGAAAGCTTCCTTTGTTAGCTGTGTGATCTTAGGCAAGTTGCTTAACCTTTCTGAGTTTTAGGTTTCTCCTCTGTAGCACTGCAAAAATAATACCTAATTTATAGGGTGGTTGTGAGGATTCTGTGGCATGAAATAGGTAAAGCATCTGGCATTGTAGGTACTCTTTCATCATAGCTTATATTGTTAGAAAGCTTTCTGGGATAAAATGGGAAGGACTCAGGTATTATTAGGTTAACTATGGCCTCCTGGTTACACTGGACAGAAGCTGTTTATATCTGGTTCTGGCAAAATTATCAAATATATATATATATATATATATATATATATATATATATATATATATATATATATATTGAGGGCAGTGTCACTGGCCCTCATATGTGGGACCCAAACCGGGGCCGCTGGCTTCCCAAGCCAGCGTTTAACCACCGGGCCACTCGGCTGGCCCAATAATACATTCTTTACTATTAAACGTTTCCAAATAAATTATGTGGTCACTCTAAATATAAGTAATATGTGGCCAGGAGCCTGGCCTGTTGAGAGACAGAGAGCATAATAGCAGTCCGTTACCCATAGTAATGCGTGTCTAATTCTTCCAATGGGGTAGTTCACTGTTAATAGTTATCATTAGGTTGTTGCTTAGTATTTGTAAGCAGATAACCATATGTGAGTCGGAAGCTAAATACACAGAAAATACACCAGGGTTTTTTTTGGCGAGGTACTCTGTCCCTCATTTTGCTCATTTCCCCACCCATTCACATCCATTTTTCAAGAACACAGGGCTTTCATGCTGTCCTCTGCGTGAAATCACCTTCTACAGTTAGCTCTAAGTGGGGGCCCGTAAGTGTCCTGGCTGCCTCTCCTGTTTCCTGCATGTGCTGGTGACCCCAAGAAGGCTGGACTTCTCTCCACCCTGCCCCGCACTTCCAGCAAGCTTACCTCCTCTGATCTTTGCTTCTGGAACCTTCCTGCTCTGCCAAACAACCTTTGAATAGGGATAGATATGCTAGCTCGTTTACTCCCTTGGTCTCAGCAAGCTCTGCCGGCCCCTAGGTATAGGAATGTAAGAATCTGCGCCTTGAGACGGAGCTGAAGGTAGTCAGGAATATATTCCTGAACCTTCCCTTGGCACATCCCACCGTTTCCTCCCACTCTACCGTACCCAGTGTCTCCTGTGTCCACTCAGGGGCACAGAGCCAGTGAGAAGCAAGTGAGAAACCAAATGGTGGTCGCTGCCCTTGGGAACAATATGTATTTTTAAAATAGAAAACAATAAAATAGAAAACAATAAGATATAAGCAGGGTTGTGAAGGCCCAGACAATGCATATTGTAGACTTTGCAGGCCATGTTCTCTTCTGTTGCAGTTTCCTCTCCCTTTTTCCCCTAGTCCCCTACCTCTTCCTCCTGCTTAACAAAGCGTAAAAAATGCAAAAAAAACCAACAAACCAAAAAAACAAACACATCCTCAGCTCCTGGGCCATGCATAAGCCTCCTGCTGGCCAGATTGGATGTATGGGCTGTAATTAGCTGATCTCTAGTGTAAAGGATATTAACATCAAGTCACCAAAGGATTTACCACCCAGTTTAAGAAACAGTAATAATGTTGACGTTCTCTCTGTGCTTGTTGGCATTGTGTCCCTTTTCATCCTCTGAGAGTTAATCACTGGTTTCAATTCTGAGCAAATCATTCCTTTGCTTATTTTCTTTGTTGACAATTTTGCCTCTTAGACATATTTCCCTTAACAAAAATATATATTTTTTAAGTACAGCATTGCATGGTATGAATATACCAAAATTGATTCATCCATTTACCTCTTGATGGATATTTCCATTGTTACCAGCGTTTACTGTTCCAGAAAACTGTTTTGTACATTCTTGTAAATAGTCTCAGGCTAAAATTTTATTGTGGTGTTTTTTTTAACTTTTAATTTTTATTTATTATTATTATTTTTTTATTGTTCCATGAAAACAGAAGGGAGGCATGGCATAGAAAAATATACAATTGGCATTACATGTGATCTTCCCAGAGCTCTCAGGTTCAAAGCCCAGTTGTACACATTTCCTTTATGGGGCAGCCCTAATTGATATAGAACCACTTCTGGACCTACCTGCAAGAATATTTCCATGGTTATCTTTATAGTCCTGTGTCCAGTAGAGATCTGTGCCTACCTGCCACTAGTCCAGAGGAAGGTAATTCCCCCACCATCAGCCTTATAACTAGCTTTCCAGTTTTCATTAGATATCCCGGGATATGCCTCTTCCTCAGCTAATGGGAGAATGGGAATATATACTTCCTTCCAGGGACACCCTATCCACCCAGTATGAACTGTGGATGAGTCCTTTGGTTGTAAGAGTACATATAAATGATCTGTCAGAAAAACAAATCGACAAAAAAAAAAATCTGTCCAATTTTTTGAGGGTCCTGATATATTTGGCCTTGGATAACATGAGCTATGTAGGTCATATGTGTTGTGGCTGCTCGCTCGCTGATAGTGAAAGAATTCATGAGGCAGGTACAAACACAGAAGGAAGATTTATTAGATTAAGAGAAGGGTCAGTTGGGCAGAGGCTGCTGGAAACTACTGCATCAAGTCTTTGTTTTGTCTCAAGTTTTATATTTTCTAACCAGGATGTAAATTGCTTCAGCCTGTAGTGGAATTTTCTATTGGGTTCTGCATTGTCCCTTGGGGTGGGGGAAAGTGCGGGTTAAACTGGTTATGGCAACCTTTGCATATGTTATGCAGATTTAAATTGGAGCCAGGTGTGGATCCCATAGGATGCAAAACCTCTCCCATGTCACAGGGCCAGCATTGGGCTGGAAGTAAACAGAAACATTGAAACTGGTAAGCATAGTAAATGTATAGGAAGCAGAATTATTACAGTTGGCAGGAAGGAAGCAAAGAAAGAAAAGAAAGGTTTCAAAAAGCCCTAAACTGAATTACATTTGTTAATTCGAATTATACCAGAAGATCCAAATCTCAAAATAGAAGATTTAGTGCCACCATTACAATCCCCTTATCTCATCAATATATAAATTGGTCTGGATTGAGCTGTGAACAAACTCAGTCTAATCTTCTTCCTTGTTACAGTTTTCCCTGGAACATGAAATAAAAATTCACATAGATAAGACCATTCCTTTTTTTTTTTTTAATTCTGTATATTCCCATTCCTGTTTTAAATTGTTTTGTCAGCGGTATGTGTTTTAATATTAGGCAGGATGAGTCTGTTCTTTCTCAATGTTTCTGAAAAACCTTGGTATCATGTATGTTTTGAGATAAACTTTAGGAGATTGTTTTATTTTCAAAACCTATTATTATCTGTATTTCACGGAACTTATATATTTATTATAATCCTGCAATTCATTTTTTCTGAACTTCCAATTTTTTTTCCCCACATGATGGATCTGTCTTCTATGTCATCACAATTGAAAAATTGTCTATGCCAGGAGTAGTTTTCTATACCCCAATTTACAGGTCTGTCAGTTTGAGACTGAAGATTACCCTCTTAAAAAGGTGTTCTGGTCAATCACAAATGCTGTTGCCCAACACTAATGGACTTTGACTCCTCTGTTTTATTGGACTCAGAGGGCTTGGACTGATGCAACCGGTTTCTCTTCAATGGCTCTTTCTTTCTTTTTTTTTCTCCCAAATGACCAGATAGGGACCATTTTTGACCTGGGTGACCATGGCATCTGCATCGCAACCTACACAGAGTCAAGTCATATGGGTTAACTTTCTGTTACTTAATCCCAATATTAAACTGCCTAAGATAGGCTTGATTCTTTCTCTAGAAGCCCAGACTAATATCATGTAATTTTTGTTAGGTCCAAATTAATATCACTCCATCTCATGTCATGTCATGTCATTGCTGCAACATTTGTTGAATAAGAAGTTAGGGAAAGCATTGTGAAAAGTTGAGAACCAAACTCTGAAATATCACAGTTATGTACTTTCAGCAAAAAAACATCCAGCCTAAGAGAAAGTTCATAAGAGTTTATTTGAGCCAAACTGATGACAATTGCTGGGAAGCAAAGTCTTAACGGATTGAGAAAATGCTCCATAAAATGGCCATTTTTGCAATCTATTTTATACATTAGAATCAAAGGAGGAGGGTTGCATGAAATACATTGGTTGTAGATTAAGACGGTGGGAGAAAGCAAAGCAGGAAAATCTCTGGGATTGGATAAAAAGTAAAATGGAGAGACACACACTTCTTTTACATTGGTGGGTGCAGGATAATTAATAGCATTTTACAGCACAGAGAGAGTATTTGGGGAACAAGATATTAAGGGATTTTGTAGATTCCTGCTCTGGGTTGTGCCTCCTGTGTGTGTCTATTGGGGTGGGGGTGGGGGTCTGGAAAGGGATTACTCTGACATTCAAAGGTCTGTTACCTTAGATGCAAAAAGACAACAGACAGACTCACTTAAGGTAAAGATTGACCTTTGTTAAGGAAGCTACAGGCCAAAAAACGATGTGACTACTGGCAATGACGCACTTTTCGTTAGGAATGTTTATATTCAGACCATCTTGTGTGGCTATTTCTCAGTCTCTTGAGCTTGTCAGTTTTAGTATGTGGCCCTTTTCCATCCACAGTACTTAGGAAAATCTTTTTCTCTGAGCACTGGAAAGTAAAGTTCCCACTCACCCCAGCTAATGCTGATGCTCCCCTTGCCTGCATTTTCTATCATGAAGATGAACTGCTGTCATGATCAACTGAAATTCTACTCTACATCAAAATAAGAATACTTTAGAAACATGGGAATGAAATACTCATTTTTAAAAATTTACTTTCCAAATGTAAGATTTTTTTTTCTTCCTAGAAACATTTAAATATCTCTTTTGGATTCATTCTCACCTAATATTGGCAGTAAATTAAACACCCAATCTGAGTCAGGCAAAAGAGAATAAACCAGTGCCTGATACTACAGGACTCCATGGGAAATCCCTTCCAGTGCAAAAGCTTATTAACATTTAAAAAGAACTAGATCCATTTATTCTTTGACTACAGAGTCAACACCTGCTGAGCAAAGCTCATTGTCAACCCTCTTCTGCATTTACTGAAGTTCTTAAATATCAGCAGCACACTAAAAATTCCATAAATGAACCAAATGAAATCCCATCCTCTGCTCCAGGTCTCTGGAAACCCATTTCCCTTGTGTTCATCTAACATTCAGGGGCTAATTTGCAGTGAATTGTCAGAAGGAAAGGTGACAGTCCATTTAGCAGTCAGCTAGTCGCTAATTAGCACCCAACTAAAATGCTTCAAAACTTGAGCGCTCCCACTCGAACACTGAAAGATAAGCATCCTGCTAATTGAACTCGGCTGTAGCTCTCTGGGTTCTTTCACAGCAAGATGAGCCATGTTCCAACCCTTTCCAATACAGCATCTTAGCCCAGAGCTACAAAGCCTGTCTAAGCATCTCATTTTTCTGTCTTTGATTGCCTTTTACATGGAGTACCCACTTATGAGATGGTAGGCAGTGGGTCATCACATTCTGACACAAGAATTAATGGACTGTCTTCTTTTTTAAGACTACATTTTTTTTTTAAAACATGTTGAGGAAAATATAAACACCAGGGAGACAACTGTTCCAAGAAGTCAATGATGGAAATGGCGATTTGTCCTCAGGAGAAGCTGAATTTGGCTTGGTCTTCAAGCGATAACTATGCTCCTTTTCATACATCGTGCACTTATCCTGGGGACTGCCATTGGAATTAGGCACAACACTAGTTTTGCAGAATTACACGGAGCTGGACCAGATCCAAAAGTCATTTTATTCTAAAGGCTAGAATTAGCACTGAACTCAATCCAAGCAAAACAAAAGGGGGTGGGTGGGTGGGTGGGGAGGGTAACAGTTATTAAACATTTTCCAAATGGGCTCTAAATAGTAACAGCCTTGAGACAGAGGTGGTGATGTGCCTGGGAGCCTGGAAATGCATCACATATTCTGCCTCTAACCCTCTCAACCCCATATGCTCCTTCCACTATTGCACACTGAACTCTCCAATTCTTAGTGTGAAGAAACCCAGGAGTACTAATGGTACCTTGGAAGAAAATCGTTGTCCTATTTTTGTTTTTTAAGAAGAAAAGGGGAATAGGCCAAAATATATCTTCTAAGATCACTACACTAGAACCATTCAAAGGTTTTTGAGGAAGGTATGGAAAAGGTACAGACTGAGCAAACCTCATTGGCCAGGACTGTAGTATCTGGTCTGAGAAAGATGTGTCACTGTCCTGTAGCTCTAGTTCTTTCCTGCCGTAGCTACTGTGGCAACATGGTGGGCAAGGCTGAGGAGGGCGGACTGCTTGGAGAGTTAACAAAAATCGATGTGTATTTTAGAAGAGTTGGACTGAGTTTCTTAGGCATCTCAGGGTTGCTAGAATAGGTACCTGGGGAAGGAAGATGTAGAAAATGTTAAGAGGCAAAGTCTTTGAAGACTGAGAAAGAAACAGCCTTTCCTTTGGTCAATTTTTTACTTCCTGATTTTGCCTTTGGGTAGCTTTGGAAAGGAGGAGAAGGAAAAAAATAGGATCTCAGAAGCAACTGGATTTAAATATATGTGCACATAGCTTTCCCTTCTTTGATCCTATTCTTTCACCTCAGAAAAGATTTTTCTACATCTGAGAATCAGGAGACCTGGATTCTACAGCTTTCTGTAGAAACGGAATCATTTTTTACCTCTCTGTGGTTCTGCTTTTTATTTATTTAATAAATGGCTCCAACTATATTCTTTATTTGGTTATACACTGTGGTGATTCTGTGACTCCGATTTCTTTTCTTTTTTTTTTTTTTTTTTGAGGGCAGTGTCACTGGACCTCATATGTGGGACCAAACCGGGACCGCTGGCTTCCAAGGCCAGCGCTTAACCACTGTGCCACTCTGCCGGCCTGCGATTTCTTAATAGAATGTTCTACTCCACAGGGGACAAGGCAGGTTCCTACCACAGTGTGTGGAATATGGTTGTTATTCAAGAAAAACAAACATTTGAATGCACTAAGGACCATTTTTGTGGGGATTGAATCATCTTTTTTTAAGTTTCCCATTTCCAAGTTGAGCTCAGTGCATTGCACAAGATAGATGTGGGGTAATTGTTGATTGATGATTCCTGATTCCACATTGACTGTGTGTAGTTTTCAGAAATATCAATGGGTATGGATAACTACTGAAATTACCCTTGTACAAGACCTTGATCATGTATGCCCCAAAGTATCTTAAGTTCTAAGCAATTTCCATGCACTAGTTCAAACTGGGAACCATAAAGGTGACAGGGGCTGTCAAGGAGAGTGACAGAGACAGCATGACAAGGGAACAGAGCTCCCTTGATGCCACCAGCTACGTGGGGGTCCTTGTGCACACTACATAATCTGGCTGCTTTCACATTACTCTTCCTAAAGTTACACTGTTTCCACCAGTCTGCCTTATTCTGTGGTTTTAAATTGACTATCGTCAGAGTCTTAATCCATTACACTGGCTCTGTTTTCCTATTGCAAAGTTTGGGCCTTTAATAACCTGCAAAGTCATTCCTCAGTTATTTTCAGGGAAATATTTTCCCTCAGTTATTTTCAGGGAGGTTTCAGGGAATGTCTCCTGTGCTTTTGACAATTCTATCAGCTTCCATATGGCATCTGTCATGGATTGCTTTCTGTCTTGTATACCATTCCTGTTTTTCTATTGGGTATCACCTTGTCTGCTACTTCCTGTATGAGTTTGCTAGGGCAACCTTAAAAAAAGTACCACAAACAAAGTGGCTTAAACAAAGAAATTTTTTGTCTCACACTTTAGGATGCTAGCTGTCGTAGATCAAGGTTGTTGGCAGGGCGATGCTCCCTTTAAAGGTGCAGGAAAAGAATCTGCTCTAGGCTCCTTTCTTAGGTTCTGACAGTTTCTTGGCTTGTGACAGCATCATCCAGCCTTCACGTAGTGTTCTCCCTGTGTGCACGTCATTTCTCTGGTTTTATGAGGATACAGTCATATTGGATCAAGGTCCACTTCAACCACTTCATATTAACCTGAACACCTGCAGAGACTCTATTTGCAAATAAGGTCACATTCACAGGTACTTGGGTCAGAACTTAAACATCTTTTGGGGGGGGACACAATTCAACCCGTAACACTTCCCTTGATCACTACTGACAGAAGAGGACAGCTGTGACTCATGCTCATATTGACTCAGCCCCGAGTCCTTATTATGAGAGCTATGACTGGGCACCTCCCCATCGCTTCTGTTACTCTGGAAGTCTTGCATCAGATTGTCTGAAGCACAAAACATACTTAATGAGGAATATTCTTCTCTTTTGCATGATTATTTGTTATGTGCCTCTCTCCAGGAAGTGAAATTGGTTTTGGTTCTTCCTCCTCTTTTCTTAGAACCCAGATATGTATCTACAGGATGGGTTAAAAGACAAAATTTGAATGACAGACTCCTGTGGTAAGCAAAAGTACCCCTCATTTCTGACACTGAAGCTTTGTAACCATCTAGTCTCTTTCTTTTCGTGGATTTTGCCAGGATATCCCTCATGCAGTAGACTCCTGAAAAGTTCACTTCACTTATCTGCCAACTACATTCACTTGCCTGATTTGTAGTGGTAAATACTGAGGGTGCCCCCAAAAATGTATACACATGACTTGTATTCATCTTTTGTTATTGGTGTATGTTAATTATTACAATTCTAATACAGTTTTTTCCTTTCTTAAAATGTGTATACAATTTTTTTTTTGGCATCCTCTGTATTGTCCTTTACTAATCTGAGATGTTTGCTATATGTAAAACTGAGATAAAAAAGCATATATAAAATATACCTCATTAAGAAAATGGAAGAGAACATCATATGATTATTTCAATAGATAAAGGAAGAATGATAAAAATCATCATACATTTTATGAAAAAAATAACAAACTAGGATAGGAGGAGATTTCCTTAATCTGATAAAGTACACTGAAAAATATCCAACAGTAAACATAAATTAATGGTGAAATGTTAAAAATTTTTCCTTCTGATACTGGAAACAAAATAAGGATGTCATTACCACCAGTTCTATTTGACATTGTACTAGCCAATGCAGTAAGGCAAGAAAAATATAAATTATATAAGGATTACAAACAAAAAATGGTAATGTCATTATTCACAGATGACATACTTATATTTTTAGAAGATGCAAAACATCTTTTAACATAAGCTAATATTTAAAATGTATTATTATGTATCAGCAATAAATAATTAGGTGATAAAAATACCATTTAAAATAGTATTCAAATTACAAATGACTAAGAACAATTTAACAAAGGATGTGCAAGATCCCAATGAAGGAAACATTAATGGGAAAAATTAAAGAAGCTCTAAATAACTAGAGATATATGAGTATATCATGTTCATGTATGGGAAGACTCATTACTGTGAAGACATCAATTTTTTCCAAATTTATATCTAGATTTAATGTAATGCCAATAAAATTTAAAGAGATTTTGTGTGTGTGTGTGTGTGTGTGTGAGAGAGAGAGAGAGAGAGAGAGAGAGAGAGAGAGAGAGAGAGAGAGAGAGAACATATGTACCATATATCTCCTATGGACCCTTCATTTATGACAAAGGTGAAGATAAGTGGAAAAAAATGGCCTTAATTAATGGTTTGGAACAAATGGATATTCACACTGAAAAAAAATGAAACCTGACCTTATTTCACACTAAAAAGAAAAATCATTTCAGGTAGAGCATAGACTTCAATGTGAAAGGAAAAACAATAAAGCTTTTTGAAAAGAGGGTAGGAAAATATCATCATTGCCTCAGGGTAGGGTAACAGTTTTTAAACAAGACAACCAGATGCAAAAAGATTGGTAAATTTGACTATTATAAGTACTTCTGTTCTTTAGAAGAAACCATTAAAAGAGTTAAAGAAGGCGAGAACATATTTGTAATTATATTTATGATGTAGTATCTTATAAATTAATACATAGTTACATAATGGACAAGACTTGAAGAGGCATTTCAAAAATATGACATCTTAATATCTAGTGCACATCTGAAAAAAATGTAAACTTTAGTAATCAGGAAAATGAAAAATGACATATCATAGGGCATCTACCTGAATGACTAAAATGAAAAAGATGTACAATATTAAGTTTATTAAGAATGTAAAGCAAAAGGAATTCTCCAACACTGTTGATGTAAATTGGTACAATCCTTTGGAGAACAGGTTTCTACTCTTCACTTAGGTTGAAGATGTACATTGTGGTGATTCTGAAATCTTTTTCTAGGTAATAATGGACAGGAACGCATGCCCACATGCCTGAAAAGACACGCATAAGAATGCTCACAGCACATTATTCGTGATAGTTCTAATTCAAAGCCCAAACACAGTAGAATGTGTCAATTGTGATACAGTCACATAATGTAATATGATAGTAATGCAATGAACAAACTAGTCACAGACAAAAACATGAACATCATAAACTTTATTTTGAATGAAAGAAGCCAGATACAAAAGTATCCATATTGCACGAGTCCATCTAGGTCTATTGGGTTGTCAGAAAAGTCATGACGTGTTTTTTCTACATTTTTCGTTGCAAAAATGCGTCAAGACTTTTCCGACAACCCAATAGTTCAGAAACAAGCACGAAAAATAACATTTAGAAATGCATGCTCACATGGGAAATCTACAAAGCAGAGTAAGAAAGGGACTGCCGTAAGTGGAGCTAAACTTTAGGGCAGGGGCAGGTGGTTCTGGGATAGGGGTACCCACCCTTCTGAGGTCTTGGCAATCTTCTATTTTAATACTTGTGAAGAGTTATAGAGGAATTTTTCTGTTTCTGTACCTTTCTGTACAGATGTGAAATTTCACAATAAAAACTTCTTTTTTTTTTTTTTTCCCGTTTTTTAAAAAAGGAATGGATGTAAAATTCTAGGTCCCAGTAGGTGCTGCATGCACAGTGGCTACTTAAGCATTCTGCCACCCTCTTCTTCCCCTGCTTAGCTCTGCACATCTCATTTTAAAAAGGAGTGAACAATCCTGGTGTGCATGCACAAACACAGACCCCCCTTCCCAGAAGAAAAGTCGCCTAGAGCGGTAGTAGATTGCAAAGACAGAGACGTTCACTGCTGTCTTGTTGGACTGCCTCTCACACCACCACCACCACCACCGTTGTCATACCCATGACTATGCGTTTCAGAGGCAGTGAGCACCCCCCGTGCTTCATAATCAATGAAACACATGTGTTAAGTCACGTTTTGCTAAGTCACGTTGAGAATTCTCAGTGTTCAATCGCCCTCAAAATTTCTCATCTCTTCCCTGGGGTGAGGCGCTTTGGTTTAGCAGCTGCTCATGGGATTGCATTTAAATCACTTAAGGTCTGGAGTCCATATCTCCTGAAAGCAGCCTCCTTTCTTTCAGCATTCCTCTTCAGGCATGCTTGCATATTTTTTTTTTTTTTTTTCACTTCAAAGTGAGGAATATCCTTGGTTGGGTGGGGCGGTGGGGAGGAAAGCTTTGGAAATGCATTAACTCTTTGAGTGCACAGATGTACTTATGTCAGGATGCCTTCAGCTTGCCTTTTCCCAGGCTGTTAATCACTCTTTGGCAGTAAGTAGCTCTTTCAAGTCATTAGCCATTCATTTCACTTTTTAACAGCAAAAGCAGCAACCGTAAAGCAGGTGTGAGGAAAGCTAAAGGTCAAAAGAAGTAGGAAAAGTCAAGGCCAATGTTCCTTTTAGACAATGTAACCTCTTTGATAGAACACACAGGCTCTCCTCTGAAAACCCTCTAATTATTGAACTGCTCTTACAGGTGGCTCATCTTTTTTGTGAAACAATTAGAGTTGTGCCTTAGGATATACATTTTGTCTGCATCCTAGCACATTGACGAAATTATGCTGTTCTATAGATGAAGGATGAATGTCAGAGCCTTGTCTGAAAGCAACTTTTTGCTGAGAGGTGAGAGAGAGCATCTAACGGTATTTCTGGCTGAAGCCGAAAGGCACTATCTTGGATTTCCCAAACAAATTCTACCATTTAATGATCCTACAAAGGCTTCCTTTTGTGATTGCTCATTGTTTAATGCCTCTTGCCTTAACTGTGCTGGAAGTACAGGAGGTAGAAGTGAGTTAGCTCAGAATCCAATCAGGAATTTGGGACCATGGGAGGGGACTTGGCACAACAGACCATCAGCCTGAGTCAGATTTGGGCTTTTATGTTTAAAAGTCTTATTTTTCAGGAAATACTGTGTAGAGGTGAAAGCAGGAGCTCGCATCTGTATTTTTCCATGATGTCAGGGAATAGCTTTTCACTGCAATATATTTTGATAAGTATTTGTCAAGCACCTACTGTGGGCCAGGTACCCACTGGTGCTTTCTAAGGACTTCTGGAATGGGCGGATGGGCCTGAGTCACTGCACCTCTTCACTAATTACTGTGTGCTGAGTGCCTGCGGCCTGGGAGCCTGTGCAGCAGGCACCTCAGGCCTGTGGGAGTTTGGCTGCAGATTGTTAGAGAGCGTAGAGGGGGCTGGACTCTCCCCAAAGCATATGCAGGCCTAGCTCCCAATTTAGATACCCGGCTTACTCATCTCAGGATGTTGGGGAGAGTTTGCCATGACCAGACTCCCCCAGCCTTGCCTCCCCTCGCCCCACAGAGCCGTCTGCAACTGGTGAAAAATGACCCACTGAAGCTGGTGACTATGTCCCACCGCTGTTCTTCTGATTTCACGCCGCTGTGACAGATGGTGTCCCAGCAGAGTCTGCACCTCCTCTGCCAAGGGGACGGGCCATCATGATGGTCCCGACGTTAAGTCTGGGGCTCGGCTTCTGTTGGTTCTAACCACCTCTCAGTCCCACTCAGGAGCTGCCCCCAGCCGGAACTTGGCAACCAAAGTTACTGACTAAAAGGCTGGAGAATCATTTGCTGCCAAGGTTATAAATCTAAAGGTGGCTTGCGGGATCGTCTTTCTAAGTCAACCTTTGTATTGTAGAGGCATTTAAGATCATGCTACTAGTTGGTGAAGAGTGAGGGCTAGGGCGTAGGTCCCTGGTCAGGGCTATTTCCATTCTTGGTGTCTTCCTCAGGCGGTTTGGTCATGTAGTTTACAGGTTACCTATGAAATTGGCTGAGGAAAAAGGTATTTGCTGTTTGGAAATTTCCCCTAGTCCTTAGCCTCATGTGATATTCATGTCGGTTTCTATTGTTGACCTTTGATCTATTGTGTTAGAAGTGGTCTTATGTTTCTTTAGATATATATGCTGAAACATGCTATGTTTCCAGTCAGACTACCTTACCCGAGGTCAAGACCAAAGACCACAATGAGTAGTGGAAAAGGATTTGGGTTTTCGGGCCTCGTGTTCCGGAAGTGTGATTCTGATTTCCCATCTACTAGTTGTATGATCTTTACCTGTCTTTCTAAGAGCAAAAGTTTTAATTTTTGTAGTCTCATTTATCATTATTTTAATAGTTTATTTAAAAACAATTTCGTGTGTGTGTGTGTGTGTGTGTGTGTGTGTGTCCTGTGTAAGAAATCTTTGCATAACCCAAGTTCACATAGGTTTAAAACATTTTATTCTAGGAATTTAATACTTTTAGCTCTTATGTTTAAGTTTGTTATCCTCTTGGAGTTAATCTTTGGATATGTTTTCAGGTAAAGATTGAGGTTTATTTTTTTCCCCCACAGATATCCAATTGTTCCAGAGTCATTTGTAGAAAAGACTAACTTTTCCTTATTGAATCACCATGGTAACTTGTTGAAAATCAATTCACCATAAATGATGTGTTTGTTTTTGAACGCTGTACGCATTCTTGTGCCACACTGTCAAGTTTACTATAGCTTGTTGTAAGTCCTGAAAGGAAGTAGTGTGAGTGCTCCAACTCTATTCTTCATTTCATGATTGTTTTTAGATATGCAAGGTCATTTTTCCTATTCATCTAAATTTTAACATTAGTGTGTCAAATTCTTTACCAAAGCCTCTTAGGTTATTGTTATTATTATTATTATTATTATTATTATTATTATTATTATTATTTTAAACATTTTATTGTGGAATTGGGGGAGGGGAACAGCATTGGGGAATAGGGGAAGGGGAACAGACAAGTTGCTGTCCTTCTGTTCCTCAGTCTAGTTGTGGAGGACATTGCTTCACTGGCCCATGTTGGTATCATTATTGAGCTCTTCCCGGGTGAGGCAGATTGGTTGCCGGCCTCTGGACGGCTGCTCACAGTGGCTCTTGCCAGCCACTCATGCTGGCTGCCGGCCACTCACTGTAGCCCATGGCAGCTACTGCAGCAGGGGCTGCAGCCTACACCGTCACCGGCCATCTTAGCTATAGAGGCAACCAGGTGGAGCTGTTGTTCACCATCTTAGCTGTAGAGGGCAGTGTCACTGGCCCTCCTATGTGGGATCCGAACCAGGGCCCTAATATTGTATCACTTTTTGTAAAAAATTTAAAAATTTTCAACCTTATATATTTTCTCCTCCCATGTCTTAGGATACTCTCATGTGAGAGGTAGAATTATAGTCCCCAAACATGACAATTTCATAGCTTCAGAGCCTGTGCATATGGTATCTTATATAACAAAAGGTATTTTACAGCTGTCTTTGACACAGGGAGCTTATCTTTGATTATATGGGTGGGGCAAATCTATTCCCATGAATCCTTAAAAGAGGAGATCCTTTCTCAGATGGGTAGATATGAGATGGAAGAAGAAAGGGAAAAATGAAAAAGGGCCTTGATCTTGCATTTCTTTAAAGTCAGAGAGAGAGGTTCATGAGAAAAACAATTAGGGTGGCCTCGAGAAGCTAGGAATGACACTTAACTGACAGCCAGAAGGAAATGGGACCCAGTCCTACAAATGCAAGGAAGTAAGTTCTGCCCTCAACTCAAATGAGCAAGGAAGCATAAATGCCTCTAGAGCCTCGAGAGAAAACCTTACAGACACCTTGATTTTACCCCAGTGAGATCCACATCAGATTTCTGACCTACAGAAATGTAAGATTAAAAAAATGTTTGTTTGTTTTTTGTTTAATTCACTAAATATTGATAATTTGTTATGGCAGCAGTAAAAAAATAATGTATAATGTAATTTGAATTTCATATAAATACATTATAAATTCCACAGCATAATTTTATAATTTTTGCTCTAAACAGCTGTGAAAAATAACCTTTGACATTTACCAGATATCTACCATTTCTGATCCTTCTATACTAAGAATCCAAGTTTTCATCTGCAATCATTTTTCTTAAGCCTAAGTAACTCCCTTTAGCAATGATTTCAACAGCTCTATTCAAAACGAATTCCATGTCTTCATTTACCCAAATGTGTCTTTATTTTCCTGTCGTTTTCAATGATTATTTTCACTGATTAGAGAATTCTTTTCTCCCCCCACCCCACACACTTTTATTGAAATGTACTTGACATTCAGCACTCTATAAGTTTAAGGTGTACAACATAACGGTTTGACTTAGATATATTGTGAAATGATTACCACAATAATTAAAATTGGTTAACATCCATCATTTCATATACAGTAGTCACTCCTTTATCTGCAGCTTCACTTTCCACTGTTTCACTTACCTGCGGTCAACCTTAGTCTGAAGGTATTAAATAGAGAATTCCAGAAATAAACAATTTATAAGTTTTAAATTGTGGGCTGTTCTGAGTATCGTGATGAAATTTCACTCCCTCCCAGGTCTTGAATGAATCATCTCTTTATCTCTCTGTTCAGAGTATCCATGCTATATATGTATCCACCCAACAGTCACTTATTAGCTGTCTTCGTTATCAGAGAAGGAGAGAAAGAGATGGGCCCATTCACATACTTTTATCACAGCATACTGTTATAATTATTCTCTTTTATTATTAGCTATTGTTGTTAATCTCTTATTGTGTCTAATTTATAAATTAAACTTTATCATAGGTATGTATGTGTAGGAAAAACACAGTATATATAGAGTTGTACAATGCATCCCCCTCACATGGGGGGTAGGGGATATTGTAGATACATAAAAGAAAAGGAAGAAAGGAAGAAGACTGTTTTTACCCTGTGATGAGAACTCTTGGGGTTTATTCTCTTAACTACTTTCAAATATAACATTTACCCTGGTAAATCTAGTACCCATCTGACACCATATATAGTTCTTAAAAATTATTGACTATATTCCCTATGCTGTACTTTACATCCCTGTGACTATTTTTGTAACTGGCAATTTGTACATCTTAGCTCTTTTCAGCCTTCCCTCCAACCCTCCTCCCATCTGGTAACCATCAATTTGTTCTCTGTTTCTATGAATTTATTTCTGTATATTTATTAATCTATTTTGTTTTTTAGATTTCACATATAAGTGAAATCTTATGGTATTTGCCTTTCTCTGCCTGACATTTCATTTAGCATACTACGCTCAACAGCCATGTTTCACCTGGTTTCAGTTGTCTGATTACCTAGACAAGAAAGGCTATATATTTTTTCAACCATCACCCTAATGTACCAACTTCACTTCCACAGACTAAAAATAATTAAGTCTGGGACATTTTTTGTACATCACCCCTTTTCTTTCTCTGAGTGTGTACGCCTACCAAAATCTATCTGCTTGGTTCAAACTTCATTACCTTTACGTAGTTCTTTTTTGTATTATGTCCATGTTCAGGCTTTATAGTTATTTTTGTAGGAGAGTAATTTGGTAGGTTCTTTTTTTTTTAGCTGAGCCATCCTGCTACCTGTTGGCAGCTCAACTGCAACTCAGCTCAGGCTGGGCATCGAACTGCTGTTGCTCAGAGCTCAGCTCACACTCTTGAGTGAGCTCTTAACCAACTGAGCCACTCGGCCGGCCCTTAATTTGGTAGGTTCTTAGACTATCATTTCGCAAGCTGAAGTTAGCCATAGTTTTTCATTTTTTAAACTTTATTGGGGAATAATGTGTTTTTTTCCGCAGTACCCAACAGCTCCAAGTCAAGTTGTCGTCCTTCAACCTTAGTTGTAGAGGGTGCAAGCTCAGCTACAAATCCAGTCACTGCTTTCAATCTAGTTTTGGGGGGGCGCAGCCCACCATCCCATGCAGGAGTTGAACTAGCAACCTTGTTGTTAAGAGCACGCGCCGTCACCAGCTGAGCCATCCAGCCTCCTGTTGGCAGCTCAGTGGCAGCTCAGCTCGGGCGCATGCCACTGGCCCATGTGGGAATCTAACTGGCAATCCTGTTGCTTAGAGCTTGCACTCTGACCAACTGAGCCACTTGGCAGGCCCCAGCCATAGTTTTTTGACCAACTCATTCATATTTCATATTGGAGATTTTCATTAATTTCAAAAATTAATATGATAATTTATAGCTCACTCATTCATTAAGTATTTTTATGCCTCTATCATGTTACAGCTATGTTGCTAGGAGTTCTGTATACAATTATGAACAATTTGACCCTGGTCCCTTCTCTGATGGAACTTAGAAGCTAGTGGAAAATTTAGCTGTTAATAGCAATTAAAATAAAGTGTGATGAGTGTCATTATAAGAAAAATTACAGGGTGCTATGGAAATAAATAGTAGGATTCTCTTATATAAATAACTGTAGAGGATATCATGGAGAATTTCCTCAGAAAATGAGATTTAAAACGAAACTTGAAGAAAGTGTAAGAGTTGGGATCAGATAAGTAGAATTTAATTTGCATATTAGAAAAATGACTTTGGGGACATTTTGGAGAACTGTCCAAATGAATGATGGGGTAGAAATTAAGATTAAAAGGAAGAAGAAGAGGCAGTAAGTACAAAAGTACAACAATGGCAATGTCCTGGAAGAGGTGGTGATAGTGGGAAGGGAGAGAATTCGTGTATGTTTGAAAGGTATTTAGGAGATACAACTAAGTAAGTTTTCATGCTTAGTTTAATAAAGAAGGTCAGATAGAGAAGGAGACATCAAGGATACCTTCTAGATATCTGGCTTGAGCCTCTAATCGGTGGTGGTAACTTTTATTGAGATAGGTCACACTGGAGGAGGAATGTGATAAATAAAATTATTAATCTAGCTTCAGGCTTTTGAATTTTAGGTGCATGTATTATGTTCAACATGCAGTTTGGTGTGCATCAGAGAATTCCTAGCTGAAAACACCATTCTTGGTTCTGAGTATCAGGAGGAACACAGTTTCCTTGTTATTCATAACTCTATAAAGAAAGGAATATTTCCACTCCACAGAAGGAAAACAGGAATTCTCCTCACTTATTTTTTAATCCTCGCTGACTCTTCACTGATGAGACTGACTTATCTTATTGGTGAATCTTGTAGGAGGAGTTGAGCTAGTTGGGCTCTGTATTTTGAGTCCCCTCTTATGCAGCTCATAGCTATTCAGGACACAGGCATGATTTTCCACTCGGGTAGCTTTGGACTAGATCTCATTGACTAGGGTTTATTCCACTCCCTCTAGGAATAATCATGTGCATTTTTGGAGAAATTTAAACAGCCCAACTGAAGTCATGTCCAGTTAGTTTTATCCATGCATCAGGCACTGCAATAAGGATTGGCCCTACTTTTCTGTCTTATTTTTTAGTTGATGCTAAATTCAAGAGTAGAAGATAGAATGGGATTTACTGATTCTCTCAAATCCAGACAAGTTAGTAATAACGTCTTATCATCCTAATTGAAGCCAAGGAGAGTTGGACATTTTTCCATGTTCACATTAACAGTAAATTGACATAATTTGGATTTGAATCTAGTTGATTTTTAAAAACTGTTCTTTTTCAGTACTTCACACTGCAGTGCCTCAAAAGAGTGGGAACAGTGAAACTTTACTCTTTGCAAATGATTTTTGGGTCAACTGATTAGCTGTCATCTAGCAGAGAAGTCAATTTGGATATTCTGTCATTGAAAGAGCTCACCATAGGAATTGAAGAAAACAGTTTTAGCTGTTTGTGAAATCTCAGAAAACGTCAGGCTGTAAAGTATTATACACCAGAGGGCATTTCTATGTAATGACTGAAGGGTCTTTCCATCTGCACCTTCATCTTTGGCCACTGTTCTCATTTGAATGTCTTCAAAGGTTCATTTGAATGCAATGGAAGGAGCATGGAAATGGTAGGTCTCTTCTCTCAGAGCCATTGGATGTTGATAGTTGAAGAGACTTTTCCCCAGGATTAAGCTTTGATCTCCTAAAACTAAGTTTCTCCTAGAAATCTTTATTAAATGGAGAGTGTGCTAAAGTGGACAGAACATACATGCTATAGGCAAACATCTCAAGCTCTACTTGTGTGATGATGGTCAAGATATTTGACTTCCCTGAGCTTTAGTTTCCTCTTCCATAAAATGCTTTCCATGCTATTGCTTAAAAGTGTTTGATATAATTTAGATATTAGATACACATATATGAATATTGCTACATTGTTGTAGGAATATCGAGATCAATTTTTATACTTGCTTGCATGTAAAGCCATCCTTGCTTTGTGAAATTTCTCAGTGACTATCTCTTTAGGGGTAAACCCATCAGAGTACACTAAAGGGTGAATTGCCAGCCCAGGAGAGAGACTACTTGGTTACACTAGAGAATAGTAGTTTGTGAAGGCCACAGGGCTTGTCATGGGCATGGTGTAGTATAAGGGTTAAGAGTAGGGCACCTGGAGCCTGCTTTGAAGTTGCTTGTTCTGTTCACCATCTCGATGACCTTCACAAGTTATTTGTTCTCTGTCTGCCTCAGGTTTCTTACCTATAAATAACAAGGGTAATACTATTACCTCCCTAATTAGGTTGTTGTAAGAATTAAATAAATAATATGTATAAAGCAGCTATGTTAGTGTTTGGCACATAGTAAGCACTGTATAATTGTTAGGAATGATGATGGTGATGATGAGATGATGAAATTTCTATTGTCTTGTTACAAGTTTGTTTTTTTCTTCCTTTCATATCTATTTCAAATGTTGAGTGAGTTTTCTTTTTAATAAATTAGACCGCATGACAAGCAAGTAAATTCAAAGAAACCTAGGTGACTTTTTAGAGAAATCCTTAATTTTGTTGGCAGGTGGGGTTTGAGATATACTGGTGGTGTGGACAGTTCTGTCCTGACCTAGTGGGAAAACATGGCCACGAATGACAGGTTTGAAAATAGGATTGATAGAAAAGCTGGCATGTTTGCGGCAGCTTTCATGTTAGTTGAGACACCCCACTAGAGGAGAGATAATGGGGCTTTGTTTGCTCTAGCTCTCACTCCCCCAAGGAAAAGAGCTGGGAAATAAAGTAAAAAAAAATCCTAACGGTGTTCCTCCATTCCTGAGGACTTCAATTTTTTTACTTAGCTTTAAGGTTGGGGGTCTTATTCTGTTTGGCCTTGAGACCCAGGGGAAAACTGAAATCAGGGGATGGGGGTAGGGGTGACTCATGCACAGCTAATGATGCTCACAGAGTGGGTGCTCCCATGAGTCTTATAGAACCACACATTCTCTTCATGATTTGGAAGCAAGTCAGAAACCTACATAGGAATTAATGAACCAAGACAAACTTCACAGTGGCAGGCTAAGTCAGAGGCCAGGACACAGAAACTCACAGCAGAATTCTAGGAGAGAATAATACATTTGTGGTAATCATGAGTGAGTAGAAATGGAAGCAGAGATTGCTAGACATGACCTAACCTAAGTCAACCACAATCCATGTTTGCTCCAATTGTGAAGGCTTATATGGACTCAGGTTACTCTGAGGATAGGTTGTTACATTATAGTACATTGGCTTAAAAATCTTAAATCTCAAATTTGAAAGAAAATGTGAAAAAAATTGGTGTATAGTTGTTTATATTATTTATTAGTTTTTCTCTTTCCTTTTTGTTAGATGACAGCTACATTAATGAGCCAGAGGGAAACATTTTTGAAAACCCAGTTGGGGCAAATTACTCAAGATACCCATTAGGATAAGATGAGAGTAAGAGTGTGTTGAGGAGAACGGTAATCCTCCTTCGATCTACTGTTTTACCTTTGTTCTGCTGAAGCATCATCAGAACACCAAAAATGAGAAGTGGTAAGAGTTTTTTCTACAGTGTTGTGGGCAGAATGGGTGGGAACTGCTTACTTTGCAGTCCCACATGTGGACCACCTACTATGTCCGCTGGGTCCGGTTAGTCCTGCCATCTGTGTGTGTTGGGACAAAGGAAGGTGTATTCAAATATAGTAGTGCCAGTAGGTAGGGTTTATGGATGGGCCTTGACTCCACTGGCCCTTTTCTTAGATAAGATTGCCAGGCTGTTTGATGTGAAGTACTGGGCAGAAAAGCCCAAGCTCCCATATTCAAAGAGTAGTGCATTTGAGCCTAGAGGGAGCAAGAACCCACACACACAAATCAAATCATTTTATCACAGGGATGCTTCTTTTCACGTCCAAGTCAAGCATAAATAGGGACTTAGTAGATGCAAATGATAGCAATGGACACCACAGAAAGAAAGGCTTTTAATGCTGGACAATTGATCAAATATTTTGGGCAAAAAAACTAAGTTATATACTAAACCAACAGAAAATTTCATGTGAGTTGAATAATAACTACCGAGTGCTTACTTTGCATCCTGTGCTTTATATATATTATTTCATTTTATATTTACAGCAATGTTGAGTGGTAGGTATCACCCTTACTTAAGAAATGGGATACCTCACAAAAAGGTGGCCTGCAAAGGTCACTGAGTGATGATGGGGCAGGGCTGGCAGGCCACATGGACCATCTCACATCACTGTGGCCTTCCCATAATAAAGCATAGAGTAACTATCAGATGTTTAACCACTCGTGATTTGAAAGGATTTGTGTAAGCATAAAGTTACTGAAGAAACAACGAAAGAGAAGACTGACAACATAAAATCAACATAACAAAACAAAATCTAAAATTTCCTGTAAGTCCAAATTTAACGCAAATTTGTCAATCTGGGGAAAAAAAGTACTATTTGAAACATGCATGGCAGACAAAAAATTGTAAGCTTTAACATGTTCTGTGCTGTTCAAAATCAACAAAAAAAGATTAAATATATGATGATGGAAAGAGAACTGACTCTGGGTGGTGAACACATATTGTAGTACATGGATGATGTATTACCGAATTGTACACTGAAATCTATGTAACTTTGCTAACAATTGTCACCCCAATAAACTTTAATTAAAAAAAACCAACAACAAAAAGGATCTCAGAAAAAAGTACACAAAAGATAATTCAGAAAAGAAATACTAATACAAGTATAAAAATATATTCAAACACAATGAGCTACAATTTTTCACCACCTTCAAATTAGCAACAATTTGAGAAAAGACACTGTGAAATAGGCATTTTCTCAAGCTGCTTGTAGACTTCTACATTTTTCAAAAAGCCTTTCTAGAAATCAACCTAGATGTGGGCATCAAAAGCTTTAGCTGCCGCTGAATAATATTATATGTCAACTATAATTTAACACATGTATAGTCATGGGAAGTGGAATATAGTGTGGGGATGGAGTCAATAGAATTGTAATAGATATGTATGATATAGGGTGTGGGGGACAGGGGAGGGGAGAGGGGGAGTCACTTTGTAAGGGGTGAAAAAAAATAACTATTGCATTGTTTTGTAAATCTGTAACTAATAATAGTAATAAATTTTTAAAAAAGATTTAGAGTTAAAATGTTTTGAATTTTTGAATCTACTTTAGGAATTTGTTTTCTATGGAAATAGAATTATGTACAAAGTGGGTGTCAGAGAACTAAGTTTTAGTGCAGAATCTAATATGTGTCACTGGCCAAATTATTTAATCATTCTAACTTAGTTTTTTAATCTGTAAAATGGGAATGATACCAAAACTGATAGACAACGTTACTGCGAGGATAATATGACCTTGTGCACATTAAATACTGGGTTGTCGGAAAAGTCATGATGAATTTTTTCTATGTTTTTTGTTGCAAAAATGCGTCACAACTTCTGACAATCCAATAGTTAGCCTAGTACATGGCAATTACACACTGAAGTAATATTATTTTGTATTCATCGTGTTGCTATTTTCATCACAGTTGTATTAATGAACAAGCACAGTAGAAGCAAACATTTTGAAAGACAAATAACATGAGTAAACCATAACATATTCTAAAATGAAAAAGGCAGCTATCTATTAGATTATAATTTGTGCTGTTCTCATGGAAGGAAATATACCATAATGATTGGTAATTATTGGATGTTTATTCATAATTTTCAACTTTCCAGTTTTCTTTTTTTCTCACGTATTGTTTTTTCAATTGCAGTTGACATTCAATATTATTTTATATTAGTTTCAGTGTACAGCATGGTGGTTAGACATTTATATAATTTACAAAGTGATCCCCTGATAAGTCTAGTGCCCACTTGCCTGGCACCATATATAGTAATTACAGTATTATTGACTCTATTCCCTGTGCTGTACTTCACATCCCCATGACTGTTTGTAACTACCAATATGTACTCCATCCCTTCACCCTTTTTACTCATTCCTCTACCCCTGCCCATCTGACAACCATCAGTTTGTTCTCTGCATCTATGAGTCTGTTTTTGTTTTGTTTGTTCATTTATTTTTGTTCTTTATATCCACATGTAAGTGAAATCACATATAATTTGTTTTTCACTGTTGGATTCCACACAGCACAATACCCTCTAGGTTCATTCATGTTGTTGCAGATGACAAGATTCCATTCTTTTTTATGGCCATGTAATATTCCATTGTGTATATGTACCACCTCTTCTTTATCCAATCATCTAGTGTTGGGCACTTAGGTTGCTTCCATATCTTGGCTATTGTAAGTAATGCTGCAATGAACAGAGGGTTGCATGTGTGTTTTCAAATAGTTTTGGATTTCTTTAGATAAATATCCAGAAGTGGAACTGCTGGGTCAGGAATCTTGGGCTGTTTTCCATAGTGGCTGCACCAATTTTCAGTTCCAGTTTTCGTTTCTTTTTTTTTTTTTAGCTGAGCCATCCTGCCACCTCTTGGCAGCTCAGTGGCTGTTCAGCTCTGGCGGGGAAATCAACGGCAACCCTGTTGCTCAGAGCTCGCATTCGAGCCACTCAGCCGCCCCAATTCCTGTTTTCTTAAATGCAAATGTTTCATTGCCAAAAAAACCCCAGAAAAAAGCAAAACAAACAAAAACCCCTCAAAACAAACAAACAAAAAACGAACACAAAGTGGTTATTTTTTTGTGGGAGGAAGGTAAAAAACCAGTCACTACTGTGGCATTCTCGAACAGGATTAGTGGAGCAAGGGCCTGCAGCCGAGGTGGGGAGTCTCTGAGGTGTGAGGTTTTCCGTAGGTGGAGGCACATTGTATGAAATTTGGGTCTCTGAATATTGATGCAGTCTTAATGAGAGAGAAGACAGAACTTTAGTGCTTTTCTTTTCCCTGAAGGATTGAAGGAAGCCAAGGGGAAAGGAAAATTCATCTTCCAAACCAAGACTCCAAACTTAGGATATCAGGATGGATTGCTTGTCAGCACTAAAAAATATTTTTAGAATCTTTCTGTGTGCCCTATATTCTTAGTCTTGGTGGCAGTTAGATAGTAAAGACATGATGACTACCCTTTAGTTCATTACACACAACCATGGGGTTGAAAATGGGTGCATCCTATCCATAGGCTAAATGCTTCAAGACCAGTGGAAGATTCATGCTAGAATTACAGTAAAACCTTGGATTGCGAGTAATTTGGTTTGCGAATGCTCCGCAAGACGAGCAAACATTTCTAATACATTTTAACTTGGTAAACGAGTGATGTCTTGCAATACGATTAGTTTGTTTCCAGAATGAATTATGCTCTCAAACCAAGGTATTACTATTTTATTTTCAATTATAGCGATGGTGGGAATAATATAGTTTGCAATATATGAATGTGCATTTCATTTTTATACTTCCTCGTATGGGGCTGTCCCCTGATTTAGCCAGGTAGATCCATTGCCCAGGGAAGGATATAGGAAGGAATGCTAAGATAGGAGCACAAAGAGAAAAAGTTTACTATTCAAATTTTAACCACAATTTGACCAAAAAGAGTTTGTTTTTTAAGTCCGCTGTGAGACAATACGCTAGGATTCACTGAAAGAAAAACATGGTTTGGAATTCCAGAATCTGTTGTTTTCATGTCCACAACCCAAACTACCAGACTTGGCTCACAGAATTTTCCTTAAGCTCCAGCATAGGAAGGGTTGAGGGTGTGAGCTCCCGAGAAATAACAGAAATGGGTGAAGAGGAAGCAGATTTCTGTCCTGGGGAAGAGGTGCACTGGAGGAGGAGACAGTATGGTGGGGTGCTCCCTTGTATGAAACTAGAATCCCCCTTCCTAAGTCTCAGCCACAAGATGCTAGATATCCGACCAAAGTTCCAGACTGTTCTCTCCTTGCATCCAGTGTGGTGCAGCAGCAGGATGACAAGCAAGAGCAGAAGGAAAGGTGACACAGATGTACCTACAACAGGGCTCCAAACCTGTGGCCTGCGCAGGGTTTGCAAGAGACCTCCTGGGAGTCCCCTCACATCCGGTGTTGAGGGTGGAGTGGGCATTTAGGGATGTGTCAAGAAGACCAGTAACCAACAGATAGCAGAGGTGTCAGGATGAAGAGGCTACAGAGCACTTCACAGCCAGAGGGACCCCTGAGGGGCTGTGGGCGCCAGCAGCTGCTTCAGCAGGCTGGCTTGAAGGGCACTAATGTTAGCCTGTTGAATGCTCATTAACAGGCCACCCAACTCAAATGCCTCCTCTTTCTTGAAGCCTTTGTGAATCCTGGGAAGAGCGTATCTCTTTGCTGTGCTGACACTGCCATCTGCTCTGACTCCCTTTATCCCATTCATACATAGCCCATATCCTGTAACTGCCTAATATTATGCATCTTAACACCTCTGCCCATTCTTCTAGTAAGTTCTAATCCATGTTCCTTTGGGCAAGACCTGTCTTGTCTATCTTTGTAGGTCTTGGATTATTAACACATTGTCTCATTCATGTTTGAAATCATCTATTTTAATAAAATTTCATGAAAGTGTCAAGATTCACATCTAGCGAATATAAGAAAGTGGCTCTCTCTTGACACAATGAATATTACAAATATAGAATAAAAAGTTTCAAATGGACTATATTGATGGGCAACTTCTCACTAGAAACAGTTTAGGTAAATAAGCAAGGGTACTTCTTTTGACTTTTCATTTCTAGAATAATTTGAGGTATATTCAGTTATTGAAAAATTATGTGTCTCTCAAAATACCATTGCTTAAGACTATTTGTCTGAAACTGCCATATGGGAAAAGACTATTTTAGTTGAAGTTTCTTGTCCTTCCATATTCTTATGACATGTTCCTCTTTCAGATTTCACAAGCAACATTGTAGAATTTCTCTAGACAAAAAACATATTTAAAAAGAGGTAGTAGTAAACAGAGGTATTTTAGTTTTCAAAAGTTAAAGAATTATGTCTTTAACTAAACTGACATTTTCATTGCATTCAATCTACTGGCATAGATTGGTCAGCTTTGGTCTGAAACTTTTGTTTGAGTTTTCCTTGGGGCACAGATATTATTCCTTGTGATTTTTTTTTTTTTTATTTATTTTTTTTTGAGGGCAGTGTCACTGGCCCTCATATGTGGGACCGAACCGGGGCCGCTGGCTTCCCAAGCCAGCACTTAACCACCGCACCACTCGGCTGGCCACCTTGTGATTTCTGAATACCCTGTTTTCCAAGTTGTGGGATCCCACTTTTTTTGATTTTTATATTTTCTGGATATTTACTGCCTTAAAGAAGTAACAAGAAGATACATGTTTTCCCTTTCTTTCTTCTACCCTGTGGCCTTTGAAATTAATGCTAAAAACGTATCAGGCTTAAAAATGATTCCTGTGGCTTGTGTTTTTGTAGTGAGTAAACTGATATTGAGTCAGCTGGCCCTGAATTGGATGGAAATAACACATTTTCAATTTAATATCTGTATGACCTGACAGGTATTTGGTAAAAAAGATTGGTCAGTAGCCTGAAGGTCAAAATTTTCCTTATGACTTATGGTACAGGCCAAAAATAAATTATTTTAAATTCTGTAAATCTCTGCATCACTTTATATGTGTTAAAGCTTCTCAGTTCTTGTACTATTGATGTGCCTTTCAGAGATAACTATGCTAAAAGAAGTTGAGAAATATTTGCTAATGCTCTGATAAGAGCAAGGGCTCAATGGTATATTTTGAATTCCAGTTCAATTGCTTTATGATAAGGGATTTTCTTTATTCACAAATGAGTGCTTCTAGTTGAAGGTAGAATTCAGCTGTTTATATACTAACAAGTGGCAATTATGATGAAACAAAACTCATTCTAGTCCTCTGCTGTAACTATGGCAACCAGAATTAAATGAATTCTATTAGAAATACAAAAAGCCACCCAGTTGGATAGAGTAAATATTATCTCATTGATTTATGAAGGTTCCAGATGATGAAAAGTAGTTAATATATTTCTGTCATGGAACATATTTGTTAGGGTTTCTCCTTATTGATAGAGCCATTGTCTATTTAAATAATGTCAGCCAGATAGCATTAATTTTCACATCTTTTTCCAATCACTTTTGCCTTCATTACAAAAAGCTATTGGCCTTTCTAGTATCTTCTGTATTTTATTTATGGGTAACAATATAGATGCTTGACTTAAGGACTATTTCTGATTATATTTGGCTAAAACCTGGCTTGACCGATGATTGTTATTATAAATGGGGTGCCCATTTGTTTTGCATGAGAGTTAATTGACTTTGATATTTTATTTTCACTTGCATTTGGACAAAATATAAACTCTCTTGGCTTCAGGTAGCTGGTGCCTGCAGTGGGATTTGTCAGGGATGGAAAATTAAACTTTTGGTAATTTGTTCTGTAAGTAGACTAATCTAAAATTCTATTCAAATAAAAATGTGAGACGAAAATGGAACAGCATTATGTAGCAAGATTAGAGTTTTTGTGTCCCAGGGGGTTTGGTGTGCAGGTGTCAGCGGGCCTCTGCATGCAAAATGCCAGCACGTACTGTGCCCACTTCTGCCCTTTGCCTAAAACCTGCTCAGTACTCTGTGTCTTGATTAAAATGAAAAGGTCACTATGGCTTAGTTTTTTTTCTCCCATATATTGACAACAGTCATGAGTGGAGCATCTGCAAACCAGGAGGTAGGACAGAAGACACATGCTAGACTTTGGTCCCTGAGACCTGTAGAACTTTGAGATTCATCATGTACATTTCCCCACAATTGTTACTAGTCACTTATATCTCTGTGTAAATGCTGTATGGTGAGTTAGAAAAGCGTGTTTTCTCCCATGACAGTGCTCAGTCATAGAAACAAAGCAGAACATTGTGAGAGAGATTGAAAACTTGAAGACATTTAACTAATTTCCTACTCTAGTGTTCTCCTCACCTCTAAAAATGTTGAATTGTAAGGTTGAACTTTTAAGTGTGTTATTTATCTTCATAGTTGGGGTTTATGTGGCTTGTATCATCTGTCTTATTTATGACTAGTTTTTCTGGTCATTGTAGATATTTAAATTCCTGAAATAAACTACAATCAATCCACAGGCTTGCCTTCCTCTTGTCCGAATGCAGCACTTCTCTAAAGTTCTCTAGTTTTACCAGGGCCTGGGCCAGTGGTGTCAGAGTCATCTTCTAAATGCCATTGCAATCTGATCCTTTTCTGCCTGCAGTCCTGTGGATTATGGAGCTCCCAAGTTTTATAGGCATATTTATTATATCTCACAGCATTCCCATGTTAGCTTGACATTCTGCCTTGCATCACAACATGTGAGAATTGGAGGGGATTTTAGAGATCACCTAATCTCAGCTGTTCATTTTGCAGATAAGAAATTGAGGCTCAGAGAGGTGAAGTGAATTACCCAAGGTCACACAGCTCATTAACAGCACAGCTGGAATAGGATCTGTGACCTTCTAACTCTTAATCTAGAGCTCTTTCCATTAAACCTCACAACTTCATATTTTCTCTTGGGTCCAGAGGGAGGCACTTCCAGCCCACAGGCATGAAATAGGGTTACCTATTCCCAACCAAGTGCTCCATCCATTACTGCCCATTGCCTGTCTCTTCAGTTCAAAAGGAAAAAGAAACAAAAGTCGGAACATTCTGCTTTTAGGTTCATTATCTACTCTGTGCCTGTTAGTTTCTCTTGGTTCTTTTTTTTTGGTATTGCTTTTACTGATTAACTTGGTCTCTGCAATATAAAATGGTGAAATGCATTATCCTGGGTAAATGTGATGTTATTAATGTGTTTTATTCTAGTTATGGGTCATTATTTCCGATAGATGTAATCGTCCCAGCAGTGAGACCTAGCAGGTGGTCTCACTAGAAGTTATAACAGTTTTCTTAATGGTCTGGTAAGAATGTCATTTGCAGGGCAGCAAGGGCAGAGAGAAATTGGTCCCAGAGCTAGCTTGCCTCTGTACTCACTTCCTAAGCTTGAGCAAGCAAAAGTAAATACATATTTTCTTACTGATCAGTGGGGTATTTTTCCCTGCCTATTCGTTTTCAGTAGAAGTGATGAGGACTCATGTATTTTTACTTCCTATTTATAGCCTCCCTCTCCTCCAATACTACTAATAATCCTGCAATGCTTTGCATTTTTAATTTTTAGAGGAAACAGGCTTTATTGACTATTGAGAGGACACAACACACATTCAAGCAATGGGATGTGAGTAAATCTAGTTGGTCGAGCAAAAGAGAGATCACAGGGAAGCAGAAATCAAGAGACAATTTTTCCATTAGAGGTAGCTCACTCTTGGGGGAATGTATGCTATCAGTGTGACGAGAGAAATTGACTTCGTGTATTTAAATGTTACCATCTCAGTTTACGTAAAAGACATGTGTGCCAGGAATTACTGCATGGTTAAAATGATGGTGTATGATTGTCCTAAATTTTTTCTTGCACACAGCATAATCACAATTGAATAACTTAATGTATAATTACAAGCGTTAATGTCGTGATGAAAGAAACCGTGTACATTGAGAGGTGTTTTGCAATGTTTAAGAGTATTCCTGGCCCACTGAAAGGATGTTTTGGCACATACTTGCATATGTGAGTGAGTACGTGCCAGTGTGCTGGTGTGTGTGTGTGTGTGTGTGTGTGTGTGTGTGTGTGAGAGAGAGAGAGAGAGAGAGAGAGAGAGAGAGAGAGAGAGAGAGAGGCGAACAGAGACAGAGGGTCCATTTGTGTATGTCTGGAGCCTTTATTAATTTAATTAGTACAGCTGCTATATAAACTACCAGGTTAGTAATTTATGCACTTTACTGAGTCCTCATTGTTACTGTTGTATTTCATCAATTCTAAGATGAAAGTGTTTCCCCCATCCCCAGCATTTTAACTTCTTTAAAATCAAGGGTACCTTCTAGGTGATGGTACACTGGATGGTTTTGCTATGAGTGCCATCTCCTGCGCCCACTTGAACATGGTGGCATGACTGGAAAAGTGCAGCATCTTCAAATGTCAGTCAACATATCCTGTAAGGACTGATTGAGAAAGGCATATGAGTTTGTTAGTCTGAAGCCTGAGAGAAAGCACCACTAATATGATATCTTGAAAAATTAGTACCAGTAGGTTGGGAGAAAACCCTAGAGGCAATAGCAGAACAATCTTTTAATACATGATGAACACATGCTCTTGTCTGAGTACAAAAGTGCCTCAGAAGAGTCCATTTCTACACACAAGTTTTGCAAATACCTAAACCAATTTATTTCATTTACACTTACTTTCCTTCTTAATGTATAAACAAGAGTGCTATGTAAAAAAAAGAAAAGCTAGGTCTCATTAAGTTTTAAAACGCTGCAATAAATTTAAAATAAAAATCCTAAAGGTCAGGAAAATATAGTTTAATTGGCCATGTTTTTCTTATCTTGGGGTAAATCATAGTACATCTTACATCAGTGGTATTTTAGGTTCAATAAAATATGTCATTTAGTTATCATATCACAGAACTAAATGTATCTAAAGCCAAAGGATTTGGAAAACTAGTCTAGCTTCTCTGTTTCATATTTGAGAAAGTAAGGCTCAACGAAATGCAATGAGTTGCCATGATGACACACAGCTTTCTGGCATATGACAGTGAGAAGCTAAGTTTTAGAGATCATCAGCAATGACTGTAAACCAGGCTTACTTAGTTTTAATAACACGCTATCATTTTGTCCATGCAGTGAAGTAGCTTCTTTCTTCTTATTATATAAGAATACTGTATGGTCTAACCAAGTAAGTGATAAAATATTGCTTATATTTGGGAACCTCCGAGTGGGCATAAAAACATGGCCATTTCAACAATATATTGTAAGTTCTTGGTGGGGTGGTGGCGGTTTCTTAATATTTTAGGAACAGTTATTTCTAGGGGAAAATGGATAATGTTCCTTTAACATCTAGAGAATTCCAGGTAAACAGCAGAGGCAATAATCAGGGCCACTGAGAATAAACAATATAGTTTAACTTCTTCTCTACACTGCTATTTAGTATTTATTAGTATTATTATGGACATTCTTGTGGTTTTCAACCTTTGCAGGACGTCAGAACTTCTCATTTCCCCTTTTTATTAGTAACTTGTATTTTTTTAAATCTAAACAATGCACTAATGTTTTGAAATCAAAAGATATAAAAGATTTATATTCAAAAGTAGCAGGCTTTTCTCCATTCATTTGACTCTAAATGCCCTCCAAATACCGAATTATTCCAGCCATTGCCTTGGCATTTCTTAAATGATATATATCAAGCAATAGAGTCAGATATGACTTCTTTCTTGAACCACCATATTTCTTAAATAGCTTTATTGAGTTATAATTGACCTACAATAAATTGTACATATTTTAAGTGTTCAATTCCATAATTTTGGGCAGATGCACTGATTTGTACAACCACCACCACAATCGAGGTAGTGCTTATATCATTCCCACTCAAAATTTCTTTGTGCTCTTTTGTAATCCCATCCTGCTGCTACTTTCTGTAACTCCCCCTGGGTGCCCCCAGGCAATCACTGATTTGCCTTCTATCACAGAAATTAGTTGGTGTTTTCTAGAATTTTATATAAATGGAATAATATAATAAGTATTCTTTTTTTTTCTGGTCTCTTTCACAGAGCATAATTATTTTGAGACTCATTCATGTTTTTGCATGTTATCAGTTTATTCCTTTTTATTGCTGATTAATATTGCATTGTATAGATACATTCAAGCTTGTTAATCTATTTACCTGATGATGGACATTAGTTTTGGGCTATTGCAAGAAAGCTATTAACATTTGTGTACAAGTCTTTCTATGGAATTATTCTTTCATTTTTCTTGTGTAAATATCTAAGAGTGGAATGATTTGATCATATAGTAGAAGTATGTTTAATTTTTGAAGAAACTGCCAGACTGCTCTTCAAAGTGGTTGTAGTATTTTCCATTCCCACCTCCGGTGTATGAGGGTTCAATGGTTCCATAGCCTCACTAACACTAGGAATCATCAATTTCAGTCATAGACATTCTAATTGGTGTGTGTACGTATTGAATTGTGATTTTAACTTCTTATTGTCTAATTACTAATGATAGAAGCAGAGTCAATGATATAAAACGACTGAGACACTGTGGGCACAAAATTTGAGTGGGTGCCAAGAAACTCAGTAACCAAGATAAATAATATTTTAGTACAACATTAAAAAAATAATAATGCAAAATACCCACAATGAAAGTATCAAAATTTTAAATAAAAACGGTATTACTATTACTGATTTTTCTTTTGCTTCAGATTCCAATATGGCTTGCCACTGTACTGATATTAGAGATATTTTTTTCATGTACTTATTTACTGTGTGTATATTCTCTTTATGAAGTATCTACTCTTTTCCACTCTTTTTCTCTTTTTTTTTAGATTGTTTTTTTAAATTGAGTTTGAGAATACTAATTGTTCAATACATACACATTTGCAAATATTTTCTCCTAGTCTGTGGTTTATCTTTTCTTTTTTTTAAGTGTACCTTTCAAAGAGAGGGATAGAGGGATTTGTTAATTTAATGAAATCAAATGATCAATTTTATGATTTTTAAAATTTATGGATTGGGCTGTTGGTGTTGAAAGGAAACTTTGCTTGACCAAAGGTCTTAAAGATTTCCTGTCTTTTCTACTGGACATTTTATAGCTTTAAGTTTTATAATTAGGTATATGATCTATTTTGAGGGTTAATTTTTGTATAGATCAAAGGTTTTTTTGTTTGTTTTGTTTAGTTTTTTTTGTTTTTTTGCATATAATATCCCATTGTTCCAGTACCATTTGTTGAAAAGACTATCCTTTCTTCTTTGAATTACCTTTGAAAATCGGTTTTCTTTCACAGAATTTTGTTATTCTTCAAAGATGTTTTGTCTATTTGAAGTCCTTTATCACTCTATATGAATTTTAGAATCAACTTGTCAATTTCTATGCAGAAGACTGTTCAGTTTTTGATTTAGGGTGTATTGAATCTGTAGATAACTGGGGAAAATGATATCTTAACTATAACAAATCTTCTGATCCATGAACATGGTTTATCTCTCTGTTTATATAGACAGTTTTTAATTCCCCTGAGGAATGTTTTGTAATTTCCAGTATATAGGTTTTGTACACGTTTTGTCAGTTTACCCAATAAATTTAACACTCTTTGAGGTTACTGTAAATAGAGTTTTTAGTAATGTCAATTTCTGATTGTTGCTATTACATAGAAATGCAGTTGATTCTTGTATATTGATGTTGTGTCCTTGCAATCTTGCTAAACTTACTTATTATAGTATCTTTTTGATAGAGTCCATAAACTTTTTTTCATAGATGACCATGTTGTGTTCAAATAAAGAACACTTTATGTCTTCCTTTCCAGTATATGTTTTTTTTTTTTTAATTTCTTTTATTTGTCTCGTTGTACTGGCTAGCACCTTCAGTGCTGTGTTGAATAGATGTGGTGAGAGTGAATATCCTTGTCTTATTAATGTACTGAGAGGGGAATTATTTAGGCTTTCTACATTAAGTATGCTGTTAGCTGTAGGTTTTGGGGAGATTCCTTCTGTTTCTAGTTTATTAAGAGTTTTTAATTAGAACTGCATATTGGATTTTGCTAATTTTTTTGTGTTTATTGAGATCATATCCTTTTTCATTTTGAGTTTGTTAACATGGCCAATTACATTGCCTGATCTTAGAATATGCAATAGATTGTCATTACCTTGGATAAACTCCACTTGGTTGTGATGTATTTTTTTCTACATATTTTTGATTTCCTAAAATGTTAAAATAATTTTTTTATTTGTATTCATAAGAGTTAATGGATCTGTAGTTCTCTTTTAATGTCTTTGTCCAATTGTGGTACCAGAATATGCTGGCTTCATAGAATGAATTGGGAATTGTTCTCTCTTCCTCTGCTTTTCTAGAAGTTTATATAAAATTGATACCATTTTTTCTGATAAGTTAGCTAGAATTCACTAGGGAGGCCATGTGGGCCCAGTGTTTTCTTTCTTTTTTAAAAATTGCTTATTTTTCTCAGTTACAGTTAGCATTCAATGTTATTGCATTTTATATTAGTTTCAGGTGTACAGCTTAGTGGTTAGACATTTATGTAATTCATTCAGTGATCCTCCCAATTAGTCTAGTACCCACGTGGCACTATATACATAGTTGTTGCAACATTATTGACTATATTCTCTATGCTGTATTTCACATCCCCATGACTTTTAACTACCAATTTGTATGTCTTAATCCCTTCATCTTTTTCACTCAGCTCCCCAAGCCCCCTCCGCTCTGACAACCATCAGTTTGTTCTCGTGTCTATGAGTCTGTTTCTGTTTTTTTTGATCGTTTATTTTGTTCTTTAGATTCCACATATAAGTGAGATCATATGGTATTTGTCTTTCACAGTCTGACTTATTTCACTTAACATAATACCCCCTACATCCATCCATGTTGTTACACAGAGGTTTTTGTTTTTTTTTTTCCGTGGGGAGCTTTTTAACTTTAAATTCAAGTTTTTAAAATGATATTGGGCTATTCGGGTTATTTATTTATTTTTGGGTGAGCTTTGGTAGTTTGTGTCTTTCAAGCAGTTTTTACATTTCATTTAGAATGTCAAAATTATTGGCATATTTTTTTTTTCAATATTTCATTATTTTTCTTAAATGCCTTTGGGAGATATATATATATATTGCCACTTCTTTTCATTTATCACATTGGTAATTTATTTCTTCTATCTTTTCTTTCTTTTTTTTAATTTTTATTTCTTATCAGCCTGTTTAGGTATACATCAATTTTATGGTTCTTTTCAAATAACCACATTTTGCGTTTTTCTTCTTTATTGTTTTTCTGTTCATTGATTTGTTCCCTAATCTTTATTATTTCCTCTCTTCTTCTTACTTTTGTTTTAAATTTTTTTTTTTTGAGTTTTTTAAGGTGAAAATTAAGGTCATTCATTTGAGTCTTTTCTTTTTTATAATATAGTTATTCAATGCTATATTACTATTGTTACTTAAATTCTACTTTGACTGCATCCTCAAATTTTGATATGCTGTGTTTTTATTTGAATTTAATTCAAAATACTTTAACATTTCATTTTATTTTTAAATTTCATCTTTTACCCATTGATTAGTTATAAACATATTATTTAATTTCTGGATATTTAGGGATTGGCCACATAGTGATCTGTAATTAATTCTATTGTCACTAAAGAACACACTTGGTTTGCACGCTTTTCAAATTACTTAAACTTCATTTAGGACCCAGAGGGTGGGTTAGCTTGGTAAATATTTCAAGTGTATTAAATGAATGTATAGTCTTCTGTTGTTAGGTGGAGTTATTAGGTCAAGTTGATTGATAATGTTTTTCAAGCATTTTTTACACTTAATGATTTTCTGCCTACTTGTCCTCTCAACATTGAGAGAGGGGTATTGAAATCTCTGACAATAATTTAGGAATCCAGGCTGTTTCCATTTTATGGCTCTATTATTTCCATATAACCCATTCATTTTCCTAGGCCATGGAAAAAGAGTACAGGGAACTCAAACCACTCTTAAAACTCTTGGACCGGAAATGACATGTATGGTTAGTGACCATTGGCCAGAAATAATGATATGGCTCCAAACAAAGGAAGCTGGAAACTATGGGGGTGGAAGTGTCACGTGGCATATTTGGTAATGAATAGCCATATTTTCTGTTATACAGTGAGTTTTACCCCAAGTTAGAGATGAAAATACTCCCAGATTTATTAAGTTTTAGCATACAGAAATGACTAGACTACTTCCATATCATACATTTTGAGACTTGTCCCATATGATGCACATCTTGGACCTAATAAGTGAGTTGTCTATCACTTTTTAAATATAACTCCAAGTCTAATTTAATGAAACTGTTGGGGTAGAACAGGATCATCTCTGTCTTAAGAAAAAATATAGAAATGAACAATTTTGTGTCATTACATGCTATTTTGCTGATTTAATACCTACATAATTTCATGGAATCTTTATAAAAACCCCTGTTTTTTAACCCTGGTTTCTGAGAGGATGACACTGAAGTATAGAGCTATGAGTAATTACATACATGGACAAATCAGCAAAAAATTGGCAGAGCTGCATTTTGGACCCTCATGCCCAGTCCAACTAACGCTAAAGCCCAAATATAGGTTTTCTATGTTACTGCTAAACTGAATCTGCTCTTATCCCCAACTTCTGAAGTGGATTCAGAATGAACAAAAAGGTGAAAAGAGGTTGCATTAAAAGATGAGGGACAGTGGTGTTGCATTTGAATTGATAAATGAAGTTAGTGAGAGATAACTCAGATATCTTTAAGGAATAATTATAAAGTTATGTGAACTATTATAAGCATAAGATGGCTGTCTTCAACTCTTCCAAGGACTGTCATGAAAAATGTTATACTGGTTATATATGGCCCAGTAGGAGGCTACATGTAATCGGTTTGTATAGCACCGTGATTGAAACACATGTGCAAATGCAGTTCTATGCATTTATATATGTATACATATATATGTGCATTATCATAGAGTATATGTTTTATAAACACTTGTGTGTATGCAGACATACGTGCATGCACGTGTGTGTGGGTGTATGTGGATGTGTTTTCCATGCTCAGAAGATTCTTGAGATTCTTTTTTTTTAAAGATTTTATTGGGGAATTGGGAAGGGGAACAGCCAAGTTGCTGTCCTTCAATCTTAGTTGTGGAGGGTGCAGCTAGCTCAGCTCCAAGTCCAGTCTCCATCCAGCCACCTGCCGGCAGCTCGTGACTGCTCAGCTCAAGGTGCGATGTTCAATCTTAGTTGCGGGTGGGTGTAGCCCACCATCCCATGCGGGAGTCAAACTGGAAACCTTGTTGTTAGAGCACATGGTCTCACCAGCTGAGCCACCCTGCCACCTATTGACAGCTCAGCGGTAACTAAACTCCAGCACAGCTCACTGGCTCATGTGGGAATCGAACCAGAGACGCTGTTGCTCAGAGCTTGTCCTCTTAACCAACTGAGCAACTGGGCCGGCCTGAGATCTTAATTCTCAAACTGCTCTGCAGGAAAAAGAATAGCTCCCTGAAGAATCAGTTCCTTGAATAACTCAGAGCTGATTTTTCCAACCTCCAGGGGACAGTGTCTTGCCAGGAGGAATTGTAACTCCCCCTTTCCATTCACAATTCCAGAACGCCTTGCATGTGAGCTATGGTTATTGTGTTTCTGCTATGAAGGCGGAACATCCATAACTCAAAAAGCCTCAGGCATGAGGGGTTTACTAAAATCTTTCATCTAAGTGATGGGAACATAATTATCACTCGTCAAAGGTGAGATTGAATTTAGTTTTATTTTATTGCAAAGGTAGTGAGTATAGAGAGTGAAATAATATGAGGCACATATTAACTTTGCCAACATGATTGGGGAAATCATCAGCGATGAGTTAGGCACTATTCGAAATTGAACTAGAATATTGTTTCAAGGTTTGGTAAAGTTTTGCTTAACTTTTGTTTCATTTTTAAATAATCACATCTCTAGCTTCTGTGCACTTGAAAAGTTTAAATACAGTCAGATAGCTTTTATAGCATTGTAGACATGTCATAACAAGGAAGTGTGAAAAATGACAGGAAAAATGATCGGCCTTCTTGTACATTTTAGTTTCAATTTCTAAACTTTCTAACACATATATCTCTTTGAAGTATCTAATATCCTTTTTTACCTTCTGAGTTGACATTTTTCTCTCTTCTTCATAGCCCGTTTGGATGTCTCCCTCCTCCCATTTCTGTTCTATTCAATTAACACTTGAGCGAAGCCATGTATGGTGCTCTGCCATTTTCATATCCATGAATAGAATGAAAATCTGTGTCTGCTCTTTCAAGCTCTAAGAGTTTACACTTGATTTTAGGGCCTGACCAGCAGCTTTTAGCAATCCTGTTACTTAAAGGTAACTCTAAACAAATATGAAGACTAGAATAGAATCAGCCACACACTCTATAGATTACAAGGCAGTTAATAATGATGTTAGGAATATCTTTAGGAGAGTAACAAAAATATTTCACTAATGGGATATTCATGATCTTTTACCAAAGTTTTTTGCTGTAATAGATATGCAAGATAGTATAAGATTTATATTGAATTTATGTATAATAATAATATATCTCCAATTTCTGTTTCTATATCCATCTCATCTCTACTCTATTTTTGTCTCTATCCTTGGAAAATGTGCTGGTACACAGTGCCCTTGAATGTGAATTCAAATCAATTCAATGAGTGCAATCATATTACTGAATCAAGGCTAAGAATTTGACTGTTTCTATAACCTATGTAATCCTGACATTTTCAGAGGGCTGAAATTCAAGTCCAAACTAATGGAGCTGTAAAGAATGATGCACACATTTGTAGCCACAGGGTATGTCCTATGTTGTTGAATTATGCTGATTTAATTCCGGGTCATGGTCATATTTTCAGTAATATCTAGCTGCTTTTCTGTCATTAGTAAATAGGATGAAAGACAATTGTTAAAGTGAATGTATTTTTGTGATATCAGTATGTTTCAAAGAATAAATAATTTTCAGATTCTAAGGACTGAAAACTCGTAAAGACTCCAAAGCTTTTGGTGGAAAACAAAGGTAGAAAATAATGGTACAGCTCATAGGACCAAATTGGTGGTTAATAGGAGTCATGCATGTCTGTATTTTGGTCTGTAATTTTGTGGATTGTCCAGCTATTGATGACATTTTAGGGAGATGTGTTTAACAGGTAGCTTGCTTTTTATAAAGAAATACCACAATACATATCTTTTACCTGTGGACTTACCTGTGTAAATGAACTGACCAATGCATTATGTAAGTTACTCCCCATGAGGCTACTTTTTGTGCTGATTTGCTCCCTTTTCAACCCCTTTACCAGGGCTTGCAGTTACTACAATGTTTTTTCCTTCTAGCATACCCAAGACACACACGGAATTTAGTTCTAACTGCTTCCTCACCCCTCCTGCCCATGCTTGAAATTTGATCCCTTTCCCAGTCTCCCATCCTTGACTAGTCATCTGACCACAGGGTCCTTTGCTCATTTTGGCTACAACACCACATGCTATTCAGACTTGTGGGAGGAAATGAGAGCAGATGACCCCTATTTATATGAGAGCACTGTAGTGTAAAATACAAGATGTTTCCCTGACCGAACGGATGTGGATACAACACTGACTCCTGAAGAAAGTAAAAAGCCTGTGGTATTTCTTCTTTTTTTTTACTTTGGGAAAACAGAGCAATCTGACATATCTCAGAACTCCTCTAAAGGGAATATAGGCAATAAGAACTGACGCTCTGACTGATCCCTGTGAATTGAACAAAATAATGAGAGCTAACTCACAAAAGGATCTCGACTAGAGCCAGGCTAACTGGGAAATACCCCAGGAGTCCTCACAAATTTATGGTACCTATCTTATCAGATCAGAATTAAGGAGCTCCTGATAAATCACCTTGAAATATTCATTTATAAATGGGAAGCAAACTTGGACAGAGACATCCAAGATGTTGGCAGGAAGTCTTCCAAGTAAGATTAGTAGAAATGGGATTTCCTAGGGGAGAAATTCTCCTTTAAGTTCCTGAGGGATGACCATGCATCAACCTAGTCTTTCAAATTATGTACCCAGATTTTTAAAAATGCTACTGAAAATATAGTCTATTTCCTCAGTTATTTTTTAGCCTGACAGCTTTGAGTATTAGAGCAGACCCATGGTACCAAAACAAAGTAAAGGCCACTGTTATTATATTTGCTAGCACCTGCTAAGTGCCAGCTATGCTAGTTCGAGACTCTTTTATTATCATGGTCTTCACAATAACCCTTTTAGTGAGATATTATTCTCACTGTTTGAATGAGGTTCAGAAGAAGTAAGTATGTTTCCGGTGTGGTTACTCACCTCCATCATGGAGATGAGATCAGGGTGACAGCACAGTCCCTCAACTCTCATTTGCAACATTTATGGTTCATATGGTGGGCCAAGCTTGTCTGGGGTTTTATTTTGTTTTGACCTACAGACTTAGTCAGTATGGAGAGTATCTCAACTCTCACTTTACAGTGAAAACCTTGCAAGTTTTATAAGTTAAAAAAATTAATTTCTTTTCTAATGCAATAATTTTGAATTCAAAAGCAAGGAATACTCTAAGAGAATTAGAATGTAGCATCCTAATTTGCTATTGATAGATGAGCTAGACGTCATGAAGAGTAGTGAAGTCACTGCTTCCTAATACAGTGGGCTCCATCTTTGTTTTACTTCTGGTTGACTATATCTTAACTATTATACCTCTTTATCTGTTCCCTCTGACTGAAAGGAGATGCTTGTAGAGATCCTGGGCTCTGAAGGCTGGAGGTTGGCAGGTGGGTCTGCCCTGTGATTTTCCTCACCTCCATAAGCACATGGGCCTTGTTCCCAGCCTGGGGCGGCTCAGCATCAGTTCAGTGAGGTTTTCCTCTTGACTTCACATAAAACGCCAGATGTGAGCTGCTTGAATTAAAAGGGTTGGAAGCAGAGAGAGGCAGAAGTACTATCATAGCCAAATCACGTCCTTTTCTCAAATCTTTGAATTTATTCTGTCTGTGTTATGTTTTTGGCATTGGTACATCTCTTTCCATTCAAATAATTGGACTGTGCCTCACTGCTGAGGAAATGGTGGGCTTGGCTTCATTTTCCTTCTGCTAGTCTTGGAGAAAAGAAATCCTCCCTTTTGGCCCCTTTGATATTCTTTCTGACATTTTTTTTTTTGCTACTTGAATAGAGTAGCTAAGCACAAAGAGCCTTTCCTCTTGCTACTGCCTGTGCAGGAGCTTGCTACACACATCTCTGAGACGTGTGCACATGATATAGTTGATCCATCTCACCCTGAGAGCCATCTGGGGTAATGTTTGGTTTCTAAGGTTTGTTTATTTTGGAACAGAATGGGGATGCACACAAGTGCACTGGGCCCTGCGTTTCTGGGAAGATTGGCAGTTTGAGGAGGGAGGGACGGCTGCTTCCCTTCCACTGTCTGCAAGCCCCGTGGAGGCTCCTGCAGCCTTAACTTTGCCTGATGGGAGGCTCACGTGTGGGGACATGTGGAGGTAGGTGGATTTGGCTGTGCTCTCTCAAGAAACTAATATTTTATCTTCTTTAGTGACCGGATTGGGACACATTTTCACCTGTCCTTTCAACCATGATTCTGTAGGAGGCTATCTATGTGAGATGTCATTAGCTTACCACTTTCTCACTCTGGAACGCAGGCAGAGGGGATCAATGGGAAGAGGAAATGAAGTCGAAATTTGAATGATTCTGTTTCATGAGATCAGAACTTCTTCCAATTCTTGGGAGAGGGAGAAAAAAATGTGGTCTTTATGAAGTCTTCCTGCTGTGGACTGGATGTTTGTGTCTCCTGAAATGTGTATAGGAACCCCAGCACCTATTGTGATAGTGTTTGGATGTGGGGGCTTTCGGAGGTGATTAGGTCATGTGGGCAGAGCCTTCATGAGTGAGGTTAGTGACCTTGTGAGAGACTCCTTGCCCCTTTCCACCATGTGAGGACACAGTGAAAAGACAGCCCTCTAGGAAACTTTCACCAGACATGCACTCTGCCTGAATCTGATAGCACCTTGACCTTCAGTAGAAGGTCTCAGCTGTCAGAACTGAGAGAAACAAATGTTTGTTCAAGCCAGACAGTGTATGGCATCTTCGCTATAGGAGCCCAAATGAATTCCTACTTTCCTACTTGGGGAGCCGAATGTCATATTATAGCTGTAACTATGCTAGGCAACTAAGGAGCCATCATTTAACCCACTTGTTGGGTGAACCACAAAGATTTATGACACTGACTAACCATTATAGTTAAAAAAAAATCGTTTTGAATTTGGAAAGCAATTTCCAAATTTCTCAGAGACCTCATAAACATTTTCTCATTTTATGCATGTGCATACATACAAATATATAAGTATGAACATAATCATGACAATGGCTCCCAAGGGGATATAACATACCTATGAACTAGAATCTGTGAGGATGCTTGGAAATCTAAGTGGTTTGCAAAGAAGTTGGCTGGGTTGGCTACTGGAATCTATCTCAGTGCCAAATCTCTCCCTAGATAAACATATATAATGTCCATTATCTGGTATTTTAGTGTAACCAAGGGTAAGAATTTGAGGGAAGAACTTACTCAGAGGAATTTAAAGGTGATGATCGAGAAAATAATCCAGCCAGTGGAGAGCTGGGAAAGAGTCACGGAGGGCAGAACTTGGCTCTGATTTTATGGGTAAGAGAAATAAAATGCAGTTTGTTTTTATTTTTCTCCTTGGCAAGACAAATAAGACAGAATGAAAATAACTTTTGGATTAAAGTAGAATCTTAATAAGAGTCACAATAACAATAAGTTGGAAGCAGAGTTTAATTGTTTTTCTCTGCATGATTTGCTCTCTGCCTTCTTTGTAAATTTCCTAACACTTAGTTTTGATTCTTCTTTTATCCTTCATCTGCTGATGTTATTTACATACAGAATTGTGATGTGTTTACCATATTATTAAAATAGAACTGGATTTTAATTAAATATCAATGCAGAATCACAGCTTCAGGCTACTTGCCAACACTGATGGTGATCAATAGAAAATGTTGAACAAAGAAGATAGACTTTCCCAATAGTCAAATATTTTTCATTTCCCTCTTGTCTTCCTTTTCCAGTTTTCTTGCTTTCCTAGTCCCCTCTAGACTAGTTCACTCACTCCCATTCTTCATTCCTCCACCTGCTTAATTTTTCATATGCTGCATATATTTAATTTCCTGTGTGATTTTCTCTCGTTCTATAAGCATGCATTTAAACACTGGGAACTGGAGATATTAACTGCCAGATCATCACGTTTTCTAATGCACAAACCTACTTCCAGTTGCCAGTTTTCTTGGATTAGGCATTTTTGAAACGGTTTCTATTGTATGCTTGTTTCAGAATTGTAAAATGTTAGTTGCTTGATTGTGTATTTATTTTACAACAATTAATTCACCCTGAGCTTTTATTTGGAAAAACCATTGCCTGCAAGTAGTAAACAGCTCTAAGTATTAATCATTCCTTCATTTTTGTAACTGTACACCATTCTCTTCCAAGTTTAGCATTTTGGTTGATTTAACTCTTGCAGGAATTAAAACTCTCTGTAAGAAATGTTGCTATGAAAAATTCAGGATTGTGGGTTTGCAAGGGCTATGCCGAATTGGACATATGCGTTGTGGAATCAGATATTTGACCATACGCTATAATACTAAGGTCATGATGGATTTATTCGTGTGCACTAATTTACTTCTTTTACTTATGCATTCATGTGTTTTTGTCAAATTATCTGAATATAAAAAGAATTTAAAGGCAGTTCAATGACACATATTGGCAGTAGTCCACCATTACATTGAGCCATGATTCTGAGTTCTCTTGCAGTCTGAATGTATGCATTCCACAAAATTTATTGAAATAGTGAGCCACATTGAGTATACAATGATCTAGAAATCTCTATATTCGTATTTTCCCCCATATTTTTGAGGGCAGTGTCACTGGCCCTCATATGTGGGACCCGAACTGGGGCCACTGGCTTCCCAAGTCAGCGCTTAACCACTGCGCCACTCAACCGGCCCAATGGTTCTGGATTTTTAATTTTCTTCTCCTTATTAGGAAGAACATGGGTCCTTAAAAATTTCTGATATTTACCCACTTTTACCTTTTTCTGAGTGCACTTGTTTATTCTCTTCTTTCTCCTTTGCTTGCTTAAGAAAATTCCTGCTTACCTGTGCTTGTATGCCAAAACTTTCAGAGTACGTTGCTGACTAATTCTGTGTCCTTCTGCTGAGGCTTGTTCTCTTGACTTTGGGGCATATGTTCTGTTTCTTTAAGGAAGTCACCATCTCACACATCCCTTATCCTCAGCCGAACACAAGGCCCATGTCTATCATTTTCCTCCAATAAGCAGTGAGTGCTTGATTATTGAGTTCATGGTTCCTTTTCTTCACTAGCCTGTGTCTGATACTCTCATCTGCTCCACTCCTACCCTGATAGGCTGTGACTGATTATCTTCTGTCCTCCACCTTCTTCCTTTTTTCTTGGGAAGAGCATTGGGAAACATGTTCCTATAAGGTTTTCATGGGTGTTGTGGGGAAGCTGCTGGATGCTGCAGGGACTAGTGCCGTGTGTGCGTGGATAGAAATGATTCATGGACTTTCTTGTTAAGTAAACCTATCACTTGCTTTCCTAATGGCTAACATAGCTCTGATATGTTTTAATGGTTTGTGGACTGAATGAAAAGATGCATGAAAAATATATATATGTAATTCTGAATGATACAGCTGAGATATAAAACAAGTGCTTTACTGATAGCCCAATGACTGTATCTAGCAAGGAAAAATGGTGGGATAAAAAGTGGAAATAGATGACTCATATGAACAGAAGAAAAATTACCATTGAAGAAAGCAGAACCTGAGAGAATAGGAGTCTAGGAAAAAAGGCACACTGACTGAGAGAAGATATTAAAAAAAAAAGAATTTTAAAAGTAAGTCATAGAAGATTACATTGGAAGTTCCAGAGACATTTTTTTCTGCTACTGTAAAGTTTGAAATCATAACTAAATTATATGTAATATTTAAAAATCAATAAATAGTACAAATAAGATAGAGGAGGGGTTGAATGGTAAAGGAACTATGGGAGGGAAGTACAACACAGTATTCAAACAGTATTAATGAAAAAGATGACCAAACAAAATGGTTACATTGCTATACAGAGGAGTGTTGAGGGTAGAAGTTACTTGAACAATTCTACTGCTGTCCTTTCCCTGCTTTTCCTGGCTTGAGAGTTGGACCTTCTGAAATCCTAAGCTTTCTCTGTGCAGCCATGTTGGTAGTTGTCAAATGGGCTCCCAGCTGTCTGTTTCCTCCACATGGTTCTAGGGATGCTAAGGAAGTGATGGCTATGAGGGACTGACATTATCCTACAGGAAAAGTTTACAACCTGGTATACACAGGGTTCTGTTGAACACAGGTTAAACTTTAGTTCGATAACACATTATTGCCTTTGAAAAGTTTTTTTTTGTTAGTTGCTTTTTGTTTTGTTTTGTTTTTGGAATGGAACAAGAATTACCAATGAGAATGGTAAATGCTCCTGAAATATTTAGGGGAAATGCTCCTAGTTCACTCATTCACATCAAAATTTTTGTACCCTTTAGTGTTCGTTTGTTGCAGGAATTCACTGTTAAATTAATGGCCCACAATGGCCATTTTGGGGTAGATTATTTCATAAACAAAACACAACTTGTTTAAACACTACTGGTATATTTGCATTTATTATTTCAAAAATAGAAATGTCTGTGGGTGAGAATGAATCACTTTACAAAATGAGTCACCAAGTAGGTTAACACTGCCATTTAGAAAAGAGCCAAAGTAGCTTTAAATGTGTATAATCCCTCCACACACTCACCACACACACACACACACACCTCTGGGTATATAAATAGCCAGGTAGCTTTCTTCTAAACACAGAAAAGATAAACTTTCTAGGTAAGTGATATCTTTTATTGGTTGCCATTTAAGAGGCTTACATTAGCTAAGGGAGTGTTTTGTTGAGTTGCTGATTGAACCATTTAGCTTCACTGAATAGAAAATTAATTTTACTCTCTTTTTCTAATAGAAATAACTTTTTCCTATGTGACACAGTTTTCTTCCCACCTCCTTTCTACAATTACAAGATTTAAGTGAAATTTATTACTGGGTAGACTATAAATCATTTTCTGGGAACACTAGGAAACAGGTAAATCATGAAACTCTGAAACCCTGAAAGTCAGTCATTAACTCCTGGTAACTATATGTAGTCAAACCCTTCTCAAATGATTATTTATTAAAATATTTATGGAAGGTATTTATAGAAGGTAAAATATTTATGTCTTTATTCTACCCATTCAACTTATTTTCAGATTATATAGCAAGGGTGGTGGATATGTACAATTTAATTTGGTAGTATAAGAAAAATAAAAATATTTTCAATTTTTTCATACTTAAAATATTCTTTCCTCAAGCAGACTAATTGTCTGACTTTATTTAAAGCAAAATGAAGCAAAAAGTTGGTGCATTAATATTTAGATTTATGTTGTGGGTAAATTGGCACGTCTAATCCTTCTGAGATTAGGGTTATCCTCTTTTCTAGTGAAATCATACAAAATAAAATAAATGGTTTGGTATTTCAGAGAAAATCTTGTTATAAGCAACCCAAGATCATTGAGATCGAGAATATTTGTCTTTAAATGAATATGCTTATGCGTCACGTGTGGATGGAATCACACATCTCTGAGTGGGCTTGCCTTATTCAGGGGTTACTCCTGGGTCAAAATATTGTTACAAGTCTGACTTGCTACTTGGAATGTTATCATTAGAGTCACTTTTTTTTTTTTTTTTTGCTTAAAACTCCAGAAAGCCCCTCTTTAAATACAAATATGTGACCCAGGAGGACTCTGGATTCATTACTCCCCTGCATTTTCATCAAGAACACCACACCACAGGATGAAAATGCCATACAGTGTCAGAGAAAAGACTTTGTCGGGCAGTGTGGCCGGAGACACACTATTTCACTCATTCCTTAACACAACTCTTTGGGCTATTATTATTCCCAATTTCAAGGTGAAAAAAATGTGAGATTAAAAAAAATAATTTGCTTAAAATCACACAGTCACTAAATCTTTTTTCTTCTTCTTTCATATCTTCGTGTAATGAGTGCTATTTTTATATGGATCTGGCTAAAAGAAAAGCTTTGTTTTAACATCGTATTACCATATTAACAAGCTGTGGAGACAACTCACCCAGCTGAGAACAGTACACTGGCTCCAGGTGCCTCGGTAATATTTGGAGCTGCACCTTTGTGGCTCTTAAAGAACATGTCTGTTTTCCTGGTTTAGAATGTGAGCAGGTGGAGGCGGAGAGTGAAAGGTGACTGGAAGGTGAGAGTCACACACGTTTATGTGAGTACCGCCTGTGTTTGAGGGAAGTTAGCTCAGAGCCCAAGTTCACTAACCATGTTACCTGGTAAGCAGGACAAAGCCAGACAGTGAGAACTCAGACTCACCAAGACTGCCTGCTTCCACTTTTGCTTCTGAGAAGAGGAGTATTTACAGAAACAAGTGGGGTTTGCAGAGAGAGTCTTTCAATAACAATTTTCATGTCCAAGGCTGTGGCACTTTTTTTTGATAATTTGTGTGAAAAAGGAATTTGAGTTTTTCAAAAGATAAGGCGGAGAGGATGACTTAATTACTATCTTTAAGTATATGAGGGATTGTTACAGTGTTTGGAAGATGACAACCAGCTGCTCTCTGTCTCCAAAGAGGAAAACAAGAGAAAATGAATTTGCAAAGTGGCAAGGATTTAGACTGGAAACAAGAAGGAACATGATTATTGCATATTTTCTTAACCATGGGGACTGTTAAATGCTGAAAGAGGAACTTGTGTATGTGCAGGGAAACGGGTGGTTGTGGACTTTTCTAAACTGAGGTTTAAGGTGAATATCGTCTGGTCTACTTTGGGCCAAAGGTATACAGTATCGAGGACACAATTACTATAAACATATTTGAGGTGGTTTTGATACTATATGACTTATATGGTTCCCTTTCAGATCCTCTTTCATACTTAGAAGTCTATTAAAAAATAATAATAATTCCAGGTAAAAATCAGTTTTTCCAAACCTGATCATTACATTGATAACAGAATTTAATGATTACCTTTTTTTTTCAGTAAGTCTCAATTTTGAACATACATAATTGTAGAAGAATGCCGGAGGAGTGTCAAATGATTAGTGAAATTCCAGGTATGTCTGTCCTGTTGCCTGGTCATCAATGACATCGGTTAATGTAAAGACAGTTCTTATATTAGTAAACCTATTTTTGTATTACTAGGGTTCCTGATGATTTTTAGGATAAGATTCTCTTTGCAAGTTGAAACTCACAGCTGTAATGCTTCTACCTAGAGAGGAAAAGATTCTGGAAGGTATCTGATCATTTTGTAGGTGTGTGTGTTCTTAAGCTCTAACCAATAAGCTATAAAGTGATGCAAAATTACCTTGGATAACTCCACGTAGGTAGAGTAACTTTTGCATTCCAGTCAAAGTAACCAACATGGATCTTTTTAAAGAAGGTTAAGAATTTCAAACTGTTTAAATAAAACACAGTAGCTTTTGTTACCTTAAACTCATATTTTCTCCATACCTTTCCTTTTTTATGACTTAGTAGAGTTATATGATGTATATATACATATTTGACAATTATATTTTAATAAATATAGGTATATTTATATTTCACATAACATAATCATAAAGAAAACCTTTTCTGATCATCTTTGGTCAAAAGACAAATTTCCAATAGTGGCTTAATGTTATGAAACCCTAAATGATGGTTGGGATTTAATTCTTTCAGAATAGGATTTGTGGCTTATTCAGCAGCTTTACTTATACTGTACTTAACAAAAAATAAGGCATCATAGTTCATCACAATTATTTACAGCTATTCTTATATTCCTATGTATGTGAAGAAGATGGGTATTACCTGCTTAGAAATACGGTACTATTGTTTATTTTTTTCTTAAAGAGAACTTCATTTCACATGATACTATAAAATGGCCCTCCATGCACTTTGTGCTGGCAATATGAGTTGTTTACCTGTCTGCTATTAACAATTAGATTTCTTGTTAATGACCAGTTTGTAATTGAGTGCTGCTAGTCATTAAACCCCAAGAGACCAGAGGAAAAACAATTTGTCAGGCTTGTGGCACCTTGCTCTTGAGGATTTAAAAATAGCTCCATGTAAATATATATTTTTTCCTTTTAAGTTTGCTGCTAGATTATAAGGATAGTCAGTCACAGCTGTTTTGTTCACTATCCATACATCATTAAAATAAGCCCCCTCCTTATGGAATTTCCATTTTAAGATAGCTAACAGAGGTATCAGTCCTGAGGTATGTCCTGAAAAGAGGAGGACCCCACAATGTTTTAAAATCTGACTATACACACCTATTCTGGAGTCCTCTAAAGTATCTCTAGAGAATTTAGAGAATCTAGGGAATTTAGTAAGCTTGGGGGACTCGACATTGCTAATGCTTCCTACCACCTTTTCTTAGCAAATTTGATATTTTATGCTCTAAGATGACGTTTTCAAATTGTTTTTTTTTCTCCTCAATTTCTAACAAACAGTTCCCTGCCCCTTATGCCACACTTAAAGAAGAAACTGAGGCAATAAAAGGGGATAATCCTCCTCTCTTCATTTCCAAGTCCAATGGTAGAAGAGAGAAGGTACATTGAAGGATTTCTCTTCCTTAAGGACGCTCCAAAAATCACGACAGATGCTGCACCCCAGGTGGCAGACCTCGCAGGGCTCCCTGTCTCCCGTCCCAAAGACCAACACATACATATCCGCACATCCTCCTAAGACATTTCCAATCCCTAAGGGCGTTGGGTTATGTTTTCAGAGGCTGATAAGAAAATTTCTCCTGCTGTAGCCAACAAAGCAGGGAGTTTTCTTGAGCCTTCTCAAGGGCTGATTGCTAGGCAGAATAAATTCTTTAAAACATTTTTGCCCTTTAACTTCATTAAATGCCTGACATTTAACCATATTAGCTAACGGCAGAGGATGCGTCCTGCTCCGTGTGCTGTATCCTGGAACATGATGCAAGACATTAAAAGAAATTGGGACGGAAATGTTGCCATTAGCTGGGAAGTTGCTGTTTAATCGGAGTTATTTTGGGGATGAGGATGAGTCGCAGAAGCTAAGTGCTCACGCAGGTTGCGATGCTGTGGGAGGCTGGCGTGGCCCTTCATTAATCTCATTTCAATTAGAACTCTTCACAGCCTGCAATTAGAATGTTGCTCCCATACTGTACATGTATCAGCGACTGTTCTCTAATGAAGAGAAACCGGCTGCTTGGCATTTTTCAAGACAAATTTCCATTTTGGGTAATTCAGCAAATGCTTATGCGTTGCCTGCTTTCTCCTCACCCTTAGAATTGTGCCTCGAAGCTTTGGAAAAGATGTTGGTTAATCCTAATCATGTCAGACATAACACTGAACATCTTCTAGAATGTGTCTTAACTCTGATGAAACCCCCCTGTAATAAGCAAGTTAGGCTAGGGATCTACATACAGCCTTTTTCTTAAAGGGCCAGATAGTAAGGCTTGTGGGCCATATTGCCTTTGTGGTAACTACTCATCTCTGCCCTTGTAGCTCCAAACAGCCATAGACAATATGTAGACAGGATGTGTCCACATTAGAGACCTAGTATTTTGACCCCCCACTATTCATCCATTTTTCCATAGATTGGGGATCTGGAAAAAAACGGCTATCAGTTTTACATGTTGTACCTAGATTATCTATGCTCTTTAGTCAAATTTAATCTTTCCATACTGCTTTTAATACTTTCTAACACTTTGATTACTTCTATTTTCTGGGTGGCTCTGAAGGATTATGCATGAATTTGTACATGAATACATATATATTCTTCTAACTATGCTTCACATCGACACAAGACACCATATTGGGCAAATCATCATCCTCATTTCCTTTTCATAATCTTCATCCATACAGAATGACATTTCTCAAGCATTAAAAATATCAGGATGTGACAACATGGATGTTACTTCCTCTTTCAGATTTTCAAATTGGCAAATATTGACTGTGCCAGGCACCTTGGTAGGCATGCTGAAAGACAATGCATGTGTTAATTCTTAATAGAAACACAGAAATAGGCTCTCAAAGAGAGCACGGGCCGGAGATCACTTATTCCAGGGTCTCATTTCAGACTTGGAACCTTTCTGAGGAGGCTAGACTTGCAATTGTCAAACAGCTAGTAAACAATAGAAAGCTGTTGTAAACATGTATTACATTTTGAAGTGTCATTTCTACAGCAATTCCGAAAAGGTTATGGAGAGACCAAACTGACAAGTGTAGGGGCCCTGCTCTATCTTGGACAGAGCTCAGAAAATCCCACCAGATTTCAGAGATGCCGTTCTTAAAATGCACACTACTCCACATCCCCTATTACTGACAGGATCCTACTAATTTGATTCATGTATTTGGTACCCTGTTAATTGCAAAAGACAGTATGCTAGGTGCTGTGGCTCATCCGTGGAGACTAAGGATACCAAACTCCTGGAGTTTATGGATTAGGGGCAAAGTCAGTGCACACAATTTAAGACAAGGCAGAATGTGAGTGAAATAACAGTGGAATAAAATGTCTTTGAGATGCAGAGGATGGGGCATAACAATCTCAAACTGTCCTTTTGAAATTTCAAAGGGTTAGGTGATAGGGTCTAATCTCCCTTCCTCCCCTCTCCTCCCTTCTTTCCTCCCTTCTTTTCTTCCTTCCTTTCTTACTCCCTTCTTTCCTCTAGGCGCTATATCAAGGCATGACAAGTTCAAGGGGAAGAAGAGAGATGATAATTTAATGTGGCTTGCTTTACAGTGAAGACATTTCCCCAGAAACAGCTCACTAGATTTTCCTTCATATCTCATTGGTTAGAATTAACCACGTGCCCATTCCTGAACCAGTTACTGTCAAGGAGAATCAGATAGATCCTGGGCCACCCGACAGAGGTGAAGGTGGGATCAGGTCCTCTGAAGCACGTAGTTCTGTGGGAAAGGACTGAGGACTTGTACAAAATCAGAGTTCTGGTATGAAAGAATGGGGAATGGTACCAATAGTGTCATTGTCATTATTGGGATTAAAAGAGATCATGTTGAGAAGGGCATAGGGCAGCCCTTGGTACACAGAAGGCACTTAATAAATAATAGCTAAAACCATTGTTAATTTTATCACTTCAATTCCTGTAGATTAAATTTTCTTAATGGCAGAATGTTCTCTTCAGTTTTCTTCTAGCAATTAATATTATATACCAGCTTTACTTCATATTTTATGTGATTTTTTTTCTTAAGCTCAGTTTCATTTAGGTATAATTAAATACATGAAGAGTTTAGACAAATGAATGGATTCTTGCAGCTACCACCCCAGTAGAACATTTCTGTCACCCCAGAGAATTCTGTTGCATCACTCTCCAACCCATTCTTGAACTTCATATGAATGAACTTATTCAACACGCCTTACATGTCTGGCTTTTTAAAATAAATATAATGGTTTTGTATTTCATCAGTGCTGTTGTAACCACCCCTTTTTACTCCTGGGTAGCATACCATTATATGGATATGTTATTTCTTTATCCATTCATGAGTTAATGGATATTTGGACTATTTCTGTTTTTTTTTTCTATTGTAGATAAAGTTGTTGTGTAGATTTGTATTCAGCCATTTTTGTAGAAATATTTTCTACTTTCACTTCTCTTTTATATATGCCTAAAACTATAGTTAACAACTCATTAGTGAGTTTCTTTATAAGAAACTACCAAGCCATTTTCCAAAGTAATTGCAGCGTTTTGCATGTCCACCAGCCATAAGAATGACAGTTATTACACATCATCACCAACACTTGGTATTATCAGTCTTTTTGTCATTCTAGTGGGTGTAGAGTGAAATTTCATTGTGGTTTTAATTTGCTTTTCTCTGATGACTGACGGAGCTGATCAACTTTCATGTACTTGTTGGAGATTCATTAATTCTCTTTTATGAAGTGTCTTTTCAAGTCTTTGCTTATATAGTTGTATTTTTTATTATCATTAACTTGATGGTATCATTTATATATTCTGTATATAAGTCCTTTCTCAGATATCTATATTTATTCCCTGTGTGGCTTTTTTGTTCTTTTTTTTGACATTGATTTTTGATGAGCTCAAGTTTTAATTTGAAGAATTCTACTTTATAATTTTTTTCTTTTTAGTCAATATTTTTTTTTTGATTTATCTATTACAAGGATTCTGTGCTAATCTATATGTTTTGTGGAATCTCTATAATTTTAGTATTTTATGTTTCAAGGCCTTCTTTTTAGGTCTAAAATATCTTTCAACTTCTTGGTTAGTAATCTATTCATAATTTTTAGTTCTTGAGACAATTTTAGAAATTGTTTTCCAGAAAAATATCCTTTGATTGAGGATTCTGTGTGTTAATTTATGTGTGCACACAAATATAATTTGCATTAATAAATAAGTGTAATTGTATACATGCATTTTAAACAGATGCTATTTTTTTTCTTTCCTGCACCCTTCTCCCTATATTATCATTTATCTCTACACAAATATACCTTTATATTAACAACCTAACATCTATCTATCAATTGTATCTATCAATTGTATCTATCATCTATCTATCTATCTATCTATCTATCTATCTATCTATCTATCATCTATTTGTCATCGAATCTATTGTTGAATAACATTTTTTCATTCAAACAGGTAAATGATAATTAGGCTTGAAGGAGGAAACTTGAGTTGCAGTCATTTTTTCTTAATTTATATCTGCTACTCCACTTTTTCTCTAGATTCCAATAATGTAGGAGAGCAATCTGATGTTAGTTTCATATTTTTGTGTCATTCGTCCCATTCTTTTTCTTCTATACTTTCATTTTTTTCTGATGGCATTTGTTTCCTCTTTTTGTCTCTAATGACTTGGAAGACATACACTCTCTTTTTAATTTACTTATTACAGACTTTAAGTAAAAAGTTTTTCTCAACTTGTGTTTCTCTAATTATAAATAGTAAAATTGCTATTTTATATCCTCAGTGTATGATGAGAAATTCTTCTAATTTTTTTTTCTTACTTTCTCTGGTTTGCCACTTACCTTTTTTTTTAAAGGTAAATTGGTTTAGTTTTTCCCATTTTTATGGTTATTGGCATTTTATGTTTTTAATCCTTATAATTCAAAACTTTTGCTAAGGTAGATCTAGAAATGGGTGTATTATCATTAGAATATTTATTCTTGTATATGTTTATGAGTATATGTGTCCGAGTATGTGTATATATGCAGGCTTTGAAGGGTACACAGCCTCAGCTTACTTTGATCCTTTTTAAAAAGCTTCAGTGGAATATCTTCCATACCTGTGACCATGTACACAGTACTCTACACTCCAGGGGGACCCAATAACACTTCTTGTTTGAAGACTCAGTGTGTATTAGGCTAAGTATCTTGTTAAATAATTTTCTTTGGTCTTCTAAATCCTCTTGTATCCTAAATTATTCTCAGCCCATAACACATGAATTTCAGTAAAAAGAAATTGAGTTGTGAGAGAAAATTCTCAAAAGCGTACAGTACCAGTTTTCATATTATTCTTATTCCCTTCTTGGTGGCCAGACCATTAGCTTCAGTTATGAATTACTCTGTATGAACATTAAAACACAGAAGTTCATTTTTACTCTAAGTGCTTTAGTGTCACTGGGTTTTGTGATCACAACATGTGATGTGAATTGGGACATGTTTCCTTTCTCTTTTAATAGAGGAACAGGATGTTCTTGAGAGGTTGGATAACTAACCTCTAAAGTTTTACATCAACTAAACAAGGTGTTCCATTTAGAACTCAGTTTTCCTGAGAGCCACTGCTTGGAGTTTATGCTGCATTTTAATGTGGCTCTTAAATATGCATGACACAGTTCTTAGCTTATAATGCTGCTTGGCTTGTCCTGTGTCTTCATTCATCTCAGTCCCTTTCATGCCTGTTGTCCTATCATTCCTTCTCGACGTCCCTGGATAAAATTATAAGTAAGAAATGCCATATGCATCTGGGACTACATGGAATACATGATCAGGTTTGAAAAAGTATTCTAACTATTAGAATCAAACTTTTTTCTTTTTATTTAGGGGGTCTGCGGTAGCATTTAGCAGTGTATAATCTTTTGAATATTGGCTCACTGGTTTGTTGTATGCTTTGAATAGTTGCTCCCACACATTGTACTGTGAATACTTTCTCATTATTTGTGACTAACGTCATCAAGGGAATAATTGACTTGTATTTTTAGAATTTTAATTGGCAAGTGATACTCTCGCACATTATAAAGCTATTTTCTATTATGAACCAATAAATTTAGTGCTAATTGTCACAAATGAATTTACTCCAAAGCATACTTCTCATCTTATAGAAAATCAATATCTCACCCCTCATGGATATGATGTGTACATAACCCAAATTCCTGTAACCACTTAAATTTTTTCCCCCATATTCTTAGCTATTAGCAGTATATTTAAAAAGTAATAAGCCAAAGATTTCCTGAGTTGTAAACAGGAAGCCCATATGACATCTTCCTTATACATCATGAGGAAACATACACTATTGGACTATAGAATCTGATTGTAGATTGTAGTGATTGAATTTTAGAAAAAACAAAAGGCATTCATAGAAAATTAATCAACAGCTCTAAGATCTTAGGTTTTATAATAATGGAGAATGGCTAAAGTATACTAGATATTTACTATATAATATGCAATGGTTTGAAGCAAGGAATTGGTTGTACATGCAGCTCCATGCTCAGTTCTTAAAATATAAATTTTAGGAAGAAGAATAAGAATTAGAACTCTATCCATACCATTTAGGGAAATTAAAAACACAGTTATACACACTTAAACACACATACAATGTGCAAAAGGGATTTCCATGTTCAAGATCATATATTAGTCACATTTGAATGAGTTCCTCTTATATAAAGGAGGAGAGAAATGGAGTGGGCATCAATAATAAAAGGGAAAAACTAAAATAGTAATAATTAATAATAATTATAAGGGTTTATATTCACCAAGGATGACAGTGTGCCAATAGCTGAGGATTATGCGGATTTTGATTAACTCAACTCTCTTCACCAGTATACTAAAATTATAGACACAATGTTGTCCTTCTGGGAAGAGTATTGAACTGAGAGTCAGAAAACTTGATTCTAGTACATCCTGGGCTGTATTTGCTGTGCTGCTGGCTTGCAGTACAAACTTGACCAAGCCACATCAAGTTTGGGACCTGAATTTCCTCTTTGTAGTGTAGGGTTTGAGGCTAGATCCCACAATATTTCTTCTAGCTTTAAGTTTTGACATAAATATATGCATTTATTTACACATACTCAGACAGTGAGGGTTACCCACATATGTATGACAGATAGAAGTGATATAGTTAATTTTCATGAAAATTTTGTTGTATAGAAACCCTTTTCTCTTTTAGTCACTATTAGGAAAAGGGCTTCCCTATCCTGTGCACTGTAGGGATTGTGCTGATGTGCATTTTGGGTTCCTGGGCTTTGGTGGTGCTCTTATGGAAGCAATAGAACCCCTGTTGTTGAGGTAAGTTATAGCTATGCCCGAGGAGGAGTAGGCACTTCCCACCTGAAGCCTTGGGATGGAGTCCAAGGCTGGAGTGGAATTTCAGGAATCGTTCACCATCCCAAATATGTGGTCAGAACCTCCTGGCTGCACTGCTGATACACGGCCACTCCTTGCTTTGCCTGGTGTCAGGCTCTGACTTCCGCTTACCTGCCTGGCTCTTTGATTTGTTGCTATTGCTTTTGTGTGGCTCGGGCATAGATGGAGGTGCTTCATTGCTATATTCGATGGTAGTTGGTTGCAGGTGTCTACCCTCCAAAATCTTCAATAAAGGAAAGGACCAGGTCCCATCCAGTGCCCATAGCCCTTTGCTGGCCCCATAAAAATCCTTTGTTGCCACCATCCCATCTCATTTCATTTGGCATCCTGGCCTCTGTTGGGTTAAGGGATTTACAATAGGCACTTATTAAGAATGATGAAACTATCCCCTTTTAGTCCAAATCTTGGATTGGACTAAATGATACCAATGATTCACATTTGTTATATTACTGTAGCACCAATGCCCCCACCTTCTTGTTAAAAGGAAAACATGTTGGATATGCAATTGGTACTACATCTACATAAACCTTGTCAAGACAAGATTTTATCATACTCATGTTTTTTGTTTGTTTTTTGTTTTATAATTTTAAAAGAGTTAAATCCTTATGGCATGACAAATTTGAATAAAACCTTTGGGAGGTTATCTTTCCTTCTTGACAAGTTTTTCATGAAAATCTGTCCTTCCTATCATCAAAGTGTAGAGGGGAGACTTCTGGCATCAGCTACATGGAAGACTGATTTAACTGGCCTCCTGCTAGTAGAAATAAAAATCCAAATGAATATTAACAAAATGGGATATATAAAAAATTTAAATATGTAAACACGGAGCTTGAAAAAAAGAAAAAAAACACCCCTATGCCCTCACTGGCAATTCTAGCCAAAGCAGTGAGCATCCCAGCTGATGTTATAGCGAACTGGGGCCTAACACCCCTGGTTATAGGAGTTAAACGCGGGGGCTGAGTTTCTAACGACCGTGTAAGGACATGAGGTAAGAGCCTTGGTTTGTATGAGGTTCAGAGCTTGAATTAAGACTCTTACATGCAACGATATGAATGGACTTAGAGACTATTATGTTGAGTAAAATAAGTCAGTCAGAGAAAGACAAATGTCATATGATCTCATTTATATGTGGAATTTGAAAAACTGAATGAATGAGCAAAAGAAACAGAAACAGTCTCATAGATATAGAGGAAAAACAGGGTTGCTAGTTGGGAGGGAGGTGGGGATGAGGGAGAAGGGGAAAGAATTAGACAGCAAAAATAGGTAACTACCATATTGCCACAGGGATATGAAAGACAGTTTGGGGAATATAATGTTGTCAAAATTTTGTGGGATGTCAGATGGTGACATGTTTTGTTAGGGAGACCACTTCATGGATGGAGTAGAGGCTTGATCACTGCACTGTATACCTGAAATTGATGTTGTATAATATTGTATGCCAACTGTAATTGAATATAGAGATAGTCATGGGATGTGGATTATACGGTGGAAGGGAGTCTAAGGAATTGTAATAGATAGTATGATGTGGGGGCGGAGGAGTGGAGGGGGAGAATTGGGGGAGGGGGGTTGTCACTTTGAAGGGTAAAAAGTATAACTATTGCACTTTGTTGTACACCTGAAGCTAATTAAAATATATATAAATAAATAAATTTAAAAAAATGATTTGTAATTTTCTGCGCAAAGAATTTAAATGTTTTTTGTTAAATTTACTCCTTTGTACCTTATAGTGTGTTATTTTATTACATATTCTACTTTGCTATTTCGGGTGTTTAGGGTAGCTATTAATGTTTGTACATTGATCTTATATCCAATAAGCTTGTTGAACTCAGATATATGATGTATTGACTCTATTGGATTTTTCTATAGAGACAATCACATTGTCTGCAATTAAAAGCATTTGTTCTACTCCTTTCAAACCCTAAAAAAAAAAAAAAGACTTACGTAAAGCTGGAACCTGGAAGTTGGGCCTTCTCAGGGACATTCTGTGTACCCAGCCTAAAGCTCTGGAGGTGGGGTGAACTCTCCCATGAGTGATCAGAGCCACAGGTTATGCCATGTTTGTCTTATGTGACCAAACTTATATTTTGGCAAGAGGTGGAAATATCCAAGCCAGGAAATTAATTACAGAAATTGGTCCCATACTTGTAAAACCCATGGAGCTCTCTGTAGAAACAAATGTGTCTCCACTCTGTGGGGACTTTTCTATAACCCAGGCTATACAGAACTCCTAGAGTTAAAACAATCTCTAATAAAAATTACAAACCATAGGAGGAAGTAATCCACTGTGGAGAGCCAGAAGTTACCCACTAAGAACTTGGGTTAAAAACCTGAAGGCTATTCTAAAATATGTGTACTTAAAATGACATAAGGGGTAAAGGAGGAAAAGAAACCAAAATAAAAGAGCAGAACACAGTGAGATTTAAAAGGAAGAAAGGACGGATGGGGGGAGGGAGGTTCTGCACCCTCAGATATTAAAATATTTTGTGCCCTTCTCAATGTTTTGTCATGTCTGTCCTATTATATATTTATGTTTGTATTATGACTATATACAGTTATAATAGTTTACCATAATATAATTTAATAATTATATAAATTATGATATATAAATATACTATATAGCTATATTTGTATATATATAGTCTTGCATGGGGTTGGGTCCATTTAACAAATGCCATTAAAACCAAACTCATGAGAGCAAAAAACTTTCAATTCTACCCAATGATTACCAGTTAATCAACTAGTATTTAAAAAACTTCTCATAATGAAGGGTGTTGTTTGTGGTTATGAAAAGTGTCTCAGAACAATCCAATCTTTTTAAAGATCCAAGTTTTCTACACCTATTTCACTTGAGGAAATAAATTTCACAAAAAGGTAGTGTTTAATAAGAGGTTATGTATTGACATTCTCTGATAACTACAATTTAATAATTTGCAATTTCTGTCTTTGCAAATTAGAACTATGTGATGTTTTAGCTAATTTAAGATAAACTATGTAATGGGCAAGAAACTTCCTTAGGATCCATGAACTACAAGCACTGACTGTCATGGTCTTTTAGTAAATGTTCTTGTATTTTATTTCATATTCAAGTCTTTCCTTCTAGATTCAGTGCTGTGATTACTGCTTGTCTCAGTTGAATTTCAATGGTAGCCTTTCCAGTTGTTTCCTAAATGTTCAATTCCTTACTTATGTGCAGCAGATTTCTCATACCTTATAGAATTCCAATCAGCATTCCTCAGGGCCCTTTGAATTCTTCCAGTCTTCTTTCCGGAAGTCAGAAATGCTTGCATCGTTTCTCTTCATAAGCAGCATACTCTCTTGAGCATTTCAAATCAAATAATAAGTTGATAACTGGATTTGAGATGCTCCCCAGCTTCAATCTGATTTGTCATACTTGGCTGAATTTTTAGGAAAGGTTCCAGAAAAAAAAATTAAAAAAATAAATTAAGGCAAAAACCAAAACACAATCTTCTCTCCATAAAGACAAGCCAAGGAAATTCTTAGAAACAATAAAACAATGTGACTTGAGGACGGAACTTTTACTCCTTTCTATAATTAAATTTCCATCATCCCAATCGATATCAGTGTAATTAAAATCTCTCATGGTCAATATTCTCGCCTTTCCGTGGTTATTCACTGCTAGTTTTAAGATAAGTTATCACCTTCATTTTCTCTACTGTTGTTTTTTACATAACACATGCCATTTTCAAGGTTGAATATGGATTCTAGTTTTTGAGAGAAAAAAAGATGGAGAATGAGAGTGAGGGAGGCAGGAAGGCAATGAGGGAGGCAGGGAGTCTGAGAGTGAGCTGGAGCAATGGATATTGATTTTTGATATTGCAATTAACAGATTGGCTTGGCCGCTAATTATAGCCCCTGGATACTTGCTGGATTCACTGCCTATATTTTCTTTCTGAATAAACATGCAAAAGAAGACTGGGTTAGTCTATATTTGAAGCATTTCATACATCACATTTTTAAGATTCTCAAAGACTTATGGATGCTCAAGGATGTATAAAGGAAATCTAACTCCTGCCTTCAAGACACTGAAGCTCTTGACTAAAGTCAAGATAACACATCAGTAGTGAAAGCAAAGCATTATTACACTGATTGATCATTTTATCTGTAGGATGTCAAACAACAGAATGAGTGTGTTCATTTTTCCCTTCTTGTTTCAAGGACTTGGCTTATTCAAACCTCTGCGTTGGCTTTGCATGTCACATAGCCTTTATTGGTTTATAATCACAGGACACAGGTGCATAGCCTGAATTTATGTTTTGTGGGGTGTACAGGATAATATTGAAAACTTTGAATTGTTTGTCAATGCTTAAAAATTGGGAAATTTATCAAACATTCCAGATTTCCGAGCTTTTTCCCATAGGCCAAAGGCCCATTGACAGTAAGCCAAAAGGAAATCATTATAGAGGAGTAAGGACCTGCTCTTTCAGATTTGTTATATAATCTACCATTTATCTGTAACTCCCACTTGGTCTGCTTTCACTCCTTTATAGCAATTGCCTGCAGATCATGGATTCACAAACCTTGACCACACACTAGAGTTACCTGGAGTTTTAAGAAGTGTGGAAACCTACACCTCCCTAATACTGCGTTCTACTCACATAGGATAGGATTTATGGGTCCAGTCAGATGTGGTTATTGAGATTTTATATATATATATATATATATATATATATATATATATATATATATATATATTCAAACCAAAACTCAAAAACAGTGGTCCTCTGTAAACATAGTAGAAAATCATTGTTGTATTATAACATTTTATAGCCTTGAGGTTCTATCTGCTGGTTTACATTTCCAATGGTCTAAATATTAAATTAATTATTTCTAGTTTTGTCTCTTCTGGATTTGAAGTTTGCAGCAGTAACCTGGAACATAATCCATGTTGCTTAGTATCTGTTGGAACTCGTGAAAGCAACCACCTTGCATGGTCCAGCACCTGGTCACAGTTTGGTCGTCCAGAGCCTTGTTTGTTATGTCTGTGCCTGGAGATGACCAGCCTCAAAGGAAATAATTCTGGTTAATTAAGCTCATGGCAAATTAGTGTTTTTATTAGTTTACAGTAAAACATTTAAAATGGAAACAGAACTTCCACACAGAAGGGAAGGCGTTTGTCCTTGAGTCAGTAAATCTTTTCCCTAGGATGAAAGCCTTTATAGGAAGTCAACATATGATAAAAAAAAAGCCTGTTTGGTTAGCCTGGTATCAGAATAAAGAAAGTTAAGTCGCTTGTCCTACCTGTTGAGTTGACCGAGTAGGCAGGGTTTCCTAGACTTCTGTCTCACTGCACCACAGACCCTGCCTGGTGGCCGATGGGATCGGGTTTCTCCCACGCCATTCAGTCTCCATTTGCTGATGCTCATTAGTACTGAACCCCCTCAATGGGCAGCATAGCTCCTCCATTAGGGGTACGCTTTTACTCATTTAATTTCAGATAGATAACCTGCATTTGAATTCTGTGGACGTCTCCCTATAAACTAAATATTATATACTCCATATACTAAAATATAACTTTTCATGAATGAATATATACTTTGCTGTCAAGATAGATGCTGCATGTAGGAAAGGGACAAGTATTTCCTGAGCAATTGTTATGGACTGGTACATTATTTCATATATATATATATATATATATATATATATATATATATATATATATATGTAATATTGGGTTGTCGGAAAAGTCATGACATATTTTTCTGTTTTTCTTTGCAAAAATGCATCATGACTTTTTCGACAACTCAATATATGTATATATTATATTATATATATATATATATATCATGATATGATTTTCCTCATTTTATAACACCAAGATTAAAGCTGAGAGAAATTAAATATATTGTTCAAATGTGTAGTTAATACATCAGCAGAGTCTAAATTTAAAATCTCTGACTCTTGGACCTTGAATATCATGTGTGTGTGTGTGTGTGTGTGTGTGTGTGTGTGTGTGTGTTAGATTGTATGAGAGAGATAAATTGCTTTAAGTTGCCTTTTAATATAAACACCATGTTGCCTCATATAATATATGCACAATAAATGTATTGGTTGTTTGATTTATGATTGAATTTATATTTATCACTTAATCATTTTCTTATATTTCCTACATATTTTCATTTGCTGTATATTAAAATTGGGAAATGGGGTGGGTTTTAATTGTTTCAACCATTTAATGCTTGGCAGTCTGAGCACATGATAACTGCTCAATAAATATCTGGGGAAGAAGTGAAGGGAATTAGAGGGAAATTTTGACTCTATAGCTCAACTTATGAGGTGTAAATAGCTAGAGGTTGGTTCAATCTTTCTCTTTTTTCTCTATTGAAAATGCGAACAATATAAAATCATATTTAATATAAAGTTATTGCAGCATGGAAAGGATGTAGAGAAAGTATTTGCTATCAAAATGATTTACTGCAAACAGATTAGAAAAATAGGAAACACTTTTTTTGTTAACACACACACACACACACACACACACATATACACACACACGCAGAGTAATCCTTCAGTGGAATGAAACTTTGTCCTTGTAAAATCAGTGGGTGTATATAGATACCTGTGGAACTGAGCAAATCAGGCAACTCAGACAGTGCAAGTTGAGAATATTTGGACTTGCAGCAAACCCATTTCACTTGAGACATTGTCCCACCGCCTTGCAGCACCGCTAATTGAGGGTGCTGAAAGAAGAGAGAGCACAGCACAGGTTCTTCTGTCGTGCAGCAAATGTGTCCTGAGCCATTGGAGAGAAGTCTTAGAAAAGCATTTCTGTCACTAGCGTAGCTGACACCCCACAGCCAGCCTTTCAGCTTTTACCTGAGTGCTCTACTTGAAATGTCTAGTGTGGATCCAAGTGAATGGTTCCAGATGAAACCAGGTGATGGCTGGAAATTTAACTGAGGTCTCCCAGTACACCATGTTATACTGGATTTCTTGGGCCAGCATGTACCACCACCCTTCCAAGGCCTCGCCTCCGGAATTTCAGCAGTCATTTGAAATACTCTTTGGATAATAGACAGTTCCTTATCTAATATTGATACAACACATTCATATAGTTTTATTTGTTCTCATTTGTAATTTTACTTTTAGTGAAGTTTATTTTCCATAGTTTGTGCCTATTAAGAAGTTTCTTTTGTTTTGTTTTTTCCGCATGTGATAAAGTGACATAGTTATTATCTATATACAACGTTGTCTTCTAGTCTTCCTTTTCCCTTGGTATTCCTAAGACAGTTAATTAACTGCTAAGAATTCTTCTCAAAATATTGTGGTCTAGTTCTTTGATTCATATTTTCTGTCCATCTTTCTATTAAGCCTATTAAAGGTGTTCATTTAAAAATATTCTGAATTATGAAAAGAAAGATCATAGATTCTTATTATTCTTATGATTTGTCTAATTATAATATTCATTACTCATAGAATTCAAAATTCCAAACATTCTCCCCTCCTCTCAAGGGCTATAAAGTTGATCTTACTTGGTACCAGGGAGAGTCCACAAATTAGTTTTCTTTATCCAATGAATTGGGACTGTGTCCTCTAGCTGTTATTGTTGAAGAATTTACAGATTTTAGTTGGGGAATGAGCTAACGTTTATCGAGTGACTACTCTGCAGACACGAGCCCATTATGCAGTTCACAGGCATTACTTCGTTAAACAGACCCAGTTCTTTGAGGCAGATATTAATATTGCCACTTAGTAACAAGGGCAAGAAACTTGAGACCTGGTGGGCAACTTGTCAGGCTAAGAGCCTGACTCTCATGCCAGTGCAGCTGCCATCACCCTTTCATTACTTCTGGAAATATTTGTATCTGTGATTGGAAAATTGATTACAAAAATGATCATAGCATATATTCTCTAGATACAGATACTTTCTCTGTCTTTTGTCATCATGTTCTATGAAAGTGTAACATTTTGATGTATAGTGTGAACCTGTGACTCTGTCTGATGACATTCAACACCCACAATTACTATTAAATTGTCATTTCAATGATCTCCCTTAAATATATTTGCATCCTATTATTTATGCTCCTTTCCCCTTCGGTGAGCATCTCTTTATGCACTTTTATTTCTAATGTGCACTTCTTTAAGAAGTGCCCAAGAAATGTTGGACTAATAGTTTTTAAGCATATTTTTTTATTCTGTAGTTCAATACTCACCATGCCCCAAATGACCCTTCTGATTGTACTCTTGTTTTTTCAGTTGCATGCATGAGAAGGAGTATATTGAGAATAATATAAATACATTGTTTTGCTTTCTTAGAGGTGGTCTCAATTCTGCTCAGATAACAGTGTCCTCAGATACGAATTCCTATTGATGTAAGTCATGTAAGCATGAATTTGAGGTGGTATATTCAGTTTAATACTCTAGTGGCCTTAGTAATTGGGTCTCAAGGATAAGGAATAATGGTACCATGGTTACCACCACCAACTTTCATCAGCAAGACAGTTACCCTTTATTAGGCACTCTCAATGTGCAAGAAATTGTACAGGTACTTTATAACATTATGTATCTTAAGTACATGTTTGACTTGATGTGTAAAGTGCTCAGAACAGCCTGCTAGCAAATTTTACGTAAATGTTTGCTTTCCTCATTATCATCATCGGCATCTTATTTAAAGCCTTCCATCATCATTGGATGTAGGTAGTATTCTCATTTGATGGCTAAGGAAATTCAGGTTAACTGAGGCTGAATTACTTGCCTGGCATGTAAATGGTAGAGATTTAATTTCAACAAAGGTATCTTTAATTTCTAAGGCCGTTTTCTTTCTGCTCAGCTACACTGTGTCCCATAGGTGGGAATGGCCACAAAAAACACTGTTTCCCTGCTTCTGACCTTCACTAGGTGGAAACGCCTTCCTTTCTTCCCTAAGGGAGCATTCAGACAGGGGAGACGAATGAATAAACCATGGCCGATGGTCTCACTGCACGGACTACTGTTCATTCAAGTCCCTGTGGCCTTGAGGAGGACGGGCCTGGGTTCTTCGGGGATGCCAGGAAAGACACCCACTAACTCCCGTCTGTCCCAGGGCATTTCCCCACAGAACTGGACTCTGGCTCTATTCATGCTCACTCACCTTGTCCTCTTCATTGTCCCTTGTCATCACTTCTTCTGAACTTGACACCAGCTGCGTGCCATCTATTAACCTGTCATATTCATTGATCTCCCTAAGAAATCAAACTGTCCTAATTCTTCTGTCTGATCTTGGTTTGCCAGGGCTTACTGACAAAATTGCCCCCATGCAAAAGAAAAGTCGAGTCTATTCTCTTTAGTCCTAATAGCCTCAAATGCTGTATAGTCAAGACATGATGTTCTGTACATTTTAAACTGTGTGGCCTCGTTGAAAATGTAAACAGTTTGCAGATAACTCTGATTTGACCTCCAAAGGCTGTATGAAAACACAGTTAAGTAAACCTAGAGATTAGGAGAGGCTTATAAAGGAAAGCTTAAAGCTTTTCCATTGGCACTTTCATTTTACAACAGAAAAGACACAGAGCATACTTTGTAATTCATAATATCCAATACAAATTGATAACTATTTTTCTCCCCTCTAATTTGTTGGAGAATGATGATGATTATAAAATATCCAGTGTAGCTTAATACACTGACAATGAAGCTGTGCCCATTCCCTTTTCTGTTCAAGAACCTCAGGATTTTCTCTGTTCCTTGACGATGCTATTTTTCAACTGCACTATGTCACTGTAAATGCCCGTCTTCTTTGCCAAAACTAGGTCTTAATTTTAAAATAAGTACATCCTCATTAAGTCATCATTGAATTGTCCATCTATTCATTCTCTCATCTATAAATTCTTTCATTATTCAGCACTAACACTGTGCTAAGAGCTTGTATTAGTTAATGTCCAATCAGGAGAACATGAATTATTCTAGGCATTTCAAGCAGAGAGAATTCAATACAGAACACAAGTGAAAAAACACATTGGGTGTTCATTGCAGCATTATTTACAACAGGCATGACTTCAAACACAGCCTAAGTGTCCCTTGATGGATGAATGGATAAAGAAAATGTAGTACACACAATGGAATATTATTCAGCCATAAAAAAGAAGGAAATCCTGCCATTTGCAACAACATGGATGGAACATGAGCGCATTATGCTAAATGAAATAAGTGAAACCGAGAAAGACAAATACTGTATGGTCTCACGTGTATGTGGAGCTTGAATAAACTGAAACCTGTTGGGAACCAAGACCACCTTCCAGAGCTGTAAAGGTGAGGCTGGTGCAAGGCACACTTTCTGGCTGTGTTTCTGCAAGGCTGACACAGCACCTCAGCATACGGAGGTGGTTTCCGTACACTGGTGATGAAACACCCTGGGTTCGATACATTGGTTGCAATATTGGGTGCAGACATCCTGCCGCTGATGCATGGAGCTGATGCAGGGAATGTTCCCTGCCCAAGGCTGTTGCCTCCCCTCCCCCCGCCCCCCCCCCACACACACACACTTAAGCAAGACTATATCAATAAACCATGGCTGCTAGACTGGGTCACTGTCCTCCCATTAGGAGGCAGCTGTTCACCTAGCCCCCGCTTTCAAGTATTTCTTTGTCTGTCCGCACTCTGGCCCATTCGACTGGCTGCGCTGGACGCTGCAGAAATCACAGACACAGAGAATAGATTGGTGGTTGCCAGTGGGGAGGGAGGTGGGCAAAATGGGTGAAAATGGTCAAAAGGTACAAGCTTCCAGTTACAAGAGAAATAAGTCCTGGGGATGTAACGGACAGCATGGTGACTGCCGTTAACAATGCTGTCTTGTTTGTTTGCAAGTTGCTGAGAGAGTAGATCTTAAAGGTTTGCGTCACAAGGAAAATAAAATTGTAACTGTGTAAGGTGATTGCTGCTAGTGAAATTTATTGCAGGAACCATTTGGCAGGATATACATATATCAAATCATGTTGTCCACTAATAAAATGCTTTAGATCAATTACATCTTAGTAAAACAGGTGAAAAGGAAAAAACAAAACAAAACCCAAAAAATGATCTGAAGGATGAAAATAGCAAAAAAGAAAAGCAAGTGGTTACTCAAAATTCAGAACTGCTGCCACTGGCCTGAAGGCTAGGACTCAGTGGTGCTGGGGCTGGGGTGCAGGCAGTGCCTCTAAGGCTTGTAGTGCTGTGCTGCCACCCAGCAGGAAGCTAGCAGCCTCCTCTCCTACTGATGCTTTGAATGTGCCCCAGAGGCTTCTGGGTAGGAAAGCCCCAGGCAATCTGTAGGCAGCTTTAGAAAGGCTATTGGCTGGACCTGGAAGCCACCATTCCTCCCTCCCCCTCCCCTTTCTGTCTTGCCTACCCACTTGTTTAACTTTTCTATTAAAAAAAAAAAATCATCAGCTTGCTTTTCAACACCTAGCATGAGATGGTTATATTGGGAAGTCGCCAACTTTATCATTCCCTTCTCTGTCCCTTGCATTAGATCCATTACTGCATGTCTTTTGATATATCTGTACCTGTTTAGTTATGTCTATCTTATTGAGCTGTGAGCTTCTCAAGGTTGTGTCTTTTTTGTTGTTATTGTTTATACCCTGTCAACGAGCAAAGTTCCTATCAATTCTCAAGTCATATTTGTCAAATTTATTTTAATTCCGTCGCCATACACAAATACACGGAACTCCGGTATATTTTAGGGGCCCTAATATGTTGGATCAGGAATTGAAATGTTACCCTGCAGGTGATGGGCAGTGGAGCTTTGGAGGACTTGCAGAGACGTGACATGATGTAGCGAGTCTGGGCTGGAAGGAGTCAGACCGTGGGAGTCTGGGGGGCGGCGCTGGACCTGCAGTATTCAGTAGGAGCTGAGCATGCTGATTTGAGCCTGACACTTCAGCGACCACTCCCCTTTATCATTGGGGAAATGGGAGTGTGATTTTCTCTTTATTGTGGAAGTGGGGCTCCTTTTCAAGATTAAAAAGCATTCTTTTTAGAGCTTTTGAAGGTGTCTGGCTGACAGGCTGGCTGAGGTTTTATAATCAACCATTTATAATCATGAAATGTTCTAATTATAAAAAGTAATGTAGTTAGACATTCTAAATTATGTTCTCATTCGCTGTGCCAAGTACCTTTTCAAAATCTTTTGCTCAGGCATCCTACTTTTATTATTATTATTATTATTATTATTATTGTTATTATAATTCTCTTTTTACAACACAGAAAACTGAAGAAAGTCTATCTAGCTTCAAGAAACAACATAAGTTAGAGCAAATTTAAATGTGTGAGTACAAGTGGTCCGAGATAAATCACAATCTAATAAAATTCTGCCTCCCAAATCTAGAGTCAAGTTTTTCGCCCTGGAAAATCCCTCTAGAACACAAAAGCTAGAAACCCGTCTGGCTGAAAGTAAAATAAGAGTGATGACCCAGTAGTCCTTCCTGATTGGAAAATGGGCTTTCTGTTTTTCCCGTAAGCCTCTTTCTCAAGACAGAGACCAATGTGATCTAGGCTAGTGGATTTCAAACCAGATTCCCTAGGTTCTTGATGACGCATGAAGGTCCGCCAAGGGGAGGAGAAGAGAGGCCAGGCCGAGCTCCTTAAGCTCCAGCCTCACCCCTCTTTACCCTCAGCACATTCACTCTCATTTTGTTTTTTAAAGATTTTATTGGGAAATCGGGGAACAGACAAGTTCCTGTCCTTTTGTTCTTCAGTCTAGTTGTGGAGGACATCGCTTCACTGGTCCATGTTGGTATTATCATTGCGCTCTTCCCGGATGAGGCAGTCGCTCGCCGGCCATTGGATGGCCGCTCACGAAGGTGCATGTCAGCTGTTGGCCAGCCCCACTGCAGCCTATGCCGTCGCCAGTGACACATGGCAGCCCAGCTCCAGGTCCAGCTGTTGTTCACCATCTTAGCTGTAGAGGTGCAGCATCACTGGCCCTCATGTGGGATCCGAACCGGGGCCCTGCTGCTCAGAGCTGGCGTTCCCAAGCCAACTCTTAACCAATGCACCACTCGGTTGGCCACTCATTTTTAAAAATACATTTCATTCTCTATAAAATGATATTTACAAAAGGAATTTGCTGTAAACATTGTGAAAAAACCACGATCTCTTCTCCACAAACATTAGGAGAATATACAGTTGCTTAATAGGCTGCATGAGAAAAATCTCATGAATCTAGCCTTAGAGAAGCTCTCCTTTGATTTTTGATTTTGTTCTTCCCATTATTAGCTGTGAGGCCTTGAACAAGTTACTTAACGTCTCTGCACCTTAGTTTCCTCATCATTGATGTTGTGAAGTTTAAAATTACTAATGCTGTTGAAAAGTAGTTTGCAAACTGTAATATTCTATTCAAACAAGAGTTATAATTTTTTTCCCCAGCGAATGGGTCTATAAATTAATGAAATACTGAAGGAAAACACACCTATGTCATTATTGGTAAACCTCTTAACATGCCTCCTGGGATGGTTAATTTTATGTGTCAATCATAAAATGGGCCACAGAGCACCCAGATTGTTGCTCAAACATTATTCTGTTGTTTCTGTGAGGACTTTTTTGGATGACATTAACGTTTAAATCAGTGGACTTGAGTTAAGCAGAGTGTGTTCCATGATATGAGTGGGCCTCATCCAATCATTTGAAGGCCTGAATAGAACCAAAGGCTGACTGCCCCTTGAGTAAATGAGAATTCTCCTGCCTGATGGCTTTCAAGTTGGGGCCTCAGCTCCTCTTGGTTCTTTGGCAGCTTCTGGCCTTTGGACTAGAATTGGAAATTGGCTCTTTTGATTTTGAATTTGCCAGCCTCTATTATTATGTGAGCCAATTCCTTATAATAGATAGATGATAGATAGATAGATAGATAGATAGATAGATAGATAGATAGATAGATAGATGTCCTATTGATTCTGTTTCTCTGGGGAACCCTGACTACTACACCTAGTGAGATGATCTTGAAATGCATTCACAATTCTTTAACACTCTTCCCTCCAAAATGTGGAGCCCAGTTTCCCTCGCCCTTGAATGTGGGTTGGACTTAGTGACTTGCTTCTAATGGATGGAATATATGGAAGTGACAGTGTGTGGCTGGGTGATAAAAGATACTGTAGCTTCCTTCTTATTTCCTCCATTAGATCACTCTCTCTTCGGGAAGCAACTGCCATGTCTTGAGAACTTTCAAGCAGTCCTATACACAAATTTCCGTGATGAGGACCTGAGGCCTCCAGCCAGTAGTCTTGTGGGCCATCTTGGAAGTAGACTGTCTAGTTCCTGTCAGGCCTCCAGAAGACTGAAGCCCTTGTTGACATAATCACCCCAACTTCCTGAGAAATCCTGAGACAGAACCACACAACTAAGCTGCACCCTGACTCCCAATCCATAGAAACGACATGAGATAACAGCTGTTTATTTGTAAGCCGCTATGTTTTAGGGTACTTTCTTTTCTAGCAACAGATAATTAATACACCTGCATTGAGTATGCATTGTCTTGGACCCTCCATTCCTGGACTCAGGATTATGAGTTAGAGCACTTCAGCAGTAAGAACAGAAAAGAACCCTTCAGCCTCTCACGGGCAGCTTTACAGGACCCACCTGCCATAGATCTCTGATCACTGGGAGGGCAGAGCTCTCCAGTTGGAAGATAAATAATGAATACTTCTGGAGAGAAATGAAGGAGAGCCTTCAGTGGGGAGCCCTTCGGCAGTGGAGCCTGACCAATTAATTGCTCTTGGTTTCAAGTGAGGACCTGTATTGATTTCTCTGTGGGTAGATTTGTGGTGTGATTTGCAAAGATGCTGAGACAGACGCAGTAGGTTGGTGGTGAGAGAACAGGATGGGGAGGCGTGACTGCAGCTTGGTAACGGAAGAGAAATTTTATATGGTAGTTAGACATAGTTCACACAAAGATAGGGCTTAATTTTGTTTTTATTACTCTTTTTTATTATTCTCTTGATGAACATCTTGCCATGTTTAGGCTTCAGTGGAACAAATACAAGTGAAACACGTTCTAGGTCAGGTTGGATTAATTTTTTCTGTGTGAAGTATTGAGGGGTACATGCTTATTAAAGGGCTCTTATGATGGAATTTCCCTGCAAGAATTTCTGGTTATACATCTTGTCTCAGTGTCATTATTTTAATGTTACTTTTACTCCAGAGGATCCTGATTTGGATAATTAGTTATATGGTAGCCCATTTGTAGTTTTTCTGGAGAGGCAATATAGTGGAGCGGTTAGAAGTGCAGACTCCAGCATAAAACTCTCAGGGAAAACTCCCAGCTCTGCCACTTAATGGACATGTGACCTTAGACAAATTCCTAATCTCTCTGTATTCTCGTTACTGAAAAGTGAGGCTAATAAGAACATCTACTGATGTGGTTGGGGTAAGAATTAAATGAGTTATTATGATAAAGCCCTACAAACAGTGCCTGACATATGAAAGCCCTATAACACCTTAGGTTTAGTTAAAATTAGTCACAAAAATCTTGTAATGAAGTAATTATGCCCCTTTGTAAATGAGGACACTGAATTATCAAGAGATCAAAAACGTGATAGGCAGACCAGCTAGAAGGTATTGGATACAGAAATTAGGCTTGATTCTGACCTTAAAGCTGGTACTTGTTGGAGTATTCACAAGGCCTCCTATCTCAAAGCCTCTTTATTCCCTTTCTTCATTTTCTAGAAAAATCCCAAATGAGGCATTGTACCTACATCCTTATTCTCATCCAATTCTGTATGAACTCTAACCAGAAAAGAGACATTTTTAGGGGGGCAGAGGAGATGGCTGGGGGTGGAGGATTTTTTCCATCATCAGATGGTGTCTTGTACCTATATCACAGAGGATGAGGCCAGCCCAGTGCTACACCCAGGATGAAACTAGTTTTCCTTAACCATCCCGTCCAGGGAGGTTGAGAGTCTAGGACCATTCCCACTGTAGAGCTTAGAAGAATGTTCTACACGGAAGCTGTGGTGGCAGCCTTGGAATAGCCTCAAAGAGCCTCTGCAGCATGCAAAGGGCAAAAGAAAGGACCTCTTGTGTTCGCCTACCAGCTTGATGGATGGTGTGGTGCAGAAAACCAGCAGGCCTTGGCTGCTCTGGCCAGTATGTTAAAGCTTTGCCCTTGTGGCCTGGTGGTCAAAGACTGAAAGGTATGGAGGTGTCTGAGAAAATACCAGGTGGCGAATGGCTCCCAGGGCCTGTGAGGCATTGTCACTACAGAAACCCCTTTCAAACGCTTAGATGAAACTCTACCCTGTGGTTGGAGATTAAACATATGGCACCAGTGGCATATAATGTTTTTCTGTAGTTTTAGTAAAAACTACAGAAAAATATTAGTAAAAAATCAATTATGTTTTGGAAAATTGCGATTCCACTGCTTGCATCCTTAAATGTATAGAAAGATTTATAGCTGTACACTTGCAATGCCATCTTGGGAGACAGTTTTACCCTAGCTCTCCCAACCTCACTTGTTCCTGATCTTTTCTCTTTGTGAAGCTAGATTCCCCAAGTTGAGCTTTTCAAGGTCTCAAACCCTTGCTTAAACTCAGAATCCCCATCTATAAAATGAGAATAATAATAATAACAATATATATCAGGGTCACTGTGAGGATTAGAAGGAATTTATACAATATGCCTATCCTACATGGTTGAGGCACCATAGAGATTGGTACCCAAATACTGCACTATTATTGCTCTAATGACAGCAGTGACGGAAATAATGACAACCTGACTGGTTCTTGATAGCACAATCACTTGAAATTATCTACTACATCAGTATTTATGCTTATCAATATTAAATTATTGAGGCTATCAAGGTTAATGTACGAGATCGTACATAATTAGGTTTGCGAACTTTCCATCGTGTAAGTGCACAGTGGAGAGTTCACGGATTTAATTGTACCCAGGACCCAATGTTAATATGAGTATCCAGGTGTCTTCTAACAGTGTCTTCTCCACAATACTAGCTCTGCCACCTTTCTGCAAATGAGACCCATCCTGTTCTTCCCTGAAAGGCTGTTTCTCTTGTACAGACAAGCATGCACAGAGCATTTTACTTTGTTAAAGAGCACATTTCCATATCCATCAAGAAAATGAAAGCTTTGCAAGAAAATTCCTGTGAAAAGTCTAAGATTATTAAAAGAGTAACAGTGGAGGAAAAAAGAAACAAAGGGTTTAACCTTTTTCCTGCAAAGTTAAAGGCTGTACTTCACAAAAGCTTCTGCAACCTCCAATTTATTCAAGAGCTAAAGAAACTAACAATCCCCAAGGCTCCAGGATTTAATTTCCATTGCATAGAATGCCTCTCACATCAGAATTAATCAGGTTTCATTTCCACTGTCCTATTTCCCTTCAACAATCTTGTGGTATAAACCTCTCCAGTAAACAACACACATTCATCTCCTCACCTGTTTTGAAGAGCCCAACGTTCAGGGATGTAAATCATAGGCAGTGATGGGTACGCACTGATTGGGGCACAGTTCATCTTCTCTGCTTAAATGGACAGAGTTCTCTTCAGCTTCTCCTGCTCAGAAGAGCAAAAGCATTACTCCAAGATATCAGGCAAAATGAGCGGACATTTATGACATTTGCTGCCTGTACGCAGATGGAACAAATCTTGATGTTGTTCCTTTTTTTTTAAGAAAGGAAAAAAAAAATATATCAGATGTATGAAGTCGCAGGTAGCATTATCTGGGTACCCAGTTTTGCTATATCTGCAGACCTTCATGCGTTGATATTCTACAATTAAAAACAAATAATTACTTTGGGGATCATCAGGGAATTCCTGTTAGTGATTTAAGCATTTGTGAGCCAACCTAGTCTTCAAGCCTATCTCTTGGTGGGTAGAAGGTTCAGGGATCCTCAGAAGCAAAGTCAGGTTCTTCCCAGCTCCCCGTTGGTGATGTGTTTACAGAATTGCTCCTTACCCGTGAAGGATGGGCCCAGTGTTGTGTATCCACCATGGCTCAGGCTTATTCACCTGTGTGTTTTTCTTCCTGAGCTTGCAGTTCTACATGGCAGGGATGAAGGATGGGGTTTCCCAGGCTGGCTTTTGTAGCAATACAGGACTTAACTAACAGTCTGCTTATCGCTTCTCTGTTTCTTGCTGTTTCGTTCCTCAGTTGTTTCAATCTGTGGCAGTTGTTCCAGTTCAAACAGTGGCCGAAGGACATTGCAGAGCTCATTTCTCAAATTCCTCTTCTAGGAGAGACTGTAGGGAATCAAAAAGGATGAACTGTGGCTGTGGAACCTTTTCCTTCTCTGTGATAATTAGCATTCTCTTCAAATTCATTGGTCTCTAGGGGATTCCTTTTATGTTTGGGTTGGCTCCAAACTATACTTGGGGATTGCAGGCAGAGAAGCTCAAGGGAGTTTGGGATGTGTCTTCAGAGCATAGTAAGTAGCTTAAACTCCCTTCTTTACAGTATGTTTATTTAGGCCTAAAGGACTCAGGAAGATTTTGCAGTCAATAGTTGCTTTATTTCAAATTTGGTTGCACAGGGAGCACAGTGCTGGAAGTTATTCTTTTTTAGTTCATTTTGGATGTATAGATAATAATTTAGGAATAATAGTATAGCTTGTCCTTTCATTCCTGACCTCTGACATCTCAAGGTGGAAAGCATCACATTTGGTTCATTGCTGCAGGCGAGTGTAAAGCGTCATGCAGGTCAGCTGCAGAAGTTCCTTCTGACTCAGTCCGGTCACAGACCTCCAACCACGATGTCATGTTGCTGGTTTCTCTGGATACTGCAGTTCCAGGCTGTCAAATCCACAGAAACCCCAGGAACAGACCCAGCTAGCAGACAATTCTGTGCCACAAGCTGCCACATGGAGAAACCAAGCAACTCTTAAGTGTGAAACCAGCAGGCAAAATGTCTTGATCCCCAAATCCCATGTACCATGAAGGTGTGTTGTCTGTGTCCATCTACCACACTTGGGCCGACCTCACCCAAACTCCCCTTAAAACATGTCCTTGAACTTGTGGGCGCCTTTCCTCCTCTCGAAATGCACTCTAAGCTCCCTGAGGATAAGGGCTCAGCAGTCCAGTGTCTGAATGGGAGGAAGCATTTGACAAAATAGTCTTCGAATTGATGAGCCAGACTTTTTTGATAAAACAAAATCTGACTTAAATCCTGCTGACATATTTCTAGCTTATTAAAATTATCCACAGTAACAGCACTCAGTTATTTATTCTGTGTCTGACACTCTGCTCAGCACTTTGCTTGTCATCTCTTTCAATGCTCACAACTCTATGGATGTGTGGACTAAAAGTGGTCAAACTATAATGAGACTTTGGAACTAGAGAAATCTGAGTTCAGACTTGTGCTTTGTTAGCTTTTTGAGCTTGGTCAGTCTACACGAGGCACCATGCTTCATTTGCAAATATGGGTTGATAATAACTTTCTCAGATAATGCTGTGAATGGCATTAACCCTTGCCTGGCATGTAGCTTGCACCCTTCAGTTGTCATTTCTATGCTCAAGATCACTTTATTTTTCGAGTCCATGAATACTAGAAATAATTTGTCCATTTGGAACAGAGAAGGAAAATAAATAGTTTCTTTTATTCCACTCGTCTCTTGTTCTTATGTTTTTCTATACACTCAGGCTTTCCTTCTAATATTAGGATGATTTAGAAGCTTTTAATTCTTTTGAGTCTATTATATACAACCTCAGTTTTATAATAAGCAATACCTTCTCTTTAATAGAAATGCTTCTGATTATTTTTGGTTGTTCATTCTACCCAGGATCAAGTTTTTTGGTACCTTCTTGTCTCACAATGCAGTATGAGAGAGTTGGTTTGGATAAAATATTGTTGTAGGTGATCGTAATGCTGACTGCCCTACCCACAACAAGAAAAAGTATACCGTGGTATCAGAGACAAGCGACAGTACGGACATGTGACCAGTTAGAGGAAATGCAAGCCTTAAACAACTGACAACTGGAACGTCACTCATGCAGTTATGCTCAGTTGGTACATTCATATGTCTGAGTATCAGCTAAGGGCCAGGCTGGTGGCCGATTACCTCTTTACCTTCCCTCTGGCCTATTTATAAATGGGCAGAATTTATAACAACTGTGACAAACCCTCCTCAGATACTCTCCTATTGGGACTCACTGATTCCTTTTATGGAGCAGTTAAGTCTCTTCTGCCAGGAACCAGTATTTCAACAGAAGCAGGAGAGAATACTGTGTATGTAAAATTCATTCGCCATAAAGATACTGCAACTGTTTTACTAAAGTGAAGAGTTTATTGTCTTTACAAATGGTTTGTTGGTGCTATGTGAATTAAATAGTATGAACAACTAAAAAAAAAATAAATCAACATTTTTATTTTTTTATTTTTATTTTTGACGGCAGTGACACTGGCCCTGATATGTGGGACCCGAACCAGAGCCGCTGGCTTCCCAAGCCAGTGCTTAACCACCACGCCTCTTGGCAGGCCCTAAATCAACATTTTGACTCAAACATTTGGGTCAACACCTCCTTATGGACAAATTTTAAATATCCATGAGTCTTGAGGAAGGTAGGTGTATTGGATGTTGAGAAATAACAGGACTATGGCATCAAGAAGTGTGAATGGTCTGAGATTCTTTTTTTTTTTGAGTGCAGTGTCACTTGTCCTCATATGTGGGACCTGAACCGGGGCCGCTGGGGGTCTGAGATTCTACCCCGCTTGCAAGTTAACAAGTCAGCCTTCTACAGCTCTGTAGATGCTAGCAGAAATCAGGAGACTAGTGGGTCAGAGACAAAGGACTTTAGTGCACATCGTGCAATGGGCCGCCTAAGTTTCATCTTCCCACTGATCCTTATGCTCCCCAATTTTCACAGGCCAACACAAGCAGACATAGATGACTGCTGTGTAGGCAGTGCGTTTATGTCTCACTGAGAACCCCCAAGGTAGGAAACCCCGATCTTTTATAATGAGCTACAGGCAAACCTGTTTAACCTTTGCCCTGAAGGAGACATTATATTTATTATACCAGAGAATGAACACATCCACCTCCTGCTCTGGGAGAAGACAGTTCTCAGTTTCTCATGGCTGTTCTCTATAAAATATCCTTAAAAAGATGGTCCGGTCCAGAACTCGCCAGTACATCTACTTGCAAGATGTGCAGAGATGTGAGGGACCATTGAGGACTTCTCTCCCAACATAGAAATGCCCACGGAGTCATCCGGCTGTGGGCTAACACTGGAAACAAAATTTGAACTTTTCTACATCCAATCTATATGCTTAGTATCCTGTTTCTCTTGTAGCTAATGTCCTGATAAAAATATTTTTTTTTCCTGGAAAAAAAATCAGTGCCAAGGGGTCTTTTGATAGAAACTGGACTCTGAGATGACAATTAATGTTGCATTGCTGAGACTGGTCAATTTGTGGTTTCTCTGGCCAAGTCTGTGCATTTGAACTTTAAAGGTTTCGTTTTCATGGTCTACAGTACAGGGAAGATTACAAAACCAGCTAAATCCTCTGTAAGCAATAGCAAAGAGAAAGCAAAAGCTTGTTGCCAAACCAATGTGATCTCCTTTTTCTTATTTTCAAAGCCCTTCTTATTCATAGCTGTTACAGAAATCTATAGAAGAAAGACACGTGAGACAAAGAGCAGGTACCAAAGCAGGAATGACATCAAAGGGTTAAAAGAGAACTGAATTGTATCAATGCAAAATGTATTTAGAAAGAACTTCAGAAAATCTAGTAGAGGAAAGGTCACGACGTGATATTTCTAAGAAACCAGAAGTGAGCCAATGATGTGTCTTTATTACATTTCTATTTGTGAAGCAGTTCTCACTACTTCTTAATTATTTGTTTTTCACTGAGAAACTTGGTTTTATTATTTCAGCAAACTTTATATCATTCTGCTCTTTCAAATGTGAAATATATTCATCTTAAATGCAGGCTTTGGCACAATAGCTTGTGTTTTAAATGAGAAATAGATTCACTTTAAATGTGGACTTGGCATAAGAGCTCATTATATTTGAGCCATGTCAAATATTGACTTGAAATAAGGAAGAAAAAAAAAATCCTGGGATGACCAGTTCAAATTAAAGAAACAGTTTTTCTGTAGGATTTGGTAATCCCTACAAAAGTGCATAAAACTCTATATAGCTAGAAACCTTTAGTATCTAATTTGAAATATATTAAATGGCATAGTTGTAATGTCAATATATTGGGAGTAATTTTGAAAAATGTTCATAAATTGATACCTTTCAAAATATATTAAGAAGTAGAAAAAATATAGTTAATAAGGACCTTATAATAGATTCTGGAATGGGAAGACTGTTTAACTGTAATACAATGGCAATTTCAATATATGTCCAGGTAATTTTATACCTAGGTAGAACCTTCAATTATTAACCAGTTTATCAATCTCAATGAGCATTTACACTATAGCTTGCTTCCATGTAGCTGTTACATATGAAAATGTTTTCCTGTATATGGAGAACAAGCACTGACAATCTAATCTACTTTTAAGTATAATGTTAACCAGTGTTAAATGTATATTATTCTTAATTTTGTTGTGTCCTCAACTCTTTCTACTTTTAACCTCCCTTGACTTTAAAGCAAGAGAAAAAAGAGCAATAATTCCTTTATTCTTTACTTTCTTCTTATCTTCCAGATAGATGTATGGCTTGCAGATACCATACTGACAATTAAAAACACTTTATATCTTTTAATTTAGGATGGATGCTTTATTTTCTTAAAGTGCTGCTAAATGGTAACCAGAGTACTATACATTGAATAAACCACTCTGCAATTTTATATTGAAGCCTGTTTATGGTGGTACATCTAAATGGTTTTCAAATTGTGTTTTCAGGGACCAGAATAGACTTGCTCCAAAAATGAAAGCAGTTTCAAAACTAAGTGTTTAAGCCTTGCTGGGCTACTCAAGAAGTATTTAAGGTGTAAACAGTAATAATTCATTGCAGATTATACACATGAAAACTATAGCTTCAAAGGACAAAGAGCTTAGGTGAAAACGGTCAGGCAGGCAGGTAACAAAGTAATTCCCCTCCGATTAGGGGAGAGGACAGTCTTAGGTTATAATGGCATCTAAAGGGCAAGTAGGATTTTGATAGTTTTCTGCTTTTGCCATTGTTTAAAAATAAGAGAGAGAGGTACGGACTCCTGAAAATACCCACAACTAGGCAAAGATTCAGGGAAGGCCACTCAACTCTTCTTACAATTAAAAATATTCATGGATAAGATATTCTAGTTGGAGAACAGACTTCAGGGATCCTGGCACCTTGTCAAATATACTAGGGATATCAAGACCAGCTCTGAGCACCTAGGAAGATTCTAGCATAGAAAAAGAATCCAGATTTCTCAATAGTTCATGTGAATTTCAATCACCTAAAGGATTTTTTAGGTGTAGACTCTGATTCATTCCCTCTAGTGTATGGCCCACGGTGCTGCATTTCTGATAAGCTCCAAGGTGACGTGCATGGTGGTGGTTCAGGGAGTAACTTTGAGTTAATAGGGATGAGGCAATGGCTTAAAACAAGCCAAGTTAGGCGGTTGCTATCCTGGAGTTTTATTACAGTTTAAGTCTTTTACATAGACATTCTATAATGTGTGTCATTCTTACCATATATGTACATGTTTTTAGTACAAGTCCTTTATTGGATATGACTTTTTTGCAGATACATGCTTTCAGTTTGTTTATCTTTTCAATTTTTAAGTAATGACCTTATTTTTTTTTTAAATTTTGATGAAGTTCAACTTACTACTTATTTTCTTTTATGAAGTGCTTTTGGTTTCTTATCTAAACAATCTTTGCCTAACCTAACATTACAAAGATGTTCTTCTGTGTATTCTTCTAAAAATTCTATAATTTTATGTTTTGCTTTTAGAAAAAAGGTTTTAAGGTCCATTTTAAATTAATTTTTGGAAATGGTAAAGGTATGTACTGTAATCAAGGTTCATTTTTTTCCATATGGATATTCAGTTTTTCTAGCACAATTTGTTAAAAAGAATATTTTTTCTGCATTGTGTTGCCTTTTCACTTTTGTTGAAAATCAGTTGATCTGAGATATATGGGTCTCTTCTGTATTCTAGATCATTTGTATTTACAAAAAATTTAGAATTAGCTTGTCAGTTGCTACAAAACAAACAAACAAACAAACAAAAACCCCTGCTGTTTGAATTACAATGATATTAAAACTGTAGATCAATTTGGATGTAGTGAAACCTCAATGTGGCTTTAGTTTACATTTCTTTGATGACTAACAATGTTGGACATCTTTTAATATGTTTTCTGCTCATTCATATGTCTTCTTTTTAGAAGTGTCTATTCAAATTTTTCCCATTTTTAATTAGTCATTTTTCTTATATTATTGTGCTGTGAAAGTTTTAATTTATTCTGGATACAAGGCTTTTGAAAGATACATATTTTGAATATATTTTCCCAATCTGTGGTCCACCTTGAGGTCTTACCTTAACCTGGTCCTTGAAAGAGCTAAATTTTTAATCATGATAAAGTCCAAAATACCAAGTATTTTTAAATGGTTCATGCTTCGTTTAATATCTTAGAAATTTCAAGGTCATGAAACATTTTTCTTATGTACTCTTCAACAAGATGAATGGCTTTAGCCTATTACTATTTTGGGTTGATTTTTATGTGTGGCTTGAGGTATGGGTCAAGGATTCTTGTTTTTTAGGTAGAATATAGATATCCAGCTGTTCCATCCTCATTTGTTTAAAAGATCATACTTTACTAAATGAATTATGTTGTCACAGCCAATGGATCTATATACGAGTATGTATATCTATTTCTGGACTCTCCATTTGGATTTAAGTTTGGATTAACATTTAAACAAGTAATCTAAGCAATTCATCATGTCAACAGTAAAGGAGAAGAACACATGATCATCTCAATAGTTTCAGAAATATCGTTAATCAAAATTCAATATGTACTTGTGATACAACTCTTAGCAAATTAGGAATAGGTAAATATGATAAAGGACATCTACAGAAAATATACAACTGGTGAAAGACTCAATAATTTCCCTCTGAAACTGGGGAAAAAAAACAAGGTTGTCTATTTTTATCACTTCTATTAATCATTGTACTATAAGTTCTAGCCATGTAAAGAGGTAAGAAAAAAAAAGGCATACAGAATGGAAAGGAAGATGTAAAACTATCTTTATTCCTATTTGACATGGTCCTCTCTGTAGGAAATCCAGTGGAATCTACAAAAAATACTATTAGAGCGAATTTAGTTCAGCAGTTCTCAGGATACAAGATTTATGTACTAAAATCAATAGTATTTCTATGTACAAGCATCAGATAATCATAAAAAATATCATTTATGAAGCAGGAGAAAAATAGAGATAAATTTGTAGATGTGAAAGACCTGTGCTCTGAAACCTACAAAACATTACTGAGGAAAATTAAAGGAGTAAATATATGGAGAGATGTATTTATTGGTCAGAATTCTCAATAATGTGAAGCTGTCACTTCTCCCCAAATTGACCTATATATAGATTCAATGAAATCTTAGCAGACTTTTTTGGATAGAAATTCACAAACTTTCAAAAATTTATATTTAAATGCATAGTACCTAGAATAATCAAAATATTGAAAAAGAACAAAACACAAATGGTACATGATTTTCTGACTTTCTGTAAAGATATGATAATGAAGTCTGGTGTTCATGTCAACAGAGCCAAATAGATTGATGCAACAACATAGAGAGTCCTGAGATGGAGCCACATATATCTATGGTCATTGATTTTTGACAGGAGTTCAAAGACAATTAATAGAGAAAACTACTCTTTTCAACAAATGCAGCTGGAAGAATTGAACACCTATGCAAAAAAAAAAATCAACTAACCTCTATACATAACTGGCACTATTCATAAAAATAACTCAAGATTAGTTATAGAACTAAAATGTAAATCCCCAACTGTAGGATTTCCTGGAGAAACATAGGAGGAAATTTTGTAACATTGGGTTAACTGAGATTTCTTGGCCACAACCCCAAAACATGATGCAGTGAAGAATAAATAGATAAATTGTACCTCATCAAAATTAAAAGTTCTGTGTTTGAAGAGACAAAATGTTAAGAGAACAACAACAACAAAAACAAGATACAGGTCATGGGAAAGTATTTGAAAATCATCTATCTGATAAATGACTTGTATGTAAAATATGTAAATAACTCTCAAAACCTAATAATAAAACAACCACTTCAATTACAATGGGCAGAAGATTTGAATGGCCACTTCATCAAGGAAGAAATATAGGTGGTAAATAAATAATAGAAAATATTTTCAACATTAGTAGTTATTTGGAAAATGAAAATTAGTACCACAGTGAAATATCACTGTCTCTTTTGGAATGGCCAAAAATAAAAAATAAAAACAGACACTCTGACCATATAAAGTGTTGGTGGGGGTTTGAAGCAACCGAAACTCTCATGCACTGCTTCTGGAAAAGGAAAAGAAACTGTTGAAAAGTGTTTGGTAGTTTCTTTATTAATGACGAATGTGCATCTACCATTTGACCCATCTATTCCACTCTTAGATAGCTACTCCAAAGAAATGGTAGCATATGTCCACATAAAGATATGCGTATAAATGTCCATAGTAGCTAATATCTATAATACCTAAAAACTACACACAACCCAACTATTCATCAACAGGTGAATGGATTATCAAATTATGGTGTATCAATTTTCTGAAATACTACTCAGGCATAAAAGGGAATGAAGTGTTGCTACATGATGCAACAAAGATGAATCTCAATATTATTATGCTATGTGAAAGAAGATGAAAGAGTACTTTATATATGAATTCATTAATATAAAATTCTTATGAATGCAAACTAATTAATATTGATAGAACAAAAGTCTGTTGACTGAATCAGAGAAGGGGCAGTAAGGAGAGGCCAGAGGAAGGGATTACAAGAGGCATGAGGAAACATTCCAGGATGAAGGATATGTTAATTATCTTGATTGCCATGATGCTTTCATGGGTGTATACATGTTTAAAACTTATAGAATTGTTCACTTTCAATGTGCATTATATGTCAATTGTATCTCAATAAAGCTTTCAAAACTAAAATAAAAATTAAGGGGCTGAAATGATCTCAGATCACATTATTTTCTTTCTTACATCTTATTTTGAACATTATCATTATAGTTATAAGGAGTAAAATCTGTAAGGCAATACAACCCTTGCTCTTAAGAAATTTATAACCTACTAAAAACACGCAGTACCATTTAAAATTTTAGAATGAATTTCTAGAAATCAATAACTGATTAATCATAGACAAATAATCTGATGTGGGAAAAATTCTGTACTGAATGGATGCAGGTTTGGTGGTGATCAGTTGAGTTCTGGCTTTTCTGAGGAGGCTTCTAAGAGTAAGTTTTCCTCTTACAGAAAAACATCTTGGTTACCTGCAGACTCTCAAGTCTCAACTAAGTATAGCACACCAAGTGAGTAACTTGTTGCAGCAGTAGAGTAGGAGTTCAGGAAACACTTTGAATTTAAACCCAGGATCATTGTCTGTATCTCAGTGCATACATGTCATCTCCCATGCACATGTCTGCTTAAATATTTATTCGTGTATTAGATTTTGAGAGTAAGAGGGATAGTCTCTGTTATCCTTAAAATGGGTGTTATTTTTCCTAAATGAGTCATAGTTTTAATGTGCAAAAGGACAGGATATCATTGTCTTGTGCACTCCTTTAAAAACTAAAAATCAGAATATTTTAGAGTTTTTTAAGTCTTATAATAACGACTAATATTTATTGAGTACTTTGTATATGCCATCCATTCCTCATGTATTATTTCTACCCTCAGCTTCATGTGATTTTCACCCCAGTTATTAGGGAATGTTTTATTGGTGTAGATTTTTGTCTTATTTATGCAGTGTTTTGTATCCATTTACTTCCAAACTTCAAGGGCAAATACATTTTTTATTCATGGAAAGAATGAAAGAATTATAGTTGTATGGAAATTTATTGATATAGTAGTGAATTCTCATATCCCAGTAGGATATATTTGAACTCATGATCACCCCACAGCATAATCAGAATGCTCAATGTGTGAAGGCTGTTTATTCTTACATGTCAACATATGTCAGGTTTTCCTGCACAGAGTATGTGAAATTCATTTGCATACAAACTATCAGATTCAGAATAAATGGCTTAAAAATGCATTAGGGTTAACACAGTGGAGAATTTGTTCCTCGGTAGAAATGAACAGTATTGCAATGCTTGTTTACCGCCTCTTTACTTAGGAAGCACTGTTGCACGGGGTTTTTGGATGCTTTCTAGCATAGTAAATCTATTTCTATGGTTCAAACGTAATGTAACAAGAAAGATAGCATGCTGTACTCAGAAGTTAAGAAAACGTGCAAGTGTGATGCTGGGATTTGATGGTCCATTCAACCTGGAATTTATCCTAGACAGGATTCACTAAAAGTTTGAAAAGAAATGAAACAAACCTCATCCTCCACAAACATGTGCTAACTTTTGCTTTAGGAACAGATGGCAAAGTAGGAAGGCTGGTTGGGAATTGATTGAATTTGAAAAATTAGATGTAGAAAAATCAAGTAATTCAGCCTGTCCTATAGATTGTTTTGGGGTTTCAGGACTATTCTTCACAACACACACTCAAGAATGTTTTGTCCTATGTAATTAAGATTTACAAGTGGTTATAATTATTATTATTTCTTTATCCTTTTCCTTGAGGAATCTTTATCTCTTATTCTAAAACTCTCCACTCTCAAAAGTATCTCCAGAAACAAAGCATACAACATACAATCTCTTAACTTCATGCTTTGAATTCTACTTGAAAATTTCCTCCTTAATGTGCATGACATATAACATTTGTAGTTATGTCTGCCTACCTTAAGCACTGCTTAGCCAAATTCTGTGAACATGTGTGTGCGTGTGTGTGTGTATAACTTCTCTAAGAAGGATTCAGAGATGAAAGTTTTTGTGTGATTTTTTTTTCTTTATTAAATTTTTTTCCAACTTTTATTTTTAGGTTTTATATTCTGTGACTGTCTGTTTCCAAGCTCAGTTTTCTGGGCATCTTACAATTCAGTTTGAAAGAAACTTGTGAATTTTAGGATAAGAGAAACTTAGAATAAAGCCAAGATAAATAATTTAGAAAACATCAAAACCAATTTAATAAAAATAAAGAATGTATATTGGCACAAATTCAAAATTAGGAAATATTTGGGCTCATAAGTAGGCTGAATGACCTATTAAAACCAATTCGTCTTTTGTTCCTTTACCATATGGAATAATGTACATCGCTAGACAAGCCTACTCAGTCCTCATGTTGACATTGTTTCTGTCACGAGTAGAAAAGCATGACGATGACCCCTTAAAGGTTCACTTCCATAGAGACAATAAAGAGTGCTATCCCTCTTCGGTCACTCACAGCCCTGACAGGCTCTCCTGAAGAAGTGGTGATTGAGGAAAGAGCTAATGGTGTGGCCTTCAAGGTGGAGATGACATTCCCTAGAACATGTACAAAGCATCCCACTGATAGGGCGCCAAGATATTAATAGAATTTATGCCCACTCTTCCTTCAGGATGCTTCAATCCTGCCTGGGGCTTGGGTGTGACACAGAGATCAGGTTAGAGTGCCCACATATTATGAAATAATGGTCAAATGTGAAAGAAATCATATTTGACCATTCAGGACTAAGGTGTCTTAAAGGAAAAGAGGACAATCTCTACTGAGAGGCTGACAATGGTGGGCTTGTTCTTCTCTGTTTGCTCTTGTTATATTGGCATATATCACAATATACTTTTGCCTAGGTCATATCATGTAGGATTTATTGTCGACTAAATTAATCTTTCCCAATGTAGAGATTGCTTCAGTTGTGATCCACTAATGGAGTGGATAGAAAGCTTTGAGGAATTAGCTAATAATATTAAGAAGCCTAAGAACCCCGAACAGGACACAGTTCTTTAATGCTTTCAATTATGTTTAACATTTTGTGACACCTAATCCAGTACTCTATGTCTTTAGTAAGCATAAGGAGACATTTTTAAAAACTTCTCTTGAGAGTCGTTTTTATTAACAGACTTCAAAATGACACTGCTTTTCATGATATGGTAAAAATGGATGAAACCAGACATGGGGAACAGTAAGATACAAACTACATTCCTAGTAAATACTGAAACAGAGAAAATACTGTGTATTATTTGAAGAAACAAATTTAGAACAAATTTGCAATGTGGGAGCTTTGCTATGCAGTTGGATGAAGACATAGATGTTTCTAACATGCCTGAGTTTATGGCATTTACAAGATTATGTTTTAATAATGAAATATAAAGGTAGTTATTTTTGTGAGTCACTTGACTACAGAGAAGACATACTGGAATTTTGACTTTAGTTAAAACACTTTATAGACCAACTATGTAGGTATAAACTCTTGCATAGTGGCAGCTTGGCTAAAAGTTATAGGAATGATTGTAAGGCAATGATACAGAGTCACCATCATACTTAAAATATTCTCATCCCATGATAATTCATAGCAATGCAGAGAAGTTGAGGCCAGAAGTATGTCAAGTGCCATGGTGTGTCTCTGAGTTTATAAATACAGTGATAAGAGCTGGCATTAAAAGCACTTCCTTTGTGCCAGGCTCTGTTCTTAGTGATTTACATACTCACTCACGTAGTCATCAGAAGTCTGTGGAGGGCAATACAATTATGATGTCAGTTCTCAGATGAACAAACCGAGGCCCAGAAAAGTTAATAAGCCTCCCAAAGATAGCACAACTAGAACATGGTTAAGCCAAGTATCCGGTCAGTATGGCTCCAGAGCCAATTACTCTCTGACTATGTACCATTGTTAGGTATCTTTTTAAAGCTATCACAACCATTGGTATATTAAAAAAACAAAAACAAAACACAAACAAAAGCCAAAACAAAAACAAAACAAAGTAAACAAGTTAGAAGCAACAGACTTTCAAATCATTGCATATTTAGTTGCATTTCTCGCAAAAATATCACTGAAAACATTTTTTAGTGAAGAAAGGAACTTCTTAATCATTAATAAATGCACCTAAATTTTAATATTTTTATTTCATCCTTAGAGTATGCTTTAAGTTTTCTGTTGTTATGTATATTTCATCACATGCATAGCATATTTGTAACAGTTTATAATGTGTATGTGTTCTTGAGTGTGTGTGTGTGTGTGTGTGTGTGTGTGTGTGTGTGTGTGAGTGTGTGTGTGTACTTTTATTAGGCTATGAGTGCAAAAGTTTTACTGATGTGGATAAAATAAAAAATTGGGGTGGGGGATTGGCAAGCTAAAAAAAGAATAAATAAAGTACTTATATAAAAGTATTAGAGATAGTGGGGAAAGGATTGCAAAGGCTCTATAGTGGTAGTAACCACGGGTAGTTGGTAGAAATGAGGGCAAGAGACTATGGGTGAAGCATGGAGAGCAAGAAAAGTGATGTGCATAGTAGGAGATGAGGCTGGAAAGAGTATTGTGGAGAACAGACTGGAGATGGATCTGTCCTGAAGCTATGGAAGAAGGAGGTCAGTGGGAGATGATAGGCCTTGGACTAGGTCAGCAGCATAGAAATGGAGAAAAGATATATGGAGATCTATCTCTCTATCTATATGCTTATCTTTCCATCCATCCTTCCATACATCTATCAAAGAGGAAATGATTGCCATGATGATGAAGGGCAAGGCCCTGGAAGGTAAAAGAGGGAGAATTCAACATTTTGACCGAGTAGTGTTTTAATTGCCTAGTAAATTAAAAACTCAAAATAAAAATAGATATATAAATGTTGCTTTATTGTTATAACTTTTAATTCTTATAATTTCTGATACTTAAGAGTAACTTGAAACACTTCAGCATTGAGTCTCTCATTGTATGAAGTTCTTAATAATCTGTAAACAAACACTTAAAGTGACTTATAGCTTTATTTTTTATAAAATGAGGAATTATCTTGTATCATGAATAAGCCTACTCTCTGATTTATGACTTTGCAAGAGCTGTTAAGTGTTCTTTGTAATCGTATACAAGCCTGTTCAATTCAGAGATGCATCTCAAGACAAAGATATAACTCCTTTTCTTCAAGTTAGTTTCTTTCTTTCTTTCTTTCTTTCTTTCTTTCTTTCTTTCTTTCTTTCTTTCTTTCTTTCTTTCTTTCTTTCTTTCTTTCTTTCTTTCTTTTCTTTCCTTCCTTCCTTCCTTCCTTCCTTCCTTCCTTCCTTCCTTCCTTCCTTCCTTCCTTCCTTCCTTCCTTCTGTCTCTGTCTCTCTCTGTCTCTCTGTCTCTCTCTCTCTCTCTCTCTCTCTCTCTCTCTCTTTCTTTCTTTCTTTCTTTTTCTTTTGTTTTAGAATACCCTTCCTTTGGACTTTTAAGGTTTTGGTCTTAATCACTATCTCCACCCTGTTGTGCAAAAGTGAACAAAAAGCTCTCCTCTCTTTGAGAGGGGTATAAGCACCCTGTGGCTATGGGGTGGCTTATCCAGGTCACCACGGAATACTCTAAAGCTTGTCATGGAGTGCTGGGGAGTGGATGTGCAGTTACTGCACCCTGAGACCAGCAGTGGAGCGGGAGAAGTATTCCTGAGGATTATGGATTTCATCCCCCACTGGTGTTGCATTACAAACCTTATGGGAGGTTGTCGAAGCTTTGCTTATAAAACACCCATGTTACTGAAGAGACATTGAGACTAAGAGTCAACAGAAAGTCTTTAGTAAATAATTTTCTACATAAGTGAATAAATGAATAACTCAGGAAATCATAGTGAGAGGGAGTATAATGAGCTTTGCAGTATTGGAAGAAAGTAAAATTAGGCTCTGCAGTAGCAGATATGTAACTTGTAAAATCACAAGGATTCTGTGAATTTCGGGAGCATTGTGCACTTTTACTAACTTTTCTTAAACTTCTTCCTGTATTCAATATGAATTACATTTTTTTAATGTTATTTTGGAAATACAGGATATATTGACCTAGTCCAGAGAAACAGAGGGTGCAGGATCCATTAATTCAAATACATCATATTCCTTCAACTTGATGTGTTAATACAGAAGACATTAGAATTAATAACTGCTTCAGCTTTGGCAGGTTTGGGTGTTAAGAGCCCTTAAACAGCCTCTGTCTTTCTAATGGGACAATAAGGGACTAGGGCATAAGGAATGAAAAGATGTGAGGGTCATTATTATATCCTATGAATCTTTGCAGCATAATAGCAAATTGCTAATTAGGACAAGAATTTTTCAGTTAAATATTGAGAATTTTGAAGTGCCCACTCTTCTTTTTATGTTATTTAAAAAAAAAATTTATGCCCAGAGATTTTCATGTTGAACTTATATTAAAGGCATAGCAAGGTGAAAATGGAGTTACTATCTTGAAACCAAATTTTGGGTCATCCTGCAATCGTGAATTACCTACATTTTAAGTTTCATGTGTTTTTTTTTTCCCCTCCCATGTAGACTTCTCGTTAGTGATTCATGAATGAAGTTCTATTTTTAGTGTAATGTGCTTTTTAAATATCTGGGCTAGATGATTAGATATACTTTACCCAGGACAAGAAAAAAGCACCCATTTGGGTAAGAAAAGGTAGAAGTAACTTTAGCCATTAAAAATTTATTATAATTATTCATTGTTCTTGGCACCCATGTATCATTAAACAAAAATGGAGCAGTAACTGTGTTTAATCATAGAATTTTCTGGTGGACAGCACATATTAGAGATGATAAGTACATGAAAATGTGGTCCGCCCACTATCCTCTCCTAGGGAAATGGCAGTCATTGTTAATAAGATCTCCACTTTCTTTCCTGCTCAGCTTGAGACTCCCTAACACAGGCACCACTAATAAATGAGACTTGGCGTATGAATTAAAACACATCTGCCATTGGGTATTTCCAACGGGAAGATTATCGTCTAAGACATGTAAGAGAAAGCATTATGAATATACAGAGACATTCAGTTGGCACACCTGCACCATAGCAAGCTCAGGGGTAGTGTGTGGTGCAAAGACTGTGGAGCCTTCGGACTATTTTAATAGATCTACCAACTCAGTTATCCCTCTGATCTGACTGCTTTTCCCTCTTCATTTGCTGTTAAAACTCTACTGGAGAAGAGGAAAAGTTGGCAATGAAACCTGATTTAGAATTTTCGGGAAAAGTCTTTTGAGAGAGGATATTCCCGTTGAAGATCACCGGTGGTATTATCTGAGTTAATGAATTTCTTTATATTTTCTAGAAATTTTAATTGGCTCATTGAATTAAATCATCAATATCATTTTCCTCCCAAACTTCCCATGTAATATTAAAATATCACTTAGGAAAAAGGTCAGAGTGTTTAAAAAAGTAAGAATAAAGTCATTGCCAAATTATGTTAATTATTAAAATGATTTTTCTCTTTAAAAAAACGATGAAAATAGAAGAGTTTGGAAGCATCAGCTTTTAAAATCACTATAAAAGACAATAAAATGATGAATCCTAAGTGCTAGGATTAGAGCGTATCCAAGATTATGAATAAAATATTCATAACTTGAGATTCCTACAGATTCAGAAACAAAATAGTCAGAGAGTCATAAATACTTCTGGTAAATGCTAGCGTGGATTATCTGGGAAAACCCTAAATGTGAACCGCCCACAGGTTCCGCCACTAACACTCCACGATCAAAGCAAAAGAAGGAAATTTCCCCTTTCTCACTGTTTTTATTATTACTTATATTTTAAGTTCCCTTTTCACTATATCCCCTTTCTTTCATAATATCTTTGATTATGACTTTAGCCCGGTATTACTTATACACAAATATTTTGTAGAAATGCATCCACTGTGGACACAAAATATAGTTTATACAAGACCCCCAAACTTCCTAGGGATGAGCCAGAATTGGGTAACATTTTCAGATAATATATTAGTTATCTATTACTGCATAACAAATTGCACCAAATCTTAGTGGCTTAAAATGACAAATATTTATTATGTCAAAGTTTCTATGGGTCAGGAATCTAGGTGCATATTATCTGTGGGTTTATGGTTCCGGGTTTTTCATGCATGTTCGCTGGTCTGATGTCATCTCAAGGCTCAACTGGGGATAAGATATGCTTCCATGTTCATTCAGTGATTATTGAGAAGCCTTAGGTCATCACCGGCTGTTGGCCTCTTCATAGGGCAGTTACAACATGGCAGCTGGCTGCCCTCAGAATAACACAGTAAGACAATGAGGGAAGGCAAACAAGACAGAGACACAGACTCTTTGAAATCTACTTTCAGAAGTTTCTCCTATCCCTTTTGCTATATTCTATATATAGAAGGGAGTCACTAGGTTGAGTCCATACTCAAAAGAAAAGGGTGACCCAGGGCATGAAAGATCAATAGGAGCTATCTTAGAAGTTGTCTACTGGGCCGGCTGAGTGGCACGTTGGTTAAGAGCTGGCTTGGGACACCAGCTGCCCTGGTTCAGATCCCACATATGAGGGCCAGTGACACTGCCCTCTACAGCTAAGATGGTGAACAACAGCTCCACCTAGAGCTGGGCTGCTGTGAGTGTCCGGGATGGCATAGCTGCAGCCCCTGCTACAGTGGGCTGCCATAGGCTGCAGTGAGTGGCCGGCAGCCAGCGTGAATGGCTGGCAGCCAGTGTGAGCTGCCAAGAGCCGCTGTGAATGGACGTCCAGAGGCTGGCGACCGATCTGCCTCACCCAAGAAGAGTGCAATGATGATACCGACATGGGCCAGTGAAGCACTGTCCTCCACGACTAGACTGAAGAACAAAAAGACAGCAACTTGTCTGTTTCCCTTCGCCGGTTCCCCAACTCTGTTCCCCTCCCCCAATTCCCCAATAAAATCTTAAAAAAAAAAAAGAAAAACAAGAAGTTGTCTACGACAGAGTGTATGTAATACATTTTAAAGCATCAATTTATTTTGACATTTTAGTCTAATAGATTATTTTTTCAACATTATCAGAAAATTAATGTTTCCTTAATTGTTTTGTTTATTAAAACTAATTGAAGCCTTTAGAAAGTAGATTATGTAATTCAACAATTAATTTTGGATATATAGCAGTCATTTTTGCCAAGTAGAATTAAGAAAACAAAATTCTATAATTTTTTAAAAACAATGTTAAATGGGGTTTTATTAATAGAAAAAAATCTAGTTTATTCTTGAAGTTTTATTCAAAATAAAAGATATAATTTTTTAGGATTTTGCTATTTTTATACATTTTCACTATAGTAATATGAAATTTTGTTAGTAAGCTACCTTCATTCTATAACCTTTCCCAATCAGTTTTCTTTCCCTTTTTTCTTTCTGTTTATTCGTTTCCTGGGAAAGAGATTTTCTATTCTTAAATAATTTTTCAATTTAGAGTAAAATTGCTCAAAAATGAGTATTCGTTGTACTTCTACAAATGAAACTAGGTAACTATAGTAATTCAGAAAGAATAGACAATAATGAATAAATGTTTGACAGTAAAAAGTCCTGTATTTTGAAGATGGATTATCCTCCAAGAGAGTAATCAGTATAATACAATAAGACTAGACATTTTTTTTTACTTTTATTTATTTATTTATTTTTGAGGACAGCGTCACTGGCCCTCAAATGTGGGACCAAACCGGGGCCGCTGGCTTCCTAAACCAAGCTCTTAACCACCGTGCCACTCGGCCGGCCCGAGAGTAGAGTTTTTACACCACATTACGAACAAGACTTGCTTTGTCAGCCAATATTTAGTAAGACTTCCGAAACATGTCCCCAGTTGTGTTCAAATATCTTTACTTTCTGGTAGTGGAAATTTCCCGAGTCCTCAAGACTTCAAGATTTATTTTATGTTACATATGCTATTTTTTTAAAAATTAGTTTTGCAGGCTTAATTTTTGTTTTTTAAAGATTTTATTGGGGAATTGGGGAAGGGAACAGTATTGGGGAATTGAGGAGGGGGAACATTGTTTTTCCAGGACCCATCAGCTCCAAGTCGTTGTTGTCCTTCAATCTTAGTTGTGGAGGGCACAGGCTCAGCTCTAAGTCTAGTCCTCACTCTCAATCGAGTTGTGGAGGAGCACAGCCCACTATCCCATGCGGGAGTGGAGCCAGCAACCTAATTGCTAAGAGAATGTGCTCTTGTCAGCTGAACCTTCCGGCTGCCTGTTGGCAGCTCAGTGGGAGCTCACTGGCCCATGTGGGAATCGAACCGCCACCCTGTTGTTCAGAGCTGGCGCTCTAACCAACTGAGCTACCTGGCCGGCCCCCATATGCTATTGTTATTATATTCAAACTTGTTTCATTTGATAAGTATAAACATCTTCCTTTTGAAATGCACTTCAGAAGTAATTCTCCTTTGTTTCAGGAAGGTCATCTTAACGGCCGGGTATATTTTGGCTCTATTATTTGCATTTAGCATGGATACATATTTTTTTCTACACAGAATATGAAACTATTAGTATGTCTCTAGTTATCAGCCAGTTTGTATTTTCTGTATCATTTTCAAATTAGTAGAGGCTGTATGCAGAAATGAATTCCTTCAGACCTCTGTAATTAGCTATTAAAATTTACTCGTATGTTTCTAATCCTACCTTTTAATTATTCAGCATTCTCTTCATTGCTGATAATTTCTGTTTTCCTCCATGTTCTAATTATTTATTTGAGACTGTTTTCTATTAGAAGAAAGTAATGACTTGAGTTTATTTAAATCTAGATATATCTAGTATAATTTGGATTTAACTTTGTAAACATAAACTAGTTATCATTCCTGTCTAAGTACTTGTTCTGTCTTTGGAAACTTAGAATATGGTAACCATTCATCTGGAAATTGGATTGCTAAGTTTGGTATTTAATTTTGACATAAAACAACATTAACCCAAAGACTATTCAAAAGACTAAATGAAAGTTGAGTCCATTCTTCAAGATTTTTATTAATATTTAATTTGGGACCGAGCTATAGTCCCAGCAAAATGGGGCCAGGGAAAGAGGAATCTCCTATTTTCTAATTAAAAAAATAAAAATCCAAGATCTTTAATTCTTTGGTAAAATAGGATTTAAATATATATATCATACATATTGGGTTGTCAGAAAAGTCATGATGTATTTTTTTCTGTTTTTTGTTGCAAAAATTCGTCATGACTTTTCTGACAACTGTATATGTGTGTGTGTGTGTTTATACAAATAAACTTTGTCATGAAAACTTGGATTCAGCTGTTTCTAATGTCTGAAATTGCCATGACATGTATTATTATACCTATAATAATGTCTTGGTTACCTAAAATGTATCCAAATAACATGAGGCATAGGAGCATACCTACCCATGCTCATGCAATGTAAGTTGCTGTTTGTCAGGATTTAGGAGGTTTTATGGTCATTGAGTAATTTCTACCAGGTCCTGGGGTTGGGGGGCAGGGGTGCAGATGGGAGGGGAATGTGAGAGTCATTCCTAGCTGGATACCAAGGATTTGGAACCCAACTCGGGGTGCTCCATCTGAGGTTCCTTAAGGAGCAGCTGCACTGTCAGCAGCCCCATTCCCCCTTCTTGGAATCCCAAGACCAGAAAGCCACAACTGGCTCAGATATGCTTTTGTGTGCTTTTATGTAGCTTCATAAATTTCCAAATGGGTTGTGCTCACACCAAACAAGATATATTTCTAATTTACAGTTGCTGTTCTGTGAGATGGTGGCCAGTTTTCCACGCAATAAAGTGCTACATCAAGATTTGTAGGCCATTCTCATTGTGAACATAGTACATTGGGACAAGTGTGGATGATACCATTAAAGATTCATTTCGCAGCTCTCACTGGAGTTTTCCATACAGCCACATGGCATTACTTTTAACATAGATTTAGAATATAGTTTTTCTTTTCTTTTCCTCTCCAGCTTAAATATTTGTGGTTTGTTTGGTTTAGCACCTGTTTTTATGTTAACATTTCAAGCTGGAACACCTCCCATTTAGGTTTCTTCTCAGCTTTCTGGAGATTGTTATGAAAAGAAATTCTTGTGAGTATTTTCTTAAACATAAGTGCAGCTCACCTCCTCTGCTCATGACCTTATCAGAAACTGAGACCTACCAATGAGCTAAACTGAGCTTTCCTCATACTATTCTTGGAGTAAGAAAATGTATTAATGTTTGTGCTTAACAAGACTTTTGGTTGGGATACAATGTCAGATACAAAAAAAAAAAAAAGAGAAAAAGGTTTAGAAATCAATAATATTAATACAGTTCTATTTGTTGAAAATAAGGGACTGCCTTCAAGGCATATATAGTTTGTCTAGCTCTTCAGGTGATGGAAAATATACCAGAAAACTTGGTTTGCTTTGGCCATACCCCCACTGTAGCTTAGCTGTCTCAGAGCTGAAAATTGCCTGAACAAATCCAATGCAGTATACTTTAGGGTCTTTCAAAGCTTCCTTTTCAAAATTAATATTTTATATAATGTTATAATTTATAAATATTATTTTATCCAATATAAAATACTTATTAAGTTCTGTCTTGATTTTATCTTTATAGATTCTATTGATTGTTTTGGGGTCACAGATCCACATGATTATTTGATTGATTCATTCATTTACCTAATTTTTTAAATGTGTATTTCAGAGATCTTGGAAACAACAAAACCTCAGTATCTTCTCCCCAGGAAAACTAACTTGCACACTATAGCACATACACAATTATTGTCTGTAATTTCTGGGACTTATGCTCAGACCATCTAGGCATTTATAAATTAAGAACACCTGTTCAATTTCTTCTTCTTCTTTAGCATGTTAATATATTCTAGATATGTCTTTCATACACAATTTGACTCTCCCCTAGTTAAAACAAACAATACAAATAAACATATCTCTTAATTTTAATATTCTAGACTCTCCCATCATTAAAAGGTGCATTCCTCTTTGAATATTCATTGTCTTCTAGTTACTACTCTTATGTCTTCTTTTGTCCTTTCTATAGCATAATTACTTCTCTAGTTTCCCACAATTTACCCATTCTTCAGTCTGCTGCCTCCTGGCTTCTGTTTCATTGAAATTACTTCTTCATCAGATCACCAAATAACTTCCTAGTTGACACTAATGGGCACATTTTACATGTTTAAGTTACTTTTTTTCTTTCTTCAGCATTGGACTTACTGTGGGAAGGGCAAAAAGAAGAAAATAAAAATACTTTCTAGGTCATCCTGACTGATTTTTCCTGATTCCCTGTTTGTCTTCTGATCATCTTGATACCATGTTTCATGGCATCTCATCATCATTTTTTGCCTACTGTATTTCCTGGATAAATGCATATAGGCTGATGGCTCCCATACCTCTGTTCCTGACTAAGAATGCTCTAAGCACTAAACTCTTAAGACTAACATTGATTGTATATTTTCCCTTGGCAATCCCACTGAATCTCAAAATCAAAATTTCAAAAGTAAACCCATTTTCTCTGAAAAACGCATTATCTCTGTATTCTGGGTCTCAATCAGAGGCATTTCTACAAACTCAGTTATGTGGTACAGAAACCTGGAAGTCATCCTATGCTCTGTTGACCTCATTCAACATATCTAAATGTTGTAGACTCAAACTCTTTCATCTTTCTATTCTTCCTCTTGTCTCCTTTCAGAAATATTTATGAAGTAGAACTGATTGGATTAGATAAGGGAATGCAAGTGAAGAAAGATTTTCAAAATTGTACACACACACACACACACACACACACACACACTCACGTGCGCACACTGCAGTCTTTAGACATTTCTTTTCTGGGAAATGTCAGTTTTTGCTCTTAAGTTCTTCCAGCTGACTAGATGAAGCTCACCTACATCACTGAATATAATCTCTTTTGTGGAAAGTCAACGGATTGTAGATATTGATTACATCAGCAAACTACCTTAACAGAAACACCTGGATTATTGTTTGATTAAGTAGCTGTGGACACTATAGCATAGCCGAGCTGACACATAAAACTAATCATCACAAGTGAGAAAAGTTTGCCAGCTTTCAGCACAGATCTGAGCCACCTGGGGTTATGTTATCATGTTATCATTTCCAATAGATTCTTATTTGTCCTGAGAGGTAAAAGGAGAGGAGATAGGACTGGGATTGAAGATACAGGTCTTATAAATGGGCTGTGATCTTTTGCTTTCTTTGTCATCACAGTCCCAAAGCAACCTGATTAGTGAGTTCACATGAAATTCCTTGTGCCTTCACTGAGTTACTCTCCCTCTCAAGAGTGTTTGCAAAGTAGGAGACCAGCAGAGAGCAAGGAGGAACCCTGAATATGTGAATTTAACACCTTAATAATAGGCTGCTCTGCTTATGTCACAGGATGTGACCATCTGTTTGACTACACATGGGGCTAGGCTAGTAGGGCATCCTCATATCCCCTCCAGACCTTGCAAAACTCATAATAGCAGAACTGTGACCTCATGGAAGGGAAGTGAGCCCAAAGCTTTGTAATGGATTATGACATGTTCCTTCAAACCTTGAGGTTAGTGGGTAGTTGTTCATTAGCATGCTACCAGTAAAGAAGGAACAAGTTGAAAACCGGGCTCCAGTGAAAGAAGTGCACTTGAACGATGTGGTGATGATTACATTCAGCTCATGATTTTTTTGTCAATTTGTTTGACTTTCCTTTTCTCCCCTGGCAGTTGAATTGTCTGCTTTTTCCTTAAAGCTGTTAAGGCTTGAGAAAGAAAACAACGGAGGCATTTTAATTAACTTGGATGCTGCGTTTGCTTGAAAAGTAGTTACTCTGAAATAACGCAGTCTCCTCTGCATTGGCACCAGCAGTTTCAAAGAGCCTACTGCAAGCATAAGAGAGGCTTAAGTTTAAGCTAAAAGTAACACGACAGTTACAAGCTCTGCATTCATGCTGTGTTCAAAAACTTTCCTCTGTTTCAATTTCCTTTCCTTTTAGACTAAGTAGGGAGGAAGAGAATAAATAATATCTCCTAGAAGCTTCCCTCCTGCGGGACTCCATCTTTCTGCAGTGAGCTAGTGCGCATTCTCTTGTCAAAGAACATAAATGCAGACCTCCAGGGGGATTTTAAAGAAAAAGATCGCCCGAAAAATGACACTTCTGGAGATAGTACCATGGTGTTCACTCATTAGCCTTGGCTGGTGCTGAGCTGTGCCTCTCGAAGAATCTCTCTTAAAATCCTGCACTTCTAAACTCGGTATCATAAATGCAGTGGAAACTCTTCATGTGAAAACAATTTATAGTCTCTTACTATCTGACCGGTATTAGTACAGATACAAAAAAGCACAGAAGCTCACTTACCTTGTTTACTCAATACGTATTTTAAATTGTTCTTTCCTACTTATCTTCTATTGATCTATGTGGTAAGGCCCCTTAGATGGTCCCCTATATCTTGCTTCCTGGTATAGACAGCTGTGGGTAATACCCTACCCTTGTGTATAGACTCAATGTTGTGGCAAAAGTGATAGGATGTCGTTCCCAGGGTTAGGTTACCAAAGGGCTGTGGTTTCCTCCTTAAGTGCCCTGTATCCTCCTTTTACTGGCTCACTTTGAGGGAAGCCAGCTGGTGCATTCTAAGCTGTATTATAGAGAAGTTGATAGAGCATGGAACTGGTGTCTCTGGCCACCAGCGTGCAGACTTGAGGCCTGTTGACAGTGGCATAAGTGAGGTCAAGAGTATATCCTGATGCCCCCCAAGCCTCGAGATGACTGCAGCTCACTCAGCACCTCGCAAGGTGGGCGCCTTGTGAGATATCCTGAGCTGGAGGAGTGAGCTAGGTAACACCTGAATGCTTGACCAACAGAAACAGTGAGCTAATAAAGATTTATTGTTTAAGCTGCTAAATTTGGGGGTAATATTTTTATTCAGCAGTAAAATAATTAATGCATATTTTATAATATAACATATAAGTATTTTTCTAAGAAACTCAGTGTGTTTGCTTATAGCCGACACAAAAAAGGAAAAAAGAATAGGTGGATCCCCCGATCATTTGATTCATTTCAATAGGATACATTATTTGGCTTCAGAGAATATGCCCTTTGTCACATACCTCAGTTTCACTGTCAATGTTCATTAAGTTAACGTAATGAGAGCCATGTTCCTTGCTTCAGTTTCTTATGGTCCAAGTATAGAGGCTTGGTATAGTATATAATCCAGGACCCATTTTGTTTTGCCTTTAGTTTATTGATTTAGGAAAAAAGGAAGTAGTTTGTTGGCAGTACTAGGAAAGACTATTTAAAGGGATGTGAAAAGATATGTTAATGTCACTTTTGTTTTGTTTTTTGGAAGAAAACATAATTGAATATTAAAACACAAAGTAGAATTGTCAAAGCTAAAGGCTTTAGTGTACAGCTTAGTAGCATTACCAGGAGAGTCATTTGTGTACCCGTGTTTATGTGTTAATTAGCCCAATCCTGAGATACAACACGTATAACTATGTAATCAAGTAGAAAGAAGGAGAATTGGACTATTTGAAACTATTAACCATTATGGTGACATAGGGATGGAATCTGGTAATGAAGATAGTATTAATTACATAACACAGTTAATAAAAATAGATACCATTTTGAACAGTTATTATTTCCTATTCATTGTCATAGTTAACCTTTACCATAAACCCATGAGGCAGATAGTAGTATTATCTTAATTTTACAGATGAGGAAATGGAGATTAAGAAAGGCAAAGTAACCCATGTAAGATCACACAGTACATTACAGAGCAAGCGTTCAAACCTATTTTTCCTGATCTCTTAGGATATACAAGAGCTAAAGTGCATATTGATTGAATTCAGAGTAGCTGGAATCTTTTATAATTATGTAAGATAGGTCTGTAATCCTTTTTCGTTTCCACATTTGTCCCATTCTAGGTGAGATGAGTCCATTAAATGAAATTTCTATTGATCAATCATATCTTTATATCTGAAACAAGACTGATCTAATTTGCTTCTAGATATAAGGTGAGAGAAACTGAGGATTTTGTGCTTTGATACCAGGGAGTATATGCCATAAAAAATCACATCCATCATTTAAGACAAAGTTTTAAAAATTAAATTATTCTCTTAAATAAATCATATGCTCTTTAGAAAACCAGTAAGCCAGGGAGTGATGTCAGCAAGGTGGAGGAAAAGGAAGCCCAGATATCATTTCTCTACAGAGACACTGACGAACAACAGTAGATGGGTCAAAAAACTCTTATTATAATCCCAGAAACTAGTTAGGAAGTTTCAGTACCCCAAGCAAGCTCAAGGCCAAGAAAAGCCCCATTGAAACAGGTAAGAAATGTAATTTCATTTCAACCACATCAGCACTTCCCTCAAGCTGGCACAATTCACAAAATTAGGAATAAAAACCTAACTTGCAGCTTTTCCCTTGAGGAGGTAAGAGAAGGATGGAATATATGTTCACTGTTCCAGCTTTTTAGGCGTCTTCACAAGGGGCTGGTTTCTGTCTCACCTGACTCAGAGCAGTGATGGAACCTGTATGCTTCAGATGTCTGGGGGCAAAAAGAGAGCTTGGTATCTTTTTTCAGTAACAGAGTACCTCAAACTACTTTGTACAGAAGCCAGCATGGCTGGAAGTGATCAGGAGAAAGTGGCCAGTTTGCAGCTTCTACCTTGGGAGGGAAAGAGAAGACTGAGGTATACTCCTGACATTCCAGATTCTTAGGGCACCTAATAAGGAATGGTTTCTGTCTCACGTGACTCAGTGCTGATGGAACTGGCTGCCAAGTCCTGCACGTAGGAGTTGGGAAAGGATGGTGAAAGATTGAGAAAAAAAGAGAGAGACAAACAAAAGAGAAAAAGCAGTGCTAGCCAGGGGACTCAAAGCCTCTTCGACTAAGAGCCCCGAATCGGGCTTGACTGCGCCTTTTATTGGGATACACACAAAGAGCAGCCCTGGTCTGTGAGTCTCATACATCATACCAGAGAACTTAGCTCAGGGTCAAATCACCCCTTGGCCTGCAGGCTGCCTTTACCGAAAGTCCCATGATAAGTTCATGTGCACCTCCTGAGAGACAGAAACTTCTTATGCCGAGATTCATTAACAAGAATGCACAGAGGACAGATGTAATCTGCTTATTAGGTCATTCCACAGGCAAGCTGTCAGCACCTGAGACAAGGAGTCTTTGCCCATTTTCCTCAGTGATTTCTCCTATGGCACCCCTGTGACTGTGCCTGGCTTGGGTTTTACCCGTCGTTGACTATCCAGCCATCTTCTGGGGCCACATAGAAAAACAGAGCTGGCATAATGTTGAAGTCATGTCTCTATGAGGACCAGTCATTGATGGGAAGGTGCATGGGGGCAGATGGCTAGGCTGTTGTGTGACCACAACTGGCATACTTTGGATGCCCAGGGGTCACAAAGAACAAAAAGAGAGCTCAGTGGCTCCTTGGATCATCAGAGAACCTTCAAAGCCTCAGTTACCTGAGACAGCAAGGGCTTATAAGTTCTTATAAAAGAAGCCAGCAAACTTCTCAGATAGGGACATTACACACACAAGCCCCAAAAGACACATCCCCATAAAAGGTTTGAAAGGCTCGAGCAACCTTGTGTCAGAGTGATTGGTGAAGGTCTTCCCCTATACAACGCCATTCCACAAAGATTGGGAGAGGTGGCTGATTTTTCAAATCACGAATTACTACAAAGCAATAACAAAGCACACGAAGAAACAAGGAAACATGGCCTGATAAAAGGAATGAAATACATCTCCAGAAAATGATCCTAAAGAAATAGAGATCTATGAATTAACTGATAAGGAATTCAAATAAGCACCTTAAAAATCTCAGTGCACTCCAAAGAACACAGACAACTAAATGAAATAAGGAAAAAGATGTATGAAAAAAAAATAATAATGTCAACAAACAGATACAAAGTATAAAAAAGAACCAAACATATTCTGGAGTTGAAGAACACAAGGACTGAATTGAAAAATTCACCATAGAAGTTCAATATTAGCTTTGATGAAGTAGAAGAAAGAATCAGCAAACTCAAAGAGAAGTCATTTGGGATGTCTAAGTCAGAGGAAAATGAAGGAAAAATAATGAGGAAAAATGAAGACAACCCAAAGGACTTAAAATTTAATGGAGGAATGGTGTCTGCAAGATGGAAATACACAAGTTTTCGGCACTCATCCCCTCACAGAAACATCAATTTGGACAAATCTCTATCCACATATGAAAATACCTTCATGATAGTCAAAGATTCCAGGTAAGAGTTTATAGTGCCTGGGTGGAACATAAACCTAAGAAAAGATGCATTGAAGAGGGTAAGAAGGACAGTTTCACATTATCTCTGTCACCCCTCCCACAAGCCCAGGCAGCCCAATGTGGAGAGACATCCTTACTGTGGGAGATGGAGAGTGAAGTGTGCCCCTATGCAATCACAGACACCAGCACCAGGCCTGCTCCAGGAAACACCAGGGTCAGGCATCCACAGACACAGCCCCTGGACCCACCCCAGCAAGAGACTACTCCCCTGGGGTCTCCAGCTCCAGGCTTATCACAACCCAGGCAAGGCCCTCTGGACCCACATTCCAGGCTGGTTATTAAGGCCCCTGGTCGACAGTCTATCCCAGCACAAGACTGGTCCCATGAGCATAGACCAACTCTTATGGACAATGGCTTCTAGCCTCCTACAGTGCCAGGCTGGCCACTGTGGCCCCAGACTTTAGGCTGTCCCCCAAACACCAAGGCTCTAGATCTGTTGCTCCAGTCCCAAGTTCTCGGCCTACCCAGCACCAGACTGGCCCCTGGGTCCCCAAGCTCTAGGCCTACCTCAGCACCAGACTTCACACTTCAGCAGAACCAGGGTTCAGGCCTGTACCAATGGACTAGGCACATCTCCATTGACTCAGGTGCAGTGCTCACCTAGTGTGAAACTAGCTTCTGCAGACTCAGGCTGAAGCACCACTTCAGCATCAGGACCACGCTTACAAACCCAAGCTCCAGATTGGCTGCTGCACCAGAAAATAGACTGACCCACCAGAAGACTCCAGCAGTAAGCCTCCCAATAGACACTACCAGGTGGCCCACCCAGAATCTCTAGACAGGATAACTGGCAAAGGATCTTCCCTGTAGAAACCAGTCTGTAAGGAGAGCTACTTCTTCAGATATGCAGACAGCAACGCAAGTCCACAAAGATCACAAATAATCAAGGAAACATGGTATCACCAAAGAAATAAAATGAACTACTAATAACCAACCTTAAAGAAATGGAGATCTATGAACTACCTGACAGAATTTAAAATAATTGTCTAAAAGAAACTCAGTGAGCTACAAGAGAACACAGACAACTATACTTCTTTTAATTGTTAATCAAAAGAGAGCAGGGCTGGCCATACTTATTTTGACAAAATAGACTTTAAGTCAAAAACTGTCACAAGAGACAAAGAAGGACATACATAATGATAAAAGGGTCAATTCTCTAGGAAGATATAAAAATATTTATGCAACTGACAGCAGAGCATACAAATATTGACAGAATTGAAGGGACAAATAGACAGTATCACAATAATAGTAAGAGAATTTCAATACCTTCCTTGTTATAATGCATAGATAAACCAGACAGAAGGTCAATAAGGTAACAGAGGACTAGATCAACATTATAACTAATTAGGCCTAACAGACTTATATAAAACAGTTCACGTAAGAGCAGAATACACCTTCTTCTCAAGTGCATATGGAACTTTCCCCAGGTAGATCGCATATTAGGCCACAGAAGAAGTCTTAACAAATTTAAGAAGATTAAATCATACTGCCTTTTCTGAACACAGTGCAATGAACTAGAAATCAACATCAAATAAATCCCCAAAACTGGAAAATTCTCAAATACGTGGAATCAAACAAAATGCTCTTGAATCAGTCAAAGAAGAAATCACAAGAGAAATTTAAAAAAAAAAAAATCTGGAGACAAATGAAAGCAAAAATACCACATACCAAAACGTATGTGCTGCAGCAAAAGCAATATTAAGAAGGCAGTTTATAATAATAAATACCTACATTAAAAATAAGTAAATAAATACATAAGATATAAAAAAAAAACAAAAAATAAAACAAAGAAACCAACCAACCTAACTCTTTACCTTAAGGAGCTAGAATAAGGACATACTAAACCTAGAGTTAGAAGGAAGGAAGTAATAACTATTAGATCAGAAATAATTGGTATAGAGAGTAAAAAAAAAAAAAAATCAATGAAGGTAACAGGTTTTTTGTTTCTTTAAACAAATAAAATTGACAAACTTTTAGCTAGGACTAACTAAAGAAAAAATGTTCTAAGCAAATAAAATCAGAAATATAAGGGAATACATCACAATTGATGTGATAGAAATAAGAAGTACCATAAGAAGCTACTATGAACAATTTATAGGCCAACAAATTGGATAATTAGAAGAACTGAATAAATTTCAGAAACATGCTATCTACCATTATTGAATCAAGAAGAAATAAATAATCTGAACAGAAGTTTAACTAGTAAGAGGATTGAATCAGTAATCAAAAAACTCCCACCAAAGAAAATCCAGGACCAGACGGTTCACTGGAGAATTCTACCAAACATTTAAGGAATAATTAACACTGCTCCTCTTAAGCTCTTCAAAGGAAAAAAAGAAAGAAAAAAAAAAAGAGGGATAACACTTCCAAACCTATTCTAAACCGTTATCCTGATAGCAAATCAGACAAAGATACTACAAGAACACTACAATCAATGTCCCTGATGAATATGTGTGCAAAAGTTCTCAACAAATACTAGCAAATTGAGCTCAACAGCACATTTAAAGGGTCATACCCCATAACCAAATGGGGTTTGTTCCTGGCATGCAAGAATGGTTCACCATATGAAACTCAATAAAGGTGATACAGAATGTTAATGGAATAAAGGACAAAAAACACGTGATCTGCATCTCAGTTGATATAAAAAGAGCATTTGACAAAATTCAACATAATTTCATAATAAAAACACTCAAGAAACTAGGAATAAAAGAAAATTACCACAACAAAATAAAAGCCATATATGAAAAGCCCATCACTAACATCATACTTAGTCATGAAAAATTAAAGCATTCCCTCTGAGATTAGGGAAAAGGACAGGAATGCACACTATTGCAATTTCTATTCAACATGGTGCTGGAAGTCCTAGCCAGAGCAATTAAGCAAGAAAAAGAAATAAAAGTCATCCAAATTGGAAAGGAAGAAGTAAAATTATCCTTGTTAGCAGATGACATGATATTTCATGTAGAAAACTCTGAAGATTCTCCAAAAACCCTGCTACAACTAATAAACAAATTCAACAAAGTTGCAAGATAAAAATCAACACACAATATCAGTTATGTTTTTATACACTAACAACGAACAATTCTAAAACAAAATTAAGAAAACAATTCCATTTACAACAGCATCAAAAAAATAAAGTACTCAGAACATAAACTAAGGAGGGAAAATATTTGTGCATTGCAAACTACAACATATCTTTGCAAAATATTCAAAAAACACAAATAAATGGAAATATATGCCATGTTTATGGATTGAAAAGCTTAATATTGTTAAAATGACCATACTTCCCAAAGTGATCTACAGATTCAATGAAATTCTTATCAAAACTTTAATGTTTTTTTAAATAGGAAAAATCTTAAATTTATATGGAATTTCAAAGGACCTCAATTAGCCAAAACAATCTTAAGACAGACAATCAAAACTGAAGGCCTTCCATGTCCTGATTTCAAGACATATTATAAAGTTACTGTAATCAAAACAGTACGGTACTGGTGTGAAGACAGACATATGCTATCAAACATAATAGCCCAAAGATGAACTCATATATGGTCGAGTGGTTTTTTACAAGGTCCCATTGTGTACAATGGGAAAAGGATTGTCTCGTCAATAACTAATGTTATGAAAACAGAATATCTACACACAAAGGAATGAAGTTGGATCTTTTCCTTAAACCATATATGAAAATTAACTCAACATGGATTAAAGATCTAAATGTAAGACCTGAAAATATAAAACTCACAGAAGGAAACATAAGGGAAAATTTTTTATGACATTGGATTTGGCATTACTTTCTTGGATATGACTACAAAAGCACAGACAATGAAAATAATAGACAAATGGGACTACATCAAACTTAAAAACTTCTGCACAACATACAAGACAATCAACAGAGTAGAAAGGCAACCTACAGAACGCAACAAAATATTTGTAAACTGTATATATGATAAGGGTTTAATCTCTAGAATAAAGAACCCCTAAGACTCAACAAAACCCCCAAATGTCCTAATTTTAAAATGAGAAAAGGACTGAATTAACATATCTCCAAAGAAGATGTACAAATGTCCAACAAGCATATGAAAAGATGATCAATATCACATCAGGGATATGGAAATCAAAATGACAACAAAGTATCACCTCACACTGTTAGTTTGGCAACTATCAAAACAGAAAAGTAAACAAATAACATCCCCTGAAAATAGCAAGTGTTGACAAGGATGTGAAGAAAGTGTAACCTTTGTGCACTTTTGGTAGTGATGTAAAATTATGCAGCTGCTGTGTTAAACAGTATGGAGGGTCCTCAAAAACAAAACAAATAAAATGACTAAGGTGCTAAGTCTTATGTTATATGTTTTCTATCACAATTAAAAAGAAACCAGCAAATCTACCAACCGGGTATATTAATTCAGATATACCAGTCAATCCCCTGCTTTCTCTGAGCTTTCTCATCCTAGTCATCAGAACGTTTTATTTGGTGCTTTAAAGCTTCATTAGCACAGGCACCAACTATTCTGTTGGAAAATGCGTGGTTTTAACATCAAAAGACATGAGCTTGATTTCTGACTCCTCCAGAATTCTTTTAATGCTCCTTAGATCAGTCAGACTCCCTTCTACCAAATAGAAATAATGTTTAGGGTCTATGGTCAATGTGAGATTTAAATGAAATATGGAAAAGAGTACCTTTTAAGTTGTCCACATTATAAATATGTGAATAACTTCCAATAATTTTCTGACAATAATTTATTTATTTATTTATTTATTTATTTATTTATTTATTTATTTATTTATTTTTTGAGGGCAGTGTCACTGACCCTCATATGTGGGACCCGAACCGGGGCCGCTGGCTTCCCAAGCCAGCGCTTAACCACCGCACCACTCGGCCGGCCCTGAAAATAATTTTAACCCCCCTAAAATGCCTGATATTTCTTTCCAAAAATTTTTGGAATCAGAACATGCGAACAGGGGTGTTGCTGCTCTGGCTGACTCTACTATTTGAATCTGAAAATTAAATTCAAAAAGCTTTTTTTTCTTTTATACTTTGAGAATTTTTTAACCCTGTGGAACACATTTAAATATATACATAAAGCTTTTAAAAGTGGTGCAGCTGCACAGATATAGAGTGTATATATTTTTACTGGGTAAAATGATGGAAAGTTACAGTGGGGTGTACTTGCGCCACTTTAGTCCAAGTGGTCCTCAGCTGGAGGTGACTTTGCCCCCCAGGGTACCTTTGATAAAGTCAGGAGACATTTTTGATCATCACAACTGGAGGGGTAAACTCTGCTGACATCAAGTGGTAGAGACCAGGGGTGATATAAAAATTCTACACAACCAAGATCTGTGCTGTCCAAATGTCACTGTGCTGCTGCTTGAGGTGACACTGTGGAACATGCAGTCATTTAGACTGAGCCGCTATGGGATCCGAACCACTAAAGAGGCTCTAATGACTACTATGGGACCCTTGCTGCTTTCTCTTCCTTCTTCATCTATAGCATAAGGGCCTTATCTCTAGGATCTCAACAGACTGCTTCATGCTTTTATATCTCAAGTCAAAATTTATGTGGAACCACTGTGGAAACTCATATGCCATGACAGACCACAAAGCATTAATATGCTACTGACACGAGCTGTAAATCTTCATCTCATCTGCTGCTGACAGTGCTATCTCAGAGATTTCAGAGAGCCTGGAAGAAGTAGATGCCTGAGTTAAAAAACAGCTGTCCTAGGATCGACCTAGGTGATTTGGAGGTAGTGCTGCCCTGACAGGAAAAAAACATTTTGAGACCTTGTCTACTGCTGACTTCACCTCTGGTTGACGTTTATGCTGCCCTCCTTTCTTACAAAATTTCTTCACTTTTTCCACTTAAGACTTACCGCCACACATGATCTACTTGTTATGTTATAAAGGTCAGTCTAAAGTTACAACGATATTGTGCAAGACAGCTTACTTTCTTGGTGTTTTTCAGGCAGACTATTTCCCCTCGTTACTGTAATGGAGGACATGAAGAGATTTTGAACTTGAGACAAATTGCAGGGTGTCTGGAACCTTGAAGTGGAAGGCCAGTGATCTACAGCTTCCTGAGTTCCAGTTTTTATCCACATAGCCCAGCTCCTGAATCAACTTGTCTTGAAGAATGCCACAATTAGGTCTGTGATACAGGAGAGGTGCTAGGTTAATGCACAGCATGTTAAAACTGTGTTTCTCTCATGCAAGCTGCCTTTATAGCTGGGGGAGCAATGTGGGAATATAATGTTTCAACCACATCCTCTGTAGTTTGACTCTAAGTGGAAAAAAAAAAATGGGTCACAAAGTATGCTTGAGTACTTGAGAATGAATGATAGCTTATTTAACTTTAGGAAGTTAAATTGATTATTACATGCCTGATTGAGGTCAATGATAAACAATGATCCTCCTGGCCATACAGAAAGTCTGGGTGTATGACTTAATTTCCAATTCCCTCCCACACTTTCCAGCATGTTCTAAAGGGAAATAGTCAACGATTATTTTTCTGATAGTGTTCTTTTGATTAAGTGACCTCTCAAAACATTCATTCATTCAACCATGTGACCAATAGTATGGTAGTTCTCTGAATGGCCACGAGACCTGAGGAAGCAGAATTTGAAATAAAAAAAACAAAACACTTTTGTCAAAATAAATCAGGAAGAGATTTTGGCAATTGTATCTACCTCTGAAATTTGCCTTTAAAGGGTGTACTGTGCAATCAGAATTCTAATAAGGAGTCAACATCATTCTCCGAGTGAAAAAATGACTTTCTAAAGTTTGTTTGCTGAAGCTGAACAGCCTGGAAAGAAGATGAAAAGGTAGCCAATAAATTCAGTGTCTTACTGAGAGGCTCAGCAAATACTGAATATCACTATCCTAACAAATCTTAATGAAAAGCTAAATCTACCTGTGAACAGAGGGAATTGATTGGGAATACATTTACTTCATAAAGACTAAAATCAGGTGGACGTACAGTACTGTTTTGTCAAGTTTGGAAAAGCTTTCTCATTAAAAAGAAGAGGATTCTGTTGTACTTTATCTTCACTGTTACACGAGGGTCCTAAAAAGAATTTGTTACTGGCAGCAGGACCTGATGTGGGCAGCTAGAGAAAAAGGCAGGAAAAATTGAGATTTGGAGCTAAACACATCTCAACCTTTCGCACAAAAGCTGGTGGTATAAGTGGAAATGGTCCCCGGAGTCTTCCTCTCTCCACTGCCCCCCCCCAAAGAATTAATTATAGTGTCTGGCTTAAGGATGTCTTCAGAAAGGCAGAGCATCATTTCCGACCCGTGTGGTCTCAGAAGCATATTAGTGCTTAAAATGGCATGTGGAGAGCTTTGAACTGCTCCATTTTAGAAAAGTGTGTGCACTGGCCTGTAAAACATTTTAAACAAATAATTTACTATCTTTAGGCTAAAGGGTAAATTGTTATTCTAAGAGTTGCTGCTCAGTCACTGAAGTTCCCAGAATTGAGGATTAAGATTACTAATAATTTCGCATGCATTGGATTTGGGATTTCTAAGGGATGGGCTGGCAAATTGTATACCCATCTCCCATCGGTTTAAGAACAAATTGAGAAATAAGAAGTAAATAAGGATAAACAGCACATTCACCACTGCCAACTTTGAGGACAGGATTCTGAATTTGCTAGTAAGGTGGGCTTTGTAATACTGAATCCCAGAATTAGGCATACCCTCAGCCCCACACTCTTGGAGAGCTGGACCAAAGGCTTAGACATGGAACCAGGGCTGCTCCCAAAAGGATCAAAGATAGTACTGAACGGAGTCTGCCCGAGTAGTTATTCTTTGAAAAATTACCACTCAAAACAGGTCACTGAAGATAGAATGAGTCAAGAGCAGAAAGAGGACAGAACTATGCTTAGGCAAGTGTCACTACACCAAAATGGATTCCTTTTACAGTTTATTTTTTAGTTATTGTTTATATACACCAAATGTGTGTGTGTGTGTGTGTGTGTGTGTGTGTAAATTTTTTCTCATGAAAGAAAGCAATTGTATGAGGTGGCTAATATCCTTAGCCTAAACTTGTATGATAAATATGTAGAATCTTTACCAAAATTCAAATGAGATTTCCCCCAGCAATTTACAAGAAGAAAGCAACACTATATATATGGAGCTAAACAATAAAAACAATAATTGTCAGATCGGAGTAGAAAAATATAAAAATTGCCCTAAGGAGACAATTATAATCTGCACTGAATATTTCAATACAATTAAAGAAAATGTCCATGAGTAGGAGAATCAGCTAAGGGGAGAGAGAGAGAGAGAGAGAGAGAGAGAGAGAGAGAGAGAGAGAGAGAGAGAGAGAGAGAGAGAGAGAGAGAGAGAGAAGTGGAGGGGAGAAGGGAGGGAGAGAGGGGCAGGAGTTGTTTTTAAGCTGGGCTCTTTAAAGCACTATCCATCATCTAAGAGGAAACCTTACTCAGCCAACTCAGAGCCTCTGGTCCCATTGATAAGGCCTTTCCTCTGGTCCTATTACCCACCTGATTTATCAGACTTCCATTACTCTGATCCCTTCCTTGTTGAGCCAACTTTGCTGCCCATGTAATTCCACTGAGGGAGACAATGTTCTGTCCATGAAACTTCAAGCATGCTGGGTACCTGTGAAAATGTCTCCATGACATCTGATTTTCTCTTTGTAATACAGTATCAATCAGAGAACGTGATGATCTTGATAATGCAGGTATCCTGATCTATGAGATACTTCGAGTTTCCTTGGAAATTAGGAAATCATCACTCCAGTTTTATAGTTCAGTTCTTGTGAGCCTGGTGGGGGTGAAGCCTGCATCTGAGAAGTAGATCCACCATTGCTCTGCTTACCAAATTAAATTTCTGTGCATGCAATGCCAGGCTGGGAGAGAAAGTGGTTGCAAAGTAAGTCATGTGATGAAGTAAAGATTAGACTATGGAAAAAAAGGGTTATAAAAGATCAAATTATACACTGATTATAGACATATAGCTATATAATTACATGGGAACAATTCCATAAAATTTACTAAACCTTCTGAAACATTCACCAAATGTTGTTGCTACTGTAAATTAAAGGAACATAAGGAAGCATGATCTGGTCATGCAAATCAGAGGAACATAAGGACATCAATTAAAAATTAGAAGACTTAAAAATCATTCCCAGGTGTCTCAGAATTATTGGGAAGGCTAAGCAGGCATGATATCTTTATATTAATGGAGGTAAATGCACAACAGTACTTGCTAGTGAGTTCCATTTAAAACACAGTCTGAATTGATTACAGAATGCTTCCATTTTTTTGTGTGGTTAGAATATTATTTATTACAACAAGAAGACATTATCATTGAAGGATGACATGGGGTTATAGAATATAAGGAAGACAGGAGAAGAAAGAAAAAAATAAAGAGAGATTAAGAAAATGTTGGGCTGGCACTTTGTTGTACACATGTGAAGTGTGTCCCAATGAAATTAATGAGTAATATTATCTGACTGATATTTATTGAGCACTTATTTATGGCAGGCACCCTAGGAATTGTTTTATGTTATATATGTTATTTAATTTTCAGAACCTTATGAGTCAAATATTATTATTAGCTCCGTTTTACAGACAAGGGAATGGAGGTTTAGAATTGATATCATTTGACTGAAGGTACATCACTAATAAATGGAGCTGTTATTTGAGCCAGACCTCTAACTCGAGCTTGACATTATATTTTATGACCAAAAAGTAGCAATAAAGTATATAGAGAAATATACTTGTGTTTGTGTATCATAGGGCAATGTATTGAATTCATTTTTATGCAAGAATCTCAACTTTGAAGACAGACTGACTGGGTTTTGAGCAATACTTTGAAAGATGGAAGCTATGCAATTTGGTAGATAAAAGAAAACAGTATTTTCTTTGTGTTGTAAAGTACAGGCAATTTATCAGGGAGTCTTTTCCAGGAAAAGCAAAATTTAGGGAATAAATTGCACCAGATAATTTTGAGTCTTGTTTCTGTCCTTGAAAACTATACATAGAAAGTTACCAAGAACATATATGGTCATGGGATGTGGAATATAGTGTGGGATGGAGTCAATAGAATTGTAATAGATATGTGTGATATCAGGGGTGGGGGGGAGAGGGGAGGGGGGAGGGGGTGTCACTTTGTAAGGGGTGAAAAAGATATCTATTGCATAGTTTTGTACATCTGTAACTACTACTACTACTACTACTACTACTACTACTACTAATAATAATAATAATAATAATAAAAGAAAGTTACCTTACCAAGACAATATGGAAGAAATGAACATATAAAAGTTTGTGGTGCTTTCCTACAATTCTGTAGTGCTTCATAATTTTCAATGTACTTTAGTAAATATTTACTAAGTAGATTCTGCTGAGTATATATCTTGGATATCTTATTTCCATTAAATTATGAGAACACAGATGCCCAGAGAGATTAAATGACTTGCCTAAGATCATACAGCATATAAGAGGCAGGCCTAGGGCTGCTGCTCATTCATGAATTCTCTGTCAAAAGTGCTGAATTGCTGGGCCATTACTTTCCATGAGTCCATAGTTCACTGCAGGGAAAACGGTGGAACGTGGATGTGAAAGCAGTCAGGCAAATAAACTAGCTCTCAGAATATAACGTAGAAAATACGGATAATTGAGAGACCTTGGAGAAAAGTGATTGCCTCCTCGTGGCCTAGACTCAGATGTTGGCTTCTTCTTATGATTACTTCTCACTTTGTTACGCTATATTTTTCTGAAGACTTTTTCTCAGGATTATTTTTGCTCAGAGGCCCATTGGAGGCTGTCCATGGGATGAGGTAGGGACACAGCTGCAGTCTACCCTTCTAGGAGTGTCTTTAAAACACGGTGTTCCCGCACTACATAGTCACTAAGAGCATTGATGTGTAGAAATTCAACTGTATCAAAATATTTCTGGACAACTTATATAATCTCTCTGAGCCTCACTTTCCTCAGAAGTAACACAAGTATAAGGCAGTAACATAAATTTGCTGTGAGGGTTACATACCATAATGTATGTGAAGTGCTTAGCTTGATAACTAGCATACAGTACTCAATAAATGGTAACTGTTATTTTACTAGAATGAGTAGGAGTAAGTGATGTTTCTAACATGGCACACCAGAGTTTCAGCAAGTCCTAGGAGCTCTAGGATATATCTGGAATTCTATTTTGTAAAATATATCTAGTGTATAAATATCCCAAAAGCATATCAAACTCAACATTTCCCAAACTGAACTCATTTGTTTTCCTCTGAACCTGCTATGTGTCCTTCCTTCCATAATTAAATGAACAACATGACCATTTATTTACCTGATTGTCCAAATCAGGTGTCTGGTTGTAGCAAAGCATCCTTCATTTCCTTCACTAATTGATTAGTAGACTCTACCTCCAAAATGCCGATGGAATCCAAGCTCTCTTCTCCATGATTTCTTCTTTGTTGAAGCATTCACCATTCTATACATTGCTTAGACCACACAACATTCTTCTATCATATCGCATCGTCTTATTTTCCACCTGACTACTCTCCACGCTGCTTCCATAGACCATTTTTCTAAAATAAAAATTTGATCATGTCATTTTTCTCCTCCCTCTTAAAATCTTTACATAGCTTCCTATCGCCAGATGGATAAAAGCTGAGTTTTTCCACCCAGCATACAATAGCTTTTCTGATCTGGCTTACTGTTGCCTCTCCAGTTTCATCTCTTTGTGGCCTCTCTTTCTCACTGCATCAAGCTTGCTTATGATTCTGTACCTCAGTTCATACTGGTCTCCCATCTTTCTGGCAAATTCATCTTGGTTCTCCAAGATCAGGATGTTCAAGCATCTCATCTTTAGGGAAAGCTTGCTTGGCTGGCTCAGTGTCCCCCCATTCTCTCTGTCAGGTCCTGCAGGGCTCTTCTGTAGAGCTGATAACACATGGTGTGTCTCCATTTGACCTCTGCCAGTAGATTGTAAGTGACCTGAGAGCAAGGACTTATTTCTATTTGTATTCACAAATTTATGTCTGGCACTTATTAAATCATCAGTAAATATGTGTTTAATAAATGTGTTAGTTGTCAGACCTCGTTTATTACATAGTTGCTGCTTCTGGACTGACTAAATTATTTTAAGAGATATTAGTGTCCTGTGACATTTTGAATAGCTTTATTGAAGTCTGTTTAATATATGCTGATTAACATAGAGAAAAGTGTACTATTTCAAAAGTTTTAACATAAGCATACCCCCATGCAACAGACACCACAGTCAAGATGATGTATGTATGTATCCATCACCCTCACAAGTTTCCTTGGACTCTTTGTAACCCATCCATCCCATCTCTAAACCCTTCCCATTGCTAAGCAATCACTGATAATGATTGTCACTCTAGGTTGATTTCTAGAATTTTATGTAAATGAAATCACACAATATATATGCCTTTTTGTCTTTTCCCCCCATTGAACATAGTTATTTTGGGATTCATTCCTGTTTGTTGTGTGTATCATGAGTTCCTCTCTTTTTATTACTGACTTGTATTCCATGTATCCCACAGTTAATTTATTCATTCTCCTATTGGTGGACATTTGGTTTATTTAAATGTGTTTTTTTTTCTATTACAAAGAAAGTGGATTGAAATAAGTCTTCATGTGAATATATACTTCCGTTTTTCTTTATTAAATTCCTAGGAATGGAGTGATTGGATCACATGATAGCCATGTGTTTAATGTTTAAAGACATTATCAAACTGTTTTCCTGAGTGGTTGCACCATTTAACAAAACCACCAGCAATCTATGAGAATTCTGCTTCTTCTACATTCTTGTTAACTCTTACCATGGTCGTTTTTTTAATCTCAGGCATTCTAATAGATATGTAGAAATATCACAATAAGGTTTTAATTTGTATTGCCCTAATGACTAATGATGTTGGGCATGTTTTCAATGTGCTTATGTGACATCAGTTAGTGTAGTGAAGTAGTTGTTTAAATATTTTGCATATTTTTTAAATTGAGTTGTTTGATTTTTTTTCTTGAGCTTTGAGAATTCTTTATATATTCTGGATATATGTCCTTTATCAGATATGTGATTTGAAATCTAACAGATTGTAGATTGTCTTTTTGTTCTCCTAATACTGTCTTTCAAAGGATAGGCATCCTTAATTTTGATGCAGTCTAATTTATCAATTATTTTCTTTTATATATTATGCTTTTGGTTTCATATCTAAAAAATACTTGCCTAACCCAGGATCACAGAGTTATTATCTTATGCTTGTTTTCTTCTGGAGGTTTTATAGTTTTAGGTTTACACTTAGCCTATAATCCATTTTAACTTAATTTTTGGATATGATACAAAGCATGGATCAAAGATTTTTTCTTTTTTTTCATAGAGGTATTCAATTTTTCCAATACAAATTGTTGAAAATACTCTCCTTCCTTTACTCAATTGCCTTTTCACCCTTGTTGAAAACCAGTAGTACTTTTAGAATATTCAAATAATTTTGCATTTCTGAAATAAATCCCACTTGTTTATGATGTGTTATACTTTGACATAGTAAAAGTCAATTTGTTAAAATGTTGGTTAAGCTTTATTTGTATCTATGTCATGAGGGAGTTAGCTTGGAGTTTTCTACTTGGGAAGGTTTCAAATACAAATGTACTATCTTAAGTAGACTATCTAAGTCGATATAGGACTATTTAGATAATCTATTTCTTCATCATGGAGTTTTCATAGATTTTTGTCAATTACATTGTCGATTTTCTGTCCTAAGTTGTTCATAGCATTTTCTGATTACACTTTTAATATTTATAGATTCAATAGTCACATCACCTCTTTAATTCCTGTATTGGTAATTTGTGTGCTTTCTCTCTTTTTACTGATTAGTATAGCACATTTTTCTCAATTTTATTGATTTTCTGAGAGAAACAGCATTTGGTTTCATTGATTATTTTTATGGTATCATTTTTCCTTTTTTTTTTTTTTTTGATTTCACTGATTTTTATATATTCTTTCTTCTTCATTTAGGTTTAATTTGCTTTACTTTTTCCAGAATTTTTAAATGAAAGATAAGATCTTTGAATTGAGGCCTTTGCTAATGTAACTTTATACATAACTTTGTAGTTAATGTAGCTACTGCTTTGGGTGCCTCTCTAAAATTTTGATATATTCTCTTTTTCATTTAATTAAAAATACTTTCAAATTTTTTCTTATTTTCTTCTTTTATTGATAAATGATTTAAAAGTGTGTTGTATAATTTCCAAATATTTGAGGATTTAAGTTATCTTTCTGTTATTGATTAGTAATTTAATTTCATTGTTATCATAAAATTATATATATATACCTTTTAAATTTATTGATACCTATTTACCTATTTATGGCTCAAAATACATTCTTACTTGGTAAATGTTCTTTGTGCACTTGAAAAATGATATGATTTTATTGGGTGGAGTGGTTTATAAATGTGAATGAAGTGGTCAAGCTGTCTATTGCTGTTTAAGATTTTTATATCTTTATTGATTTTCTGATTATTTGTTCTATCAATTGTTGAGAGAATGGTATGTAAAATTCTGACTATATTGGTGGATTTATCTATAAATTTTTGAAATTTTCTCAGTTTTTATTTAATATATTTTGAAGCTTTGTTATGAAATGCTCAACTGTTCAGAAGGTTGTTATGTATGTCCTGTAGGTGGACCGACCCTTTTATCATAAATTGAGTTGTAGTTCTGTTAATATTCTTTTGTCCAAGATCAACTTTTTCTGATATTAATAGAACATCTTCAGCTTTAAAAAACAAATGTTAGCAAATCATATGTTTTTGTATCTTTTTACTTTTAGGTTATTCGTCTTTATATTTAAAATGCATTTTTCTTGTTGACGGCATATAGTTGGACCTTTACTTTATATCCATTATGATACTTTATGCTTTATAATTGATATGTTTAAACTATTTGCATGTTGATATGATCTAAAAAAAATTTCTTTATTGAGCTATAATTGACAAATAAAAACTGTATATATTTAAGGGGTAATACACATGATTTAATATACATATAAACTGTGAAATAACAATCAATTAACAGATTTATCTCTTCACACACACCTTGTAGTTGTGCGCATGTGTGTGTATGTTGAGAACACTTTTATGATTTCTGATATGGTTGAGATTAAGTCTATCACATTGATATTTCTTTTTTTTTCTTTTTTTTTTTTTTGTGGGCACTGTCACTGGTCCTCATATGTGGGACCCAAACTAGGGCCATTGGCATACCAAACCAGCAGCCAGCTCTTAACCACCACACCACTCAGCCGGCCCACACTGATATTCGTTTTCCCCTTGTCCAATCTATTCTTTGTTCCCTTTTCTCTGTTTTCTTTCAGATTAGCCTATTTTATTTATGATCTCATTCATCACCAATTTTTGCTGTAAAGCTATAACTCGTGTGTGTGTGTGTATGTGTGTGTGTGTGTGTGTGTGTAATTTTAGTTATTTCTTTAATTTATCACATTGTTTTTAAGGATTTTATTGGGGAATTGGGGAAGGGGAACAGCATTGGGGAACAGGGGAAGGGGAACAGACAAGTTGCTGTCCTTTTGTTCTTCAGTCTAGTTGTGGAGGACGTTGCTTCACTGGCCCATGTTGGTATCGTCATTGCGCTCTTCCCAGATGACGCAGATTGATCACTGGCCTCTGGATGTTGCTCACCGCAGCTCTTGGCAGCTCACGCTGGCTGCCGGCCACTCCCTGCAGCTTATGGCACCCACTGCAGCAGGGGCTGCAGCCCAGCTCCAGGTGGAGCTGTCGTTAGCTGTAAAGGGCAGTGTCACTGGCCCTCATATGTGGGATCCGAACTGGGGTGCTGGTGTCGAAGCCAGCACTTAACCAATGCGCCACTCAGCTGGCCCTTTAACTTATCACACTCTATCTACGAGTAATCTTATGTCATTTTAACTCTATTATGAGAAACTTTCAACAATATACTCCCATTTCTCCCTTCTGGACCTTTATGTTATTGTAATAAGTTTTACCATGTTTCATGTTTTGAGCTCCATAATATATTGTTAAAAAGTTTTTAAGGTGTAGGTGATATGTCTTTTTTGCATTGATACTTTTATGATTTTCTCTTTATTTGGTTTCAAGTAGCTTAATTTTGATGTGCCTTAGTGTAGTTCTCTTCATATTTCTTGTGGTTGGTTTGTCGAGAGTCTTTCATGCATTGATTTATATTTTTCATCAGATTTACAACATTCAAGGCATTATTTCTTCAAATATTTTTATGTTTTCCCTTTACTCTCTTTTGGGGAGTCTAATTAAATTTATATTAGGTTGCTTGCTCTTGACCCATAGCTTGCTGATGTTTTCTATTCATTTTGATTTTCAGTCTTTATTCTCTTGGTGTTTTATTTTGTATACTTTTTATTCTGTGTTTTCAAGTTAATGAATGCATTCTTCTGCTATGTCTAAGCTGATAATAATCCTATCCAGCTAGAGTTTTCATCTCTAGAAGTTTGATTTGGTTCTTTTTATATTTGTCATGTTTCTACTTATATTCTGTCCTCTATCTTCTTGAACATATGAAAACATAATAACTTTTTTCCTCTAATTCTATCATCGGTTTAATTTTAGATTCAGTTCTGATTAATTTACTTTTCTTACCTTTGATCATATTTTCATGCATCTTTGCATGCCTGGCAATTTTTTATTGGATGCCTAATATTATGAATTTTATCTACCTGGGTGAAAAATATTTTTGTATTTCTAGAAATATTCTTGAGCTTTGTTCTGGGACACGTTTAAGTTACTAGGAAACACTTTGATCCTTTTGAGTCTTGCTTGCAAGCTTTATTAGACAGGACCAGGATAACATTTAGTCTAATCTGAAATTTGTCCCACCAGTGTGGCAAACATTTCTGAGGACTTTTCAGTGCCCCATGAATTTAGAGGTTTCCTACTCTATGTGTGGGAACAGACACTATTTCCATTCCTGTGTGACCATCAAGGATTACCTCCTCTAACTCTTTCGGATGGTGATTTCCCAGGCCTCTGTGGTATCTTTACGTGCATGGACTGAGTGGTACTCAGCTGAATACTCCAAGGGAATGCTCTGAACATCCTAGGAATTCTTTGAGCAGCTGTGTGCTCCCAGTATTCATCTCGTGAGCTCTAGACATCTTACCTCTCACTGTTCAGCTCCATCTTCTCAGCTCCAGATGTCCTCTGGGATCTGCCTGGGTTGCCCCTCTGCCTCATGGCCTAGACCCCGTCTTCAAAGTTTCTAGGGACAATTGTGGGGCCCACTGCATTTGTTTCCCTTCTATCAGGAATCACTGTTTTTAATTATGTGATATCTAATATATTGAGAAGTGTTGTTTTATACATTATATTACCTGTTTTTATTTCATTAGTTGTAGGCAGGGGAATAAGTCTGCTCACTCTTACTCTGTCTTTGGGAAGTAGAAATCTTCCCAATAACTTGTGTGTGTGTGTGTGTGTGTGTGTGTGTGTGTGTGTGTGTGTGATAAGAGCAGAAAGCATGAAATCCACTCCCTTAACATTTTAGGTGTGCAGCACACCTATTTAAAGCTATAAGCACAATGCTGTACAGCAGATTCGTAGGATGTATTCATCTTGCATAACTGAAACTTTATTCCTGTTGAACATCAACTCCTCTTTCCCCCTCCCTCCAGCCTGTGGTAACCAACACTCTATTTTCTGCTTCTTGGGACTGACTATTTTATTTTTATTTTTATTTTTTAAAGATTTTATTGGGGAATTAGGGGAGGGGAACAGCATTGGGGAATTGGAGAAGGGGAACAGACAAGTTGCTGTCCTTTTGTTGCTTCATCGTTGTGCTCTTCCCGGGTGAGGCAGATGGGCCTCTAGGCAGCTGCTCATGGTGGCTCTTGGCAGCTCACATTGGCTGCTGGCCACTCACTGTAGCTTATGGCAGCCCACAGAGGCTGCAGCCTACGTTGTCTCTGGCGACCCACAACAGCCCAGCTCCAGGTGGAGCTGTTGTTCACCATTTTAGCCCTAGAGGGCAGTGTCACTGGCCCACACATGTGGGATCCTAACCCGGGTCCTGCTGCTCAGAGCTGGTGTTCCAAGCCAGCTCTTAACCAACGTGCCGCTCGGCTAGCCATGGGACTGACTATTTTAGATACTTCATGTAACTGCAATAATGCAGTATTGTTTTTTGGCAACTTTTTAATAATGCTCATTAAAAAAAATTTGTGTTTTGTGTTCTAGTAAGAGTCACATATTGATTGTAGGATTAGATGAACTATAGTAACATGAAGAAGAAAAATGAGAAAACCATAATCCAATATTCCATATATAATGGCTTTAAGCTTTGTTTTATAGCTATCTATTTTAACTATGTATTTGAATTACTTTCTGTAATAAAATTTTGGTAATTCTGTTCATTTCATGTTATAACTCACTTTCATTTGATATCTGGAATATTTTTATATGATTCAATAATTTCCCCAATGTGATTTTGAATTGTTCCATACTAGTCCATTTTGTGGACATGCCCATAAACTGTGTGGCATAATCATGCATAATTATATTTCATAAGTTTCTAAATCAATCACTTATCATTCAGCCTTTATGTTGTATTCAATTTTTCACTATTATAAGTAGTACTCTGGTGACCATTCTGGTAGATACATCTTTTTTGCTATTTATTATAAATGTCTAACTATTACATAGTTTTGTACACCTGAAACTAATTTAAAAAATCCTAAAATGGAATTATTACCTCAAGCGTTATGTGCATTTGAAAATCTTTGAATAATTATGGCAAAATATCATGCATCTGGTTTAAAAACACAACACTAAACTGCCATGTCGCCTTTACTCCAGGTTGTTCTAGGATATATATATATATATATATATATATATATATATATATATATATATATATATATATATATATATATATATATATATATATCAGCACATAGGCAAAGAAATTTATTTTTTTGTATTTTTAAACCACTTTTATAAATGGTGTCTTCTTGTTTTACCTTTAATTAATACACTTCATCATTGGGTTAGGAACTTCCCCTTGCGCCTCTCCAATGGCATGCCTTTAATTCTGCCTAGAATACCACCATGCCAGAGCTCAGAAAAATTCTGCAAGACACTTTGACTTGACACATTTGGTTTTCTTCATCCCTCAACAAGCTTAAGTGCAAAATTACATGCTGTGATAATTGTGAGCTCTCCTTTGTGTTTTGACTGGATTTCTTTTTTTCTCCTCAACACTGTGTTCTTTTTGTTGCTAGTTTAAATATTGGGTTTTATTTGTGAAGCCCTGATTCTTTTTCCTTATTGTGCTAGATATTCTTTGTGGCGAAGCCAACACATTTCTACCTTATTAATCACCCACCAACCTATTCAGGGCTTCAGAGGATCGATTCAGAAATGAAATTCAGATGCAATTCAGAGTCCAACATGAAAAAAATATCAAAGAGAAGGAGATAGTCTAGTTGCTACACATTCTTCTAGTCTTTGGGCTCAAAATCCTGGAATTGGTTCCAAGTTATTAGGTATATCTGAAGTATCAGATATGACAACACAAGTGTAATTAAAGAGGATAGAGATAATCATTCTCAAAATAGTCAGTAATAGGAGTCTAAGCAAAAATACAAACATTGGCTTCAGAATGTGGGTAGAATTTGGTTCAGAGTATTCTTTTGCACACAGGCCAAGAGTTCTTCAAGTCTCTCCAGCAGTGTAGTCTTCCCTGGTGTCAATGTGTATACTTTGATCAAAACTGCTTTCTAGATGATTTTATCTCCTCCCTTCCTTTGGCATCCACCAACATCCTTCTTCAAATACATGAAGGCTGCTCTCATAACAAAAACTTGATTCTTTTTGTTAGCCAAGGATTACAGCCTCAAATGGAGACGAGAAGGGCGTCAACATAGCGGCATTCCTCAGCAGTTCTGGGATTCAAAATAGCTGTTGCACTGTTTTTAGAATAACCACTTAGCTTCGATCAAACCACTGGCAATAAGAAAAAGAGTTATGTCAAATGTGGCTATACAATCATGAATTTTTTCCTCCTGATTCCAGTTTTTATTCATGAACCATTTCTATATAGAGTTTTAAAATCTTAGTAGAACTCTTTTAAAAAAAAGTGTCAAATTAGAATACTGGAAGACACAATCTTCTAAAGTAGCAAAACAGAATTATATCCAACTTAAAGAAACTATGTTATGCCAATTTACATAAGGCTGGGTAACCTTTATAATATTGCCTTATTTTTCTTATGAATCCGTTCATAAATGTCTATTAAATTGCAAACCCAAATCCTTCAGGTTTCATTGCATTCTGGTTAGTTGAGCTGCCTCTTTCCACAGTGTCAATATGTTTTATAATCTCCTCATAATCAATTAAAGTCCTAAGACTGTTGAAGTGGCTGGGTTCCATCTCTGGGTAGCCTGTGCCTTGGGGGACAGAATAGTATGGATGTTTGTGTTTCTCTGGGTACCTTACCCTGTGTAGGGCCTGTGGTGCCAGATTTTTTCCATGTTTCAATACAGAAAGAGAGTTCTCTATCCTGCCTTCCTCAGCCCACCCACACTGGTCCCACAGTCCTGGCATTTCATTGATAATGCTTTTTTAAAACTCCCAACTCTTATTTGGACTGAGCTCCATTCTAACAAATGACTAAATAAATGAATTAGGAGAAATGTGCTGAACAGTTTACCTGCTTTGGCGATTCTCCATCTTGTTTAAAAGGCAGAACATTTGAGGAATATGGCACACGTTGTAGAGTCTCGTGAATCCTGACATATCAGCTTTACATGAGCCACGTACATAGCTTTATTCTAAGTTTTTAAAAAATAGATTGGATTTTAATATAGGCAATATAGATTTCAATATAGTAAAGGAAGTCATGTGTTAAAAATTATGGCATAAAAGTAAAATGGGGAAAATTTTATTCATTAGATTTTTTTTTCCCCTGTAAAAGAGTGTTTGATTACTGATGTAATAGACTGACTCCATTTTTGATATTTCACGGCTGAGGGTTTGAAGCCTTCCTGCTACCCTTTGCCTTTGTTTCTCATTTTGGAAAGCTGATAAGAAAGTAGGGCGTCAGATGGACACTTGTCTTATTTAGGGAGACTGCTTCATGGGCAGTGTAGATGCCTGACCACTGTGCTATACACCTGAAGTTGAAGCTGAAGAACATTGTATATGTCAACTATAAATATATATATATATATATATATATATATATATATATATATATATGGTCACAGGATATGGAGTACAGCATAGGGAATAGAGTCAATGGAATTGTAACAGCTAGATACAGTGTTGGGGGATAGTAGATTGGGGGAGGGGGTTATCACTTTGTGAGGGGTATAAATGTCTAACTAGTATGTTGTTTTGTACACCTAAAACTAATTAAAGGGAAAAAAAAAAAAGGAAGCCTGATGCTCTGTCTGTTAGAGCCTGGTAAGAAGTTCCATGATGCATGTGGGAAGCCTCACCCGGCCCCACCCACTAATAACCAGGAAAGCCAAGCCAGTCTGCTTTTCTTGATCTCTCCAGACTTCTTAGGACTTACTTGGAGAGTCTACCCTGCTCTTCCCAGAAAGCTTCACACAACTGAATTTTTAGTAGTAATGCATTTCCTCTTCTTTATTAAAACCATATTGAATATAGCATCAGTGGAGCCCTTTAAGCAACCAAATAGTTTTAGAGAAAAACAGGCTTGAGAGATGGGAAAGAAACAACAACTAAAATAATTATAATGTGCTTATTTCAAATTTTATCTGAATTTATAATTGACTTTTTAATTAAAATGTTGTGGTTAAGTAAGTGGTGCTTAGATATTTTTGACATGAGAAGCTACACACAAAATTGCAGTTTTCTTAATTTTGTTATACATGTAATAACTAAGATTTATTGTATACTTATATGCTAGATACTGTGCTAAGTACTTAGCTCTGTAATATTCACAACTTTGTGAGATATTGATTATTATTATCCCTATTTCACAAGTAAATATAAAGCTTAGGAACATCAGGTAATTTGCCCAAGACTATACTGCTTGTATGTAATGAAGCTTGGATTTAAAATTGGGGCAATCTAATTCCAGAGCCTTACAGCAGATATGCAGCTAGCATGGTTGGTAATGTGAGAGTTGTTTTTCTAAGTAATCTCTTGTTTCTTTATTCAGTGAAAAAAAATAAAGTATAGTGGTGATGAGTTTCCAGATTCAAGCTTGCAATAAGAACATTATTTTATCTTGGAAGAATTTTAACAATAAAGGATTTGCTTTTATTTTTAATAGCCTAAAGACAGAGTTATAAAACCTAAATACCACTAAGTAAATCCAGTACTTGCATCTAACTTCATTTGCAGAGTAATAGTCCCTCTTATCCTATTGTCAAAACTATGATGATTTAAATTTGTTATCACCTGTTTTTATAATAAAACATAAACTCAAAAAATTAATTTCACTTATACTCTATTTTTTAATGACTGGAAAGATGTGAGTTCCTGATGTCAACTTCCATTATTGATCTCAAGTTTTGTACTGAAGCCGAAAGAGAAGTGGCTTGCATTATGCAAACAATGCTAAGATATTAATCCATTATCATAACTTAGATTATGAAAACTTGCTCTATATGAGAATTGTCTGTATCAAGAAAGAATTTTTTTTTCAGAGAAGAGTTGCCATAAAGCACTTATTTTCAACTATTACAAGAGTATATTTGTCTACTACTATGATGAAAACATTTTTGTAGCCAGATTCTATTTAATAAGGATATAATTATAATTTTATGGGAAAACAATGATTAAGTATGTGTGTTGAGTGGAGTAATTATAATGCATGCACATTTACCACCAAACGCAATTTTGTGAAACTTTGTTCTTTATACAAAAGGTTAGAAGACTTTTGTGAATGCAAAATGTTAGATGTTTTTTTTTTCCTTCAACAGCTTTGCAATTTAGGGTCAATGAAACTGCAGTATAATACAAAAGTGATGAGAACTAATTTCAAAAGTTCAGAAAGGAATTAGGCAAGGGTTGAGAAATCATCCTATAAAATTATGGATAGGTCACCCTGAGCCAGTCTACATACCTTTTCCATATTAGAAAAATTAGAGGATGCTAAATGAAATAAAGCCTGCACCATTGAAATGAATAAAAGAAAAACACATTTTTTTTGCACAGAAGATTCTGTAATTAACCTATGGGGCTCTATGTGATTATAAATTATGGCAGTAAATTACTGAGAATGTCTCAGAACAAGACACGTAGAAAACAGTATCTGTATAGTTCCTGAATTAAAAGAAGATCATATACAATAAACTGACCAGCTGAGGTCAGGAATGAAATTTCTTGTTGTCTTTATGTGTATGTTACAATATTACAATTAGGGCACCAACTTTTTCAAGGCTCAGTCTGTTATGGAGATGAAACACTGTGCAGAAAAGCCTTTGTCAAATTTTAATATGTACAAAAAAGAAGCCAATAGCTTTAAGAAAATTACCACAGAAAGGGTTTCAATCCCACAGGATAATGCAGAAAATACACTCTTAGTGTTAGAATTATTGTTCTAGTGAGCAGCAAAGGTAACAATTTTATGTTAAGAGAGATCAGCCAAACATAAAATAAGCACAGCTTCAGAGGTGATAGTATCCCTCCTTTAATGCCTTTCTAGATTTGGAGGCTATTGTCTTAACTTGATGCCACAGAAGCTGTATTGTAATAAGAATCCTACATTTTAAGAAAGGGTTTGGTTTGCCTCCAAGAAAAGTTCTTAATTTTTTTGTCAAAATATGTCTGGTTATTTTAAAAATGAGAAATTTTATCTCTGGGTCCCTATGTTTATCTCCTGATTTCAGTGTCTCAGTTTAATTCATTCAGTGTGTGTGTGTGTGTGTGTGTGTGTGTGTGTGTGTGTGTGTGTGCCTGTGTGCGTGTATATAGAATCTCCTATCTACCAGATTTTGTGCTGAGTCCTGGGGCACAACAGTAAACAAAATGAACTGCACACAGAAGAGGACTAAAACTTATTGCCAAACTTTTATGACAGAAGGAATAGGTACATGGCTAAGGCCTTTCCTCAGACCTGGGGCTTCTTGGAGGTCACTAAACATAGGCGTCTAACTAGGTGACAGTTGTGCGGACTCTTATTGAACAAAGCTTGAGACACAGGAGAGAAGATAGTATGATTAAGAGATTGAAAGAGTTCAGTGTTTACATTGTACATTGTGAGACAGGATGACAGAGATGAAGCAGCAGAGGGAAGTGGTGGTGGGCTATATAGAGCCTTGCAAGAGTTTTAGACTTTATCCTAATGGCAAATTTTGATCAGCAGGAATTTACCAATTTACTATCATGATAGGATAATTTAAGACAGTATTCTTAGAAATTACTGTATTAAATAGAGCAAATTAGTCAATATACAGAAACTCTGAAACACAATAATTGGCTAAGAACACATGGCATAGAGACTATGATCTGTGATCATAAAATGAAAACAAAGAAAGGAAGACTTCTGATGAGATGGAATGCGTTCATGGTGGTACAGCCGTAGTCTAAGTAAATGGGATGATATCAAACTGAAAAGCTTCTGCACAGCAAGAGAAACCATCAACAAAACAAAGAGGCAACCAACTGAATGGGAGAAGATATTACCAAACAACACCTCCGATAAGGAACTCATACAACTCAACAATAAAAACAATCCCATTTTAAAAATGGGCAGAAGACCTGAAGAGACACTTCTCCTAAGAAGACATTCAAATGGCCAACAGATATATAAAAAAGATGCTCAGCTTCACTAGCTATCAAAGAAATGCAAATCAAATCCACAATGGGACACTACCTCATACCTGTTGAAATGGTTTATTACCAACAAGACAAGTAATAACAAGTGTTGGAGAGCTTGTGGAGAAAACCCTCATACACTACTGGTGGGAATGTAAATTGGTACAGCCACTATGGAAAACAGTATGGAGGTTCCTCAAAAAATTAATAATAGAATTGCCATATAACCCAGTAATCCCTCTTCTGGGTATCTACCCCCAAAAATCTTAAAGCATTTATCTGTAAAGATATATGTACCCCTGAGTTCACTGCAGCATTATTCATGGTGGCCAAGACAAAAGTGTCCTTCCATAGACGATCGGATAAAGAAGATGTGGTACTTAATTGGCAGAGATCTGCCAATTATGTTCTTGAACTTGTTGCAACAATGTTGCTAACCTTTTTTGACATTTTTCAGAGGGATTATTCATTATGAATTTGTACCAACTGGACAAACAGTTAACCAAGTTTACTATTTTAGAAGTGCCGAAAAGGCTGCTAGAAAAGGTTAGATGAAAACGACCTGAACTTTTTGCAAATTCATGGCTCTTGCATCATGACAATGCACCAGCTCACTCCCACACTATCTGTGAGGGAGTATTTAGCCAAGAAACAAATAACTATATTGGAACACCCTCCCTACTCACCTGATCTGTCCCCCCAATGACTTCTTTCTTTACCCAAAGATAAAGGAAATATTGAAAGGAAGACATTTGGATGCCATTCAGGACATCAAGGGTAATACAACGACAGCTTTGATGGCCATTCCAGAAAAGAGTTCCAAAATTGCTTTGAAGGGTGGACTAGGCGTTGGCATCAGTGAATAGCTTCCCAAAGGGAGTAATTTGAAGATGACCATAGTGATATTCAGCAATGAGGTATGTAGCACTTTTCTAGGATAAGTTTGTAAACATAATTATCAGAGCTTGTACATGTAATAACACCACATTTGACAATGATATGAGGAAACAGGAACTTGAGAGAACTTGAGTAAAGAAATGTGGTGACAAAAAAAAAAAGAAAGAAAGAAAAGAAAAGAAAGAAGAAAGAAACAAACAGGAAAGCAATGTGTCGCTAGTTGAATATTCTTATACCCTAAAATTCAAATATTCCACTTCTAGCTCTCTCCATAGAGAAAATTCCAAATATGTAAAATAATGGTATTGCAATAATAGTTTTCTAACAGCAAAAGTGTAAAGTCAACCACTTTGCCTCTCAAAAGAGAGTTGAATATTCAAAAATCTGGTTCAATTATATAGTGGAATAATACATGGCATGTAACAGAATGAACTAGACCTAAGTTATTGTGGTGGAAACAATACGCAGAATATACTACCATTAACTAGAAATTTAAAAAAATATTTATGTTGTTTATAGATAAATGTACATTTTAAAAATTATCAAAATACATATTAAAATCTTTACTAACGATGGGTAAATGATTATGTATGAGGAGAACTTGAGAGGCAAATGATGAGAGAGTGTGTCTTAAACTTTTAAGTTGTATTTATTTTTAAAAATATTGACCTGAAGGAAAAAATTACAAAAGATTAACATCTGCACTTAGGTAATGAGAACCTATTTGGATGTTTGGAATATTTCATGTTATTTTAAAAATTATAAATATACGTAAAGCCTAGGCCAGAAAGCAGAGTTATAATTTTGGCACTCTCTAAAGTATTGGGGAAAAAAAAAAAAAAGGTCATACTATTTTTCTTTTTTTTTTTTTTTTCCATCTTAGAGCTTCTATCTATGCATAGGGTTCTGGTTATTCTAATGAGTCAGAATAAGTTATTAGGTAATTTACGATCATCAGTAAATTAAATCATCAGTGATTTATTTTCTGCAATGCCCAGCACAAGTGCCTGCACAAATTAATATTCTATAAATATTTTGGATACTAATTTTGGTGATTCTGATTGTAATATAGGTTGATACCTTCAAATTATTTCATATTTCTTGGGCATTGTAGAGTGTGACTGTAGATAACCTCTTCTCAAATAAAATGATATAAAGCCTGAGCCAGATACCTTTTGAATTACTAATGAACGTGAGTTGAGTGAACTGGCTGAATGAATGTGGACACTCAGGTGCTGTGCTGGTAGCCCAGAACACAGACCATTCGTGCTACAAAGGCCTCTGAATTCTTGTGATGACAGTTATTGTGGAAGTCATTGGATGAGTTTCCCTAACCCCAACTTTGATGTATGTACATGGTTAGGAGTGAAATGCAAGTTATTACTTTCCCGTATCTTATGTAAACTGTCCAGGTTTTGACTATTTTCCTTCTCTATCACTCAAAAGAATCAATATCAATTTCAGTGGTGTAACTGCAAGAGAGAACTAAGAAAATCACAGCTTTATTATTCCCTTTACCTGCCTCTCTAGTACAAGTTCGAGAGTGACAGTCAACTCAAAGTACTATTTTAAAACCTAACATTTCTCTTCTTTTAAATGCTCATGCACTATGTATAAAATTTTTTTTTCCATAATGGAATTTGCATTAATGTATAAAATTGAGAAGGTTTTCAAAATAACTAGATTTCAACAAGGCAACAAATATGGACAGTTCATTAGGGAAGCTGATTGTAGTGGTGAATGCAGTACACTTTGGGAATAGCAGCCTATTTGTTAATTTACCCAGATAGCATATCTGTGGATTCAAGGTTTATTAAGGAAATGGCTGAGATGCGGGTATTCTTGAAAACATAATTTTCTGTCTATTAGGAGAGTATTTTGTAAAATAGCACAAAGGATAGGAATTGGTGACTACAAGAACAAAGACTATGCAGCCGATGAAAATCAATCGTGAGAGAACACAATATTTTAACAAAGATGCAACTCCAGCCAGTGCCCTGTGAAAATGAAGTGAACAGATGATCAGGCCTGACATAATGAATGCCTTGTTCTAATCAGCTTTTATAAACAAACAATGACAGATCCGTCATCTAAAATTAGCAAAAAATCAGAGTGCAATGATGATTTCATTAAAATAGGGTAGAAAAATGCATCCAAAAATGAATGCCGTACATAATAATACGTTGACAAAATGTTCTGAAATAAAAATCTTGAAGCAGAATTCATATATAAATCCAATACTACTTATCAAGATAATAAATTGGAACCACAATTTTGTTCATTTATTACAATTACAGATTTCACACTTAAGGTTTAATGAAAACAATGACTTATAAGAATAGTTTTAACTTGGATGAACAGTGGCATAAACATGCATCAGACTATACTTTGGGGAGATTTTTACCATATTGTATATGAATTATTCATATAAAAGTATTCACTGAGTTGGTTTTCTAATATGATCAGAGTATGGCCTAACTATGATGATACATTTTGGAAAAATAATCTGATTATTAGATCATGAGGAGTTTTCATACACACATAATAGAACTAATCATTGATGCATGCCTTTAGAATTCTAAATATTTAGAATTTCAGTGTTTCAACTGTTTCTATATCATTATGGGGATATTTGCATTTATCTTTTATTGCACTTTCATATTCTTTTTCGAAACTATAGTACTTTTGGCTCTAGGATTTCAGAATGTGATGTGAATTTCAATCTTCAATAGCAATTTAAAAATTATGTGAAGCATATAATAATGTTAAAGGTCTTTATTTTGGTAGCAAAATCTATTTTTGAGTTTTGAACCAGACTTATTGTTTAGGCTGTTACAAGTTCTCAACATCTGATGATAAAATATTTATATGTGAATATAATGCTTTCAATAATGCTATAACATAAGACTAAAATAAAACAATCTTTTATCTTAATAAAGATGTGTTCTCACTAAATTCTATATTATTGATAAAGTAATGTCAAGCTGTGAATAATCATAAATATGGAATTCTAAATAAACATTTAAAGGTCAAATTTGAATAGAGGGTAATTTTGAACAGGGAACTTATCAGACATTTTTAGAAGGTTGTTATCTACAAGCAATCTAAAAATTTTTATATTTATGCTTTTGTCCTTATTTACATAGTGGTTTCTCTGTATAGTCTTTGTTAAGATTTGAAGTATGGCAGAGTTGCACACTTAAAATCTGTGTAGCTTTGCTGACAGTTGTCATCCCAATAAACTTTAATTAAAAAAAACTTGAAATACAGTTAAAAAAACAAGAACATATAAATAGAGGAAACCAGAAAGCTGCTTTGCTCAAACTGATCACTAACAGCCATGCTCTTAGTTTCAGGGAACTGCCTGTCCTCTGTGGAGAGACCTCCCTTTGAAGTTGATGCTTGCTCTGTGCAGATATTCAGGGCATTGGAAGAATGAAATATGGTCTGCGAAGTGGAAGATAAACGACTAGTTAAAAGGAAAAGCTTCATTACATTGGTATACATAAAAGAAGATTGAGTTTCTAGGCTCTGATGAAATTACATTTCAAAGGGATGGAGAAATATATAGAATAAGAAGACCCAAAGAAGTAGAGTTTGTGTAGAGCACTGGGTACCAGAAAGTTAGTTCCCACTTTCAATTCAGACAGTGATGCTTTTTTTTCCATTTCACTTCCCCTGCTCTGAGCCATGTGTTGCTCTTCTATGGATCTGAGGACCCTACTCCATGGACTGTCATATTACATCTCTTCCTCCTCTCCACTGGAACGTTCATCGTTATGCTTTGTCCTAATGTTTTAATTTGTTCATTTCTATCTATTCTCCCCTTTGTCTTTGGATTGTGTTTTCTTTGCTTTTTATCTTTTGTATTGACTTGGAAAGTAGACATTTGAGATTTTTAACAATATTTACCAATGTAATAAACATTTAATATAATGGCCCTGCAATGAGACTTCTCTCTCACTTTCTGTGTGTGTGTGTGTGTGTGTGTGTGTGTGTGTGTGTGTGTAGACATCTTTCTCTGTAGATATACATAGAAAGATGGATGACATATACATCAATCAATAGACATATTAATCAATAGATATACACTTGTATGTGCATACATAAGATTAATCAGTTGGAAGTAAGTTGCAGGGTTTGTAATATTTTGCTCATAAGTACTTTGGGATATTTTATGAGAATAATGGCATCTTCTGATATAGCTATAATATCATTACCACACCCAATGAAGTTAGTATTAATTTACTAATATCTAAAACAATATCTTCTTTCTCTGTCTTCTGTGTCTATCAACATTTTTCCTGATCATTTGAAACTCTTTTGTGCTTTTCCTATTCATTCTAAAAATACTTTGCAAGTATACCCAGTGTATCTTGTTTCAGTTTTATTCAGTTATGTTTCTGTTGTTTGATTGCCTACAATGGATAATATAATACTGCCTTCGAAGATATGTCTTGGCATATTATTCTGTTTCTCCTTCTCATTTTAGTAGTATTTAGTATCCCTGATTTGTTCTTGTGATTTCCTACTCTTTTTTTCTTATAGCCATATTTAATTACATCATGTTGATTACATCCAAATAGTACTATGCCTATATTTCATGATGATTCTGAGATTTATTTTTTTATCTTCAACTATGCAAGATGGTGTGTCCTTCTGTTTATGCTATGAGATGAATTATATATATTTCTCCAGCTACCATTATTTTAAAAAGGATGAATCTATTTATATTCAACACTGAGATTTTGGATTGTCCTTGCTTGTTCAATATCCACTTGCTTAAAATCGACTTTTCTGATTTGCGTCTGGAAGACAGACTGCAATTCACAGCTGTTATTCCAGTATTTGGTGTCTAGAAAGAATTTTTATAGTATGTTTCTGGTAGACTGACTTGGCAACTTATTGCCTAATTCTGTGACACTGAGAGTTAATGTAATTTATGGAAAAAATAAATTCCCAAATACTGATAGGGTTGTCCTCCAGAATTGTGCTTAAGGGTACCATGCCTCCCAGAATGCAGTGTGTTAAAATAAACCGTCCTATCTATTTCCACTGTGTCTTCCCACTGTTTGTTCTGTTGAATTCTGGGAGACCAAAAATAAATTGTGTATAAAGACAAATGGAGGCAAGATTATTTTCTGGCCCCTTCATTCAAGGTAGTACACTACCATGCAAGATATGATATGATGTGATGTGATGCAGTGGAATGTCATGTGACACAATGTGAAGCAACTCAGCACACACAATACAATCTGTCCCAAGAAGTGGAGGAACAGGCGTCTAGGTTTCTGAGTCTTGGGCAGAGAGAGTTGAGTAAGAGGCATACACTCTCTATTCAGTTAAATTTCTCATAATCTGGGTATAATTTCTAGAACACATAGTGGAAATAAAAAAAGCCCCCCACACACACACACACAACAATAGCATCTGGGAGCTGGATTCTAATTCAGTCAGTATCTAGTTGTGTGATCATGAGCAGTTGTTAAAACTGAGAACCATAATTTTCTTCTCTGGTTAAATGAAGGGATGATTGAATTTGATGATCATTAATTTCCCTGTAAAAATCATGATTATGTAGTTCTCAACATAACAGTAATTTAAATGTATTTAATGCTAGCTTTTTCTAAAAGTCTGTATCTCTTTTTCCCTTATCATTTTTTTTTTTTTTACTTTATCTGGACCAAAATTTATTTTTACTGAAAACCTGAAATTTAGCTAGATTCAAGCTTATCCATTTAATGTTATGCATGAGAAATATAAATAGAAAATTACTAATTTTGCAACTAATTTAAATACCTCTAATGATCAGCAGTTATAATAAATAAAAGGGTGTAAGTAATACTTTATAAGCCCAGTTAGTTTAAAAAAAAATCTTTTCCTGTGCTTGACAAAATTGAATACAAAGAAGATATTTATAGATAATCTCAGAATTACCACAATAAACATATTTACAAAAGTTTCAATAAAAACTCTGGCTAATGTTAAGAATAAGTTGAATTTGAACTGTAATTCAAGTAGTAGTAACGTGCTAAATTCGAGAAAATTTACCACATATGCCCTACTTTAAAATTTATGTCCCTGACACTTATGTTCAATTTTCAAATACTTTTTTTAAAATAAACTGTCTAGAATTTTTTTTCAGAAAAGTTTGAAATTGTGCTAAAAGCAATATTGTATTGTCAGCATATTTGTTTTACTTTGTTTAAGGTGAAACTTAAATAAAAGAAACAGCTTTGTTAGATACTTTTAGAAAATAGTCAAGCATACAGCATAAGGTAAACAATAGAAAATGTGCAGAATGAAAAGAAATAATAGAATATGAAACCATTTAAACATTTTGAACTTTTTGATTTTTGAAGAATTCAGCTGATAAATGAAGAAACTAGCAGAAAGGCTTTCATTTGTAGATGCCAAATGGAATTGAAGATTTGGAGTACATAAGAACAACAAATTTCACAGGCAGCTTATATCCATTTCCTAATTTAAAAAAAGAAAGAAATTAAGGTCACTATTCTAAGAGAATATCTATACATGTGTAATCCATAAATAACTTTAAAATGATGAGGCACTGATGAGAAAAAAAAAATTTAAATGTCTGACACCAAAAAAACTTTTTTTTTTTAGAGTGGAGAAACTCATTAGATAGGAAGCCTATATTGGAGAATTTATTGACTTCTTTTATAATATCAGAGCAGCAGAATGAGACCACAGGACACTAAAAAGATAAGGTAAAAGAGTATAAGAATCTCTATTTCTCAGCCTTGCCAAAGAATTTTCAATAGCATTTCTATTCTGCTTGTAAAGAAGAGCCAAGGATATGGACAATTTCATCCCGACTGAAAACCTGAAGCCATTGTTATCAGTATAAAGATACATGGATGTGGACAACAGAGCTAGTAAGTGGGCTTGGCTCTTCCAGGAAAGGGCTTGAAGGAAAGTATCTTGCTACAAATGGCCCAAATGAACAAATAATCTAGTTGCTGTGCAAGAAGTTCTTAAAAGCAAAATGATTTGGGCCAGGTACTACATAGAGACTGGAAAGTTCTTTAGGATGTATACAATGGTGTTATTAAATGACTGGTTTGACTTCTTCAAATCAATTTCTTTAATAATTTTTGCAAAATAATTGAAAAAGCCCATGAGTTCAAAGGTTGTGCTTATTAACTCAACAGTTAAAATTTTCTAGCTCATGAGTAGATTGCAAAATACCTGAAGCAACAAATGAATATAAGTAATTTGGGAATAAGAATTTATTTGAGAACTCAAGTGATTTAAATGTGCTACAGATTTTTAATGTATTTTCATGTGAAGCCATCAAAAATACATTTTTTCCAGTCACTTTGCCCTTTTCAAATCTACATGTGTTTCAAATAAGATTCAAGCAAACTTTATGATTCATTGCATTTTATTCATCAACACATTGCTTTTTAAGAGTTCTTTGATGTTTGAGAAATCTTGTGTGTCTTTTGGATAAGCCTTCTTAAGCCTTTTTCCCTCAAGTCAGAAAGTTATACTTCACTTACTAAAGAAACATCCAAGGACTAAAAATTCGCTGTGCAACAGAGAACCAAGAATGTTCCAAAGAATTGCCAACACACATCTCCTTTATTCACAAACCAAATAGAAGTCAGGAAGCAAATAGTTGACAACTGATCAGTGTATTGGAAAATAATCAGCAGAGACAGAAGCTAGAAATCATATGGCAAGGCTCGAGGAAAAGCAAAAATAAAAACACTGCTTCAAAAGTAATGGTATTGACAGGACATATAATGAAAATGTGTTCTGAATGTGATGTGTGTAGTGCAAAAGAAGGTGAGAGACAAAATGTGTTTTATTTCTTAGATTTAAGTTTAGAGAAGAACAAAGACAACTTTTTGTACCCCAAGTTGAACTTTGGATCTGAATATTTTAGGAAGAAGTTAGAAAAAAACATTATTTTTTTCTATCCATTACATTGATATTTACCATATTGCCCACTAACCAAAGATCGTTAGCCAAGCCAGTTCCACTGTGGGTCATATTTGACCTAAGGAATATTAAGGAAAATGTTTATTCTTAAATAATACATTCTTACCACATTTTTATACCGTAGCATATAAACTAGGTTTAACTTTAAAATGCCAAAACAAATCAAATATGTTTCGTGAAAATTACAGGCAGTCACAGCATGATGTAACAGAAAGTTAGATAGATTTTACGTCAGGAATAAATTTTACATCATGGCATAAACTCCTGGATCTATTGAAACAGACCCCGATTCAGTTCGCTTATTTGTAGGATGAGTAACTAGATTATACTAAGGAGTAAATGAAACAATATATGTGAAGGGCCTAGTCCTCTGTGTCTTCTCAACAGAAGATTGCTGTTACAAAGGATTCTCTGGGCAACTTGAAGATGGGTGTCAGACTAGAGAAACAGGAAGGGCGAGCTTCTCTATATAGTTGGCAGGCCTGAGAGAGAAAAACTGCCAAGGCTGCCCTATGTAAATACACGTTTTGTGCACAAATGAATCTACGATATTCCCTTCAGTTAACTAACGTGGGAACGAAGTACCTGGCGTTGAGAGGTCTACCCTCACAGACAGGGCAGTCCTGCAAACTCCCAAGGTGGTGGCCCTGTGGCTCCTTCTCCTTTTCTGTTCAATTTAGTTCAGTAGGCATTTGTCGCCAGATATTAAAAGTCTCAGTGGTGACCAGGACATGATCTGTTGCTATTAGCCATTTGCATTACAGAAGGTCAAAGTAAAGAAGGTCAGTTATGGGCTGGCCAAGTGGCTCAGGTGGTTAAGAGCTCGCTCAAGGGTGCAAGCTCTGAGCAACAGCATCGCCGGTTTGATTCCTGGCACAACAGGTGGCAGGATGGCTCAGCTCGAAAAAAAAAGGTCAGTTATTTCAGTAAAATTTTAAAGAAATTACTGGAGCATGAAAGAGGAACTCCTACATTGTGGTTTTGGGAGGGAGGCTATCAGAGAGGCTGAGGCAAGACTGGGATGGGGAGGTGGGTAAATAACCCTACAGAGAGCACATAGGCCACTCAAAGGACAAAGCAGAGACTCAGAGTCAGAAAGAGCTAGATATTTGGGGACCACTAGAAGCTGGGTACATGTAGATAATTGACTAGAAATGTAAATGGGCTAGACCAATGACTAGCTATATGAAGTCGGACAATTAAGTTTGCGAACTTTCCACCATGTAAGTGCGCAAGACAAAACGGCCTAGAAGAAATGAAATTCTGGTGGCTTCACTTCCTACAGTGCCGAAGAATTATCAAAAGGAAATCTTCACTTTTCAAATACAGCACAGGACAATATGGCCCAGAAGACCTGTGCTCCGGTCCCTTATCATTATAGTGAACCAAAGCTGGGAACATGTACCCAGAAACTGCCCGACTCAGGCTTCCGGGGAGAAGCCGAGGCGTTCCAGTGCTGAGTACTGCCATGGGTTTGTCAGTAATCAGCAAACAGGCCAGACAGGGTCGGGTAGGAAAATGTTGCATGGGACGTGGGCGATTAACACAGTATATAGAAATCCTTTCATTTTGGGGGACCCTAGAGTCCTCATTTGGAAAAATAGGAAAAGTAAATTAAATCTGTACTTCCAATATTTTTGACACAATATGATCTTGTAAATAATATATAAACTAATAAATCTAATTAGTGCTCCTGTCATTTTGGAGCACAAAAATGAGACATGCTGTAATGTTGACATTGAATTAATTATAAATTAAAAAGCATGATTTGTCTCCGTATTAGTTTCCTGGGGCTGCCATAGCAAATTACCAGAAGCTTAGTGGCTTAAAAGAACAGAAATGTATTCTCTCGCAGCTGTGGAGACTGAAAGTCTGAAATCACCTTGGCCCTAGAGGAGAATCTTACCCTTTTCTCTTCCAGCCTCTCGTAGTTTCAGGGATGCCTTGACTTGGGATGCATCATTCCAGTCTTTGCATCCATTTTTATAGGGACTTCTTCTCCTATAAAGCCACTAGTCATTGACTTCAGGGTCCTCCCTAAACCAGGATGATTTCATTTCAAGATCCTTGTCTTAATTATATCTGCAAAGACCTTTATTCCAAATAAGGCCACATTCTGAGGTTCTAGGTAGACATATTTTTTTTGAGGACCACTATTCAACCCCCTACAATGACCAATAAATTGTTAAGTGATGTTCTTTTATGTGCTTATTGTTATGAAAGAATCAGACCATCTGCCAGCTAAGAGCTTTGAAACCTGGAAAAACTACAAAAATGAACAAATAAACAAAAAACCCAACTAAACAAAAAACAAAAACACAATAAAATAAAAAATAAAAAAACCAGCTCCAAGATCAGGCAGAAAATGCCTCTGGCAGTTGGGAGTTTGAGGCTAAGTTATAGGGAAAAGCAGAAACATCTTAGCAATCAATAAAAATTAACACATGCCAGGAGACAGTACCAAATCAAGAAACAAACAACCAAATCAGACCTGAGAAACAGATCATTGACAATCAACTTATTAGAGTTATTAGAAAAGGAGAGTAAAGTAACTGTGGTTAATATGTTTCCAAAAATTGATGACAAGATGGTGAGTTTCAATAGAGAATTGGTATTTGTGCAAACAAATCTAATAGAATTTTAGATCTGAAAAATACAATAGCTGGAATTAAGAAATCAGTGAATAGATTAAATAGTGAATTAGACACAGCAAATGGGTAGATTAGTGAAATTAAAAAAAAAACAAAAAAAGGCCAGTAGAAAATATCCCAGTAGAAGAACAGAGTCCTTAAAAAAAGATAATCTGGCCTATGTTTTTCAGTGAGTGGCTTTATTGAACTATAATTTATATATTATTAAATTTTTGCATTTTAAGCATATAATATAATGTTATACAATAATAATTGCAAATGCTAATACAATATATTTCTGCAAGGACTAATGATTTTTTAAAATTAAAATTTATTGGGGTGACAGTGGCCAACAAAACTACATAGGTTTCAAGTGTACATTTCTATAATATGTCATCTATATGTTGCATTATGTTCACAACTCAGTCACTCCTTCTGTCACCATAGATTTGACCCCTTTAGCCTCTTCTACTATTCCTTTTCCCCCTTTAACCACTAAGCTGTTGTAAGTTTCTGTTTCTTTATTTGTTTGTCTTGTTCTTTTGTTGCTTTCAGGGTTTTTTTATGTGTTTATTTATTTCTTTTTTTGAGGGCACTGTCACTGGCCCTCATATGTGGGACCGAACCAGGGCCGCTGGCTTCTCAAGCCAACGCTTAAGCACCACGCCACTCGGCCGGGCCCTGTTGCTTTCAGTTTTATATTCCACATATGAATGAAGTCGTATGGTTCTCGACTTTTTCTACCTGACTTATTTCACTTAGCGTAATAATCTCAAGATCCATCCATGTTGTCACAAATGGCAGTATTTCATCTTTTCTTATGACAGAATAGTATTCCATTGTGTATATATACCACATCTTTTTTATCCAATCATCTACTGAAGGACTAATGATTTTAAGCTCATGTGCTCATTGCCATGTTGATGATTTATTTAAATCTTTTGCCACCTTTTTTATTAGTTATTAGTCCTATTAATGAGTTATAAAATTTATTTATATATTCAAGATACAATTCCTTTGTTAGATATATGTCTGCAAATGATTTCTTTCTTCAAGTCTATTTTTTGTTTTTCATTTTCTTAATAGTGTTTTTCAAGAGAATTTTTAATTTTGAGGAAGTCCAATTTATCTATGTTTTTCTTCTTCCTTTATTTTTAATGGGTTATACTTTCGGGATTATATCAAAGAAATCTTTTTCTGACCTATGGTCACATAGATTTATTTTGCCTTTCTTTTAGACTGTTCATAGTTTAAGTTTTTACCTTTACATCTATCTTATATTTATAATCTTGTTAGTGTTCTGTTTGTTTCTAAATAACCACATAAGTAATGCTTCTAAGTTGTAGTAAGTGTTTCATATATAATATATTAGGTTTGGGTGGTTTTTTTACCCCATTAATTAAAATCCAAATTAGAGGCAATTTATTAATGTGCTTTAATAAGATTTTTAATATTGGAGCTATGCTGATATGACATATTCAGTTTTTGAGCAAGCAATTATAAACCATATACAAGGTGTGATCAAAAAATGTGGTGAATGTTTAAAAAAAAATTATTACAGTAAAAGACACATTGCTATTAATTCCCCTCAAAATACTCTCCCTTGTTTTGAACACACTTATCCCATCATTCTTGCCACTTTCTGAAGCAGTTCTGGAAGTCCTCTTTAGTGAGTGTCTTTAGCTATGCTGCTGTGGCTGCCTCGATGTCCTGAATCAATTCAAAATGTTTACCATTTCATGGTCATTTTGACTTTGGGAGAGAGCCAGAAGTTGCACGGTGCCAGATCCAGTGAGTAAGGTGGATGAGGACACACTGTAATCTTCTTATTTGATAGAAATTGCTGTACCAGAAATAATGTGTGACACAGAGCCTTTCTGTTGTGATCAAATAATATAGTGAATGCTGCTGCCGAGTGCCATCCAACGGAAAGGCAGGGATCTTCCAAATAATACCAGAAGCCTCGCTTTAATCCTTAATAACAGTGTGTGACAAGTTTCAACTTGTTTGGTGCAGTCAGTCGGGTGTGAGCTATGGTTTCGAGAGACCGTGTATTTTAAACCATATGATCTAGCAATCCCACTTCTGGGTATACATCCAAAAAAAATGAAATCAGGATCCCTAAGAGAAACCTGCATTCTGATGTTCATTATATCACTATTCACAAGAGCCAAGATGTAGAAACAACCTGAGTGTCCATCTATGTGTGAATGGATAAGGAAAATGTGATATATACACAGATACACAGACACACATGCAATGGAATACTATTCAGCTGAGAAAAAGAAGTAAACCCTGCCTTCTTATGACAACATGGATGAATCTTCAGGGCATTATGCTGAGTGAAATAAGTCAGACAAAGAAAGACAAATAATGTGTGATATCACTTATATGTGAAATCTAAAAAAAGCTGAACTCATAGAAACAGAGAATAGATTGGTGGTTGCCAGAGGCTGGTGGGTGGGCTAAATGAGGAAATGCTGGTTGAAGGGTACAAATTTCCAGTATAAGAGGAATAAATTCTATGGTGTAATGTACAGCATAGTGATCATAGTTAACAAAACTGCATTATATACTTGAAAGTTGCTAATAGGGTAGATCTTGAATGTTCTAACCACAAAAATGAAATAGTAATTATGTGAGGTGATGTTAACTAACCCTACTGTGGTCATCATTTTGTAATATATAAGTATCAAATCAATATGTTATGCACCTTAAACTTACACAATGTTAACTATCACTTATATCTTAGTAAAGCTGGGGGAAAAGAAGAGATGATGACATCCAAACCATAATTTTTCTAGTTACACAAACATGCCCTATAGAATCAAGCCACTTGCTCTTACTTACACTATGCCCTTTGCTCATATACATTTTGGCAGTCTCTCTCTAATAGCAGAGTTCCATGGTACATAATCACATTTGACTTACTTAAATGCTTAAAGAAAGGCAAACATCCCCCCTCCCCTCGTTAACCACACAGGAACAACATAAATTACGAACAACAACGTAAAAGACCTGCAGAGTTTGCATCTTTCCCTTCTGTTAGGTAAGGTAAGTATATGGTCCAGGCAAAGGATGCAATCAGGTCTGAAGTAGCAAACGTCTGTTGGCCAAAACCAATGGAGAAAATATGTGAGTGGTTTTAACATATTCCTGAAAATTAAGGAAGTGAAATATATTGTTCAGCTGGCCATGAATTTGTAATGACTTTTATTTGCAAAATTACTCATAGAGAAACAGTGTGTACTGAAGAGTTAGAAGAACTGGTTTATAGAAAAAAAAAGACAACAGAACAGAAAAAGTCATAATCTTGCTGAAATTTTTCTAGCCACAAAACATTTGTGATTAGGTTTCTGAATATAGTTTATCTCTGAAATTATTTACCCTACTTTACTATTAGACAGTCATAGATCTCTAGTACTGTGCAGAGTTATATCCACAAAATGTATACTACACTTTTGGATGAGTAGAAACGTTTCTGTAAGGGTAATTATGTTTATGGATGATTTGTGCATTATGCACTGAGCTTAGAAATGAACCTTCCCACTCTACCCTATATGCTGGAGTCCATTATACTGTTTAATGATTGGCCTAAATGCTACTTCCTTTTTTTGAAATCTTTTTTTTTTTTTGCTTTTAAAAAAATCCAATCAGAATAAAATTCCATCAGTTTGTCAGCAATTTGATCAACCTTCTGCCAGAGCTTTTACCTCTCTGCTATCTAGTTAGATGTTTGATTGGATTGTGAGAATTTCTGGGGCTGAGATTGACTACTTGTTTGTTGGTTCCACTCAGCTGACAGCACTGTGACTGAAGCGTGTTATATGTTAAAGACAGTTCCAGTGAATAAATCGTTAAAGTCTATTTTTCAAAAGGCAATATGATTACTCTCATATAAATATAAAATAAACATGTGTCATAAGTTTTATTCAGCTCATTAATTAACGAGAGATCAATAAGATATTAAAACTAAATCAAAGAGCTTTTGAGAAGCAAGATGTGTGTGTGTGTGTGCGTGTGTGTGTGTGCAATTTAATCAGAAAAATCAGGCTTAGATACAAAACAGATGACTGTCTTACAGTGTAATAAGTCATAATCTTTGAGATACCTATTCCACAAGGCAGAAATTATTTGCTTCTTCTCTGGACAGAAGTCTACAATTTAACGTATGACTTCACTTCGTCTAAGGGCTTTAATTAATAGTAAATAGTGATTCTATTTCAGTATATTACCCTAGGTAATGTTTAAGTGGCTTTCACTCCTGAATGCTATTGAAAAGATGTGCTTCTACTTAGCCACAGGTCAATTACCTACTGGCTATTGCAGATGGGCAGTATTGCCATACCATTGTACAGGGAAGAAGGTGTTAGAATTGGAGTAAGTAGGCCCAGATAGTGGTCTAGGCTCTCTATTAATCTGAAAGGCTACTTACTGTATGATTTGAACTATATAACATTTTGGAAAAGGCAAAACTATGAATACAGTAAACATTTTGGTGATTTCCAGAGGTTAGGGGAAAAAGAAGGATAATAGGTGGAACACTGAGTATTCCTGGGGCAGTAAAAATACACTGTATGGTAATGGTGGAACCTGTCAGTACACATTTGTCCAACCCATAGAATATCCAACACCAGGAGTGAACACTAACGTAATCTATGGGTGATTGCGATATGTCCATGTAGGTTCATCAATTGTAACAAATGTACTACATGTGGTGAGGGAGATCGATAATGGGAGAAGCTGTGCATATGTGAAGTCATGGGTATATGGGGACTCCCAATGCTCCCTGCTCAATTGTGCTGTGAGCTTAAACATGCTTTAAAAAACAAAGTCTACTAAAAACTCAATAAATTATCATTTTTCTTAGAAAAAGAGGTGATTCCCTTTTTTTTTTGGCCTTATTTCCAAGTTTTGTCTAATTTTTCATAAAAGAGTAAATTAGTATGTTCTTCTTAATGATATCAATTAATTGAATGTAGGGGCATTGATATCAATTAATTGAATGTAGGGGCAATGATATCAATTAATTGAATGCTAAGGGGTTTACTACGTAGGTGCTAACCCTATTAATTTAACAATTCACTTATACAAAATGCTCAATTTTATGACCACTGCCAGATCATTGAGGTCTCACTGTAATGGTTTAGTGATTTTACTTCTCACCGTTGTTTTAAATATGCTGTGTAACTTGCTCTTTGAGAAGGGATTGTCTTTGAGCCCTTAGTGGCAGTAAAATTAATGATTATAATGCATAGGATTATAACAAAAAATCTTTGAACTCTAATTTAAGTCAACTTGGAATGGAAAATAAAGATTTGTATTTTAAAAAGATATTTAGGAGATTGTTTGCCATATGGACAATTAATAGATTTATTAATGGCTTTGAATAAGAAATAAAAATACATGCAGTAAACTTCTCTTAGTGTTTATATAAACAGTAGAATGTTAGGATTAGAACGGGCCAGGGAAATCATTGACTGGAACCCGTTCATTTTACAGGTGAGGAGACTGAAGTCCAGTGACATAGCTCATTAGTCAGTATTATGAAGCATTATATGGATAATGAAGTAATATGCAGTTTTGTGACAACATATCACTTACATACATGAAATATAACAATTGTATAGTGCTACTTCCTGCATCATTAGAGGTACACAGGATAAGCACTACATTCTTTTTGCAGGCAGTGAAATCAGAACTGAAATGACCTATAAAACATAACCGGCTCCACTCTATGTGGCTTCCACCTTCCAAAACAGGTGGATTTTAAAAAGTGGAAATGTTTTGAGGGAGTTAGTTAGGGAAGGAAATTTATGAAACTTGTGATACACTTTGAAAAAAAAATTTATTGCCCTATCAAATTTATGTTTTCCAAGGGGTATGACTAACCTTGAACAAAACCTTACCAGAAGATTTGTATTGTTGTTTTCTGTTTGTTTATTTGTTTTGTAGCTCTTGTACGTAGCAGGGCCCTTTGCTGTTAGTGCAAAGTGTGATGGTTTAGAAAACTGGTAACTTTAGTATTCTGGTCTAGAGAAAATGATCAAAATGGAGGAAAGTGGGGGAAGAAGATTTAATCTGCATCCCATTCCCCTCACCTCCAAAATGCATAATATCTCCAGAAAAATTATCTCTGTGTGAATGTAGCAAAGGTAACCATTTTTAAAATGTTCTACTGATTGGTAACACAGATCTCAGAAAAAGGAAAATAAACTAAATGGCTGGTAAATTTAAACAGTGTAATGTTGAAGTCCTTCAAAATCATAGCTGCATGATGCACTTCAGAACAATAATTCTCAGAGCAAATTGTACAGGGAACTTTTGTCAGGATCATCAGAATAGTTGTCATGATGTTAGAGCTGAGGATGGATTAGCATCAGGGCTCATTTTTTCAGGCATGGCTTTCCTGACTGGAAAAGAAGTTGATCAGTAGGCTGGTGGGTAGCTCACAAAGTTGACATGGAGTCAGATGCCAAGGCTGGGAGAATAGGCAGAAACTAATGATGGCAACAGCACAGCCATGGTGTGGTGGTGGGTATGATTGGCACCACCTTTGGCACCACAGCTACAGGGCTCTGCACTGCCTCCACTCTATGCCCAATGCCGTAGCTTCTGCTGCCTCTGAGAATAACTTCTCAGTCATCCTTGTGTTTTCCTGGATTCATTCTTGACTCATTCCAGATTCCTGGGTCAAATAAGATCGTCCCTCCACTGGCGAAGTACCTGTGTCTTAATTCCCCTTAAATTTGAATAATAGAGTGCTCATCCAAAATTGAAAGAATATTTGGAAACTGGTAGGAAAAAAGACAAAAAAACGCTGCCCACCATACTGGTCCCATTTCAAACCTATTGAGTCAGAATCTTGGAAGAAATGATGAGAATCAGCATTTTTAAACAAATATGCTCAGTTGTGCTGTAATGTGATGTGTTCCTGTAAATCAGGGCATTATACAAAACCACAGAATAAAACCCACAGGGCTCAGGAGAAAACTGGAGTAGGGAACACAGCACTCAAAATCTTCATTAGTGATCCATTAAAAAAGGATAGGAAGCTAGTGAACACCACAGTACAGTTAGACATGTTAAATAACTAAGAAATACATAAGTACTACAATAACAATGGCCCTTTATCCTGAAAAATACACAGGTCTGCTTGTGAAGGTGGGCATCTGGAGGGATGCAGCTCATGTGATTGTAATGGAAGCAGGGTTATCTGAAATTGAGTGGAAAGTTGTAATACCAAATGGGTATAAGTTTGGCTCATAACATATTGGTGGTGAAGTGATGTAGCTGTTAGTTTTTTTTGTTTGTTTGTTTTGTTCTGCTTTTTAGCTGGTAGAAGTTGCAAGAGTGTACTTGTGAGCATTTTGTATATGCCAGTGTGGGTGCAATTTTCAGAATTCTCTTGTGTTTCTCCACATGGAATCGCAGGTAACCAACAGCGGAATTTGCATTGTGCTCAAATAGTGACCAAATATACCAATTATGCTGGGACAAATACACACTTCAAGACAACTGTTATAGCAAAATTGACACACTGCTGTGTGATTTTTACATAAGTCAGAGCGTTAAAACTTGTAGGGTTTGGATCTTCCCTGCCCATTCCATGTGTTCTTGTCAAATGCCCTTTACATGGTAGGACTGATGGTTTCACAGCTCTCATTTGTCAGTGTAGGTACAAGAGACTCCCAGGCTCAACGACTTCAGTACCTGACTTACATATTCCTCTCTACCCTACCACCTATTGTCATTGTCAGTGATTTTTGAAACTTCTTCGGTGGTCTCTCAATTGATACTTTAACGTCTCTGATCCTACCTTACTGAATAACTACTGATCTTCATCTTTTCGGCATAGCAGCCACTCCCAGACACCTTATCACCCCTTGTCTTTCCCATAACATATCTCTGCTGCATATTAGTAAGCCTGAATCAAGTTTGTGTCATTTTGCCTGCTTTTCTCCATTTCCCAGGTAAAATGTAAGCATGGAGCATGTATAGTGTATAGCAATGACATTACACATTTGGTCTGTCTCATTTGCCAATATGCAAGTTTCTGATGTAGCCAACGAAGTCTACATTTGACCGCCTCAGTGTCTTATTTTATGAAATGTACATAAGAACAAAATGTTGGGATTCAACTAATACTAGGAATGCTGCAGCCTTTCATTTTCTTCAGATAAAAAACTGTATGACTATCCCTTTAACACAAAGACTTTTCTTCTGTATTTCAGTCCTGGCTGCTGTGATTTTCACTTTTCATTCTGTTGGGGAGATTAAAGACAGAGGATCATTATGAGTCTTCTAAGAAGCAAAGGGACTACAGTTAGATTAAAAACTATTTATTCTGCACTTTGTATTTTCTTTGGTCCTTATTTTCAGATTGAACATAAGGTATCTGCAGCACAGATTGCTTTCAGAAAGATGAATTTAACTAAAATTCATACTATGCATTCATTCAATAAACATTTATTGTTAAATGCCTCCTATAATTCAGAGTCTCTGCAAGGCCAGGGAACATGAAAAATGGATGAGAGAAAGTTTTTGTCTTTAAGGAGCTGTAGTGTAGTCCGCGGTGCCCTGCCTGATACTATTACCCTAGCTTCTGAGAGTGTTGGTGGCTGACATCTCTTAGATGAGTTTCCCGTCCAGCCTTACCCATAACTGAAGAAAGCCGCCTCACCCCAGGTCATGTTTACTTCCAGAGGAAACCTATATCCAATGACTGGGCTATCTGGGGATTATTTCTCTTGCCCCAATTTGGGACAATTCTGAAGGGCCATCCCAAGATGAGAGCTCCCCTTTAAGATTGGCTGAGGCTTTTGTCATAATTGCATTCATTCAACTTCTCCCTGCTTCCTTCATTCCCCCATGTTTTTTATTCTGAGAACACAGAAACACTCTCTAGTAACTTCCTGTAATGCATATCTATATTTCAGAATCTGATTCCTGGGGAACCTGCCTGCAATGAGAATTCACTCTTTGGTTGAAGGGACCTAAGGTAGCATTAGTATTGTGATAATATTTGGAAAATTACTCTAATAGAGGTAACCCCATATCATTAGGAGACAGGCATTTAGTTCATATTGGGGTGGAAGTGACATCACCCCACCTTGTTTTCTAGAGGAGGTGCCTTTGGAACTTAGATTTGTAGTAACAGTAAGAGTAAAACAGACAGAGCCTTGGGCAGGAGGAAGGGGAAAAGAAGGGCTTTATGGATAGAGAAGGCAGTACGTACAAAGACAAAGACCTATATGTAGGCTTGGCACATTCAGGAACCTTCTTAAAGGTCAGAAGACTTGAACCTTTGGGCAAGAGAGAAAGTAGGAAGACCTGATGATGAAGTAGTACACAAGACCGGGTTCATGAGAAACTTGTGTCTCAGGTTGAAAACCATATATCTTACACTGAGGCACTTGGACCACTGAAGTTTTCAGCAAATGGCTTAGAAAGAAGGGTATATTGGCAGTATTGTGAATCTTGGTTGAAATGAGGAAGGGTGGACATAGGGAGGCCCTTTAAAAAGATGTCATGGAAAATCAGGTAGAGAAAAGTGGATAGTAATCAAGGCAGAAGATAGGACGAATGAGAGGATTTGGGGGCTCACTGGATATAAGGGATAAGGATGAGGAGACTTATTCTAGTGAATTGGGAGGAGATATAAAAGAAGGGATCTGAAGGGCAAATATGCTAATTTTAGTTTTGAATGCATTTTGTTGACAGGATTTATGGGTATGTGAGTGCATGTGTTTAAGAGAAAAATGGAAAAAAGACAGAGGCAGGTACACATAGTTTATACTTGAAACTGTGACTTCTTTATAAATAAAGAAGTAGCTTAAAGATAGGTTCCCTTATGCTACTTTCATTACACAGTAAGTTGATGTAGTAAGTTCATCCAGACCACTTACTTGAAAGATGACTGGAATGTAAAATTCTAGGGAGAGTTCAAATTGGTTCACACATTAATTCCTCCGGTTTGCAGCAGGATATAATTTCAGTTATTATATCCTCATGAAGGCAATTAGTCTGAAAATATTTTAAGACATTCACATGCAGGACATTTTCAATGTCTCAGACTTTCTTTCCTTCACTCTTGCACCTCCCTTAACATTTTTTTCTGCCGTCTTTTTTGATTTAAAGTTAACTGCTATCTACAAATACCACATATACCAAAAATGTCAACATTGGAGCTATACCTGATCTTTTGGTTATTTCTTTAAGTAAAACCTTTTAATAAATGTATTCATGAGGCAGGTTATATAATCTCACATCAGATGACCTACTGTCTCATACTATGGCATATGGCATCATTCATTTTCAAGGATATCTTTGGTTTTCTATCCAATATCATTTTTTATTATGGACACAGATGGCACACCGCATATTCCAACCAAGCTGCCGTTCTTATTGTTTTTTTCTTTTTTCCCCCTTTTGCTTTTTTCTTTATTTTGGAGAGACTGTTCTTCTGTGGCTTTCAGAACTCACAGGTATTTAATTAAATGTAGATTGTATGGTACATTAATGACCATCAAATATTATGTCTTTCAGCAGGCAATTAAAAAGGGCAAAATATTCTAAATGAATTTTTAAATACCTTCTTCTAATCATTAAGCACAGTTACCATGGCCATATTTTGTAAATGTAAAACACTGACGTTCTCACAAGTATGCTTGTCACAGTCGTTTTTATTGATGATCTATCTGAGCTTCATTTCCTAGCTGAAAAACCTTGTCGGTCAATTTATTCCAACATAACACCGTTTGGCTGGGTGGTTATTAATCCTGTAATTGTTCACGCCATGCCAGGAATAATTCAGTTAATTATTACAATATGTCTTACTTTGCAATGCTTCTCTATGTCAAAAATACCTTTTCTATATATTCAAAGAAAAATCAGATGCTTATCTAATTTCTAGGCATAAAAATTGATTACTAACTAAAAATATAAAAGCAGGGCATTTTTGTTTGTCTTGAATAGAATATCTGCAGGCCCACATGCACTTTGATGGATTATAACCTCCTGATTTTAATTGATCCATCTCCTCTATTTCTTTTTTAAAGAATCTAGAAAAAGGAGTCATTTTAACTGAGTATTAGTTTCAGTTAAGTGCCATAGTGTAACAACCCACTGTCAATCATATTAAAAAGAGAACTCATTTTTTCAATTCCAATATATGGAAATAGAGCTAATATCTACAGCTCCATTACAGTCATGAAATTAAATGTTGTGGAGTTAGCTAAAAAGTGTGGTGATGTATATAATAACTTTCAGGCACAGAATTAAATTTAATTAAAGGTATTTGGGGTTGGATATGCCTGAATGGATTTCAGAATGTAAAACCCTATCAATAAAACATAATAATGTATGGATTGTTACATTCCAACACTCAGAATAGGTTATTTTAGTTCACTATAGAAATGGAAAATACAATATTCATTATGCAGCACCGCAATTGCTTTAAATCAAGTTCAGCAGAGGCCTTTCAATAAAAGGAAGGGATACAATCACAGCTTTACAGTTAGCTTCCTATAGCTAGGCCTCTTCTGACTTACAATAAGCAAATGACCATGTGCTTTCTAAACAAATTAACATCCTTCTCTCTGGAGGAAGGAACAAAGGTATTAATTAGCAGTGGCCAAAGGCCTCTGAAGGAATTTAAAGGTAACAATGATTTCATCCCTGTTGACGGTGGCAAGGAACTTAGAAACAAAATAATAAACAAAAGATGCATTTATATTTCATCTGGTGCAAACAATAATGTTAGCTGGAGATCACCTAATTTGGGGTTGGTTTAACTCTAGATTTGCTGAATCATTTTATGAGTTGAGGTAAGTCATTAAATCTTAAATTACCAAAAAAGTGACATTATGCTTTTCAGGTTGGACATAACAATGGGATCTTGTAGTATATGAGAGCCTCTTTTTTAATGTTTAAGCACTATACACATGTAAAAGATTATGTTAGAATATGAACTGTGGGAGTCTGAGCCCTTAAACTTGTAGAGTCTGATATGATACTAAAGTAGTGTCAGAATTGTATGGCAGTACTGTATTTGGGGTGGGAATGGAACATGTTTGATAGTGAAAACAATGTTTTCCCTAACCATGACAATATGATTGCAAACTGAAAAAAAGTCCCATAAAAATTACTGTAAAAATGTGCAAGATACTATATTTGATTTTCAAGGGAATCTAAATTTTATATAGCACAAAATGCTTTGATAAAAATTAGTTGAATTAAGCCATATAATGGTATATTTTCAAGTTTGCAAAAGTAATTCTGGTTTTTAATCCATTCACTTTCCGTAAGTGGGTGTGACAACATTTTAAAGAACAATGTGGTGGAATATACGAGTATAACCTTATTATACATCTGCTATAAAAATCTAGGAATGGTATAAACATAGTGATAAAATACTACACAGTTTTCTTTAAATGTAGATTGGGCTTGAAATAAATTAATTAAAATGTCCAGAGAACAAAAACAAAGAAGCTATACCCCGCAGATGTCCTATATGAGGAAGGAGGGTGAGAATGTGGGAGGGTGTTGGTTTATATAATATGTGAGCTGAAGCTATAATGTCCATGTAACGCCAGCAGGAAAGGTATGAAGCCCACATATTTGGGAGTTGGAACTGAAACCACCCAGCTTAAAGCTGGATCTTTTTTTTAAAAAAAAACCATTAAAAAAAAAATTTATTGGGCAACAGTGTGTTTTTTCCAGGACCCATCAGCTCCAAGTCAAGTCATTGTCTTTCAATCTAGTTGTGGATGGCGCAGCTCAGCTCCAAGTCCAATAGCCATTTTCAATCTAGTTGCCGGTGGGCATTTCCCACCATCCCATGCGGGGTTTGAACTGGCAAACTTGTTCGGAGCATGCACTCTCACCAGCTGAGCCACCTGGCCACCCTAAAGCTGAATCTTTTAGGGGCTTCCTGCTCTGTAAAAATGTGCACTAGAGAGATAAAAGCTCCTATTTTTTCCTGGTAGTCTGGTAGATTTTGTGATCTGATCCCCCCTCTTCTTGAATATATTAAATTGCAGTAGTGGGCTAACAAGAGTATAAAGCATACCCAAAGGCCAAAAAGCTACATAAAGGCAGATCCTTTGGAGTAAAAAGAAGAGTGGAGTTGGCTTGGGCCTTGAGGTCATATGCCTCATATGGTAAAAAGTGGCACAGAACACCCTGAAGGGTTATTCTGCCAGCGGACAGGTGATGACCAAAACACTTGTTCCCTACGGGTCTTCAATACAGCAAAGGTATCTGTCTTGAACCTTGGTGATGAGTAAAGATGAGAGAAATCGCCCTTGAAAATTCATATCTAAAAACTAGGCCTCAGGTAGATTTGCAACCCGCCTCCATGCTGTGTGGCAGGCCCAAGATCAAGGCAGCAGCAGGTTCAGGGTCTAGCGGGGCCCTCTTTCTAGCTCCTGGGTAGTGCCTGTTTGCTGTGTTGTCACAGGTGGAAGCGGGGAGTGAGCTCTGTGGAGTTTCTTTTATAAGAGCATGGATTCCATTCTTGAAAGCTCCACCTTTATCAACTCATCACCTCCCAAAGGCCCTGTCTTGCTTGTATTACCATCATATTTGGGGTTTCAGATTTTAACACATGAATATTTGGGGGACACAAACATTCAGACCATAACAATGATAAAAGAAATTTAAAAAGAGATTGAACATAATGGTACGGAGTAAGAGATTATCAAATGACCCAAAAAATCTGAAGAGCAACCATATAGCACTCCTAAAAATAAAAATATAATGTATTTAATTGAACAATCAATGGGTAGCTTTGTCAATAGTTTTGCCACAGGTGAAGAGTTAGTGAAAAAATTAATCAGAATATAGCAGAGACAGACAAAGAGGTAAAAAGATTAAAGTAAGTGAAGAAAAACAGTTGACTGTTGTTCAAAAAATTATGAAGGATTTCTGTCCTTAGATTCTAAATACGTCTGAAATTCACATTTAGGCCCATCGTAGTGAATTTGAAAAGTTTCTAATGCAAAGGAAAGATCTTTATAGTAGAAGAGAGACTAAAACAGACAGCCTTTTCAGGAGTGAAATTTTGATTTAAAAGTGAGTTCTCAATAAACGACCAACAACTCAGGGTGAGGACAAAGAGGTCTGCCAGTTTTGTCTGAGGTCTGAGTAAATAAACAAAGCTGGAAGGTTTCCCTGAGAATTTGTAACTATGGGAATGTATTTCACATTATATCGGGGGTTATATTTGCATTCCTTCCATGTTCCAGGAGTCTGCTATGCAGGGTATTATCATAAGGTTGGGCTTCAGCTACTAGTATTAGTTTGGGGACTAATGGCAGCATGCAGAATCGGCCTGCACAATACCTCAATTCAGGCTGCACAGTTATCTCCATCAGAGATGGCAAGCTCACAGTACCAAACCATAAATATACAAGAAAGAAATACAGTCATGCATCACTTATGATGCAGATACATCTTGAGGAATGCATCATTAGGTGATTTCATCATTGTATGAACATCATGAAGCGCTTTTGCATAAACCTGGAGGGGTACAGCTTACTAGACACTTGTGGTATATGCTATAGCTTATTGCTCCTCGGCTATAAATCTGTACAACATGTTACTGTACTGAATACTGTAGGCAATTTTAATACAATTTTAATACACAATTTTGTGTATCTAAACATAGGAAATATACAAGGAAAATACAATATAAAAGATATAAAATGGACCATCTGCACAGGGCACTTACCATGAGTGGAGCTTGCAGGACTGCTGGTGGCTCTGGATGAGTCAGTGAGTGTGTGTGTGTGGGGGGGTGGCTGTGTAGACCTAGAACACGACTGTCCCCTACTGCAGACGTTACAAACACTGTATATTGGTATTACCACAAATACGTGAGTAATACCTTGTGCTATGACATTACAACAGCTATGATGTAACCAGATGATAGGGGGCCAGCCGAGTGGCGTGGTGGTTAAGTGCTGGCTTGGGAAGCCAGCGTCCCCAGTTTGGGTCCCACATATGAGGGCCAGTGACACTGCCCTCAAAAAAAAAATTTAAAATAAAAATTAATGCTATGGGACTGCCATCATATATGTGGTTTGTCATTGACCAAAATGTCATTATGTAGCACATGACTGTATACACCAATAAGACTCAGCTGACACAACAAACAACAGTACTTGTCCACAAAAAAAAAAATCATATGCTTAATCATTTGAGAACATTCCAAACAGTATGATAAAAATCACTGAAGACAGGAAAGTGCTATCACTGGGAGTCCTTAAACCATGTTGCCCCAAAGAGACACTGACTTAATAAATGTAGGTAGTGCAAAAAGACTTTATGAACATGCTAGAAACCAGTTAGGAATGTGCATTACCCCAGGAAAGCTCAAGGCCAAGAACAGCCCCAGTGAAGCAGGTAAGAAAATCCAGTACATTTCAATTGCATCAGTTCCTCCCTGAAGCCAGCACAATTCACTGACACCAGGAAGAGGAGCCCGATTTGCATCTTCTCCCTCAGGAGGGAGAGGGAAGAGTGGAACATATGTCTGGTATTCTGGTTTTGGGGGGCTGCCTGAGGGACTGATTTCTGTCTTCTGACTTGGAAGACTGATGGCAGAGACAAAGTTGCGATGCCTTGTTGCAGCAGAGAATAAAAGAGAGTTCAGCACTTTGTAGAGGCTCGACAGGGCCTGTAGTACTACAGACAGATACCAAGAGAGGCAGAGAATACAAGCTCCTGAGAAAAACCCGGCTAGCTTCTTACATTGAGAAATTGTGTACACAAGCCCAGAGATGATGCATCACCATAAAAGCTTTGAGGAGCCTCAGAATCTCTAGCCAGGATGATTGATGGAGTTCTTCCCTGTATGAAGCTAGTCCCCAAAATCTGGGAGGGGTGGCTGATTTCTCTTTTTTTTCAGTTTATTTTTATTTTTTTAAGTTTATTTTTTATCAATTTCAGGTGTACAAAACAATATACCGATTAGACATTTATAACTCTCACAAATTGATGACACCCCTCCCAGTCTACTATTACCCCTCTGACATCATATACAGCTGTTACTGTACCATTGACTATATTCCCAATGCTGTACTTTACATCCTGTGACTATACTTAAATATATGTGTGTGTGTGCGTGTATATATATATATATATATATATATATATATATATATATATACACACACACACTAGGGATGCCCCAAAAATGACTTGCATTCATCTTTTTTTATCGATATATATTGAGTATTGTAATTTTAATACTCTTTTTTCCCTTCCTTAAAATGTGTTTTATATATATATATTTGACATTCAATATTATTCCACATCAGCTCCAGGTGTACAGAGCAGTGGTTATGCATCTACACAATCTATGGTTAGATATCAATCTATGAAGTGATTCCCTTGATTGGTCCGGTGCCCATCCAGTACACTATATAATCTATACAACATTATTGAATATATGCCCCATACTGCACTCCATATCCCCATGACTATTTTATGGCTACCAATTTGTACTTTCTAATCCCTTCACCTTCTTCTCCATCCCCCAACCCCTCTCCCATGTAGCAACCATCATTTTTTTCTTCGTATTTCTAGAGAATATTATGCTAAGTGAAATAAATCAGACTGAGGAAGACAAATACTATATGATCTCACTTATATATGGAATCTAAAGAACAGAATAAAGCAAACAAAACAGGAATAGACTCAGAGATAGACAGAAAAGGCTGATTTTTCAAATGCACATATCACAACAAAAAAACAAGATACATAAAGAATCAGGAAAACATTGCACATTCAAGGAAACAAAATAAATCTCTAGAAACTCATCCTAAACAAATGGAGATCAATGAATTACCTGAAAAGAATTAAAAATAATTGTCTTAAAGAATATCAATGCACTATAAGAGACTACAGACAGCTAAATGAATAAGAAAAATGACGCATGAACAAAATGAAAATATCATCAGAGAGATAGAAACTTAAAAACAAAACAAAACAAAAAAATGGAAATTCTGGAGCTGAGAAATATAATAGCCTAATTGAAAAATGTCACTACAGGGCTCAAAGAAGACTTACTCAAATAGAAGAAAGAATTAGCATGCTCAAAGAGAGATCATTTGAAATATATCAGGTCAGAGGTACCAAAGAAGAAAAGAAACAAAGAAAACTAAAGATAAAGTAATGAACTTATGGGGCTTCATGAAGCAGACCAATATGAACTATATGGGAGCCCAGAGAGAGAAGGAGTGATAGGGTAGAGAGCTTCTTGAAGATATAATGGCCCCTAACTTTCATAATATAAGAAAGGAAATGGACATTCAAATTGAAGAAGTTCAGCCCTGGACCAGATGGCTTTTGTTGAAGATGATCCTTTCTCCATTGTAGCTTTGGGACTCTTGTTGAAGGTGACCATTTGACCATGATAAGTTTTATGGCTCACTTAAAAATGGTTAAATTGTAAATGTTATGTGTTTCCCATAATAAAAAAGAGAAAACATGATTGAAGACATAATTGAGAGACTAAAAAAGACTAAGAATATATAAAATAATAAGAGTATTGAATAAGAGGACTGCATAGAATTTTTTTTTTTTAAGGGCAGTGTCACTGGCCCTCATATGTGGGACCGAACCGAGGCCGCTGGCTTCCCAAGGCAGCGCTTAACCACAGCGCCACTCGGCCAGACCCTGCATAGAACTTTTAAAACAAAAGAATTTTGTCGTAATTTAAGACACAAAGGATAGGTTGAATAGCATATTATGCTGAGCTAAAGAATTAATTAGTAAACTAATACAGAAAACAGATTGTAGAAATTATATAGAGTGCAGAAAAATGAGATGCAGAAATGGGAAATATAAACAATTCAGAGTCATGGAGGAGAAATGAAATGTCTAAAAATTATCTACTATAAGTTCCTGAAGGAATAATAGACAGCATGCAAGAGGAGCAAAGTTTTAGGATAAATTTAGGAGATTTGTTGATAGACCTGATTACTCAGATTTAGGAAATACAAGGAATTGCAAGTGAATTAAATACAAGTATATCTACACGTGGCCACAAGTTACTCAAATTGCATAACCCTAGATCCAAAATGAAGGTCTTCTGAGCAAAGTAAAAACAGACCTTAATAGCAAGCAAAGAGATCTGCAAAGAAATAACAAATAAACTTACAATAGATATCTTGAAAGCAAAATTAGAAGCTATAAGAAATGCAGTAAGATCTTCAAAGGGCTAAAATACAAAAGCAAATGAACCTAAAATAAGTTATAGGATAGAACTGAACAAGGAATATTTTAATGCCTGTTTATTGAAAGATACCATTAAGTGAAAAGGCAAACCACAAATAAATAATTATACTAACAAAAACTTGCATTCAGAGTAGTTAAAGTATTCCTACAAATGCACAAGTAAAAACAGTCAACATGCTAGGGCAAAAGGGACAAATTTCTTCAATTGACCTTTAATCAAAGAAGATGGCCAATGGTCAACTAACTTATGAAAGTATGTTCATATATAAATCTTCAGCGAAATCCAAATTAAAACCACAATGCAGTCATCAAAATAATTAAACTTTTAAAAAATTAAGCATTGGAGGGTTTGTAGATCGATCAATTGGAACTCCCTGTAAAGAAAACTATTGTGTTTCAATGAAAAACTATGCTTTATCTAAAGGATAGTCATATATCATTTGATTCTAGATTTCTTTATCTTTAAGCTATTTTACAATGATGCATTGTCTACAGAGGACACACTCCTTCCGGTTATCTGATTCTATTCCTGTTTATTATCTTTCAGCTTTTCTGAACTCTACATGAATGTGTTTTCTCCTTTGGAGTCTTCTTTAAACTAATCATAGCATCAGCCTGCTTCTCTCATAGCATGTATTAAATGTTTAATGTGTAAATTTTTATATTTGTATGAGAGTCATAATTTTAGCCTTTTTTGAAGGTTAGCTTGTAATCTCTTATATTGCTGGTGGAAGTATAAAATGGCAGCACTGCCATGGAAAATTGGCAGTGTCTATGTAAGGTGCACATATTAATATACTATGCATGTATCCCTACAAAATATATATATATATATATATATACATATATATATATATATATATGCATCAAGGACATGTGCAATAATATTCATATTGAACCTTATTTATAGTAGCCAGTGACTGGAAACAATCCAAATGTCCACAACAGCACAGTGGTGAAATACATTGTCATCATCAAACAATGAAACGTATTCATCAAGGATAATTAAGGCAAACAATAAAATAAGCAAACAAATAAAAACCCTCTATAAAATAGGAATGAATATTACAATCATAATGTGGAATGAAAGAAGCTCCCCCCCCCAACAAAAACCAATATAACTTATTCCATTTATATTCTTGTGAAGTTCAAAGAAGGCATGTCTAACTTATGGGGCTGAGGACTGTACTTATTTTTGGCCAGGGAAGTAAAAACTGAAATGAGGCATGAGGAAAGATTCTCAGGTGATAATCTAATATCTATTTAACCATCTATATCAGTTTTATGTTCATTTCTTGATATATGCTATACTCCTACAAAATAGTATATATATCGGGGGTGCCAAAAATGTATCCAAGTGGACACTTTGGTCAACGTTGTTCAAGCAGTAGTTCTCTGTAATCAGAAGTGTCTGGATGCTGATGGGAACCACTTCGAGCACCTCTTGTAATTGTAGAGGTCAAACATGACCTGTATTCATCTTTTGTTATCGGTATATATTGAGTTACAATTTCAATACAACTTTCCTTTCTTAAAATGTGTGTACATTTTTTTTGGAACCCTCTGTATTTATATATGTAATACTTGTATCTGTCAAAAAAGAGGATAAAATACTTTCAGAGAAAGTATATGACCCACAGACTCTATTTGAAAAAGTAATACAATTTATCTCTGTAAGAAGAATATTATACTGAAAAGGAAGGCATGAAATGCAAGAAACAATTGTGGTTAATTTTTTTTTAACATGATGGATAAATCTATATAAGCATTGGTTAATTATGTTCATGTTATAGAGTATACAAGAAAGGTAGGACTAAAATACAGAGTAATAATAGCACCTATGACAGGAGGAAGTTATGGGAATTAGATTTGTCCTCAGGTGAGGCCACAGGCTCCACCCCACTGCACCTGTCAATTGCTCCTGACCCTACATTTAGAATCTCACATACACCCTCTGCTCTACTGAGCTTCTCTTGCTTTCCAGGTTACTCTCCCTGAGGCCATCTTTGTTTCCTCCCACCCACTGTTGGCTCCCAGGATGCACGGCAGTGCCAAGCCCCGGATTCCCTATTTTTTGCTCAAAGAGGTGTATTGGAAACGGGATGGTTATGAATACCAGCTTCTCTGGCACCCAGAAATCCCATCATGTTCTCTGCGATTTCCCACTTGAGCACTGGCACTGATTCCCTCTGAGAGTGCCAGGAAACACTTTAGGGTTACACAGCCTTAGCCATCTAAGCTGCTGCCTCCTCAGGGTGTTTTACGCTGTTTTCTTTCTGTCGTTGTTACTTACCTCTCATCATTTTGTCTACTGAGGTATTGATAATGAAAGACAATGACTCCATGAGGGCCAAGGAAGGTTTTCTTTGTTCTTCAAAAGACTAACTCTGCTGAAGTTTGTTCTCTGTGCTTAAGTTATTGGCATGCCAGCATTGGTGAAGCATTCTCAGGAGGAGCTGAGGCTCCATTCTGCACACCCTGCTTTTGAGTTATTGATTCAGTTTAACAGAACAGGTGGTTGAGCCTTTTGTTGACATCATTCACTAAGGCATGGATCCTTGTACTTTCCGGTGAACACTTGAAAGCCATACGTGAATAATTTTTGGACTTCAAGTGAATTTGGCTTATATGTGTTGCTGCTTCCATCCATTCATGCAGATATAAAAAAACTGTCTAGAAAATTATTCTGAGAATTCTTAGCTGCACTCAAGTTAAGATTTATAAATGAGAAATGCTTTTCTTTTGTGGGGGTGTCTTCATCAAAACCTCGATGCAATATTGTCATAAAGCTATCTTTTTCTTTTCTTAGTTTTCAAATTAAATTTATTGGGGTAACATTGGTTAATGAAATTGTATAGGTTTCAAGTGTACATTTCTATAATACATCATCAGTATATTGCATTGTGTGCTGATCACCCAAAGCCAAATCTCCTTCCATCACCATATATTTGACCTTCTTTACCCTTTTCTACCCTCCCCAATCTCTCTGGTAACCACTAAACTGTTGTCTCTCTATAAGTTTTTGTTTATTTGTCTGTCTTGTTCCTTTGTTGCTTTCAGTTTTATATCCCACATATGAGTAAAATCATATGGTTCTTGACTTGTTCCGTCTGACTTATTTCACTTAGCATGATAATTTCAAGATCCATCCATGTTGTTGAAAATGGCAGTATGTCATGTTTTCTTATCCTGATAGTAAACATGAAGTTAAATCATGTGAAATTGCTATTTGACCACTCTGACATATAAAAACATATCATATATGTAGTTCAAATAAATGTATGATATTAATGTTTTACTCACAATTTCATATCATAGTATCTGATGATTTATATATTGTTTACACATGCTTGAAGTATATTTCTAACATTACTTCTGAGGGTAGTGGCCTATTTTTAGGTGGAGAGTCTCTTTGTGGTATGAATTTAATTGTGAGAGAATCACAGTGAGAGAAAGCATTTAAAATTTTCCTTACATGAAATTTTGAAAGTTTTACTTGCCCCTATGCCATGAAAAATAAGAAAGACAGGACCTTGTCTGTTTTCTTCCATTTGGAATCCTCAGCACACACAAGAGTTGATAACTAGTAGGTAGTCGATCATCATTAGTATAAATGCAAAATGAATATTTATATTTTTATAGCTAGTGAATATGGAAGACCAAAAAAAAGAAACTCATATTAGTTGAGAACCTACTGCTTTCTAGGCTTGTTTACTTTTCTGTTATTATTATAGTTTCGTATCACAAAATTACTATATATTTATTATAAAGAACTTCACACATTCCAGAAATATGTAACAGAAAATGAAAGTCCACCTAAACCAGTTCCCAAGGTTACCACTATTGACATGTTGTCGATATTCCCCTGGTATTTTTCTGTCACATATACTTATATGCAATACATTTAAAGCCATCCTGACAATCAAAATCCAAGCAATTGATTTGGGCTTAGTATTGCTTTGCTCTTTCTTCATTGCAGTCCTTTTCTCTTGGCCTAATAGTGCCTCAGAAATGATGTGAAGGCTTGAGGACATGCTTTATAAATCAGATCCAGAGGGTTGGTTCTCTCAACTTATCCTCACAATATCTCTATGAGTAGGCATGATTAACCCCATCCTTAGTAAAGAAGCTCAGAGATATTAAGGAACTTGTCAGAGGTCACACAGCTAGTGGAATATTTGGGCTTGCTTCACTGAAGTACCTTGTGCCCCGTACACCTTGGCTTGTCCTTTCTATATATAATAACAAAATTCAAAATGAATGGAATTTAATTGTTCTAGACATCCACGGTTAGTATTATACTGTCTGTTTACGTGGAATGGTTGAGTAAAGTTTTTTCACATTTGTCATCAACTAAGAATAGTGTTTGAGATAAATTCAAATCTCAACATCTTACTTTCATTTAAAATCATCAAATAAAGGGAAAACACAAATGGACCAGTTTGGCAGGATAGAGGTAGCGCCTGGTACCAGTATGGTATAAATATGTATGTGGAGTTGAAAACTTATGTCACATTAGCATAAGGTAAAATATTAAACATTGTCTTCGGAGGAGAAACATTTAAATTATATCTGAAGCTGCCGCTGAGTAATATTAGATGTTGACTATAATTTAACACATATATTGTCATGGGATATGGAATATAGTGTGGGGATGGAGTCAATGGAACTGTAATAGATATGTGTGATATCAGGGGTGGAGGGGCAGGGGAGGAGGGAAGGGGTAGTCACTTTGTAAGGGGTGAAAAAGATAACTATTGCATTATTTCGTACATCTGTAACAAATAAATAAATAAATAAATAAATAAATAAATAAATAAATTATATGCATTTAGGAAATATTATGAAATTAGTAATGAAGTCATTGGATTAACAGGTTAAAGGACACAAAGATTTGTCTGGAGACCCAGGGCTTTCTCCTCTAACTGATAAAGGTTTTATTTCAATTCTTAATGGAATATTTAAATTCTTTATTAACAAGCATAATGTAAACAATGTGAAAACATTTATTTGTAAATAAAAATAACTTCATTTGCTTCTGCGTGTTTTAGAAATGCCAGTCATGCCGGGGTATCTGTGTGTTAGTGTGAGAGCTAGTTGGATAAAAGAAAGGATACCAGAGGCTATTATGGAAGAAAAATGGTGACACCTAAACCTTTAGAAACAGAAAGCTGTAGGAGCCTGCCTAATCATTTGTCTTACAAACAGAGCATATGTTCACATACTGGTGTCTTATAAACCTGAAGGCATCAACTACATTTGTCACTAACTCCAACCCAATATTTGTTTTCAATCATTTCTAACCCAAGAGGCCTGGATGATACAAACCCAATTTAAAGGCTAACAAAATTGTCTTCCCCTCTCTGTATTGCAACGAGTTTTATACCTCACATAAACAGGGAGGCCTTTATTGTCCCTCTGATCTGGCAGCTCTTATTTTGTTTCAGCTTTTCAATAAGACCCTGAGAACAATTGTACCAAAGATTTAGATGTGTTCATGATGCCCAGTTGGTAGAATCGGTTTGTGTTTCCACTGTCTGATTTGGACCGTAGTAATTTTTATTTTTATTTTTTGGTGCAAAAAAGAAGCCACAAGTGATTTGCCAGACATAAACACGAATAAGTCCAAATTAGTAATGGGAGCAAGCAAAACCCTTCCTGCAAAGTACCATGGTATGAGATCCTGGGCAAGGGTTTGGCACAGGAGGCCTCTTCAAAATCCAGACTGGGGAGTTTACCTAGCTATTCAGTGTCTCGTTTTTCCTTTCTCTAAAATGAGGCTACAGCTACCTATCTCATGGTGCTATTGTGAGGATTAAATCACAGAATACAACACACATAATGATTGCACCATCCTCCTCCATCGATGCCCATTTGATGAGCTTCCACGTGACAAAAATACAGTGTTGACCCTTTGTTTCCCTGAGTGGGATGTGGAATGGTATCTGGATTTAAGCCTCCTTGGGTTTTATGCTTGCCAAAATAAATTATAGAGATAGTTTGGCTCTACCAAAATTGGGTCCATTGCTGTCGTTTTCCTCTTAGATTCCTCTCATCTGTCACAACACAGTAGTTATGAAAAATGAAACCATAAATTCAATTTAGAGGGCAATTTGCAGCTAATCTTTGGAGTAATTCCAGTGTGAATAATGCAGCCATTTGGATGCGTGGTCGGTCAATTCAGTCCTGATTTATTAGTATTTAAGAAATCTTTCTTTCATTAATGATAATTACTAAACAAGAGAAAATAATTTCTTCAAAATTATCTACCTTCGTATCAGTGCTTTCAATTCTGAAAAATGGCTACATTGCTTGTTAAAAGTACGATGACAAACACAAGCTTTTGTCTTTTTATTGAAAGACACAAGATGTGTTTAGACTTTGAGCAATAATTCTTTCTAGCTCTTGTGTGAGCTGTTCAGCCCTAGGTTATATCTGCTCTTTTTTTTTTTCTTTTCCCTGATATGACTCCCATTAGAGGTAATATTTTGAATATCTCAGCAGAAGGACCCTGGGATTTGCTATTGATTTCCCACCTTCTTACACCTTGAAGGATGTATTAAAATCTAGCTGCAAAAAGAGTGACATTTTTGTTCATGTCTAAGGGTCTAGTTTATCTGAGATTTTTTTTTTTCTTGGTTATTAAAACTCTACCTTCTGACACATCCAATATACTCTGAGTCAGTGAACTTCCAAGCATATGTTTAAATAGAAGGTAACATCTCATTAAAATACATAAAGAGCAGTGCTCAAGAAAATGTTTACATCATTTTCTATATTTTAATGTATAGGCTTTACCTGTTAAGTGTTGAACCACAGCAATAGGCATTTCAAAACAAAGCAGAGCAAACAGATGTAATGCCTAAGCCTAAAAACATTTTTTTTTTCCGCTTCATTCTAAAAAATAACTTATTTTTTATTCATCTTTCCCCTTTCCATTGAGTCTATCTAAAAGTCAGGGCCCTGGGCCGGCCAAGTGGCACGATGGCCAAGCGCTGGCTTGGGAAGCCAGGGGCCCCGGTTCGGGTCCCACATATGAGGGCTGGTGACACTGCCCTCAAAAAAATAAATAAATAAAAAGTGAGGGTCCTGAGTCCTACAGATTGTGTATTATTCCATGAGGCAGGGCCTGTCCTGCATGTGTAAAATCCCCTTGGATGTTGGAATTTATTAAAATGAATAAACAGGAGGTATGTGATGGCCCCAATGCTATGCTGGTGAGCCATGCCCTCACAGGCATGATATAATGCACGGATGGATGCGTGTGCTTAAGGAAGCCATTACAGTGCTGGGCCCAATGCTTTCTGGGTATGATTTTACGCCATTCTCTGTATTGCAATCTAAATTGCAAACTGATCAACATTCCCATGGAATTTCTGCAGAGATTATATATTTGTAACATTTTATGTGTAGTAGGTATTCGATACACTCTGAACTCAATCAAGGATTGGAAGGAAATGGGCATATTAACATATTTAGGGCTTAACTTCAAGTGAAATAAGTTGATGGTGCTAAATACAAATGATTCCTTAAAAAAAAAAAAAATGAACTAGCTTTAGGGCATTTGTGACACCTGTGAGGCTCCTTAGAGGGCAGGTATACTCGCTTTCTTGGTGGGAATTATGCCTCTGAAGGCAAATTCAAAATTCTCCATCTGAAACCATAGAAGACCTTTCAACTTGAACTCCCCACACATTTGTTTGTTTGCCATATTGCTACAATTCTTTTCTGTTTGTTGTCTCTTGACTTTATAAAATGAGGTTGGGGTTTGAGATTAAACCCAGAGTAGAGAGGAGAAGAAGATGCCAGCATGTGTCCACAAGTGGCTTGGCCTCAGCTCCTGCCATTTTTCACCTGCCTTAACTTAAAGGCCAATTCTCTTATCAGCTGATATGATAGGGCTGGGGCAGTCCTGTAGTCCTATATGCATTTCCTTCTTCAAACAGCACAGCTTAAAAAAACTTCCCATACACAGCGGCATCTTTATATCTTGATTCTCGTCACTTTCATACTGTGACAGTGACATAAAATTCTATCAGAGGACATTTGTTTTTCTGGCTTCTATTATACTTAATTGATTGCAAGAATGTTTTAATCACGAAGTTCTCTGTTTAGAACAAAAGCCTAATTTTGTTTATTGTTTTGTGTTAATTTCCTGTTATCAACAAAAGAAAGACTGGTGGCTGAAAACTTGGGTTGTTTACAATTTCCATTATATCAGAAGAAAATACTTCTTTATAAGACTTTTCAGTATACAAGGACTCAACTGTCTGCAGCCTCCCTGAGGCTGAAGGTCCCTTATCAGGGCATGGGATGTTTGGAGGTGCAAGGTTACTGGCCAATCAGAGCGCTGGGAAGATTTTAAATTTGCTCCAGGCCTGTCAGCTGGGTCTTCTCTTCCCGGGGCCTGTGAGAAGCTGGTATGTTCTTGTTTGCTTTTGGCCTATGTGGTATTTGCATCAACTTAAATCCTTGGGTACTTGAGTAATTTTGTGAAGCATTCTTTACCTTACCTGAAGTCCTGTGGGCTTGTTTTAGTTTTAAAGTGGGGCTTAATATGTCTACTTACTTGGTTAGCTAAGTTTGGTTCCTATGAAAGTGAAAATGGTTGTTTGCTCGGTCTAACTCTTTAAAGTAGCGCTTTTATTTGGCCTGTTTTAGGGTTTGTGTTTACTCAAAGAAGTTCCAAATGCCCATACTGCAACTTCGGTTTAATTTTTGGATCCTTTTAGGTAAAATAAGTCATATTTGCATTCCTTTAAAAAAAGACCTGCACCAATGTGCTGTTCCCAAACATTATCCCCTTTTAATCAGAGCTGAGTCATTATTTGCGTTGTGGTAGTGCTTTGCATTATGCCTTTATCATTATACTTATTATATGTGTTAATTTTTGGATTTCCTTTAAATTTTGTTGAGCTTACAGACAGAATGTAATTCATATTTGAGCACTAGCAACTTTTACAGTGCTACATAGCAGGCAATCAATATGTTTGTTCAATTGAGTTTCAATTTTGCATGTCTAACAGCTCGCAGGTGAAACCTATGCTGACCCTCTCTCCTCCAAGTATGTGGTTTAAGAATCAGGAAAAGCAAGATCACTGGGGAGCTAGTTACAAATGCAGAACAGTCAGCTCTACCCAGACCTACTGAGACAGGGTGTATATTTTTCCAAGACCCCTGAGCAATTCCTGGAAATTAAAGTTTTAGGAACACTGTTATAGCTCTGTAAGTCTGGGGCTCTACAAATGTGGTCCCTAGACCAGCAGTGTCAACATCACCTGAGGCCTTTAAAAAAGGTCCAACCTCCTACCTACTGAATTAGAGACACTGGTGGGGCATAGCCATAGTAGCAAGATCTCCAGGTAATTCTGATGCGTGCTGAAGTTTGAGGGCACCTGTTCAAAATATCATCCATTTTCCCAGCCTCTCTTGGGAAAATAAAGAATATCAACCAGCACCTGCACTGAACCATGATTAATGCAAAGTAGATTCATGGCATCAATTATATGAGTGACTAAAATATTTATTTACTTCACATAGCAACTATACATCTGGCCAATGAAATAATTGATACAAAATTGAGAATGAAATGGAATTATATATGAGTAAAATTGAACAAGATACATATCCATTTATTTTGACTCAGAAATAATTCATAGTGTTAACAGTTGAAAGGCGTATTAGAGTCACGATAGTCCCAGCTATTCATTTAACAAATGAGAACTGGCGGGCTGACCGTTTAAATGATTTTCGCCCATATGAGAGGGAGAAACAACACGTAGGCCAGTGATTTCTTCAGTTTACCATTTTGCCTATAAATGTCTTCAGTTAATTTTATTTTTTCTAGCCTTATTATTTTTCCTGAGTGAGCTATCTGCTCTATAATAACATCATAAATTGATGGAGCTGGGAGATTTGGCGTGGGAACACTCATCCTACAGATGAGGAAACTTAAGGTGTTGGGGAGCCTTATGAGTGCTTTCATGTTGCTCTATGGCTGGGGCATTCTGAGCAAAATAAATGGCATATAGAGAATATATACAAAATATCAATATTTATTTTCCCAGCTCCATTCTTTCCTCCTATTCTAAGGGTGTTAGAGTCAGAGCTGCTTACCTCTTATGATGGAACCCTCTGTTTTCATTCAGAGGATAATAAAACCTGCTGCCTCTGGGGCATGATGCTTGCCTTCCTTCTCTTCTTTCCAGTGAGACTTGATGAAGACAAAAATCTCTCTCTCTCGCTTTCTCTCTTCCCCCTCCACTCCCTCTCCCCTCCAAAGGGTAGCAGCTGAGAGGACAGCATGTAACCTATGATCAACTCCAAGATATATTGGGTTCCCTTTTGTAATAGGGGAGAAACCCTGTAGTATGTGTAGGATGAGTCCGGGTTCTCTATCTTGCCCTGAAGGGGAAATGGGCCATGAGGAACCAATGTGGTTACTGCTGTGGGTAGCAATAGTCTGTCCCTGGTCAGAGACTTTGTGTTTGCTTTCAGGGTACTATGAATAAATATATAAATATATAAATATATAAATATATATATATATATATATATATATATATATGAAAAATGTATCAGAAGGCTCATGAATGTGAAGTGACCTGCTTGAAACTCAGGGAAAGCTATCTCTCGTTTGCCTGTCCTGTTCTAGGATTATTCTGTTGTCATTTTGCCTGGGCTTTATCTGTAAGCCTACTTTGTCTACTTGACAAATGAGAAAATAGTTAAGCATACATTCAGTCTATTTGAATCATGCTGTCAACAAGTCTGGTTAATTTAGAAAAATAGAATTATTTTTTAAACAGTATGTTTCAAACTGTCCTGTTGAGTAAGGTTCAGTGAGATCTGGGTTTTTCCTCTCATCTCTGCTACTGCCTGATTCATAAGCCTCAGTTTTTTTATATGTAACATGGGGATCTACCTTATATGAGTTTTGTAAGAATTAAATGAGACAATGGAAAAAGATATCATGTCTGATACATTATAAATTATCATAATTCTAGTTGTACACCCTTATGTTTCAAATAACATAACTGAATTCCCAAAGTGGTTTCCCAGGAGTAATATAGATAATAAGAGGAAGAGGGAAGAATAGAACTGAATTTTGGGCTCATAGTTCATTGTTATTTTTCCATAATAGTCTTTTTCCCAATACATTATATAGCTAGCCAAAGCCTCCTTTTGGGTTTGTAGGGAAAGAAAAGTTTTCCTTGACCTTCTTAGGGTTCCTGGCTGGGTCTGAAAATTAAATTGACAGAGACAAACAGGAGAAAAAGCATACACATTTATTTAATATGAGTTTTACCTGACGTAGGAACCTTCCAAAGGAAATGGAGACCTGAAAAAACAGTTAAACCTGAGTATTTTTATGCGAGGTTTAATGAAGCGAGGTGGGGGGGTGGGGTAAGGGATAATGGAGAAACATGATGGGGCAAAGAGTATGAGGAAGTGGGGGAAACTGAGCAAGCCCTGTTCATTAGATTCTTCTCGACATCCCTCTAAACTCCTTCAGCTTAAAATATTTAGTATACCAAGGTGCCATATTTTGACGTAGCATGTTCTGAACACCCCCAGGTTCTAATATTTAAGAGTAACGGAGAGAAACAGTTAGAAGTATGGTTCAAGAGTACAAATATAAATGAGGTATTGAAATGAGGAAGATAAAAATGGTTCTTGGCATCTAGTTAGGGAGGTATTCCCAAAGAGAAGTGGAAGCAAAAGTAGAAATAAAGGCATTTCTGATTGATAAATTGAGATTTCCTTTTGACTAAAATTGAGGTATGACTGTTGGCCTTGTAGGCTTCATTTTAATTATCTGAAAGATTAGGCTGAATCTAATTAATTTGTCATTTAAAGAGGTACATTCATATTTTCTGAACCCTAAAAGTTGGAGGAAAATTAACCCCCCATATTGTTGATTTTCTCATGGTTTAAGGTATTAGAGTAGAAACTTCCTATCCAATTCTGTCTTGATGCTTTTTTCATTGACTAATCAACAGTATCAGATAAAATATAGAATTATTAAAAATGATACAGAGATGTCTAAAATTATTTTAATTTACAACATATGGTATATTCACTCATATTTGAATGAAAGACCAAGGACTGTTTGTTGCTTTACTTTTCCTGCAAAAAAAAACATGTTCAGATGGAAGACGCTAATGATTTTGAGTTTAGTTTCACTCTCTTTATGATGTAATGTCAACTTAGAAACACTTGTGATACAATTCCAGGGTAGGTCTTCTATAACTACTAGTCTCTTACAATGGTTTCACTGTACCTAATTTGACAGCCTTTTTTTTTTTTTTTTATAGCTCACCTTTTTTGAGTAATTTTCCAAAGCATTCCTAATAGTTATCACAAAGCAAACGGTTTCTATTTTATGCTCATATTTCATCAGCTTATATTTTATTATGTTACATAATTAAAACTTCCATAAATACGTCTGAAAACAAAGATAATTGACCCATAGTAAATATAAAATTCAGGTGGAAAAAATAACTTGTGCGTTGGTGTATTAGACAAGAAAGGAAGATGATTATGATTAACTATTTTATTCACCTATATTTCCTTGGGATTTAATAAAAAGTCATGAATTTTTTTTTTTAGTAAAAATTCTCACAAAAAGGTTTTTCAATGCCAAATTCTAAATATTTTAAAATTTACAAGCGTTCTCATAGTTGATATTTTAGGCTGGCAGACTTATAAACACATGTCTGTAGACCCCTACAATCAGCCTCGTGAGCACTTTTGAAAGAGTATTATTGAACTTTGGCATTGAAAAACTTTTCTCTGAATATTGGTCCTAAAATATATATATATATATATATATATATATGAGTTTTGTTATGTCCTAAGGTAGTTTAAGGAATAATCAAAATTAATGTCATATACTGACAAATCAAATGCTTTATACCATCAAATTCACACATTAAAACATTTTTCCTGACAGTGATTTGAATCTCCTTCAAATTAGGTTACTCTCAGATTTATTAAAAAATAAGTTTCTTCAGTTTTTATAGAGATAATATCCACTTCATAAAAGTATTGAGATGATTAATCAATGATCTCTAGTGTCTTACAGATTAGAAACTGCAGACCTCAGTGATGAAAATTATAAATTAGAATTGTTCTAACCCGTCACCTTTTGGAGATGAATTTGAAATACCAGATGGTTTAAGTGCGATGGCTGATTAATAGAAATGGAAAATAAATTTTCAAAGAACATCCATGAACTCATTCTAAATTGCTTAAAGAAAAAATTATGGGTTTATTCATTTATAAGAAAAACATTTTTGGAATGATTATATCATGTGATTTGCAGCCGAAGGAGTGAGATGCAAGGAGAAACTTATTGTGACACTTTAACTATGTAATTGTATAATCTATGCAGTCTCTAACAGAAGAAAGGATTTCAACTCAATTTGGCATTAGCTAGAAAACAGTGAAAACAGAGTCAAAACTGGGATCCATTGTTGCCACTGGAATAATAAGACAGGTCACTGGAGGAACTTGGTAACTAATCTGAATTGAATGCCAAGCGCCCCACCCCTAGGATAGCATTCAAGAAATAGGTTTTAATCATTATGCATAGGGCAAAGCTATTGGAGGAATGGGAGGTTTTAAATCGGTTACAGGATTCCTGAATTCATTACAGGATCACTGTTTCCATCTTTTAGAACAAATTTAAGGAGAGGATTCTGAAAATATGTTCAGGCAATGTGGGTTCCCCGTGTCGTATACACTTCAGCATTTAAAACAAGTCTGAGTCATTCCTGCAAGAGTTCTAATAAATGGTGAGGTTGAGTGCTATGTAAAGTCACAATCTGTACAGACAGGAGTATTAATGTATTCACGATAGTGGCCAGTATAGTCTTCTAAATGCATTCATCTCCTCTTGTTTCTAAGAGTTTTGGATACAAAGACCTGATTATTTCTCACTATAATTAGCACCTGGTTCTGTGCAAGGCAAACAGCCTATAATAATGTAAACTTGCAACAACAACAAAAAAGCAAATTTTTGGATTTTTAAAAAATATTTCATCATGGCAACCACATTCTATTTTGTCACTGCTGTTATAAGGAAACAAATAGGGAAAGAAAATTAGTAAAGATAGTTCAGTTTTGAGAATTTGGAAGAACTTTCTCAGCTGTTCAATTGGGAGAGTCTCTACCATCAGATACTTTTTACAGTTTCTCCAGTTTGAAACTTTGAATTTTGTGACTGTGTGAGGAGTTTTCTTTTAATTCTGTGGTTTTGGCAGTTTTGGTGGTCTTCCCCAAAACGACAGGGAGGCACCAACTGAGGAGAAAGTGGAGCTGAAGGAGGTGTATTGAGTGTGGAGGCGGGAGGCACCACGAGCTGACGAGCTGACCGATGGTGCTGCAGTTGCAGATGTAAACTTGCTGGAAACAAGAGTGGCAGAGGCAGCAATGGCTTCAGAGTTTGCAGTTTATTGTAATTTACAAGTAGTACTTGAGTGTTGGTTGCCCATGATGGACATGTTAGGAGGAGGTGGAAGCAAGAGAGAGATTGAGACCTCAGCGAGGACAGGTGTCAGAGGAAAGAGAAGGAGGGTGCTTTGGAATGATGTAATCTCACCTACAGGTTGCTTCTCCCCTGGGTGGTGCCCTAAGGACTTCAGTATTACTTTCATCACCGGAAATGACTCTTGAATACAGAGTGTAATTGGGAGGCATATACATTTTAGAAACAGGTTTTAATGCATGGCCCATCAATGAGTCTGCTGGCTTCCCTATGTAGGAACAAACACTAGTACACAGTTCAAACTATTTGCATTGTTTATAGCCATCCCTTTCTCCACACCTCTTCCCCACCCCACCCCCATCATTCAAGTCTTTGTGACAAGAAGAATTACAAAACACTCTTCTAGTTTACTCTGAATCTAAAGAAGAATGCACCAAAAGCTGACTTTCGCTTGAGAACTGAGTTTCTTCTTTGGCCACAGTCTGATGCACAGCTACAACTTAGATAAAAGCTTTTCCCTTATTTCCAGTTAAGTAATTAGAGGAAGGAAGCGTTAGCGAGTACAGGTCATTCAGCTCCTTTTGTGACACCTAGATAAGCCATGGCCCGTGAATGTAAGAATTTGCAAGATTTCTTGTCATTTTATTTGCTGTTTTTGGATATTCTTTTTATTTCTTTCTAATAAGTAGTAACAAACCCCTGTGAAATGAGAGAGGGCTTGCCTAGACAGAGCAGATATCTGAGAAAATGCTGTGTAGGGTCTTGTTCTGGGAGGATCTTGTTTATAACCTCCTTCTCCCTCTGCTTGGTAAATGCTCAGACTCAGTGCCCTGGAAAAGTGGTCTGTTGCCATCCCAGGAATAGCCTTTTATTAAAAGATAGAGAAAGAGACAAAACGTGCTATTCTGGGATGCTTTATAAATAACCTATCACCATTCAGGATATACTCGGTAAAGTTATTAATGACTTCAATTTATTTTTTATTTCTCTAAAGAAACTTTTTGTCAAATATGAAATGGGAGTAATAGATCTGGTTGCAGAGATGACTCATGCTTTCCTTGGCCGTATGAAGAGTACAAGAGATGTAAAAATAATCTTCATCTGCTGGGGAGGCTAGAATCCCTCAGCTGTACGGTGGGTCCAAAGCTGCATCAAGAAAAGAATACATTATGCAATTTTTAAGGAGTGTTTTAAGACCAAAGGACCAAAGAAATCTACACAATCACTATTCTTGCTATTTGATCTTTGTTGGTTTCCCTGTCTTTTCTCTTTCCTGTTTTCTTTCGCCCACAGATAGTTTTTATTTGGGGAATCCTGCTTTACATCATGATTATGAGGCTTTTACATTTAGATGACTATTTCTTTGCTTTCTGAGGTTAGATGCCCCCTGGCATCATTTAATCATAGACTTGAAGATTTCATATTGTTTACTGTCCATCTTCACCAGTAGACGGTGAGCTTGATCTGGTTTCCCACCACGCACAGTGCCTAGCACAAAGGCTGTGATTTTGAATCCTTTGGTAAATGGATGACAGGGTTACTTGCAAATGTTCTGGAAACATTCACGGAGCACGAACAATTTTCAGCTCTTTCAATTGAGTAATCCATGTGTAATGATGCAACTTTTTCCCTTACCGCTACAAGTTTGTTGGCTTAATGATAAGTGTTTATTGATGATGTTGTCGATGACAAAGTCATCCGAATAAGGAATGAAGAAGTACAGACTTCCTTGCACAAGAAGGATGGGTAATAAGCTTCTGTTTCTTATTGAATTACATATTGTACAAACACAGAACAAATAGTTATATGAATAGGAAAACAATTTCTCTTGTTTAGACAGGTTAAAATAAGATTTCCTTCAGGGTGGAGACAGTCATTGCTTTTGGTAGAACGCATAAACCCTGGTTTACAGCTATATATAGTCATGCATTCTTTTCATTTGCATTTTCAAAGTGATTCTTCATTATAGGAGCTCAAATTGATTCACTTGGGCAGCCTACCAAACCTTCCACTGTGCCTAAGATGTTCTGTGACATGTATTTCTTTTTCTATTTTCCTCCCCCACCCTGCCCAACCCCATCTCAGCACTAGAAGAATGCTTTATAACCACCAATCCATGGCGGTTATTAGTAGGCTGCTGAGTTAACTTGGCATGTCATATGTGTATTTTTATATAAAGGAAGGATAGCATTTGGTTGTTATTGCCCTGCTTATGTAATTGCTCTGCTTAAAGTGAGTTTTTTTTGTTTATAGGATTTAAATTTGGTGAGTTTATCCATTAAACAGATGTAGAAGAGGTAATGGGTATTGAACTATGATTTGTGCATCCTTCATACCATGTTGATTTTGAGATAAATCAAGATTTCATTTCCTCATTTTATGAGCAAGCTAAAAAATCTGATCTACAGAAATAAGAAAACAAAACAAAAACAATTTACACATGATGTTTTTTCTGTTATACAAGTGAGTTGTTTGTATCCTAATATTGAAGCATTCTAAGCAGTTCTTATATATGATATTAGAGCAACTAGCCTATACAAGTATGCTGGGAGTTACATGCTGTTATGTATATAAGAATGCAAGGCCCGTGACGCAAAGGTCAGTGCTTACCTTTTTTTTTTTTTGAGATTTTATTGGGGAGTTGGGGGAGGGGAACAGCATTGGGGAATCAGGGGAAGGGAACAGACAAGTTGCTGTCCTTTTTGTTCTTCAGTCTAGTTTTGGAGGGCGTTGCCTCACTGGCCCATGTTGGTATTATCATTATACTCTTCCCGGCTGAGGCAGTTGCTGGCCGGCCATTGGACAGCTACTCACGAAAGCGCTCGCCGGCTGCCAGCCAGCCCCACTGCAGTCTACGCTGTCGCCGGCAACTCATGGCAGCCCAGCTCCAGGTTGAACTGTTGTTCGCCATCTTAGCTGTAGAGGGCGCAGCGTCACTGGCCTTCATGTGGGATCTGAACTGGGGCCCTGCTGATCAGAACTGGCATCCCAAACCAACTCTTAACCAATGCGCCACTCAGCCGGCCCCCATGCTTTGCTTTTTATTCTTATTGCTAACAGATAGTGGGGTGATGGTGCCTGCTCAAAACATCTTTGGAGGAAAAAAAGATGGCATCCTGTAATTAATGATTCTATAGGGAAATGTAATCTACTTTCCAGGCTTGAAAATTCATTTATATTTATACACATATGTGAAGTTTCTTTAGGAATATGAAAATAGTAGTTGACTTTTTGAACAGCTATTGTATGCTCGGCAGTGTCTAATTGTCATGTATAATTTCCTTAATCTTTCAACTTTTTGAGGTCAATTTTATACCATTTATAATGAGAAAAATGAAGGAGGAAAGTATATTTGAGTCCTATAAAAGGGTTTTTTCCATTTGAGATGGTGGAAGTGTGGCTCTGCTAGAAGTTAGGTGAAAGCTAAGATACATTTTTGTGCTTTCTGGTTCTACACCTGACTTAGAAAAATGACTTACTAAGGTTTTTCAAATAAATGGAATATGAAATGAAACTAAAATGAATATTTTAGTAATTAAGCAAAGGTATAATAACCAATGAAAATGAAAATATAACAGACCAAAGGCCAAACAACTACAATATTATCTATTAATGCAGTTTCAACTCAACCAGCACTATGGAGTCTGTTTTCCCAGATAGCAATATTACTATTTAATTCACTATTATAAATTTAAGAGTAAACATTAATAGTTTATGCCATTTGATTAAAATGGAAATCACTCCAAATCTTCAGGGATTGTCATCCATTCCTTGTTTACAGATGCATGAAACTTCAATATTTTCCTTTTAATATAGAAGCAGTGGCTTTTCTTAGAAATCACATCAATGACCTATAAAGTGTTTCTGCATAGTGGTCAGGGAGGGATGGCTTGAAAAGAGGCAACAGAAAACAAACAAAAAAATCCCTTCCTATCAATTACTGGTGTCACACACAAGTGAGAATAATGAGGGACAAGGAAGGAGAATGGGGAAGCAAATACTGGTGGTTTTAAAAACCAAACACTGTTTTCTTGACCACAATAAAAGCATATTTTTATATAATTCATGTTTTACAGAAACAAAGAAAAAAGTAATCAGGTAGCAAAATGACATTGATTAGTGGCTATTTTTGTGATAGATTAACTTGGACTGTCGCAATATCACTCAGTCTCCATCTGGTCCATAACTGTGAGAGGCATGCTTCTCCATGAGCAGATCTTTGGTGGAAATGCATGACCCAACTATATATCTCAAAGGGCTTCCTACTGGGTCAGATCTGTCTGGGATTCTTTTTCCGGTTGCCATGAGACGTAGCTAGTCTTTATAGTCATCAGTTGAGAAGTGACTTTGGCAGCATGGTGACAGAAAACTAGAATCAATTAACAAGCAACACAAATAAAACTAAGGTAATAATAGAATATTGGAAATATTAGGGAAATTCAATATTTAATGGCTTGTATAAATGTACTTCTATGCCACGCTTTATACATAAAGGAAGAAAGAAGGGAGAATCCCTCTCCGCAGAAAGTCTTGCTTTTAATGGGATTTGTACTTATCCTTATATGAAGTGTGTTGGTGACTTCTGTTACAAACAATAGTTCTCCCCATATTGAGAAAGAAACAGACAGGAAGGAAGGTGGAGAGACAGAAGTATGGAGGAAGAGAAGCAAGTAGGTCAACCACTGGGCCCACCTCGCTCTGCAGCGCCTTTGCTTGGCAATCTTTCTGTAAGGCAAACTGTCTGTAAGGATTGGCTTCATTTTTCAATATTCTGTTTCACCCTTCATTTTGGTTTCTTCTATCTCCAATTGCCATCTAATTGCCAGTGGGTACCACAATAAGTTTATGAAATGGTGTTTTAATTTTATAGGCTACTTAAGAAAGAGGCTCAGGGGAGTTTATTGTCTTGCTCAAGGTCACCCAGTCTATAAATAGTAGGCTGAGATTGAAACAGGTTTTCAACACTGAACCAAGTATTGTAAAACCTCCTCATGTCAGTGTCTTCCTTTATCTCCACTCATTGATGTGGGATTAAAGACCTCCGTGCTCTCTGCTACCCCTGGATCTTTATCTTTCCCTCTCAGTGATGCTTTACGAAGACTCCTGCTACAGCCATGTTAGTTGGATAATAATTCTGAAAGCTACCACTTACTGGATGGTGTGCCCAATATGCCCTAAATGCTGCATATACATTTCATCTTTACCACAGTGGGACAAGTCAGAGCCAGGATGGGAGGGGGGGGTGTTTCAGGCAGGCTAACTGGCTCCCCCTAGACAATATTCTTCAAGTATTTGTTCAGCATTGAATTACATTGGACAATGAGCCCCAAAATAAAGAATAGGCACAGAAATGATACCTCCTAAGAAGACCACGGCAGCACTTTGAAAATAAAAGCTCTGTAATTTCTTCTCTCAGTACAGTCGAGGGGATATCAGTGTTATGTTGAATGGCCTTTGTCAAGATGGGGTAGGAAGGCGCTGAGTGCTCACTACACCCTTTCCCAATCCAAATGCAAAAATGTTCCTTCTAACCATACACGATAATCTTTCCTCAAGAAGTTCTTAGAAATGCAGCTGTCTTTATCTCATTATATTTAGGGGACGTTCTCTGGCCCCTTACTGACTGGCGCTATAGATTTCTGACCCAGATGACCTGACTTTAAGCTTTCACTGATAATTGCATTATTATTTTCATCAAATGGAAGCATACTAGCATTCAAATCCAGCTGGGCATTCAAACTCCATTTTTGTCTTTCTAACGCGTCCCCTCTTTGCTCTTACAATTCATGTCTTATATTTTAAGTGTTTCATCTTCACTCATCTACTTTTATGACAAAAGTTATTTTAGGGATTAAATGTTAATCAGTTGCTCTCCTTTCACTCTTTTCCACTCCTTCCCTCCAATATGTTTTCACTGCCTCAGTGTTCTCTCCTTGCAGTGGTCTCTCAGATTTTTATTTATATCAATAACTTTCTTCAAAGATGCAATTCTGCATTTCTAGCTGCTAGTGGACATTCCCATATAAACACCCTGCCATGATACCATTGATATTTTGTTAAATTGGCCTCTGCCCTCACCCCAGCTTAAGTCAGTTCCCTCTCCATCATTTTGGCACTCCCAGCACAAATCATGATTTAGCGATTGTTGCTTCCCTTGGGCTTAATTTCCATCAAGGCTGCTTTATTTTGATCATCTCTGCTTCCATAAAGCTAGTCTCTTACCTTTCAATGACAAGGCTCTTAGGGGAGGTTCTAACTGACCTCTCTGCCTCCATCCCCTCCTTCCACTAGCACATTTCCTATGTACCTGTAGGATTAGCCTTCTGAAAACCAGTTTGTATCTATCACCTCTCTGTTCACAAAACCCCAGCATCATCTTCTTGTGGTAGACTTAAAGCCATACTCCTTGGTACCTCTAGGAATGCCCCAAATTACTTCAACCCCCTCCCCATCATTTTGTTCTCTTAAGAACATTTGCTTCAGTTTACTCATTGATTCCCCCCACAGACTGGCTCTTAGCATCTCCCACCAGCCTAGAGGCCTCTTTGCCTTTCCTCATCAACCCAATCTTCATCATTTCCAATATGACTTCTTCCATGGTTCCTTCGCAGACGTCCCCACCAGGAAAGGATCTCACTGTTTCTCAGACAAGCCCAACTTCAGCCAGATCTTTATGGAGCCAATGAATGAATTCAGCCACAGCTCAGTCATTTCCAGCTGCCTGGAGGTCAATACCTATCACCGTGATAGGCAGAATTGATCAGGGAAGTATCTCCATCTGTCATTAAGACAAGCAAAATGACTCGATCATTCATGACCAGTCATGACCCAGTCACTTCAATAGTAGAGACACAGCCTGTCTCAGTGTTGTCCTCTTTCAGCACTGGCATCTAGCTACGACCTTTAAGGGGGAAAAAAAGGGCAAATGGTAACCACTGTTCTGCTTCATACTTTATGTTTCAGCTACTGGTATGTCACACACATTTTGGGGTATAATTATAAGTCCCCAATTTTTTTTTTTGGCATAAAGAGATTACAGTTTTTAAAAGACATTTCATTTTTGTTTCTGAATCAAATGCAATTTAAATTTCTAGGATGTTTACATTTTATTAGTAACAAATTGACAGCACATGGGTTTCTTTCTGTTTCTTACAGTGTCAGCAGCCCTACTTTTGCTCTCTATCTTGTTCTATTATCAAAGGAGTTTTTGGATACATGTATAAGCAAATATTTTCCTATAGGACTGGGATGCTCAAATGTTTTAACAAATCAGGTTTGCCAGCTAATTTAAGTTTATTTAAACCCAAACTACTGAATGTCTTTAATTACTCAGGGGTATTTCTAGATATGAGACATCTTAAGATTATATTTCAGCATATTTATCTGCATATCTTGAAGTTTTCAAAAGTTTTCTGAGTTTTACAGAACTGCTAATCTCAATTTAAACCAGCATAATTGCTTGTCACCAGTTGCCTTATAAATATTTTAGGTAAAAGGACAATAAATGAATAGATAATATTTACTGAACGCCTATTCATCTCAGGTAGAGTTGCCGTACTTAGTGAATAAAAGTGCAAAGGACCAGTTACATTTGAATTTCAGATGATGAGAAATAAGTTTTTAGCATATGCATACATCCCACAATATTTGAAGCAAATTAATACTAAAAAAATATTGCTTATTTGAAATTCAAATGCAACTGGATTTTTTTCTGGACATGCTAATATGGATCATATGATTTATTTTTTATAACAAGTCTGTGAGGTATTTGTTGTAATGAACCACATTTCAAAGAAGAGACTGAAGCTTAGAGAATTTAAAGAACTTACCAAAAGATCAAAATCTGAAATTAAAAGTAAAAAAAATTTGTGTCCAGAAGTGTTTAACTTCAGAGCTGAAGCTTTAATCTTATTTCTTCACATTGCATTTTAGAATTGCAATTTTTGGGTGGGGTGTTACAATTATGTTAAAGGCTTTTGATAAATTCAAAAATCTTTGCTAGTTTATATAATAAAATATAGAATAGCATGTTTTTTGTGCAGTTATTTAATCTCTAGTGAATTTGGACCCTAGTTCAAGAGTATTCTTTTGTGACATTCTCTAAGTTTGACAATTTGCAAACCATGAGGTGTCATGTTTCTGTACCTTGATTCTCAAACTTTAGTGAGCGTCAGCATCAGCAGGTGGCTTGCTGAGACGCAGCTGTCTGGTCCCTATCCTCAGAATCCTCAGAATCAGTAAGCCTTGGGAGAAGCCAGGTTTCCATTTCTAACAAGTTCCCAGGTTGCTGCTGGTTCCGCTGTTCTGTGGACCCTCCTCTGGACATCACTGGTCTCTATCAGTGTCGAGGTTCAGGGCGTAAAAAGCATCACTACATTTGCCCTTCATTAGCATATTGTCATTGGTCTCAAAGTGACAACCCAATGCCAGATAGGAGAACCATTTTGATAAAAATATGTGCATTGAGTTTGATAGAGAACAGGTTGTTGTGATCAGTTTTAAATAACGCAATACAAATAGTTTTCAATTAATTTGCCATGAAAAATAGTAAAGCATGTTAGGCTACAAATAGAACTTGGGTGCTTCTCTTTCTGTTGCATAAAATAAAAAATTCTGAGATTATTAAGAATAGGACACACCTTTCCCTGAGTGGTTCAGAGCAGCTCTCACTGTTGAGCACAGCATTGGGCTAATCACTGATAAGTGATTCATTAGTGGTGTGGAGTCCTTGACCTTCAGTGTACTTGACCTTCAGTGTACCCTCTATGGGCAGGGGTCATGCCCGTCTTGATCATTGTTGTGTCCTCAGCACCTAGCATGGTCGTGCCATGCTGTGAGTGGTCAAAGCATGTACGTTGAGTGAATATAGGAAAGAGGTCCAAGTTCCCTACAGCCTTCACTTAGGATTGCTCCAGATTTTACTTATTTCATAAGGAATCTTTGGAAGGGGAAAAATGGTAGAGTTAAATGGCCAAGAATAAGGAATGTAACCAGCCTTGGGAATATAGTTGTACGGTGATCCTTTAACAGGGTGAAGGGAAGACTTGATATACAGAGGGTGCCAAAAAATGTATACACATTTTAGGAAAGGAAAAATACTATTAATGTATACCAATAACAAAAGATGAATACAAGTCATGTTTGACTTCTGCAATTACAAGATGTCCTCAAAGTGGTTCCCATCAGCATCCAATGCTGATTACGCAGCATTGACAAATGTGTTAACATCTTTTAAAATGTGTATACTTTTTTTTGGCACCCCTGGTATTTGTAAAATAAGATAATGTAAGTGAAAAACATCATCATGCCTGACTTGAGACTGGGCTCCTAAGAAGGAACTTTTTTTTTTTGGGTGGAAGAGGGTGAGTTGAGAGACAAGAGGTAGAACTACATTAGGTGAAGGCTACTATTTTCTTCTGCATTGTTCCTTAGCTTCACCTCTTTTCATAGCCCCTTTTGATTATATCTCAATTTTTACTGCATGCTTTGCAGCTCCTCTGGCATACGATGCTTTTTCTTGGAATTATGATTTGCAAATATGCTGTTCCTTATCTCTGAGAACCATTCATTCTCACGTTTGTCACCCCTTCCCAACCTTTATTTTTTAACTTGGAGTTTTCCTTATCTGGTCTTTCTTGACATTCCTACCTCCTAGACCTGTGTTAAATGGAGCACTCTGTGTCCCTCTAGCAAGCTGTCTTAACTTTCTTCATAACAATAATTGTATGATATCATTATATTATACACACTTGTTTCCTAGTTTACTTCCATCATTAACTCTGGAAGTTTTCTTGAAGTCAAGGACAGAGTTTCAGTCATCATTATTCATTGGATTCTAGACACTCACTAAGCATTATAGATATTCACTACATCACAGTTGAATGAATACATAAATGAATGAAGCCAGCAGGGCTAAGAAGCCATGCACATTTTAAGAAGTGATTTGAGAGGAAAAATAGTCATGGGCAGAAACTGGCACAGTGGACAGAACCAGCATATAGTCTTTATTATTATACTGATATATCTTTCAAAAATCAACTGCTTAAATTTTTCATTTAAAGGCAAATATTCTTAGCTGCAAATACATATATATATATATATATATATATATATATATTCTATTTCATGTAAGGTGAAAGGGACTTTATAAAGGACATTAAGAGTCATGCACATCTTTCAAGAGGACAAGGAGTTAAGCTCTGGCTGGGCAGCTGGGAAGTATATCCATATTATACCTCGAGCTACTCCAGAGGGAACGCCAAACCATTGCCCCAGACATAGGTGGCGTCCATCAGGGCTTCTGAACAGGAGATTCTCTGCTTAGACCTCTGTTGTTGCCTCTGAGAATGGAACATCCCTCTGTCCTTTGCCTTTATGTAATTTTGCCTTCTTCCTATCACTCTCTTCCTTAAAGAAGTCTCCGGAGCCTGTTTCTGACTAGCGCATCTATAGAACCTGCATACCTGTGCCCAGGTACAGGAGAGGATGGCAAAAGGCTTTTATCTGGAGAAGTAGGACTCATTGGGCAGAAAGCTACAAAACAGAAAGGATATTCAGAAGGTTCGAGTAAGACGAGTGTTCGCGAGTCCTGACCTTAAGAACATACTTGGGAGCTGGAGGTTGAATTAAGTAGCTTTTGAGACCCCTTTTTGTATAGGGCTCTGTTACATCCATTAGTCTCTACTACTGGTCTTTATATGTCCTAAAATGCCTCTGAGTTTGGCATACAGAGTTCAGTTGCACAGATTATTACATCTTTTTATGGCTCCCAACATCTCAGTGCTAATATTTCTTTTTCTGGTATGGTTACTGCTGGTATGGTTACAATATACCAGTAAGTATTTAGCTCTGATTCCAATGATCTCTAGGAATGCCCTGACAAGCTAAATTTTTCTGGTTTGATTCAGTTTGAACAAGTGTTACTGGAATTTTAAAAGCGAACATGTTGATACTGAAAAAACATCAAATGATGGCGAATAACAGAAGTTCACATTAGGATCCTCCAAGCACTTCGATGGTTATATCTGAGCCTGGGACCATAAGGGAATAAAAAGACCAAAATTACTGGCTGACAGAAGAAAAGAAGCAATTGGTGGTAATTTTAGCCAACAGGGGGATGCCCACTGAAAAGGTGAAATTAGAAAATACAGAAGAAAATTCAATAGATTTGAGTTTCAGTTAGCTTACTTTGAGTAGTTTTGTGTGTCTACGAGTCAGCTGGGTCTCACAATCGCTGCTGAAGTCAGTGGAGCTAGGTTACTCCCTAGCACACTTGCCAATAGACAGTTTTCTTTAAACACACGCTATCTTCCAAATCGCCTCCTTTTTCCCTAGACAGTCAATATTCTGATAAGATCATAAATCCCAATAGAAATTGTTCAGCCAAAGTCTTCTGTTTTACTCACTGAAGAGAATAAAGGCTAAGAGAGTGAAAGAAAAAAAAAAACCTCCCAAACCTCTGAGCAGAACCAGTTTCCCTAATGCACTGTCTACGCCACTTTTCACCTTATGTGTTTGTGTTCATTGTCTCTGCATTCCTGTTACCCGTTCATTGATCTCAGTCATGCTCTAACAAATCCCAACAATACCAAAGATCATGGTGTCTTCTTAGCACTCAGTAGACCGCGTTCCTGTTCTGCCTCTTTTTCCCTAAAATTATATGGCAGTGCAGGCCCCTTGCCTGAGTTTCCAATTCTCTCACTGACTTGCTGCTTTTTTTCTGAAAGTGGACATTTCCAGAATTCTACCCCTGAATCTTTCCCCAGAATTCTGTACACATGGACAAACTGACATTAGACCCTCTGCAAGTCTTCAACACCTGTTTAGGCAATTTCACAAATTTATGCCACATCGTAGGGATCTGGATATGGTAGTTCCAAATTTAGGTGTGTCCACACTCAATGGCTTTGCCCACCTCTGACCCTTGTTAGCTGCATGACCTTGGGTAAGCTATTCAACCTCTCTGAGCCTCAGTTCCTCCCTATAAAATGGGGCTTGAAATAATACACCTACCTTCTAGGATTGTATGAAGGGTCAGATAACCAAATAGTTGTTAATGCTTGGACAAGCATCTAGCATAGTAGGTGCCATATACATGGTTATTAAGTAAAATATAGATGTGGAAATCATTGGCATATAGGTTTTGAAGTGGTAGATATGGAAACAGAAAAGGCCAGGAGACCCTAAGAAATGCATTTGTAAGGTCAGGGAGTATAAGAGGCTACATGGAGTAAAACGTCCTATATTATACCCAAAGTTAATGGATTTTTCTCATGCTCTCCACCCTCATGACTGCATCACTCGTCCTGCTTTCTCTGCCTGGATTATCGCTCTCCCTCCGGCCCATGTGTTTTGCATTATACAGATCCTACTGGTTCTTCAGAGATCGCTCCAATGGCTTCCTCACTAAAGTAACTTTCTATTGAGATCACAATCGCTGTTTATAAAGCAGTCTTCCTATTAAAGACTATTGTTATTTGAGTATCTTTCCAAGTTATATACAAAATTTTGAGGGGTGTAAAGTTTGCATCATATACAAGTTTGTCTTCCTCAGAGCCCCAAAATCCTCCCAAAGTTGGTATTCACTTTTCAAATAACTTTGTCCAATAAACGAGTCACAATGTGGATTGCTGTAGGTTACGGAGAGTGGTGTGTGTGTAGTGAAAGGGGAGGAGAAGAAAGATGGCAGGTTGGTGAGTAAGGCTGCTGTCTGTCTTCACACAGTTTTGTAAGAGACAGAACAATTGTAATACTTTAGCCAACGGACAGTTACATGATTTCTTGACAGCTATCTATTTCTTATGGAGAAGTCTTGCAGTCAGAGCCTTTAGTTTTTCTGGCCCCATCCTCTCCGTTTTCTTATGAGGAAACCGAGGCATGAAACAGTAGAGTGCCCGTGCAATGTTTTCTGGGGTCCCTGGAGTCATAGGGACTTGGTGTCGCACAATGCCACAGGGTTGCTATGCCAGTTGGAAATTTCTGAGCTTATTTGTTTTTTTTCCTGTGGAATTAACAGAACATCTGTTCATCCTTGTAATCAACTTAATAGATGCTCAGCAAAGTAACGATTTCATGGTTGGTGTTTTTTTGTTTGTTTGTTTTTGTGGTATGATTTAGCAGTGGTTGTTAGATGTTGCCCCCATGAAACTTCTCTGACATGACACCCCTGAGCTAACCATGTCTGTTTGTGTGAGAGGTGGCAGACCAGGGGTAGAATGTAGGTCTCTTGATTCTTAATCTGGATATGTCTATTATACTGTGTTACTTGGTGACTTGATACTTTTTGTGGAATGAGGGTAGGCTGCTTGCTATATAAACCCAAGATTTTAGTGGCTTTATATAATAGAATTGTATTTCTCCCCCATGTTGCAATCCAATGCAAGGCAATGGGGGGAGAGGGGTCTGGTCCGAGCCATCCTCTGTGTTCCCAAGCACCTGCCAACTTGTACTCTCAACCCAGCGAAAAGAACTGAGAAAGGAAGATTTGTAGGAGGTAGGTGGCCACGTAGAGGACCTCACTCCAGCCTACATTCCTTCATCTAGAGTTTAGCTCCGTGGATGGATATGTCTGGAAAGAAGACCAGTATGGCTGCATGCACAGGAGGAAAAGGGAAGTTGGTGAATAGATAAGCTGTTTCTATCACAACTACTATTTTTTAAATTTCCAAAGTACAGTGTCTATAGATATTTTGTTTAATAATAATCTTGGGGAAATTACACATCACAGCAATTGTATGTGTCTATAAAGGACTTTATATAATGCTGCTATCATACATTCTCTAAGCAGTGTTCATAAAACTAGTTGTATCACAGGAGATATCTTAACCTTTGGATACGTGACTTTTAGTTTTCAAATTCTAATCATGTATACCACATGGTCTTTATGGGTTTCTATTTGTAGGATGGTGATTCTACTATTATGTGCAACACTTTTTTTTTTTTTGCTTTACTGCTATTATGGAATTAAAATTTAAAATGTGTATCATTTGACCATTTGTTATATCATTAAACAGTTTTAGTTCTATTCAAATTGGTTTGATTTATTAGTTTAAAAATTTAAAATACTAAATATTTTTAAAAGTCAATAAATTTGCATGCCCTAAAATACCTTGAACAATTAGGTTGATTCTTCAAATCAGTTGCCAGACTTTAGATCAATATAAATGTTTTATGTCACATGGAAAATATAGTGGAGGATACAGAAAATTTTCCTATATATGCAGAGATCCACAGGCGTATCAAAACCACTGTTTAAAAAAAGAAAGAAAGAAAAAAAAAATCTATAGCCTGTGGCTGGAAAGGAGTTCAGAGTGTTTCATGTATCATGGGATACACAGACCAGAAACTCACAATACCTACCTGAATCTTTATGGAGAGAAAGTTTTAAAAATTTTATAAATAACTCAGGGTATCATAAATATTGCTTTTCAGGAAATCAGTTGATTCAAAATTGACAAAGTGACTTTGGAAGAAGAATAAGCAATAATTTAGAGCTTATTAAAAGGATAATACATTATTTAACAAATGTTAAGTAAAAAGCAGGGAACATTTTATAGAGACATTGTTATAATAAAGATATATGCAGTTACATAAAAAGATCTTAAATAGATTTACTAGTAGCCCTGTAAGAGTGATTTTCATTAAAACACAATATTGTTATTTTTTCTTTTTAGAATATCAAAGGAAATCAGAAACTACAATATTTGTAATTATGCAGTTTTAAGATAACACTAAGGTTTCTTAAATTTTTAAACAGAAATGAAGATGATGCATATGAAATACCCTAAAATAAAATTTAGCGTTTTGGAAAAATATTTGTCTTAGAGAGTAAAATGTCTTATTAGGCTTGGTTATTTCAGCATTAACATACTGTTTGGATTTTTTAAAAAAAAGGTACAGGGCTGGTCGAGTGGCACGGTGGGTAAGCGCTGGCTTGGGAAGCCAGCGGCCCCCATTTTGGGTCGCACATATGAGGGCCAGTGACACTGCCCTCAATAAATAAATAAATAGTTACTAATTCCTTAATGAACAAAAATTCTTTGGAATATTATATTGCCTTTATTGTGATGCTGCTTGGGGCCAAAATATTTTAGTAATACTATATTAAAATCACTATTCAGGAAGTTAGAGCAAAGAATGAGATAACTTTGAGTTCCTTTTAACCAGCACAGCACTCTCATTACCCACCTCTGAGGTAGTATTTTTCTCACTGCAACCCTCTGTCAACCAAGGAGAGACCATTAATCTAAGTCCAGCCCCAACAACTTTATTCTTTCGGAACCAGTGAGGCAGGCCTGCATTATGTGTTAGTAGTTATGTATGGATTTAGCCTATATAGCCTTTTTAATCTGTGTGTTCTCCATGAGATATGTTGTTAGGTTTTAATTTGAAATCAAAGGAAAAAACCCAGTTAATTCAGGCAGATTATAAAAACAGGAAATATTAAAAAGAACGTCCGAAACAATGCAGCAGTCTATTAACCCACCCTTAATAGCTGAAATACTCTTTTTTGCTATTTGCAGGTCTAGTAATTGTTTGCATAGCTATGAATAATCAATATTTGATCATATATTTATTCTCTTTTAAGGAAGGTGAAGACAGCTTATAGAGGCTAACTCCATCCATCTCTTCATCTCTTTTCCAAATATAAATTTTTAGATTATTATCTTTAGTCTATTGGTTAAAATAATATGCATAAACTTGTACTTTTTGTCCCAGCAAGTCTAGGCTATTTCCCTTGGCATCTGCTTGTGTAAATGGGGATATTAATAATCTCACCCTTTCTAGCACCTTTAATCAGTGATCAATATCTGTAAGCTATAACTTTATCTATACATTGTTAAAATAATGCATTTTAGAGTCTTTTCTCTTTTTGTATTATTAAGTTGAAAATACTATTTATTATTTACCTATGGTTGTGGAAACGGAGCTCCCTACAAAGCTAACTGGTAAGCCGCCATGATTTTCTACTTGTTTAATATCATGACCCCTAAGAACTCTAAGGAGATTATTTCAAACATCAAGTTCCAGTGGATTATCTTTTCTCACATTTCATCAATTGATCAAAACTGTGCTATTTATTTTGGTTTGATTAATATGGGCAAAGCTAATTTCTCATTTTCTGTTTTTGTTTTCATTAAGAAATTACCGGTTTCCACATTGGGTATCTGTTGAGTGGAATGCATGTACCTTCTCTTGAGAATATTTTTGCTCATAGTTTACTGACTTCCTGTTCTAATTTAGACCAATATATTTCTAGACCAGCTGTGTAGTCATCTTTCAGAGATTCTTTTTTTTTAACCACATTCTTTCTTGTATCCATTGTTGTCTTAAGAAAAGATATGAGAAGTAAACCATATATTAAAATTTATTTACTGTGATGTTATATTCAATAGTTTGTCTTGATAATAGAATTACAGTTTAAAAATTATTTTCTCTCAGAAGTATCATAGCTTGCAGTGTTGCTTATTTTAAATTTGATGCCAGTTTTATTCACATGAATGTGCTTTGTTTTTTATATCACAAGAGAAATGTTTGAATTGTTTATTTGTTTTATGAAACTGCACAAGATGGAGTACTGAACTGGTTCTTTTCATATTCACTGGGCCCTTTCAATTTGAAGATCTGTGTCTTTACTGCTGGAAATACTTTGCTACTTTTTACGGTTTTCTACCCTTAATTTTCTCTATCGTCTCTCTCTGGAATATCTGTTAATTGGATGTTGAAATTCCTTGTCTGATCTTCTTTTGCTTCTCTCTTTCTTTTGATTTACAACAGGTTTTCCTTATTCCCTGATGGTTCCATTTTTTGGTAGCATCTTTCTTGTTCCTGAAGATGCTAGTGAGATTAGTTTTTTTAGTTTTCTTCTATTGCATGAGTTATGTTTCTTCTTCAAGGTACAGGTTATTTTGTTTGGTTGGTTTTTGCTGTTTAGTCTTGATCATTCACTTTCTTGTTGCAATTTTTTATTTGTTTATTTATTTATTTTTTCATCTGTCTGGTGACCAGAAATTTTCTATTGGTATTTTATAATGATAGAACTGGATTAATTATTCGGGGCACCAGCCTGGGTTTTCTCTTCTGTTGTGTGAGTTTACTTATACAATAAAGCTCCCCCTGAACAAAGAGCTGACTAGTGCTGTGTCAGGGGAGAAGGTGATGCATTTCGAAGCTTCACTTGGGGATAAGTGGGGAGGACGCAGCCAACTGCTTGGAAGTGCACTGTCTCTTTTACTAACTGGCATTTTATACTGGGAATTCTCTTGTATTGTTTGCTTCCCATTTGACCACTTCAAAACTCAGACTCACAATAGAGAGCACATAAGGAAACTTCTAGCAATTGCACATTCTTTATTCCTGAGGAAGAATTCTATATTTTATGAATTCTTGTTTTCCTGAAGTGAGTTGCTTTGGGCAATGTAGACAAAACCCTAAACAAAAAAACCAAATCAAAATAAAACAAAAACCTTTTGCTGCTCTCTTTTAATAGTTCAATCAAACTACTTCCAATGCAGAGTTACAGGATCCAAATTTTCTCCATTCTCAGTCACATGTTCTCCGTAGAAATCTATCCTGAAGTCGAGGTGTAAAGCATGTGACCCAGAGCTAAGGGAGTTAGTTTATTCCATTCCCCTGGCCACATGTTTTTTTCTAGAGTTCACAAGTATTTATCTATACAGAAAAATTATTTTGAAATCAATTTTATATTATATACAAAGTCAAATTCCAGATGAATTAAGCCACTAAATTTGAAAAAGCAAAGAATATAAACACTCTTAATTAAAAGTAAAATGATTTTATGATCTTGGGTTAGGAAATAATTTTTTAAACATATATTCCAAAATCACAAACCATGAAAAGTATTAAAATATTTGATGACAGCAAAATATAAATTTGTTGTATTTTTTACAAGCTGTAAATTTCAAGGAGATATTAGCAAGACAATTTTTGTTATTAAACGGAAGATTGTAATAGATATTATATAAAGAATTTCTGTCAATTAGCAAGAAAAAGGCAAGATATCCAGAATGAAAACTCTTGAATATTTATCAAAGGAGATATGTATAAGAATGTTTATTTGAACTGTGTTTTAGTAGTAAAAAAATGGAAGCAACAGAAGTGTCCAACAAGAGAATTAAAATATTATAAAAATATTAGTTAATGTAAAGCAACTAATGCTACACATGTTTACCTGGATAAATCTCACAAATACTTTGAGAACAAAACACAAGTTGCAGAAGAATACGTTTTTAAAGACATTTCAGGCATGCAAAAATGTATCTTCTTTTGTTTATGGATAAAGTGCACAAATAGTAAAAATATGAACACCAAACAATTTAGTGATTCTTAGTTAGCAGGTGGGCAGAGGCAGGTGAGGGGAAAGGATCAAGCGTCTATCCAGAGTGATGTTTAAGTACATTTGAAATGTTTTATGTCTGATGCTAGATTTTTATAATGTATAAATGTGTTTTGATTAATTGAAAAAGTAAAAAGAGAATGAATCTGATCTGGATGATACTGTTTGAGCTTCTGCATCCAAGTGAGCCTCAAGCCGGTCCTGCTCTGGGGGCAGACAATGCGTTTGTGCATTTTCAGTTGAAAGAGAAAGAGGGCTGACTTATACAGGCAGGTACTGCTGTTGTTGCTTTCCAGTTGAAAATTAGAGATTTAAATATGCGGCTGGAAAGTGTAGAATGTCTGAGACTTAATATTGAGATCTTAGAGGCACATGATATGTGGCAGAGCAGCCACTGGGAGGATGGAGCCCAAAGGGAGATATCAAAACTTCCCTTTGGTGGGAGTGAAAGTGTAAGCCATGTTTGACAGTTCTGAGAAACTTCATTGAAATTTTATTGATCAGACAAGGAAAGTGGAAATTAGTATGTGAACTTCTTTTCTTCATGTGCAATTTGACACTTGCTTGTTTTATGAATGGATGCTCTGATGGAAGGCTTGACCCTGGAGTCCAAAAAGAATCCTCCCAACTAAGATACCTGTCATGTCCCCAATGTGTAAATCTCTGATATTTCTGACTTCTTCAAATTTGTATCACTACACTGTTCAAGTAAAATCATTATAATTTTAAAAATTATTTGTCAAGTATTCCAGATTCTGCATGATTCTCTGTATAGTAATCTCATTTTGTTTTAAATAATCAGTGGCAACTTTGACTAGAAGTATTAGCACAGCACTGCATTATAACTACTAATTTTCCAAATGTTGATGGGAATAGTTTGTTAATGTTCTCAGATCCTACCCAGAACCTCTGACTTATAATTTCCAGGAGTATAGCCTGGACATATATACTTAAAAAAGAAAAATCCCTCTTGATGTTTCTAACCATGAGCCATATTTGAGAAGGAAAAAAGGGTTAAATGATTAGCCTCACCATTCATATTTAGACTCTTATTGGTTGCTTTATACTTATTATTACTGCATGTTGATGTTATGTTGATTATCTGATTGATTTGCTTCACTTGAATGCAAGGGGTGTTATTCCATACATTGCTTAGCTTTACTCTGCCACATGAGTAGATGATTAATTCAGTTTTGTGAGCAATCAAACTACAACTCATCAGGACTTAATATACATGTGTACTTTTATATCTATAGTTATAAGCAGTGTATCCTTTCACAACCCATAACAAGCGATCAGCATTTGCTATTTCTATTTCCTTGGTAAAATACTTTTATTATTTACTACACTGAGGCAGCATCTAGATAAGTGCAGCTGAACTAGTTGGAGCTGACATTTAGACCTAAGAGTATTAAAATATGAGTATATTACAGTTTGTGAGTCCAAAGGTGCATCTTACTTTCCTGTAAGGAAAGAGCCATCGGGAAGGTTTATGGGGATTAGTTGGTACTTGTTCTTCATGACATGCACCTCTAAAGTTGCAGGCCAGACCTAGAACCCTCTCCTTTGTTAAATACTAGTTATGGACTAATTTTAACCATAGATTTTCCAAATCCCTCATAATTTGTTTCTATTTCTTAGCTCTTCTGCTCTGCACTCAATGAATTCTGTATATTTATTACCTACTATATAGAATAATAAATTGGCTTGCTTTTTGCCCTAATTTGTTTTCTATAGCTTCAAGGATTGCTCCCTCATATAAATATCCTGGACAACTGCGCAAGTTTGTGTCCAGTTTGGTCACAATGTAATGATCTTATAGACCCTGACACAGCATTTTTAGACCTTTTTTGGATACCAAAACATTTTATTTATTTATTTATTTATTTATTTATTTATTTATTTAGAAATGAAAGTTACTGCACCTTTTTGGCAATTTTAATTTTCAGTTCTGTGGATCTTTCTAAATCACATGTTTTCCTCATCTAAACACTCACGGATTAGGTACGTTAAATTTTTGTGTAAAAATTATATTGTTGGCTTTATTTTCTAAACCTATCATGATGAACACTATTAATACATTTATAAATATTTTATGTTTTCAATCTATTTAACCAGGAAACTATGATTTTTGCCCTCTAGAAGCTTTCATTAGAAGACTGATAGAGGGCCGGCCGAGTGGCTCAGTTGGTTAAGAGCCCGCTCAAGAGTGCGAGCTGAGCTCTGAGCAATGGCACTTCGATGTCAGCCTGAGCTGAGTTGCCGTTGAGCTGCCAACAGGTAGCAGGATGGCTCAGCAAAAAAAAAAAAAAAAAAAAAAAAAAAAAAGACTGATACAGTATCTAAAAATTTCGAGATTAGGGAAGAGCCATTCATTGATCCATTTTTCCATTCAACATGTGTCTTTTGAGTGTCTACCATGTGTCAGGCACTATTCTAGGCACTAGGGATGATGAAGTAAATGATGAGGAAAAAACTTTCTGTCCTCAATGGAGTCTCCATTCAGTGTGTGTTGGAGATACACAATAAAATAATTAGACAGTAAATAATAGTGTGACAGCTAATGATATGAACTAAGGAGGGGGATGTGAAACGGTGAGAGATTGAAGTTTTAGGTAGGTGACAGGAAAAGCTTCAGAGAGAAGGTGACTTTTGAGTGAAGGCCCTAGGAATTGAGAGGACTGGCCAAGTGGCTATCTATGAAAAGAGTATTCCAAGCAGATGGGAGGAGGAATGCGAAGACCCAGATATGAGAGCATGCTGGGCTTGTAGGTGTGACAGTGGGAGGGTGGTGTGGTCTGAGCAGAGAGAAGGATGGGACAGAGGAGTTGAGGGACAGAGGTCACAGGGAGTCTGATTGCATTGGGCTTTTGGTGTAATATAAAAATAAAATGTCAATCTGAGTGAGAAAGGATATCATTGGAGAACTTGGAGAAAAAGTTGAACCGATTTTTAATAGCATTAGCCTAGAAGCCACATTCAGTCAGGCAAGCCTCCAGTGAGGCTAGGAAGGGGGCACAGAGAACAGTGTACAGCCTCCTGCTTTAATCCAGGTGAGAGATGATGACGCTTTGGGCAAGAGTAGGGGCAATGGAGGATTGAGAAGTGGTTAGAATGTGAGTAGTATATTTAGAAAGCAGGACGAAGTAGACTTTTTTGTTTGTTTTGAGATTTCAAAGGAATTACCTTGTCTTTTGACCAAAGCAACTAAAAATAAATTATTAACCAAGATAGGGAAGACTACAGAATCTTCTGGTTTAAAGAGAAATTTCAAGAGTTGCTGTATTCACACAATAGCATAGCTCTGATTTAGCAGGTGATTTTAAATCAAGAGTAGACTCCTGTTCTACAGATGCTAATTGATAGGTGTTTCCAGTTCGAATGCAGATCTAAGGGGAGTCATCAAAAATGAATCATAGGCTCACTATTTAGGATATCAAATCAGTTTGTGTAAATGACCTGGAACTAGTTTGGGAAGCCTCTTTTCCTATCTTTTCATCTCCAATGCCCTGATGTAAGAACCCTTTTCTTAGAGTCATTCCTTAGCTTCCCAGGAAAGTTAACCTCCATAAGCCTTTAATCTACAATATTCTAAGACCCTTTTGTGAATGGCTGCTGAGCTGCCCACTCTAAGGAGGCCTTGTGTTGGCTGCAGGGTCCAGGATTGGAAAGAGGGTCTGGTCTCTTGCTACAGATTCTTACCCCACATAAGACTGTGTCTGCAAGTTCTGTTGCTAATCCTGGCGACTGCAGCCAGCCACCTGAAGGCTATGCTGGCAGCCACTAGCCTTAGTTCATGACCATACCCAGCATGATGATACATTGGGTGACAGTCTGGCCCTTCATGCATTAAGGCAACAACAAATTCCATACACCAATGTATTGCTTCTTTACAAAATATACGTTTTATATTTCCTTCAGTTCTTTTTCTATTAATGTGTAAATATTAATCCTTAGGTGTTTTTGCTTCACAAATATAAACTGGCTCGGGGTAAATGCAGGAAAGAAGTAGTTTGTATTAAGAATGTGTGTATCCCAGAGGGCCACTGAATGCTGGAGAGCAGGTTCAGTAGGGAAAGGAATTGGCCGCTCCAGTAATTTTCAGTTGGTTGTCTGTCTTTTCAAGAATCTAAATCTCAGAAAAAGAACACCCAAGTCATTGAATCCACTGGATGGATCACTCCTTATGGCCGCCCATTGGACACATGACTGACATTTGCCCAATAGAATGTACTAGTGGTGTTCTCAGAAACAGGAGGACTAAAACTGAAAAGCAAATGTCACATGTGTCTAACAACACAAGGAATATTTGAAATCAGAGAAAAAAGTATTCAATTATTAAATGCATTATTGAGGGCTCTTTGAAAATAAATTATCTAGTAAATCAGAAAAGTTCAAGTTCTATCTTCTATGAATATGAATTCCAGGGGAAAAAGAGTGAAGTATTCAAATTAATTTTAAAAATAATTAGAGTAAGGGAAGGCATCCAGTATAAAGATAAAACCGAGGCAAGATTCAAAAGGAAACAAAATTGGCAGAATTTATTGTTTTAAAAACAAAGAGGAGTCTATTCGTTGAAAAAAAAAAAAGGACTAGAATAACTAGAAGGCATATGGTTGGAAAACTCATTTTAACTTAACAAATAAAGAGTTAACATTACTAATAATTTCTACAAATCGATATGAAAAAGGTGAACATCCCAATAGAAATAGGAGCAAAGAACTTTAACTGACACTTTACCAAGAAGAAATGTAAGTGGCCAAAGAATATGTGAAAATATATTCAGTCTTCCCAGCATTCAAGGAAACAAAGTGAAAATAACAATGAGTGGTCATTTCACCTACTAAATTGTCAGTGATGGGAAAAATCATCATGCCAGGTATTTATGTGAGTGCCATGAAAGGGATGCCCCCTAGATAACGGTTAGAGGTTTTCTGGGCTGATTCTCAGTACATGACTTTTTAAACTGAGGTTTTAATAATAAAGATTTTATTTTAGTTTTTCCTTTTGTTGCTGAAAGCAAAAGAAGCCAACTTTGGTAGGCTTAAGTGGAAGAAACCATTGTTGGGATGGGGTTATGATACCACATGGAATCTGAAATGACGCTGAACAGCCAGACCTTATAACAGCAAACGGGGGTAGCTCTGGGAAACTGACCAACAGGAGTCTTGACCATCGCAAGAACCAAGGTAGATCTCTTGGTTCCTTCTCTCTAGAGCACAGTCAGTGTCATTCTGCTCAGTTGTGGCAAGGTGCTTAGTAAGATCCCTGGAAGTTTTTTTCTAGGCTATGCTACAGGACTTTATGTCAAAGCCTTGTAATGTGTGATGAAGTGTAGTTCTAGAGAATTGAGGTATCTCACATGTCATTTTTATGTGACATAGAGATTGGAAAATAGAGATTGGAAAGAGGAAGGGATTTTAAGCAGTACTGCCACTGATAGTATTGACTCATACCTGAGAATCAACCAACTAGTATTTATTTGGTGTTTACTGTATGCTAAGGATTATGGTGGGTACTAAAAATGAATGCAACCAGCCTTGCATTATGTATAATTATTACTCTTTAAGAAAAATTGCATCTTGATATCTTGCCAGCTCAAATCATTGGATGTCTTCATTCATGTTTATTGGTGTTATGTTTTTGGAGTGGCTCTGCATGATTTTACTTATAATTTATAAATAACATTTCATAGATGTTTTATATGCCACAGATCTTATGTTTGTATTTTTTTTAAAGAAAAATATTGGTTAGATTTTTATCTTTGCTTGCACTTTTTAGAAAAATTTCAAGTATATTCAGTAAACTTTGAAATTCCTGTTTATTAAAAGAAAGTATGTGAATTACAAATCTCTAATAAAGGAAGCCAGTTAGTAGGTTCAATCTTTGGGCAACACATATTATTAGTCAGTTCTAATTTCTTTATTTAAACATCTGTTTGTGTAGTAAACCTATATTTTAAAATATTTTATATTTCAAATTTTATTAATGAGAACTGCCCTATATCTCAATTTTAAATGACATACCAAAACAGTGACATCAACACAATATAGAAAAGAAGAATGATGCAGTAATTATATATGAAAAATGATATATAGGAATAAAGTACAATAATTTAAATCATGTACTCTGTCATTTAATAGCTGGGTGACCAAAGGTAAATTATAAAATTTCTCTGAGTCTAATTTTCACTATGTGAAAAATGGAAATATTATGATTCTTAGTTTTACATGATGATAAATGAGCTAATACATATCAAATACTTAGTGAAGTAGCTGACAAATAACTTCAGTCAATGTTTATATTATGATTGACATAAATATCAGGTATATTGGAACAATGATGCACACACACAGATAAGTAGGAAGTACAGAGCATATATATATATATATATTTTCCTAGGTTACTCTGTGATTGACACATGGTTTGAAGAGCTAGATTAATCGTGATAGTTCAAAAAACTTGAAACATGATCTACAGAAAGTTAAATTATTGAACACAAAGTGAACATAATACTAATTTTTTTTAAATGTAAGATTTATTATAGTTTTAGACAGTTTTAAGTTCATAGAAAAATGGGGAGGAAGGCACAGAGCTTTCCCTTATACCGCCTGCCCCAACACATACATAGAGTCCTCCATTATCAATACGCCCCCATTAGAATGGTACATTTGTTACAATTGATAAAAGTACATCAACACATCATTATCACCCAAAGGCCATAGTTTACTTTAGGATTCACCATTGTACATTCTGTGGGTCTGGACAAATATATAATGACATGTATCCATAACACTGATTTTTAAGAAGTGTTCATTGGCGTTGGGTAAAAGGCATGCATTTTCTGGCCTTTGAAGGCATTAGTTTCCAGCATGAACAGCATTTGCAATGACAATTGTGGAGTCTCAAAAATAAGCTATTGAAAAGGTAAGGATTTATTTATTCAGCCTTTATTTACCCAGAGGCAGCTGTTGACTTTGTTTTCCAGAGTCACCTCAGAGAAATGCATAGTGATCAGACCTGGAAAGGGAAGAGGAAAGTCTTTTGAACAGAGCAGTAAGGTTGTGAATTTAAAAGTAATGGAAAGGAGGACTAAAGATTAAATAGATGAATTTTCAAAGGACTAACTTGATGGGAAATAAATGAAAGTCTATGAGATCCGATATTCTGATTTAAATGTATATTCTGGCATTCTGTTTATAGAAAAGAACTGTAATGGGAATGTAAAAGCAAGAATCACATGTCAACAAATTTAATATTCAAGGGATTCATTTGAATTCCGATTTAGATGTTGAGTTTAAGAAATATCAACAACAGCAAAACAACAAACAGGTGGTAGTGGAAATTAAATGAAAATATTAAAATATCCTAAAATGAGTGAACTCATGTAATTATAAGACAGGCTTCAGGCCACTTATCAATTATACATTTAAAGTACTGGAAGACAGGGATTTCAGCTGACACATCTCTGTATCCCCTAAAGCACTGAGCACTATGACTTGCATATAGCAGATATTTAGCAAATATTTGTTGAAAGCAGAATTCTTCATGGCATGCAAAATAGGTGTAAGGCATGGTCTTGACATTTATAAAATTTGCATTTTCAGGGACAGACAAACCAACACCCATTGACTGAACAGCATTTATAAAATGCAAAATATGTGAAATTTTAGGTGATAGTGACATAATAAAGTAGTACATTGTATGATTCTGTGGAGTCGACAAATAGAATTTAAAAAACTCGATTGTGATTCTGAGTATGTGTAGAAGACTTTATGGAGATGATAGACATTGATTTGAGCTTTATAAATGAAGGAATTTTATATAGAAAGGTGGAATGAGAAAACATGAGATCCATAAAATACTGTTTCAAAGCTATCAGCTTCAAGGTAAATTACAAAAAATCATTAATATTCACAGAATTGGAGTGAACACAAAGGAAACAAAGAAATAGTAATGAATGGCTAGAGAATGCTTTATTCTGTACTTACTGTATCAATTCCATATGAAGCTGTTAGGTAAAGGCATCATAATTTATTTCTGCATGATGAAACTAGTAACTGTCACATTGCTAGATCTATTAGAAGGAAACATGTCTTTCGGTTCAGTTAATTCAATTCCATAAGTATTTATTAAGCACTTATCTGCACAAAGCACTATAGAATCATCCATGTACAAGCAATTAAAATTGAACTGGTTCAGAGAATATTTGCTACATCATTTCACTGTAAAAAGAGTTAACTGTTACCATATCCCTTTTTGATCTTACGGAAGTGCCTTAATTTAGATTTGTGATTAGAATAAATGTAATATCATCCCAGCTGGGCATCTCAAACTTTCATATTCAAACTGGGTTTAGAGAAATGGCATTCTTAAAAAAAATTAGTATCTTCTCTCTTTAGAATGCTATTTATAATATACTTTTGCGTGTGTTAACTTTTGGGATCCTTAGGGTAACCCATTAAAAGTGACTGAATAGATAAAATTTTTATTTTTCTTATCAGAAAACAGGCTGAGAGAGCTGACTGATTTTTTTTTTTGCAAGAGGTTTTTACTGGTTGATTGTTGGAAAACCACACCTTGAACACAAGATCTTCAGAAGAAAAAGAAAAGGTTGTTTCAACTGTACTATGCTACAGTAGTAGCAGCCATGTTGTCATGTTATTCAGTGAGGAATTTAGTTCATGGAAGCTTTCCCCCAGTTTCTGAAGAGATTGACGTGTAATTTATAAGGAAAGCTTGTTGAGGTGGTTCTCTGAATGTTGTACTAGCACCATGAGTCTAATTTTGCCTTCGCTGTCCCCAGGGCATGATTGGCAGGTCTGTGGACATTTTTGATTGTCACAACTGGAGGGGTAGGTGCTACTGGTGGATAAAGGCCAGGATGCTGCTAAATATCCCACAATGCAAAGCACCCCACCAACACCACACACACATACATGGGTGTACACACACACACACACACACACACACACACACACACACACCCCTACACATACCTACACCTACATGTATCTGGCCTGAAATATGAGTAGTGCTGATGTTGAGAAAAGCCTGGTATAGACAGTCAAGACAATTGAGGTAAAAATAAGCGGACATTTAAAAAATTATGTGAGTCTTACTGTACTTCTGATGGCTACATAATCTATATAACTATCTCACTATTCTTCAGAGCCATAAATCACTTGATATTTGGAGATCTGGGAGTAAGTCTTTGGGAAATAAGTAATTTTCCAAGTTTACTTATTTCCCTCCATAAATATTTTCTCTCTTCGTATTGACTGTTTGAGAAATAAATGAAATGAAATAATTCCCTCATGTGATTCTTCCCCTCACATTACTACCATTCTTATTTTTAACCAACAAATATAGCTGCAGGCTGAAGTTTCTAAGCCTGAGCATGCAATTCAGTTTTGTTCCATTAAAAAAAGAGTTCAGGAAAATGATTCCTGGTCAAAAAAGAGTAAGTTGCAGGACTCGTGAATCAAAACAAATGTTGCACACTGCTGTCCTTGTAAATTTGTCGCTCCTTGTTTGGATTTCCTGTTGAAATGTCTCAGAGGCCAAGTTCGTTTTTTCAGGTCCCTCCTGCTGCAATGCGTGGATACATTGAAATTGGTTAATTTGGGAATCATCAAACAACTGATGTTTGTTCCCCTGAATTCAATATTTATAAGTGTAAATTTTGAGGACAAAAGCCAAACATGAGACTAAACATGAAAGCAGAATCCCATATAACATAAAAGAGTATCCAGTAAGTGAGAGAAGACACAGCTTGGGTTTAATCAGAGCTGTGTCCAATGTGGTCAGCTCTGCTTTTTGGATAAATCAATTTGATGGTTATGTGGGTGATGATTTTTTCTCGTTAAGATAGAAGAGAAGGAAAGCAGTGAGAGAATTCTAGGTCTTTATTGCACCAATAAATATTTGTTGAATGAATGTATTAAATGAATAATTGTGTACAATAAATTTTTCTGACCAAAATGTATAGTATGCATGAATACTACCTCAGTTAACTTTGACTCAAGTCAATCGTATAAGCAACATATATTATTATTTTTCCCCCTTCCCTCTTCCTAAGCCCTCTCTTTCTTTCCTCTGGGTTTTAGCTTTTCCTGCCTCATGCCAGAACCTGTTCTCATAGTTATCCTGTCATCTTCAATCCCTCCCTTTCCACAGGCTTCTTCTCTCACCCTTCAAACATGAAAAACAAAAACATCTCCCAATTCCTAAACAACCCACAGAAATAAAACCCTTCCATCAACTACTAAATATATATCATATCTTTTTACTCTTCCATGTCCCTTTCAGTCTCAGCTAATGGTGTCCCATTCCCATTTCCCCCAGTCTCCCAAACTAGAAACCTTATCTCTTCCCTGTTTTCTAACTGGACTTCGAGGTTAGATATTTGTCAGAATTCTGGGCGCGCTTTCCTCTTCACTCCCACAGCCACCACGTTAGTGCTGGTCTGCTCTCTTGCCTAAGCTACCATAACTGATCTGTCGGCAGTCTTTCTCCACTCCAGATGGCAAGTTATCCTCCACAGACATTTATGAGCTTCAACCATGTGTCTGGCATTGGAAACACAAAGACAAATATGACACCAGTTCCTATTCTGAAGAAGCTTGTCCACCCACACGACAGCTTCAGTCCCATTAAAAACTTCTCTTTGTTGCCAGTAGGATTCAGTTCAATCCTGAAGCAGGCATGTAGGGCTTTTCAATCTGGCCTGAACCTGCCTCTCCGGCTGCATGTCTCACTCCTTTCCTTTAGTCTCTCCTAAGCCCCAGCCACGCTGAGCTTTGCGCAGAGCCCTGAAAGTTCCACCGCCTCTGCTTTACATATATTTTCTGCCTGGAACACTCTCTTCTGCCTCTCACCATTGGCCTGGGAAAAAAACAATTTTTTTTTTTTAATGGGTAATTGGGTGGGGGTGAGCAGCGTTGGGGAATCGGCAAAGCGGAACAGACAAGTTGCTGTCTTTTTTGTTCTTCAGTCAAGTTGTGGAGGATGTTGCTTCGCTGGCCCATGTTGGTATTGTGATCATTCTCTTCCCTGCTGAGGCAGATCAGTCGCTGGTCATTGGATGGCCATTCCCAGTGGCTCACGGCAGCTCTCACCAGCTGCTGGCTGCCAGCACCTTTCAGTAGCTTATGGCAGCCCACTACAGCAGGGGCTGCAGCCTACACTGTCACCGGCAACTCACGGGAGTCCAGCTCCAGGTGGAGCTGTTGTTCACCATCTTAGCTGTAGAGGGCAGTGTCACTGGCCCTCATGTGGGATCCGAACTGATCCTGCTGCTCAGAGCTGGCGTCCCAAGCCAACTCTTAACCAATGCGCCGTTTGGCCGACGCTGGCCTGGGAAAAATTTATTCAGCCTTTGAAACTCAGCTCTTAATCATTACATTGCTTTAATGCTTCCCCCCCCCCCCTTAATGCTTCAGGTTACTGTTCCCACAGTATTCTGTTTATAGCTCTAATATAGTACTTATTGCAATGCATTATAATTTATTTCTTTTTTTAAATAAAAGTTTATTTGAGGCAAACTGACAACATATTCCGGGGAACAAGATCTCAAATGCTCCCAGGCATCAAATATTATTAAGTAATATGTTTTGTGATAGTCTGTGCCATAGCTGGATGCAACTCATTATGGAAACCTATAAACTGAAAACAAAATGTTATCTTCCTCCTACATTTCCAACACACAGGGAAAGGCACAAGACAACTGCAGTCATTGCTGCTACTCAAGGAGGAGAAGAAAGGGAAGCCCACAATAGCCACTGATACATAGATATTCAGATAATCCACTGGACAGATGTTGTGAGGTGCTTTATTCTGAGCATGAGGGATATTCCTTGATAGACTCCAGTTCTGGTCCTGTGAGAAGCTATCAAGTTCATTGTCCTGCATGGCTTTGACTCTACCTCCTTGGTGGGCTTTCCTGTTTCCTGATGATTCTTCATCACACACATGAGGGAGGCACTGAGGCAAGGGTTCTCCATGGCAGCCGAGCTACATTCTCATCTGCCCCTTGTCCTTAGAAAGTGGCAGACCAGTGGCTGTTTACTTTTGTCACAGAATTTTTTTTTTTGGTCTAGTTTTATAGCACTTTTGGCAATGCCATTCTCTCAGAAGCCTTTTTAAAAATATATTCGATTCCAGTCACTGCCGTGTGCCATTGTCTATAGATTTACAGATATTTTGAGATGACATATTAGACTTCTATGGATTGTTTCTTAGTGTCTTTTCACCAAGTCATTTTATTGAAAGCTGAAAAAACAAAAAACAAAAAACAACATTACTGGAGGACCTCTTAATCCAAACGGAGGAGGCTAGAAATGAGAATTAGTTGCTTTTTTAAATTTTGAAAATTCAGGGATATTGGATTCTCTCCTTCCCTTTTATCCCATCTTGTAAATATGCCAGTTCTTTCCTGAATGTTCTCTTTCTCGTGATATCAACTGCAGCTAATAACAGACAACTCATGTTAGTAATACTGTCTCAAACTCTCCTTGTCCAAACATACAGATTCATTGGTTACATTTCCTGCCGTCTGATTTACTTCAGTGACAGTTGTGCCATATTTTGGCCATCAATAATATGGCACCATTTGTCAGCCTGAAGTAACCATTTCTGTGTTGCCTTCCACTCAGCTCCAATGCCAAAGGACATATCTTTTAGGTTTTTGCTTTGAAGGCACACACCTTCTAGGTATCAATTACTATGCTTATATGCTATTTCTGCGATGATGCTATGAATCCAAGACCGCTGAATCACAGTGGTTTACAATAATGTATATGGATTTCTCGCTCACAGATCTATGCATTGGCTGCAGCAGCTCTCTCCAGGCTGTGGGTCAGACTCTGGTTTGTACCACATGACACCTCAGTTAAGAGCCTAATTTGAAGGAGCAGATCTGACATGGACATGATATTGTCATGCCAGAGTGAACAAGGCAGAGAACTGGCAGAAACTTTCAGGGACCCTTAATGACTTCACTTGAAATTGTCACTCTTTCACTTCTCTTGCATTGGCTGGTGCATACCACATGGCCAAGTTCAACACCATTGGGTTGGGGCGTATATGCCTCCCAGGGCAGGTGGGCAAGAGAGCGCAGATATTACTAAATTTAATCATCTATGATAAGTTAGTACGTGTCAGGCATGTTATGGATTGTGATCTTTGTGGATCTACAGGAATCCATGTTTCCACGTATTTGTAATCACTTATGTTTTAAAAAGCAATGGCATTTGAAAAATCAATGCTAGGGTTTTCTGTATTCTGAGAATTTTTACATAGTCCCAAGACAACAAAAATGAGAATAATACACTAATTCCTTTTATACATCCTAAAATATAATTCAGTGGGTGAGAATGTCTTTAGTTTCTGTCAGATGTTTGAAAAACTATGGCCCAGAGATATTGTGTGTTCTTCAATGTCACTTAGAGGTTGTGAAACTCATAATTAAATTTAAAGTTTGCTTTGCTAATGTAATGCTTATTCTTAATTGAATAGGGTTAATTACCTTTCAAATAGAAGTTTTGGAAAAGACTATTTGTTTTAAATTATAAATGTCCATAAATGTAGCATGCTTGCTAAGGAATGAAAAGCATACTTTGTGACAGGTTTTGAGAAATAATTCTTATACTAAAACATCAAAGAAATCTTCAGGTTAATTCTGGTGCATCACCCAAGAGAAAAATAGAGTGCTCAAGAATCAGTTTAGCATGGAAGACACATGCCCTTGTCATTAAAAATCAATCAAAGGTAGACTTTCAAAGTTCAAAAAAGAAAACTATATATTAAAAGGAGAAATGGCTTTTATGAGTAATTTTACTTTAAAATTTTAATAAAGGCATTAAAATAAATATGATTTAATGAACAACAGAGTAAGACTGATACGTTGCCATGGAAAAAAACTCCTTTGATACTAAAATGATAAAAACTTTCAGATTAAAAGAAAAATTTTAAGAGCAGGAAGAAAATGATGCAGTGTGGATGACAAAAAGTATAGGAAGAAAGAATCCTCAATAGTAAATATATTAGTTACAGCTCGCTAAACATCAGAGGAAGGTTGAAAGGCTGCACAATAAAGCAAGAGACATATCCTAAAACTGACCATAGTGGAAAAGTTGTGGGTTTTTTTGTTTGTTTTTTCCTCAGCTCCCCTAAGTGTGGGGATATTGGTCAAGTCTCAAGCTTATGAGTGGAATGCACACACAAAGGACTGGTGCCAACCCCTCAGTTTTGTTTAGTAGAACATCCAAATTAAATATGCTTTAAAGCCTTGATTTTGTTTACGATTCACATAAGAGTAATGAGTTATTTCTAACTGTGCTTTTCCCTGACTTTCTTGTACGTGACCTCCTCTGTTCAGCCTGATGCATGCATCTGCCTCCATGAGTGTGAGCAATGTTATGGACAAATGCAAGGAGAAAAAAAGACAAGCAGCATTTAGCTCTGACACCCAAAATTTGATTTTTCAAGTCTTCAGTAAGGTTTGGGAGCTAGTTTTATCTAGGTGGAAAAGTATAATCTTGTCACTTAGTTCTGTAACATAATCAAGAGCCTGGATTTCTTTCTTTCTTTCTTTCTTTCTTTCTTTCTTTCTTTCTTTCTTTCTTTCTTTCTTTCTTTCTTTCTTTCTTTCTTTCTTTCTTTCTTTCAGTACTAGTGGATTTCTTTATTTACTAGATAGATTCTTTTTGAGCCTGGATTTCTTAATCATAGGATTTTTATGCTCAAAGGAGAAACTTACAACAGCCCCGACCTGCCTCCTCTAGTTCCTCTTGGTGTGGAGAGAAAGGGAGATAGAGTGAGGAAGGTGGTTTGTTGAAGCCCAACTCAGGGCTTCTGCCTTGTTAGAGTTAAGAGACTTTTATGATATGGAGTGAGGAAGAGGGAAATGTCAACCAGAGGGGCTTTGATCTCATTTCCTCTTGGGACACTGGGAGGAGAATCCCTTGCGCGGTGAGGCAGTTCATTGTGGGAGAGTGGTGGGAGCCGCAGGGGAGCTCTAAACCAAAATGTCTGCCTCAGCTCCTGGATTGATAAAAATATCCAAAGGGAAGGTACAGAAGGAACCTAGTGGACTGGCTGACAGGCATGTGAGGGACCTAAGGGGTCATAGCCCAGTGGAAAGGCCCTGAAGTCAAGAACAGCCGCCTGGATGTGGCACCACATGGGAGGTGTTGCTAGACTTCAGGGTCCATTGAGCCAGAAAGAACCAAAGTGGACCTTGTCAGCAAAGAAACAGTGGCTCTCCTTAGGGCACAGCTTGAGCCAAAAGGACACATCACTATTTCACCAACCCCAGGCTGCAGAATTCCCTCAATATGTCCAGTTATCCCCACTGGTACATGGATTCACTGCAGATGAGCAGGGAGCTAGTGATGATACCAGGAAGACGCCAAGTGCTCCTCATACAAGCTCCCTCCATCATATACTCAAATACCATCGTAGCGAAGAGGTGTGGGAAGAAGAGTTCACGTGTAAGCTGGCATTAATCCCACCAAAGGTGAATTGTCTAAAGAGTTTGTATTAGATTGGAATACTTTATTTTTTTTGTCCATGCTATCCGGTTGGATGTGCTTCTGTGAGGAAAGTTCAGATTAGTTATGTAGTAGTAAATACATTTAAAATCCCACTACATTTTTCTTACACATACGTGTATGTGGGAGTAATTCATGACCATGCAACTTAAAAATATCCAACTTAGTCTGTGTGAAATGTAAGAAGTCAGTCATATCAAAGATGAAAGCAAATGAAACTTTCTTAAGGGCCTTCCTAACAGGCCACTACAAATGTGTCTGATTCTTTGTATGTGTGTGTATTTTGCTGAGTCCCCAGTGGTCCCACATAGTCAGTAAGAGTTTAAAGCATAAATTGTGACATGGATGTTGGGGCCTGAGTTTGGTCTGCAGACGTGTTCCGTTTGTCCAGCACAGTCTTACAAAACCTTGAACCAATATTTATAAACAGAGAGGTTTCACCAAAAACTCAAATTTCTGGATTTTTTGTAAGGAGAAATTCTTCTAATTTCTACAGTCACCATTACTATTTCTAAGATTTTTTTTTTTTTTTTTTTTTTTTGTGGGCAGTGTCACTGGCCCTCATATGTGGGACCCAAACCGGGGCCTCTGGCTTCCCAAGCCAGCGCTTAACCACCATGCCATTCGGCTGGCCCTAAGAGTTTTGTTTTTTTAATATCCATTTCAGGGCATTCATTTTCATTATTTGCCTGGCCCCATACACTCTCGTGAAATTGTAAACCTTAAAACACATGGAGAAAACAAGGGCTCGTGGACCTATTCGTACTATTGATTTTTATTTCAGATTTTCATTCTTGTTTCTTTGAAGTATTTCCTAAGTATGGAACATTTTATTTCACTTATTTTTTCTTAGCTTTGTCTAATTAACTAAGTCTCACCTTCCAAGACATGCCCACTTGAACTTTACCATACCTTAGAGGGATAGGGTTTAGGATTCAGTGTATCTTAGGACAGACTGCTGTTTTGTTAGATTGTGTTTCTATATTTAACAAATGCAGAATTTGGAAATAAGAAAAAGTATGGTTTTACCAATAGGAAAAAATCTGAGAGGAGAATGTATTGTTTTATGAACCCAAGAAAAACTTGAATAATCTCAATGTCAGATGGACAGGGTTGCAGTATGACCTTGGGAACCTTTGAAACTAAAATGGGCAGTAGTACAAACACTAAGTATCAGCCCCTCCTCACATAATCTCTCTCCCTCTTTCCCTCCCTCCTTCCCTATTCATCTTCCTTTCTCTGCCTCTCTCTTTTGTGTATCTTTCTCTATGAGGGATTCATTTTCTCTTTGTAGAATAATTCCCTCCATGTGATTGGAAACCATCCTAACTGTGAATTCCCTCACAACTACTTCCTGTGATTTCAAAGAAAGGCAGTGATCTGCTGAGCTTAGATAAGCCCTGCAATTCTAAAACTGATTGCAGTCAGATCATGAGGTCTTGTGTAAATATGTAAGTTCCTTCCAGAGCACAGGGAAGATGGAGACCAAGAGAAGGGAACAGTGTTAGGGAATACCACAGAGGTATGTGACAGTGACTAAAGTAGTAACATATATATTTTTTTAGTTAAACAAGTCAGTAATTTATCATTGTGCATGTCTGTAGTTAGATGTATCTTGGAATCTAGTTCTTCTGTTTAGGATGATTCAAGCTTCCCATGTGTCCCTCACTTATAAAAATGGGAAAAGAGTGCCTTGCTTCTTGGAATTATCAGTCAGTGAGATGATGGATTAAAATGTCTTGTACAATGTTAGTGCCCAATGAATGTTAGTTCCTTTTCTCCTTTTTGCATAAAAAATTAGTAACTTATAAGATTTTGGAATTACGAAATGTTGACATCTGTAAGGGGCCTTTAAGATTATTTTTTTCGCCCCTGACTGTTCAATTTTTTGACATTCAAATAATTTGAAGGAAAGGTTTGGAATTAAAGGGGATTATTCAAGGACCTAGTACTTGTTTGTGACAAATGAGAATTAAAACTCAATCTTACTGATTCTCAGTCCACTAGAACACATTATTTATCCAACTGAATTTTGATGGGTGCTTACCATGTGTCAGGTACTATCCTAAGAATTTGAAGTGTATTAGGGGAGAACAAATAGACAAAAAGCTTTGCCTTGTGAAGAGCATTCAAGTGTGGGACAGAAATGAAAAAAAATAAACCACAGGGTTAAGTAAATTATATAGTATGGCAGAAAGTGATAAGGGTTATGAAAACTATAGCAGAGAAGTCAAGTGGGGGCTAGTTGGGGACAGAGTCATTCTCAGATAGGGCTGCCAGTGAAGGTCTCATTGAGAGGATGACATTTGAACAGAGATTGAAAGGAGGTAAAAGAGTTGCAACTGTGGATACTTGGGAATGTGTATCCTAGTTTGAGGTCACAGCCTGTATAAATGCTTTGGGTTAGGAGGGTGTCAGGTATTTTGTAGAAACAGTAAGGGTGCCAATGTAGCTGTTGAGATGTGGGTGAGGGGAAAACCGCAGACGATAAGGTGAGAGTTGTAAATGGATAGGTGCTATCTGAGATTTTTAAAATATTTACTTTCTCAATGAAATAGACCATTGGGAAGATTTTATTTGATAAGTGATATAATCTGATACAAACACACACATGCACAATACATACATACATACTGGGGGTGCCCCCCAAAATGTTTTCATATGACTTGTATTCTTCTTTTGTTATTGGTATATATTGAATATTACAATTTTAATACAGTTTTTTCCTTTCTTAAAAATGTGTATAATTTTTTTGTACCCTCAGTGTGTGAGTGCGTGTATGTGCGTCTGTATGTATACATACACACAGTAATTCCAGCAACTCTGTTAAGCATAGATTACAAGGTGAAAATAAGGAGGTCAGTTAGGAGATCAGATGAGAGATACTGGTGGATTGGACCAGGTGTTTACACTGGAGGTGGAATGTGATGGTCTTATTCTCAGTATATTTTGAAATAGAACCAACAAGATGTCCTGATGATTAGTGTGGGGTGTAAAAATTATGGCTGTCTCTGATACTACACCAAAGTTCTTTTGCCTTGAGAAATTAATGGCTAGACTGTAGAAGGAGATGTAGTGGCAGGGAAATCAGGGGTTCTGTTTTGGATGTATTAAGTTTGTGATGCCAACCTTCCTAGTGCAAAGGAGTGGATATGTCCAGGAAACAGTTGGGTATAGAGGTCTCGATTTTGGGAAATGAGTCGTGACTGGGGACCTAAATGTAGGGGTTATCTTATCATTGGTATTTAATTCGTGAGGCAGAGAGATCACAGAAAAACTTGAGTGTAGGTACAGACGAGGACAAAGGACATCCCCGGATATACCAACATGAAGAGGGAGGGAAAGAGGAGAAACTAGTAAAGAAAATGAGAGAAGGTTAGGCATAAAAACAAGATAGTGTGGGGTTCTGTGGCCCAAATGAAGAAAATATATCAAGGAGCAAGGAATGATGACCCTGTTAAGTGCTACTGACCAGTCAAGTAATGGGGAAATAGAAATTGATTGTCAAGTTGAGTGACATCTGGGTCACAGTCTACCTTGAAAGAAATAACTGTTGGTGGAGTAGTGGGGGCAAAAGCTTGGTTGAGTCAGCTTATCTCAGAATGAGAAGAAAGGAACTGGAAGGAACCAGTTCAGGAAATTTAGTGGAGTTTGACTGCATAAGGGAGTAAAGAAATATGACAGTAGATAGTATAATGAGGAAGATTTTTGTACACTGATGGCAGTTTAGTAGAGAGGAAAGTTGATGTGGAAGAAATGGGAAATCTTTGGAGCTTGGACCTTCGATAGGCGAGAAGGTATGGGTCTGCTCATGGAGTGGGGTTGTCTTTAGATAGTATTTCGAGAGGAGTATGAATAATTGATCTTCACACCCAGGATAAATGGGTACCTGCTGAGCGGTAGGAGTCTATAAAACTTCTTTGATTGCCTCTATTTATTTTCAGTGAAAATGTAAGTAAGATTGTCAGCCAGGAGTGCGGATAAGAAATCACTCTTAAGGAGAGCCAAAAAGAATGAATGGCCCCAGAAAGTTTTTGGTTATAGATTTAAAATGATAACAGTTGTGAGTTTTTGCCTGCCATGTTCATTCAGTGCATCAGATAAATTCCAAAGGAAGTGGAGGTTCAGAGCTGGCCAGAGTATTCTAAGAAAGGAGTATGTTAATTTTCTATGTAACAGATCACAAGAGCCCGGGTGGCTTAATGCAACATAAATTTATTTTCTCATAGTTCTGGAGGTCAGAAGTCTGAAATGAAGATGTCAGCAGAGCTGAACTCTCTGCAAAGGCTCTAGGAGAGAATCAGTCTTTTGCCTCTTCCAGCTTCTGGGTGCTATTGGCATTTCTGGACTGGTGGCCCCATCACTCCAGTTTCTGCCCCATGATCACATTTCCTTCTCTTGTCTCTGGCTTGAGACCACATCACTCAAATCGCTGTCTCTGCCTTCACAGCCCATTCTCTGGGGATCTTCTGTGTTTCTTTTCTAAGGGCACTTATCATTGGATGTAGGGTCCTCCTGGAAAACCCGGGGTGATTTGTTATCCCAAGATCTTTCACATAATTACATCTGCAGAGACCCCTTTTTTCCTAAACATGATAACATTCACAGGTTCTTGGAATTATATTTTGGGGGACATCACTCAGCTACAACGAGGAACAAAAAACTGAAGAGGGATGAGATCACTCCCATAACTGTGTATTTTAAGCGATATGAAGAGTAAAAGAAAGAATTCAAGGGGGACGACTCATGTGAAACAGATATTGCAATCCAAGGACTGGGAGTTTAGGTGAAGTTGGAGGGTTGTTGGAATCATAGTGCTAGACAAAAAATGAAATGAATGATTGAGATGTTAGAGTGATACACAACCAATAGAGATACATTAGGAAAGATAAATAAGAAAACACCATATCGAATAAATTAAAACTCCCTAAATGAAGTAGTAATTTCTCTTCCTATGCTGTTTTGCTCCAGCTGTCACAAAAGCTCCATTTTTCCCCGATGCTACTGCAGCTATATGTTTTAGCAAGAGAGACATATGGGAAACAGCACTTTAGTCTCTAGGAGCTTAGAGGCATCCGTCAGATGGGATCTGTGTTTAAAACTAAAGGCATTCCCACTGGTCTCTCAATAGTTTTTTATTCAATGAGCCTGTCCTTTATGAAGGTCATGGTTACTGTCTGGGTGAATCTTCAAGAGAGCCTATTTTCCCAGATCCTTTTGTTTTTCCCCTCTCCAGTTTCAAAAAAACAATCCCACCATTTTCTATACAGCTTTAATAACTGCACAAAAAAATTATTCTTTAACATTGCAACTCTTTTCTCTTTCCCCCTCCTTCCCCCAGCTCTGTGTTTCTCAAGAGGCTGAGATCAGTTGAACTTGATTGAGTTTCTAACTCAATAACCACCCTCCATTGCTGGTTATTCTAATGCTATATATGAGTTTGACATTCTTTTTGTCATTCCAGTACTCAGTTGAATTGATCCCAATCTACATTTATTCAGCAAACAAAGATTTACTGAGCACCTACTGTGTGCTAGCTCTGGGAATACTGACCCCCAAAAGACATGACTTCGGCCCTTAACTCACTCGGTCTAGTGCGGGGATCAGGAAGCTGTGACCCATGAGTCAAATCCAGCCCACAGCCTGTTTTTGTACTGCCTTCACACTGGAAAGTTTTTCACATTTTTGAGAGGTTTAGAGGAAGATGCGAGACAGAGATCACATATGACTTGCAAAAGCATAAAGGATTTACTCTCGGGTCTTTTACTGAAAATGTTTGCTGACTCCTAGTCCAGAGGGAAAATGGGTGGGTATAATAACACCAGTTGCACAAATTGTTGGAGTTTCTGGTGGGCAGTGTACTGGTTTTGCCTGGCCAGCCTAAATCTTCCTTCTAATAAAAGACTATATTTGGCAACAAACCCTTCCCTGATCTCAGACTCTAAGGTGTGGGTGGGCCTGACTCCATCACTTTTAGCTTAGAACTGAGTACTTTGGCCTGGTTTATTCTGCTTCTCAGTGTTTCCAGTTAAAGAACATTCTTCACATGGCCCAAGTAGGTCCAGGAAGATCCAATCATGAAAGTTTTGCTGCAGTTATTGGGGGAAAAGCAAAAATAAAAACAAAAAATACATGTTTCTCCTAGAATTATTAGATGAATGATAATGAAAACCTCTAGCTGTTCAGGACCACTGTTTCTAAGAAAGCCCATAGGAAAGACAGACTAACGGACAAATGTAGAGACAAAAACTGAAGAGATGAAGTGCTGAAGACCCTGTTTGAGCCTTGGATTCAGTTGTACTTGGAGCCAATTCTTGTTTCTGGATTTGTGCATTTGTTTTGTAAGGTAATAATGGTATTATTATTATTATTTTTTACTTACATTGGTTTAAACTAAGTTTCTTTTTCTTTAATATAAGGTATTTCCACTAATATTAAATTAGAGGAGATAATGAATGTTAAATAATCTATACATAATTCATACTTAAGAAACCTTCCTTCAAAATCTGTACTTATTATGCTATAAAAAATATAAAACATTTAGAAGATGTGTTGAAGGTTATCTAACCCAACTCCCTTTTTTTGCTGAATGTAGGGCTCCCAAAACATTAAAAGACACTGAAAAATTACCTTCAAAATGGAAACTCACACGGTGTGTGCTAATTATTAATCAGGATGTATTTTATTTGGCATGGTAGGGTCATGAGAAGCACCTAATACATCTGAGGCAGTCAGGGAAGGCTTCCTGGAAGAGATTCTAGTTTAGCTTGGTTTGAAGGAGATTATCTTTGTTTAGTTAAAAGGGGTGGGGTCAGTTGGGGAGTCCTAGGGAGAGGGAAATTATTCCCCACCCACTGAGGGAATAGGCTCTGTAAAGGTTTGAACACCAAAGAAAACACAGGACTTTCTAAGAATTGCCAAGAGTTAAAAGCAGGAGAAGATTAAGTAGTGAAGCAGGAGTAGGAAAGATAAGGTTGGGAGGCAACCCAGGCTCACATGATGGAGTCTTGTATGCCATTAGCAAAGAATGTGGACTCTGAGAAGAAACAAGGGTTTTAAATTTACGTTTTAGAAAAACAGCCATGTAGCAGTTGAGCTGCTGTCCTGGTGTTTATCCAAGATTGACCTGGGGTTAGGAGGAAGCAGGGTGGGAGCCCAGATAGGGATATCCACCAGGGGAGAGGTATTTACGAGGTAAACAGGCGAGCATTGGTGACTAGCTCCATGCAGGAAGTGAGGTAGATGGGAGAGTCCCTGAATGGGCTGAGGCTTTGGGCTGCTTGATGGGTGGATGCTAATTCTATCCTCTGATAATAGAGACTAAGGAGGAGAGAGAATGGCTTGATTTGCATTGATTTGGTTTTGTTGTGAGGTGTGGGTATGGGAGAAACGTGATGAGTTCTACCTTTGACATTTTGACTTTGAGGTGCTCATGGTCATCAAGAAATATTAACCACTAAGTAGTGAGGTCTGGAGTGCAGAAGAGAGATTTGCATTGCAGATAGAGTTTTCATTAGCTATCAGGTAGGTGGGAGATGAAAACATGTGATGGGATGAGATTTTGGCAGGAGAGTTGCTTCTGTTGATTTATTCCAGATCTTTCTCTTTATGAAGTTCAGTATAATGAGCAAAATATTTATTTTACATATAGAATATAGCAATGAATTTTGAACAAATCATCAATGTAATGTATCTTTATACCACAGTATTCCTGGAAATTCTAAAATTTCTGTAAAGAATTCTAGACATTATAACCACTTTTTGTAGGGATTTCAAGTCCTGTAAATTCTGCAACATTAGCCTCCTCTTGTTGAAGGAGGACATTATGGGGTATTATGGTTCGAGTCCCAGACAGCAAATCAGTAGAAATTGTGTTCTAGTCCTGCTTCTAACCAGCTGTGCTACTCTGAAAAAGTCAACTAACTCCAGTGGAACCCTTCCTCCCACCTATAACATAAGGAAGTTACTGCAAACATTCTGTAGGTATCTTCTCTGTGCAAACAGTCTAAACATCTAAGTATTTATGGATCTATGAGTACTTCGTCTTTCCGTGATTTCATCCTAGTGACACTCTTGACATTAAGAGATGGTAAGCAGGGCTGATGAGCTTGGAGTTTGTACTTTAAAAGCAAGCTAGGAATATGTAGAAATTACCAACAATTTGAGATTAAAAAAAAAATTAAAAAGTCAAGCTTCAGCTTACGGTTATTTAACATTTTAATCTACTGTTGAATTACCCTTCCTGATCAGCTCAGCTAGAGGAGCCAGGGTTGGCGGGGCCGGAGTAATCAAAGCCCCACTGGCTCCTTGGTTCATATTGCCAGTGGCTCAGTAGAAGTATTTTGTTCTAGGGCTTTCCACTTAGTGAGCCTCCCCTGATATTTAATGTTTTGTAAGTTCATTGGTACCATCATTATAAATTATTCAGAATATTGAAAACAGCATTTATTTGTGTCTTCTTCAGGCATATTTTTTCCAGTTTAGCCAAAACATTTAACATTTAATTATAAAAGAAAAATTCCAATAACTAGATAATTGGGTACACAGAGCATATTAATTTAAACCAAAGTAATTCAATTATAGAATGTATTTTAATCATGAAATCCTGACAACTAATGGATAGAAATAGTTTAAGGGAATGAACACATTATCAAATAAAGAATGATTGACTTCAGAAATCACTGAACCTGAAAAATATAAAACATTATAGATAAAATCTGTCATTCACTTTTGAAAGTAGGCAAGCAGATTCAGTTTGAATATTTTATTCAAATATGTCTACTCTTCTCAGTAAAGTAAAATGACAAATTAAAAAAAAACAACACAAAAAAAACTTGTGTAAACTCTCAAAAAAGACAGCTTGGCATGACTTATAGTTATCCTATTTGTTTCTAGGTCTTGACAGAACTACAGCATTAGTGAATAAAAGCCCTAGTAGTGTATGTACTATGGATTGATTTCAGTGAGACAGTTGATGTAGTGTTTAATGAAATCGTATTCTCCAAATAATTCAGATTGGCTTGGCTAGGAGAGCAATCACCTGCGTTGAAAACTGGCTGAAGGTCTGTGAACACGAGCTGGTGTGGAATGCTAACCTGGTGTAGAGTGAACTACATACACATAGTTTCAAGTTTACTGTTAGGCCCTGGAAGGAAACAAGAGGGAATGGAGGAATGGATTTGGAAAACTCTTCCAAGAATCAAGTGAACTTTGGCTCATCATTGTATTGTTTGGTCTTACTAGAATGAATTGACCATAATACAATGCTTCAATTTGATCTTTGATTTGTTTTTTCTGTTACCATTTATAATAGCCATTTGCTGGTGTTGTAATTCAGACTGAAATGAGGGCTAGCTAAAGAAAGGGATTTATTATTCCCTTTTTTGAGGTATTTACGTAGGGCAGTTTTTGTGTCTACCTTTTAGCATTTATTATAATCTTGTATGATCATTGTATTTTTTTCTTTACTGATGTCAGTTACTTTTAAATTGATCGCAAGAATTTGCTTCCCTCATTTGTAGCTCTTGACTTATATTTACAAGTAACCTCAAAAAAAATTGCCTTATAATCTTGAACATGTTTTTAAGTAGAAAAAATGGTAATAAATCTATTTTGATTTATTACATGAACATGTTGTATAAAACTTAATTTTAAAATATGCAAAGGTAATTAGTTCATTTAAAAAAAACCTTCAGCCCAAGTATGTATTACTAATATTCTCTCCTTTTTAAATCTTTTCTTGATATCATGTAAGAAAAAAATACTTGAAATAATTTTCAACAACACATGTTCTAAAACTAACATTTATAAGACTGAAATCTAATGGTTAATATATAGAATAAGAGAATTCCTAAAATCTACCTGGAGTATTTTTGGAATCAGTGATGAATTATTCCTAGTGTTAATTTATTGTACATTTTCCTGAAATAATTTTTACACAGAAGATACAAAGTACTTTTCAATCTATGAATTTTAATTTCACTCAAACATATCAGTATTCTCTCCTTTTAATAAAGAAAATTTGGGTATGGCTAGGAGGAGTAAGCTCATACAGTATTGAGAAGGACGGTAAAATAAAGTCTGAAATTCATGTATGATAGTCTGTTATTTTCTGGTATTGTCAGAAAATTAATCTTTCAAAATTAGTAGGTGTGTTCCCTCAATAACCACTCCTTTATTAAAATTGTAGTTTAATTTTTTTAATTCTGCCTCTGTGCCATGGTAGCTCAATACAAATTACTAGAAAGTTTTTATAATACTTGCTTTCAATCAATAAAATACAATTCTTTCTATTTACTTATTTAGGTCCTTTGAAGGGATACTTAATTGTTTGGTTAATTTACATTGTTTTATTCCTGGCAAAATTCCAGGCGATCCTCAAAGTAATAGGAACTGTTATTACAGCATAAGACATAAAAGAAAATGCTGTTGTCTTAGAAACAGGCTCTCTCTGTTATCTTCCCGTGGTGGTGCACAGGCTGCCAGTAACAGCTTTAGTAGGAGGTTGGGATAGTACTTCGTAAGCCACAAGAACGTTCTATTCTTTTCATTTATATCATCATGTTTTGTATCTCAGTGGATAAATAAATTTTATTAAAAAGCAGGGAGATAAATGTGGAACCATTAATTTTCTTTTAGCCTTTTATCCACTGTGTATTCCTATGCATGCGATGCTGCATCAGAGACTGTACGTTCTAAAGGATGCACTTGAGACGACGTCTGAATAATGCAGTGATATTAGGATATCATAATAGAAACGCTTATCACCTAGCCGTGCTGTGGCAGCATTTAATGAAAATTACTGAAGATGCTAAAGCCATTTAGAGAATGACGCTAAAGGCACTAAAGATGTTCCAACTATGATATGTTAAAAAAAAAAAAAAAAGAAAAGAAAGAGTGTCAAGAAAGCAAAGCAGGTCGGAGGTCTCAGGATAAAGAAATCCTCTTTTGAGAGTATCTCTGAATGAAGATGATGTAGGCAGCATTTGATACTGATTATTTCAGCACTATTTATTGAGCATGTCCCACTTGCTAGATGCTGTTCTAGGCACTGGTGGTGCAACATGAAACAAAGCTTCTGCCCTCATGAGACTTACATTGTGGAGGGGAGAGATAGGCACCAGTCAGTAAAGAAGTAAATTAAATGGTGTGTCGCCTAGTGTGGTGATACAGAGATGTTAAGGCAGCAAGGGAGAATCTAAAGGCAGCAAGGGAAAGTGTGTGTGTGTGTGTGTGTGTGTGTGTGTGTGTGTGTGTGTGTGTGTGTCTGTCTGTCTGTCTGTCTCTGTGAGAGAGAGAGAGAGATTACACAAGAGGGCTGCCATTTGAAATAGAATGGTTGAGAAATTCTAATAAGATAACATCTGAGGAACTGAGGAAGATGAGTAGAGAGTCTGTCTGGAGGATACTGTTGTTGTTTTTTTCTTTTTTTCTATATAGCAACATAGTTCTGATCATTTAAAAAATATTCAGAATTAAAAAACAACTCAGAAATGACTTAATTCCAACTATGAGTATGACCCCCCCCCCCCCACGGCACCATCCATGGAATCATTGTATTTATATTTCCGTATACTGGGTAGAATGAAAATGCACAGCATTTCAGCATATAAACAAAGAATTGATTAAATACATTGAAATATAACATGTTACAAGGTCAAGGGCTTATTGCTTGATACATAAACACATAGTGAAATATAAGGATGTCGAACTTCATTTTGTAACACAAAGGTATGTATAGATGATGCGTCATGGTTCTTTTGTTTGTTTTGTATTATTTTCTCAGATACAACAGGGAAATGCATGCTGAGTTGTATTGTTGCTGAATTTCTTGTATTCAATAAATACACAGAAGGATATTAGCAAACCCAAAAAAGAGCATGAGGATATTCTTTTTGAGTTGCAGTTTTGCCTTTAATCATTTCCATGGATATTGGTTTCACTGGCCCTTACATTAATCATTCCTTAGCAAAAAGAAATGAGCAATACTATTGCCCCTGTTTTGTAAATAAGAAAGAGGATGATAGGAAGGTTAAAAGAGCTGCCTCAGGCAATTCTAACTATAAGGCTTTGGTACAGCCCTTAGAAGAAGCTATTTGTCTTAAATGACAGTTCTGAGTTTTAGCCACTAGGGTTCAGAGTAAACTAAATCTGAAACAGTATATTATAATAGAAAGATAAAAGGACTGGGAATCGAGAGCTCTCAATTCTACTTGCATTTGTGCTACTAACTAGCCCTGTGCCTCTTAGAGTTATGATTTTTTTAAGTTGGAAGGGCATTAGACATTGTCATTTATTGAAAATCACTTACCAAGAGCCTTTTCTGCACCAGACATGGTAGGAAGTGCTGGGAAAGTTGTGCTCCATATCCTGAAAGAGCTCATGCATTAGTGGAGCAAATTCACAAACAAAAACTGACAGAGTAGTGAGCTCAGCGCCTTAGAAGAGGCAAGTCCAATGCAATATGGGAAGAGGGACACACAACCAAAATATTAGAGTGGGAGAGGCGGCTCCTCAGATACTTGGCTACAAAGTCACCAGCTAAAGTCAACTAGAGCTGAAGTCGATTGATATAGGTAGGTATCACAGAGAGGGAACCAAGGTGCAACATCCCAGAAGCAATAAATAGCAATTTTAGAGCTGTAATTATTTCAGTATGGCCCAGTAAGGCTCAGCTTTCAAGGGTGGGTCAAGAAGTGCCTGTTGACCACACTAAAGGGTTTTGCTTTGAACTTGAATGCAGAGGGACATTTTGCAATACACTGAAGCATGGAAAGGGACCTGTTTGAAGTTTACAAAGTCATACGAAAGGAAGAGTAAGGATTTATTTGAAATAGAGGAGTTTTTGGGCCGGCCGTGTGGCGCGGTGGTTAAAAGGTGGCCTGGGAAGCCAGCGTCCCCGGTTCAGGTCCCACATATGAGGGCCAGTGACACTGCCCTCCAAAAAAAAAAAAAAAAAGAAATAGAGGAGTTATGAGGCTGTAACAAGACTCCAAGAGAGAAATTGAGGGAGTGAACTAAAATAGTAAATGTAGGATAGATTAAAAGGTTGATTCAAGAGATATTTAGAAAGTAAAATCTCTAAAATTCAATAGATAACTATGTGAAGGAGGAAAGAATGGGTAATTATAATAGCATGATTTTGAGTAGTATTGTGGAAAAGGTAAAAGAGTTTAGAATTAGCCTATATTGGAAGACAACCTATTCTGGAGGCATCTGTAGTCTTTTCAGCTGCATGTCATTGGGCAAAGGCATAGGTTAAAATCCACTTGGCCTAAGTATGCTAATTTATATTTAAAGGTCAAGGGTTCTGTGATTAGTGGACTCCAGGGTCCAAAGTCATCACAGACTCAAATTTCACTCATCCTCTATAATCTTCCTAAAAGCTACTTTCCTTCAGATGTAAGATGGATGTGACAGTTGCAAGAAGCACGTTTAAAAGAGCCGTGGTACAAAGAAAGTCTCTGCTCCTGGTGGTGGTACAGGAATTCAGTCAGTTTCCAGTTGTCCCTCCCTCAGCATCCCCCTGGTGATACTGGGAAATTCAGGGTCACCTGTCCACTCTCAACTAATGAACATCATGAGATGATGATTTGTTTCTGTAAATTAGATTTAGTGCTGGGGACAGTGTCAGTCTCTTCTGAGTCAAGTGTGAGAAGGTAGGAAAAGTAGAAAAAAATCAGGCCCTGCCCATGAAAAGGAGGGGAACTCAACATTATGAACCCCTATCTAACATGGCTTAAGAATATGTACCTTAAATGTGTATGAAAATAGGGGAACACAATTTGCCAAAATAAAGAGATGAGGCAGGATTGTATGTACATGTGGTGGGGGCAGAGAGGAGGAGATGAGAGTATAAGATGAAAGACCAAAAAAAAAAAAAATAGAGATAATGTAACTCAAATATACCTATACGGCATTCATCTTCCTCCTCCATTGATTATTCATTTTAAAGTATTTATTTGCAAGCATGACTATTTTCTAAGATTATTGCTTTAAAATTCTTTGATTTTGCTCTTTTGTCATTTTCTCCATCATTTCCCTAAAACAGAAGAAAAGCAGTGTTTCTGGTTTTTATTCTGCACAACATGAAGAGATCTCTAAGTGTGAAGCAGATCCAAGGGGGAAATAACCCTCTTAGATATAGATGTTATTGCCATTAAATTACTACCTTAAGTACATGTACATATAGGAGATACAGTTAATTTCACATGAAGATGGGAAGGACCACTAAGGTAATGAACTTTATTGAGAGTGCTTTTAATCCCATTATGCACATTTGAGAAGCTTTCTAAGCAGGAAAGACCACTGAGTTGATAAAAGAAGCATTTAGTTAGCAAATGCCTTTGTGCTTCCCTGCTCACTGGTGTGTTTGCTTTAGAAATGAATGTTTCTCACATGGTAGATACAGACATGCTTCTTTAACTCACTTGTCGCAGAAATAGCGCGTGTGTGTATGGGAAGGGGGTGACCAGTGTCATGAAGTAACTAAGGAATACATTAAGCAGCTTTTCATGGGTATATGGATTGCATAATTTAAAACCATCCTGGGGCATCCATAAATTATGCATAAGTTTTGTTTTCTGATTTTACATTTTAGAGGGGAGAAAGATACTTGATTCTGCAATTTCTACACCTTGAGCATTGTCTGACTCTCTCTCCTGTTGAAGGCTGAGCGTCCTTAAGGAGCCGTATCACCTGCTGTATAGCTATTTTCCTTAGGATCCTTTTGGACTGCTCATTCTTGCTCAAACCCTATTGTCTTTTGAAGAGGAATCAACTCCCCATTATGTATATAGAACAATTCCATTTACTTGGGTAAAAACAATAGCAGAGACCCACTCTGCAGTGATTTGGAAAATGTTTTAATAATTGGTTCCTTTGAAGTAGTTATGCATTGTGTTGTTTAAAACCATATGAAGATAGGATTAAATAATTACGGGATTATAATGCAAGAGCTACACAGATCCTGAATTTTCCATCTTTTCCAAAGTTTTAGGACGATTAGCACTTTCTGTGGCTGTACATGTGTGTACCAGGTCCCTAGCTGTATGGCTTTCAATGCTCATCTCCTTTCCAATTATAAACACACTCCCAAACCTCCCTGTGCTTTGGATCAGTATATAGGTAAACAACAAATGATTTTAAAACCAAGCCAAACCAACCCTGAGAACCTGGAGATGAAATTCAATATAATGATTTTATTTGCGTCTGTCACTTCGTTTTGTAAATCAATAATTGGGAACACTATAATGAGTTACCAGCATAGGACATTTTGTTTGATCATTTACTGTTTAAAGATCTGACATCCCTTAAACAGTACTTTTAGATTACTTTTTAATTACTGCACTTGAGGATATGGGATACATGTTTTAATTGTCTCCTTTTAAACAGAAGCCAAAGTTGAACAAGTTGATATTCCCAGCCCCAGGGCCGTCTTTCTTTTCCGACGAGTGCTGCTTCGGCTGGTCCGCCAGGTGGCAGAAGAGGTTTAGTTTCGGGCTGTGCGTTGGAGGCTCCCAAGTATGCTCAGCTCATTTCCCGCAGCAGCTGAGGCTGATATAAATGTAGAGACAAGCGGAAGCTATATGTGACACACTCCACTATTATTAAAGCATAATGCAGCAATTCCAGGCCAAGGTTTTAGCTTCGGATGGTCTGGTGAAGACAAGGTTTTGCTAATGGGCTGAGGTAGGGGAAGGGCTCCTGGAAAATGACTGATAGCCACTGCTGCTGGAAGGAACGACTCGTGGGCTCCCTCCTGCCTCGACTGGGAACCTTATTGCTTGACGCCTGTTGGAAGAGGAGCCGTGAGGCCACCTAAGGAGGAAGCGGAGTTAGAGATGCGTAATTCTAAGGACATTTGCTAGATTGGAAAGCATGCACCTTTGAGGCTCCTTAACTGCGCCAGCTTAGCTATAGAGTTGAATAGGAGTAGGAGCGGACAGTTAAGCACTTTATTTATATATACAAGCATTTGCCAGGTTGATAGGCTATCACTCAGGAAATACATGAATTCTTGCAACACATGAAATATTAACAGTAAACTCAGAGAGATACTTGGGTCACCGGAAAATAAAGATACCTGTATTCATAGAATATTTATGTATGGGTTTTGGAGTTAGGGTTTTTGTTTTGTTTTATAACGAGCGCACTGTATTCCAGAGTAAGTAAAACTTTTCCAATAAAGGAAGCCCAAGAGGTGGGAAGAAGAAAGAAAAGAGTGTGTTGTTCCCACCTAGGTAGGGGAGAGGCCTCGCCGCTGCATTTTTCTGGAAAGGCCAGTAATCTGTAGGTTGTATTCTACATTGGTCCACTTACATCTGCCATCACAGCCGGCACCTGGTGCAGGGTGAATGACACACACTACCCCCAAATGTCACTGTCCAGCCGGGTCCACCAATTAAAACTAATAAACATTCCTCCCCACGCACGCCGAAGACGTGCCCACGCCAGCCTGGCGAGCAGCAGGGCCGGCGGGGGCAGGGCCTAATGACCGCAGTGGCAGCAGGTGCAGTTGGCCGGGCGCGGGCCCAGTGTGACGCTGGCGTGGCTGCTCACATGCGATGCAGGCAGAGCCTAGCTGTTTACAAATGGACAGCAGAGGGGATTTGGTTGCACACAGAGCGGAGCGCACTGCATGCAGGGCTCAGGGAAGCCCCAGCGGGGTGCTGTACTGCTCGGTTGGGTGCCAAAATGACTCTCCCAACCCCCCAGCACATACCCTTACCAGGCAGCAGGGGCCCAGTTCCATAGGCAGGCACATCAACACCTGTGAGAAGCCTAAAGCTGTTTGATTTTGAGGGCCAGGAACTCTCTCATTAAGTTTATCTTTTCCAGGTGGCGTGGATATGCCGGAACCCAGAGAACCTCCCAGAAGGTAAGCGGCCTGCTGAAAGGTCTCAGCTTTCAGTGCCCGTTAGTTAGGGGTTTCACACGTTCCCCCACACCCCTCCATGCTGGACTTCTCTGGGAAAGGGTGGGAGAATCCTCCTGGGGGGAGAGAGAGAGAGAGAGAGAGAGAGAGAGAGAGAGAGAGAGAGAGAGAGAGAGAGAGAGAGAGAGAGAGAAAGAAGGGGAGAGGGGGAGAGAGGGAGAGAGGGAGAGAGAGAGGGTGAAAGAGAGGGAGGGAGGGAGAGAGAGAGAGAAAGAGAGAGAGAGAGAGAGAGAGAGAGAGAGAGAGAGAGAGGAAGGAGAGAGAAGGGGGAGAGGGGGAGAGAGGGAGGGAGAGAGGGAGAGAGAGAGGGTGAAAGAGAGGGAGGGAGGGAGAGAGAGAGAGAAAGAGAGAGAGATGTGTGTGTGGAGAGAGAGGGGGAGAGGGGGCAAAAGAGAGGGAGGGAGGGAGGGAGAGAGGGGGGAGAGAGAGAGAGAGAGAGAGAGAGAGAGAGAGAGATGCAGGCGTCAGGAATGCCAGGCTTCCCTGAGGCAGGGGAGCACGTGGGTAGAGTAGAGTAAAGCTTGCCCTGTGCAGTTAATTGTGGATTGGGCTCACATGCAACAGTGTGGCATCACCAGCGCTTTTTCCTCAGTTTCAGCCTTTCTTCCAAAGGCAGGACGATTGTGTCCTTTTTTCATTCTGTCAGCAGTGCAGCAACTTATGTCAGTCTTTGTTTTCACCTCTGCTGATTTCAACTGCTGTCTGGTGGTGTCAGTGCTGTCAATTTAAAATCATGCTTCTCTCTGTGAGCCCTGTTATGATACGGGACACCTGAAGGTGTCATTTTCCTGTGGTTAATTAACCTTGAGACCAGAGGCACACCGGCACAGCCCCTTAATTACATTTCTGTGTAACCCTGCAAACACAGGGTGATGAGGGGCCACCAGCACTTCTGTCATGTCGCCTCCCACCTGTCTGACCCACAATCCGGGGGTTGTTATATGATACTGATGTCTGTCCTTGACATGGGTTGTTCTGCATTCCTAGTTCAGATGGCAAAGCTTTGAGTGTCCGCGTGGAACCTTTGGCAGGTGTATGCAACAACTTGTGAAGAATTTCTTTTTACAATAAAAAAACAAACAAACAGAAAATCAAAGCCACTTCCTTTGTCTCTGCTTGCCACAGTTGCTTAACCAAAAAATGTAAACATAGAGATGATGATTATGACTGTGATATTAGGAAGCCATGGAGAGTATGTTTCTGGTACCCCTGCTTTCACAGTTTCTATAATTGCATCAGTTCCTTCGTTGATACCCTGGTCTCTTTTTTTTTTTTTTTTTTCAATATGAGTGAACTAAGCCAAAGCTTTTTCAGTGTTAGTTGCCAAAACCATTTGACTTTTTCATGCTGGGTCTTGGGCTATAGGGATGAAGCAGTTTGAGGCTGGGGTTGGGGTGGTATGGAGGATAAAAAGCAGAGCATGGCAGATGGTTGTTTTGTTGAATCAATAAAAGTGGGAGAGAGGCGTCAGGAAGCAGATGATGAAGACCAAGAAGTTCAAAATATAACCAGGGACATGAGCCCAATCCAGTCAGCTGAAGAGCTAGATCCCAGCTAAGGATTTGGATCATAAAGAGCCAGGAACGTGAGCCAAGAGCACACACACTGTGGTTGGTTCGAACCTGGACAGGGGAGTAAAAACATAAAGTGTAAAGGAGAATGAATCAACAATAGAAACTGATATTGTCAGAGGCCATGGGTCTCCTTCTGCCATCATACTTAAAGCAGGCTCATCATTCATTTAAAAATGAAACAAAAACTAATCATTACATTTTTGCTACATATGTGGAAAATAGAGAAAAGTGAGAAAAGCTCCATGTAGTACAAAGCAATCTGATTTTTGGCTTTCCCTCCATAACACTGCCACCAGATTGTTTTCCATTTTCTCCTTAAATACATCCAATGGCAGGCTTCTTTCCAGTTACTGATATTTCTATATACTGAAGGTGCCATAAAAAAATGTACACATATTTTAAGAAAGGGAAAAAACTGTATTAAAATGGTAATACAATGAATGACACTAGCATTCATTTGATTAACACCATCTTTTGAAGGAATATCATACTACACATTGTTACTGGAATTCAATTCAACTTCGAAAAGTAATACATAGAAAACATCTCTTGAAATGTGCACTTTTTTCTGGCACCCCCAGTTTTGGTGGTTGTTTCTTTTGTTCATTTCAGCAGCCTTTGCACAGCTTCTACCGGTAGGATTCTGTTCTGATTCTGGAGCTATGTAAAGTGAGCCCATAAGTCATGTAAAAATATTTAAAATAATTGAAAAGAGGGCCCAGGGCCCCTCATTTCACTCATTAAGTACCTTACAAATGCAAATATGTTTCTAAACCCTGGACATGCAGAGGTGAATATGTGGAGGGACCTAGTCCTCATGCCATGTGTACCCTAGCTGTGGATACTGGGATTTGTAGACATCACAGGGTGCAGTGTTGTCGAGAACCACAGGGAGGCCAGTGGGATGCTCTAGGAGGCTAGGGGGACATAGAGAAGGGTGGGACTGATTAGCACTCACCCCTGTGGGGAGAGGCAGGGATTTGGTGAGCTTAAATACAGAGAGCTTAAACATCTAGAGTTTGCAGGGAGAGAAGGACAATGGCGTCCCTTTCTTGAGCAGGAACAGAAAAAAAATTCTGGGACCTCTTCTTGACGTATTAACACTGTGAGCTGTACCAGGTTTCCCAAGAGGACTTGAGCTGCCTCTCCACTTCTTTTGGCTTTTGAAACATATTTAAAGAGTAGTGTTTGCAGTTGGTTATCTGGCATAAAATGCGGTTTACTCGCTAGTAGATCAGTAACACTAGCAATGCTCCAAGAGAAAGTGTGGGAAGAGGCTTTTCGTTTGTTGGGTTTTTTTGTTTGTTTTTTGATTTTTTTTTTTTTTTGACTCCACTTGGATACATTCACAAAGAGAGAGTAGGAGAAATGCATAAAGATTTTTAGTCTGCATATTTCGAGGATAGGGGCCATATCTTAGATGTCTTTCTAAGGTGCAATTGAGACATTGTGCCCAAAAAGTCAACAAAAATATTTGAATAGAGCCTGTTTTAATAAGTTGTAAAGGCCAAGTCAATGCTGTCATGCCTGTTTTATGAATTGAATTGGCTTTCTCTAAAACTGCACTGTTAGTATATGAATTATTACTGTAAAACACATATCCTGCTCTCCCATGCCTCTGTGATTTAACCTTCAAATCTACCCCGCTCTGTGTTGCAAATGGATCATGTAGAGATAGTAATGTTGGTTAATTTAAAGAGTAGAGGATGTTAAACTGCACATGGTTTATGTATCCCAAGGAAATTCCTGAGTCATAAATCACCATGGTGACATAGCATGTTTTGGTCCTCAGGGGGATACAATACTGTAAACCTTTTCTAATGATTTACAGCGCTCCCAAATGAATTGTCATATTGACACCACTTGGGTCACAGCAGGGAATAATTGTTCTCAACAGTTTCCCATCCTAAAACAGAGGGGAAATCTTACAAAAATCCTGCCTGAGAACTCAAACCACACTAACTGAACTGAGGGCTTTAGCTTGTTTAATAATTTTAAACGGGAAATACCATCTATACCCCCAGGGATTCTGACTAAAACAAGATTTCCTTTTCTAATGAGATAATACAGTTAACAACATTTTAAACAACCTAGTAATTTGTACTTTCCTAACACTTCCAATTTGATGATCCTCAGATTTTTAAACATTAAAATCCTATTAAGTCTGGATCTTCTGAGCATCAAATCACAGTAGCTCCATTTCTAAGGTAGCAATGGTAAGGCTGAGTACATTTGTCTTTGAAAAGGCAGCCCTGTATCTTCCATTTTTTCCCCCAAATATACTTAGAACCTTTATCATAACAGTGAGTTTCTTAGTTCTCCAGTGATATAAGCATAACAAATTCACAATGGGAAATGTTCAGTTTCCATAGACTCAAGATCATATAAACCAACTAACCGCTAAAAAATTAGATCACAGTTGAGAGAAAACCTTCAATGATTAAAATTAAATAATTCTCTAGCAGATACTGAGCCATGTAAGGAAAGCAGGGAAGTCATTCCCCTGCCAGGAACATGCTGTAAACTGATAGAAACAATGCTGAATATTTGTTTTAAAGAGCAGAGGTGAGAGAATGATTATCTTGTGTACCAAGTTCTGTAGTCTCAAGTAATCACAGTGGCCCACAAATTCGGTTTCACTGTAGCTGATATACAGCTGTTTCCTGGCACTCCGTGGCATTATTACACCTCTTTAATAATTCAAGGTACTCTCGGGACCTAATTTCAGCCTTAAATAATTCATAATGCATGCTTTGTATTAAATGAATAATTTTAATGAGAAAACCATATCAATTTGACTGGGGAATAACTGTTGATTCGATTTGAATGTTATTTTGAATGAACTAGCATTGGATTAACAAGGTTTTGCAACGTTGTTTTCTTATTTATATCCTAGCCTTATTTTTTGGTCATAATTATTCATCTTCTAGTAAGTTGAGAAACTAACAGGAAATTGAGAGAATGAGCTTTAGACTACATGATGGGCAATTTACAGGGAAGAATCAGTGAAGGGAATAAATGACATACAAACACAAACTTCCTTAATTGGGTATTCTTTCAATTCTCTCTGACCTAGAGATTCTGTAGATGAGAGTTTTGCATCAGTCCTATTACTCAGTATGGAAAAACAACATGGACCCCTTAGAAGGGTCCTCTTCTCGGGACCATCTATCAGTCAAAAAATTACATTTATTTGTCAGGTTATTTGAATAATGGCATTAATACAGCACTACAGCAAAAAATATGGTATAGATTTATGAATAATGGTACAGATAGAGCAATTGACTGTAAAATCTATGAGAACACAGATGTATGCTTTTGTGCAGCTAGCACCTAGGGTAGTGCTTGTTACATAGTTGGTGCCTAATAGATATTTGTTAAGTACCATCAAATGAAGACTAACCACGTGTAAACACTAGTCAAAGTGCTGTGCATACATTAATGTACAATTTCCACAAGCATATCCAATGAGAAACATGCTATTATTGTTGCCATTCTATGGGAGAAGAGACTGAGGATTAAATGGTTGAAGCAAATTACTTAAGTTCACACAGGAAAGTTGGACCATTAAAACCTAGGTTTCCCTACCTCTAAACATTGTGCTCTGAACTACTGGACAACACCATCTTGGAGGACTGTAGGACTTGTCTGTCATACAAACACTGGAAGATGCAAACCGCTCAGCACTCATCGATTAAAACTGGGCGTGATCTGGATAGAATGAATGTAGACATTGTGTCTGTTTAATATCAGGTCACTATTAAAATGCTTTTCTGCTTAGCTCTTGACTTCATAGTTTAAAGTGTGAGGAGAACATGGTGGCAATTATCTGAAGTGTCTGTGGGACATTAAGTACCTACACAATTAGATTCAGATAGCAGACAACCATGTTTTATTAAGATCTCACTGTCTTCCTCTCTCAGTATTCACATTATGAGGCATCACAAAAAAAGACAATATTGTTCACATCATGAGGATGTTTGCATACTATCTGAAATAAAGAAGGAAGCATGTGGGAAAGATTTCAGAACATTTACAGAGAAACTTGCAGGTGAGCTTGTCTCTTGTCTGGCTTATGCTGAGTAGGGATTAAATTGTTGCATATTTCTCAAAGTTGTAACTTAAATATAGAAAATAGAGGCTGAAAGTAAGTCTGTATGGAATTCTAAAATATTTTTAATTGGAGAAAGATATATCAAAATCTTAATTATTGGATGTGAAAATAATTCTTTTTACTATATGTGTGTGTATGTATATAAAAAAATATTATTTGGACCCTTCAAATTCTATTATTTCAACGGAATTTCTGATTTTTTATTGTAAATTAAATGAGAAAAATATAATATGGAAATAATATAGGATAAATAAATAGAAGCCCTGGCTTCCTGTTGGTCTCTTGCTCGCTTCAGAATCACAATTAAATAGGATTTTTGTTTAAATCAAATCATATACATATATAAATACTGTATTATGCTCATCTTACTATGACTATTAATACTAAGTAGAAATAATGACTAACATCATTTCTAGAGTTTTGATTTAAATAGTGATGTTATGGATTGCCTGTTCCTGTCTGTTTTCAGGTCATATCAAAGGGAAAAAAAAAAATCCCTCCTTCATTTCTCCTTCCAGAGGCTCACAGGAAATTAAAAAAAGGGAAATGTTCTGTGTAGTATTTCTGACAGCAAATTTCTCAGAATCCAGAAATACTTCTTTTCTCTAATAAGTTGCCGCAGATACAAGGGAGTACTTATGATTGATGACTATCTCCGTTTGCATGAGCGATAATTCCTGAACACACTCTTCCCGATTAAAATACAAATGCATTTTCAACTGCATATTTCTTTATCTATGTTTTATTCTTACATGATAAGATGTGAAAAGAATCAAGTAAAGTCAGGCTCTAGAATATTGCAAAAGTGAAGCCGAAGCTGAGAGGACTTTTAAGTAGGTGAGCACGATCTTTTCCATCCATTTGGCTCATGAACATGTCATTCCATATGAATGATCAAGATGGTTACTGTTACAACATAAGAGTCTTAGACTCTGTGACCAAGTAAATCCTTTTAAGAACATGTAGGCTGGTGTGCTATCATTTGAAAGTGGAAAGCTAAAACCCAGGGCTCATGAGTGAACTGACAAGAAACCATTGCTAGTAAATGTCAGAAGTGAAGCGAAAAGAGGGACAGAGAGGATGGTGTGCGTCAGACGTTGCGTTAGGCATTTCTACACCCACGATCTCGTTTAATTGTTGCCATAACCTTGTGACAGTGGTTTTTGTTGCCTAGGTGAGAAACTGAGGCTTGCAGAAGTATAATAGCCTAGTTACAAAGTCGGGAAGTGACAGATTTAGGAGGAATCACAGTCTATTTGACCTGTAAGTTACATTCTTCCCATGGCAACATGCTGCCTCTCAGATCTTCAAGTGCTTGGCTCAGTGGCTCTGCTCAAATTTGGGGTCTATAAGTAAGAAGTCCAGTATGATGAAAAAAGGAGACCAACATGAAGGTATCCCTGTTGAAACAGCACTTGTGAAATTTCAGGTTAAGAACTAGCTTCCATGAACAGAGGAAACAGGGAGAACGAAGTCAAATATAATTTGAATTCTTTTAAGCCCTGGGGTAAGAGCCCTCGGGCAGTGGGTACCTCTAAAAATTGCCTGACATTTTGTAAGGCCATTTAATTCATTTGCACATAGGTGCAATCACTTACACACTTGCTTACTTTTTCATGTGGAGTATATGCTACCTGATTGAAAATACAATAGAGAAAAAAAAATCAAAGATGAATTATCTTCTTATTTACATTTCAATTCTGAGAGGTAGTTATTTAACAGGTTTTGCCTTAATTAGAGGACACTAATGATCATTAATTATTAAGCATATGTTTGTATTTGCAAATATTTTCGCATTTCACGAGTCTCCTCAAGAGACCAAGATCAAATAACCCTGTCTTTTGGCAATGCTCGCAATCAAATTTTTCTACCTTAATCAGTATTTCATGAATAAATGTAAATAAGAATTCTGAAAACTATCATGTGTAAACCTTTATTCTACATGGGTCCATGAAACAGTATGGCAAAATAACAAATGATATATTAACGTATTTTATAAAAGATTGGTAATACATAATATCAGGTTTGATTTTAAACTTTGAATTTATGGTAAAAACATTAATGGCATCGCCTTTTCTTTCTCCTTCATTTTGTACTGTATCTTCTGTCACGGGTCTTTTTCATTCATTCACCCATTGAAAAATACTTATTGATTACTACTGGACAAGCAGTAATCATAACACATAGAAAACACAGCAGACTCCTTGTCCTCCTGGAGTTTATACTCTAAATGGCGGAGATGTACAATAACGGTGTAAAATCAGGTAGATGATGTCAGATAATAAATGCAACGGCAAAAGTAAAACAGGGTGACAGACAATGACTTGGGATGAGTTACTTAGAAAACAATGCCAGGATAGGTCCCTAGGAAGACACTTTTGAAAGGAGATCTCCATGGGCAGAGGTGCAAAGATGTAGGAATGGTGAGAACTAAAGAAGATTAAAAAAAAAAAAAAGCCAGCATGGCTGGGGAGAAAGTACTAGACAGAGAAGTGAGGCAGAGATCATACCTCAAAAGGCAAGAAAGCCACAACAAGGAGTGTAGATTTTAATGGTGGTGCCATGTGGGCCGTGGGTAATAGCAAGGTGGCAACTCACAGAACTAGGTTACGACCAGTGGCGATGACGTCTGGGGCGCGCCTGGTAGCAGGATGGGTGACAGGATAGAGTGAGATTCAGAACAGATTTTGGAGTTACAGCTGAAAGGACTGTAAAAATTACATGGGCAATGTAAGAGAGAGGAATCAAGACTGACAACATTTTGGCTAGAGGAAGGTGGTGGAGGATGGTGTCACTTAGGAAGATGGGGATGCCTCCTGTTGTAATTGAAAATTCCTTGGTCATGACTAACATGTACCAATCCTCTTTAGGTATAAGAGGACTGAAGTGTTATTTGAAAGATCTTCAGTAACAACAGTTGTCCTTATTCTTTACCTTGAAGATTTTGGCATTGTGGCCAGCAGTTGGCTTGCCTCTGTGTGTGGAGAGCGTTGTGTGGGAGGTTCTTGGGATGCATGTCTGTGAGAGATGATATTGGCAATGAATCATACATTGTCACTAGCTCTGCACAATAAGGTTATGAAGACCTTTTCAAACTTTTTTTGCTTGGCTTCGTAAATGGTGAAGCATTGATAAATAAACCAGGGAATAAATCATAGATAAGAAAGACACAATTAGTCACTTTTGGCCTTGCTGCCACACAATGGGAACCTGCTTCTCTGTTTAGAAGCAGTCTCTAGATTCTTCTGGATGTAGTGAGAGTCAAAGACAGTGGAGGTGAAATTTATAAGAAAGCAAACGACTCTGTGAGGTAGAAAACCACCCATTTGTGGAAAAACCTTCAGCGCTTTGCAGCCACAGTTCTAAGACTGACAGCTGTCTCAGGCTGCTGTCCAAAGAGCGGGTTTCACAGTTGCTCAAGGCTGCATAACAGGAGCTTTCAGCGCCCTTGTTACTGGACTGTCCTACTCAGAATCCCTCAAGGGCCCTTGACTCTTCGCCTTTTAAACTCAGCTGTATAACATGGATCTTTTTCAAAACCAGTCCAGCATTTTAGAGGAAATATTCAGGGCGAAGAACACAGGTCAGCAGATGAGCTGACTCCCCCCATAACACAATCTCAAGAAAAACCAAACATCTAGCTGAAAAGAGTAAACTTAGGCTTTGATCAGAAAGGAGTAACATTTTATGTTTCCTTGTGTTTTAAATGTATAAGGTTTGCCAATCTTTCCCCCAACTATTGCTCTGCCTATCGTCCTCTAGCTCAAGTTCTTCAAAATAGGGACAGAACCTGGATAAGAGGGGGATACGGACAACCTTTAACACTGCACTCTGTGGGCCAGGATCTGCTTTGATACCTTGTGTGCTCCCTGCTATTTTCTGGAGTGAGATGCAGCCACTTTTCCCAAGTCAGTGGGCGGAACTGATCCTGGAAGGAGGAGAGGCGAGTGAGCACTGTATCCCACAGATGCCTGAACAGCAAAGGGTGGAGAAAGGAGTAATGTAACAGATTAAACCGATGCATCCTGGGAATAAGACAAAGATGCCAGGACTGCACATACGCACGTGTCGTTTTAAACTGAAACACTCGAGGTACCTTTCTGTTTCTATTCTTCTTATGTTTTGAGATTTGCTATGGCTATAGTGGCAGCATGACAGTGTGTGGGGGGGTGGGGTGGGGTGGGGTTGAACCTGAGCTTCTGATTCTACCACTAATGACATGAGTCACCTTGGTAAAGTTATTTCAGTTCCTTGAGCTTCAATTTTCTCATCTCTAAGCTGAAAATAGTGGGAACATCCAGGGCCTAGGAATATGATAAAGCATGTGAAAATATCTTTAAAGTATAAAATCTCATAACTGCCAGTTTGTAGTTATAAAATAGTCACAGGATGTAAAGTACAGCATAGGGAATATAATCAATAATAATCTAATAACTATGAATAGTGTCACATGGGTACTAGATTTATTAGGGTGAACACTTTGTAAGCTACATACATGTCTAACAACTATGCTATACACCTGACACCAATATAATATTGTACAACAGTAATTTTTTTAAAAAAGTATGCAATGCTCAAAGAAGAGACAGTTGTCTCTGGTATTATTATGGACATGTATGATAACTTAAAAATGTAGGATTAACCGGAAATATTTATTGAGTGCTTACTCAGGAACATGAGTCAGCTCATTTAACTCTCATGACAGCCCCTTGGATAGGTCCTATTGTCTACACTGGACAGAGGGGAAAATCAAGACTCCGAGAGGTGTAGTAAGCTGATCAAGGTCATATAACTAGTTAATGGCTGGTTAGTTCTTGGCTTCCGCTTCTCCAGTTTCACAGCAAGGAGTTGAGCTCTGCAAGTGTACTATGAAGTAACTCAGATTGTAAAGCTGTAAAATCCTTCCAACAGTTTTAAAATAAACTATAATAATTCAATTAAAACATGAATGTTCATGATCATGAGAGGAGATTATAGCGCCAACACTGCTTTACTGCAGAATTTAATCTATACAGTTACTTCCTCCACACAAATAATTTGATTTTATAGCAGGTGTAGAGTGTATATACCAACCCACCTCAAGTGTGCCGAATTTTAATTTGAAACAGAAGTAGCCATGTTTGTGCGAACAACACTATTCCAACTTTATTTGGAAGGGGATTTTAAGTTGAGGTGAAGTATGCGTGTGTTAGCATTAATTGCTATGCAACCCCTATTGTTACTGGTTGGAAATATAGCATTATTACTAATAAAAATCATCAGAATGCCATAATTTTCAACATAGGTCAACTACATCCAAAGAGTACACAGGGCAAGTTTGCTGAGTGTTAACATAAATGACATTTTCAAGAAATGTAGTGAAATGTTTTTCTTCCCTGCCCACTTTTGTTCCTGAGATAGTATCACTTTTAGTATGAGTTTCAGTAGCTGCAATTGATAAACTACCGGGATGGCATTTGGAACATACAGCAGACTGGACCGTGTTTTTATGGAGATGGAATGATAAGATAGCATGTATGCGAGCAACCTAGAGTTGCAGTTCAGACCTTGGCATTTTTTGCTGTTTTCACATCTTGTGCTATTTTGTCCTTTGCGAAGCAATCCACTCCTCTCCCCTCCACCCACCCTTCTCTGTGTCCTCACTCCCAGAAGCGAAAGCCCTCCTTCTATTTCATAGGTGGAACCTGTTTCAGTTGGCTTTAGCCCCACTTAGCTTGGCCAGTATGTGAAGGCGTGCTTCCACTAAAGGTCCAGCTAAGCTCTAGGAAGCTCACGGGTACACACAGGCCTCTACTCAGAGGCGGTTCCCTTCCACTGGTTATGTAATCTTGTAGTTTATGCATCAGTATAACCTTTATTATGCTAAATAATGATTATTGATGTAATTATAGAATGCCATCATTTGTAATTTTTACTTCTAAGAATATCCTAATTAATTGTATTCGCTATGCTACCATATTTATAATGTTCTTTGCCCCAACAAAATGACTTGCTCTGTAGATTTAGAAGATGAGGAGTAATAGATAAGAAAGTAATGTTGGTGATAGAGGCATAATTTATTCATTTAATTCAGTTTTACAGTATATTAAGAAGAAAGGGCACCAGAAAAGGGTCTGCCCCTTTGGTCACCAGGTGTTTTATTATCCTTTACAAAAATTATGCTTGGAAGAGAATTTCAGAGGACAGAAACATTTATTACAGAAGATGATACCTGTTTTTTTTTCTTCTTATTTTTATTAGAAATTTTTAGGGGCAGAGCATGGAAGGATGGCCTATAAATGCATGTAGCAATATTAATAAACATTTTTCTTTTTTTATGGATAACCTAGTCTAACAAAGTTTAAAACATGCCTTCTAATCTTCACAAATTCACTAAATTGCAGTGTATTAGATATTTATTGTTGCATAACAAATTACCACAAATCTTAGTGGCTTAAAACAATAATAATTTTTTATGATCTCTCATAGTCTCTACTAATTCAAAATTCAAGAGCAGCTTAGTTCTGGCTTGGGGTCTCTCATGAGGTTGCAGTCCCAATATTTCTTTATTGCCATATGTGGTGTATTATCTGGGAAAATTCAAACAGCTCTATCTTCAGGTGGTCTCTCCACATGATTTTTCTCTCCTGGTAGACTCTGGAGAACTAGAATTCTTACATGATGGCCCAGAGAGCCACAAATTCATGTCCCCAAAGAAAAGTGCTGAGTGATAGCTGTATCACTTCGTCTGACCTGCCCTCAGAAGTCATGTGGTATTATGTGCAACATACTCTATTGGAAAGCCAACACGAAGTCATGTCTGGGTTCAAGAGGAGATTGCTTCTGTATCAGAAACTAAAAATTCTGGAAAAGCATGTGGAACTAGACAAGTTTCTGGGTCCATTTTTGGAAAACACAGTTCACCACAGTTAGGCATTATCATCTCTAATTTAAGGATAAGCAAACCTAAGCTCAGTGAGTTTAAGAGACCCCAAGTCATCAGGTAATACCTGGTCATAATATCTTGGACTTGCCATGCTATAGTTCTTTAATTTTGTGAGTAGTGCTTTGGCCTGTACTCCATGAGCCCCTGAAATTCTTTTCTCACAAGAATCACACCAAAAGGCATAAAAGACCCCTCCATCTCTAATTTCAGAGAACTTATTGAAAAGTCCAGGTAACTCGGCATCTACCTCCCTGGACATCTTCTTCTGAGCCAGAGGCCTTGTTTCATCACCTTCCTGCTAGTTTGGCTGATGAGGAGGAGAGTCCTCTCTGCTCCTATTGTCTTTTTTAAAATTGTGAACTTGTTTGTACCCTCAGATCTACATTGATACTATGCACAAAGGACTCATTTAGAAGGACTATCTGATGTGTTCATCGTGTCTCAGTGAAGGGTACAGATGTTCCTGGAAAAAATTGAAGTAAAAAGAAGATACAGGAGGGAAAATGAGAGTTTTTGGTTTTTCAGGGATGACAACTTCTACCTGACACAATTATATTTTATTTTAATCTGAAGGAAATGACAAAGCAAATACTTTCTGAAAATAGAACTGTTAACAGTAAATATTCTTATGGAATCTGCCAAGCTATTTGTGTTTTATTTGAAAAGCTTTTGTACATCCCTGAGTACAAAAAAGTACTTCCAAGATTATGTAGACATTTTAGAATGCCATACTTAAAAATAAAGGAAAAGTAGAAATCAAGAACTGATTCTAATGAACATGTATTGAATTCAAATAACATTCAAAGCTTATCTTCATGTGTGACTTGCTGCTATAGAGATCTTCATGGTCTAAAACCAAAAATATTTGTTGGTCACTTCTACCTAAAAGTGAGTTTTCCAGTATTGTTTTCTTCTCTACTTAGTTTAATGGAGGGAAAAGGCTTCTCTACATTCAATTGAGTGCTCCTGTGTTGGAAGTGAGTTGAAAGACTAAACTCTGTTCTGTCTTTTACAGAATTTGCATTAGAATGGAAGACATTTATGAACTATAGCCCTCTGTCTGACACAACTGATCTCACAGATTCATTGCACACAAAGATACCGCTATGAAATATGTCTTTACTGTACTAAGTCACAAACACGACTGGCGATAGGTTACGGTAGAGGAGGATGATACAGAAGCAATGAGTCAGGATACTTAAGTTAACTGTTAGATATTTGAAAATTTGCGTGCAATGAATCTATGAGATCAGTTGCCCCTGAAGGAGGGATAGACATGTCCTATTAATTTATAGCTATTAATTTATAGCTATTGGTTTCTCACTCAAGAATAAGGAAAACTTCAGAAAACCGCAGATTAGTTGTTGAATGTTCACAGTGTACAGAGTTCAATAGCTTGCTGTTGCTGGGAAAGGAGAATGTCATTAAAGAAATAGCCAACATATTACCCATTCTTGAGAAGTTTACCACCAAAGAGTGAGCAAACAGATAAAACTCCATCAATTTTTTACTATTGTAGTAGACTTCAGAGTTTCACACAGCTGCCATCCTTTTTCTCTGCCTCTTCCTATAACAGAGGACTTGTCTAACTTTCTACCTAATGCCAGTGCCTTCAACTCTCTGCTGAAAACTGGAGATGAGATACAGAACACAGTGGAAGAATATATATTGGAATATGCACATCCAAGCTGTCCTATGAATTCACATCGCTTCCAAAAGTGTATTGTTCCTCATACAGATAACACACATCAATATTACATATTATTTTCTTCAACGCACAATATTATATTCAGTATTACTTCCGAGACTAAGGCGGTGTGCCAGCTTACATGGAATCTACTCTGCCTTTCTGTGCTAGCCCTGTTGGATACTATATTTAGAGTCTGAGAGGACCCTTCCTGTATCAGGTAAGCTGCATAAATATAATGGCATTTATCAAAAGGTGCTGTATTTGTAATTCCTTCTGATCACTTTCCTGTATGATGTCATATAAGCTTGCCAGCAACCCTATGAGGTAGGTAGTGTTGTCTCTGTTCTACCAATGCAGAAATGGTGGCACAGAGAAGTTAAGTAAGTTTCAAAGAGCCAGTGTTTGAAACCATATGGTCTAGGACTCATGCTCTTCATTACTATTGTAAGCTGTATGCTAAGTAACCTACACTATGAGGTAGGTAGTGTTGTCTCTGTTCTACCAATGCAGAAATGGTGGCACAGAGAAGTTAAGTAAGTTTCAAAGAGCCAGTGTTTGAAACCATATGGTCTAGGACTCATGCTCTTAATTACTATTGTAAGCTGTATGCTAAGTAATGAAGATGGAAACAAAATCAAATAACAAGGAAAACCAATAATTCTGGATTATTATCATCATACTATTAAGAGGTGAAAGCACTAAAAAATCTGTTTCACAAGGTCCACAAGTGTGTCTTTTTTCTTTATATAATATATTGTCCTAGCTCACTAGGTTTTATGGATCTTTGATAAGGTGTTTTTAAGTAAAATGAGATTAAGATAAATTGTGATGGTGTAATGTGGCTTTGCATAATTTTGTTGACCATAGTATTGCACTTTTTATATCTTCGGTGTTTTCTGACATATTAGGCACACATAGAACCACTTTAATAACAAAATGAATGTTTCCCAACATTAAGTATTCATAAAGCTCATTTTAAACAAGCTTATTGCAAGGTAAGTTTAGATGCTGCCTTTTGGTTTCCAGGTCATTGAGAAGAGAAGCATTATATGGGTATCCTCCAGTTTTCAAAAGTTTGCATTGCCACTTAGCTCTTACAAAGACCTAGATTAGCACCTGGTTTTAGTAACCAAAATAAATCAGAAGAGGATTTTCACTTTGACAAAAAAAGATGAAAAGCGAAAATAGAAAATAGTATTCAGCGTTTGTTTTACAGTGAGCCCTTACAGGCCCTCCAGCAGTGAGAGTGGCTCTGATTTTACTGTAAGTCAGTGTTATTTGATGCTTTATGTGTTATTTGGTACGATTTGGTAGGTTATTTTTTGGGGTCTGGGAATGCTCAAAAATTTTTTCATATAAATTAATGATAATTTCTTCTTCACTTGACACCATTTCAGGTTATGAATGTTTTTGTAAAAACCCTCTACTTTCAGATAGTAGCGGGATTCTGTAATGCATTAAACACTTTAACAATTCAAAAATGTCTAATGGAATATAATAATGATAATAGGTTTTATTTTGTGCCAAATTGTTCTTAAGCCTATAAACCTACATTACTAAACAATGGTAGCACCATTTTTTTTTTAAACTTGGTGATGAATACAGAGGTTTATAATAGTTACTTTGATCTTTATAATAGCTATAAAAGCTTCAAACATTGAGGTGCTTCTACACTACAGAGCAAAGAATCAATACACAAATCAATACTTTGGAGAATTTGGCTTATTATGAGTGCTATAAAAAGGTCTTGTTATTCTTCCATGTCTGTGAGTTAATCTTTGTGCAACTATTCAATGTAGCTATACTGGATGTACATTATCAGGAGGGGAAAAAGAAGAAAAGAATCAGCTTCATACCAGATTTTTATTTAAATATTTTTAGAGAAAAGGATCATTTCCCAAAGAACTCATTTTCCCTAATTTGTTTTTATGTCATGAGGCTAGAGTATGTCCTGAAGTAACGGGGAGAATGAATGTTTCAGATTTGAGATATGCAGATGGGTATTTGTTGAGTTTGAATTATTGATAGTGACATTGTTAGGTCTATGCTTTAAATTGGTCACTTTGGATACAGCGAGGAAATTATATGTAAGAGAAAGCAACACTGAAGTCAAGAAGAGTCCTTTCCCCAATAATCTAGAGGATTGATGACATTAGCTATGGGTTGAAGAGGGAATAGATGAGTTTCAGGAGAGGTCCCAAAGAAAAAGGATCGAAAGTATAAAGCAGTGTGGTAATGAGGATTATACAGTATGAAGGGAAGGCTTTTGTTTCTCCACATCCACTTTTCTTCTGAAAACAACAGCTCGAATTACTCATGAGAAACTACTCCTTTCCCTGTCCCAGTAGATGTGGGTTGGTTTGGCTTCAGGGGGCAGCATATGACTGAGACCTTACATATCACAAGTCAAACTGGGATGGATCAGTGCCTGGGCTGGTCCAACAATACTCGGTCCCCAATTTTTCTTTTTCTTACTCCTGGTCTATAATCAGAAACCTGGTGGAATAAAATGTGGAGCTGCTGGGTGCTATGATGTAGCAAATGGCTGACAATTCATTATCTGGAGAGAGCTAAATTGAGTATTAATGACATTTTTTAGCTCCTGGATATTTTCTGAAGCCATTACGCCCCAACATTCCTTTTCTTTCTTTTTTTCTTTCCTTCCCCCCCCACCAAGGTAGTTTGAATTGTGCTTGTGTCACTTGCAATAGCAAGAATCCTGACTATTCCATGAGACTTTGTGGGCTTTAATTATTTCCAGACTTGCTTATGTAAAGCATTTGGGGACCATAATAAAGTGTAAGACACAGATCTATAATACGAAATTTTGTCACTCTGTTCTAATTAATTTTATTTAAATTTATTGGGGTGACATTGGTTAATAAAATTATAGAGGTTTCAACAAATAAGTCAGACAGAAATAATCGAGTCATATGATTTCACTCATATGAGATATAAAATTGAAAGCAATGAACAAGCAAGACAAACAAAATCTCATAGACACAGGTGACAGTTGAGTGGTTCCCAGAGGATAACTGGGAGAGGAGTGGTAGAAGAGGGTAAAGGGGCCAAATATATGGTGATAGGAGGAGTTTGACTTTGGGTGGTGAGCACACAATGCAATGTATAGATAATGTATTTATTGTATAAGATTTTGATGAATCTTGGGGTTTTCACTTTTGAAATAAATACTGCAGTAGAAATTATTTCTTCTGAATGTTGTTTGACGGTTTCTAAAATCTGAATTGAAGTTTCTCATAAGAACTGCCTGTACCCTCAATGTTTGAGGTCTTGCTTAGTACATTATATATAAGTTGTTTATAGACTTTTGGGTGAAGTCACTTTGTAGTTTTTATGATTTTTTAAAGCTCTGCATTCATGTACAGTATTATATAATTAATGATGATGAGAATAACTGGAATTCTCACTGAAACTTTTTGTGAATTAGATAAATAAAATGTATATTAGTAAAATAAACCTGAATACTAACCAGTAAGTGAATTTTGTTGTCTTTGTAGATAAAGAGGTATCTTAGCCATCATAATTATTTTAAATGTGATGAAACCAAGCAAATCTTCTTATTGTGTTTGATGAAAAGCCAGGAGACCACTTGAAAATGACTTCCCATAATGTTTATAGTTTAAGATATACAAAAATAAATATGGGTTATGGTTATAATTTATAATTGAAGAGGAAAGTGTTAATATGGTCTAACATTAAAGATTTCCCTTATGACTATAGCTTCATTTTTAATCCAACAGTTTGCTGAAGTAATAGATTTTTTAAAAAAGCAATATTTAAAAAATGAAACGAAGTTAGATATTTATTTCAAGTTCACTGGACACATGGTTTATAATTTTAACTAAGAATCAAATCAAAGTAATAATTTACGGTGTTCATTACCTAAATACTTTCCCTAGAATCCCAAATCCTCAAAATGATTTAATCAGTATTTCCTTATATAAAATATCTTCTATTATCAAAGAGCAAAAAGCAACATAAACCAATCAGAGTTCAAGTATAAAGTTATCTATTTATTTATTTTAGTGTTTTGTTTCCACTTTTCTTATTCATCTAGCTTTTCTTATATCAATTAACTATAGAAAAATATGTCCATTGTAATAATTTTCTCTGAGTTGTTGGTCTTATTCCTATTGAATTCAAGGTGATTTTTACATACTAAGAAAACTATATGTTTGCTTTGTCTTTCGACTGTCATTATGATGGATTTGGAAATGCAGCAGTTTATTTATTTTTATGCAACATATATTATTAATCTTTAACTTCATAACTTCTTCATACTGTTTCATACTTTCAGATCTTTTAATTCAGATTTTCTTCCAGAATTTTTTCTAGTATGTTTGCATTTTCTTTTATATGTTTAAATCTTTGATCCATCTGGATGTGTGCTGTGTGTGTGTATGTGTTTGTGTGTCTATGTGTGTGTGTGTAATATATGATGTTCCAATTTGAGTTTATTTTCTTTCAAATGGCTACCCAGTTTTTTTTGTGACATTTGTTGAATAATCTGTCTTTGCCCCACTTATTTGAAATGACTTGAGATGCTGTCCCTTTGATCCTATAAGAGTATGCACGCACATATGTGCCCCAAGAGTAGTTTGTTATTTTTTTTTTTTTTTTTTTTTTTTAGCTGAGCCATTCTGCCACCTGTTGGCAGCTCAGTGGCAGGTCAGCTTGGGCTGGGCATCGAACTGCTGTTGCTCAGAGCTCAGATCGCACTCTTGAGTGAGCTCTTAACCAACTGAGCCACACGGCCGGCCCCATTTTTTATGTTTTTAATACTCTGTTACTACCATCCAGGACAGAGCAGGCTCATAGAAGAGATCTAATAATTATTTGTTGAATGAGTGTGTACTGCTTGTGTAGGGCACCATATAGCCTGGCATAGTCAATTCCCTCCCTCCTATTCCCCAGAATATTTCCAAATACAGATTTACATGTAAAATATAAATTTATACAATGAAGTGACTTTCCAGGCCTCCACATGATTATTCTTAGGCTTACTTTTGGGTTTTCTGTTTTGCATCCTCTACTGAAATATTCTTTTCATATTTTCCATATACTTTGAAAACCTTGGCAATTGAAGGGCAATGCTTTGGAAGACTGTTTTGAATCTTTTGAATCCAGTATGTGCAGACAAATGATAATTATATCCAATGTGAGGCACCCTCCCTTGGAGGAGACAAGACTTTGGGCAACCCCCAGGGAAGTGGCTATAGCTGAACCCCCCTTCATTCTGGCAAAGTAGCGTCTTGAAAACAATTTCGTTGCACCTGTACCTTGAGACCGCTCCAATTTGTTATTAAGAATTAAATCATTAGCAAGCCTTGATACTTCATCATCAGAATCAAACTGCACAAAACGTAGCTGACAACAGAATAAGGGACAATTATTGTAAACATAGCCATAACAAGAGAGGAACCACTTTTTAATAGTGAGCCTAGCACCTCCACAGTTCCTAGCAGAGTTTAAGAGCTAAGGGGAGTAGCTGTACATTCTTCTGAAGCATTTTTTTGACATCTAATTCACACAACAATCTCCAGAGGCTAAGAAAGATTAAATTGCCTAAGGACATTTATCTTGAAAGGGGGAGAGTCAAAACTATAGGAGGTTTAACTGATTGGAAGACTTACCTACTGGGATATTCTCTGGGACTTTTTATGTATTGGGACAATTTCTGGAGGTGCTACTCTTTTTAAACTCGTAACGATGTTCTCTCATTGACATAACAGCCAGTGCTACTCGAAAGAGTGTGGCTGAGGCTGGAACATATTTCTGAAGTTGATATAATGCATGATTAAAGTGGTATATCAAACAGTAAATAATTTTAGTGTTTTGTGACATAAACCTTAACTGTAGAACATACCCAGTCTTCTAGACTGTGATTTTCATTTGTAGTTCTTGGAAGAGTGCATAGGGTTTAGGACAGTACAGAAAACTCATTTTAATTCTTGAACATATCCTGTTATTCTGGCAGAAAACTTCCAAAATGCAGGGTCCTTTCCTAGCACTGAGCTCGGCGGTGTTGCTTGGAGCCACAGTGCATAAGAATTGGGAAATTACAGGGTCAGCTGGCTCTGAGAAGAGGATGCACAAAGGATTAGGCTGCAGTGGAAAAACAAGGATGGTAGACCAGATATGACCAAATAATAGCATTTTAAACACTATATGCATATCTGTATTAATTTCTTTCAATATGTAGATGTTTTCCAAGGAAATAGTGATGAAATTAAGCACACTTTTATAAAAGACTATTATTGAAGCTGAAAGAAATCCAGGGTTTAATTTCCATTAGGTATAACAGGATCTTTATTCTGTGAACTATAAGTTTCCAACTGCGGGAATTAAAAAAAAAATCAAAGTCGTAAAAGGAACAGAATGTATTTATTTAGCATCCATAATGCCTTAAATAGCTGTAATGTGTATTTTTTGTTTGTTCTATACAATCCCCTTTATGTGTTACAATAAGAAAAGCTTTTTGAAAAGTCTACTATATAAATGACCCTTTATGATCACATTACTGAAATACCTCTTTTTCAAATCTTTTATCTTTGCATATATCTCTATTCAAAGTTGACGAGACTACCTTTTCCATCTACTTCATTCTACTTCTAGAAAACATTTTGTCACTAAGCAGCAGATTCCCATTCATCAGTAATTACTTGTACACTGTCCAATTTGTATCTTGTGAAGGCTTATGGGAGAATAATTGCTGCACTCTATCAAGAGAAAGATTTAGCCAGTGCTAGCTTAAAAAAATCCAAACATTCTCTCACACACAAAATGACCCTGAAATTCTGATTGGCTTTAAAATGTCTAATTATATAACTGCCTTTCTATACATATCATTTTGGCTGAAAATGATTCACTTCTTTAATCCAGCCTCTCCTAATTATTCCATTTTCATACCTGCCCTCCTATCATTCTTCCGCTCACCTCTTCCTTGCCGTCACTGTGATATCCCTGGCAAATGGAAGAAAGCAGTCAGGCTGGCCATTCAGAGCACCATGCAAAAGGACCTTCACTCCTTCTTGTGCTATTTTAGTTTCTTTGAATTATGTTCTTATTGTGTTGGAAGAATATTATTCAAGCTAAGGAATACAGTCACAATAAACTTTCTTTTTTCCTATGGTGTAAAATATCATTTAGATGTTTTAATCACCTGAAAAAGCCATTTACTGCTTTATATAGACCTTCGCTCTGTGCATAATCCTTTAATTATTAATTGAAATCATAATTATGGACTTAACTATGGCTTTGTGTGTGACTGCACCAAATGTTATAGAGTATCTACTTCTTAATCTCAAGTAATTACGTATAATGGTCTGTTGTTTATAAAAATAATTTTGAAAGCAGATTAACTAGTCATTGTTCTTTATGGATAATCACTGATTTATTTCTTCCTATATATTACTAAATTTAAAATTCAATAAGTAATCCAAAATTAAATTTTCAAATTCATAAAAGTATACTTTTCTTTATCCTATAGACCGCTGGGTCAAATAAAAATAATGTGTCCTTTTGCCTGTTGGATTTTCAAAAAAATTGGGAAATAAGAAAACCAGTCAGCAAGTCAATTACCTAAACATCATCATAATTGCCAGTAAAAAGTAAATTGGAGGACATTAGGGAGAGGCTTCCACAAGCCTGCCTTCACACTTGCTCGCATTGTCCAAATTGGTATAAACCTCCTGAAGAAAAAATTTACATTTTCAGAGCAGCAACATCAGTCTACTTCCTTGCCTCTAGTTGGACCAAGTGGAGGGGAAGGCAAAAAGGAAATCTCTGTGCTTAGGATTTTGACAGGTTAACTTCTCTCAGAGGAGAAATGTAGATCAATTGCCCCCTCACTCAATCTCCATAGGACGGTTAAGATGTAGGGTTTGAGGCAGTGAATGGTTAAGGAACATAACATCTCAAGGAAATGAAAAAGAGTTTCCAGAGTATTTCCTCCTAACAAAGGTTTGATTTGGAAAGATTTTCATGATTCAGTATTGAGTGCTTGCATTATAAAATAAGGGTAGAGGGCAAAATATTTCTTTCGTGTATGAATGTTTTCAATGGATTGTCTTTGGGAAAGTGGATAAATTCTCCATAAATTTGGCTCCTATGAAGTGAGGTTGTTTTTACCCTTTGTGGAACCATTGCTCCTAGCTTTTTTTCAAACTCTGGTGTTTCTAAGATGACAGCACAAAAATACTCTATGCTGTATATGTAAATAGAGCATTTGGCCTTTATCAGTCACAACTCTAATAACTTCAGGAATATTTTGAAACACATCAATCATTGATGGACTTAAAAATTAAATCCTATACATTTCAGACATATACTCATTATACATTTGTCCCAAGAACAAATGGATAAATCTCCCACAGCATTCTCTTATAATTAAGGTGTGGAAACTGTCTAAAATTTCTCTAACAATTAAAAAAAAGTACCTGTCTCTTGGGGAAACAATGAGCAGAGGTTCACCTAAATTTCCTGGAGCTTCAGGGGATCCTGAAGGTCTTGATGAAATCAGGAGTGACAGAAGCCTCAGAGGGTGTCTCTTCCACTCCAACCCCTTCACCTTTTTCCTCCCCACTCCCCCATCTCTCTCTGTCTCTCTCAGTTTCTCTCTCTCTCACCCACATATCCCCCCATACACACACCAGACACCATGTCATCAGCATTTTGTAGTTCTTTTTCTATAAAATCTGACTTTAATAAATTGTCCATCTTGCCCAGCATCACTTCTTTTTACTACTGAAAGGCTTGTAGGCTCTTTTGCCTTTAAGAGATTGACCTTTAATTTCCATTAAGAAAAAGTAAGCAATGCAAAAAATAAATATAGCCAAGTTACAAAGTTTTAGAAAGCTTCCAAAGCTTGTCTACTAGTCTATATTCATAGACTGACTTTCTTAGATTATTTGAGTCCTAAGGTTATAATTCTTCATGTCAGATCCCTCCTTTGGTGCTTCTCCAAGTAACATAGATTCTTCCTTAATGAAATTCTTGTTTATAAGACATGTATAAAGATGCTGTTGATGTGGAGCAGTAAGTAAGTGCTAGCTAATAGGCCTTCCAAATCCATCCAGTCTCAAGTATATTTTACGTTTTAGAGGAAATCTAGGCTGAGGGAGTGTTTATCCTAGGATATTTTCTTTATAATTAGCAACCACAATTGACTAAGAAGAATTGAATAGAGATGATGGTCAAGTGAATCTGTGTGGGTACACCACTGGTTTGCCTAGAAGAATGCTAGGCTCTGTAGAATATGTGCAGATATAGAAGGCAGAATTCTTTCTCTTTAACCAGTCAACACCAATGTGAGCAGGCATGAAAGAGCTGGATTGTAGTATTTTGCACACACTGAGTAGGTGTGGTGTAGACTGTGTGTGAGGAATGTTCAGAGAAGGATTTGCACATCTTATAGACATGGCATATTTGTGTCCACATAAAATTATTTTAAATGACTTATGAAAGGGGTGCATATTGTAAGCCAGCAATAGTTAGTTCCAAGGTAGGGCATGACATTCAGCCATGCTGCGACAAGACTGGAAGTAGAAGGTTAGAAATTGAAGCGACATCTTTGTCCTAGAGACATGGAGGCAGGTTCTTCTCTGTTATCTCCTTTCCCCCTCTCCCACATCTCTGCAGTTAGATTTCCCCTCTTCCCTAGAATTTTAGCTTGCTCGCAGCATCAGCTGACCATGGCTCTACCCTGGGCTATGACTACAAGGCCTTTTGGTTAGGAATATACCATTATCTAAGAGACTTAATTTTTAAGCATCCTGAGTCCATTTTGCAGGGAGAGGTAATCTGCTTGAGATATTTTGAGTTTGAACACAGGTCCACACAGCATTCATCAGGCTGGTTGAGGTCATTAGCTGTGGGAAGCCAGCAGCCTCTCAGTGTCTGACAAGGTCACATTGCCCTGCTCAGCACTGGATATTAGGGGTGCTGCCTTTTGGTTGGTCGTGTAATATCTCCTGCCACTATGAACCCATGTGCCTTTCCTCCTATAGGAGACAATATACTCACTGCATTTGTGACAAGTTCCTGTGGTACCCTGATGATAGCTATCTGTGTAAGCCAATGACAGGGCAAGATTTCCTAAAGAAAAGGAAACTCCCTAAAACAGGCTACAGCCCGAGGGGACCACTGAATTGAGATATTGGGGACTCAAACCCCTTGGAAACTGAGGCACAGACCTCTGACAAACTCAGGCCAAAAAACTCAGGCCTGTGAGAAGCTGATGCACTTGCCTACAGGCCCTGCTGTGAACAGTCACTGTGAAGATTAAAAGTCTTCAGGCCAGTGAGAGTTCCGGTAAAGGGCAGCTCGCTGACCATGGGGCATGTTAATCAACAGCCTAGTGTGAATTCCTTTGACTAGTGCCTTGTTGCAGCAACAGATACTGAAGCTTTGAGAAACGGATGCAGCCCTCCATAGGATAGGAGAAGTATGAGACCCTTTTTGATTACTAGGTATTGTATTTACATAGGAATAGATTTTAGATGCTTTTCACCCTAAATACAGCTACTTCTAGTCTTTTAGTATAGCTCAAGTACATGCCTGTGAGTTTTATGATTGTGTTTAGCTGCTAGGATTTAGGATAATTTCTAGATAGTCAAGATAGCTATAGTAAACATTCTTTAGGCAATATGTAAAAATATGTCAATCCTTAACATAAGATAGTCATGATAAACATTCTTTAGGTGATATACAGAAACTAAGTCTGGGTTTCATGGCAATTATCATAATAAAGACAAGGTAATCCTTTAACTGAAGAGTAAGTCACAGTACACCCTGGAGAGAGCAATTGCAGGGGAGAAAAGACTGTGAAAATCCTGGGAAATAGGAACCACCAGACTCATGTGCAAGAGTCCCTATAAAATGGACATGTTATTATATTAAAGTGTGACATTCCTGAGAAACTCTTTCCGGTGTCTCCGCTCTCTTCCTTTTTCCTCGCCGACTCTGTCCCACCCGAGGGAATTCCTGGTCCTCGTGGGCGCTGGCCCCCCGCAATTAGCTACCTAGGCTTTTTACTCCAGCAGCTTTGGGTCATAGTCTTTCTCCACACAGGGTGTAAGTTGGAAGGTTCATCAGCATATCTACCCCAAAGTTTGACACAGGTCTGACATCGTTTCCTGCTGACTTCATCCTCTCTGGGACTGATTCAGCTGATGTGTCTGGCAGCCAGTTCCCTTTCCTCCCTTCTCCACCATTTACTACTGACTATGGGGGAATATACTCATGAATAACTTACATTTATATGGCACTAAAAATATTTAAAATTGTTTTCCATCCAACGTATATTTTTGTAGCATTTGAGACTTTCACATTCTTTCAAATGGCTTCTTTAATTTAATTCATACAAAAACACCTACCAAGAATCAATGACCAACACACTAAAGTTCAGATGGAGGGAAAGGTAGGCCAGAGTTGATTTTTCTCCCTTCCACTTCTTGTGGAGTCTGGAGTGAGTCTGGAAGAACATTATCTAGTATCTGGTGCCTTCTTATAATACAGGAGCCTCCAGTAACCCTCTTTACTTTTTCTTTTATCTTCACTTTAATTATGCATGCTTATCTGTATTTTACAGAAATCCAAATAAAAGAATTTGATATTTTTGAACTACTAGGGAATTCTGTAGCACTGAGCAAAGGATTAAATATATGAGCAAAGATTTATGATGCTTGTTGGCCACTCTCATACACTAATATGAAAGCGGTTTCCTTAGGTCATGTTATGTTTTACAGGTAGGTGTTGAATGCCTGGTACCTGTATCAATGGCTTCATCTCAAATGGCAACACATGCATTGGGCAATACTGCCAATGCTCTCCTAGAGGCTGAGGTTGTTATTATTACAACAAAGTAGGTTTGGGGACAGTTAGTGACCGACAGTCTTATTTTGTGTTCAAAACTTTTGGGTTTTAGAACCGGTTGTAAGAACCTGGGTACAGAATTTCTTGGCATTTTCAGGCACTGTGAAAATCTCATTTTGAGAGGAAACAAATTAAAATGACACTAAACTTGATCTGCTCCATTGTCTGTCTTCTCCTTTGATACCTTACAGCAAGTTCACAAAGACTTACTCTGTACCTTACATCTTGAGAGGGAAACCATCAAGTGGTTAGGGAAAAAAAAAAAAGGAATGCAACCAATCATCATCATGGGATAACAGGATTCGGAAACCAAAGAGAATCAGCTAGAACTCGTGCCAACAACAATAGTGCTGGCACTCATTAAAATATCTGATAAAGTTATTTTATTACTTCCCCATATAGGCATACTTAAAATGCACTCACCGTTACCAGAGAACAGGTATTTGGGAACTCACATTGAGTTCCCTTTTTCCCTGAATCTATAAAAGTGCCTTCGCTGTAAAAATAATTTTAATTTCTTTAGTGCAATCTATAAATGTGGCCTTTGGGCCCAGTGTTTATGGCAGATGGAATGGTTCGATTTGGACTAGCTAAGAAGACATCAGCATTCTGTAGGTATTGACACAGCAGCCATAAGTTTCCATCTGGTCTGATGCTTGCATAGCAAGGACGATTTAGCATAAAATTTGAAAACAGCTTCATGTGTGGTTGTACATGGATTCTCCATTGAAATGAACAATTTATTCTTTACAAATCCTTTCTACGTTTATATAATATGTATACATACAAATATATGTATGTGCTTTAAAGTTGGTCCTAAATGCTTTTTTTCAGGCTTTTTCCTGTATTCTGGAAGCTGTCTATTACTTTCTCCTTGATGTCTTATGTCTTGAAGTGAATTTAATATTCCACCTCCAATAATCTTCTATTTTTAAAAAAGTTATTAATAAACTACTTTAACTAATAGTCATTTTCCTTGGTATTACAGCAGGGCCATTCATAGATACAACACATTCATATACAAATATAATTTCATTTTGTTATTTTTGTAGTTGATTTATTGTACTTATTGAATATCATTCTGATGGAAACCTAACTTTCCTCCCCACTGCTATCAAACCGGCCAGCATTTACTGTCATTTATCTATCTTTATAAAATAATTCTTCAAGGATGTGATTAGAAAAGCCTACTTACAATGCGTTTCTAAAAATAGCTATCATCAGAAGAAAACATTGCTGTACAACTAAATAACTGTTAATTTGACAATATTGACTCAAATTCTTAAACTACAAGACATTAGACGGTTGAGAAATTTGGGTTAAAATTGAAAGCCTGGTTTAATTGCCTCAGTGTCCTTACCTGTGAAAGCATATATGCAGACAGATGTAATGACCGGCTGAACATAAGAAAATGCACTATTAAATCCCCCTGGTAATTGCTGACAGTTGGGAATGATTCACTCACTAATACCCAGTTTTGTACTAAAGAATGGCATGGCCTGCACTGGGTACTTTTTCCTCTGTGGGTAGATTTTGCTCACCTGTGTGCCACTCCCCTCAGGCTGAAATATTTCATAGCATACACTCGAGTTAGACATCTTGTCTAGGGTCAGAGCAGTCCTGCATCTCTGGGAAAGGGGACTGAGGCAGACTCTGGAACAGGCTTTCATTTTAGTCCCAGCCGAAGTAAGAAGAAGACAGTGTTTGCTTTGCAGTTAATTTAGTCTTGCTGCTGGGGAGAGTGATGGGCGTCAATCTTCCTTTTTAATTCTTAATGTTTGGTAGCAACTGACTTAAAACAAAGATTTTTTTTCTTTTCTGTTTCCTTGTCTTTCCCTCCTGCAGTGTAAAACAAGACTGTGTTTGTCAAAATAAGCAGCATGGGACTGCAAACATGCCTTCTACTCCAGACATTTTCTGAATTTAAACAGCTCAGGTTTGCTGCAGTGCTGTGTGCTGAAGACCACACCGGAACCTGTTGAGGAGACATTAATGAGTTCCATGTAGGCCTTGAAACGGGCAAAATATTCAAATTTTTCCTATTCTATCCAAAATAAAAGTGGACTTGCATCCAATCAGGTCTTCAGTTAAGTCTGACTCTACGTTACTTCATTAAAGTTGAATATTAACTTCTCCCAACACAATATGACTCACAGTTACCTTTTGAATATGTGAGCTGGTGGCGAGGACAAGATATATGATAATATTTTTATTATTTTTATTAGTAATCAGAAAGTACTTTAGTAATAAAATACTTTAGTAGTCTCTTTTCTTGACATCCCAGCAATTTCCTTGATAGACATAACACATTCATGGACAGATATATTTTCATTTTGTTGTTGTATTTATTTATTGTATTTATTAAGTATCATTCTGACTCGATTAAACCTACCTGTGATCACTTCGCAAGTTATCTAAAATGTGAAGAAAAGGGAATAGGAAAGGGAGATGATATTTCAGGGAGAGAGGTAAAAAAAGAGGTTATCAATTTGATGACCAAATTTTCATTTCAGGACACTTACTAGGCAACTGGGCTTTGTGGTAATTTGTTCGTTCTTGTTTCATTAAATTGTAATTACTTCTGATATCTCTAGTTTTATCCCTTTGGCTGGCTCCCCTACTAATTAAGCCTTGGGTTCCTTTAGGAAATGAATAATTCTCTACTGGACAGTGTTAAGTTGAAGTCAAGAGGTGATAAAACAAAATTAAGAATAAAGTCAGAAGTTATTACTTAATATTGTTTAAGTTATAAAAATGAGAAAGGACAATATTCTCTTTCCCCATCCGTTATTCATTTTCTCATCATTTTCATTCTTTCTGTTCTCATTTGTCGTTGAAAATGCTTCTATGGAATATTGTGTGTGTGTGTATGTAGGCATATTGCGCAATATATTTCCTTCTAGGCGCCAGATGAATTGCCTCTGTGCATTAACTTGGGACACATCTGCTGTCTAATTACTAAGACCTTTCTGGAGATGGAATTTCAACAGTCGAATAAGTACTGTGGTAGATGACAGATCTAGGTGTGGTGCCAAGTTTATGGATTAACTGATGTTGTTCTACATAAATGAATGTTGATTTACTTGGAAACATGTAATGATGATTTTTCATGCTTGTCCATTTCACTTATATTATGGTATTTGTTATGGGGCTTGGAGGATTACTTGGAAGAAGTGATCTTAATGGGATCATTTCATCCATTCTCATATTTTTGGTTTATTTTGACTTACAAGTTCAAACCTTGAAAAGCTCTTGGTAATTACCTCACTCAATTCTTTTGTTTTAAAAGAGAAGAAATAAAACCATGGAGTTTGAGTGGCTTTCCCTAGTTATCAGCAATCTGAAAGATCATGATTAAGAACTAATAATAATAACAACAGCAGTAATAATGTAATATCTAAGATTTTTAACTCTTGATAATTAAATGACCTTCCCATCCTGACTCTTAGAAGAAAGATATGGTGAACAGTCACATTAAGTTCTAAGGGTTTTGGAGGAAATTACAAATGCAAAGCGATTCTCTTCAAAGAATTACTGACTCATAATGTAATCTGAAGAGTTTTGAATATGCACAGATATATGTGGCACAGAGATGAGCTGTATTTGGAGAGTTAAGAGAGTAGTAAACAATGCTGCTCCAAAAATATTTTTCTTTTTTTTTTTTAATTCTTTTATTGTGAAATGAACATTTTTTTAAAAAAATTAGTTTCAGGTGTACAACACAGTGCAATAGTTATACTTTTTATCCCTCAAAGTGACAACCCCTCTCCCCCAGTTCGCCACCTCACTCCCTCCCATATCATACATATCTATTACAATTCCTTTCCCTCCCTTCCACAGTATAATCGACGTCCCATGACTATATATTCAGTTACAGTTGGCATACAATATTATACAACATCAGCTTCAGGTGTACAGTGCAGTGATCAAGCCTCTACTCCATCCCTGAAGTGGTCTCCCTAAGAAGATATGTGACCATCTGACACCCCACAAAATATTTACAACATTATTATATTCCCTGAACTGTCTTTCTAATCCCTGTGGCAATATTGTAGTTGTCTATTTACGCTGTCTAATCTCTTCCACCTTATCCCCACCCACCTCCCAACTAGCAACCATCAGCTTTTCCTCTATATGAGTGTTTCTGTTTCTAGCAATGCTGCCCAGATTGCTCAAGTCATTTTGTATTATGCAAGACTGGGTAATCACCTTCAAAAAACAACACAATAAAAACTTTCAAAGTTCACAAATTGCTGAGCTTTCAAACAAAAATCCAATAATAAGGTCAACATATAAACTTCATCTCTACTTGAAAAATACAATGCCACATTTTAGTCTGTAGTTAAAATGCATCTGAGTTGGATTTTTATGAAAATGTTCTTATTGCACTACTGTAAACATTGCACTGAAGTGGTCAAGTGGATCAACAAAATGTGCACAACATTTAGTGATTGAAATGACATTTTGTGATATGTAACTCCCTTGGACTAGCACATTCTTTTGAGACATAACCCTTCTGTAAGTTTTCATACATTTTCTTAGTAGGTTAATTGATGACAATGTTTCCAACACATAGATGACAATATAGACAGATTCTTTTATATAGAGAGATAAAAATATATGTATGTGTGTATATATATGTATATGTATATACATATATACATATATGTGTGTATATATACATATATATGTATATATACACACACGCACAGACATATATCATCACCATCCCCCTCCTAACTAGCAACCCTGTTTTTCCTCTATATCTTTGAGACTGTTTCTGTTTACTTTGTTCGTTCATTCAGTTTTTCAGATTACACATATAAGTGAGATCATATGGTATTTGTTTTTCTCTGACTGACTTATTTCACTTAACATAATAGTCTCTAGGTCTATCCATATCGTTGTAAATGGTACGATTTCATGCTTCTTTATAGCGGAGTAATACTCCATTGTATAAATGTACCACAGTTTCTTAATCCAGTCACCTACCGATGGGCATTTCGGTTGTTTCCAAGTCTTGGTTATTGTAAATAGTGCTGCAATGAACCAAAAATATTTCTTTACCATTACCTTTGTTCAGTTCATAGTTTTTCACCTGGTTGGTATGCTCTTCTACTCTACAGATTAAGACGGAATGAGGTCTTTTCAGGCTTAACTAGAGGTAGTTTTTTAAGAGTCTACTCTTTAATTCCTTACTTCTTCCATCAATTTGAGTACCATATGCATTAAGTCCTAAATCCACACTGTAACTCTCAAAGTCCTTTGCAATTTTCCATCTTCCTAATTCTTCAGTCTCAGTTAAAGATATTTTAAGATGTCTCCTATCCTTACTCCCCACACTCCAGGTGTATTTGTCTTATCTTAGTTTCTAAAAAATTTAATTTATTCTTAGGAATATTTGCATGTGCTATTTCTTTCTTTTGCACCCAACACTTTTCCCTCGTTATCCATCCTTCAGGACTATGCTTTCCTCTGGAATAATTTAGCTTAATTCCTAGACTAGGTAAACAGTTCATGTAACCAATATCCGTAACTTCTAATATATATGTTTTGTCACTCTCACTGGGATAGTTGTGGTGACAATGCATACGGGAGAGGGTGAATTATTTATTGGGGCATAGTCTATAAAGCATTGTGATCAATTTGCTGTACCAAGTGAATAAATATTGGTGAAGGATGATTTCGGGTATTTTTACTTTGGTGATTGGTTGGGCTTGGGTGTCATTTAGCCTTAAAGACAAATAATATGGAAAAAAGTAAGTTACATGTCAAGATACTGAGTTCAGATTCTGTGATTTTGAATTCAAGAAGAGATACCATTTAAAAACTTTAGAGTACGAGACCTTAGAAAATATATTTGTAATGAGGATATAGATTAGGGAATCACCAGCATGGAGGTAATAATATAGGCCAAGATTGAAAATAAGCAAGTGCAGGATTGGGATGGAGCCCATGTCAGGAGGATATTTAAAGTATGTGAAGACAGAAGGATCCAAATTGGAACACTGGAGGAAAAAAAAAACATTTAAAAATAGAAGCTGGGCAGGATGTCTTGTTAGCCCTTTCATAATCTCTCTCCACTTTGCTTTGTACTATGAGAAGCTGACCTGTTTGGACCTGGACCACATAAAATGACCCTTTTCCCCTCTAGCTTTAGGTTTTGCTCACCCAATTAAAGTGGAGGCACATGCAAAAAATAAAAAATAAAAAAAAATTAAGGAAACAAATCAGAAAGAAGAAGAGTGAGTTCAAAGCTTTTATTATCTTACATTCATCCTTGTGGGTTTCACGCAGCATTGACATGTCCCATGACTGAAGGTCCCACTTCCTGCTGGGCTCAACAAAAGCCTCTCTGTCTCCAGGTTCTGGTAACTGCTTTTTTGATTTGCACGATCTGCCTAGAAATAGTGACACCTACAGATAATAAACCTAGGGAAATGCACTGTTCTACCCGTCTCCCCTGCTCACACTTTTGTAAATAGTCCCTGTATTAAAATCTCAAATTATCCAACTTTAGTTCACCATCAGTTTCCTGATATGACCCTGGCCTGGCACATAGGCAGAGATGTAGAGAAGAGAAATGTGTCATAGAAGACACATGTAAAAGAATTTTGAAAAGAGAAATAGCCAACAGTGTCAAATACTGCAGAAAGGTCAAAATGGGCCTGACAATTAAGTGGTACTTGATGATTTCAGGAAACAAGTTTCTAACTGAGTATTATAGTAGAATTAGGAATTAATTATGCTATGAGTTAAGAGTAGAAAAACACTGAAGACAAGTGCACAAAAAGTACAAAGTATGGTTTGTGGACCCTTGAGTGTGAAGACATGGAAAGAGGGAGACAAAAATGATATATTGGCAGGGACTGGAACATTTCTGTATAGTAGAGTAAAGGAGCCAAAGGAGAGGAGAGGTTAGCAGGTAAGTAGGGAGTCCTGTGAGGAGCCCAGCACAGTGAACCAGATGAGGAAAGATAGATGCCTGGACTAAGCTGAATGCAAGATAATTGAAGTGAACTGAATCAAGTTCTGTTTTAGAAATAGAATTATAAAGCAGGATAATAGTGAAAACAGTTTCTGCACAATTCTTCAAAGTACTGTAAAATCAACTTTCTGATCTATTGTTAAATTATTTTATCTTGAACTGCCTCCTTTTTTAATTTCAAACTTTTCAAAACATTAGAATTGTGTTTCATTTTCTTTATTTTTATGCTCTTGAGCTATCTATAGTTTAAGAGTTATTGAAAGTCCTTTACATTTATGTTTACATACTTTTAATTTCTTGGACATTTCTTCAGATCTATCCTCATTTTATTTAATGAAAAATACTACACATTAATATGCCACATATAACTAATAAACTGTACTTGTATACAATGTAATATCTTTTCAGATAACCTATATGACCTCATTGCCTAAGTTTTCATGTATTTTTTACTCTTTTTTATTTCAAATCCTCAAATCTCATTTTACTAATCTAAGAGAACAATATTGTTAGTATAATAATAATGGAAGCAAAGTTTTGGCTAGAACTGAACAGCTCCATGTTAAGGCAAGATCTCTGCTAAACAGACTATCAAGATGACAAAATAAATTTAGGCTGCTGTTTTTCTCGCCTCAGATTTACCTTAGAAGCTAGATATGAAGGAATCATGGATTATAGGAACTAAAAATACCACAAAAATAGCAAGATGACTTGAGAAATCCTGGAAAGACTGAAAGCTTTCTTGAATTGGCAATGATTCATTCAAGGAAATGTCATGTTGGGGAATTTTTCAGAGGGTGGCAACTCTGTCTCCTCATAGTTTAACGAGTAGAGAGAAAAAAAATCCAAAGTTTCATATAATCCTATTGATGATAAACACCTTTGACCAACACCTAATAAAGATAATGATTTTTAAATCAATGAAAGTGATAGAGATTATTTTTCTCTTCCGTATAGCTTAGGTTGAAATAATTTGTTTAGGATGGCAAAAATACAACATAGTAGCTCTAGAAACAATTTAGTATCTGGCAGTGCTCAGAATGTATTTTTCCTAAAGTGTATGTCAAAGTTTTGAAACTGGATTGCTAAATTTAAAAAATATAATGTAATAAAATATTTCTATAAAGCCTACCTTGCCATGATAAAAGAAAGTTCTATGTATCAAGGAAAGTCCATGGCACAGTTTTGCCACGTAGAGAAAAAATACTCTTTTGACTTTTGAGGTCTTTCTGTTCTTTTTCTGTGTATATATTCACACAGTTCTGATCATGTATCTCATGACTGTGTATATGGAACAAACCTGTTTTGCAAACTTGATTATTTTAATTAAGAAGAGACGAACCATAAAATAGTTGACAATTGGTACATCGATGTTGGCTTAATGGGCATTCAGTTATTGGATACTATAATTAAAGTTTTATCCAAGATTGTTAACATTTTGAAAAACGTGTGCCATCCATGTCCCTATGGAACCCCTTGTGATATCCCCATGGTGGGTACTTCTTCCTTGGTCCACCTGCCAAAGACTACCAGGTGCTTGAGTGCAGGCTTTTGATTATTCATATGGCTGAGAATTCAGGAAACATGTAGGGATAAAGGAGAGTTAAATGTGCCACTGTCACATGATCTACAGCATGGATAAAGCAGGAGAGACTATATCCTCATTTAGGAGAAATCCAATGAATTAATTATATAATGAAATGGCATACAAAACAAATTACAAATAAGATGATATAGTTAAAAGGATATATGCTGAAGCGGGAATGGCCTAACTTCTACCTCCATAGTGTCTCCACCTCCTTAAAAAACTCAAGAAATAGGTTTTAGGTTGCACTTTTAGCCCATTTGAAAATATTTGTAAACCATGCTAGTCAAACTAAAGGAATTTAAGCAAAAGAGCATTATCATAATTATTATTAATAATAACACTTAGAATTACTGAAATTGTTATTATCTAATATGCTGAGTTAGTTCAAGCACAGAGTTTGCTCATAATCTTAAACACAAATTGTGATATTACATTCAAATTGCCATTTTTTCATGTTTGTGATATGAGTGAAGACTGCAAAGTTTATTTAAGTTGCTTCATTACCCAGAATATTTCACATAATTGCCATTAACTATAGCAATCTCCTCTTCATAATATGGCTGAAAGAAAAGAACTTTAATTCTTCTCTTAATTACTAATCAATTTCAGGTTTCACTTCCTAATAGGGAAGGCTTCATAGAGCACTGCTCCTGTTCGCTGACATCGTCTTTTGTGTCACTGACGAATGGGAATCATACCACTGACCGCTTACTGATGAGCTGAAACTTTCTAGTCATGTTGCTTTGGAGAGTAATTTGTGCAATGGGATAATAATTTCTCCATAGTAGAATGAATATTGAACAATGATTGGTAGGAAATTAAAAAATATATGTAAAAGCAAAACAAGTGGTGAAGTTCTTTTATCTTTTGCCTGTAAACATTGCATGGCATCTGTGCTGTATTTTTTTTAAAAAAATTTTTTGGGGGTGATTATATTCAGTAGAAGCCATATATTAAGGTGCTCTTCAAGTTGGAAGAACCTAGGCGTGTAGGAGGGCAGGGCGGGGAGATAAAACAGAGAAATTAGTCATTCTGCCTTTCATTGGTGTGTATTTTTTCCCTTCCAAGCATGAGCAGGGACAATCTCTATTTTATTTCTGTCATTCCTTGGTGTGTTCCTAAATGTCTTGCTGTTAGTAGGCAATGAACAATTATTTATGAGTAAATGAATGAGTCAATTGATACCTACATTGGATTAAATTTTAGTGTATTTTTTTTCTCTTCATTCAAAGGACAATTAAGTTTCTTTGTGTCCAATTATTAGATCAATAAGCATATTACACAAAGTTACCAAATTTCAAAATACTTCAATTTTTCTGTTTCAAAAGAGTAAAATTTGGAAAGGAAGAGGGAATCTTTATATTTTAAGGGGAAAATTGGTCTAATATCTGGTAGTAATATTTTAAAGTTTTATAAAGTGTGATGTTTCGCTGTAGAAGTTAGAAGTGATTGTGAGAATGAGTTGAATCTGATTCTAGGCGATCGGTGTAGTTAAAGATGCTCAAATGAGAGAATATTGCTTTAAAAAAGTCCAAAGACATTTATTAGAACTCTACAAATAATTTTATATGTACAAGGAACACATGATATAAACCTGGTTTAGCCTTCATTGAACGGCCAATTTTATACAAGGGTGCTTTTGTCATGTACCGATAAGACCAATCCCTATAGTAATCATTCAATCCAAAAGATTATACAAGTGACAGTGTCAAACTGATATGAGATCAACTTAAGGATGAGAGTGCCAAGCTATCCTGGTATCATTACTAATTCCTTTCCAATAGTTTAGACAACTTTAAACTATTCTGGGTGCTCTGATCATTAGATCTGTTAGTTTCCCTACATTTTAGAGTCTCCCCCCCAAAAAAAAGGGTTAAAATAAATACACTTTAGCACTAAGCTAAAAAGCTACTTTTGAATAATTTAAACTGATGTTTCTGTTTGACTAGCTTTCTTGGTATTTAATCACAAAATACAGCATTTTTATTGTTATGGGAATATAGTTGGGAAGTTGACTCAAAGCCACAGAGCAGTCCAGCAGTCTCTCAGGCAGTGATGAAATATTCTCATCTTTTACAAGTGTATCCTTGTACCTTGTAAGCACACACTGTATCTAGAGAATAATTTAGGTACTGGTAAAGTCCAGCTAAGCAAAACTATTTTTTCCTAAAGTCTTTAAGATAGCATTTACTCTCTAACTTCAGAGGAAACTGAAGTGAGTAACATTTATATTTTTGTCCAAATTAGTCATCAAGCTACAACATTTTTGTTATCACATGGTACAGTAGATGCTATCTGGTATCAAGAAAATCCCTCTCCTTTTTAACTCATAACTTTTAGGTTTTCAGGGTGACCACATATTATCATATTTTTATTAAACAAAGTAAGATAGTCTGAGAATAGAAGTGTGCTTTTCATAATTATGTCTAAATCAGGATCTTTCTGTAGAGAAGTACCCCCATCCTATGTGTCATTGGAGTGAGGAACTTCCATGTAATTTAGTAATTACTTCACAGAGTAAGTATCTGGGAACGAGATATAAAATTTGGCTTGAAATATCTATCCTGGCTGATTTCTTTCCTCCATTTTTTTCAATTATAGCTCAGTCTTCCCAGGACATCTGTAATCCAGGGGGGAGAACGGGTTACTGCATGAAAGGACAGATATTGGAAGTAGTTGTTTTTATTTAGCCTAAGAAACACCTAAAAACGGCTTTCATTACACTGCAATGAAAATTGCTTTCTCTTACTCAGGTCTGAAGTACACAAAAGTCCAGAAAGACCCAACTTTATGATAAAAATGTTCTCCTGGTAACAATATGGGCTTTCACCTCCGTTTAAATTAAGAATCCCCCCAAACAGAGCAGGGTATATCTAACTTCTTGTAGAGCAAAACAACCACCATTTTGTCACAAGTCTTTTTTCCTTTTATTTTTTCCCCTCATATTTTGCATTCCACTGTTTTGTTCGAATTCCCCTTTGTTTTATTTGGCTGCTGACACCAGAGCTCCCTGCCTTTGGCAAGAAAAGCTTGTGAGCTAACCACTCTGGGTGCGCTGGAGAGCAAACGCGTCACCCCAGTCTGCACATCCAACTGTGGCCCTCTCCGGAGGGGCCCTGCGCCTGTTCTGGAAGTTGGACCCCGAGATGCTCTGCCAAGGCTGCAGGTTGCCAGGCAGGCTCTGTAGGGCCAGGCGGTATCGATCCCAGTCTGTCTCCCTGTTGTCTGTCAGTGAGCGATCCTTTCTCCAGCTTTGATTCCTCATTATCTCAATTGCAAATTCCATGAACACATCATCATGCTGCTCCTGCGCCCAGGATTAAAAGTGAGGATACCGGATCAATGTCCCAGGGGCGCAGCCCTGCATTTCAATACTATTAAATCCTTTGACTGTGAGAGGCGTGCAGATGGCCGATTCCGCATGTTGTGTGCATCCTGCAGGTGCAGCTACCCACACGTGGGACCCGCATAACGAAGGGAAAAGGACTTAATCAGGAACCTGCGGGCAAGATATTCCAATGTGTGGAACCGCCGAGCCTGTGAGATGAAACTGTTGCCAGGGCTTTGCTCAGATCCCCGGGGAAGGAAGGCTGTGCGGGATGAGGATTGGGGTTCAGTCCTGAGCTAGGTAAGCAGGGTTAGGCTGGATAAGGAGGTCTCCGGGCCTGCTGTGGAGAAAGCCTTTGGAGGCATTGGCGTTTTCCCTCGGGAGTCACTTTAGCACCCAGAACCCCTTGAATCGCTTCAGCTCAATGCTGAGAAACAGCTGACAGAGAAAGGGGCTCCAAAGAGTGCCACGTTTTCATTCGAATTTTCACCAACACAAAACAAAACACAGCTAAAACGATGATAAAACAATGGTTTTGTGGGTTTTTTTTCCTTTTTGGTAATTTTTAAGGGTAGACTAGGGGGAAAGGGAAGTCAAAAAGCAGTAGCTACTCTGAACGGGGGCATATCCCGGATGGATAGGGCTGCAGAGGGCTCCGGTCACACACACTGTTCCTCTCGGTGCACTTTCAATTCACTTACATCTCAAGACAATGAGAACTTTCTAAACCTTCCTGTACTACCCCAGACTCAATCTCCTCTGCTCACGTTTCACTAGCTGTGCCCCTGGAAGGCCTTCTCTCCCTACCGGTGACCTCAGTGAAGGATATTAATGAATATGCTCAACCCCCCCATCTGCTGTGAGGCGACTGAGCCTCTGGGACTGATAACGCATTTGCAGTCCTGGGGTCATTATCAGTTTTTATTCGAGATAGTGCACTGTGGAAACCTGAGCACATGTTCAAATTCCTCTACTTCTGAATTTCCTACTCCAAGAGACCTTGGCCATTCAAATTTGACATCCAAGGTCATGTGAAATATACAGTTAGCAATAAACTGTAAAATGATCTGTCTGTCATGGGAATATGCTAAAATTTTTATTTAGGCTAGGAGGCTGTGTGTGCCCAATTACTCTTGAGAGCGGAGATCTTTTTAAAAACAGTGTATATGTTAATTATACATGCTTAAATTATTTAACTCAATTTAAATAAGTGATATAGAAATACATATTATACAGCCTCTTGAAAAGGTCCAGATTTATTTTAAAAGCATATATACCCTGGGTGCCAAAAATGTGTACACATTTTAAGAGATGATATCTATGTATTACTTTTTGAAGTTGAATTGAATTACATTCGCTCAAAAGATGGCATTAATTGAATGTTAGCATCATTGATTGTATTATAATTTTAATAGCTTTTTCATTTCTTAGAATGTGTATATCTATATATCTATATCTATATATCTATATCTGTTTGCACTGTGTGTGTATAAATACAATGAGAAAACTATTTTCTAAACATTCATTCTGAATTTTTGTTTATTCATATTCAGGCATTGTGTGTGTGTGTGTGTGTGTGTGTTGAAAAATGCATGGAGCTTAGGATGAGAAAACTTGGCTCAAAATTTAATGATGGCAGTTATATTCTACATGATATTGAGAAATACACTTCAACCTTTTATTGCCTCAGTAACCATATCTACAGAATGGAATCAACGATGAGTTTTGTCCTCCCCCACTCAGGTTGTAGGAATTAACTAAGATAATTCCCATGAAAAGCACCTTGCAAATTTTAAGGAACCACACAGATGTAAGTTTTAAAATTAACTACATTTTATTTTCTCGATTTCAAGTCAGACTTCGCATCTCTTTCAAACACATTTTTTTTTCATTATTTTTTTATTGACTGAGGAACTTCACTGTATCCTCTTTATACCTGCTGTGTTCATTGAATCTGTTTGACCACATTTCCTTGACACCCAGGCCTTTGTCTTCTGTAACTTCTGGGTACCCAAGTTTGGCCAAACCAAATTTCTGCCACCCCAATTCTTCTGGAAGAATTCTCTGTCTTCCACCCAGAGTTTTTAGTATCACATAACCAACTGTGTAAGTACCTCTTCATTGGTGTTGCATAGCTTTTCAGATATCAAAAACTGAGATTATTATCTTTTCATCACACCTCCTAATATACTTTCTGCTCTGTTCACTTTCTAAAGTACCAACGTTTCCTTACTATTTAAGTCAAAAGAAATTCAGTCATAACCCTTGACTGGTTCTCATCTAAATGATTTCCTAGCTCCTTAATGGTTTAGTTGTATCCAGTTCTACTTGCTAACAAGCTTCTACAATCAGTCCATTTCTCCTTTCCATGGACAATATTTTATGCCAGACCATCAAATTCCTTTGCCTGGAGCATCTCTGTACAACCTCCTGTTGGGACTCTCTCTGTGTGTGTATCACCTATATAAATGCTTCCATTCCACCATGAGTAATCTTCCTAATTGTTAAGCCTGTTGTCTAGCTTAAGTTCCTTCAAAGATTCCCCTTTGGCGTTAGAATAAGGTCCGGGGCATAATATGCAGTTGTCAGACAACTACCTTTTTTCAAACCTTGTGTGTACATTTATATGCTTTGTTCTGGCTTCATCCTTCTGCTCTGGTTTGTTTGTCCTTAATTTATGAAATACTTCAAGTATTTGAATTGGGATTTTAAGAGCTCCTTTATATTTTTTTCTTCTTTTTTGAATGAGGCAATGAATGAATGCATGGATGTCTGAATGCTTGAATGAATGTTTGTAATTAGAGCTATCTGAATTTAGACAAGTAGAAAGTTAAATAAACAATTATTTTATGCTAGGAAAATAGAGTATAGCAATATGAAATAGCCTAACTCTATACTATCTTTTAGCTTTGTTCACCTACATCAGGGTCTCTCAACCTTAACACTACTGACAATTGGGGCAGATAGTTCTGAGGATTGTAGGCTGTTTAACAGCCTCTCTGGCCTCTACCCATCAGCATAACCCCAGTAATGATAATTAAAAATGTCTCCAGACATTGCCAAATACTCCCAGGGGTGCAAACTCACCCCCCAGTTGAGAACAGACGCTTGTGTGTTTGATTCCCAAGATTTTTTAAAGGGGAGGGGTGGTTAATGGAGGAGGAATTATACTGCTATATCTGATTATCTGGTGATCAGTGATTATCCACATTGATGCCCTTGGTATCAACCTAGTCATTTAGAAGATTAAAATAACCTCCCCAAATCAGAACAAATAAGGCAGCATGCATGCTTATCCATCTTCAATCCTTCTTTGGATCAGTATGAAGTTTAGATTTCAGAAACTGTCTAGGATCAAAGACTTGAAAATGGTCTAATTTAGATTCAGAACCTATTTTCAGTATTTTAAGGAAAGGGCCTAATATACCACCTTTATGTGGTGTAAAAAGAAAGTAGGTGGATACCTTGCTTTACAAACTACACAGAAAGGTAGAAAATTACTTTAGTTTGTTTAATTAAAATGAGCAAACCCCTCCAGGGCCTGCTATCTACTAAACACTGTCTACCCTCTCCAAGGTGTGAATGCCTAGTGAAATCATAATGGATGACCGTAAATATATACAGTAAAAACAGAAACAGCACTTATTGAAATGACTCATTTTTTAAAAAATTGAGTCAATTAGAAGTCGGAGTTTTAAAGGCTTTATGATTACAAAATATTCATGAATCTTTGAGAGGGAAAGGCACAATGTAAGAAAGAAATTACGTTAGTGGTGGTCCTTTAACTAACCTGCTAAGGTGTTGCATTCTAGGGTCTTTTTCTTATCATAGAAGAAGTTTAGTTTTCAATATCTATGCTCTGTGACTGCTCATCATATCAAGACAAATTTTATGGCAAATAATCATGATTTGGACTGCCTTTGTCTGTGGCTGAAGCTGAAACCATCCAATTACTATATGGTGTTCAGGGAAAATAGCTCATTTTAAACCAGGGTCTTAGGCAGAGGAAAGGACAGCCTTTTATTAACTTTGTCCCTTGTCTCTAGACATATTTATTGCATTCTTCAGGAAGAGAAATCATAGAAGCTTAGGCATTAGGCTATGTGTGCAAAAACAAAACAAAACAAAACAAAAACACATTCTCAATTGCCTTGAATGTAAATGGCTGTTATCTGATGGGAAACATGATGGTGTTAAAATTTTAAAATTTCTGAATCATAAGATTTAGAAATCACTCTTATAAAACATAGATATTTAATGATTCAAAGGAAGAGTATGTAGAAATGATGATAATATCTTGTTTTCATCCTTGCATTAAAATGTATGTTGGAGTTTGGTTTATGTCTCTACTGCTACCCAGCACGGTCAGTAAATTTTCGTTTTTTTAATTTGTCTATGAAATAGAACAAATATTACTCTGTCACTATGATTTTAAATACAATTTTAATATATTTATCTGTCACACCTTCACAGTTATCTATTCTCCAATTTTACTTTAGATATTTGGTGTGTATTTATTATGAAAGATAGGTCTTTATCTGCTATTATTTCTTAAGTTATTATATCAACTACTGTCATCGATTTTGTGTTTTCCCATATGTGTCAAAATTTTTCAAATCTGTCTCAGTATGGGACTCTGGGAGAAAGTTATAAAGTGTAATTTTAGTTCATGTCAAAACCATTAATTTAGAGATATAGTGTTGTTAATACATCTCAGGCAAAATACTACCCAGCGGTTTGGGTATATGGGTGTAGAAGCTGAGCCAAAAGCTGTGAAGTTAAAGGCAAGCTATCCAAGAGGCAGCATGTTGCAAATAGTTTTAAGTCAATACCAGGCAGAGTGACAGAGCATGCCTTGAATCTGAATATTTACTGTAGCTTAGGTGATCCTGATAATCATCCTAGTATGTTCAGTAGAACAGAAATCCTAGACCTAATCTCACTGGTCAGAAGTAAGGCATGTGTTCCAAATGAGCTAATCACCACAGTGGATTGGATGGGCTATGCTTGTCTGGAAGCTGAGGATAGGGGTCTCTTTTGACCAAACTATGGATTGAAAGTACCTGATCTTGGGTGATAAAACAAAACAAAACAAAACAAACAAAAAGTGATGGACTTGAGGACTTAGGAAATATTTTCACCTTTTTTCTATTCACTACCAGAAAGTTGAAAAGGAATTGTAAGAGACATTTCATCATTGTCTCCTTACCTTTCCTTAATAAAGGATTTATCATAGTTCTGGGAAGGAGATACCTTCACCAATAAATAGAACCAAATCTGTTTGATTTTAGCTATTTTTCTAGTTCGAAAATTTCAAGAAAAAGTCTAGAAAATGTAAGCAGAAGTTAGATGGAAAGTGCAACAAGGCGACTTTTATATTTCCACTCTTCAACCTTCCATACTGTTTGCATTTTTACAACAATTTTAATAATTCCATAACAAAACATAAAGATATAAAATATAAAAAACAAAACAAATAGAAAAACATCTATAGGATTCTCCTAGCACATTGACTTTTATTGGAACAATGAAGAAAACTTGAAAACAACATGAGTAAACCATTTCAGTTTATCTTTAGAACATAGAGCATAGTAACATTTGCAAGAATTTGGATAAGGGCAAATTTTTAGTCCAGAGAAAAAAGTTAAGTCATTCTGTTTACCTTTTTGTTCTATGAGTACGACTTTTTTTTATTATGTTAGACATCATCTGAGATTTTTTTTTTATGATGAGGTGGTACATCATGAGGTGGTTTTCTAATGTTTTCATAACCTGGCATTTCAGGCTTTAGGGATGAATCATGAGTTGAGGATCAATCATATAGTAGTTACAAGCAGATTCAAGTACACTGGGACTTATGCCTCAGCTCCATCAATTAATATTCTTGTTAAGTTATACAAAGGGCAAGTTACTTACTCCATTTATGCTTCTATAAACAGGCTTGATTCCTAACTCATAGAATTGTGGGGATTCATTGAGTTAGTAGAGCATATAAGTGGTTAGTGTTATGCCTGGCACATAGAAAATGTTTAGTAAGTTTGGCTGGTGACTTCTTCGAGCTGAAAGGAAATTTGAAGAACATGAAATAAAACATTAAAAAAATAAACACCAGAGATCCCATTCATAGCCATACATTCCTCTCATAATTATACACTCTATATCAAGGTAATAAATCATGGTTTTGCTGTGTTAAAACAAATCACACTCTTTTGGGGAATGTTGTCTTTTTACCCAGCTGCCCTCAACTCCTACCTTTTCCCCATAATATAATCAAATAACCTGTTCTATTTACTTTCAAACAATAGATATGGAAATGGCTGCTGATTTGTTTAAGTAATTACCCCAAATATTGTCTAAGATCAGGAAGCATTATTTCATATTATACTTCTATTTAGTGAATGTTTGTTAAATAAGCACTTAGAATACAGCTGGAGTTGTTGCAACTCCAGTTTAAACAAATATTTCAAGATAGCATGCATCCTCCAACAGAATAAATGACTAAATAACTTACAAGATTTATAGAAATTTCAGTCATGAAGTGTTATAGATGAGAACATTGTACATTTATGTATGATTTTTTTTTCAGTTATAGTCATTATATTATAAAAGTCATACATCGGATAAATTTTAAAAGATAAATATCAAACTTAGTATTTTCCTGGTTATTTCCAAGTTAATTTCAATTTGTTTGTCTCATTATGTAGGTCATGCCATGCCATTTGTCTCTCAAGTGTAGACTACAGTTTTTAATATTATTTAAATATTTATTCAAGAGTAACTTGTAGTTAGATATTTGGAGATAGTATCATGTGATTTTGAATATTAAAATTTTCAGAATTGGAACACTAACAATGACGTTCTCTTAAAAGGAGTCATGTTTTCATAAATATAACTGACAGAATCACCTAAGCTGAACAAAATGTAATACTCAACTTGTTAAAAACCTACTGTATTATTTTTCTCATTTCATATTTTACATTGATCAAATTAAAGTTTAAGACAAGCAATTAGCAAAAATAACACCTTGTACTACACCACTTACATGCCATAAATAACTACTAAGTAGTGACAAATATTCAGAAAAATTGATTCTGTTGCTACATACAGCTAATGATTTAAGTAACTAAATTATAATGGAAAAAATGTTATTAGAGCTATACTCATTTTTAGACAAAGGGTAAAAATAATATTAGAAATTAAATATACATGAGGGGTGCTATGGCAGCTATAAGATGCAGACTCATAATGACTATTTGGTTTTAGTTTGTACAATCTGAAAAGTTAGATTATAAAAACAAAACAAAACTAAAAAGAATAAAATTTTCAAAAGAACATTCAAAGGAATACTGGAAGGATATTTTATTTGTTAGTAACATAAAAAGATCCTTTGAATCCAAATGATCAATTTCTGGTAGCAGAGAAATTCTGAATGCCCTTAAAAGGAGAAACAAGAGACAAAAAACCATGAATAAGATTTTTAACAAAAAATTATCATGTAGTTTCATAAAGCGTATATGAGCTGGTAACAATTTCATTTTCTTTAATATCTGATGGGAAAAATTTCTGATCTCTCCACTATATGTATATATAAAAGGTAGATCTTAATCTTCTTTACTATTAAAATCCATAAAATATAGTGAGTATTCCATTTCTAGCCAAGTTGGAATGAAGTTTCCAAATTTATCCTCCCTTCTAAAGCAATTAAAAATGGACAAAATATTTGAAACAATAGTTTTCAAGACACTGGACTTCAGGCAATGAAAGATAGCTAAAACTGAGAGATGGGGGGACAATGAGGTACCTGTTTACTGATTTGAGTGTATTTTCAGGAAGGGCACACAAAGAAATAATCCAAGTGGATCATGGGGGAATCCATGCTCAGAAGATAGAGTTTAGGGGAGTCTGAGGAGAGAAGCTAAAATTTACAGAACAGAGTACTGGAGACCAGAAAGCTACACATATACTCCAGAGATCTGTGGATGGGCATCTTAAATATTCAACAGAATACTGATTAACACATGCCTGTAAAGAATTTATATAAGGCTGAGAGAAGAGCACAACATAAAGAATAATGGAGGCACAGTGCTCTATGCTTACAGAGGACCAGGGGTAATTCCTGTTCCCATTAGCCAGAGTGGACATCTTGTTATTTATGGGGAATTGGAAATATTACTCAGACTGAGCACAGCTCTGGTCTTGCCTAACTAACCTTAGAGAAATTTCCAAAAGGATCAAGTGTTTCCAAATAACCAAATTATGTTCCTGAACAAAGCTCAAGAATATTTTCAGAAATATGAACATTTCACCCACATCTACAAAAAAAAAGTAATATTCACAATGTCTGGCAATTAAAAATTAGTGGGCATGCAAGGGAGTTAGAAAACATGACTCAGTAAAGAGAAAGATCAATCATTTAAAACTAACACAGAACTGATACAGATGTTAGAATTTGCAAACGATTATATTAAAATACTCATAATTGAATTCCATATGTTCAGAGCAATCCAATATCCACGAAATTGGAGGATAGGAGAGGATATAAATCTACAACATGTATAAATTGTTCATATATATATATGACATGTGTTGTATACAAATGAATATATTACGTATATATTTATTATATATATAATGTATATATGTAAAATATATTTAAAATGTAAAATAATATACATATAAATAATATATATGTATATGTATATGTATTTTTAAGACATGCATGCTATGTACAGAGAACCAAATATAAGAATGACAGATTTCTTGTTGAAACAATGCTAGGGAGAAGAAAGTGGAACAATATTTTAAAGTACTGAGGGAAAAAAAAATTTGTCAACCTAAATTTTTTTATAGCCAGAAAAAAATATATTTCAAAAACAAAGACAAAATGAAGACATTTGAGAAATAGAAACACTGAAATAATTGATGCCCATCAGACATGCACTACAAGCAATGTTAAAGGAAATCATTAAGCAGAAGGAAAATGACACTGGATTGTAATCTAGTTATATACAAAGCAAAGAGTTCTAACAATGGTAACTATGCAGGTAAATATATAATAGTACTTCTTACCTTTAAATGACTTTAAAATGCAGATGTAAGCATGAAGAAAATGATAATGTACTATAGAGTTTATAGCATATGTAAATAGAAAACATGACAGGAGGAGCACAGAGATATGGACAGCAGAAATGGCAGTGCTATAAAGTTTTTGTGTTGAATATGAAATAGTATATTATAATTGGAAGGTAGGCTGTGTTGCTAAAATGTAAATTATAAATACTAAAAGTATAAATAACATGACAAAACAGAGTTATATATAATAAACCAACAAGGAAGATAAAAATACAATTTAAAACATACTCAATGTGGGCCGGCCAAGTGGCGCGGTGGTTAAGTCCTGGCTTGGGACACCAGCGGCCCCTGGTTCGGATCACACATATGAGGGCCAGTGACACTGCCCTTAAAAAAACAAAAACAAAACAAAACAAAACAAACATACTTAATGTAAATAAAAGTATAGAGGAAGAAGGTAACAAAGATGAAAGTCAGAAATTATCTATGGATAAAAACCTGCCTACAAAATATACACTCTCTGTAAACAAAAATAGGGTAAAAGTAAATAGATGAAAAATATATTCTGTTTGCACATTGTTCAGAAGATAGCTGGAAGAACTAACTTAATATCAAATAAAGTAGATGTAATAGGCAAAAGTATTGACAGGAATAAAGGTATTGAAATAGAAACAAGCAAACAATAGAGGAATATCTATGAAACGAATAGTGGATTCCTGAGAAGGTCAATTGCACTCTAGCAAAATTAGGACAAAAGGAGAAAAAAATGATGCAAATACCAGTATAAAGAATGATACAAGTGATAGTATTTGAGATTTTACCAATATTAAAGGAAAAATTAAGGAATATCTTGAACAAGTTTATCCCCAAATTTGTCAGCTTAAATGAAATGCACACAACTATCAAAATTCATCATTGTTCTACATACTTGCCAACGGTTGTTAATGGCCATTGCAGGAAGTTAGTTTGCAGTGAGGTAAAGCAATTGGAACTCTCATAGGCTGCAGGTGAGAAGGTAAAAGGGTACCCTTACTGAGCAAAAGAGTTGGACAGTTTCCTAGAATGTTAAACAGATCCTTTCGTATGACCCCTATTCTGCTCCTAGGTATTTACCCAAGAGAATTGAAACCCTGTATTCATACAAAGATTTGAAAACAAATCAATAGCAGCTTTATTTTCAGTAGCCAAAACTGAAAACAATTTTAATGTCCCCAAAAGGTGAACGGGTAAACAAATTTTGGTATACCCATACAATGTAGTGTTACATAGGAAAAAAGCATAGCCTAACAAAACAGCCTATCCACATAAGCAATGACATATATGAATGCATGCAACCTAATCTTTAGTGATAGATCAGTGGTTGCCTGGATAGTGTCATGAATGGGTGATTACATAGGGACTCTAAGAAACTTTGTAGATAGTAGATATGTTCATATCTTGGTTACAGGGATGGTTTCACAGGGCTTATGTAGGTTAAATCTTATCAAATTGTATACTTTACACTTTAAAGACAACACTTTATTGTCTACATAGCTTAGAAGAACTTTTAATAAACTAATACACACACATATATGTATATGAGTATACACACACATGAATGCTCGTGTGTGCTCGTGTGTGTATGTATACATTTGAAATCACAAGTTCCTGGAATTATAGTTTATGAAGAGATACATTCAATTAATTTGTGTGGTTTGTTTTATCTTTGGTGCATTGTTATGAATGCTTAATAATATACTTAACTTCTCTGCCTACTACAAACTGTGGTCTAATAGTTTGTATATTGTATTTTTAGTTTTTATTGTTGAAAAATTTTTATAACACATTCTGTTGGTTTTATGTGATTATATCCACAATGTATGTGTATGTGTGTTTTTATTCTTAGTAGCCAAGGTTTCATAAAGATAACTAGTTTCAATTTTTCCTCATAATGTCTAACATGACTTTAACATGCACTTTAGAGCACAGGAAATTACAGTGACAATACCTTATCTCCAGAGAGTTTCCTAGTTGGCATTCTAGATTTCTCAGTGGTGATTCTCAAAACATTAAAGATCTACAGTAATAGCTGCCATGTTACCCATATTTGTATTTATACAACCCACTGCATGGAATGTCCATTATGCTTTAACTGTCTTCTGATAAGAGATCAGAAAAGAGAACTGCAATAGCTGAAGTGCTTTGAAGGTGATGAGGGAATAAAGGTGTCTTTCATGATTTGACTAATATTGCAAGCAAATTCAGTGGTATTTCATTGTGTGTGTGTGTGTGTGTGTGTATGTGTGTGTGTGTGTGTGTGATGTTTAGTCTTCTCTTAAAAAGGAACAAATGAACAGTTTTATGATTACCAAACTTACATATGCTTTACGTTACATACAAAATAATACTGCTATCTTTTTAAAGAACATCCCATAATCCTTTTTACCTTTCTTGAAAAAGAGCAGTAATTATCAAAATTACATTTCTGATCTGAGTAAAACTATATAGAAGAGACAACTTAAGCACTTATAGTATAAGGAAAATACTCAGTGACAAAAGCTACGGATCACACACTTACAATAAAACCTTATTGTCTTCATTAAAAAAAGACCTCATTAAATAGTTAAGGTTTGTTTTGGCTATGGTATCAGCTAACGTTCTGTAGTAGTTTTATCATCATAGCTACGAGGGCAGGAAACCTCACATCCACAATTATTCACACACAAAGGCACAGATACATGTCAGCAGTGGGAGTCACACAGCTCACAAGTTTCATACTCACCTGTGCCATAAGACGTAATTAGATTTTCAAGATTTTTCTGCCAGTATGTGCAACAGCTTTCATTTCCCTGTTTGGAAGAGGAATGTAAGAAAATGTCATCTGAAATTATAGGCAGGCTGTTAGAGAGGTAACATATAATCTCTATGTCCAGAATGCACGGATCTCATTCCACTAGCCCTATTCTTAGACATTGTGCTATAACATAAATAAGGCATGTTAGTCAGAGGGAGACACTGCTTCTTGTCTCATTCTCTCAGAGCTTTTCTACATGAACAAAGAGCGTCGACTCATTCCTGAAATTATTCATGTGGTTGACATAGTAAAGGAAGGATCTCTGATCATAAGACTGAGAGTAGAATTCACTTTATACTTTAAAGGCTTCGCAATTTACAATTGTTATATTTTGTAGACTGCAACAGCTCCATGCTGGTTTGAAGATACTTCAGGAACCTGAGGAATCTGGAAACAGACAATATGTATGTTTATGGAAGATAGGAGAACACAGTACATTCTATTTATTTTAGTACTGATGTTGATATTTTTGTTCAGCTCCAGAACTGGGTTATGTGCACATACATACACTTCATATATAAATAATAATGTTTATATAATGTCTTCTGTGCTATCTTAAAGTGGCATCCCTAAAAATAGAGTATCATTCCTTTCTATTTTGCTATGTGTACCTGCAGTTAAAATTGATAGGCTGGCCTCTATTCCTCTAGGTAGTCTATATTCTATCGTGAGATCAGAATGTCGATATTGTAGGATGATATTTACCTTAAGCTCTGTAGAATTTCTACTGGGAATGTGTTTGGTAATATATTTTCAGCTTTCATCAGGGAACATTAGAGAAAATACATTGTTACTACATCTGTTGCAGAAATATTATTGAGGCCATCGTTTACTTGATGGCATCACATAGCACCCTGATATGAAATTTCCTGTTGAGTCAGTTGCTGAAATGAACTTTAGTGCTGCTAACAATCTCAAATGTTTTAATTTTTTTCAAAATCAGAACTATGTAGATGATTCCTTCTTTCTCTTATGCTTTGTTGTCAATACACTTTGTAGTTTATTATTTAAACTATTAACATTTATAGCTAATTTATTTCTGTATTTTCAGCTTAATTCCTAATTTCTATTTATAGTTTGTTAGATTTTGATACAGTGGGAAAGAACTAGTTATCTGCTACTCTATAAGAAGTCATGACTGATTTCTGAATATGAAGGCTTATGTAAAACTGAATCCAGTAGAAACTTAAGGGTTATGATTTTCAGGACAGCTCTCCTAGAAAACAGGGACATGTTTTGGCACTATTTCTTTAAAAATTATATTTTACTGTCTTGGGTTTTTTTCACCATCTTAATTATTTGAAGTTGTTTTTATTTTTAATTTAATTAGCTTCAGATTTACAAAACCACATAATAATTAGATATTTACACCCCTCTCAAAATAACCCCACCAAGTCTATTAACCCTGTGACATTGTACATATGAGGTGTGATTGAAAAATATGGTGAATGTTTAAATAAAAAAAAAACATACATTACAGTAAAAGACACATTACCATTAATCCCCTTCCAAATAAATGCCCTCACTTTCAACACACTTATCCCATCATTCTTTTCACATTCTGAAGCAGTTCTGGAAGTCCTCTTTTGTGTCTTTAGTTGCACTTCTGTGGCTGCCTTGAAGTCCTGAATCAATTCAAAACATTGACCTTTCATGGTCATTTTTACTTTGGGGAAGAGCCAGGGGTCGCATGGTGCCAGATCCGGTGAATAAGGTGGATGAGGACACACCGTAATATTTTTTTTTTTTTGAGGGCAGTGTCACTGGGCCCCACATGCGGGACCCCGAACCGGGGCCACTGGCCTCCCAAGCCAGCGCCCAACCGCTGCGGCACTCGGCCGGCTCCATAATATTTTTATTTCACAGAAATTGTGTTACCAGAAGCGAGGTGTAACAATGGAGCGTTTCCATTGTGATCAACAAATACGGTGCATGCTGCTGCCGAGCACCATCCAAGAGAAAGGCAGGGATCTTTAAAACGGGAAGTAGCATGTTGAACCTTAGTAACAGTGTGTGACAAGTTTCAATTGTTTGATGCATTCAGTCAGGTGAGAGCTACAGTTGAGAGAAGGTGTGTTTTGAAGTGTGCTGTAAATCATGGATCATGAACAACAGATTAACATGAAATGGGCAAATAGTTTCATCCTCCATCATGACAGCACTCCGTGTCACACATTGCTTCTGGTATATGGTAATATCTGTCAAATAAAAACATTGTAGTGTGTCCTCATCCACTTATTCACTGGATATGGCACCCTGCAATTTCTGGCTCATCCCCAAAGTCAGAATGAATCAGGACATTGAGGCAGCCATGACAGAGCAACTAAAGACACTCATGAAAGAGGACTTCCAGAGCTTGTCAGAAAGTGGCACAAACGATGGGATATGTGTGCTGGAAGTGAGGAGTTTGAGGGGGATTGATCGCAATGTGTCTTTTACTGTAACAATTTTTTAAAATTTAAACATTCACCATATTATTTAATTACACCACATAGCTATTACAATACCATTGACTATATCCTTATATTGTACTTTACATCATAAATATATATATATATATATATATTTCAACAAATAGAAGACCATATTTGTTGAAAATATATATGAGGCCTGACAATGAAGTTCACAAACTTGTTGTTACGATGTTGCTAACCTTTTTTTTTTTTTTTTTTTTTTAAGCTGAGCCATCCTGCCACCTGTTGGCAGCTCAATGGCAACTCAGCTTGGGCTGGCATCGAACCACCATTGCTCACAGCTCAGCTCACACTCTTGAGCGAGCTCTTAACTAACTAAGCCATTCGGCTGGCCCTACTAACCAATTTTTGATATAGGGATTATTCACTATGAATTTGTACCAACTGGGCAAACAGTTAACCAAGTTCATTATTTGGAAGTGCTGAAAAGGCAGCATGAAAAAGTTAGATGACCTGAACTTTTTGCCAACAATTCATGGCTCTTGCATCACGACAATGTACCGGCTCACACGACACTGTCTGCAAGGGAGTTTTTAGCGAGGAAACAAATAACTGTGTTGGAACACCTTCCCCACTCACCTGATCTGGCCCCCCAATGACTTCTTTCTTTACCGGAAAATAAAAGAAATATTGAAAGGAAGACATTTTGATGATGTTCAGGACATCAAGAGTAATATGAGGACAGCTCTGATGGCCATTCTAGAAAAAGAGTTCCAAAATTGCTTTGAAGGGTGAACTAGGTGTTGGTGCACAACTTCCCAAGGGGAGGACTTCAAAGGTGACCGCAGTGATATTCAGCAATGAGGTATGTAGCACTTTTTCTAGGATGAGTTCGCGTACTTAATTGTCTGACCTTGTATATACATACACATACATAGGCGTGGGTATCAGCTAGATTTGTGTCATACTTTGTTAGAAATGTATTTGTTCTGATGATAATATAGCCACAAACTTAATGGACTAAATAATACCAATTTCCTATCTCACCGTTTCTACAGGTTAGCTGTTCTCTGAGCTTTACAAGGCTGAAATTGAGATGTTAGCTGGACTGAGTTCTTGCCTGGAAGCTCTGGGGAAATAATGGTGTTCAAGCTTCTTGTTGGAAGAATTCAGTTCTGTGTGGTTGTAGGACTTACGGGTTGCCATTTGCTTGCTGGATATCATCTAGTCTCATCCTCTTAGAGTCTACCCACGTTCCTTACCATATCACCCCTTCCACCTTTGGGCCAGCAACATAGCATACCTTGTCCATGCTTTTCTGATTTTGTTTCCTGCTACCATCCCAAGAAAAACGTTTTGCTTGTAAAGGGCTTATGGGATTAAATTAGTTCGGCAAAGTGCGACTCGCGAGTCACATGTGGCTCTTTGGGTATGTTCCGCCTCAAAAGTTTGCCAACCCCTGGAAGAGCCAATCCTGTCCCTCACAACAATCTAAAAATTATTGGAGAGCCATAATGTGAGTAATATCCTTTAACAATTTTATAAATGAAACTATGATAGTTTTATTGTCATTTTCAATTTTACTTCAGAGCCCCAGTTGGCGAGCCAAAGCTTGCTGACCACTGGCAGCTCTTCTATCTCAAAAGTTTGCATGGGCTGGCCGAGTGGCGCGGTGGTTAAGCGCTGGCCTGGAAAGCCAGCGGCCCCGGTTCGGTCCCACAGATGAGGGCCAGTGACACTGCCCTCAGGAAAAAAAAAAAAAAAAAAAATTTGCTGACCCCTGACTTAGATAATCTCCCTACTTGCAAGTCTATGTGCTTATCTATCTTAATTACATTGCTATACAATGTGACACTGCCAGGGCAGTAACTTACAGGACAGAGACTGCGGGCCATCTTGTAATTCTGCCTGATGCAGAGAGGTTCCTTCTCTTGTAGAAGCTATTTCATTGTGTTCAATACTGAACCAATCACTGTCGCCAGAGAAATGAGATATAGTGATTGGCTGTGACCAGTTACAGCCTGTCTCATCTGTGTATTTGGGAAAGTTGAGAGGCCTTTTAAGTCAGGGAAGCAGGGAATAGACCCTGAGAAGGCAACCGATAAATGTTCAGTGCACTTCAGTTCTGGTCCTAGTACTGCTACTTGCCAAGCATGTCAGTTTGGGCAGAAAATTCTGTTTCCACATCTGTGAAATAGTGATGGTAGCCTAAATGTAGCAGATACTGTTGTTGCTTGGATAAACTCCCATCACATCTTTTTTTTTTTTTTTTTTTTTTTACAATCCTTCTTCTATGGATGTTCCCAGGTTATATGTACTTTGCTTCTAAAAGCTGTACCTATTACTTTCATCATGAGACTGAACTTAGGCTACTCTGTTTCAGAGGACAGAGAGCTGCTTCTCTCCAGGGTCGTTAGTGTTAAGAAAACATCTTTCATCACTTTCTGTATCCATACTGATAAATGAACATATACTGGGGATGCCAAAAAAATGTATACAGGTGGACACTTTGGTCAACTTTGCTCAAGCAGTAGTTTGCCATCATCAGAAGTGTCTGGACGCTGATGGGAACCACTTTGAGCACCTCTTATAATTAGAGAAGTCAAACGTGACTTGTGTTCATCTTTTGTTATCAGTATATATTGAGTATTACAGTTTTAATACAGATTTCCTTTCTTAAAATGTGTATACATTTTTTGACACTCTCTGTATTTGGATGCTTTAAAAGAAAAAGAACTTCACTTTGCAGATTTTCTTTTCAGACATAATTCCCAAATAGACAGAATTTTAATTTGTAACTCATTCATCTTAGAGAATATAAGCAGGAAGATAGATTGTTTTACATTAGAAAATTCCATGTGGACTTTATGGAAACACAGATACACAGGCTTTTTAAATTTAAGATTATGGTTGTTTATTGATAATACTAACTTTAAGAAAGTTTTAGAGTGAAGTAGCATTGATGACGTTTTGTCCAAGAACGTTTGGGTAATTGCTCAATTATCTATTTCTTGGTGATGACCTAGGACTAATTTCTAAGGAAAAAAAGTTCGAAATTCACCAGGTGCACTTCTCTTAAATGGTTGGTGGGCTATCCACTCATGCATAAATCTTCATTATACTCCTTATTTCATATTTACTCTTCCCAGTCGGTTGGCAATGCATATTAATGTGCTTTGATCGGGAGAGCAGTTCTCTTCTCTAGATTCTTGCCAAATAATATGGTCTTGAAATTATTGCTGTCAGACTGTTATTAAATGCCCATTGTGAGATATAATATTTATGGAGAATATCCTAGAAGTCCACGTAGTATGTGCTCTTTTGGCTGTCCTGAATGTTACCTTTGGATCCAGTCCAACCATCAAAGGTCTATTATACCATGTTGGACAGTATTATTTTGACCCCTCTTACATTTACTTTCATTGAATTATGCTTCAGTGCTAGGTCATTGACCTACATTGAAAGACTTTATTTGAAGCAGCTATGTGAAATGCATCATTATAGGAAGTGTAAGGAAGCATAGCAAACATCGAGCTCTTCATCACACAGAGTCCTTATGAGAAAACAAAGAAGAAATTTCCCTCAGGTTTACCAATCACAATAGTTCTGCTTCTACTGAAAAACTGATTTGATTTTGTATTATGGCCCCTGTGAATCTGTAACGGATCATTCTTTGTTTCGTAGGAGCTATATTTGTTTACCCTCATGCCCCACTCTTCTATGATACAATGCAGAATGCTTTTTTAGTGTGCTTATCCAACCCAAGATGTGATTATTTCTCCTTGGTAATGATTCCCTCACCTATATATTCTATCCTTTGTATTGAAACATTTTTCTAAGATGCTTCAAATCCTTTGTGAAGGGAGAAAGAGGATTTCAAGAACAAGTCAAGTACTGTTTGTTTGTTTTTTACTTCTCTTGATTTTTCTACTTCTTTTTAAAATTTGATAGTTACTATATGTGTTACATATATTCACTATTTAAAATCTGTCATTTTTTTATTAATTCAAATATTTTTTATTGTTCCTATGGCCAAGCTTGTTGCAGGGAAAAATGAATGAATTATATCATTCCTGGTTTAAAAAATTGTAAATTTTAGTGGTAGAGAAAAATAAATTGAAAATGATACTGTGACAGGCTGTGAGAACAGAAAGGAACAGTACCTAACTTAGACCTGTATTTAGTCAGACAAGATTTCACAAGTATGTTTGAGTTGAATTTTGAAGGATATCTTTTAGCCAGGCCAAAAGGCGATAGGAATGGCATGTGCGGGGGAGTTTCCTGTCAGGGAATAGCCTATGGAAATTCACCGAGACATGAGAGATGCCTGTGACTATTTTAGAATGCCTTGAGAACAAACTTCAAGAGCACTGCCGGTAGATGGCAAAGGGCCTTCATGTAAAACTAAGGATTCACATTATTATTATTATTATTATTATTATTATTATTATTATTATTTGAGGCATTAGGGTGCCACTGATGGATCCCATGGAAAGAGATGAAGTCAAACATAGACTTCTTGTATCCTCCCTGCTGATTGGTATTGTGTCTTAAAAATATTAGGTATTCAATGAATATTGATTGATAAATTGGGCACTCTGAGAAGTATAATTGCATATTTCCCTCATCATCTTCTCAACATTGATTGCTTCATCAACTTTTTCATTCACAAACTTTGTTAGAAAAGGCTTTTGTCCCTCTCCATTTTGTCATTTTTCCCTTTCTGCTTATTTCTTTAGAAATTTTATGATGAAGGTGAGCTCTAGAATCAGGGAACCAGAGGTTGAATCCTGGCTCGGCCACAGATGAGGTGCTAAGCCTGAGACAAACAACATAACCTCTTGGAGGCTTCCTCATCAGTCAGTCAGGGGTGTAACAAGTAAACATGCACTGACATCCGTGAACAGTGCTTGGCTCATAGTGAGCTTACAGACCTGGTGCCGTTGCAGGGTTATTCTATTTCCTATCGCTATTTTTTTTCACATACGTTTCGTTTTCTCATTGATGTATTTGTTTTGGCAAAGTAAAGTGGCCTCCTTTGTATAGCGTCTATAGTAAAGAAACAATTTCATCCCACAGGCTTCTGAAAAATGTATATCATCAGTGATACTTTCAGCATACATGGGCTTTATTTCACTGATGTGAAGACAGGTTTTGTCTCAATATCTCTATTATTTGCTCTGATTCTGAACATTTTACATTACTTTTTATCATTCTAATTCTGAGAATCTGAATTTTTGCCAACAATTTTTCAATTTTTATTTCTACCAGGGGCATTGTAAGTATTCTCTCAAAGTAAGCTTCATGTGAAGGCAGTTGGTAACTTCAAATAACTGAATCATGAAACAAATATTTTTAAGTGAGTCATACATCCATCCTCCTCCCATCATAAAATATATACATATATACACGTATATATTTATATTTGTTTTCTCTAGTTGGAAAAACCTGGGAATACCAAGATTGGACAGTATTTACAATCTTTATTATTAATGTATACCCTGCTGTTCCCAAGGATTTCAGGTCATTTACAATAAAAATATACAGTTACAATAAAAACAAAACCCATTAAAATCTGTAAAACAACAAAAGCCCAGTAATAAAGGAGAAAGGGGAATATTGGGATCTATAGGAAGACACCATTTAAACATTTTCTTGGAACAAAGAATCCAGAGGGTTCAGTGAAGTGTATTCTCTGGAAAGCCTTCTATTGTCACTTACTGCTTGTTTGAAATTACCCCGCATGGAGAGTTGGGGAAAACCACTTTTCGAGAATTGTGCTAAGTCATTATCTTACTGCCTCAATTCTGTCCCACCCAATTTCAATTGCTGGTCTGTTTTTTTCTCTATTGGCCCAGATTGGATTTCATTTTTCTCTCAAGGGGGCTCCTTATTTTACAAGAACATGTGCCTATCATTCATTACTGAGTCTCATTTTCCCAGATCCCAAGTGGTGGTTCATCTCTAGTGCCAGCATCTACTTTCCTTGATGAGATATTTTTGTTACAGCTGTCTCTCTACCAGCATTTTCCTTTGTCTAGAAGGGAAGGAGGTTATGTACACAAAACCAAGATGGGAACTATATTTACCAACTCCTCCCTTTGGGAATAAAACCCTTCTTCTAATGCTGACCCCCTATGTCCATACAAGGGTTGTGCATCTCCTATTCACACTTCTCTGATCCTGGAGTTCGAGGCTTTTTTTTCTTCTTGTTGGTCTCAAATTAGGGCTGGAAGTTTGATTGGGTGGAGGGACAACTCATCCTGTGTAAATGTTCATTTTGCAGACCTGCCATGACAGTTCTCTCCTCTAACATAGTAATTGATATGCAGAAACTTTTGACAGATTCCTATACAGATCCAAGGGCCAAGACTGGACTTTCATTTTTCATTCGTGCAGTACATCATTCATAATGATTTTGTCTAATTCAATACTTTTCACACTGTTCACTGCTCCCTTTTCTTTCAACACAAGCAAACAATCTTCTGAAAATAACCTCTCTCAGTTTGAAGGACAATTAATGAGAAACATACCAGAAAGGTTCTTAGGCCTATTTTTCTGGCCAGAGCCCTCTGAATCACCCAAAGAGAAGCTAAGTATTATTTTGACATTCATTATTGGCTGAACACCGCCTATGTGTTTCTGAAGATAAGATGGGCACACTGTTTCCACAGCCGGATCCACACAGCATGGCATGTGCTTGTGAAAGAGACTCATCTGGTCTAAGTTCTCCAGACCTTACAGCATGCAGAGTTCAGCTGGAATTTGAGACTGGAGTAGCATTTCTTTCCAAAAGCAATTAACTGTCCATGAGACCCCCAAAGTTATTATGAGCTGTAATATTCCATTCATCCTGGACTATTGACTAATTATATGTTAAATTGCATCCTAGCACAATTGACCACAACAGATATTCCCCTTGATTATTCAGAGATTTTTTTTTCTTGTTTCTTTTTTTTTTTTTTTAAGGTGAGGAACATCTAATTACCAGGTCATAATAACATTTTGAAAACAGAATGTTTCAAGAAAAGATAAAGAAGAAAAGCATTCCCATTAAAATTGGTTTCAGCCTTCACATTCTTTCTATATGTCAACACTTGTTTTCCCTTCATGCTTTTTTTTTTCCAGGTTTGTAAACTTTTGTGACACTTGCCCTATGTATTTACCTTGATGCCTCTCTTGTTTACAGACCCCTAGAAACCTCTCCTTTCTCTGATGCTGCCTTTGGAATATTGGGGATGCATCCTTCTTGGTGTCAGCAGCTTTCCATGGCTCACCTTGTCATTTGCTCATTTTGCAGGGCCCTTTTTTCCCCACAGCAAATAACCCAAGGGGATGCTTAGAACAGGTGTGAAAATGTAAGCTTTTTGCCTGTTCCATGGCCTGCTTCCATCATTTCCCTTCTTTATTCTTTTAAGCTGATTTTCAGCTCCATCATGCTGCTTTTATAGCTGCTGTTCAAACTTTAATGAGGACAATCAATGCTTGCTCTGCCTTTTTTAAAAAACAGATTAGAACTCAGAAATTACAATGTCCAACAACTCCAATTGAGTAAACACAATTATATTAAAACTGTGAATTAAAAACAGTATCTTACACATTTAATACCTTCAATTACAAATAACCGAGCACCCAACGTCTCTGTTTGGCTGTTATGCATCCTAAATTGCTATTCAGTCGTGGTGACCTTGCTTTAGCAAATAGCATTCAAACCCATTCACTCATTTTTCTACCCTGAGGAGACCAGTTGTTGTTTCTCTCCCATAGGGATGATCAGAATCAGGCCAGCTTGCTTCATGTCTGTCATTATAAACTTTTTGAAGTCAGATCCTTCATGTTTGAAGTATCAAGTAAAACCATAGAGATCTGTGGCATGAGTGTTGTTTTTTTCCCTTCATTTCCCAAACAAAAGACATATGATAAAAATAAGTCTAGTGCCCTAACATTTGAGCATTGCCAAATACCACCTTAGCTGGCGAATGCACATCACTTATAGTTGCTATGATTTTTCTTTACTTTTATTCCATGGCCCGACAATGAAACAAACTCAAGTATGGAGATTAAAATTAATTAGAAACCCTATGGCTTCTAGATAAACCTTTTCTGAGCTTCAATATAACAACATTATGCAGACATGGCATCAGCGAGGCCTAAGGGTTTTAATTCAGGTGAGGGTAGAGGCAGCTTCCACACCTTCAATATATAAACATGTCCAGATAGCGAATCCTCACACAGATGGGGTGAAACCCTCTTTTCGTTTCTGTAAATTGAGGAAGAAAGGACCTGAGTCACTGTGTTAGCTTTGTCTGAGTGATGACAAACTCTGATCATCATGCTGGCAAAGGCCACAGATTTGTTAAACATGTGAAGATTAAATACAAAACTAGGACCCAAGCACCAATACCCAGAGAATGCCTTTGTATCCTGCACAATGCCTACTTCATCTGCACAGTGTGGACTAATTGTTTGAAGCCCAACAGAGCAGGCATTTTATATGTACAAATGTTACGCACTAATCTATGTCAGGGAAGGCCAGGAAATTACACATGGCTTTTCTTTTTTGTGTGTTCTTCTTGTCCTTCTGACTTATGCTGGCTCTTTTGTGTCTCCCTGATTTTTCACAACCTGTAGACAGGGACCCCTGCTTCCTTGGCCACCCCCATTATGGTGATAAGGAGGGAAGGCAGTAAGCCTTGGCGAATCAGAAGAGACTATGGGACATCCCATAATAAGCTCCTCCTTGTTATCAACCTCACATCCCCCATTAGGAAGAGTGTTCTCAGAGTTTACTGACTTTCCTTCTCTACACACAGTAGCTAATTTCCACCTTTGGTTGTGTTTTTGCTACTATCTTAAACACCTCTGCTCCTTCCCCAGTTTATTTGACTGTTTCTCATACTGTAAGGTCTCTTCCTGGTGACTATGCCCTGCCCCTACCTAACTCCAGTGAGCCCTTATCAGATTGTTTCTCACTGATTTCTACTGTCTTTCTCCTTTTCTTAAGGGTCACTGTCAATCGTACAGGGTTCCAGGCAGATGCCCCAGGGTCCTGTTGGTGGCTTCCCGGTCCCTTTTCTGTCTCCCATGGCAGGTGGCAGAGCCTCTGCAGTGGGTCTCATCTTTTACTTCCTTCCGTTCCCCAGGTTCCCAATCCAGTGATACACCTCTAGCTCTGTTTTATGTCAGTTATCAGCTTGATGTCTCAAAATATAATGACTAGAAAACAGAGTTCATTTTCTCTGCTCATGTTTTTTGTACTGGTCACAGTTTCATGTGATGAGATGGATTGAGAGGGCCTGGTGGGAAAGAGCCTTGTTTGTTTGGCTAAAGGGCCACAGGTCTGGACTAGAAGGGGTGACACTGGGGTCACCTAAGTGGGATTCTGCTCAAAAGTCACAGATAGGATCATGTTAAAAAGAAAACTGACAGAGCCACCAACCACAAGATTGCACCTTGACTTGCTTTTTCTCTTCCACCTCCCTGTAATTCCTCTCTTCTTCAGCCAAATCAAAGCACTGCCATTGCCTAAGCACATATTTTGTCACTTGGTCCTCATGCTATTCCCTTTGCATTTTCCCCATGTTGTTAAAAGTCCTGTTACAATATTGGTTTAAATCTTGCTTCCTCCATGAAGGAACCCACAATAAACTACCCTTCTGTTCCCCTGCTGTGTGGCCCATCACAATGTCCTTATGCTATTCACTGCTTTGTCTTCCTTTTCTATCCTTACCATACGTGTTACCATGGCACAGAATCTTAGAATCAAGGTCTCTCCTCATCCGACCTGACCACCAGCCTGTCCTCTGCCTGGCACCATTTTACATGGGAGAATATTAAAGCTCTACGAAGCCGTGATGTGCACAAGTGATAGCGTTTAACAAGTCACAACTATAACCCAGATCACCAGCAGCTTGTTCTCCCAGTTGTGATACTACAATAAATTGTGAAAGGAGGCCAATTTGCAACAATCAACAAAAGACTGCTTCAAGTTACCAATTCCTCAAATAATAGGGATATTGTTCAGCTTTATTTAATGTGGGGATTTGCCAGTATAGTTTCTTTAAACAGCAATTGCTCATGCATTGACATTTTAGAAGGAAGCTCCTTTATCATTTTACATGAAGATAGATCTGTTTTGCTTTATGCACATTATTCTTTCCTAGTTGCATCCTAATTCCTTGCCTGCCATTTTCCTTTGTCCCTCCTTTGCCTTCTGTCCCCAAATCTTCTTGCTTTGTCTGCATATTTGCCTCTTGGTGTGTCTCTGATCTTTCCTCACCCAGTATCTTGACTGGTCCCCAGCTCTGGTCTCTCATGAAATGGATGTATCAGTTGTCTTAATCTGTGTTATAACTGTCAGGTAGTTCTACCAATTTGTTTTTCAGTTAATTGTATGGCTACTGCTTTTGCACTCAATCGACCTAAAGCAGTAAGTTGTAAACTTTCTGAGGACAAGGTAATTTCTTGTTCATTTTTGAAAGACCCAAATAATTAATGAAAAAACTTATAAGTAGTGTGCCTAATAAATGGTTGTTGAAATAAGAAATAACGCAAGGCTAAACTCCATGATCATGAGGTCTTTGACTTAAACTGAAAACTAAAATGAACTATTGCTTCTTAATAAAAGAATGATAATTACCTTTGAGTATTGTACAAAAAGTATAGATGTGTGGCATGAACTTCTTCTTATTTTGTTCATTGATTTGTCTTTGCCAAACCAAACGTACTTAAATTTGCACCTGCCGTTTGATTGAACTATTGTGGTAATGTTAGGATAAATATTTTAATGTTTTGAAAACCTGATGCCCCCTTTCTCATTTGAAAAATGGAAGGAATTCTTAGAATTTACTAAATAATTACTGAGAAAAGAAAATGCTCTGATAGCAGAATTTACTTGACCACAATGTATCCATGCCTTACTGCTGATGATTGATGCTTCCAAATCTCTGTGCTGCTGAATTCAGTATGTGCAGCCGGGGAATAGGTAACACCATAAAACCTCAAAGCTTCCGCTCCTGTAGGCCTCCTCGGAGCAAGCAATCACATCAATGGCGACTTCTACTTCTCTGGACAAAACATTAGCTACGTTTTCCATTTATATCCAATACTACTACTAGACGAAACTTTGGAACTACTTAAATTTAAATGTATAGCTAAAGAGCAACCAAATTAATTAGTATAGGCAGTGTATACATAGAATAGAATTCTAAACAAAGTGCTCAGGGAAAATTTCCTGTTTCTTTTGAAGGGAAATAAGTTCTTATGCCCAAGGTTAATTAATGTCTTGTGCAGGGTTAATATTCACATGAGCAGAAAAGAAAGGACATTGGTCATTAGAGACTAGATCAATTTCATTTCCTGTCCCATGCTGGTTTTGGCTGAGACTTAGTTCTTCTGTGAATACAGGAAAATAGATTTGGAATCCTGGCTTTGCTACATGTTTACCAAGTCAGTGTTTCTCACTGTAATCAGTGGAGAGGTTATAAAAACTGCAGACTGAACACTTACTGGAAGGTAATAAGGATGGAACTATGGGACTGGGATTTTTTAATACCTCAAGTGATTCTACTGCAATCAAAAGTTAAATAACTATTGATGTATATAATTTGGGACAAGTTTTCTGAACCTCAGTTTCTTGGAGTGATATTGGAGAAAATGGCACTGATCATGTTGGGAAGGCCACCTAAGATAACATATGTAAATGGCTAGGAAGTGCTGTGTGTACTCTTTTCTGCTACCCTGTAGCTTAAATGTGACTTTCCAAGGACTATCCCCAAGTTGTACCAGTGGTGGTGCCCCCTATCTTCAGGCTTTTTTCTTATTTTTAATAACCTGTTCTCTATTCTCATTTTGACTTTGTCATATTTCTGTTTCAGTCATTAGTCTATTGCATAATAATAGGAAAATAACTCCTATTAACGGACAGAATCTTGCTGTATCTCTGAAACTATTAGATTGAAACACCTTTTCATGAGTGGAAATGTTCCTAGGAAAACATCAACAAATATTCCACCTACGCGCAATACCAAGAAAGAAAATTTTTTTTTTTTTAGCTGAGACATCCTGCTACCTGTTGACAGCTCAGCGGCTGCTCAGCTTGGGCTGGGCATTGAACTGCTGTTGCTCAGAGCTCAGCTCGCACTCTTGAGCAAGCTCTTAACCAACTGAGCCACTGGGCCGGCCCATGGAAAGAAAAATTTTAATAAGGAACAGGCACTATGCAAGCCTTCAGAAACAGTTTCTTAACTGATTTATGCTCCAGTATTTTTGTTTTGCAGATAATCATTTGTGTTGAAGGCCCCTCAGTAAGAAAGTTTTGGTAAATGGGTTCCGATGTGGACATAAAATGAGTAAGTTTCCCACCATTTCTTCTTATAAATTTTATTGCCTATTTGTGATCATAGTATTACTTAAATAACTACAAAATAAATGAAATAACCAAGAAATCATGGTCATTATATCATTTCCTAATAAGAACATGGAAAGAAACTATGTTAATTACAGATGAAAGAAGTTCTTATTTTTGTTTCTAAATAGTTTTGCCTTTAAAAATTAAAAAAAATTAGATATTTCCTAATTTAATATCTAGCTTTCAAATTATGAGAGTGTCATGAATACTTAATAACTACACTTGACAGGCTATTCAAAATAGAGTAAAATTGTATAAAGCTCTCCATTTAATGCCTAACAATCTTGAATGTAGCTTAGATTGTGATCTTGTAAAATAGATTTGCAGATTTAAAATTAGGATCGCTTCCTGTGTCAACAATGGGTGACCATGACTGGCATGACTTAAAAACATGGAGTCCAAACCTCCATATGTCCTGAAAATATTATGTTTTAAATTCAGAAGTAGGGGGTGTTATGAAAAATTTTGTTTATTGAGTAGAAATGGATTTTCAATGTTGGAGATATCCCACTTTGGATTTAGCATGTTTTAGGAGACCTTGCATATCCAATCATCACAGTCTGGTTATTTTTTCTTAGGATGAGTCTGTGTCCAGAGTCAAATCTGAACTGACTACAGAATGGTGGTCCTTGCACAGTAACTTGGAATGCAGAAGCAGGTTCTCTTGTTTCATGGGGATAAATGGAGCACCCATGCCTCTGAAAGCAGCTTAGGTAGCACACTTTCCAGAAGAGTAAGGAAGGAATTCGTTCTCTCTATTCTAGGTTGCACTTACCTTTGAAGAATTCAGTATTAATCATTCCTTAGATTCAGTTCCAGCACTATGGTTATGAGGGCAGAACCTCAACTTTTCCTGGGAGGACAGTAATTGACCTCCATGATTACCTATCTCCTGCGTAGCTGTTGATAGGAATTGGTTATTCACTGTCTACCTGACCACACCCTCACAATGCACAGGTTAGCCTTTGATAGAGCAGTCTGTGCAAGTCAGTTTTTAAGTGCTGGGGGATTTCTCTACAGGTCTTATTCTAAGTACATATCATTTTCTCCTATACTTTTAGCTTGTCTTTTCTTTAGTAATTTGTTATTCAACTGAACCTTCAGTCTGGGCAGCTACCTAATCTGTCCACAAATTGACATTATATTGCTGAAAAAAAGGAAAGAAAGCAAAATCAATATGTGTATTTCCCTGAAAGAAGAGAAATGCATATAGCAAGTATGGCCATGAAATATGGATGGGACCAATTAAAAACAGTGGGTTATAAAACACATCCTAGGTGCCCTCTCAAGTTTCCTCTGACATCCCAAACTTGGGGAGCTCAGATCCTTGCCGCCTCAGCACCTGCGCTTACCCCCAACCCTGCATGGCTTCACACAGGTTTTCTGCCTGAAACCAACCAGACTCCTGTCTTTGGCTCCTTAAAATACGAATAAACTTAAATAAAACACCACACTGCAGGGTTTAGGATGGCTTTCCAAGCAGTTGCAGAAGAACAAAATAATACAACCAGGTAGTTCAGGGACATTAAATCTCCAAGCAGCTAACTTTGACCAATGGGAAACATGACATAGAGGTGAGCTGAGGAGATGAATTTGCTCTCCTTGTGCCTTCTAATAAGCTAATCTAAGGTAGGGTGTCCCTATCTGGCCTTTCAAGAGATATTCTATGAGCCTGAGCAACATCACCTGTAAAACAAACTCCTGGGACTCTCAGCAGCTCGTTGTGAAGTATGGCTAGCATTGTAATGTGTTACCTTATATTGCTTCTCATGTTTTCATCTACTTGATTCTTTCTTCATTCTTACTGAAGATTTAAACCTTCCATATAAAGAATTGTCTCTTACTCCTTCCCTAAGCCTCTGTTCTAGGAGATCCATGCTAAGACACACATCATCCCTTAGTCAGCTGAGTGCAACTGAAGTTAGAGAGAAACAATCCCTTTTTATTTTTTTTTTAGAGAGCAGTGTCACTGGCCCTCATATGTGGGATCCGAACCTGGGCCGCTGGTGTCCCAAGCTAGCTCTTAAACACCGCGCCACCCGGCAAGCCCGAAACAATCCCCTTTTAAGGACTCCCCTTTTAAGGACCTAATCAATTACTTTATATTATAGACATTATCCGTTAAAAACTATTTTTAGGGAACCTACTATGTGAAGGCACTCTTGTAGGTTCAGTGGGTAGAAAAATCTGTCTTTGTAAGGGGTATATTCCAATGTGAAGATATTCAATAAATGAAGTATATAAGGACATTATATCATATTGATATATCATAGATGGTCATAAGTGTTATGGTAAACAATAAATCAGGGAAGTGGATAGAAAGTGTATTGGTAGGTGATAAACAAATTAAAACAAAGAAGTTGCAGGAGACCGCATTTAGTATGTGCCATTTATGTAAAGATGGGATAAAGATGAGGAGGAATCCAAATATCTGTCTAGGGAAGAGCATCCCAGGAAATGGGAATGGCATATGCAAAAAGCCCTAAAATTGAGTGGTGTCTTCCGTGTTCAAGAAATAGTCAGGAGGCCAGTAGGGCTGGAGAAATATGAAAGATGGGAAAATAACAGGAGATGAGGCCATTGAGGTGATGTGAGGGGCCAAACACCCTCATATGTTTCATGGTTCTATATATAACTCATCATCTTATCACATTTTGAAAGTGAAAGAAGATGAACTTAATGATTATATCTGGATACTGTCCTTGCAAGCCGGAATAAATGGTTATTCTATTTGCAGGCTATTATAATAACAATTTTAGACATTCCTAAATAGGTAGGAAGGCTTTGGGGAATTTTGAGCAAAAGAGTGACATGATCTGACTTAGGTTTTGCTAAAATGATACTGACCTTCAGGGCTGAAAATGAGGGGGGAAGAAAAAAGGGGGAGCAACTAGGAACCTATGGCAGTCATACATGTGCCTGGAAATCTGGAGTGAAGACATACTTTGCAGAAAAAGTTTCCTAATCCTATGCTTAAATCAAATAAAGCTTTATTTCAATATGAGGCCTACGCCAAAACCATGTGTCAGCAGCATCATCATTATGTGTAGGAGGATGTTACACCAGCTCATAAATGCTTTGCCTGGAAGAGATAGGCATCATCCATTTGTAATGGCTAATTGAGTGATCCCACCAAATTACAAGGGGTCTGGGTAATGTGAGGTAGAAAGAATGTAGATATTTTTCATCAGTAAAAATACTTGCCTATAAGTTATCAGCCTATAAATGGTATTTAAAGCCATGGGACTGGATTAACTCATCAAGGGAGAGAGTTTTGATAAAGGAGATAAAATGTTCAAGGACTGGCTTGGACCATTTCTATACAATAAGAACTCAGAAAGAAAATCAGGAGCTAGCAAGAAGGGAGGTAGGGTAAACCAGTTACTTGCAGATGTCCTGGATACCAAGTGAAGGAAAAGTCTCAAGAAGAAAGGAATTAATTATATGTCAAGTGCTGATAGTAGGCCATGGAAGAGGAGGGCAGGCATTGGATACTGGATTTAGGAAGCTAATTGATAACATTGACAATAGCCATTTAATTGGTGTGATTTGAAAGGCTGATTGGAGTGAATTTTAAAGAGATTGGGAAGCAAAGAATTGGAGACAGGCAAAATAGAGAAATGTTTCAAGGATTTTTACAATAAAGAATTTGAATAAAATGGGTTGGTAGATAAAGGGCTAATGGAGTCAAAGAGTGTGTTTATTTTCCCCTTTTAAATAAGATGAAAAACTTTATGTTCATATGTTAATGGAAACTATTCAATAGAGAAAAACGATGCAAATAGGAGACTATAATGTGAAGTCACGGAGTGGAGCAAGTGGAGGAATGTAATAGACAGGTGGTGGGGTTGCCCTTGGTAGGAGCTTGAATTATACTCTGAAAGAAAATGAATTAACACTATTAATTTCTATTCCCTATGCTCCCAAAAAACACCTACAAAAAAACCAAAACCAAAACAAACCAACTCCAAAATTCTCACTTCTCCTTCTCAACTCAACATATAGAGATCAATATTCTCATTTTTGTTTCCTTTTGATCAAAGTTAATTCTAACATATTCCCTTGTTCTGAAACATTTTGGGAAAATGCATCTCCAATTAGGTCAACAGCTTTCTGACTTTTAAACATGAATGTTTTAACCCTGGTAACACTTTATAATTAGTAAAACACTGACTGGATTTCTTTTAATTACTATAATCCTAATACCATCCCCATGGTGCTGGGATGGCCAGATGTTCAGCTTATATTTTACAATAATTGTGTAACTGAACCTCAAAAGAAGCTTTAAGTTATTTTTCCATGGAAAGTAGCTCTTTTCATGGTAAGCTATAAAATTTCAAGTGGAAATTACATATTCCCTCTCTGCATGCTCTTTAATTTTCCTAATAGCAGTGCTCAGCTACTGGATTCATTTTACAACATAACTTTTCTTTTTACTCTAAATATGAAAAAATACTTTTTCATAAAGAAAAAAGGTAAAATTAAAAGTCAATCATGGTACAGGCCTGTGATTATACCTAATTTCTGCCGTATGGTAATTGGTAGTGTGAGTATGTGAGTGTGTGTGTGTGTTATAAGCGTGAATAAAACAAAGGGTAGAATTCAACAATCCTTTTTAGTTAGCATGTAATTTCCCATTTTAAAAAGACCTTTTCTTTTGAGATACAAGAGTTGACATGAATCCCATAAGTTTCATTACTTTTTTTCTTGCCCTTTTAAAAAAACCCAGCTTGCACATCTCCAGCATTGCATAAAATACCCATTTGTAATTATGCCTAACCTTTCCAAGCCTCTGGGTATAGTCTGCTCATTAATCTTTAACCTGACAAGCCTTGGGGGTTGTGAAATTTGTACCTCTATGTATTAGAGGCAGGGAGACTATAGACAAGGGGTACAAAAGGGGTAATTAAGAGGAGGTAAAAAAGAAACAGCACAAAATTAGAAAGATATGATTATATTAGGGTAGGTGTCAGTGAACAGCAGGGACAATAGAATGAAAATCATTGGAGACAGAGTTCAGGAAATAAATGAAGCTATACATTTTGAGAACAAAACCAATTTAATCATATCCTGTCCTACTCAAGTGAAAATAACTTGCATCAAATTGATCTAAAATAAAGATTTGCAAATATAATCATCCAAAATAAAGATTGGCTAAGCTTTACAGGCATTCCCTGTATGTGTTTTTTCATGTTGTACTTGAATATAACAAAGGACATATTTTAAGTTAAACTAACACCATTTTCTGAGAAGTTACTCTTTTGTGATGAAGTGTCATACTTTTATCTATGCAAATGTTCTTTATTTTTGTATTGGGTATTGATGAAGAGAACTTACATTAGAGAAATGTAGACTTCTTCATATCACATCTCCCTGCATATAAAATTTTGCCTGGGCATTTTTGTGTTATCTGTTGAAGATTTGCAAAAGAAAAATAAAAAGATACATATAAGTTTATGCAAACATTCATATATATTAAAGTATCGCATGTGCCTAATAATAAGACAAATTTTTTAAAAAATTGTGTTTATTTTATTTTTTAGCCAATCTTGTTCTTCAGTGAAGGGAACATCATTATATGGTTGAGTCTTTTTAAATACTCACAATATGATGAGAAAGAAATGGGGAAATATCTTTATGCCTTTATTATATTAAACAACAAATAGTATAAGCTAACTTTGTGGTCCATCCTACTTGGATTTAGCAGTATTTAGAGTAACAGCTAAGTCACTGTAATAAAGAGGCTGTAAAATATAGTGAGTAAAATGAGTTAGAAATTGATTTCTGTCTCATATCACAGTCATGAGTGTAATTGAGCAGGGATGGCAGGCCTGCTCTGTCAACTGAAACCAGCTGCTCGTGTGTTTGGCGTTTCTCACCCAATGCACAGGAAGGTGACAGAGAGTTCTGGGCAAGCTTCTGTAAGCAGATGATCTGAAACACCCACCCTTGGCTTCTACACATAGCCCATTGACCCAAAGTTAGGCACATGGCTGAATCAAACTATAACAGGAACTGAGAAATAGTATATGTAGAGATCCAACTGAAACTAGTGGAATCCCTTTACTGAAAGGCAGAAGATGACACTCTACACCTGGAGACTCTTACGTCTCAACTGCTTAGGTTTATACACATGTTGTGTTAATTGTTTAGAATTTGGTAAAATTAGAGGAAAAAAGTAAAAGAATATACAAATGATTATATGCATAAAAATGAACATGGTTAAGCATAGGAGTATATTTCCATTGTTCTTTATAAAATATATTTGTGCATATTTATATAGTTTGTGTGTGTGTGTGTGTGTGTGTGTGTGTGTGTGTATGTGAGAGAGAGAGAGAGAGAGAGAGGAAGGGAGGGAGGGAAGGAGGGGGGAGAGAGAGAGAGAGAGAGAGAGAGAGAGAGAATATGAGAATTCAGAATTTAGACTGCCTGTTTATGCTTTACTTTTTCATTGTCATCTAGTATCCCTTGGAACCTTTTCTTGCCCAGTCTGTATCTTGTCTTTTTATTGATTTCTTTATTATGTAGAATATAATTTTGAGGTTCCCTTTTATTCATTATTTAATTTGATAACTACTTTGATAAATGAACACCTTTTATATGAAAGACATTATTTCAAGAACTTTGGATGTAGTAATGAATAAAACAGATAAAGATCACTGTCCTTTAAACTTATATTTTGTGCCATGGGAGATAGATAATGAGTTGTAAATTTAACAAATAAGCAGTCAGCACATTAGGAAACCCAGAAATACTATGGTTTAAATCATATCATTGTCATGCAAGAAGGAAAGAGATCCCAGAGAGTCCTGGCCAGGAGGTTAATTACTCCAGTCAGGAAAGAAATACTTCACTTCCATTCATGGGTCGTTGGCAAGAGCTAGTCATGTGGTCCCATCCAACCATAAGAAGGCCAACCAGAAAGCCTACTCCTGCCAATTGCCTTATAGTGGGAAGAACAGGAACTGTTTGGGACACTCTACTTATGGTTATCACATCAGGTATGAGGTGTGATCAAAAGATATGGTAAAAGTTTAAATTAAAAAAAAAAAAATTATTACAGTAAAAGACACATTGACATTAGTTCCCCCTTAAAATGCTACCCCCTCACTTTGAACACACTTATCCCATCATTCTTGCCACTTCCTGAAGTAGTTCTGGAAGTCCTCTTTTGTGAGTGTCTTTACTTCATCCTCTATCATGGCAATGCTCCATGTCACACATTGCTTCTGGTTTGACAATTTCTGTCAAATAAAAACATTACGGTATGTCCTCATCCTCCTTATTCACCGGATCTGGTACCGTGTGACTCCTGGATTTCCCCCGAAGTCAAAATGACTGACTATGAAAGGTAAATGTTTTGAATTGATTCAGGATATTGAGGCAGCCATGACAGCACAACTAAAGACACTCACAAAAGAGGACTTTCGGAGCTGCTGCAGAAAGTGGCAAGAATGATGGGATAAGTGTGTTCAAAGCAAGGGGCAAGTATTTTGAGGGGGATTAATGGCCATGTGTCTGTTACTGTAATAAGTTGTTGTTTTTTTTTTAATCTCAACATTTACCGTAGTTTTTGATTACTTCTTATATATTGGATTCTGGAGTTCAGAGGTAATTAGCTGGGGGACATAGGTCTCATTGAGATGGTGACATCTGAGAAAAATTAAAGGAAATAATGAAATGAATCATATAGATGTTTATAAGAAGAGTCCTCATGGTAGAGGGAGAAGCCAATGCAAAGATCTTAAGGTTAGGCTGCCCCTGCCCTGCTGGAGGACTCATAAAAGCACTTGAAACATGTGGTTGGAGCAGACTGAGACAGAAGGTTGGTGGAGGTGAGGACAGTCATACGAGCATACTGGACCTGGGACATGTTAGGCGCTGCAGGCTTTGTCATGCCTTTGCTTTTACTACCAATAAAATGGGTGATATTGTGGGCCTTTAAAGAACTTTGTGAAAACATCTGACTTCCATTGAAAGGAAATTGATGGGTGTCGTCTTGATAATCCAATCATAGGAGAGCACAGGTAAAAGCAGGGAACCAGTGTGGAGTCATCTATGTGCTGAAGAGATGGGTGTTTTCCAAATTGTCTGTTTTCTCTCCTGGACACTCAGGTAGATTTTATTTCTCAGTGTCCCTTACAATTAATGTGGCTACAACTTGGGAGTAAAAGTAACATATGCCCATATTTTGTCTGGCCCATAAAATAATACACATAATGAATCACTTTCTTCCCCATCTGTCAGCTGAGTGAGGGAATCCCAAGCCAGAACTACCAGATACAAGGAGCCTGAGCATCTTGGTCATCACATGGAGCTGATATTTTCCCATCCCCAAATTGCCTTATCACCAATTGTAATTAATGTATGATATAAACTTCTATTGAATTTAGCCCCTGAGATTTGGGATGTATTTGGTATAGCAGTTAGAATTACTCCAAGACAGAAATATGTACATTGAAGTGAAGTTCTGCTTATCCAGTGGCATTGGTTTGGCAATTAGGAGAGAAGTGGCATGGCAGAGAGGCTATATCACAAGCTTATGGTTCATGTTGTGTAGTTTTAAAACATTTGGTAAAGCTCCCTAATGAGATACTTGGAAGGCAGACCTCATACCGCCAAGCCCATAGCTCTAGGAGGTGATTGGAAAGGGCCAAAGTGTTAGGGTGTGTTGTCTGTCACTGGTGCCTTTTGCAAGTGTGTTACCAAAGATAAGCTCAGGCAAGAACTGGGTGGTTTCAGGCAGAGCTTGAAGGGATGGAAGGGAATTCAAATATCAGGGGCCCGACAGAGTTGTCAAGGATGCTGTTTCTAGACTTGAGAGAAAGTAAGCAATTCGATTTAAAATGGCTCTGAGAGGTAAACACACACTAAAATGTCTCAGTTGAATCAAAATTCAGCTTTGAGGGCCAGCCTAGTGGCTCAGGTGGTTAAGAGCTCACTCAAGAGTGCAAGCTGAGCTCTGAGCAACAGCAGTTCGATGTCCAGCCTGAGCTGAGCTGCCGCTGAGCTGCCAACAGGTGGCAGGATGGCTCAGCTAAAAAAAAAAAAAAAAAAAAAAAAAAAAAAAAGATTCAGCTTTGAAGCCAAGTTAGATTAAGTATGCCACCACCCTATCAATACCAATTGATGGGCAGAAGATTTCAAGGTCTCAGACGTTTAGTTAGGAAAGCAGAAGGCATAATGGGAATGGTGGTTTGTGAACAAAGAAACAGATTTGAGAACTGTGTCTGGGAAAGAACTTTGAGTGATTACTAACAAGTGAAGTTTGTAGGACTCCAACAGATAAACCTGCTCATTTTTAGGTACCATATTGTTAAAGAAATTATGAACCTGCACTAAAAATGGATTTGACTGTTTTAGATTAAAAATAAAAGAAGTGGAACTCCACACTTGTGAAGAAAGGAAGTCCTGAAATATCTATTGATATTCATTTTCCACCTAAAGATATGAAACAAATTAAGCCTGCGTACTGTTTAATATATTGATTGACCCTAGTGTTCTCTAAGGTCTTTAGGTCAGATAGTCAGTCACCTGTCAGTTACAGTCCTTGAGAGATCCTGGGGGGAAGTGGAGAGATTGCCACTGCTACCTCTGTTTATTCATTGGCTTTCATTATACTTCTATCCATTGCAATTTATATGTCATCATTTGAGTGAATTTTGAGCATATAAAGAATCACCTTATCCAGTCTTTGTGTATCAGCTTTTGCAGGGAAAGACCTACACCAAGCAGAACAGGAGATTGCTAGAAGTTGTCTAGCCTTTTCTGATCTCTTTCTCCCTCTGGCATCTGCATGCAGAACTGCAGCTATGGCGGCCTGTTCACCTCTGTTTTCAGCAGATTCAAAATTCTGGATCCAGTAGGGACAACGCTCTGGGTCAGGTGAGACAGAAGCTAGTCCCTCATGCAGCCCCCAGATGAGCCAGAACATTGAATGCATGGTGATGTCATTGGTCTCCATGTGGAGGCAGGGGCTCCAGTATGGCGTGTTTACTTCTTGTTGCTGCATACATACTGCATAGTGTCAGGGCATAAATGGGCGTGCCAAAGGCTGTGAGAAATTTCTCACCCCTTTCCCTGGGATCTGTTCTTGGTTTCACATTGGCCTGGATGCTATAGCTTTTCAACTGGTCTCTAGAATTCTCACAAAGGTATTCTGGAATGTATATTGTTAACTTCGTGTTCCCATGAAGAAGGAAGGCCTGTAGCTTCTTGGTCTGCCATCTTGCACATCAGAGAACAAAACCAGGATATTGATTTTCATAGCTTTTGTGTTTAGTATTTTCCCAACTCCTAAAACCATCAGTTATTATTTTGTGTGTTTTTCATTAAAAAAATATTACTAAGATATAATTGACATATAACATTGTATTAGTTTCAAGTGTACAACACAATGAATTGATATTTGTATGTATCATGAAATAAGCACCACTGTAAGTCTACCATCAGTTAATGTTTCTTAATGAAGATTTAGTCATAGAGATGTGGCCAAAGTTAATTATAACATGACCAATAAATAAAAATTTACTTTCTGCCAAGTAGCAAACGCCTAAGAGTGTTGCCTGAAAACATGCAGTAACAAATGGACCCCAAAATATGTACTTAATGGAAAACAGTAAAGCTTATTTCTTGCTTATATGGTAGTCCTGAGCAGGTGACTCTATTTTCTCCAAACGTTTTCTGAGGACTACCAGCTGATGGGAGTTTCTTCTTGTTCATTAATGAGCTTCTAAGTTTGGTCCTCTAGTCCCTTTTATGGACACTTGGAAGCAGGAAATGACATTACGGAATAGATGTACGAAAGGCATATAAGCAGAGCTTCAACATAGCGCATATCACATTCGCTCATATTCCATTGATTAGAACTCAAGTCATGTGGCCACACACAATTGCAAAGGACATGGTTAATATAGTATAGATGAGAGCCCAGGAAAAAAGGAAATTGATTTTGGTTAATGGCTAGCATCTGAGGCAATAAAATGTGTCATCAGCTTGGGTTTAAATAAATACAATGAAAATTGTTCTATTATGGAGTATAGAAAGCACACCTTATTCATAAGGAGTTGCTACTGTGCGAATCAGGTATTTCGTGTAATGAGCTTCGTATATCTTCATTCAAACAAGAAAGGGGGTATTTTAAGCTCCAATCACAAAGCTGTATGTAGCCTATACAAACAAGTCCATTGAGAGAATCTAGAAGAGTCCATACATTCAAATATGCAGTGTTTGCCTTCATTTTTCTCCAGAGATAAGCTTGTGATTTTCTAATGAAATGCGAGGAGACAGAATTTGTTCTCTGTGTTACAGCCATATCACTAGACTGGAGTCACCTTGTGGGTTTAAAGGAGCTGTTCCTCTTTCCCCTTGCAGGATCCATCGGGGATTTATGTCTTAACACAATCCCTGGGAGCCATGGAGACCAGGGAGAGAATGTTTAGCACATTATTGTCAACAAAAGTGTGTCAAACAGACTGTAAAACTTTTTTTTTTTTTTTTTTTGAGGGCAGTGTCACTGGCCCTCATATGTGAGACCTGAACCAGGGCCGCTGGCCTCCCAAGCCAGTGCTCAACCACTGCGCCACTCGGCCAGCCCTGTAAACCTTTTGACTTACATTCTTAGCCTGCAGTTTAAATAAAAAGGATATTTGTGTTGAGTAATGGACATTTCTATGTGTTGTTTCTCAAAGTTAGTAAATATAGATGCAATTTGATTTACATGGTTTAAAATGATGGCATCATTAACCGTCCTACAAAGATTTGGCTAAGCTATAGCTTTGAAAAGCATAGTAAAATACAGAATGTGAAAGTGTTTAAATTGATATCCAATTTTTCTATCACTTCGAACACCCAGTGACTAGAGTCTAAAGTGTAACAAGTTGAAACCATCAGTGTTAAACTTGGTATCAACTTTTCTATTTTTCTATTGTAATAATGAGCCCCTCTATTATGGGAGGAAAAATAATGATAACTGAGGAAAAAACAAAACAAAAAACTGGCTTAGAAAGGGAAACACACATTTAGATAGCCTTGGTTACTAACTGCCATAGAGATATCTCTAGTCATTAGTGTAAATAAGAATTTCAGCGTCATAGCCTTTATTTCTGTATAAATACAAGAACATCAGTTACTTAATAAGTTATATAAATTTGGCTTAGCAAGAGATATGTGCTCACATATACAAACATATATAGATGAAAGACCTCTGCAATTTTGCAGGGCCAGAGATTTTAAAAGTCACTTTAAATTATAAGCATTAATATTAGGATGTAACTAAGTTTTAAAAATGAAAAACATAACCACTAAATATAAACAAGTTTATTCTTATAAATAGCTTATAGAAAGGAATGTTCTAAAGAAATCTCTGTGTTTTTTTTTACTGGATTACTTGTATCTCTAGGCATGTTTTTGAATAATTATGCCAAATTATGACTTTTTTTTTAACAAGTGTCAGCATTCCTCTATTACTAAATTGTAAAGGTTTTTTTTTGTTTTGTTTTGTTTTTTGTTTTTGATAGAATGACTTCCCTTTGGTTGGCCATAAGAGGTTTTATTTGCTTCTGATATAGATGATCTAAGATGAGTAGCAGTTCTGTCTCTGGCTAGCTCTATGACTTACAGCAAATAATTTACCTAATACCTAAGTTAGAAATAACAACACAAGCTTAAATTAGAATGATAATGTTAAAGTTGCACAATGTTTTAATTTGCTGGGACTGCCATAATAAAATACCACAGATTGGGTGGCTTAAACGAAAGAAATGCATTTCTCACACTTCCGGAGGCTGGAAGTCCCAGGCCAAGGTGCCGGCGGGGCTGGTTTCTGCAGAGAACTTTCTCTTGGGTTTGCAAACAGCTCCTTTCTTCCCTGTGTCCTCATAGGACCTTTGCTGTGTGCACCAGCCCTGCTGTCTCTTTCTCTTCTTATAAGGATACAAATTGTATAGGACTAGGGCCCCACCCATATGACCTTGTTTAACCTTGATTGCCCACGCCATGGGCGTATATATTGGGGATTAGGGCTTCAGCATATGAATTTTGGAGGAACACCATTCAGTGCATGACAATTGAATAGATTATAAATTTTTGGTAAAGTTAATGCATTTTGTTTGTTTTAGTTTTGTTTTAAACAGCGGGATTGTTCCGATGTTGTCAAATGATTTCAACTATTTATAAAACAGTTATCTTTCCATTGCAACAATATGGAGCCTTATGTGAACTGAGATGGGTGATAATAAGCAACAGCACATCCATTATCTAATAATGCTTATCTGGGGCAGTCACCTGTATCTTGGCAGTGTTCCTAAAGAGATACATGTATGTCAGTCTTCAGTAAACAGTTATTCGTTTAGACCCACCTGGATTGCCATAAGGTGGCTTTCTGAAGTAAATGGCTATGTCTCTGTCCAATATTTAAAAAAGGAAATGCTTTTAGCACTGAGGCCAAACACTTGTTTGCTTATTTAGAGAAATCCCAATCACCGGGCCCATAGACCAGTTATTATGCACAATGTATTCGTAAGCTTTCATTTTTTATCATGACCTTTTAGATAACATTGTAAAAACCAGTTGGCGGACCCTATGTCCTAGATCCTAACAACAACAAAAAAAGACAAAAGAAATTCAAAGTGTCAGTTAGCTGGACGTATGAAACAGCATTAACGGTGTTCTCGCTTATTATAACCTGCCCTGTGGAGAGCAGGCAGAGAACTTTTAGCTCACTGTTTTCAGCCCAGCCCTTTGTGCAGTAAGGCATATGAAGAATGGCTGAGGGAGGTGATGGTGGTGATAGTGATGGTGGCAGTGAGGATCTCTCATGATCATATATTGCCACCGACCTGTGGGATGCCCTGTAAATACTCTTTGTGAATAACCACGGACTCCATGTGACTCAGAGAAATGTACCCCTGCACTCATTAGGCTATATGATTTCTGTTAGCAGTCACATATTTTTATTGTTTTCTGCTTATAGGTTTTTGAAACTATCTTTAATTTCATTGCTTTGTTTCATCAGACAGTTCATTAAGATATTCTCTTTTGCTTATGAAAATTGTTGAATTTTCATCCCATTGAGTCCTTACTTTCAAACCCTATATCAGGCCTTGCATTGTTTTCTCAAAATTTTCATAGTCAGTGTGGGTCATTTAACAGAAAGTACCCTCAAGCTGTCCTATAAGACCCTAATTTTCTAAAAAATGTATTTTTAAGTAAAATATATCAACAAACACAAGTGAAAATGGAATTTAAACATTAGTTGGATGTTAGACAAAGGAGATTCTGGTATGTGAATGGATGCTAACTGACTGAATCTATTCCTCTTTACTTTCAACTATGTGCAACTGAAAATGTACTATTTCTTTATAGTAGTTTTTCAAATGTAATTAGATAGTTATGTAATTATTTGTTTAGAAATGTTTTCCTGCATCCTATTATATATCTGTGAGTGCAGGGATTTGTTGTCTTCACTTTTTATCTCTTGCATTACTTAGTCACAGTGTCTGACACATATTAGATTCTAAAAACATATGAGTTCTGCCAATTAAGTTTACAAACTTGTTGCATTGATGTTGCTAAGCTTTTTTGATATCAGAGGGATTATTCACTATGAATTTGTAACCAAGTTCACTATTTGGAAGTGCTGAAAAGGACGACCTGAACTTTTTGCCAATGATTCACGATTCTTGCATCATGACAACGCATCAGCTCACACCGGACTGTCTGTGAGGGAGGTTTTAGCCAGCAAAAAAATAATTGCATTGGAACACTCTCCTTGCTCACCTGATCTGGCCCCCAATGACTTCTTTCTTTACCCAAAAATAAAGGAAATAATGAAAAGAAAACATTTTGATGACATTCAGGACATCAATGGTAATATGACAATAGCTCTGATGGCCATTCCAGAAAAAGAGTTCCAAAATTGCTTTGAAGAGTGGACTAGGCACTGGCATTGGTGCATAGCTTCCCAAGGGGAGTACTTCAAAGGTGAAGGTGACCGCAGTGATATTCAGCAATGAGGTATGTAGCACTTTTTCTAGGATGCGTTCACAAACTTAATTGTCAGACCTCATATATATGGAATAAATGAATAAGTCATTAAATGAATCAATATAGGGCACAGGCATCATGATTCACATTAGAATGCAGTTCTAACTTCTTACTCTATTCCAGTTCTTCTTTACTGTAGCTAATTTTGCTGCTCGTGGGACATTTGGCAATGTATGGAGACAGTTTTAGTTTTCATAATGGGGGGCATGTGCAACTGTATCTAGTGGCCAGAAATGTTGCTTAACATCCTGTAATACACCGGTCAGACCCACAGCAGAGACTTCCGCCCTGTTAGTGGTGCTGAGGTTAAGAAACCACAATGCTGATTGGTCAAGCTGCCATCTTCCTTCAGCCATATCTCTGGCTTATTTCCCTTTCACTAGGTCCACCCTAAACTTCTACCACATGCTTGTCTACATGAAGTTTTTCAGGCCTTACCACATGGTGTTCTTATGCTGGGAAATGTTTTTTTCTTCATCTTTTATATGAGTTATTACTCATTTTTTAGATTTCAGCTAAAACTCTCCACCAATCATGATGCTAATTTCTGTCCTCAGTTCTTGTATTTGTTTTCTACACAACAGTATTAAAATATGTAACTGCATGTATGTACGTATGCATCTTTGTCCATTTCTGTTTGATTTTATATTCGTGAGGATAGGGGACTTCGCTTAGCATAGTGGTAGCATGTGGTAAGTGTTCAAACATTTGTTAAGTAGCAGAAAGAAGAGCAGTGTTGTTGGGATGTAGCAAGTTGTATTTGGGAGACATATTTTAGGTGAAATTAGATAAGTAGTTTGGCAAGGCCTTATAGGTCATGGAATATCATTTCAAATTTATCCTAAGTGCAGTAAGAAGGCATTGAATTGTTTTCAAAAGGAGGTAATGAGATCTGATTTTTTTTAAAAAGATTATTCTGTCTGCTATGGAGAAATTGAATTAGAATGGGAGAACATAAGGGCAGGATAACCAGTAAAGAAGAAATGACATTGGTAATGGTGGCTTGGTCCCTTAGTGCTTAAAGTGGAAAAGGCAAGCAGTAATGAATTTTAGACATATTTGGAAATCTTTATGTATTGCATGTTTAAGAATGAAGAAATAGATTCATCAGGGATAATTTCTTAGTTTTTTAACTTGAGCAACTGGTAGGAATTAATTCCAGTTTCTTGTCTTGGAGAAGACTCAAGAAAGAAAATGTTTTAAGTGATAATAAATGGTATCATCTGAGCCACATAATTGTGTGATGCTTTTACATCGGTGAAGGAAGGAAGATCAGTTTATTGGATGTCTGGAGTCCAGAAAAGTACTATCATTTTGACATATGAATTTGGAGTTTACCAGCATAAAGCTGCTGTTAAAAAATTAACCCTACATCAGATTTTTGCAGATTGAGTGAAGCTACAGAAATGTTATAGGCCAAGATCAAAATCTATGACCTACTAACATTTAGAAGTGAGGTAAGATAAGAGATGCAAATATAAGATACTGAAAAGAGCATCCAGTGAGGAGAACAGGAAGTCATGGAAATCCACAAAGGAGAGTATTTGAGGGGGAGAGGGCGGTCGCTTGGGTGGAATGTGTAAAGATTGAGTCAGGTGGGTGCAGAGCAGGGCTTCTTGGGCTTGGTAACACTGGTGACATTCATTATTTATGAAATTGTGTGAAGGGCTGGTAGTAAAGGCCACATTGAAGTGGTTTAATACTTAAATGGTATTTGAGTGGAAATAGGCTTTTTGGAAAGCTCTTTCGAGAATTTTTATTATGAAGGGCCCAGCAGTGCAGGACAGTAGCCATAGAGAGGCATGCTAGGTCCAGAGAAGAATTGATGGAAGATTTGAGAGTATGTCAGGTGGCTGATGGAATTATATCACAGAGAGAAAGAAACTTAAGGTGCAAGAGAGAAAAGAAATAACCGCGTATTCTGGTTATAAATCTCTTCTTAACTCCAAACCCATTCTTCTTTGTCCTGCTCTGCGATGCTTGACACAGATGCTGCAAACACATTTCTCATTTACCAGCTGGTTTTCTGGTAGGTTCTACCAATTGAAGGCATTAGAGGAAGCCTGAAATTAGGAAATATAGGGAGGGATTTTTTGTGTTCCTTTGTTGTTCCCAGCAACACCTGGTTCCAATTCCTAGGTTCCTGCTGCACCCTCTCAACCTGCCTCACTGAAGCCCTCAGAGCTGGTAGCTCACCTGGAGATGGGGAGTGTCCCCTCCACCCTCTCCAGAGAGCCAGTTTCCAGCTCCACAGGGCTTTTCTTGTAGGTCTGATAAATCGGGTCCCTTTCCCTTGTTCTTCAGCTCTAGAGAAGCTGTTTCAGATAATCTTTGCATGTTCTCTTTTGGCTTTTTCAGTCCTCCATCATGTGTATAACTGGTTTACTATATTAAATTCTCTATGTTGAAGTAACTAGCATAGTTTTGGTTTTCCTGTGGAAGCACTGGGCTTTTTTAAGAAAAGGAATTTTGTCACAGTTGCAGCAGGAGAGAGATGGATAGAGTTGCAGGATGAAGTACATGCAGCAAAATCAACAGCTGTAAGAGAGAGAGGGAAGTGATGGTGGAGGAGGGGCATTCAGAAATTTGAGAGGAAAGGGGAAGGCTTGGGTGGGAAGCCATCAGGAGAACTCTGAAAGATGGCCAAGTGGTATTGCTGAGCTCAGGATCATGATTTTAAAGAGAACTTATCAACTCACTGAGATAATTTTCTTTGGGTGTTCTATTAGTCCATGGTATTTTGGACCAAACCATGAAGGGCCATGAACACCATGCTAGGAAATTTCAAATATATATAATAATCCATAGGCCGGCCACATGGCACTCATACCACCCTTCCCCAATATTGGTTGTAGATCATTGTACCATGTCCTGCTAAGCTTTATAACACAGTACACCAGACAGTTGCAAACAAAATCAATCTCCATTGGAATGTGTATTCGTCAGCTCCCACTGCCATAACAAAAACACACAGATTGAATGGTTTAAAAAACAAAAATTTGTCTCATAGTTCTGGAGGCTAGAATTCCAAGATCAAGATTCCAGCCAGTCTGGTTTCTGGTGAGAGCTCGCTTCCTGGCTTGCAGGTAGCAGCCTTCTTGCTATGTCCTCACATGGCCTTTCCTCAGTGGGTGTGCACATGCACACACACACACCCACACCCACACCCACACACACACACACACACACACAGAGAGAGAGAGAGAGAGAGAGAGAGAGAGTTTGTGTGTATGCTTTAGTGTGTGCTCTGATCTTTCTTCTTATAAGGCCACAAATCATAGTGGATCAGGGCCCTAGACTTATGAGTTTATTTAATCTTAATTACTTCCCTAGAAGCACCATCTCTGAATATAGCCACACTGGGGATTAAGGCTTCAACATATGAATTTAATGGGACACAAAACTCACTGCATAACAGCATGTAAGTGGGAACCTCCTCACCATCTCTTAAATAGGCAATTTTTCAATTGAGAGCTGACCATTAATTTTTTTCATAAGGATATCTTTTATAGCAGTATGGAGCATGCATTAGATGAAAGGATAAAATCGAAACAGAGAGGCCACTTGGGAGGCAAGTAGCAAACATTATGTAGCTGAATTAAGATGCTATAAAGAAAAAAGTATGTCTCATTTATTTTCTAATGTTTTGATCCTGCTTACATGTCATCACTGCCTTTACTTAAGAGACAATAAACCGTTATGGGGCGAGCCCAGATTTTGATGTGACATTTGTGCAATAAGAATCTATCAAGAGCTAGTAGTCTATTAGAATAGGGATGAGATTCCTGTGAAAACTTAGAGCAGGCTGTAGTATGCAGTGTTCTCCAACCTTTTTGGAGAAGGAAATCCTATTTTTGTAGCATGCCATGAGAGCAGTACTTCACGGAGCTGCCCTTTGTGAAATGTTCGTTTAGAGGACGTCTGACAGGATTTGGCCTCTGATATAATGGCCTTGATACCCAACTCTTACTCAAGCTCAAGGATGAACATCTCCAGGAAGTGAAATACTATTAACAAAATATATAGGGGACAAAAATAGCAACAGAATGCAAATTTATTGGCAGTGGGAGGTCTTTCACACGGACTAGAAAGGTGGCATTTCATGGCAATTGTTTTATGCCATATACAAGGGGTGCCAAAAAAATGTATCCAAGTGGACACTTTGGTCAAGTTGCTCAAGCAATAGTTCGCCATTATCAGAAGTGTCTGGACGCTGATGGGAACCACTTTGAGCACCTCTTGTCATTGCAGAAGTCAAACGTGACTTGTATTCATCTTATGTCATCAGTATATATTGAGTATTATCATTTTAATACAGTTTTCCTAAAATGTGTATACATTTTTTTTTTTGGCGCCTTTTTTTTTTTTTTTTTTGAGGGCAGCATCACTGGCCCTCACATGTGGGATCCGAACCGAGGCTGCTGGCGTCCTAAGCCAGCTCTTAACTACTGTGCCACTCAGCCAGCCCTGGCACCTTCTGTATGTAACCTGAAGCTCTATAACCTACATAAGAGAAGTTCATTTATTGATATTTATTTATTTATTTATTTATTTATTTATTTATTTATTTATTTTTTGAGGGCAGTGTCACTGGCCCTCATATGTGGGACCCGAACCGGGGCCTCTGGCTTCCCAAGCCAGCGCTTAACACCATGCTATTCGGCTGGCCCGAGAAGTTCATTTATTAATTTATATGGGGAAGCACTATCCCAGGGGCCGTATAAATGTTGTCATTATAATAACTTATAATTTTGAGCACTTACTATATACAGTTATTCCTCTAAGTATATGTATTACAGCTATTTAATTTGTCCTCAAACTCTGATGTAGCCACTATTATCAGACCCATTTTATAGATACGGAAAATGAGTCACAAGTGGGTCAAGTGACTTAGCCAAGTGGTACAGTTAGTAAGTGATGGAGCCAGGTTTTGAGTCTGCATAGCTGTCTTCAGAGGCAGCACTGATCTTCCGTACTATTCTGATTTTAATGTCCATCACATGGTCTTGAAAGAGGCATGGAGCTGGAAGTTTGTGCCAAGATCAGGGATTCAGACTAAGGGAAGTTGAATGCTCATGTATTCATGGCCTCTGAACACTTGGCTTTTCTCCTGGGAAGCCCGGACACAGGCCTGCCATTTTTCTCTGATATCACTTTTCTAGGATTCCTGGGCAACCTACACCACTGCTGAAGAAAGGTACCCTTTTTTAAATATACTGATACATTCAAACACATTTTGGTCTGGCGGGAATGTTTCAGTCTGATTGTATTTTCTAGATTTGTATCTGTAAGATTAATGCTCATCAGTTAATACATTTCCCTCTATTCCAAATTTCGGATATCTCACCAGCAAAACACTTAAGTACTTGTTATGGAAGCTCCCCTCCCGCATCTTTCCAGGCACGTTCTAGTTCTATTTCGTTTATAAAATGTGCTATCATTACCCCCAGTCAATTCATGTTTACTCCTTTCCTTAACTTTGTCTTTGTGGTTAGTTTCATACATTTATCATATTGTTTAGTCTTCCAATAAGAAACCCTTAAATGTGGAGACATATTTTCATCCTCTGTGATAGCTCTAAATCACTCAGCATAACTTGAAATGAGCTTGTAGAGTAAATAAACCACCTTGTAGATTCTCAAAATGTCTCTATTTTCAAGTTACTTTTGGTAATACTACCATATATAGTGCCTTGATTTTTAGTCAAAAATTTTAATGAAAATTCACTAATTAAATGTATTTGTGAATTCTTATATTTCGATAACATATTCACTTAGACATTCCTAATGACTATGTAAATTTTGATAACGACATAGTTTTACATTAAAATCAGAAGTGAACATATTTAATTTTAATTTCTGATCACTAGGGAAGTCAGCTGAACGATTCTTAAAACAGCATTTGTCACCTTCTAGAGAAAAAAATGATTAGGTTAGTGTAGATGGAATTTGCTCTTTTAAATTTGGTGACTCTACAGAGAGATACACAGAGCAAACATATGGTTTATATTAAAATCATATTAGGTATAGATGGTGTTCTTTTCTAAACCTTCTCCAGGCTGGAGCATAACCTCTGCATTTTTATATTATTAAACTCTTCAGTGCTGCTCTTGTCAGGGGCTGATTTGTTCCTTTGAAATTCATCTAGATTTCCTGCAACCAGACTTCTCTCTCTCCCCACTCCAGGTCCTTTTGTGTTTCAATGTGACATTTTCCTATCCATACAGATCAGTTGTTTATAAAGGAAAAAATTTCCTGTGTCTGATATTTCTGGTTAAGTTAATAAATATTTCATTGCCACATATCCTCTGTAGCTGTGAAATCCAGCCATCACTTTAATATCTGAGTGGAAAGGGAAATCATTATGGTGGCCTTTTATCTTATTAGCAGATGTGCACTTGGTTTCTATTAGGAACTATACTTGTAATCATCTAAAAGTCCCAGCACCACAATTTTTGAAGTAAAACTATCCATAACAACATTCTCGTAAACAAAATTTGCAAATGTGTCATAAATATTTATATTTATCAGTAAACATTCTGAATGTGTATGTGTGAAAAATTCTACACACACACACACACACACACACACACAGACACTCACGCACGCACACGTGCACATAAACCCATACATATACGGTTCTCTGATCAGCTCATTTATGTTATTTAAATCGAAAATCTAGCTATTTCAACAAATTGCTCAGAAAAGATTGGCTATAAATCATTCATTTTATTGTTGTTGTTGTTATCCTAAGACTTAATAGAAATGGCAGGATTTTTTTGCCCTACACTTCTCTCTTTCCTCTCACTTGCACCCTTGTCAATTAATGGGTAAAGTTACTGAGTCTACAGGGCTTATAACTAATCAGGGAGTTTCATTTATTGGCTTAGGTAAAAGCTTTCAGAATGTTAATGCATTACCCAAGGTGTGCCTGGGAGCATACTTTTGGCAGGAAATACTTCCAAAGAGAATAGTCTGGAAAGCACACTGAGCTTAAGCTTGGAATTTACCTCTCCAGGCAGCTCATATCCTCTCTTCTCTCTCCCTATTAAATTATTCATTTTATATAGTTATATTTAGTAAAATGGATAATTGTAAGTAGGGCCAGTTTTTAAACATTTTATGTATATGTGGATGCTCAGATACATATTGTCCCTTTCTTTAATTCTTGCTCTCATCGCCCCACAAACCCACCATCAATCGTTTGATAATTTTAGTCTTGCTTTGGATACTTTCGTTTGGCACAGTATTATATTCCAGACAGAAGTTTCTACTGCCCTTTTCACTGAAAGACCTTTACTTGGCAGATGTCTCCCTACCCTAAATATTTGTGCATGATCTCTCCAAATGTTCCAACAATGCCGGGCAAAAGTACAATCCTTTTCTCTCAGCAGTGATATTAGTATTTCCTGCTTTTGGCCACTTTATTAAAAATCATTGTAGCGCCCACTTAGTAAGTCACCGAAGACATGGCAGATTATCAATTCATTCTGTGGCCCACTTTATTTCAAGCTTGTTTTATTGCCTCCTCTTTCCTCACAGAGGGAGCAGTGTTTATTATGAACCCAGAAATGCTACCACGCACTCAGTTTGTTTCAAAAACTGCAAGTTTTTGAGGTTTTAGGTTTTTATATATGTTATGCCACAGGCAGAAAAATACCAGGGGAAAACATGCAGGGCCCGGGGCGTGGAGCTAGCAGGTGGCTGACACCTCTTTGGTTTTGCAACTCATTTTGTAAAAGTCTAGAATTTTGCAGTTGCTTCCATGTCCCACCTGTTGGCAGTTCGCATCCAGTTTCCTTCCCACTGGGTTTACTGTTTAGACTCGCGGGCAAAACCCCTTCGTCATGGGGCTCTTGTTGCTAGCTGAAAACACGCAGAGTAGGGCACACCCACTGATTCCTTTGGTTTCCACACTTCTGTAATAGCGCTGATGCGGAGAACTCCATAAGTAGGGAGTTTTAAGCACATCTCCTCTCCACAGTTGTTAAGTATTTTGTAATCCAAGTATATAACCACACTTTCACTGTAAAGACTCATGGACACCTGTTGCTTGTGGGTTTCTGGTCGGTGTTTTAATTTCAGGCATGAGCTTCACATTTTGGAATCAAGCCAGTGATTTGGTACCAGCACAGATGCAAGCTGTGTCTCCTCGGGGAGGATGCCCCATAGAGAGCAACCATTTAAATAAAGTAACAAGTGTGGCATTTTGAAATTGATCTCAGTATTTCTAGAATTGTTTCCTGGGGTGATGCAAAGAGGACTAAATAAAGTAGAGGAATTTTGAGGATCTATGGGGAAGAATTCACTGTAACTTGAGGTTTCTAAAGGCCCTCTTGACTCAAGAGTAATAGCACTGGTTTAAGAGTTTTGTTCCTCAGTTTATTCTCTAATGGTAAGAGGATGATAACACACGTCTTACATGGCTGAGGAAATCCAATGAAAAGATAAGAATACTTATTGGGATTAATACTGGTAATGCCCATTGAGGAAATTATAATGCTGTCATAAACCCAGCAGGGTGATCCGCCGTCCTGGCCGTAGGTGACAGGACCTCGGTGGGCACCGGAACCCAGATCTTCTGATCCAGGTGCTCACCACTCTGCTAAATATCAGACCCAGAGGGCTGTGCTTCAGATTTGTGCAAAGGAAAATTCCATATCTGCCTCGATCAGCTTTCAGAACAACGGGCCAGCGTTGGCACACTCTTTGGACTATTGACAGTTGCCTCATTGTCCTGTTTCTGTTTCGTCCACCCCACAATTCAATGTCAAGCATTATATTTGCTGACTTACTGATTTGTTAAGAGCCCCGTCTCTGCTAACCATCTCTACATGCTGTGGCTTATTGATGACCAAAGATCTGACTGCATGACCATGTTTTATTTTAATTTATTCTAGTCCTGTGCTGTCCAATACAGTAGCCAGCATCCACATATGGCTACTTGCATTTAAATTAAGTAATATTAAAATTTCAGCTTGTATGAAGCATATAAAATAGTGAAATTCCACAGAAACAGAAAGTAGAATGGGGTGATCAGTGGCTGGTGGGAGGGAGACATAGAACATTGCTATTTAATAGGTATAAAGTTTCCGTTGTATAAGATGATTACGTTCTAGAGTTCTGCAGTCCAACTTTGTGCCTCTAGTTTACAATACTGGACTGTAACATTAAAAATTTGTTTTGAGGGTAGATCTCATGTTTGGAGTTCTTACTTTAATAATACAAGAAATTCAGCTCCTTACACTAGCCAACTAGTAAGAGCTCAGTGGCCACATGAGGCTTCGGTTGCCATGTTGGATAGCACAGACACAGAACAGCCCCTCAGACAGAACTGCTATCAGACAAACTGTTTATATGTTAGGAATGTTTGTTTGTTTGTTTGTTTGTTTGTTTGTTTGTTTTAACCGCCCAAGACAAAGCAAATTCTTTGAATCAATGGGGCACATGAGTTGTAAGTACCAGCCAACATCATTCAAACAAGTTTATCACTAAAGGGAATATATTCACTCATGAAACTGGAAGGCTTCAGAATTGCTTTGATTCAGCTGCATGATAGACTTGTCGACACTTGTTTTTTTGCTTGTTTATCTTCCTATTCTGATTTGTGTCAGCTTGAGTCTAAGGGCTGTCTTCTCGGCATGGTCACAAGGGCTTTGGGCAGGCTCACCGGGCTACATAGTTCTATAAATCTAATAGCATTACCTATTTTCAGAACATAGAGGAAGTGTATTTTTTTTCCCTTTGGATGTAATCGCAAACTGTTCCTGAAACTCAGCAGCCCAAATTTCATCACTTTTCTGCCTCGAAACAAGTCTGTGGTCAAAGAATAGGATTACATAGCTTAGTTTAGGCATCAAAGTAAGGACTGCGTGGATGCATGAATGAAAATCAGGATAGTTAAAGAGATGGAATGGTTGGTAGGAAGGCTCCCAAAATGTCTATTAATGCTTTATATTAGCGGTTCTCAACAGAAGGGATTTTGCCCAGCAGGGAACACTTGGTAATATCTAAAGACATCATTAATTGTCATGACTAGTGATGTTCTACTGTCATCTCATGGTTAGGGGCCAGAGATTGTGCATAACATCCTACAGAGCACAGCGCAGCCAACAAAGGTTCACCTAGGCCAATACCAACAGTGCTGAAGTTAAGAAAACCTATTCTATTATAGTGTATCACATGGAATCAAGTTTAAACTTTAAAAGTAACTTTAATAATTTGCATAACTGAAAAACGCAGAGTTAGGCCTGGCATCAGGCATGATCTGATCCACAGACTTGCAAAGTCTCACACGCTTCACCTTCACGTCCTTACAGTTGTCTTGGCTCTTCCCACACCTAGATTCTCAAATTATTTCATGCCAGCACCAATGGTGACTATGCTCCCATGTTGTTACATTTATGCCACAAGGCATCTAGTGAAGAGGAATTTATCTTCCAGTAGCTTTCACAACAGAGAGGATGCTTCTTCCTCAGAACCTGCCAGGAGATAGCTTCTTTCTTCCAATTGGCTGGAGTTGCATCGCCTGTCTGTACTTGAACCAGTCTGTATTGAAGAATTTGGTCACTTTCACCTAACTGCTACATAGCTAAGAATAGGAGGTGGGTCATTTTATGAAGATAAACCTGGACGCGCTGGTTGGGTGTGGGGGAGACTGATTACATGTAGACAAGTAGCAGATATTGACGATAGTGGCTGGATGGCATCAGTATTAACTCTGGCTGGCATCTGGTGGAACAGAATTGGTATGTGAAACCAAGAGAACTTGGAACTGCAGACGTGGAATGGTGTTCAAGCACTTTCATGGAAAACTTGAAGCATGTGCTTAATCAGAGAGCTGATTTCCTGTTGGTTCTTCGTAATCTGATTCTTTCGAATCACCTACTACTACATACACTTGATGTAACATTCCATTTCAGTGAAAGGAGACATCTATATTTTTACTTCTTCATGTGAAATTTTCAAGTTCGTTTGTATCTCTACTTTTATGAGTTGTATAACTTAGAGAAATCACTGAATGTTTGAGTGACATAGCTGCTTCCTTTAAAAAATGGTGATGACAGTAGTATCTACTTCCTAGAGTTGCTTTGAGAATGAAATTTTAAAAATGAATAGTAATTTCAAGGAGTAACTGTATGTTGGTAAATGCTCAATCAACATTAGCTATGATTGTTATTAAAATGGTGTTCATATATCTAAGACCATATATCATTTCCATTTTATTGTTTTTAATCTAAGGATTACTGGACAATATTTCCATGATGCTTCTTTCTAAATTATATCCATTGAATTCTGAAATATCTTATTTTAAACTATTTCTGGATACGGTACTGTTGACTTAAAATTCTCTTCTTCATTCCTGTTATTTAATAAAGGCTCTTTTTTTTGGAGTCTCTGATTATATATGGAGTGAGAGAGGGAGAGAGAGAAATATATAATTACTTAGAATGTTTTCTGTTATTTTCCAAAGTCATCATCTTCAATTGAAAAAGAGAGGAAAACATTAACCACACTTCCCCTAAGACTTAAAGATAGAAATGCACAGCAGTCATGTGTCACGGTTGGTTTTAATTTTCCTCATTTTATGCATGAATAAGCAGAAAAAGAGAAATGAATGTGGCTTGAAAATTTAGAGACAGTTTTCAATTTAACTCAGTTTACCTCTACATTAGAATGACACATGGTTACAGGTAGTCTCCATACCCCATAGAAGAAAAAGTACCTACTATTTCTTGGATGGCTACCGATTATATATCAGACAGATAATAGGCAATTAATTAGTAAGAGAGATGTTATCTTCACTTGGAGCCAGCATTAACTCTCTGAAAGTTATGTAACTTGCTGAAAGTTGAGAAAGTGAAGAAACTAGGATTTGAACAGGAATCTAATTGATGTAAAGTTCTTTTTTTTTTTCCTTCTCCATCCCAGCTGCCTCAGAGACTGTCCACATGCACTTGTGCAATTTATTCTGTTAGGAGCTCAAAAAGATTCCCTGTGTGTTTTTTGCCTCTGTTTCTCTTGTTCTTTTTACATGGAATGTAGGATGCTGCTTCTTCAGATAGTTATGTGTATATCTTCCCTGAGAGGAACTAATTCTCTCTTAGTAAGGCATGGGTTATGTTGATTTTTTCTGTTTGTGTTTGCTTTCTATGCATGTTCTCTTTTTTATCAACCCTCTTGATACCACGTCTGAATTCCTTGTGTCTCTCAGAGTTTTATCATGGTCCATTAAAATATATTTTTCCCTTTTATCTGGAAACCCTTTCATCTCTCATTCATTAATTTAACAAATATGTGTGTGGAATTATGTGCTAGGTAACTAAAGTATTCCTTAAGCTTATGCTTACCTCCTTAAGTAAGGCCTGCAGGTTTGAAGTTAGACCTTTTGCTTTTATTGGATTATTATTTTTTTCTTTTCATGATTTCAAACTATTTTCTCCCTAGATTTCAATGGTAGACAGCACAGTTTGATGTTCCTCTGATATTTTGTAATAATGTATTATCTCAAAAAACTTATCCTATTATTCCACTGCAAGAAAGTTTATTACCATGAGGTCTCCTTAATTTATAACATCATGATATGTAAATGTAGTATTTTGGATGATTTTGTAAGATAACTTAAAGGACTTTTGTGTGATTTCAAAATACTTTCATTTGTCTGAGAAAGGATCATTACTAACTATTTGGATATGACTTTTAGAATGAAAAGAAAGAATAACATAGAACATCAATGATAAGGGTCATATTCAAGAGGGGAAAAAATAATAGACAATCATTAGAAAGATGAACTTTATGTTTTCTATTTAGTAGTGGAGATAAACAGACAATAGGCTTCTAGCTGGTTAGTTGAATAAACATTTTGCAGTCTTTAAAAAGAATCTAAAAACATGGAAACATATTTTCTTATTTTGGCTTATCTACTGTAGTATAACAAACCACCCCAAAACTTAGATCCTTGAAATATCGAGCATTTTATTAGATCTCCAGATCTGGTGGGTCAAGAATTCCGGCAGGAGTCAGCTGGCAGACTTTCCTACTCACCTGGCACCAACCAGGGTAACTTAATTGTATTCATCTGGTGGATGGACTGGTTTGGAGGGTCCAAGATGGCTTCTGTCACACATCTGACACCTTGGCAGGAATACACTGAAGGCTGGATTCAGCTGGGAGGGGGAACTGCAGGTTTCACAGATGGCTTTTCAGTACTGTGGTCTCACGTAAGTAACTTCTTACTCTTAGGATTCTATGGAGTGTGTTTCAAAAGATTTCGGCAGAAGCTGCAAGACTTCTTTTGACTTAGTTTCGTAAGTCCCAGAACATCACATCTGCAGTGTTTTATTAGTAAAGTAAGTCACAGATGCAAGCCCAGATTGAAGGGGAGAGGGATTAGACTCTGCCTCTCACTGGGGGGAGTATCAAAGCATTTTCAGCTGCATTTAATCTATCACATTCATCTTTTGCTATATGCAGTATACTGTAAATTAGGTAATGGATTAATTTTCAGCAGCAGTTCCTAGCCTTAATGGAATTATAACTGAGAGAGAGACAACATATAATAAAGCAAAAAAGAACCAAAAAAGGTAAATATATAAAAATCACCTACATGCTTATAGTTAACCTCCCTAGAATTACCTGCATGGTGGCCACAATCCAATTTCTAATATTCACAGAGATTAAAGGAACTTGAAATAGATAAGATGACAGAACTGGAGTTTACACCTCAGGAGAAAAGTTGCTTATAGTTTATGTTTTCTCATTCTTTACATTTCTCAGCCCTGCTAGTGATATAATTTGCATATCCTATGCTTCTGTGCCAAGTTACAAATCAGTGGGCAGAACAGTCATTTGTAGGAATATGGCTCCTTTGTAGAGAAGTGAAGCAAAGGAGTGTATGATGAAGAGTTCTTAGCAGTGGATAAACGTTGACCTCAAGGCAAACTTCCTCAGAATCCCCAAATTAAATTCTTTTCTTCTTGTTTCTTTAATGAAGTTACCAAAGGGTACACATCTCAGGTTCGTTCTCCAGATGTCATGGTTCCTGTTCATAAATTTTTCACTTTTCTGCTATTGGCTAAAGTGACACCTACTGCAAAAATTAAACCCAATTGACAGGAACCAAGATAAGATGGGTCCTGTTTGCTCTTTTCTAGTAGAGCTTTTGCCAGACCTTTCCATAAGGTTAAAAAGCATCAGAACATGAAATGAAAATGGCCTAACCTGTTTTGATAATGTTTATCACATGGTTATGGTTCTATTTAAATTTACATAAACGCAAATTATTAAGCTAGCAGACAAGAATTTTACAATGGAGAAAATGGAAATAAAGCCGGAATACACTTAATTATCTAAATTACTATCAATATCTATCATTATAAACTACCAGCAGCAGTGCAATTTTGTCCTAAGTCTCTAAGCACTCAACCAAAGAGAGAATCTACATATATTCCTACAACCCCCAGTGGAGGTGTTGAAATTACACATGCTTTCACTAATTTAAAGAGGGACTTTCACACTGGGATGCATTAAAAAGAGAACATTTAAATAATAAGCAATTTGCTTTGCCTGTAATTGAATTCCCTTTGCTGTTATTGCTAATTATTGACAATATTTGTGATTGACTAAGAAACTTTTGCATTCTGAAACAAAGTTATTTTTCTGCTGGATCTTAAAAGACAGTGACTATCTTTTCGGCATCACAGACTGTCGCCATGGAAATGATTATGATTTGAGAAATGTATCAGCAACATGCAAAATATTGCTCTGTACAGAGAATTCCCTTCCCTTCACTGCTCTGGGTATTGTACAGTCTTGCATAGTAAGTACATGATAATGACTTCTCACATTTATGTAATGTGCCTTTGTTTTACAAAGTACTACATAATAGGCAAAGCTGGTATATGCAACTGTAAAGGAAGGAGTAGAAGAGTAAATCAGAGGCAATGAAATGGAATTAGTCTATATTTTAGGATAGATTTACAAGTGAATTAGAATATAAATTATGCTTTTAAACATCATAACATTGAGAAGATGTTTGTAAATAGTAGGGATCTTGATAAGAAAATACCTAATCAATGTTTTATTTGACAGCAGATATTCTATTCCTGGGGCTATTGAACCCATTTGTCTGGCAGGACAAATATCTTTGCCCAGACCATTAAAAGAGGCTTCCCTACTTTCCATATACTAGTGTCTAATTTGGCATAGGTTTTTGAAAGATTATTGAGATAATCTATCCCATAGACTCTAGAGCATTGGCCTAAGATGGCCTTGTTGGAAGACTAATGCATGCGGATCTTGCTTGGAGAAAGAGGGAATGGAGAAAATAAATGGATTACCTTAGAACGAGTGAGAGAAGCAGAGATTAGGTAGCCACAAGAGCTTTGGTTCCTGACTTTCTGGTTTCTGGCTCCAATACCTCAAAGGTAGGAGTGTCCTGCCCTTTTCAGTTGAGTTCTGTAGATAGATTTTTTTTTTAAACCTTGCGAGTAGAAAGTTTTTAACTCAAACTGAAGTAGATATGAGTAATGGAATGGCCAGCATCATGTAGACAAAGAAAATGGACAATTAGATATGAAATAATGGTGGCAGTCAAAGAGGATTTTTCTGCTTGGGACCTAACTCTGAGAGTGTGTGTATGCAGACATAAGCAGCTATTCTAGACTGTGGCTCTAAGAACTTAACACTGCACTCCTGCTTGGAGGACTGCATTTTCATGTTACCAGGCTGGAAGCAAACCCAGACAAGGAAAAAATTTACACATCAACTCCTCAGGGAAGCCTTTTTGTATTCATGGTCAGTTTCTGTGCCTAATCCAAATTGGCTGAAATACTAGATGTCTGTCAGTAGTTTATTTGCTTTTCTGGCAGAACTAAACATTCTGATAATGACAATGTGAGTATTTGGGGGAACAAGGAGATTTGAAGAATTGCATGGAACTCTCCAAAGTACTATCCATCCCAATCCACAACCATTAGTGAAGAAATAGGGTGATCCATTCTCATATGAGGCAGGATTAGAGTTGCTCTTCAGCTAAGGCTCATTTTCCCAAGTGAATTTGGGGAGGGAAGATACTTTATTGCAGGGTTGTAATATTGCATCCTTCCAAGGATGGCATGAATTATCATGCAACTCTTTGCAGCAGCCCCTTACATCTGTCCCAGACATTTTCTAGCCCTAGAAAGAGATTAGGAAACTCAGGATCCTCAAAATCTTGACTAGGGAGGAATTTAATAGGACAACAGTGATGTAATTGCAGGAATCCAATGTAGAGAGTATTTAGAAAAAGCTAGATTAAAAACAAAAGCTATTTGAAGATTGGAAAATGTCAAAAAGGAGGCCAGAAGGGAGGACCAGAAGAGCATTTTATTAAAATAAATAAATAAATAAATAAATAAATAAATAAATAAATAAATAAAACAAAATTAGAAGAGATAGGATTGTAGCTTTCTGACCTCAGGTCCCACGGTTGTATTTACCAAAAATAGCTTTGGCAAAGCGGCAGTCGTGGCCAAATAGTTGCACAGATCAAAGAGCAGGGCAGTGGAAGCTGCTGGAAATTGAAGTGAAATTATGGCAGCATGAGACCTGAAGAAAGAATGAGACCTAAATTCAATGCATAAATAGCCCCAAATCTATGGCTGACAGCTAAACTAAATGTGAGTGGGGAACACCCTCGGAAACACATTGAAACACATTGAAACAGAGACGGATCAGAAAACATTTAATTATTGAAAGACGGCACTGCACAGAGCCATATCGTGAGTTTGATGTTTTTCTAAATAATCATATTCCTCAGCAATTTACAGCTTGAGTGTGAGAATGGTGAATACTGATAACTGGAGGTGTCACAGTACAGAGAACAGCTAGAAATTCAGAGGTATGGAAATTCAGAGGTAGAAACAAGGGAACCACAGAGAGGTTCCCTTCTCTGCCCAAATTCTTGGTTGACTACCAAAATTTGAATACGACAAAGGTGACTGAGAAGGGCTCAGGCTAGGATGGCAACAGTCGGAAGCCATAAGAATGGTGCTGAGATATCAACACCTACATACAGTGGAAGAGACACCATTTGCAGTTTGAATCAGGCAAATCCATCACCTACTAGAATTTTTAAAACACCATTAGAAGAACACAACAGAATTCAGTTGCTAAAAATATTACTTATAATGTTTACTTATAATGTTTATTCAATCAAAAGTTATAAGACATGAAAAGAGATCTATACTCAGGAAATATGTAGTGGGTAGAAACTCAAGACAGCCTGGATATTGGATATAGCAAAGATAGGAAAATATTTTTGATAAATCTGTTCAAAAATTTAATAGAAAACATTACAGCAATGAGTAAGCAACCAAAATCAACAAAGATTGAAGAGTATATTAGATGCAAAAAAGATCAATATCATATTAGCTAATTAAATCTCCTTAGATAATTAAATGATACATCCTGATCATATAGGGGTTATCATGCATGCAAGACTTGTTTTTAGAAAAGCTACCGTTATAATGTATTATACTAATGGTATAAAGGAGAACTGTGACATGATTATCTCAGTAAAAGTAGAGAAACTTTTATCTTCAAAATACAGTCTATATAATCTAGAAATAAAGGGGAAGTTCCTTAACTTGTTAAAAGCTGTATACCCAAAACCTACAGCCCAAATAATTAACCAAGAGGCGTTAGCACATTCTCATTTTAATAGGGAATCTCCCCTCATTACGTCTATTTACGATGTAATTGCAAATGCGATGAATGCTGTAAGACCAGAACATAATTGTAATCTCGGAGAGGATAAATCTGTCTTTTCTCAGATGCTGTTATTGCCTACATAGAAAATCCAACAGACTCAACAAATGATTAGAATATGTATTTCAGTAAGCTTATTGAAATATAAAATATAATGGCTTTCACCCAGAAAATGCAATAGTACCAATAGTACCAAAATAAAATAAAGTACTGTTTATGACAGTGTACACAACAAAAAAGTTTTCTAAGAATTAACCAAGAATGCATGAAACTATTCATAGAAAATTAATTGTTAAATCTATTATTGATTTGAAAGGATGATTAAGATGGCGAAATATACAATGAACAGGGGGAAGTATTCCAACTGGTTTTTTAGTAGCATCCAACAAAATCATTGTAGAAATTTGGGCTTATATTAATAAAGATCCACAATAAGCTAGGCCATGTTTTTAAATGAAGAAAAAAAAATAGAGCAGAACTTACCATAGCTGATCTTAAAACACAGGAAAAAGTAATTGTCATACATGTTAACCTTGTGTTAGCATAATAACAAATAATCCAACTGATATTAAAGAATACAAACTTCGAAAATAGAGCTGCATATATCAAGAAGTGGAAATATGGTAACATTATGAATGAAAAGTAGCTCATTTAGTAGATGATGTCTGGAAAACTGTATCATTACATGGAAAATAAAGCTTAATACCTATTTATCATATATAAAAATGAACATCAAATAAAGTAAAATAACAAAGCTCTTTGAAAAAATTATTGAAGAACCTTTTTATCAGTGAGGGTTGAAAGATTCTTCTTTAACAAGAAGCAGAAAACAGAATGGATTTTAAAATGAAGCATTTTACTGTATCCAAATTGCAGATTTTTGTTGTATTAAATTTATAGATCAATGATATACTATGATAAAGTATTTGTATATCTAAAACAAGTCCTTATCTGGAGGATACAGGGAAATCTGGCAAGAAAAATATGCAATAATGAGAATACCAGTAAAACATAGAAAGGGGCATGTTGAATATGGGTGTGCATCCACAGAAGGGGTGCTGAAAGGCGATAGGTATAAGCAAATGTGCTTAAACTTACTAATAATAAGAGAAATGCATATTAAACAATCACTTGTATCCATCAGAATCACAAAAATTAGAGAGATCTTTGAATTTATTTTCAAGGATGTAGAGAGAAATTCATCAGCCCTCTTTGTGATTGCAGATAATATGCACATACGATATTGCAGATAATATCCACAAGTGATATGGCAGCATTTACTGACATGAAAAATGTCTCTTCCTTAAGGCGTAGCAGTCCCTTTCCAGAATATGTGCTTGTATTTATAATTATCCCACATAATTATGATATTTTATAGCTTGTATAATTTATTATGCATTTATAATTACCCCACAAATTTCCAAAAAGCTAGATATGATTATATTCATTATTGTATTGTCTCGGGCTGTTAGGAGTTAAGAACTAGAGATGTCTATTACTGAAGTATATATTAGTAAAATGTGGAAAAATATGTGGCAGTTAAATAAAAAACTTACCTTACTGCAGTTTGAGTAGAGCTTACAGGTAGAGTGTTTAATGAAAATGCTAAAAGAAAGAGAATAGGAAATGTAAGAAAGAAATGAATGAATTAGAAAGAAAGGGTATATAACAAAGAGCATAAGTTAAAAACACATAACAATGCTAGATGTTATACAAAGATGCTTATTTATTTGTTTATTTAGTTATTTATTTTTTGAGGGCAGTGTCACTGGCCCTGATATGTGGGACCCGAACCGGGGCCGCTGGCTTCCCAAGCCAGCACTTAACCACCGTGCCACTTAGCCGGCCCCATGCTTACATATTTAAAGTAACAGCTCAAATACATTAGACTGGTCTTCACCAAGGAGGGGAAAATAGGATGAAACTGGAAACTAACATCAGCGAAAAAGCATGGCACCAACTGGTGCAAGCACATGCTGTTAACTGAGAGTATGGTTAACTGTGTACATTGAGTTAGAAGCCTTGAAAAAAAAAATCACAACATAAATGTGGATAAGATTTCTGAATTTCACAAAAAAATGTTGTCATATGAATGTTAACTTTCCTAGAAAATTAACATCTGAAGGATGTATCATGTTATTCTGCGCATTCACAAAAATGGCCATATTAATTCCCAGAGTACTTTAGGCAAAAGAAAAGATTTTTCAATTATAGCACTGTATGTGCCTTTTCTGCATTATCTCTTCTCATTGCCATCTGTATTTTGAATAATGTAGAGACATTTTGTAGGTATGGACCCAGTTTAAATTTAGTTAGTGTTTTAATTCTTATTATTTCTACATTGTGGTAAGTGCTCTCTGTGGTTTAAAAAGAGACATTTTTAAAGAGAGTTCTGAATGGAGATTTTTGAGGCTAGAAAGTTTTATCAGGTTAGTCTCTGCAGAGGAGAAAGCAACACTTGCTTTCTAAGGGATATAGGAAGCAATTGGCTTTAATAGTGCAAGTGGCACATTAAGAAGTAGGAGACAATTAAGTGTGGGGTGTTATATTTATGCAAAGCAATTTCCAAGGTGTTCTTAAACTATTTTGTGTGAGCATTGCATATTTCAAATTTGCCTTTATTCAATTTCTTTCACTTTCACTGGCTAAATAGAACATTAGTGAAAGAGAGAGGAAATGAGACTGGAACTTACAAACCCATAAATAAAACCTTAATATTTGTTCTGTGTGAGGCTGCACTTATGGCAAGAAATGTACAACTCATGACAGAAACCTTAACCAGGAACTTCCACCCTGTCAGGGATGGGCAGAGTTCATGTATTCCTCTTTCCTTACTGTGTTCCATATTAATGAAATTATCTATGTTCTAAATATTTCCCAGAACATTTATAATATACAAGAAATAAAATGACCCATATTCCTACTACCCAGATAAAGCTATGGAGATGCAGATCCTAGTGTAAAGCTAAGAACAACCTGACTGACATTTTGTCATCTGTTTTTGTGACATTTTTTAACACTTTCTCACATTTCAATAGTATGTTAAAAATATCTTTTCAGATGGATATGTCTTAAGGTATTTAACAAGGTCCTGTGGATTTATTAATATTGTATTGAGAATTTTGCTGTTGTCAATTACATGGTGATAAGCATTCAAGCACATCTGTTTTGCAAATTACTCCTTCCTTTCCACTTTATTTTAGGTATGCATTTTGTCAAGAGTGTATTGCTCAATTTTGAATTTTTTTCTCCTATTTTGAGTCAGAGTATGTATTGTGGTTTTTCAAATAATGTAGGGTTATTGGGGAAATGGATATGCTTGACCTCTAAGCTTGCTTTATGCTTTCTTTCATTTCCTATTATTTTCCTCCTTTTACTCTACTGATTTAAAAGAATAATATCCATGTTTTACTGCTGGTAGCTACCTTCAAATGTCTCTAAAACATTTCTATTTGTCGTTACAAATGGCAGCATGTTTTTATTCTTTTGTATAATATTTTTAATGTTTAATTTTTCCCAAACTTTCCATATCAATTTATAATTTTTTAAATCTAATTTACATTTAGAGCCAGAATGCTATGATGAAATTTTATAATTGTTACATATTACATATCCTAAATCAAGATTTTATTTTTAATTTGTATTAGCTTAAAACCAAAATGTCAATACTTTTACACTTTGTAATCGGGCATAAAAAACTATATGACGAGTTTACTCGTTTCCCGCAAAAAATGTGTTAAATACAACTCTATAATATTTCCAGGGTTTTTTTGTTGAGCATTATTATGGTGTTATATCTATACGTTCCTATTCTTTGTTTTAATTAATTGTTCAGTTTCTACATTTTAAACATATATGTGGGTTCTGTTCTTTCTTGTCCCTTCATATCTATAGCTATCTCAATGTAGTTATCATACATAAAGACAACTTTCTAGAGAATTCTTGAGAAAAATATTTATTTTTCTCTACAAAAATCATTGTGGACTTTTCCACAATATCATCAAACGCCTTGAAACATTCAAAGTCATTTTTAAATAACTGATGTATCTTTAAATTTCTTTTCTCCTTGGATTTTTGTATGTTTTTCTGCTATCATCAAAATTCTAAATTTTTATCTTGCTACATATTAGCCTCTTTTTCATTTGTCCCTGGTACTTAGTAAACCCATCCAATGTGGTTATTTTTTCAACTCTGGAGTGTGTGTGTGTGTGTGTGTGTGTGTGTGTGTGTGTCCCTATCTTTTCTTTAATTATATTTTCTTTTGTTTTTAGCTTGAGCTTTTCTCTTTCTAGAGTTCCCGTTATCAGTGTATTGGATATCCTGGGTTTGTCATGTCCGGTCATTGTCTTTTCCATATGTTCATTTATCCCATCAGGTTCTGGGTAAATTCCTTGAGTGTGTCACTCATTTCACTATTTCAGCTCTGCAGTGTTCTGTGTGTCTGCAACACAATTTAATCCACAACCAGAGTTTTCATCTTTAAATACTGTTTCCTGATTTTGGATCCATCCTCACTGAGATGTACACAGTTTTTGAAAAGCCAAAGCCCGTATTTTCTGGAACATCATGCAACACACCTATTCAGGTAGTGACGTTTCTTTTGATTGTTCTCACCCTTCAGTGTCCCCTTCTAGCATGTATCTTTCACAGGTCTGGTGACACTTGCCGCTTATTCATTTCTGTGTGTTCTAGAAAGGCATTGGAACCCTGAAAGCTTTCATGAACTTATAGCCCAAGTCAAAATGAATTTTGACAAGTAGACATTTTACTATTCATCCAACTTGAAAAATGCCCCACTGAACTGGTATTCTGTCACCTTAAGAAGAAGCCCTAAAGAACACCTTTAAGCACTTTAAGAAGAAGAAAGCCTGTGGCTTTCTCTTCATTTTATGCAATCCCCATAATAGGAAGTCTTAACATCATACTGGGATCCATTCGTGGTCTGCTCTCTCCCTTTTAAGTTAAGAAGTGGTGGTGAGGCTTTATCAAGATTCCTTCATATTTACTTTTTAAGATCTTGAATGGAACAAGTTGGTTCTTTTATCTTTACTTGAATTCAGTCTGTACCTAACCTGGCAGAAATGCTTTCAGCTCTATTAAATGTGAATGGTGGACATCTCCTTCTAATTTTTCAGCACTAATGCATGTTCTCTCCCATTTTTGTATTTCATTGCTCATGCATATTAGGGTTTGAGAGGCACGTGTGGCAGGTGAGAAAAGATTGCTTGCTTGTGGTCACATGACCCCATTTATGCCTAAATCTGCCATTGATTTGTAATCTGACAAGAACGAAACTTCTTTTTATTGGAGATCAAGCAGGTGTGGTAAAAAATAAAATTAAGTTGCAGGTTTTCTAGCCTGCTGATACAGATATGCTTAGTAAATACAGCTCTCTGTCTTGTGGTCATGATACATTCATGTATTTTATTAGCAGTTATTGTCCTTCATTTTGTTTAATGATTACCACAAGTTTTAGTCAATTTAGAAAGAGGCTGTCTGTGTATTGACACGAAGTCCACACAAATCAAGTCCAACTGAGGTTTGCGGAATTTCAACCCTGTCCTTTCTCCTGAGGTTTGGTTGGTGGGGCCTCTGTATCACAGCCCTTTGAAGGCATGCCCTGATACCATCAGTGACTAAGGGCCTTGTATTGGGAGCTGGAGACAGTACCCCAGATTCAGGCCTGCTTTTCCTAATTAAAAGTGGTTAATAACTCTTTTATGGAAACTAGATTAAATTCTTATTTGGGAAAGTTAATTTAAAGTGTGACCCATCAGCTGTGTGGCACTTCTATCCAGCCTCGTCTCCATGCAAATCGAAGGAAGTGAATTGTGTTTTAATATTCCCCAAAAAGACACAGTGAACAGAATTACAACATATAAAATAAAGAAAAGTAGTCGCTTTCACTTGATTTACAGAGAAATCGTATGGAAAAAAAAAAAAAAAAAAGAAGAGGCAAGGCCGACTGAGTGGCGCGTTGGTTAAGAGCTGGCTTGAGACACCAGCAGCCCCAGTTCAGATCCCACATATGAGGGCCAGTGACACTGCCCTCTACAGCTAAGATGGTGAACAACAGCTCCACCTGGAGCTGGGCTGCTGTGAGTCCCAGCAACAGTGTAGGCTGCAGCCCCTGCTGCAGTGGGCTGCCATAGGCTACAGTGAGTGGCCCGCAGCCAGCGTGAGCTGCCAATAGCTGCAGTGAGCGACCATCCAGAGGCCAGCGACCAATCTGCCTCATCCGGGAAGAGTGCAATGATGATACCAACATGGGCCAGTGAAGCAACGTCCTCCGCAACTAGACTGAAGAACAAAAGGACAGCAACTTGTCTGTTCCCCTTCCCCAATTCCCCAACGCTGTTCCCCTCCACCAATTCCCCAATAAAAATCTTAAAAAAAAGAAAGAAAGAGGCCAAACAATCTGGTTTTTTAATTTGTGTAGATATATTTTTCTAAACAAGCTGCTATGACACCCATGGGGCAGTTTATTTTGTATCCTAATTCAGTTGAAAAACACCTGTTTTTGCTTACATGTGTTTAGCAGCACCCATCTTGTTTGAATTTTTCTCTCTTGACTTAACTCAGGGGTATGTCAGTGCACACAGTCTCTGGCCCTGGCTTAGACTTCTTTGCTTCTAAAGTAATTTTCAGCTTTATTTTTTTTTTTAAATTAGGGAACAGTGTGCACAGGACCCCTCAGCTCCAAGTCAAGTAGTTGTTTCAATCTAGTTGTGGAGGGCACAGCTCAGTGGTCTATGAGGGGATCGAACTGGCAACCTTGGTGTTATGAGCACTGTGCTCTAACCAACTGAGCTAACCGGACATCCCTTGGCTCTGTCTGTAATAGGCTCATTCAGGCTGGAGGAGGGCATGGCTAGGCTCAAAGCACTCTACGATTCTGAGTCTCCCTTGTGAGAGTGGCATAGGGGGTGATATTTCTGGGTGAGGAGGTAGCACAGAGTTGCTAGGAGTGAACAGCAAGCCTGGCAGTGACTGCGAGATGCCCAGGCTTCGTGACCTTAGAAACTTGGAGAACACCTACGATAATTGATGCTTCCAACTTTGTCCACACAAAACTCCTGCTGAAGAAGCTTGAGATACTGTACCTCTTTCTATAGAAATGAGAACAATAATTCATAGAATCTGCCCAAGTCATTGTCTGGTCTCATGATTTGGTGAGAGAAGACAACAATCTGGAAAATTGTTCCTTTTTGTTCTTCTTTTCTTTCTCTTCTTATTGTTCTTTTCTGATAACTAGGTGTTAAACCATTTTAAAATAGAACATTACACCTTTTCAGATCGTTCACAGAATTTTTAATGAACTGGTCTTATATTCTCATGAAAATACATTCTCAAAATGTGAGCAAAATTGTTCCATTAAAATATGCATAGAAATTGACTATAATGCTCGCCCTACATATTTCCCCTTTCTATGCTTATTCTATATTTCTGTTATCATATCTCCAACTTCTAAAACACTGTCCTGGAATTCCCAATGTTTTTACTTGGTTACGGTATAAGGACCTTAGTGTATGTGCCATACTATTGAAAGACTACCACTATTGTTTTTGTTTGACAAGTCAGTTTTTTTTCTCCTTTTTATAGCTTTCATTTTCTTTCTGTAATTGTTTTTAATGTGTTCTTAATTTTGTTGGGATATTTTCATTAACTTATTGTCATGTAAGTTACCAGCCTATGGAGATTCATTACTTAGGCAATTATATTATTCAGTCTACTTGTTCATTTCTAATTTTATATTGATCAGAGCTTTTCATGTTTTTGTACATTTACTGATTCTTTCTTTTTTTAATCAACTTTTTTTTTCAGCCCCCTCTGTCTTATATTCCCTTCCAAGCACTTATTGAATGTCCACACTGGTCCCTGAAAGTTGTCATTTTCTAATGATGAAAATGTTTCTTGACTTACTTGTTTTTCATCACTGTGCCCTTACTAAAATCAAAAAAGCTAAAATGGGAAAGAATGAGGTAAATCCTGATTATGATGCATAAATGTGTTTCTCACATTTACCTTTTTTATATTCTCCTGGGATTAGTCTTTTAAACCTAAGCATGCCCATTAGAGTTTTAGTAAAACATTCTTCAAATATCTGAGATATTTGTTGCTCATGGTAATTTTTAGTCATTTTTTGATAGCCGTTATTTGTTTCTATATTATTCTAGAATTAATCTTCATTTCCTGACTTATAATCATGAGTTACTATTTTTTGATCTTGTAAATGCTCATAATTATGAAATTTGCTAATGCTAATTTGTATCATTCACATTTACCTCCTTGATTGCCTATTTTCTTTTGGGGGGGGGGCATTTTGCCCCTTTGATGCTGGAAAATGTGTCTTGTTGACTTGAATATGTGAGCATAGTCCCGTGGTATAGGACTTCATTCTATTTAGATTTGGGTGACTATCTGGCCACTGCCCCTGTGGGGGAAGAACTTTGAGAAAGCGATTTGAGTTATCTTCAATACTATTAAAACTCTTACAATTTCTTTCTTTCTCTCCCCCCCTTTTTGTTGTAGTATTGTTTTGTCCAATACCCTTTAAAAATATTTCTGTACAGTATGATAAATACCTAGTGTAACTTCATTTTTTTTCTCTAAGATCTCAGTCATCGAACTGCTAGCTTTGTAAGGCGCAACCAACATTTTCAGAGATTACCAAGTGATATTACCTGTGATATCATGTTTTACCTCACACTTGACCCATTTGTTAGAACAAAGGGTTATATTTTGTCTCAGGTAATAGTTTACCTATGGGGTTATGCATAAAATGAGCAAATTAGAAAAATACTTAGAATTTGTGTATAAATATTTAATTGATATATGAAATGCCTATCTATCTCATTATTAACATTTCTTATTATAACATCCCAACTAATGAAATATTTCCTATTATACAGCTATTTTGAGATGATGTAGATGGACTATAAATGGCTACCTTCATTAGGAAACTGAGTTATTAAGGCCACACAGAAACTAGCAGTGAAATTACAATAATAACACACAACTTTTTAAATAAATTAAATCAAAATAGTATTTCCCTGTACTTATTCCATATATTGTCTTTTAATTCAGCTAGTAGCCTAAAATATGATGGTTGTGTAGATTGTTTCAAAGAATACATTTTATGTTAGAAAGAATCTTTTTCTTCCTGTGGGGCTAGTCAGACCCCAGGCTTATCAGAGCTGGGTTAAGAGGCCAAGTAACCCATCACTATCACTGACCCTTTTCCCATTTTTAGCTAATGAATTAAGAAAAGAAACATTAACAAAGAACACAAGGAAAAACTGACAACTGATAAATCTTTAGCTCTGTACCATTGTATTTGTGTCCTGAAATGAGGCCACTCAAGCTCACACACTCCGTTAATAGGACCTGTACCTTGACCTGCTTTTACAGTGGAAATGATGGATATGTACAGTGCCATCAAAGATCTTCCTCTCAGGGCCCATTATAACCGACAGCAATTGTTTCATGGGTACTGATTTGGGTTAGGGGTGAAGTCCGTGGCCTTGGAGCACAGCCAAAGTAAGTGGTCCACTCAGGACCCTAGAACATGGCCTCATTATCACTCCACTCTAATAAACTAAACTGCCAGGTCGCCGAAGCACTGATGGCTCCAGAAATTGTGTTAAGGCTTCTTGATTTACTTTTTATGGTGTCTGAGATTTTTGAGTAAACTGAGCTATCCTTTCTTGCTATGACCTCATTTTTTTCACTCAGGGCTCCTTTTGTCTTTATGTTGCCCCTGTGAGTTAGACAGAACTTTTTAAATTTTTTACAGTCTGATTCAAATAGCTTCATTAAGAGTTATGCCTGTCTATAGAGCTGTACTCAATTAAAAAAAAACAAAAAACAAGTCTGGTGCTAGTCTACGAGGAATCACTAGTGTACCTCGGAATGAGGATCTTGATTGGCATGGCTTTGATTTGGGATTTGTGTGTGACTGTCAGAGGTGAACAGTTTTGGATAAGTAAATAAGCCCTAAGGTTGGGACAGTCATGGGATCTAGAGTGTTGCTTTCTCTGGAAATCACATGAGAGCAAAGGGGACTGGATGTCTGTTCTCCACATAAGAAAAATATGAAAATTCATTAGCATTTGCAAATTCTAAGTAGAGAGATAAGTCACAGTTCAATAGAGCCTTTTAATCAGAATCCTATTACCTGCAAGGAATTATATTCACAGCAGTTACATTTTCAAAGGATGAAAAGAAGCAAATAAAAAATCACCAGTGGGCTAGACGTTTTCTGGTAATGGTTACAGAAGAAGCGCAAGAAACTAACACCTGCCCTTCCAGCACATCTTGAGTGCTTGCATGAGGATCCTGGGCTAACATCCTGTTTACCAAAACAAATCATAACCGAAGTCATCGGCTGTCATTGTAATCATTTCATTCATATTAACTATTCTGGTAATTTGGACATTTTGGACGTTTATGTTCCTGTAGTTTACTCTAATATAATACTCTTTAACAAATCCAGGATGTGATTTAAAATAATTTCAAGAAGAATCAATTAATACATAAGTTTGTGTTTGTTTTTGGTTTTGCTGATTTTTTTTTATGTGTAAGCATTTTTCTGAACCTTAATGATGTATAAAATTTCCTAACCTCAGTGAGCTTATATTTTAGTGGGGACATAAATGAAGGTTTTATGTGCTGTGACAGAAAGCTATACAGAAACTGAGGGGAAGTAGTCTGCTGACGTCTCAGAAGAGACAGTGTTTACTCTGAGTCTAAAACAAATGAGAAAAAGTTGGTGTATGAAAACAAAGTGAGATGTGGCGGTACAACTTTAGACAGAGGTGGCATAGACAAAAGCATAGAAGGATGAGAGAACAGGAGAACACTGGATTCCAGCAGCTGAAAGTAGTAAAATACAGAGGATCTTATGTACACACTTTACTGGTACATCGGAAAGCTGGGGAGGCAGAGATGAAAACGCTCTTGGCACACCCTGCTATCAAGTATTTTATTCAGAAGAGTATAGAAGTCATTGAATCAAGAAACACATAATCAGATTTACATGGTGGAAAGATTATTCTGAAAGGAGTGTGGAGATTAAAGCCACATTGGAAAAGTGAAATACCATCTAGAAGGATGGTTCAATAATTTAAATAGGACAAGAAAGGAAGAGAGGAAGGTATGTATAAACTATTATGAAAGGAAATACTGTATCTCTCATTGCTGAATGCCTAATCATAAGTGCAGTTCCTGGCACATGATACATGCTTAATAGCTCAAAAGATTTTGTTGTGTGTATCTTGTGTAGTTTGAAGTAGAATTTTTTCCCATGTGAATATAATTTGTCTCAGTATCATTGATGGGATTGTCCTGAGTGATCTGCAGTGTCATCTGTGTCATAAATTATTTTCCTTCATGTATAGGTGGGTATGCTTTTCATTCTCTTTCACTGTTCTCATTCTATCCTCCATGTCTTTTATCTTTTTATAAAAAAATATGTTTTCCATATGTGTGTCTCTCTCTGCTGAACTCTGCAGCATTTTTAAAGAGCTATATGTTTTTAACCTACCTACTGTCATTCCACTTCTTTGTCCCTGCCTTCTGTCTCCATCTTCAATATTTTACCAAAACAACCTATATCATGTAACTCATTCTCTCATTACCCATATCCAATCTGCTGTTTAACATATCCATTGAATGTTTTAATTTCAGTAATTTTATTTTTAGAGTTTTGTTTTATTCTTTTTCAGTTCTGCCTATTCATTTCTGCAGTACTTTTGATGCTTGATCATTTTGTGAATCCATTATTTAACTTTTATGTATTCAGGTGTAAAAGCTTTTAATTCTTTTCTGAAAGTATCAATACCTGAATTTCTTGAGAATCTTAATCAGATCTCTCCTCTTGATCTTGATGCCCATGTGATTAGTTTTGGTGATTAGTATCCTTGTGTATTTGTTGATTTTTTCACTTGAGCTGATAGTTGATACATCTTTCCCATTGGAAAACCGAGAACCTAGCATTGCTTCCTTTGCAAAGTGGAGAATATGATGCACATGAGAAACCACTTTTAGTTCCTCTCTAAAATTAAAACTTGCAGCTGAACCAAAGTTTAGCATTAAGTTGAGGTAGTGATCATAATACACATTTGTGGGCCGGCCGAGTGGCACGGTGGTTAAGCGCTGGCTTGGGAAGCCAGCGGCTCCGGTTCGGTCCCACATATGAGGGCCAGTGACACTGCCATCAAAAAAAAAAAAAATAATAATACACATGTGTCCTCAGAACAATCTAAGGTCTCCATTCAGGTCATTATTTGCTGTTTTTGTTTCCATTTTGTTTGTTTGTTTGTTTCCATTTTTAACTTTTTTCTGAAACTGTTTTCAATACAGATGACCTTATGATTGTCACTATATTTGTGTTTCGTTGACTTGACCTCTTAGCTGAATTTCTTTGTTCTGTAAGCTCTCCCTCCACTTTCTTTTTCAAAATGGTTTCTTATTGTTTTTGTGATATTGCCTCTTTTTCCCCTTGTGGTTTTCTAGCCACCTTTTCACCTCTTTTGGATTTCTTTTCCCTCTGATTCCTGGCCCTTAAACATTGCTGTATTTAAGATCTTCTCCTCTGTTTGTCTTCTTCTTATACATAATATCAAAGCAAAACTCTCCGGAACTATGAAATTGATTCCAATGATTCTTATCTGTATTTTCATTTTAGGTCTCTTAATTGAAGTCTGTATTAATTATCCAGTGTTCCATGACAAATTACCCCCAAACTAAGCAATTTAAAACAGTGAGAATTTGAATTTTTACACAGTTTCTGAGGTTCAGGAATCTGGGAGTAGCTTAACTGGATGTCATGGCTCAAAGTGTGATAAAGATTACAGAAAATCTGTTGATAGGGGGCTTCAATTATCTGAAGGCTTGACTAGGGCTGAAAACGACCTGCTTCCAAGATGGCCCACATGGCTGATGTCAGAAGCCTGCAGTTCCTCATCCTGTGGACCTGTTCTCAGTACTGCTTGAATTTCCTGAAGACATGGGTACGAATTTCTTGTGGAATGAGTAACCCAAGTCAGAGCCAGGAGGGAGACAATGATGCTTTTTTGTGATCTAGCTTCTAAAGTGACATATAGTTATTTCGTCCCTATTCTGTTGGTCACACAGACCAATGCAATATGGAAGGAGACTGCAAAATGATATAGACACCAGAAGGCAAGGATCATTGGGGGCAATCCTGGAGGCCGGCTACCACAGGGTCCAAATTTCATGCGTGTGTTCATTTAATTACCTAATAGGCACCTCCAACTCAGTAGGCATAAACAAACCCATTGTATTTTCACTCAGACTCTTTACATTGTATCAAAACTACCATCATCTCCTCCTCCCCTGATACTCTCAATCTGAATGAATAACAACACCATTATCCACCTAGTTACTTAAGCCAGGAACCTGGAATTACCTTTCATTTGCTATTCCTTCTATCCAATTGACATATTAGCTAAATATTTTAAAAATTCATTTTAAACCTTTTTACTCCACTTTAATTTTCCTAGTTTAGGACACCATCACCTCTCACGTCTAACACCTGTCTCCCTCATTCACGCTCTTTCTCTCTCTCCCTTTCTTTCCCATCCTATCCCCATCCCGTAATCCAGCAGAGTGATCATTATACAAAAGAAATCGAAACATGCCATTTCATTTCCTAAAGCTAGGGTCAGATTTATAAATCGACTGTAAATGAAAAATACATTACATTGGATAATGGCAGGGGTGTAAAGATGGCCAAAGTTGGCAGTACAATAAGCTTCCGAATGAATCCAGACACCTTCTGTAATGTTGACTGGATATGAAGTGTTGAATTAGTTTTTCCTTCAGTTGGATTCTAGGTATTACCTCCTGATAACTTTATAGTTGCAGCATCATTCTCAAAAAAGGAATAATGATATTTCAAGTGGCATGAATCAGCTACTTTAAAAATGGTGTATAAAGAAAAACATAAAATATACCCATAGAGAGCATACCATTCTTTCTGCAATATAAATTATTCAAGAGGGCAATAGTTACCAGCAAAATTACATGATTTGCTCTTTAATCAAGAATAGATGAAAATGCAATAAAAATAAAATTACCTTTTATTTATTACATCTTCACAAGGTACGTTGTTATTAGGCCCGAGCAGTGCTTCTGCTCCTACTATCTTCTATCTATTCTGTTCCTTCCCTGCATTTCCTTCAATATTAAAGAAGAAAAAGAAATAGAAATACAGTAGTCCCCCCTAATCCACAGTTTTGGTTTCCACAGTTTCAATTACTGGTGATCAACTGTGGTTCAAAACTATTAAATGAAAATTTCTAGCAAATAAACAATTGACATGTTTTAAATTGCATGCTGTTCTGAGTAGCATGATGGAATCTCATGCTGTCCTGAACTATCTCCCCCAGGATGCGAATCATCCCTTTGCTCAGCCTGTCCATGCTGTATATGCTGCCTGACCCCTTGTCTCTCAGTAGCTGAGTTAGTATCAGAATCACTGTCACTTGTGTTCAAGTCACCCTGATTTTACTTAATAATGGCCTCAAAGCACAAGAGTAGTGATGCTGGCAATTCAGATATGCCAAGAGAAGCTGTAAAGTGCTTCCTTTAGAGAGAGAGAGAGAGAGAGAGAGAGAGAGAGAGAGAGAGAGAGAGAATGCTATGATCTATGGTAAGAATAAATCTCTCCATGAAATTGTCAAGAAGGAAAAATAAATGTGTGCTTGTTGTACTGTTGCACCTCAAAGTCCAAAAGTTACGGCCATTGAGGGTGATGAGTGCTTAGTAAAGATGGAAAGACATTCAATTTGTGGGTGGGAAACAGGAACAGAAAATGTATTCCAATGGATGGCAACGTATTGTGCCCAAAAGCTTTGAGACTTGAGCAAGGGATACTCTGAAATGAGTGCCACCCAGCCGTTTACTGCAAGTGAGGGATGATTACACATAGGTAGGAATAGGTTTGGACTGAAAAATATAAAAATTATTGGTTAGGCTATGTCTGCTGATGAAGCTGCTGCCACATTTCCAGCAGAGCAGAAGTTGGTTGGACCATCCATGGTTTCAGGCATCCGCTGAGGGTAAGGGCGCACTTTTGTATCCATAACTAAAGTGTTTGTGCATGTGCGATAGGCCACAGAGCTATGTTACTTACACAAGCTGCCTCAGTATTTAATATTAATGACATTGCCGATGTGATATAATGAGCCAGGAAAATGGAGTATTTATACAGCTTTGATATTGATACAGACAACTCTTTAAAATAAGAATTAAAGGATTAACCAACATCAGACCTGAAGAGAATCTAAGTCACTTATCCCTACTGTCTCATTTCAGGGTCAGGAAACAGACCCAGGGGAAATATGATGTCATAATTTTTAGATAAGAAATAATTGCAAACATGAAGGCAACAGGCTAATACCAAAGAACCAATGGTCCAAGAGAAGTCTATTCTAATCTATTAAAATAAATGAGAAAAATTAAAAGTATATCATCACATGCTATTTTATATAGATAACAAAAAATAACACTTATAAATAAACTAATCAAAATAGCAGAAATGAGAAGCCCTGGCGTGTGTGTGGGGGGGAGGAAGAAATGCTATAAAATGATTCACAGTCATGACTATTGACAATTTTCTAAGGCAGTAACAAACTCATGTAAAGTAAATATGAATTTATTTCAGCAAATTCTGAGATAAATTCAACCATTCATTTTAGGAAGTAAGTGATACTAATCTTGGTGATCAACTGAGCTGAAAAAGTTAATAATTCATAACATTATGTAGATGGAACACAGCTGAATGGGAGAATGTCACGATATGGGAATCAATCAGGAAACCGTAGAGTTACCTGAGAAAATGATTCTGTGATGTGGCATGTAGAACAGTATTTTAATTTATTTGACAAATAATAATCCCAGATTCTCTGCTTGGGGACACATAGATAATGATATGAAAAGCAATATACACTTTTTTATACATTGTTGAATAACACTATTATTCTTAATTGTATGATACTCTGGACATGGTACTTAAATATTAAATACCATAAAGAATGCTATCATTCCACTGTTACTTCTTTCCATCATGGGTCAGGCTCTCTAAGCCTTGTCTCCAGCCTTGACTTCCAAAACTAATCTCATCAGCCTCATCTCCAACCCAGAGTCTCCTTTAAATTTTCATAATGTTATTGAACATTTAGCATTTTCTCAGGACATTCAGGCTCCATCATTTGGAGCCAACTTTTAATTTTCCTTTAACTCTATCATGTACATTTTGGAGATCTGTCCCCCCATTTTTCTCTCCTTTGATTCTTACGCTGTTCAAGGCCTTGATTACCTCTTCTGTCTATCAAGTCCTCGGTATTCTTCCTTCCTGCTCTCTCTCACATTCATAGACTCAGCAAGTCAGAAAGTTCTAGTGGCTATAGGATATTATGCAAAATGAAAATGTCAACACCCATCTATCAAATTCCAACTGAATGCCATGCACTGTGTTAGATTTAAAGATACAAGGATGGGCTGTAAGAAGTACTTTATCTTTATTCTGTGCATCACTGTTAACATAGGAGCTCAACCTCCCTCCTTTCCTTGTTGTTTTGTGCCTTTTGCTCTTCGGCTAACATGGTCACTTGCGTAATATGCTAATACTCTTCTTATATTTCAGCTTCCATTCCCTGAGAGATTATTTAAATAACCTGGTCAATATTTTCTCTACTTACTCGGTGCTTTGTACCAGCCTCCCTCTTAGGCCACTGCTCAACATACATAGGAGCTGCCCTTTGGCAGGTGGCCACTGGTTTAATCCCCTGCCAGGACAGGAGGAGGTCACAAGGTTTAAAAAATGGTCCTGTGTGCTTAATAAATTGCCCCTGGCTCCTCATGTAGCAGGTTAGCTTCCTTCAGTGCTCAGATGGTGTGCTTAATAGGGCGTCTGCTGTCCTCACGGGAAAATTATAGTGTCATTGACAAAGTCTAGGCAGAGAGCAGTGTCATGTTCATTTGGAGGTTCTGTAGGGATATTTGAGGTGAATAAGCAATTATGTCGTTGAAACATGGACCTGGAGCTTAGAAAGGTTTGGACGTTACAACTGGAGAAACACGTTTGAGAGCCATCAGGATGTCAGTGCTGGTTGGCAGTGATGTAAAGGCTAGTGGTCCATGCAACCCTAGAGGATGTCTTGAATACTGATTGGGTTAAGGATGTGACTCTGGGGAATATCAGAAGAACAACAGCCTGGTGAGGAGACTGAAAAGAATCCCAGAAGTAGGAGAAAAGCCAAACTTACTTTTACCATAGACATCTTCAGTATGGTCAGCTTTCTGGGAGAGTTTTCAGGTTTTCTGCCTTCTTTTTCCTCTTCATATTACCTGCGTTTAGTAAAATGCTTGAGTCAACAAGACTTCCAATCATTTCTCTTGCCTCCTGCAGCCTCTGCTTTTCTTTGTGCCCATAATTCTTCCTTGCTCTACCAATTGAAATTAACTTTATGTTGCAAGACGCATGCCAGATCTGCTACCTGAACCTATTTTCTGAGCTTTTACTTTTTCATATAATTATTTATACACTTTTCTTACCCCTTTACTAGGTTCTTACTTCTCTCGAGAACCCAGTGTTTATTTGTTGTACCTCTTATTTTGTTGGTAATTATTAGGTGTTCAAAATATATTTTTTGGATTGACAATATCATCCATTCTGCCTAAATCATCCTGTGCCTCTCCCACCTTTTCTCTCGACTCTTACTTGCCTACCTCCTAGTAGGAAAAAAATTTTGAAATGTAAACATATCATTCCTTTCCCAGAATGAGTTACAGAAATAAAAAAGGCAAGTCTTAGGCTGATGTTTGACAGTTAATAAGAGAGATGATATTTTGTTTTCTTACATAGATTACGTTGCAGTTAGGTATGACAAGAAAAGTAAACAGTTTCCATGCTCCTTCTAAATGTAGTGTTACATGTTATTGAAACATGCTTATCATTAGGATTCTTATTTTTCATATATAAACACAAGGTGCATGCTAAAATCTAATGCAAAAAATTAAAATTAACATTTTGGACGATCCCACATGTTTACCATGTGCATGATTAAGAGTTGAAATTATTATTGTTTTTAATTATTTTTTCAGTTACAGTTGACATTCAGTGTTATTTTATAGTAGTTTCAGTTGTACAGCTTACTAGTTAGACATTTATATAATGTATGTAGTGTTCCCCCGATTAGTCTAGTGCCCACCTGGCTCTATACATAGTTGTCGCAACATTATATTCCCTATGCTGTTCCTTACATCCCTGCGACGATTTTGTAACTACCAACTTGTATTTCTTAATCCCTTCACCTTTTCCACCCAGCTCCCAAACCCACCTCCCCTCTTGCAACCATCAGTTTGTTAAGAGCTGAAATTACTGTAGTAACTTATAATGAACTTTCTGACACTTTGAAAAGTTGTATTTACAGAAGTATCTATGCGAGGGGTTTTAGTACATTTTAAGGATCTTATTGCTTTCTCTTCTTTTTTATTTGCTACATATAACATTCTCTATTCTCCAGTGACAGTAGCTTGAAGGACAAGATGGTAATTAATTTTGAATTGTGTCTTTGCATGTGTGTATGTGAGAGAACACAGCATAGCTAACCATATAAACTTCTCTTAACAACAGGCCCTCAGCTGATATCATTTTATTTTCTAATATCTGCCTGGGCTGCATCATTTAAATTTGTTTTGTTTGCAGTAGCATATATCTGATCTTTAACAGATTCTTCCCGTTGTCTCTTTTTGTTGTCGGCATTCTAATCAATTAAGGCTTTCTATTGAACTGTCTCCTAATTTTCCTTCATCCATCTTCATGCCATGAAGAATGAAATGAAAGCCTGCGTTTGTGTACATGTACCCTTGTTTTATTCCTTCTACCGGAAGTAAGTCCTTTCATTGTCTTTGTCTTATTTTATTTTATTTTATTTATTTATTTTTTTTTTATTTTTTTTTTTAGAGCAGTGTCACTGGCCCTCATGTGTGGGACCCGAACCAGGGCCACTGGCGTCCCAAGCCAGCGCTTAACCAATGTACCACTCCGCCGGCCCCTTCATTTTCTTTGTCTTAGGTTTTCTTATCTCAGCCTGAATTTCCCCAGCTTCACATATTTAGTGGTGTTTTCCTTTCATTCGAAGCAAGCCAAAAAGCAAATTTCAGAGTATTTACAACCATCAATAAAATATCTCTAGGGCTGATCAGGCCATTTTGTGATATTATTTCATTATTATATCCTTAATGACTCTGTGTGATAACCAATGTTATCGTTAGGCACCAAGCCTTGAAATAATCCCGTAAAAGCCATAAATGCTGTCAGCGTCTGGGGTTCCTGTCCAAATAACTGAAGGTGAGCTGGATATCTCAGCTCCACAGCTCAGATTCCCTATCACTTCTTTGTTACATACATTCTCACCTGTATCTCAGCACAATCTCTATATGCCAGCAGCTGCGAAATTCTAGTTGTCAGTCTCTTCACAGGTGGATTAGAGCTGTTACTGGCAGTCAGTATTCGAGTGTCTGAAAGTGCCCTACCACATATCTTTCTGCATTTTAATTATAGCCTGCATGTATGAAGGAGGACCATTACATTTTTATGAGAAACAATATATTGTCGGTGTAAAAATGTCCTTGTGCTGGAAAAGAAAGAATGAAAGTGAGCATATAGAATACAAATAAACAATTTTTATGGACAAGTGAAAATATTTTTATTGAAGAGACCAATTTATGAACTGTCCTCTAAATATGCCTGTTGCTCCACTAAGTGTGATGTTTATTTTTTTAAAGTCCCGGGTTCTGTTTGTGTCCTTAACTCGTAAAAATGGTTTGAGAGGTGCCATACGTTTATCTTCCTGCCCAGTCATAAGGAACATTGCAGACAGAGGTGACTCTGAACTAGATAAAGAATTGGGGCTTCCTTTTCACTTCCCCTGTAATAAAATCCCCAGGATAGTATTCCTGATGCCAATAAGATAACCTTTCTTCCTTCCTGAGACCTTCTGGAGTATTGAAGACTTTACCCAAGGGAATTTGGTTAAAAGGGGTAAGAAAATCTTCCTTTTGTTTGCTTTTTCTTGTCTATTTTTGAGATTACCTTGGCCATGTTTTGTTTCACCTTTTTCATTTTCTGCCTCTGTCATATCTTTGACACAGCCCTAGAGTCACATGGGAATCAATGCAATGCATTAAGTGGCCTTAAAATTCCTGATAGTAAACTGTGCCATTTTATAATTTCAACTCTTAAGAAAAAAAAAAAAGCTCTTTTTAAAATAAGGAGGAAATAATTCTAATCTCATTCCTATGCAAGTTGATGGTATGAGCTTGTTTAAAGAATACGAAGTTTGGAAAAGAGAGCACATTTTATAAAATGCCTAGGTGTCAGAGAACTCAAGTGAGAGACGTTGATTTTGGAGACTTAGGGAAAATTGCAGAATTTGCCCTTTGTCTTTCACAAGCATTCTTGTTTTAGCAACATTGTCAATGGGATTTGACATTCCAAGTAGTAGGTTAACATAGGCGCCCACTGAAGGTTTTAAAGAAAGTTTCCAAACTAGGGCAGAGTTTAGGAAATAACATCAATGCAAATGCACATTCTAAGATTGATTTGATAAAATTTTGATTCTTAAGTGATGCAAAGCAACACAGTGAAATTCAGTATGTTGGTTTTTTTTTTTCCTACTTGTATCATTTAAAATGTGTGTATTTGCTGAATTATTAAGGTTGTCAGAGGGAAAAACAAATTTTATATATATATATATATATATATATATATATATATATATATATATATATATATATATATATAAAGTTTCTGAAATATATTAAGATGTAAAAAATATTTGTATTCTTAGGAGCCAGAAATAACCATAAAAATATTTGTATTCTTAGGGGCCAGAAATAACCATTCTATAATTTGGTTGCATATGCTTATAAATGCCATAAATAGACAGACAGATAGATCATATAGATTTGCATATGTATCTTATTTTTAACAAAGAGGTGCTCATATTAAGCGTACTCTTTTGAGCTGATTTTTTAAATGTTGTGTTATTCTGAGTCACTCTTTGCAGATCCCTCCATCAGAAACATGTAATGCCCTGCTGCCCTGGCCTCTGCCCTTTTTCTCTGGGACTCCAGACCTGGTCAAGCATCTGTGAGGTGTACTTTCTCACCAGCTGTTGTGACACTGTAACCAGACCTCAATATAAACAAGCACTAGCTTAGGTCACTGCGTCCCCACTCATCAAAAAGACAATCCCACCTCTCAGGGACTACATCCTGAGATCTAGAGACTCATAGGCTTGCCTGTGGTGGCTGTGGTCATCCTATATAGGGAAAGAGATGTCCCTCTTTATTTGACCTGAGAAAGGAGCCTTGTTTTAGCCCAGGGTTCTGAGCCCAGTCTCTGCAGGCAGTGGTTGTGTCAGGGAGGCACAGAAAGGAACAGTTCGACCTGGGACAATAGGCTGTGTGGTTAGGAGAGGAGAGATTATTGTTCCCTGTGAAGAGCAAAAGCCAGAAGAGCTCTTGAATCACCTGGAATCCCTCCAATTAAAAAAAAAAAAAAAAGGTTTGAGGTAGGAGTACCAAAGACTTTAGTAATTATAGTATTTTTCTGGCATATGAGGTCTGATAATGAAGTTCACGAACTCATCCTAGAAAAAGTTCTCCATACCTCATTGCTGAATATCACTATGGTTACCTTTGAAGTACTCCCCTTGGGGAGCTATGCACCGATGCCAGCACCTAGTCCACCCTTCAAAGCAATTTTGGAACTCTTTTTCTGGAATGGCCATCAGAGCTGTCATCCTATTACCCTTGATGTCCTGATTGTCATCCAAATGTTTTTCTTTCAGTATTTCTTTTCTCTTTGGGTAAATAAAGACATCACTGGGGCCCAGATCAGGTGAATAGGGAGGGTGTTCCAATGCAGTTATTTGTTTACTGGCTAAAAACTCCCTCACAGACAGTGCTGTGTAACCTGGTGCATTGTGCTGATGTAAGAGCCATGAATTGTTGGTGAAAAGTTCAGATCGTTTTTGTCTAACTTTTTCATGCAACCTTTTCAGCACTTCCAAATAATAAAGTTTGTTAACTGTTTGTCCAGTTGGAACAAATTCATAATGAATAATCCCTCTGATATCACAAAAGGTTAGCAACATTTCAACAAGTCTGTGCACTTCATTGTCAGACCTCATAACCTAAGAGGGGTTTGTGCCAGAGTCTTGGGCACAGTTATCATTACTTTGGACGTACTCATTGATTTTTCTTCCTCCCTTTAGAGGAGTCTGGGAGAAAAAAAAGACAAAAAACTGTCACAGTGTCAGGAACTGTTATGAAGAATAGAGACCACATTGGCAGATGGTTGAAATCATCCATCCATTCATTCACTCACTCAGCAAATATTTAGTGAGCCTGTACCATGTGCCAGGTTCTTTACTAGGTACAAGAAATCAAAAATCCATCCTGTTGCTTGCTAAATGTCCTTGAAGGTTGGAACAGCAGGTGTGCTTTTGTCATATATTGAAGTCAGTTCCTGGTGAAGCCATGAGTGTGAAATGTAAAGGGAAGTTTAGGAGATACCTAGAAATAGCATTGCTGCTGTCTGCAAAACCTACTGACATGAAATTCTCTTTTAAGTACATGGATATTGGGAATCTGGGGCATACATAAATAAAGAATTCACCAGGTACATTTCAAAAACTGCCTTCTGAACTATTTAATTAACAACCTATGAAAAATATACTCCCGAGACCCAAGTGGATAATAGATGTCACCTTTGTTCTATAAAAATGCTGCGCTACCCGTAAAACTTAATTTTAAAATGAACAGTCAGCATTTGCAACAAGCTGTCTCTCTGAAAGTGCCACCTATCCTGGTTTGACACAAATAATGGAGAAGGGCAACGTTTACCCTCATTGCTGTGGCAGACAATTTTATTTATCATCGGATCATAAGGTGTAGTGTTGTCTCTGGGGTATGAAGATTGACAGGGCAGATGGTCTTTATTGTTCCTAACGTTCTCTTTAGTAAATGACACACTAATTCTTTAGTGCTTTCATCTATCTACCCTCCCTATGCAATTAAGATTGGGTGACACATTTTTATGGTCACTAAATGAGCATAAATTAGCATTAATTAGGGGGATTGTAAGGTAATTCCCTAATGAAGAAGTTACATGCAGATGGGAAGAGCACAAAGACTATTAATAAAGTTCTCAGACTCACCTCCAACACTTGTGCAGTAAAGAGGTTATGCTCCTGTCTTCATAGGTTAGGCATTGGGGGGGGGGTGAGTTGAATTTTTGTACTGATCTTATGTGTTCAGACATTCATAGCCTGTTTCCCTCTCACCCTTACCTCCCCCTCCCCCCCCACCACCTGAGCCTGAAATACATAGATCTTTGGTGAGGAACACAGTCTCTTTGGATTAATTAATTCATTAGTTAATCAATAGGAGACATGCCTTCTAGGCTTGCATTCCGGGTGCCAATGTCTAAGGATTCCTATGCTGGGCGTAATGGCTTCAGTAAGCCATTAGGTGAAAACCACAATGAGGCTATTAAAAAGCTTTGCAATTAGATCAGAAGCTAGCTGTCAACCTCAGGAAACTCCCCGCTCCCAATATCCAAGGTATCAATTTAAATTGCTGCTATCAGATGGGCAAGACTTATTTCTCCCTTTTAACCTTCTTGTGGTTTTGGGAAACAAAAATGGCTGACCTCCCAAATGCTCATTCCATGCATTGATAATAGCAAAAAGAAATGAATATTAAATCAGATGCTTATGTTCCCATATATAAACCAGTGGATGGGGTGTGGAAGATGTTTAGAGACAAATGAAAGTAATGGGGAAGATCTAGCAGGATGTGTTATCTTGGTATGCCCCAGCACTCACACAGGTAGAATGTGACTCAGTTTGCAAAATGATGAGGTAGAAAAATCACTGAATTATGCCACAGAAGGCGGTCATACCATTTTTTTAAATGAAATACTGCGTTCACTTATTCATTCAATAAATTCTTATTGAACACATATAGAGTGCTGTGTGTATGTGAGGGGAGACACTTTCCTTTACTGTTGTAGACCCTTCCAGCTGGTCTCATAATCAAATCAACAGGAGACAGAGTAACAAAAGAAAACCAAATTTAATTACATGTGTGTATGGTGACCTCATTTACATGAGGGAGTCAGAGACCCCACATGCATGAAAGGTTCAGAGACAAAGCTAAAATGAGGTGTGTGTGGCATTCTAAGCTAAGAATGAGATAAGGCACACTGGGACTTGGGGGGCGGGGGGCAGTCATCATTCACAGGAGTATAAGAACACCAGATATTCAGTAATTAGAAGTTTGTCCAGCCATATAAATAGGTCATAAAAAGTTATTTCTGGTAATGACTCTTATTAAGGGCAAGACTCCAAATTTAAATTCTTCTGGGGAGGGGTAAAATTTTCTTGTGAACCTGCAGGATCTCAATTTCCTTCAGCTGAAAATATTTCACATACCAAAATGACACATCCTGGGGAGGCCTGTTCTGAATTCCTTCAGTGCCAAATGCTGTTCTTGACACCCTAGTCAGAACAGATGGAGCAAGCGAGAAGGTGACAGGTATGTGTTCTCACAGGTCCCCTGGACTGGACGGTGGTACCCAGTATATGAGGAAAGTCATTGCCTTCTTCTCACCCATCTTTTCCTACTTGTGTCTGCATGCACATACTTCCCCTTTACTGGAAAGATGAGCGGTCACCAGCATTTATACTCTGTTTTCTCAAACCCTTCCCTTTCAAAGCTATACAAATTAGATAAGCATAGAGTACAAGCTTTGGATATGGGGGAAGTGATCAGTATTGTTGTTCAATTCTCCTTTACAAAAATTTAGTGTCCTCTCATCTCTACTCCATGGTTCTTTCCCTTTTTCTTTTTCTTTCTTTCTTTCTTTCTTTCTTTCTTTCTTTCTTTCTTTCTTTCTTTCTTTCTTTCCTCTCTCTCTCCCCTCCCCCTCTCTCCCTCCCTCCCTCCCTTTTCATCTCAGCAAGAAGGAGACAAATTAAATACTTTTTCTTGGCTGCTACTTTCTTGAGTTTGAATAATGAGCAAATCTCTCATTTTACGTAGTGAGTTGGAAATATTTAATATGTGTCCATTCCTTTGATACTGCTAATCTTGTACCATAAATTGTTTTGCATTATCTAGTAGTCGTATGTAAATTTTGAATGCTGATTTCAAGTTCAGTCCCTCAAAATGAAGTTCTTATACATAAAAGGAATCTGTGCTATAACAATTTTCATTATGTCCACTTTTCAAATTATCTGGCTTAGTGGAGCTCTTGTAACTCTTTGATATGATTCTCATCGCTTGTAAACTGTATCCCTTTTTAAAATTTTGTGCATGGTGCTTAGTGCTTACCTTGTCAACAAGAAACAGCACTACTGGTCTCTGCTGCTGAATATTCCATATTAAAATTCACAATATTTAATGTTTCTTAGAAAAGAAATTGGCACAACATCTCTATGGTGCATTTGCTGGGTATGGCTGTCAGTTATTATAATGGGGTTTCTAACGAATGACACACTGATACGTTGACTTTCAAAGCCCTTATGCAGAGTGTCAATCATTTACTCTCTGCCTGTTCAAATGAGCATTCTTCCAAGAGCATCTTTAAAGAGTGTGTCTGCCTTGACTTTAAATCAAAAATTCTTTCTGTCTTTATTTTATCATGTGGAAAATCTCCACTGTAATGGAAATATGAAAGGGCAAAAATGACCAATGTGGAGTAATGAGGTATTTTTATTAATAATATCTGGTAGTCTTTTTTTTCATAAATTCTGATCATGGGTGCTTGTTATTTCCTTTTTCCCCTATGGTCCCCTCCATCATGTATTTCTTTCTAAATATTTTATTAACTTTGGATAATTTCACATTGCAAACCTATATCAAATTGAGCAATTTGCACATTTGAAGTTAAAAATGGAAGCATGTATATAAGGAACAGTAATAAGCAGATGTTGGGCCGGCCGAGTGGCGCGGTGGTTAAGCGCTGGCTTGGGAAGCCACCGGCCCTGGTTCGGGTCCCACATATGAGGGCCAGTGACATTGCCCTCAAAAATAAATAAATAAATAAATAAATAAATAAATAAATAAATAAACATGTCATAATATAAGTATGTCTCACTTAGCAATCCTTTTTGGTTCACCAGGATTCTGAAACAAATCATACAATAGCCATAATCTGTTAAAGTCCATATTATGTGGTATGTTAGTGATTATTACTTGGGTCTGAATACAAATTTGGACTTTGATTGAGAAAGGAGATGTTAATTTTAGAAAACGATTTCTGGAAATAAATCAAGTGGTTCTGTAAAATAGGAAGCATACTATATTTAGAAAAAACAACAAAAATCATAATTTTACTCTTACTCTCCATTAATTGACTAGCATTGAGCACATATGCATCATTTCAAATAATAAATAATTTACATACTAACTTTATGTCTAAAAAAAGTAAACAATTTTTTTAATCAAGGACATACTGATTCTTTTCTTTCCTTCCTTCATTCCTTCCACAAACATTGATTTGATGCCTACTATCTGCTCAGTACTAGAAACGCATGAACTTTTGCCCTAGATCTTAGCAGAGATACAGATTTAAACAGAAATGATGTTAAACACTGGCCACTATTGTTAGTTGCTTTTCTTGTATCTTTTTCTTTCCTGAAGGTGAATGAAAGGTGGTTTGGACAATTCAGACATAAAAATTATATGTTCTACATAGTAACAAAAAAACAGACAATCACTTTTTGCATATATACCATCTCATCTTATTGTTCCTAAGAGGTGCACATCTGGGCTCCTAGGTTCTCTTTATTAAATATGTAATATATTTTATTTAGTTGGCTCAGTAGGTAGTAAACTTATTATGTTGTACCCAGCATGTAAATACAAACCAAAATATTGTTTTGAAGTCTTTGTTTATGGGCCAGTGACTGTGAGTGGGCTTATGCCCTGAACAAACTCACAGTCACTGAAAGATTTACAAACCAGCAGGGCCACTTGCTCTCCAGGCCTGGCCCCTGGGGACAGTCCTGTCATAGGGGTTACAACAGTTGACCCTATTGTCTTCTGTATTGCCTGGCTCTCAGTAAGTACTGGAAAGTATGAATAAACTGAAACAACCTATTGATGAGGTTCAGGAAACACTATCCCCAAATATGGCACGTTGGCGTTTTGAATATCTTTAGCTGAAGGAATTGAGAAAAAGGCAGAAGCAGAAAGGTCACCCTGTCCTCCACACCTCTGCCCCCACTCTTATCCTTCTCCCCAAAAGTGGTAGGTAAATCTTCCATGTGAATGGGGCCCTCTCTCTGTACCAGGAGACTAGAAGACAGAGAGGGAATTTAGGGCCCAGGAGGCTTTATAAACAAACCCTGTTAAACTAACCCTTAACTTCCTAGTTACTTCTTCACCATTGACTACCCTACTAGCCCAAACCCCTTTGTCTTGTCAATTCTTCACAAATGTAGTGTTTCTTTGTTTAAAAGATATAAAAGCTTCCTGCTCTGATCACTTCTTCAGGTCTGCATTCTCTGCTGCAGGTCCCCACGTACATGTAAAAATTCAATGGATTCTGCATGCTTTTCTCTCCTTAACCTGCCTTTGTCAGTTTAATTTTCAGACTCAGCCAGGGAACCCTGAGGGAGTCAAGGAAAACTTTTTTCTCCCCAACCCTGTTCTATAACCGCTAAATTTAACCTTTTAAAAAATTAATTGATCCAAATCAGGAAGATCAGACTCTCCCAAGAAATGTTCTTTACTTGCAAAAGTATTAACAACAACAAAAAAAACCTAAAAAGGAAGCCGTCAGCCAAACTTCGTGGACTCAGGAAATTTAAATACGATTTGCAAAACACCTTTATTTATTAATTAATTAACTTATTTTGTTTTTTTATTTAAACCAACCTTATAAACCTCATGAGGTTTGGCTTTCACTAATGTTTATTCATTTTCTTAGGTGGCAGGCAACTAGTGCCTCCTCAGGAGGCAGTAAGTGTCCTCTCTGCATGTATTAAAAATAACTATTTATTTACAGATATTTCTGAGAGCGTGCTTGAGCAGAGAAGGGAATAGAAGGAATTAGGCATTTCTTGCCAGAATCTGACAGCTTGAACTTTATGAAAAATTAAAAGTATATATATATATATATATATATATATATATATATCCATATATCCATGGATATCTTGGTTTATGATGTGAAAAAAAATATTTTCTATCCTTAAAATTCTGTTCCAGAAATGAATAAAAACTCCCTTAATTTAACTGAGAGGAGGTAACTTAATTATGCAAATCAACAGGAGATTGACCCTGCCGTGAATTTTTAATAATATACTAATTGCCTGATAAGGAAATCAAATTAGACTTTCATGGTAAATTTTTGTCTGAGTGTGCTGGGAGTTACAGAATCCACTGTGTTATACAGTAATGGTCCTGGGGCTGATATTTAGTTTGCCAGATGAAAATACCAGTCTTTCTTGTGGCATGTGTTCTCTTGATTAAGCACTGACTTTTAAAATTTCACCAAGTCCATCTCAGCCCTGTTCTAATCATCTCTAAAATGAATCCCAGCTGCCTCATCTCCTTGTGTACACGACTGTAGAACAGTGACAGTTGGTTAACCACAAAAGCCTAGTGAGGCTGGCTTTTTCCCTTAAGCATTAGTAAGTAAACCATTTTCTTCTTATACAGTCAGATTGGCACACAGAAAAAGGGGTCATTTGCCTGGTAGTTTTTTGTTATGGAAGAGCTACTTGGAACTTTGAATGACTTTTGCAAGGTACAAAGCTCTTCTCAATCATAGTTCTGTAAAATATGACATTTTTCTCCTTATTCTTATCTTTACTTGAAGCATCTTAGAGAACAGATCAAAATAATTTTAGATACAAGAACACCTTGACTTCTTAATGGCAAAAAAGATTTCTTGTTTCTCTTCCTATAAAATCACGACAATAAGTGGAGAGGAAAACTTAAACCGAGATTTATAACTGGCAAAATTTCTAGATTTCCCATGAAAATATACTGAAGAGGAAGGAGAGAATTTCTTTTACTAAATTACTCCCATTTCACTGTGACTATTCTCTTTTAAAAAAAATGTATCATACATCTTTGGAAAATGGCTAAACATTGAAAGTAGCTGACTTTACAAATGTGCCATTATTCAACAAATGTTTATTAGGGCCTACTATTAAAAGAGAAACACAGGCCCAGAATACAGTCACTTGTGCTAAGCCCAGCATCAGTAAACCGGGACATAACTGCAGTTTCAAGGTCTCTCAGGAATGTTACCTTGAACCATTCAATCTGGAATTTCTTGATCAGCGTTAGGGAGTTACTCTGCGTGATGGAACTTTGTCCTTTCCCCATACAAAGGTAACCAGTGAAACACCCCAGTCCTTGTTAGAAAACTTCCTTTTCTGCCCCTTTATGTCTATACAAGCCTTCCATTTTGTATAGCTTCTTGGAGCTCCTTTTTATCTGCTAGATGGGATACTCCCTGATTCATGAATCATTGAATAAAGCCAATTAGATTGCCACATTTACTGAGTTTTATTTTGTTTGTTAACACTGCTTACTTGAAAGGCACATTAGGCAGTGGGGATAAGAATGTAGTTAAAGAGGGGAAAGGAAAAAAAAATACGTTTGCTGAAGTCACAGGGTTACAAGTTGGCCGAAAAAACAAATACTTACGCTTAATCAATTAAACAACACAAAGCCTGCTGACTGTTATGAAGCAGAAATATAGGAACTATGGAAGCATATTAGGGGGCTTGGCTAAGCATAAGCAAATTAGGTAACATTTTAGACCTGAGCGGTCTGTGAGATCTGTAGATATTTGCTAGAAAAAGTATAAGAGGGGAAACATTTCCATGTGAGGGAACAGCATTCGCGAAAGCACTGAGGCTGAAGCCAGTGTGCTGCAGAAACCGAGTCCTGTGTGGCTGGCATACACAGAGCAAGACATAAGGCTAAGATACGCTGGAGGGCAGGATCACACATGACCTTGTAATGACAAAATGTGTGTTTAAGTGTGGCTTGGTATGACTGAAAAAAATAGTATTTTGATTTCAGAAACCATCCCTAAATACTCATATCTGAAACTACCTTTTGAATAAAAAATTGTTACATAAATTGTTAGTTTTCAGAATATTTGTTCAAAATCAAAAGGCTAGAGGCCCATCATTTCCATATTCCTTCTTTGACCTGGAATAGTATAAGGCACTTTTCTTTCATAAATGTTGCCTAATGAAGTTTATCTAACTGACACTGTAGGAGCTGTGAAAGACTATTCCTTTGGAAAGTGTTAGGGTCAGAATACACTGTCTCTGAGGCTCAGTTACCTTGTCCATAAGAAATGCAAAATAATACCTTCTCCTCAGAGATCCTATTAGCTTTGACAATAATTTCAGTAATGGCCAACACTATATGACAAATCCTGTTCCAGTTGTTATTCATATACGATTAGCTTCTTTTATCCCTACTACAGAGGTACTAACCCCATTTTACAGGTGAGTGAACTGAAACAGAGAGAGCTACATAAACTCCAGATTGTACGGGTAGTAAATGGCAGAGCTGGGACACGAAACCTCACTGCCCCGCCTCTCGCACATAGCAGAATAATACTGACACACTGCTTCTCCCATCCAAGATATCCAATATCTATAAATGTAACTGGCACATTTTTATTAAGGCTGATGGATTTTAAATAATCTATTTATTGGCTAATCAGATATTTTGATACATCATTTACATCTTGTGGCAAGTTAACAAATAGCATTAACCACTAGAACCAGGTCCCAAAGTTCCCAGAGGCAGGACAATTGTGAATGTTGGAAATCAGATATGGAAATATGAAAAATATAGTCAAGTTCTTGTTATTGGTTACTGGAAAAAATCATTTTTATTAAATGGAAAAAACAGTCATGAAAACCCTGAGATCTTGGGATTGCCATGAGGATCAACTGCACTAATTAAATCTGTAAAGCACTTTAGGGCAGTGTTCAGTAATATCACTGTTTATTATTACCTGTTTTGGTAGTGAATTTCATCCGTCTGTTTTTGTAACTAGGACCTTTAGTTACTGTGAGCACTAGAGCAATTGTATTCTCTTGCCTACTCTAATGACCTATGCTCATGAAAAATCAAGAAACAGTAAATGAAATTATTTTGCTGTAAAAAAATGGAGATCTAAGACGTCCAATCAAAGACTTACCATAGAAAATGGACAATTGTTGCATGAGAAAGGCATGCCCTGTACTTGGTAGAAGATTTACAATTACAAAAAAGAAAGGACTAAACTTTGAGTTTTCCATATAAAAGGATTTTTAAAGGGCTTAAATCAAGAAGAACCAGAAAAAAGTGAGAGAAGAGATGATGGCAATAAAATTTAGGAAGCTGAAAACAAAGTCAGCCAGTGTGGGTAAGTGATGGGTGGATGAGTGGGACACAGGGCTTAGGAGGTAAGGAATATGCTGAAGCAAGCCGGTTAACACTACAGAATGCCAGAAAGCCTGAGAATCAGAAGCAGCAATTATTTTAGAAAGCAAGGGTAAAGATGGTGAAAAATAGGGTTATTTCAAAGTTGATCTCTGAGTTACTTGATGTTTTTCAATATATTTAGACAGGATTTATACTTATGTCTGAAAGTTTGGGGATGGATAGAGAATTATAATTATATGCAACAAGGAGAAAATACCTTCAAGAAAAGCAGAAAAAAAAGGTAAAAGAAAGGCAGGAGTGAATACGAAGACTGGTATTATAAATGCAGACATATGTATATTAAGGGATAAAGTATAGGCATTTGTATGTGAGGAGGGAGGAGAGAAAGAAGGTAAAATCACCAATTTCCATACTAAGACATTGATTCATAATACCTCAAAATTTGTGTGTATGTGTGTGGAGAGAGAGAGAGAGCTCAATAAGAATGCTATTTAGAAACATAAAAGTGATACTAGGAAAACAAAACAAAACAAAAGCCAAAGGAGGTGAAAGTATTTATGTCTGGGGAATGCAGATAAGCTTGGGAACAGGCAGAGAGGGAACAGGATATTTTATTTTAAGCCTTCCAGTATTATTTCACTTATCTAAAGCCATATCTGTATATTTTTGACAGATATGAAATTTCATTAAAAGAAGAAGGAATAACCTGTATAGTAGGAATGGAAATTCTTACAGAGGTGTCAACAAGTACCCAAATTAAGATAAACTAAATAAGGCTTGTAAATGGTGGGAATGCAGGCATATGTCAGGGGACAAGTAGGAGAAAAGTGGGGAAAGAGGTTAAACAAACGCATTTAACATACTTCTGCTCCCTTAATGCTTTGTGCTTAAAGTTGCTTTAACAGACCCTCTGCTCTTGGCAGCCCTCTGATACTGAGCAATGCAATAGAGAAGTCTAGTCCAATGAGTAGGACCATATATCACATTAAAACCTTTGGCATGTTGAGTTGGTCACAATTGTGCAGCTTCTATTTCCTATAAAATTATGGCAATGATATAAGTATATTAGATATGTTTTCAAACATGCCCAATAATAAACTTGTTTTATAAGACAGGTAGCTTATCATATAATCAGATAGTTGAAAGATGCATTAGAAGTACCTTGTTCCACCCTTTGATTCTTGAATTCCCTGCACATTATCCCTATTTAGTGAAGATGTTTCCACTTATCTTAGATAATTTTCTTCCAATAACTATATAGGGACATGGTGACAGTGTTATGGCCATGGTCCTTGGAAATTGATTATTAGATGATCAGGGTAAATGGAAAGATGAACCATGAGTATAATCAGTAACACAAAGCATGTCTGTATATCTTTGATTTCTTCTCTTCAATCAGACTTCCACAGATCTCCCTAAAATATAAACTGATAATTGGCATGAAAAAGGAATTTTTGCTTAAAATGTTCCTTTCCAATCCTGAGTAGATTCCAAGTTATGTAGAATGACATCAACCTGACATCCACCATATGTAACTTTTGCCATGTTAGACATAGAAACACTCTTTCATTTCTGTGTCTTCACATGTTTCAGCACCCTGTATCTAAATTGACATTACTTCCTTATCTGCTTTGGAAACTTCTATCTGTACTTCATGTTTCGACTAAAATTTTACCTCTCTAGAAGCCAATTTGGAATGGTCCCATGCAGAATTATATAATTCCCCCTTTATTATAATAGTTACATTATCACCATATATACTCTTCATTGATAATGTACCCCTTGGGTGCTAATAACATCTAACAATGGTGCTTTCTTTTAATCATAAATTATCCAAACCTAGAACTTTTAAGATCATAATTTTTCAGGATCTTTTTCAATTTTTACCACAGTCCATGTTTTATTCTATTTTTCTTATTATGCCTGAATTCTGGTAAAATCTATTTTCCCCAAACATCATAAATTTAGTATTCCTGATGCCTGGAATGATCTTCTGCCTCCTTCACATATTTCTTTACTTAAATGTTGTCTTCCCAGTGAAAATATCTGTGGTCACCTCCATTTAAAATTGCACCCCCTCTCCTTTTCTCCTTTTTTGTCTTCGTATCTGCAACAAACTGTATATATTTTCCTCATTTTGTTTATTGGTGCTCTAGCCCCATTAGTATGTTAGCTTCTAATGAAGAATATGTATTTGTAAACTGTGCCAAGAACAATGCCTGACATACATAGTAAGCACTTAGTTGTTAGCTCTCTATAGTTCATTCATAGTTCTATTACATCGCATTCAGGAAATGTGTGTTCTACAGTTCCTACCTAAAATATTTATTGAAATTTTGTAGCATATATCATTCAAAGTAACTTTAAAAATACTAAAAATACAGATTTATCCTCTGTGACATGTGTGCATGGGCATGTGTCTGTGTATGCATCCCATGTTTAAGTGATCTGGCAGCAATTGTCAGTTATGTCATCTGAATTGTGTTTCTCTCAGTTAAGCCCAAGATTCAGAATAGTTTTTAAAGATGTATTTTAATTCTGTGTCTTCAGGGCATGAAGTTTTATGATTATTATATATTTTTATTATGTATTTTTCAAGAAGATTTTTCACATTTACCTTAAATTCTGTTTATTTGATGTTAATATTGTTACTCTTACTTTTTACTTGTGCTAGGGTGCTGTCCATTTGCAGATGCTTTAGTTTTTATATTTTGTGCATATAGATTATAATATATAGACAGTTTTGTTTCATAATTAAGAGAGTCAAAAAATTAATATAGACATTTAATGCATTCATATTATTGCCTCTAAACATTTTTGTTTTGTTTTGTTTTAAAAATAAATTTACTGGGACCTGAAGCTTATATGGTTTGGGGAGTCCTTTTAAAGGAAAAAAATATACAATTACAAATATAAAATTAGGATGAATGTGTACTTAGAATGAGAAAATAAATAACAAATTTCTGGAGCCTAGGAGATATAGATGCCTTTCTTTTGAGATCTCTATGATGATTTCCCATGGATATGCTTCCGGAGTGCATCCTGACTTCCCCTCCTCAATAGGACACTATACCTCTCCCAGCAGCTCTCTGCTCCCATGGGGTCCTGTGCAATGAGTAGCTCCCTGAAGTTTCATTAGTATCTCTGTTACTCAGCAATGCTATTTCCTTTATCTGGACAGTGTACTCACTAGTCTACCCCCTGAAATAACCTTTCTTCTTAAATAAGAACTTTATTGAGGTATAATTCATATGCCATAAAATTCATATTTTTTCAAGTGTACAATTCAGTGGTTTTTGGTATGTTCATAAAATTCTTCAACCGCACCACTATCTAATTTCAGAATATTTCGTTGCCCCAAATAGAATCCCCATTCCCATTTGCAGCCACTTCTCATTCCCCCTTCCCTATCAGCCCCTGAGAACCACTAATCTTTCTTTCTATGGATTTGCCTATTTTGAACATTTCACATAAATGGAATCATACAATTTGTGCATTTTGTGACTGGGTTCTTTCATTTAGCGTACATTTTAAAGGTTTGTCTATGTTGTAGAATATATCAGTACTTCATTTCTTTCTATTATTAAATGATATTCCATTGTATGGATACACCACAAGTTGTTTACCCATTTATCAGTTGATGGACATTTGGCTTATTTCTACTTCTTGGCCATAATGAATAATGCTTACAACTCTTAAACCTTCTTCAGATTTCTCAAACTTTCTTTTCTTTATATATATATATATATATATATATATATATATATATATATATATATATATATTTAAGTAGCTTCAGGTGTACAACAAAGTGCAATAGTTATACTTATTACCTCTCAAAGTGACAACCCCCCTCCCCCAATTCTCCACCCCACTCCTCCACCCCCATATCATACTATCTATTACAATTCCTTTGACTCCCTCCCACCGTAGAATCCACATCCCGTGTCTATCTATATATTCAATTACAGTTGGCGCCTCTAAACATTTTTAGAAACATTTTTCATCATGTGTATTGTCTTCATCTTTTCTTTTTTCTTTTTTTTTTTTTTTTTGTATTTACTTTCTGTTTCCGTTGTTTGAAGTCTTCTTTAACACATGCTTTTTGGTTTGCTGTTCTACATTTTATTTATTTATGTTTTTTTTTTTTTTTGAAGGCAGTGTTACTGGCTTCCTAAGCCAGTGCTTAACCACTGCGCCACTCAGCCGGCCCTATTTATTTATGTTTTAATTCTCCTGATTTTTAAAGTCAAGTATTTCAACTTTATTCTTAAAATTCTCAATTTTTTTAGTATTGCAGAAGTTCAAACAAAGATACTTTCTTTCCTCTTGTGTATAAATAATTTTGCGTAGTATACATGCCCGTATCAACCACTTTGGGATTGTGTTGATTTAGCCAAGAGCTTCATAGTACATAAACATTATCTTATTCAAATAAAATATTAATGTATTATAAATTTCTACTATTATTTTGATAACATTAATGGTAAGTTATTTATAATCATTTTATAAAGTTACTGGTTCCATTAATTTGATTGGTGCTGATATTCACTTTAGTTTTTATTAATATGGTCACCTCACTACATTCTTGATTTTGACATGACTATTTTTGGCAGTAGACATGAGTAATTTTCTGAAGAATTTATACAGTTGGCACATATTGAATTGCATGATTAAGACAGTTTCCTGTTGACCTCAGAACTAAAAGATAATAAGCTGGCTAGGTATAGCATTTGGGGTTATAATATTTGATGTCAGATCCTGTAAACATGAAATATTATACAACTGTTGAAAACAATGAAACACACCTGTAGGGTTTAATATAATAAAACAAACTGCTAACATAGGTTTGAAAATTTATACTTAAATGCCAAATAATGCATACAGAATAATGTAAGTTGATAATTTTAATGTGCTTGGAACATTGCTCGGTGCATAGTAAATGCTTTATAAACATGTTAATACATGAACTTTATCTACCTTACAAATCGGTATATATATATATATATATATATATATATATATATATAATCAGTATGTATATAATATATATAATATATGTATTCTGTATATATTTTATATATTATATATACACATATATAAAATCAGTATATATATTCTATATAATATATAGAATATATATTATATATATTCTATATATATACACACACACATATATATTTTATAGATAGATAGATAGATAGATAGATAGATAGATACACACCCAATAGTATGTCTGGGATTTCTTTCAAAATAATTTTCGAATTATGTTGTATGGGGAGTAGGTTGGGATAGAACTGAGAGATCTCAGATTGGGAACAGCTGTGATAGTAACTTGAAACATAAGTTTGGCTGTATTTATAATTTTATAGTTCAAGCTGAGTGAGGGCTCATTATTGTATCATCAACTGTACTTTACTATATGTTTAAAACATTCTACCTCCAAAAGGTGGAAACATATAAATTAAGAAATAAAGCTCTAATTACTGAGAAAATGGAACTGAATTTTTAAATAAAAAAGAAACAAATTATGTTTTTCTTTTAGTTAAGGATGGCTATATTGCATTAAAGCCCACCAGGCATCACAGGTCTTATTTTCCCCTTTCAGTACATTGGATGAATTCCAAGTGCAAAGCCTCCAAGGTTCTTGAGTCACAAGACACAAGTGTACTGAGAAACTGCAATGTCAGAATCAGTATAGAAAGAGTCACAGGGAAGGCTGGGATGGAATGGTAGGGGTCATGGAGGAATAATGCAGAAGATATGCTGTAATTACACTGGTGGTTTCAGAACATAATTAATTAACATGTGCTCAGCATTTATTCTGCAGGTGTGGTTCTAAACACATTTCATTTATTACTCCATTTTATCTTCCCAGTATTCCGGTCAGGCATGTACGATTAGTGCTATTTGATATGTGAGGGCAGGATGACTCAAGGTGTTTCAATGACTGGCAAATTCTGGTTGAGAGCAAGCATTGTGGAGTCCGTGTTTTGTTTGTAAACTTGTTTTGGTCCTTAGGGCCTCCTCACCAGGGAGATGTCACCTGGATTTGTGGTCATTACATCTGACACATTGTCTTGGTCTCAGAGTTAGGGATGAACATAGAAGGATATCAAAGATTTTATGTCCACTCTCCTTTATTTTTGTGTTTTGATATGTAACATGTGTGTTTTACCCCCTATAAGTTTTTCTAAACAGACTTTTTTCCAAAATGATAGTTAATAAACATTTTCCCTAAACATGGTTGTATAGCTTCATATCTAGTTTTCAAGTGCCATGTGTATCTTCTTTCTTTATTATATATGCAAAGTTGTAGTCTGAGTATTTCTAGACCCCATCTCACCCTAACACACACAGACACACACACACACATATCTTTGGTCCATTCCCATTTCTTCTCTTCCCTGGCTCTTCATAGAGAGCCTGGCCTCACCTGATAGAACACTGAGCTTCTGTGCTTGAAAATTAATAGAAAAGGGGTGAGGGAAACAGTGAGAGGCACATTTGGAAGAGGTTATTGCAGGAAGACAATTCTCCATGGGTCTCACATTGTTCCATGTCTTGTAAGTAAGGCACTGTTTGTTGATTTTGTTCGAGATGATGTTTGAAATAATATTTAGATGGTGGATAGCCTTGGTAGATAGAGACAGTGTCTCCCTGTGCACTGAAGGGAAGGTATGTTTAATGTCCAGGAAAATCAAGATAATGTCTTTCTCCAGAGGAAAGGAGTAGGTGCGCTTTCTGAAATATTTTAGGCCCTAAGTTCAGTGTTCCACTCCTATCAGGCAGTTCACTGGTTAGTTATCTAGCATTCTGAATTTCCTTCACTTCTTTGGACCTGGGAAATTCATCCAATAAAGTGGAGTTGGGCTATTACTGTTGCTGTAGCAACCTGTTCATCATCTCTGACCCAGAAGTCTCATCTTCTGCCAGTGTCCATGAAATTGTGGAGTCTAACATTTTAGCTTGAAAGTAGGGTAAAATCTCAGATGCTTTTATTTATTTATTTATTTATTTTAAGATTTTATTGGGGAATTGGGGGAGGGGGACAGACAAGTTGCTGTCTTTGTTCTTCAGTCTAGTTGCGGAGGATGTTGCTTCACTGTCCCGTGTTGGTATCGTCATTGCGCTCTTCCCGGGTGAGGCAGATCAGTTGCTGGCCTCTGGATGGCCGCTCACTGCGGCTATTGGCAGCTCACGCTGGCTGCCGGCCACTCACTGTAGCCTATGGCAGCCCACTGCAGCAGGGGCTGCAGCCTACACCATCGCCGGGGCTCGCACAGCCCAGCTCCAGGTGGAGCTGTTGTTAGCTGTAGAAGGCAGTGTCACTGGCCCTCATATGTGGGATCTGAACCGGGGCCGCTGGCATCCCAAAACCAGCTCTTAACCAATGCACCACTCGGCCGGCCCTCAGATGCTTTAGAGTTGTTGACAGGTGAATAAAATTGTCTCAGTTGAGGAGATGAATTTCTGAAAGTAGATAGAATAGTCGTGGCATATGAAAGCAAAAAGAAAGAGAAATGAGAAATACTGAGGTCTGTATTGACATATATCTACAAGTAATGCATGTAAAGGATTTTAGTTGTTTTGACGATATATTTGGAGACATGAAATGTACGTGTATATGTGTGTATGTGTTTTAACTACAACACGTTCTTGGTATGATTTGGCTTGTGGATTTATAAGCATGACATGGACATCTTCACTGAACTTTTAATGGGAAGTTGGAAGAAATTAAGGTTTTGTTATTTGGCTACCGTATTAAACTAAAAAAAAAAAATCAAGGTTCTATTTAATGTTCAATTAGGGTTTTAAGAACTCAGGTTGCTTTTTTATTCTATCATTATGAGCATAGTGCTCCTTCAAAAGAAAAATACAAACAACTCGATCTCTCTTCAAAACTTACACACATAGACACACACATAAAGATTACCTGTTTCCCAAATCTACCAAGGGCAAAATAGTCACTTAAACAGTGTTTATTGAAGGACCATGGATATATGGAATTAAATCTGTCACTTGGAGATATATAACAGGTTATTTCCTCCTAAGGGTTTACAATTTAATATAGTTGTGCTAAAATATTGACATTAAAAGAATACACATATATGAAAGTAGAGAGCTCAGTCAATACTACAGGATTATGCATCCAACACTAAGAATAAGGTAAGTTAGGCTACAGAATGTCAGTGCCTAGGAATTTACCAAGAACTGCCTATGCCAGATTTAATAATGTTTTAAGGAGTTTTCAGAATTTTAACAGGATGAAAAAGATAATATTTTATGAAAAATTGAACAAAAACAGGTTTTTTGAAGCCGTTTGTGTATGCAGTTTAATGAAATTGAAAGGACTTATTCACCTAAAATATGTTTCCTCCCCCTGGAACAACTTCCCTACCTTCAGTGAACTGCCGTCTAACTCTTATCTGCCATTGGGGACTCTCAGAGTAAATGTCACCTCCTCCCAGCTTCTTAGCTTTCTTTGTGTGCCTCCTCCTATCATGGCATTTATCAGAAGATACTAGAATCGTCAACTTTTTACTTACTTTTCCTGTTACACTATAATATCCTTCAAGGTGGAGATTGTCTTGCATGCTATTTAGATGCACAATATGTATTTGTGAATTAATTACTCTGTAATTTAAAAAAAATCTTGCTAAATGGTATGAACTACTATGACTTGAATCCTTGAATAATAAAAGGGTGTTAGTGGAAAAATTGGTGATGAGTGAATAAAGTCCATAGTTTACTTAATAGTAATGGGCCAGTGTTATTTTTTTTTGTTTTTGACAAATACAACTATTATGTAAGATGTTAACGTTAGGGAACACTGTATGACAAGTACATAATAACTCTGTACTAAAATTTTTCCAAACTAAACATTTTATTTAAAATTTTTTATGGGAAATAATAATAATAATTATTATTATTAATATCTTGTCAGATGACATCCACGAAATTCCCCAATCTGAAAGGTCCTGGCCCTTACCTGCTATAAGGAATAGTGAAATATATTGTTAATTTCTTGCCTCATCTCTGTTATTAAAGACCTTTCTTCTCCCACTGAGTCTAGCTGGTTAATCTAGAAATACTCAGGCGTGGTGTACAAGTGACCACATACAGTCTTACTTGTTGTTCCATTCCGGCAGCTTCATAAGCTGCTGCTTTCAAACTTTCAGAAGGCGCCTCCTTGCCTCTGCCATTGTCACAGATGCAGCTTCTGTGAGAGGCCAGCTCTCTCAAGTTCACAGATCACTGCGGCTGAACTCAGCACAGAATCAGGAGAATGTCCTTCCTACTCCCTGCTGTTCTTTGTCACCCTGCCACAGAAATGGTCCCCTTAGCTTTGCCCTTTGCCCTTTCTTCTCCATAGGGTGTCAGATCTGGTCCTGCAGTCCAACTAGTAAACTCATACCATTCTGTTCTCCTGATTCAACTGGGGATACTCTTGACCTTCCTTCAGCCAAAAAAACTAATAGGCTTTGAGCCTTCACCACGTCTGGAATGGGCATGGGTTCTGCTTTATACGCTCAACTGAGGCCCTCTGCTATGGTGCAACTTACGGGTCTAAGGTTAATAGGGAAGGCACAGGGGATGCTAAATTTAGACTTGACTGTGACCTGGCCTGCAGACTGCACTCAATCCACTTGGCGATCCTGACTGGGAAAAGTAATGACTGGTGGCAACCATGTAATGCAGCGACTGTCTGCTTGTTCACATTGTCAGGAGCGAAAAGACCTCCTGGTCCATTTTAGAAGCTATTCAAAAAGAAATGCTGTCTAGAAGGTATTGTTTACAGTTACCCTACTGGAGAGTAACTGTAGACAATGGAGTTCTTGAAAACCAGTGTTTTCTATCCTTGAAAATAAAGATCAATATAAGTAATTTTGGATGTAGACTTGGAAAGCTTGAAATAGCTCCGAGGTGAGTATGGGTCATTTTCTGCTTTCATGCGTTTAACTGTTCTTGTCACAATTCTGTCAGAGTTCCTGCTGGAAGCTGAGAGCCTTTCCAAGTTCCTTGCCCTGTAGATTATATGTGTTAGCGGAAAGAGATGGTGCCTGGTAGAATCTTGGTTAATTTCCGGAGTAAACAATGTTGATAAATTTGGATATCTAAATAAATTTGGATGCAGCCAGTGGACATAAGTAATTCTTCTTCTGAAACAAACCTCTTTGTACATGTCTCAGCATTCTAAAATGGACTATTTCCCCTGGATTCAGCCCACTATTCTTCATTCTCAGTTAATAAGCACATTGATTTCTCTTATCAAAAGAATTTCCATTTAAAATAATGTCAGGGGATTTAATGAATATAATTTGTTCTTAATCCCTTTTCTAATTGCCCTGGTTTCCTTAATATTTTATACCCTGTTTCAAGAAATTGAAAGGTTGTTTAATTCCATTTTGTTTCATCTTATTTTTAACTGTAAAGTTTATTGTGGCAAATATAAATAGGACACCAGGCCTGAATAATTTAAAGTAAATAAAAAAGGAGAATTCCTTGGTTTACCAAAGAAAGAGTGAGGACATTTAAGTTGGTCTTGCATAAGAAATGAAACAGCTGTAGTATATCTATTGTAAAATGACTATAGTTTGTCAGCCCCTAACATATTGTTTGTACTCAATAAAGGATAAATAATAACATGTACAAAAATGACAATTTAATGAGTGAGTACCTTTGTGGAACAGAAAATTTAAAAAAAGAATTGCCTCCAGCTATGTTGCAACAATTTTGAGTAAAACATGTAATTCATTTAGAAAGCATTTATTTAAAACTACAAAAGAAATTAAGAAAAAAATAAGGATATTTTTTCCCTCCAAATTCAAAATAAAAAATAATGGAAACTAAATTAAATTAGACTTCTAAGTGGGTCAAGATAAATCTATTTTTTTTTTTTCAAAATTATGCTCTCATCATGAAATTATGTTGATACCTACCGTTTTGCTGTTATTTTTATTTCACATCATTTTCAGAATCCTTATTCATTAAAAATTCCTCTAAAATATTGAGATATTTAGCCAGAGGCAGAGGCACTCTAGTTGTATTTCCTCCTCCTGGCTGCATATCAGAATCATCTGAGGATTTTTGTGTTTCATTTCTAATACAGAGTTCCAGAACCCTCACAGGTTATAAATTATATTTATAAATTTATATATATTGTATTAAATTTATAAATTATAACCTGTGAGGCACAGGAATCTGCATTTTTTTTTACCAGATCCCAAGGGATTTCTGACGCACCATCAGATATTCAAAAATCATTGCTCTTCATTATTATTTAAACAAAACAAAACAAAGGATTTCAATGAATGGAGTCCCATAGTTGCTAACAATTTAAAATCTGACACGAAAAAAACGAAGTGGATATATATTTAAATTACTGGAGCTCTTTATTTCTACATGCTTTTTAAAGAGGAAATGAATTTTTCTAGAGATCCAACCTTAGAACTTAGAATAAGCTTTAGGGCTTCCCTCTCCACATGCATGTAGCCCCTTGCTACCACTGATTCTATTGTTCTAATGTCTTCTAAATTAATCTTTTCCTTTCTGTTTTCCAATACTGCTGCCCTAATTCAGGTAATCACTGTGCTCTTGCTTTAAATCCTTAGTTGATTTCCCTTTGCAGATGAGAAAAATCTATATTTGAGTATCTTAGCTTGGTAAGAGAGTCCTTATTAGTTTGGACCCTTCTCTCTCTCTCTCTCTCTCTCTCTCTCTCTCTCAATCTCAATCTCAATCTCAATCTCAATCTCAATCTCAATCTCAATCTCTCTAATTTTCTGTCTGGCCTCTGCATGGGAATTAATATTAGAGACATTCCTGAGGATAATGGGGAAAAGTATGACCTAAGGATCACTTATATTGGATTATACCGCAAGAGTAGGGTTTTCTCCCGGGGAAGAGGAGCCGGGGCAAAGCCATTCTGTGTAAAGGGTCTGCAGCATTTTATCACTGCCACAACACCTGTTCATCCTGAAGTGGATCTCATCCAGGACAACATTTTTCATTACAAATTCTGATAATGTTGAATATATGCAATCCCAGAGCTATTTCCAACAGTAAAGCAGGCTCAATCTGACAAGTACATTTCCAGAAATCTGCCAGATTCATCTATGACCTTATGGTTGGATATTGATGCTTTTTCCATTAGATGAAAATTTAAGTTATATTTCTCATAGTGCAGTAGTCTCCACAGATATAGATGGAACTTTAAATGTATTTCCCAGTTACGGCCCCTAATATCTCTAGATATATCTAAATAAGTAGATTTCTATATAAGTATAGTGCTTATGTCCTAATTATGTCAGTACTCAAATTTCCACATGGTATAATTGAAAGTAATGTATGGCACAAATATTCTATGTACAGTAATTTCTGTACAAGTAAATAAGGAAAGGAGGGAGGGAGGAGAGAGAGCGAGAGAGAGAATGAGAGAGAGAGAGAGCGAGAGAGAGAGAGAGAGAGAGAGAGAGAGAGAGAGAGAGAGAGAGAGGAAGCAAAAAAAAACCCCAAAAAACAAACACAAAAATCTATTGTATCATCTTAAAACCCTTCATTTTGCATGAGCGGTCTGGGGATATAGTCAAGCTGGGACTGCAGTGTGTTTTCCTACCTTTCTAATATTTTGCTTAAGGCAAAATTTTCCTCACGTCTTCCTGAGTCTATAGTCAGTGGGACTGCTCCCCCTCTACCGTCCTGACCCTGTTATGGGTGTATGCAGCTTGGTTTCTGATGACCAACTGTGAAGCTCTGAGATACGAGTACTGATCTCTCTTATTTAGTTATGGTCCTTCAGTCTCTGCCCCAAGAGGGTGTATGCTTTCTCTGGCCATTAACTTTTATTAAAACAATCTCAAATAAAAAAAATACATATCTACCTTTTGCCTACTTCTCCAGCCGAGTCTTCACACTGTCTGTCTTTATACCATGCTCCCATCTAGGATGATGAACCATCTCGATTTGCCCAGGACCATGGCATCCCCCAGGGTAGTCCCTAGCAAACCAGGAATGTTGATTACCCTGCTTCCTTCCACCCTGTGTTCTCTTCAGTGAGATCACTGGTATGTTGTCAGTGCGTGAAAAATCAGGTGGTTTTCTTCCACTCGATTACTCCTTCCTTCCTTCTTTCCTACTCTACTTTCAAAACTCAGCTTAGGCAGAGCTTTTCTCTGAGCTCCCAAATCACTTGGTGTAAAATGTCCTTCCCATGTAGTCTCAAGACATGGATTGTAAGCATCTACAAGATGGGACAATTAAGTTCACGTACTTGTTGCAATGATGTTGTTAGCCTTTTTTGATATTAGAAGTATCATTCATTATGAATTTGTACCAACTGGACAAACAGTTAACCAAGTTTACTATTTGGAAGTGCTGAAAAGACTGCATGAAAAAGTTAGACGACCTGAACTTTTCGCCAACAATTCATGGCTCTTGCATCACGACAATGCACCAGCTCACAAGGCACTGTCTGTGAGGGAGTTTTTAGCCAGTAAACAAATAACTGTATTGGAACACCCTCCCTGCTCACCTGATCTGGCCCCCAATGACTTCTTTCTTTACCTGAAGAAAAAAGAAATATTGAAAGGAAAGCATTTTGATGATCAAGGGTAATATGATGTCAGCTTCGATGGCCATTCCAGAAAAAGAATTCCAAAATTGCTTTGAAGGGTGGACTAGGCGCTGGCATCAGTTCATAGCTTCTCAAGAGGAGAACTTTGAAGGTGATATTCAGCAATGAGGTGTGCGGCATTTTTTCTAGGATGAGTTCATGAACTTAATTGCCTGGCCTTGTATTCCACTTCTAGACTACAAAGGCCATACTGTATCCCCAAAATACAACTCAGGCATTCAAGAAACACAGTTTGTATGAATAGAGGAAAGAATTTCTGTCCGTGGAGAGAAAGCAGTGCTCTTGGCCTCCCCACTTTCTAGCACTCAGCTGGTAGTAATTGCTGCCATGTAATGAGTGCACGGTGTGTCCCAGGCACTTCTCAACATGACCTTGTTTGCTCTCCCCTCATCCTCTAATTATCCCAGAGGCAAGTAGAGCTGTGTATCCAAGGTCAGGGTGCTCATAAACACGTGTACACAGAGAAAGGTCCTGCCCTTTATTACAAACTTTTGTGGATCAATATGTTTAGGAAGTCAGAATCATCCAGCTTTCAGAAAGCTGACAGGATATGTGCTTTATAATATACCACGCTCTAGTGTTGCCTGGATACACTCTGAAATTAAACACATCGGAGATGAATAGTCACAGGAAACACCCTACAGGGAGGCGTACATAACCTCATATCAGTTCAGATTAGGTTTTGTCACCACATATATTTTGGAAAAGAATATATTTTCTTCTTTTTCAGATTTTTGGGGGATTTTAGATAAAAAATCGTGGACCTGAGGTATATTAAGGGTTTGCACTCAGGCCTGTCTGATGTCAGAGCCCAGAGCCTCTATGATCTTGCTGGATCAGTCTGCCTAACTGTCAAGTTCAATAGAGCTTTCACTTCCCAGCAGCTTAGCTGTCTTCCTCAGTGTGTTTCCTGAAAAAGTAGCTACTTTCTTTGACGTTCTAATATATTGCAAACAGATTGTAGGAAAACTCATTTTTACATAGTCACTACAATTTCCCTGTGAATACCATATGAAATGCAAAGTAATATTTCTGATATTGGCTCCAGGAACCAAGAGTTTTGGGAATTCCAATATCTTCATCAATAATTATTGAAAATGACAACAGCTACATATTTAGTTCAGTGCCAAGTAATAGAATTCATATTCTATCACTGATGGTTACTTTGTTTGGTTTTGCGATTTCATGTTATCACAACATATGTATCTCCTAACATTAATTTTATCTGAAGAAGGTTTTGAGGGTTTCATTGCATCCCTTGATAAAACACAGAGCTCCCGGGGTCCCAGTGAACAGGCCTCATCAACCCAGGAGTTGGCTCTTACACAGTTTAAGATGACTTGTCATTTGAAAGTCCTTAACGCGTGTTTTGTTTAAATCGTTCTCATAGTCTGCTGTACCCTCAACTGCTGCAGAATTTGTCATTTCATCAATCATATTTATTAAGATGTCCTGCCCCTAAACTATTCTCCAGTGGGTTTCAATTTGCTTTTATTTCAATCCTGACTTTTCAGACCATTTCCAGGAAAAATTAATACATTTTGATTAAGTAGTCATTAAGATAAAATGAGGAAACAATCCTTGAGAGAATGAGGAAGGATTACTTTCAGAAAGCTGGTTATTTCCCTTGTTTATTCATCTTTTTCCTTGCAGCTCAGGCCTTAGTCTGCTCTTTTGTTTTTGGAAGAAATTAGATTGTGGATGAAGGATGTAAAAGTTGGAGTTAGCAATATTGTTTACCAATTCCAATTTTGCATAATAGATGTTTACATGGCCTTTAGTTTGTTTATTTACATAGTAAACATCCTGGCTAAAAATATTCTAAATATATGAGATCTTAGCTCCATGTTTTTCATCTTTCTCAGGTAGAACGACATAAATATGCATCTTGACTCTGCTCTTTATTCCGGTTACATTTTTCCCTGTTGTTACAATTCTATATATAACAGATATAAACTCACTTTTCATATTTTGGGTAAAGTATAAAAAATTCAGTCAGCCTTCCAGTTGGTTTAAAAGGTCCAGATGTTTGGCCTCTTGCAGACAAGCAGCCTAATTAAATTTTCCTTTTTCACTGAGATGTTTGTCATTGTTTTGACAAAATGTAGTAGAAAGAGTACTGTTTGTAGGGTGAGGAGATTTAAACATTCTCTGTTAGCTCCTTTGCAAATTGCATGACTCTAGGTCCATGTAATGGTATCTGGGGGGTGCTTAGGGATGAAAGTGGATTTCATTAACTAGGAGCCAATATTTTAAGTATGTTCTTAAAGAAGTCTTTTATCTTTGCTTCAATCATTGTATCTGTAAAACAGAGATAACAAACAATGCCTACCTTAAAGATTCTTGTGAAGGTTTATACAGACAATGTGTAGAAAAGTATTCCACATGAGATATGTAGTAAATTCCCTTGTTGAACATGGAGGAGCTTGTTGAACATATAGGAGTTTGTGGACTATAAGCCTGACTCTCAGTTTCATCAGCTATAAAATGGGAACAGTAACTATTCCCTGTAGCACCCACCTACGCTGCATAGCACATGGCTGTTTCCTTTCTTCCCTTATTTGTTTCACAGAGTTTATATGAGAAGAAATAGCAAACTCTTTGTAAAAATATTAAAGAAAAGTATAAAATCCTATCTTACTGGAACATGTTAAGATATAGCTTATATATACTTTATTGTTTAAAGTCTTATTTTTCTATTTCTTTACTCACACTTTCTCTTTGTTTCCTGAATTTGATACATTTTTATAAGTAGGCAAGAGGCTACGAGGTTGTGTAATTTTAGGGATGATCTTTTAAGCAAAAGCGTTTTCCATGACACCCAGGTTTCAAATACTAAATCTAGGAACTCTTCGTTTAGCTATTATACAGCCTCCAATTATGGAATGCAAATAATATTAGAGTGTTACTGCTTTAGACATTTATGGGATAACCCTTGACTGTGTATTTAGAGCGACTTGCGAATATTGATGTGAGTACAATTTAGGAGGTAGAGGGAAGGGCACTTCATGGGGAAGTAGGAGCGTCCCAAGGATAAACTTAATTATCTTGAACTACAGAAGAATAACTCATTTTCTTGCAGTATCCTTTCATTCGGTATTCTCTTGAAAACTTTCTTGGGAATTATTTAGTAGCTGTGTTGGGGAAGGTTGCTTATTAATTGGTTTCCAAATACTGGTTCAACTAAGAAAGAATTGTAATCAGGATTTCCTATCTGTGCTAAGTCCTATACAAATTTAAAATATATATTTTTTTATTAAAATATAGCTACCATATCATATTATGTTCCTGGTGTACAGCATAGTTATTCAACATTTATATAGCTAAGGAAGTGATCACCGTGATAAGCCCAGCAACCATCCGGCACCGTACCACGTTATCACAATATTATTGACTATATTCCCCATGCTGTACATTACATCCCCATGGCTTATTTGTTTTATACTTGGAAATTTGAACCTCTTATTCCCCTTCCCCTTCCCCTCACACTTTAAAAAAATTTTCAATTACAGTTGACATGTAATATTATTTTATATTAGTTTCAGGTGTACAGCATAGTGGTTAATATTTATATAATTTACAGAGCGATTCCCTGACTAGTCTAGTACCCACCTGGCACTATACATAGTTATTACCATATTATTGACTATATTCCCTATGCTTTACTTTACATCCCCATGACTGTTTGGTAACTACCAATTAGTCCTTCTTGATCCTTTCACCTAAATCATCCCAGAATACATTATCTATCCACTCTGTTTAGATGAATGACATTTTTTAACCTAGATGTGCCATCCACTTAATAACAAACAAGTTTATTTCAGGATGATAGAACTGTAACTGTCTTAATTCACAGATGGAAGCCATGAAATTTCTGCTTGTTATACCATAAAGTAAATAAATTAAACGTAACCTTAATGAGTATCCTGAGATTTGTGATCCTAATATTTTTCAGAATTGTCTAAGAAGCTCTGGATTGCTTGCATGGAATCTGTCCAGTGGCATGCAATACAATATATTGTTCACCAGGTTAGGAAATAGAAGACCTGATTTCTGATACTTGTTCTACCACTAGTTCTTTTTTCCTTCCTTGTGCAAATAATTTTCTCTCTCTAGTTCTCAGTTAGCACTACAGTTTCATGGACTTTCTTTGCAGGTATTTGCTATGCAGAGATATTTTGAAAATATAAATCGCTGTGCAAAACCACTATGTTCTTACAGTTTTTAGTGTTTAGATGTTTGAAATCAGTTTGTAAATAGTTTAGCTAGCTTTATCTGGGTATTCAGTATGTTTAGTTTAGTGATGCTGCTCATTTTCCTGCCACTTTGCAGCCTCCTCATCTCCCAAATAGTTGGTTGCAGTGCTTGTTAACAGAACTGAGAGACTTCTGTGTAACTCACCCTAGTTCTGATCCTAACACAGGGAATTTGCAAAGGTTCTTAGTTCAAGCTAATTTAGCTTGGAAGTGACAAATGGGAAGGACTTGTTTTTCTGTGTACAGTGCCTAGTAATTGTATCAAGTACTGCATAACCCTGAGACTGATGAGGTGCGCCTGCCCAGGGTTGACATCTTCAGCTGTTATCCAGGCAGGGCTCTGACTGGGATGACCCATCTTTATGGATAGGACACTGGGCCCAAAGAGTAGCATCCGAGCTGCCAGAAAGAGTAAGGCAATTCTCATTCACTCAGATGTGTCACTGGCACCTTTGTGCCATCTGCTGAGCCACCTGGGGTGGGAAAGCTCAGCCCTTCCCCTTCTCAAAGAAGGTTGTGATCTGATCATGCTGTGTTTTCCAAGAACTTTCAAATAAATCAGTCTTGCTGAATTTATCCAAACGACATCTGCATCAGGTTTTTTTCAACAGTCTGAGACTAATGTTGGCATTTGTCATTGTGATAATTGAAATTTTATTCTGTTAAAATAATGAAGTAAACACTAACATACAAATATCTTTATTTTGAATGACAATACATGGTATTTCTCTTCTGAATTTTTATTCAGGTCCCCTTGTGATGGACAAAAAAGTCACCTAGAACAAAGACTGGGTCTTTTGTAGACTATAGATTGCACTAAAAGAAGTCTTTATTTTATTTAAGTAAGAGTTTTTCTCTTTAAATAAAATAATTGTATTTTATATAAGAAGTATGTCACTATCTATTCCCTCAATTTTTTTGTCAAAAGCAAATTATTCTCCATACACAGGCAGTCTTTTCATCTTGAATTAGTAATATAGCCAGGATAATGGATTGGTCCTGAGACCACCATTATCGCCCTCTTATATCTATCTATCTGTCTATCTATCTATCTATCTATCTATCTATCTATCTATCCATCCATCTTCTGTCTATCTATGCAGACTTTGGAAACCCAGTAACTGAACACATTTGTGATATCTCTTATATTATCATGCAGAATCCATCTTCTTTTATGTAACTAAAAAATGTCAGATCCTCAATTTCCCAGACTAAACTTGCAACTAAATTATGAAACTTTGACCTCCTCTCCATCACTTACAAGCATCTACTCCAGGTTGTGAATGGGTCACTAGTGACTCAAAGAAGCATACAATGAACAACTGTGTGAGGTGGCAGCAACGATATCTGATATCCACATTCAGCAGCAGCCTTCGCTGCAGTGTAGACCCCTGTGACCAGTGCTGGCAGAATCGTCAGGAAAACCAGGGCCTCTGCTCACTGGCTTTGAGAATTTTCTTCCTAGATTCACTTGTGTTTGGATTTAGTGAATGGCTCTTAATTGGATATTCTCCATAACTTTTGTAGATTGAGCCACCTAATATGAAAAGAAAAAAAGTTTCCTTTTCTGTTTAGATTACTTCAACTTGATTTCTTTTCTTGAAAATTAAGATCCTTAATCTCAAATATGGGCATTTTTCTGCACTGTCCTCCTAAAACGTACTGTCTATAAAGGTTTCATGGTCTCTTAATATGTCTGTTGCTGGTGATTATAATCACTCAGTAGTTCTTACTAGCTTCGGTTTTCATTATCCACCTTAGCTTGGCTGCCGCTGCAGGTGAGTGAGGAAAGATTTTTAAAGATTTCTACAGTCTAACTTTTTTGTTCTTTACTTTATGGTGGTAGATAATATGCACTATCAAAATCCCATTTATAACTTGTGCACACAGCCCCATCCCCAGACTCCTTTGCAGGCCTGTATAAGAAGTTACGAAATTCTCTCTAATGAAATATGCATATAAGTATTTAATGACGTGTGCATGGAAGAGCTGGGAAACTCTGCACTGAGCTCCATCATGCTGTTTGTTTTTTCTGCTGACCTTCCAGGGTGACCTTGGAAGCCTTGTATTAAAAGTGGTAGAATGGCCATCAGCCTGGTGGCCTGAGGGACTGCTCAGACCTTAAAGTTCTCTTCAACTTGCCTGAGCTTGAGACAGGCTTCTTCCAGACTCTAACCTCCTGACCCCGCTTTTCTTAGGGCATTTACTTCAGAAAACTTGTAATTATAAATTCTTTCTCTGACCCTTTGAGCTGTACATCTTTTACAAAAGATTCTTACCAGTTTTACATCTCAGGAATTTCTTGCAAGGACCTGGGGGCTATCTTTCTGAAATGTGCCAATAGAGGAAGAGAGAGCTACTCTCTCCTAATTTCTGTGAAAGGAGAGGAGGCTTATTTGACCAGACCACTTCCCCCAACTTGTCAGATGCCTCCTGCCATGAAGATAAAAACGAGTTTATTTTTTACTTTGGGTAAAGCCAACTGGCAAACAGGGATGGCCTATGTGCTCCCTTCATCCAGTTCTTAAAACATCTTTTGTTTCAGCAGAGTTGAGTTCTGACGGCTTTCTGGTCTCTTTCCTCTACTGTAAGGAAGACGTCTTATTGCTCTCAGTCAGCTCTAGGACTGAGTGAGAACAAAATAAACTTCTGAAGTATTAAGGCACTGGGATTTTGGAGTCTCCTGAAGGTTACAAGCTAGCGAACCCTAGCGATTGTAATGATATTGGTAATGTGAAGTAGGGTCCAATTGTAATGAAAAATGTAAAAATACTAACATGTGCTGCATTGGATTAGTGGTCATGCAGTGGGTGGTCGATAAATGTTTAGCAGGGTGGAAATCCAGAGATCCAGCTACTGTGGAAATGAGTTGAAAATAAATTGCTGAGTTAACCCACTGCAGTGTTTGGGTTGTTTATTGCTGGAGCCAGTTCTTCCCTGACCAATGTAACTATAATGGCTTTTTTTCCTATTTAGTGAATGGGGATTTTACATAGACATTAAGTGGCTTTTAATTTCCAAAACCATCTTACTCACATTTTCTTACTTAATCTTCATAGCAAGATAAAAGAGAGATCTCTATTGTACCATGAACACAGTAAGAGAGGTTTTATCACAGACTCAGAAATCTGCAGACCTAGGAGGGAATTTGGAGCTCTCTGAACCAAAAGCCCATGATGTTTGTAGTATTACTCTGATCATAGTTGTGGTTGATTGTATGAAAAAATAAAAAATAAGTTTAAATTGAAATTTAGAGAAATCCACTTTTTAAAAAATATTTCCTTCAAAAATGTCAGTTTCTTATACTATTTTCCCCTCTGTAATGTGTCATTTACTCATACCAGCTCTACTTTTCTCTATGTTTGAATTATACAGAATTTATTTAGATTATTGATCATTTTAATTCATTAAACAAGGTAATATTTCAATTTTCATATATTGTACTTGGATTCTTCCCAGCTGAAATATTCCTAACAGTGGAACTTGTTATGTATAATCCCTACTACCTTTACATAGTAGCCTGTGGCTGTCAACAGAGTTGGTCCATTTATCAAAGAAGAAGTGATAACAAAAGCACAGTTGATGCAATCTATGCATTTTTCTATTGTGGGTGTTTAAGTGATGCCAGGAAGATAATACGTGGAATGTGGATATACTTTGTGATAAGTATGTGTTAGCCATAAGGCCATGTCTACTTAAGCATTCTCCTGGTGTGCAGTTCAGCAAAGGTTGTCATTATACCTCATTGAAATTTCACCCTCTGGATTTGTCTTTTCAGAAATAACACCATTTTAGCTTCCAAGGCTCCATTTTAATTAAAGCCAAGCTTCCTTTCTCCCAGTATTCCTCCACTCTTCATCTTGTATTTCACCATTATATGGAAAGCATTTCGTTTCATTCTGTGCTTTGCTTACCCAGTTTGAGTTCTCTTTGAGTGATTTCAGAAAGAAAGGTCCTAACTGGCCATTTTCAAGCCTTCCATGTTTAGGCAGGAGGCTTCCTGAGATACGCATAACTGCCAATAAGAGCTAAAAATGGGTGAACTAAAATTAGATGTAGTTTGATTTAGCATTCAATGGTGTTTGATAGATAAAATAGAAAAATGTAATTCAGTGAGCTCTTCTTATGTTCTAAGAAGTATGTGAAATTCCTTTCAGAAGTCATGTCATGGATCTAATATAATATATTGTGTTTTAGTAAGTACATATGCTAACTTTTAAATGAAACATGCAACATCTTCATTCCATTATATACTTGCTGATCATTTGTTCCAAGAATAATAGTACTCCAAAAATATCTTAGTGCTTATACACGTGACTGCTCTTGTTTTTCATTATAAAACAAGCAATAATTGGGTTTCTACAATATTCAGATCACTGTGTTTCCTACAATAGTTTTATATGCATTAAACATAATAGGGCAATTAAGCTGCTTCTGATTTTACCTAACAATAAAAGGCCCAGACCAAATGGGTTCAAACCTTAAAGGCGATTTATAAGACTGAGAAGTCCAGAGGTTGACTGGGTTAAGAAGAACACTGGCCTTGTTTTGATACTGTTTTCTAGACTCTGGTTTTCTGTGGATTTTAACTTTGCACTGACTTTGGAAGACAGCTTTAAGCCACTGTGAGATCTCTAAATCTCCTTATACATATGGGAAAGAGGCAGTGGTTCTCTGCATACCATCACACAATACCGGACTTCATATTGATTTTATTCTCTCTCTACACACACACACACACACACACACACACACACACACACACACACTCACACGTATGCATGCATGCCCATGCATACCAAGGGAGGCAATATGGTCGTTAGCTTAGAATGTATGAAACAATCGCTGTGGCCAGGGAGTAGTGGTAACTCATACTGGCTCAGACCAAATGTCAGACCTAGAGAGGGTCAGTTGAATCCACCTTGTGTGGATGGTACACACTAGGGATGAACATAAAGGATGCAAGGAAACAGTAAAATGCCAGCTATGTATGTACTATTGGGTTGTCGGAAAAGTCATGACGTAGGTTGTCCATGTTTTTCAAAGGTCATTTATTTATATAAAGAACAAAGATCAATCAATGATATATTGCCCGTTTTGTTTGATAACATTTTGCCATCTTTCAGTGAGCTTCATAATTCCTCGTTCATAGAAGGACCTGTCTTTATTAGTGAAAAACTGAACAAGATGTTGATTTACAGCCTCATCTGAATTGAACATTATACCACACAAGGAGTATTGAAGAGAGCAAAACAAGTGGAAGTCTGATGGTGCAAGGTCAGGTGAGTATGGTGGGTGTGGCAACACATCCTATCCTAGCTCCAACAATTTTTGACAGGTGATCAAACTTGTGTGTGGTCTTGTGTTGTCGCAATGGAACACAATCTTTACAATTAACAAGCTCTAGACATTTCTGGATGATGGATTCAAACTGCCCAATTGCCGACTCTACACATTCAAATTGTTTGGTTCCTTGGTAGGAGCTCTAAAAACACGACGCCTTTAAAATCCCACCACACTGAGAGCATAACCTTCCTCTGATGAATGCCTGCTTTCAATGTCGTCTGAGGCGAATCATCACGTCGGGACCAAGACCGTTTGCAAGGATTGTTTTCCTCACGTTTAATGAGCATATTGCAGATGTTTATACATGCTGTCAAATGAACTTCTTTGAGTTCATGTGGAACCCAAATATTGAGCTTGCTTACATATCCCAGCTTCTTCAGGTGGTCATGAATGCTTGAATGATGGATATTCAATGTTTCTGAAATCTCTCGTGTCGTGTGACATGGGTTTGACTCGATCAATGTCTTTATTTTCTCGTCATCAACCTCGGTGGGCCTCCCTGAGCAAGGAGTGTCATGATCAAAATCACCAGCACCGAATTATGTGAACCATCATTGGCACTGATGTTCTTATAGAGCATTGTCACCATAAACTTTGTGCAACTTTTCACAAGCTTGATGTGTGTTCTTCCCTTTACGGAAGCAAAACAGTAAAATATGGCAAAAATGCACAACTTGGTCTTCCATCTTAAACTTGTTGCAAAATCTCCAAAAATCAATCAAATTCTTCAATTTTTTTTAGAATGAAGCCAGAACTTTCAGCTGTCAAATGACATAGCAATAACCTAGATGTGAATGACTCTAGTACTTCCAAAACATGAACTAGTGCCATCTGTTGCAAATATGCGTCATGATTTTTCTAACAACCCAATATTATTACTGTCATTTTATTGTTGAGGCTCTGAAAGTTAGCAAATTCAGATGATTTGCCCATGCACAAATTTCAAAGCTGGGACATGAAACTAAGACTCCAAAGATCACACTGTTAATCAAGTCATTCTTTATTTTCATTTTCTCTTATTTTGTACATTAATTAGAAAAAAAAGAAAGAATAAAATAAACGTAATGCTGTTTTCTAAGTATCACACCTATTTTCCCTGTCTTTTGTGTCATGGTAAGGTATAAAATCAATCTGTGAATGTTATGAGTTAAGGTTGAGTAGCTAATTTTAGATATTGAGATTCTATTTAATTTTATAAATTATTCAGAGTTCCTAGTACAGTGACATTTTCTGGTTGCTTTGTGGTTAGAAATGATAACAATAATTGAAATAATAATACAAAACAGCTTTATAGAATTGAGTATTTGCCAGGCACTGTTCTATATGTTTTGCACATATTAGATCATTTAATTCTCATCACAATACAATGAAATCATGTAATAGTTATACTACAAATATAGGTTAATTTATTAAAAGGAAGATCATGGAATTACAGTGCTTAAAGAAGATAGAAGTTTATTTCCCTCATGTTCAGTAGTGCTTGGTGGGGATGTAAGCTCCATATCATTATCCAGGGCCCCAGGCTAGTGTGATGGCTCTCTTATCCTCACTAGGCAGTTTCTACCTCTCGGTCCAGTGCACTTGCTTCAGTTATTGACAGTTACTAACTAATGGTGAAAGGCAAACAAAGAAAATAGGAAAGCTATTTGTCCTTATGGGGAAACCTGGAACACTCATATATCATTGGCCAGTATTCCAACACATTGCCATACTTGGTTGCAAGGGAGGGTTCGAGTTTAGCTCTGTAGGATGCCATGGGACCAGTTGAAACCCAAAGGCTTCTGCTACTAAAAGTAAGAAAAGGACAATGGATATTATGAAACAGAGATTTTGCCACAGTAAAGTAGTATTGTTATCCCATTTTGGAGGTAAGAAACTGATTTACCAGTCCCACTCCCATCAGTGATAGAACCCGGGCACACCAAGGTGGTGTGGCCTCAGAGATTGTGGTCTTAATCACCATGAAATGCTGCCTATATTGAAAATTTTAATATGTAGACAATGAAAGGGAACTATTCCCCCTAGAAATCTGTCTTTTCCTTAAAGGTTTGCAGTTTGATGACAATTTTTAGTCTAAATTTTTAATGAATTTTTGGTACTTCTTTATTCCTTTGAAACTCATACACACACGTATATTTTTTAAGAGTTTAATTTTCTTATTCTGTTAAATTACTTTATAGTAAAGGAAAATCTTGAAATTCCTATAGACTTCCAACCCCTTCATTTATTTCTGAAACCACATTGTTGCAAGTTGAAGCTTACTGAGTGTATAATAGGCACAAGAGAGGAAGTAGATTAGCGTTCTGCCTTATAATGTGTTTATTGTTGAGCATTTACATTTTCTTATAGACCACTGAGCTTAACATCATCTGACATACATAGTACTAATTTTCTATTCTCTCAGTCACAGTACTGAGCTATAAGAGACAAGTAAGCATCATGTGGCTAAAATAATGTAGTTACACCAATTGCCTGCATAATGCTTGATGATAGGTTCACCATACATTTTTGTGACTTAGCACAGTTGAAGAAATGTTGAAATGATCACAACTAATTTCTGTGGCTTTGAATTATGGGTGATGGTTCCATGTTTAAGGTAAATATTTGGACGTCAAGACCAATGCATTCCTTGCATATAATTTATCATAAAGGTCAGCTTCTTGAATAAATTAAGAGTAATAGGCCTGAAAAATCACTTTTCATGGCTTATAGCAATGCAATGTATTACGCTCTGTTTAAGGTTACAGGATGACCTGATTCACTGATATGACATGCGAGATAATATAGAGCATTGTTAGGTCTCAATCTAATTTCTGCTCTTTCTCTCTTTTTATGGTTTGGTAATGTCCTGGTGGTATCAAATACATAAATCAACTTTCAAGTGGCATTCCTTCCACACTTCCACTACTTGTAGTTTTTCATTCATCGGTTCATTCACTCATTTTGCAAATCTGTGCATGGCCCTACCTAGCATGTCCCTTGTATGGACTATGAAAAATAAGGCATGTTCACTATTCTTGAAGAATTTAAAATATATTTTTTTGCATATAAGACATAGGCCTTAAATAAATGTAAAAGGTAAATATACTTTACTAAAAAAGGTAAATATACTTTTCATGGGGGATCAACACTTAAAGGAATCACTGTTGGTTTGTAGCCTTTGAAAATGATTTCAGGAGATGTTGGAAATAGCTATGTGGTCAAAAACTATTGGAGAAATGAAAGGAATTGGAAGGGAGTTTTGTGGGCATGAAAAGAAGAATCTGTGAACAATATTACCAGGATAGAAAAGAGCAGGTTTTGTTGGAGAGTGAATGAATGATGAAGCAGGCTAGAACGGAGGTTCCCGTTGTGGGGTAGGAGGTGACCTGCTGGTGAGGTGACTTGCTGCAGAAATTCAGGGATTTGAAAAGCATGGGAAACATATGGATGCTCCCAATTTTTCCCACTATAAACTTTTATATAGAATTTATTTATAAATATATACACATACATACTTGTGTGTATGAAATATATACACATACACACACACTTGTGTATATATAATTCTAGCAATTTTTATGCTTTTAATTTTTTTCTTGAAAGTTTCTATTTAAAGACCTGAAGCTGTTTTTTCTTTTCAGTAATTTTGCTATATTTTTATTTTGTCTTGAGCTATCCTGCCTTGGGCTATAGTATTGTCACATATTCTACACTAAGCATTTTTAAGTATGATCAGCATTTGGATAAGTATCCTCTAAATGCCTCTGAAGTTAATATTAACAGACATTTTGAATGCTGTGGCATACCCACAATGAAATATGAACTGTATGTCAGAATGTGTACATTTTTTACTTAAAGATGTGTTTTATCTATAGCATGTCATCCACATATCTACCCAACTAATCCTTAGTCATATCCAGAACCTACTTGGAGGTAGTTACCTATCTTCAGTGATAAAGCAATGACAGGATTGTTCCTGTTGCTCATAAATTAGAACTAAAAATGACACATCATTATCGGTACCTGCATAAGACTGCTTACTGGGTAACTATATTTTGGTTACACCATACCTGACTAGATTACAAAATCCTTGAAAACATGAACGGTATCTTATTTATCTTTTATCTCTATCATTTAACAGATTGTAAAACACATCGTAAGTGCATAATACAGAGTTACATTCAACTGGATCAAACTGAATTGTGGAAGTACCTATGGCTAAACGTTTTTATAGCTATATACAAATTTAGCTATTACTTTTATAATAAAAATTATTTTTAAAATTAAAGTCTCAAGTAGATGTTAGTATACTGGCTTATTTATAAAATGCAATACAAATTCAAACGAAGAAATTATTTAAAAGAATATAAAGTAAATACAATACCCAATAGAAATAGAATTTTCATTTGATATAGGAAATTTTCTTTTTTCTTTCATGAATAAAAATGGGTAGCAAATAGTATGAGTTTGCTCATATGGCTTTCCTCTTATATCATAGAGACATTGGATAATGTAAGAGAGTAGCTTAAATGTAATTTCTTTCTACATTGTGAAAAATATCCAGATAAAAGGGAATGTAATAGAATCTTCAAACTGGTACTGAAGACTTTTATTGCAAAATCACTTAAGAGGGTGGGGGTACTGAATTTCATTTCAGCATGAGCAGAATAGCTCATTATATGCTTGTTGGTAGAAGACTCCATCAAAAGAACATCATGGCTCCGTGATCCAGAAATATGAAGAAACACCATTAAGACTCATAGAACAGAAAACCTGAATTGCATTATCACAACATAAGATAGGAATAATTATAGTGTGAATAAGAGCATTTTTATAATTCATGCAAGAGGATCAATTTCAAATTTGGTGATCTCTTAAGCTATGACATATTAATTTGATAGACTGAGCTTAAGTGTTAATTTGTTGTTTCAAATACTCTATAAATAGGATCCTTTTACACATATAAGAGAGAAGATGGGCCTTTACACATTTTAAAAAAAGCTGGTTTTGTTTTGCTTTTGGATTTGTTTGTTGGGCAGATACTTTCAACAGTGCAACCATCCTGTTTCTAATCATAAATTTGCTCATTAATTTTGGTATCTTTTGATGATATTCCCTGAAACTTTTATTACTGTGGTGTTTGCTGAATGGTGATTGTCTATTTCTATCACTACCTCTACATTTTTAAATTGGAATTACACTGAAGCGAATAGCTTTCTCTTCTCTTCCATTCGTAAAGCTATGTAATTATGTCTATATCAGTACATAATTATAAATGCTTATATTTTGGAAATATAATTCACGTATTAAATTTTACTTTCAAAGTATACAGTTCAGTGGTTGTTATTATATTCACAAGGTCATGCAACCATCGCCACTACCTAAATCCATAACAATTTCATCATGCCAAAAAGGAGTTCCCTAGCCATGAGCAAAAATTCCCTAGTCTCCCCTAACCCCTGTTCCTGGCAACAATTAATTTATTTTCTGGCTGTATGGATTTGCCTATTCTGAACTTGATTTCTGTACCCCAACTCTCTTTATGCCAATATACACACACACGCACATGCACACTGCTCACGTGTATATACATACATTCATGTCATTTTCCCTTGAGGAATATTTTTTCCTTTTCTCTAATGCAAATAATACTGTTCACAGCTTTATGATCTTCAAAATCAAAATGCACTCAAAAGCAACTTTCTCCATTGGTGAACACACAATGTGATGTGTTGATGATGTTTTATAGAACTGTATACTTGAAACCTGTGTAATTTTACTAACCATTGCCACCCCAATAAATTTAAGTCTTTTAGAACTGTAACTTCCTCCTTGAAGCTTACCCTCTAATTGTCAGGAAGACAGTAGCACACATTTTCCACTAGTATACATCCTCAACCTTATGAATATCAATAAGTAGATGATAACTGATGAGAAAGCCTTAGACAGTGATATGTATTCACACACATCTCTATATATCTTTTGTGTAATTGTCTCTATGGTACTTTGATTTGTCTAACAAGTAATACAGAAAGGGGATTGCTCTGGGATATTCTGCATAGGGAAAACAATATAACAATTTCTGCATTTCAAGTATGGGGGCTCCTATTTTCTTATTCATTAAGTTTTGGGTTCTTTTGAAATGTAGTTATTACTATTTGCAAATAAGATAATCATAGCATTTGAAATCCAGTTCCTTTGCTTACTAAAATATGTACTTGAAAGATGTAAATTATATTTCCAGAATTAAAATGTTTAATCCTATGAATAAGAGTGAACATTATTTTTTAAACGAAAGAGTAGAAATGACAAAATTATCAATTAAGAAAAATGTTGCTATATATTTTGAAAATGGGACTAATGCAGAAATTCATCTGTAAGCTCGAATAGCTTATAAGCTGTTTAATTATGTTACCTTAAAATACGTAATTTGTAATTTCCAATGACAAAGTTTTCTCTTTTCCAATTAAAATATTTTAAAAATAAATATTTTAAAATATTTAAAACAAATTCACAGCTAGTGTTTTGAAATATTGAGCTAGATGTTTAAAATATTTTATTTTTAAAACATGTACCCAGTTAACAATTATAGAAAGCACCTAGATAGAATGCAATAACACTGAAAACGTTGATGAAAAAGTGAGTTATATTCACCCTTATAAACTGTGTGACTATGGACAGGCTTCACAGACTTCATTATGTGTGATTCAGTCAGAAAGGCCAAAATCAGCTGCTGAGAGACATGTTTGGCATGTAAATTTCTTCTTGGCCAACACACTGTTACATGGAAATGTGTGATTTTGAGTAAACGACTGTAATTTTGAATAAGCGGTTTGTCACACGCATTGAATAGCACAGTTTAGCCCTGGTTGTGGGAGCCCAGAGCAGCCGTCACCACTGAAATGGAGCAGGAAGGCTGAGTGGTCCGGCTGCAGACCTGTTTCACGTGGGCCTTGGAAGTGTGACCATGAAAGCAAAGACAGGCAGTGGACATGGCTGGGTCAGTGTGCAACTTTGGTTGCTGAGCTTACCATCTGTGTTATGTAGCTTTCATTTCTAATCTGAACAAATGGAAAACCAGAACAAATGCAGCAACCCCTTGGAAGCAGGGTGTCTCCTGCAACCACATGACTTTGCATCTCGTTACCAAGCAGTTTTGTTTCCCATTTCATCAGCATGGAGTAGCTGGCTTTTGCTGTTTGTTTTTACTTCTGGTTTCACAGTCTCTACAAGAAGCTTTGTCTTCTTTCTGGTTTGAAAGATTATTGAATCTGTAAAGGTTTTTCTCATCTTGAATTGAACATAGTACCTTCCATCTATGTGCCATTTCCCCCAGGGGCTTCAGGGAAATACTGCCATGAAATAAGCTTTCTAAATGTAGTAAATAAATATAAAGTCATACTTTAGTTTATTTAAAGGAATTGAAGTGATATGTTTTTGCTCTTATGTTTATAAGTCTCATATAGATCGTTAGGGTAATTAAAAAACAACAACATTGCCAATATGATTTTGAGCAAGTTATAATTGGTTACCTGTTCAGAACTTCTTGATAAAGTGATGAGAGCTCTTTGCCATACATACAAGTTAAAGAACATGATGTCAGATTTGTGATGTGCTTTTGCTCTGTCTTGCACCTACTGCTCCAGAAACATGAATTTGTAAGGTACTTGAGAAAATAGTTTGGTTCCTTGTTTAAAAAAAAAAAAATTACCTGGATTAAGTTTAGACCCTTTAAACTACCTTGAAGAGAAAGAAGAATCAAATCAAACAGCCTATAGAATTTCAGCAGTACATGTCATATTTTTCCAGTGATGAATCCAGAGCTATGAAATATCCATGCTAGGTTTTATTTTCAATTTTTACTGCAAATATTTGTCACATATATTAAATATATTGATATGAATTATCAATTGGACTAATTTCAGAACAAATAACTATAGGTCTATGCTAATTATCTGAAAGATTGTCTTCGAAGTTACTCTTATGAACCCCAGAAATGTGAAGAAAATGTACAGCACTTTTCCTTATTTGGACCAAAATCATATACATTATGTAGATTTTCAAATTTTGTTTTTATTGTTAGTGAACAACAAGGAGAAATAATAGATTACTGATAATTGTGGGCCAGTATTTGGTGGTTTAAGAAAGATGGTTTTAGGCTTCCCCATCTAATCCCAGGGGATGTGTCTTACATTGTCAGCATTTATAAGATCAGTTAAAAAAAAAGGTACCAGAATCAATTTGCAATGAGGGCAGTATTTCAGAGGCATTGATGATAATGGTAGCATAGTTTGAAATCTTTTCAGATTCTGTGCCATTTCTATAACCATTAGATATCACATGCGACAAAGCTGTTGTTCTGTATATACCCTCTGATTGTGTTTTATCTCACAGAGAGATGATTGCTTCATATTCATATGAAAGCTTATTTTAGAAAAGAATTTTTTCCTCCACAAGGATTAGAAAAATGCAGCCAAAAAATAAAAGAAATGAAGCGTATTCCACATCTTAACATAAATGCTGATGTAAAAATGATACATTCACATTTCTAATGATAAGTTCAACTATTCATAGGTTGGAACAAGTATTAGCTGATCATGTAGTACTTCTCTTTGGTGTCTGGATGAAGGTTGACATTTTTGACATTAAGGGTTAATTGGTTGCCACTCAGAATGAGGTCACAAATGGCTAATTGCGCCTTCAGCTGGGTAATTACTGTCATGTATCAAGTTCTTATTCCTTGTAATTATACAGGATCAGGTGCTCTGCCTGCTACCTAGGGTTACGTGTGTCTTCCAAGTCCTCTCTGTGGGGATTCCAAAGTTTTACACCCAAGGTGAATTCACTTGCAGTTTGACCTGATGACTAATTGGATATGCACAAGGTTCCATGCCACCCTTTAAAATCGTGGACCTGAGGATGTCATCCAGCTACACCTTAATGTTTCTCGCTTCTCTGATTCTGTAATTTTGCTGCTGTCAGCTCAAATATTACTGCTCACAGGTTATATATTCATTTAATTCATCTGTGCTATTCAGAACCTTCATCTTTTTACCCCAAAATAAGTGCTGAAGCCTAGCTTATCACCTACATTTACACAAAATGAATGGATGCCTCTGAACCGGGGAATCAAAAGCAGGGTACAGGTATGTGAAATGGGGTTTCTCCTGCAGTGATTCTGTGTGCCATGGGACTGGCCAGTACCTTGGTCTGGCATCATTGCTCAGATAAAAACGAAGGAGCTCAGGCATTTAGGAGGAGGAGGACATACTGCTTCTAAATTTATGCCTTCCCTCACATCACCGGAATACATTCCAGGGGTAGACCAGAGAACAAATTTTCCTGGTTCTCAAAGGATACAGTGTAGGTGATTAACTTAGCTGTTTCTATACTCTCTAATCTGATGCCGCAGTCAATATTGATAGTTAGAAACATTCGATCCTGCACTGATAGGCACTATTCCGTCATTACCCAGGTAATGTAAGTATCCCACAGGGTAATTGAAACTTTAAGTTTGTAGGTAGGCCAATCAGCACCTTTTCTCTGGCTTGAAGAGGAAAAATCAGTTCAGTTAGAGGTGTGTGTGTGTGTGTGTGTGTGTGTGTGTGTGTGTGTGTGTGAAATTTCTCTATCACATAAAGGTTTCATAATTTAAATTGCACATGAACATTCAGAATCAAGTATTTCCTCTGGGTCTAATAACACAGTCCTTATGTTAGAAGAACTCCCATGGAAGATACTGACAGTGTAATAAATATGTTTCAAGTCTGTATCTACTGGGAATGCAAAATAGAATTATTTCATCATCTCTCTGTAGTGGACAAACAGTGACTAATATCTGTATGGTATTTTAGAGTTTATAAAGAGATTTCAAACATGTTATCTCATTTAATCCTCACTATAAACCTGGGAGGAAGGCCTTTTAAAGATAGGACCTATTTTACAGAAGGGATATAGTAGTAGATGCCAAGTTTCTTGTTTCCAAATCTATAATTTTTTTCACTATGAGAAACTAATCATATTTAGTTGAAATAGGCATATGATGTTTTGAAATTCCTGATCTAATAAAATTATTGGTTTCTATATCATTTGTTATATTAGAAATAATATCCTGGAGTTATCTGAGCAATTTTTAATTTGGTATCAATGAAAATCACCCTGAACATTAAGCAGTCACCTATAAATGGAGATCATTTTTAGATTATGCTTTTTTCCCCCAATTAAACATGTAAGAAACATGCATACTCTCCAGGTAGCAAACTCTTGGATGTCAACTGACTTGCACATAGGGAAAGGATCGCTAAACGGAGGTCTGGGGGACTCACAACATGAAACTGGCACCCAATGCCAAGTGAAACCCTCATCAACTTCTCATCACAGCCAACAGCACCTGGGAATGGAAACTCGGAAGCCATTTTTAAGGCTTTCAGAAGCTTACATGTTATTAGGAGAAACTGACATTAAACAACAAGTTATTCAGTTAATTATTTAAGTACAATGGCAGTAAACACCCCAGAGGAGAGAAAAGTGGTCAGAAAGGAGCACACAGCAGAAACAGGAGATTGGCCTGGGAAAATTTCACTAAAGAAGGGCCATGTCATCTGAAATCCGAAGGACAGCTAGAAGGAGGTAGTTTGTGGGTGAGCATTCCCTGGTAAGGAAACAGCAGACACAAAAGCCTGCCTTAGAATGAAGCACAGGAGAGAATAAAAAGGCTCAAATAAAATGGCAGGAGTACAGAACGTCTGGGTAAAGTGGCCACAGATGAGGCAGGTTGTATGTTATATGTGACATGTTAGAAATGACTTAACAATTTTTATGAATAAAGCAGGGTATAATTTTGGTAGGGATTATGTTGTTGAATCTTTAGCTTAATTTGGGAAATATGGTATTGCCACCTTAACAATATTGAGTTTTCCTATTAATCAGTGTGGGATATTGTACCATTTGTGTAGATAGTCTATTTTGTCTGAGTACTATTTTGTATTGTTCAGTGTAGATCTTTTCTCCTTTAAATTGCATCTTCAGATTGTTATATCAACTTAAAAATGTTTTGGCTTTATTTGGGTGTGATCGTATCGGGGAGGAAACATAATTTTCCTTCTACCTTTCTAAATTCATCTGGCTGGACTAATGAAATTAACATGAGACAGACTAAAAAGGGAAAATAACCAAATTTATTATATATGTGTATACAGGAGTTCCATAAGAATATGAGACCTGAGGACACATTAGGCAGTTGAAATTTATATGTCATTCTGGACTAAGGAGAGGGATGCCGGGTTCTGGAGTACAAACAGAAAGTAGGCAATTCAAAGGCAGATGAGAAAGAGCAAACATTTGGTAAACGATTTCTTGCTAGGCCACCCAGGAACAGTGGGACACCAAGGGGAGTGTACCAAAGAACTTGGCAGGTTTCTCTCTGTCTGCCATACTTATTTATATTACGTTAAGGTGATGCTCCCCACCTTGAACCGGGTTTTCCTATCTGAGTTCCTTTCGGCAGGTAAGTGGGGAGGATCAAAGGTTCTTTCTGAGTCTTTTTTTTTGTAATTAACTAACTTAAAATAATTAACATCCTAAAAGGCATAATTTGGGGTGGCAAACTTTGCTTGCCCTCAGTTGACAAATGAAATTGCAAGATATTTGTAAAGTGTGCAACATGATGATTTGATATACGTATATGTTGTAAAAGGATTCTTCCCATCAAGTTAATTACACATTCATTACCTCATATATATAGTTCACCCCCTCTGTTGGTGAAAAAATTTAGATTCCACTTTCTTAGCAAATTTCAGTAATACAAAACAGTGTTATCAGCTAGTCATTATGTTAGATCCTCAGACCTTAATCATCTTATAACTAAAAATTTATACATTTACCAACCTGTCCCAATTTCCCACCACCCCCAGTTCCTGGCACCAACTTTTCTACTGTTTCTATGAGTTCAACATTTTTTGAATTTTATTTTTTAAATTCCAAACATAAGCGATACCATGAAGTATTTGTCTTTCGTTGCTGCCTTACTCACAGCATAATGCCCACTAGTTTCATCCATGTTGTTGCAAATGATGGGATTTCCTTTCTTTTTTCTTTTAAGCTGAAAATATTCCTCTGTGTGTGTGTGTGTGTGTGTGTGTGTGTGTGTGTGTGTGAGAGAGAATTCATTCATCCACCCACGGATGCTTAGGTTGTTTCTATACGTTGGCTATTGTGAATAATGCTGCTTTGAACATAGGAAATTTCTTGGAGCTAGTGATTTCATTTCCTTTGGATATATACCTAGAAGTAGGATTGCTGGATCACATGGTAGTTGTACTTTTAATTTGTTGAGTAATCCACATACCGTTCCATGGTGGCTGTATCCATTCCCATCAACAGTGCACATGGGTTACCTTTCCTCCACAGCCCTGCTTAATGTTTTTTATCTCTTTTTGATGATAACCATGCCAACATGTGTGAGGTAATAATCTCATTGTGGTTTTGATTTGCATTTCCCTTGAAGATCAGTGACCCTGAGCACCTTTTCATGTACATGTTAGTTATTTGGGAAAATATATATTCAGATTCTTTGCTCATTTTTGAGTTGATATTTGTTTCATTGCTATTTCGTTATATGAGTTTCTTTTATATTTTGTATATTAATACCTTATTGGATATTAGTCTGCAAATATTGTCTCCCATTCCAGAGGTTGCCTTTTCAGTTTGTTGATGGTTTTCTTGGCTATGCAGAAACTTTTTAGTCTGATATAGTCCCACTTGCTTAATTTTGCTTTTGCTGTCTTAGTTTTTGGTGTCAAATCCAAAATATCATTGTCATGACCAGTGTCAATGAGCTTACCCGCTGTGTTTCCTTCTAGGGCTATTATGGTTTCAGGTCTTACATTTAGATCTTTAACCCATTTTGAGTGGATTTTTGGGTATGGTGTAAGATGGTGTCGTGCACCAGTTTCAGTTTCAGCATGTGGCTTTCTAGTTTTCCCACTACCATTTATTGAAGAGACTACCCTGTCCACATCATTTATTCTTGTTCCTTAGTCATAAACTAATTGACCATATATGCATGGGTTTATTTCTGGACTCTATTCTGTTCCACTGATCTGCGTCTGTTTTTATGTGAATACCATATTGTTTTGATTTTGTAATGTAGTTTGAAATCAGGAAATGTGGTGTCTCCAGCTTTTTTCTTCTTCCTCACAACTGCTTTAGATATTCAAGGTCTTTTGTGGTTATGTATACATTTCAGGATTTTTTTTTCTATTTCTGTGAAAAATGCCATTGGATTTTTGATAGGGATTGCATTTAATCTGTAGATCACTTTAAGTAATAAGGCATTTGAATAATATTAATTCTCCCCATCCATAAACACAGAATATCTTTCTATTTATTTGTGTCTTTTATAATATATTTCATCAATGTATTATAGTTCTGAGTATACGGATCTTTCACCTCCTTGCTTAAGTTTATTCTTTAATATTTTATGCTTTTTGATGCCATTGTAAATGGGACTGTCAAATTCTTTTTCTGATAGTTTGTTCTTGGTATATGGAAGTGCAACTGATTTTTGTATATTGATTTTTGTATCTGGTAAGTTTTTTGAAATGATTTATTCTACAGTTTTAGGGTATAATCTTTAGGGTTTTCTGTATAGAATATCATGTCACCTATAAATAGAGGCAGTCACTTCATTTCTGATTTAGATGAACCTCTGGACAGAGTTGCAGCCAGCCTCTAGATGCCTCCAAAATTAAAATCCTGGCCCTCAGACAACAACTTTGAAAGCTTGCAGATAAATCCCTCTTATGGAAAGACTGGGAAATGGGCAGTTTTTCCTGCTTCCTTGGCACTGAGGCTTGGGACACAAGGCTGCGGTAAATTATTGGGTTTCCATTAAAAATTGCTCCTGTGTTTGCTATATCTTTGGGGTCTTCTGGACACTAGGATTGTTGGTTTCTGAGATGGTTGTTCTGGGTGCTCATCTCCTTGGGAGGGAGTCTTAAAAGTTGGAGGGCTCGCTGTGGAGTTGACACCTTCTCCCCTCATGGAGAAGCGGGAGGTTTCCTCCATTACCTGGGGCTGTGTCAGGGTTGGGGTAATGGGGAGACTGTTTCAGTCTTTCCTACATATTTCAGTGTGTATATTTTCTCACTCATCCAATGTTTAGGAGTTACTCTGCTAGGTTCTGGATTTCTTTTAGAGGGAATTGTTCCATGTCTAGCTGTACATTTGCAGTATCCATGGGAAGGGAGGAGCTCATGACCTCCCTGTGTTGCCAACTTGGTTTACTTATTCAACACTGTACCAGTCAGGGGCCTGGAGGGAGGGAGGTGATGCAATACCAACTTCTTATTATAATAGTAATAAATCCTGCTTGGTCATGGTGCATAATTCTTTTTTATATGCTGTTGCATTTGATTTAACAATGTTTTGTTAAGGATCTATGTTCATGAGGGATATTGCTCTGTATATGTCTTTTTTATTGATATCTTTGTCTTTGCTGTCAGAGTATTTTAGTGTTCTATGGTTACCATAACAAATGACTGCACATTTAGTGGCTTAATACAACATACCATTACTATCTTCAATTTCAGGTGTTAGAGGACCAGTTAGCTGCATTCCTGTTCAGGTCTCAGAAGCTTAAATCAAGATTTCATTTGATACTCTGGTCCCCATATGAGGCTCAGGTCCTCTTCCAAGCTCTCAGGTTATTGGCAAAATTTACTTTCTTCCTGTTGTAATACTGAGCTCCCTATTTTTTTTTTTTTTTTTTGGCTGGATATTGACTAGGGTCAATCTCAACATCTACGGGGCTTCTCTGTTCACCTGTAATTTACAACAGAGCTGTTTGCTTTCTTCTTCAAGGTCAAGAGGAACCATCTCTTTGAATTCTTCCTCTGTTCCCAGCTGGAGAAATCTCTGCTTGGAAGGAGTTCATGTGAGTAGATTCAATTTACTTGGATATTCTAGCAATGTAAGGTCAACTGATTTGGAACATAAATCAAAATTTGAGTTTACTTCATAAGAGTACCTAAGTTACAATTTGAATAACTACAGTAGGAATTTGAGGGGAAGAAACATCTGTACAGTTTTGTTTATCACATAGCATGTGTTAGTCAGTTTGGACTATTGTAAAAGAATACTGTTGACTAGGTGACTTATAAACATTAAACATTTATTTCTCAGAGTTTGGAGGCTGGGAAGTCCCGTGGTCTAGGGACCAGTAGATCTGCTGCCGTGTTCATAGACAGCTGTCTTCTTGGTGTATTGTCACATGGTGGAAAGGGCAAAAGAGTTCCCTGGGCCTCTTTCATAAGGGCACTCGTCTCATTCATAAGGGCTCCGCTTTCATGTCCTAATCACCTTCCAAAGGTCCCTCCTCCAAGTAGTATCATACTGGATATTTGGTCTTAACATATAGATTTTTGAGGATACGCTTGAAAAGTTTCTGAAAGTTTCTATAGGATTTTCTATTAGGTTAGTTTTGTATAAGACTTCTTAGTTTTAGAAGTTTGTTTTTCTAGGAAATTAAGTTTATCTACATTTTCTAATTTTTTGACACAATTGTGTGCATAATAATCCCTTAAGTTTTTAATTTATTTAAGATTGGTAGTTCTATCTTCTCTTTCATTACTGGTTTTTGAAATTTTTTCTTCAATTTTTTTTTTTTTCAGTTTGCTAAGCAAATGTTTTAATAATTTTTGTTGATTTTCTCAAAGAACAATTTTTGATTTAATTGGTTTTCTCTGTTTTTTCTATTTTCCTAATTTCCACCATTTTGTTAGTGTTTTACCTCTCCTGGTTGCTTGGGTTTAATTTGGGCTTATATTTTTAGTTTCCTAGGATTAAAGCTTAGTTATTAATTTGAAAATTTTCTTCTTTCCTATATAAGTGTTTAATGCTGTAAATTCCATTTTACGTCATGTATTAACTACATTTCATGAGATATAGTGTATTTTGCGGCAATTTTTTTTTTTTTTAATTTTAGAGGACATCAGATTAGTCAATGTATACTGCTAAGAATGTATACTCTATAGTCAATGAATGGAATGTTCTATGTATGTCAGTTAGATTAAGTTGGTTAATTGTATTGATAAATATTCTTTATATTTGCTGATTTACTGGTTTGCTGTTCTTTCAATTATTGAGAAAGTGATATTGAATCTCAAAATATAGTTGATGGATCCCTTATTGCTCCTTTTAGTTCTGTCACTTTTTGTTTCGTGTATTTGGGGGCATTTTTGTTAGGTATGATACATTTATAGTTGTTATATTGTCCATCATTTTTGTCTGTGTTCTTCAGATTGGATAATTTCTATTGCCATAACTTCAAGTTCACTGATTCTTTCTTCTACCTATTCAATTTCTGTTAAGCTCATCTAGTATATTTTCCAATATGGTGATTTTTAATTTTCAACTCTAGAAATTCCATATTTATACTTGCTATTTTTTTTAATTGAAATACCATTTGTATTATTTTAATAATATTTTCAATACTTGAAACATGATTTCATTTAATTATTTGACAGTAACTATAGCTGACTTGAAGCCACTGTTTACTAAATCCAAAATCTGGTTCCACTCAGAGTCCATTTCTTTTGATTATTATTATTCTGAGGATGGGTCACAATTTTATAATTTTTTGCACTGCCCTAACTTTTATTGACTAGTGGACATTTAGATATAAAGTAGTAGCTTAAGATTCTGATTTTTTTCCCTGAAATTGAAAACAGACATAACCTGTGTTTAACCTGCAAATTCTTTCCTCCTGTGATGTATAGCCACAAATGTCTCTTCTCAGTACTTTTCTTAGTCTTATTTTTATTGTTAATCATGGATTCCTAGGGCATGTATAACTTAGTGGTTAGTCCATGACAGGGCAGAGCAATAACTTTACCTTTGTAAGATGCACTCTAACGATGGACCAGTGTGGGGGTTGGGGGCGCATTTAAAGTCCAGGTGATTTTAACACCTGCCTCAGGTTTTACTTTGCTCTAACTCCCTCAGTTCTTCTCAAGCGCATGCCCATTGATTCCTAGTTATCCAGGTATAGGCAAAGAGCTTCTTTAGTTCTTTTATGGATCTCTCATTAACTGGAGATTTTCAAAATTTATGGATTCTCTACTGCTCACCTCAACTGGAACCCCTATTTGTTTGCTACCAAGTTTGCTACTTTTACTGACAATGCTGCTGGTGTGGATTTTTGTTCTTTCCTCTAAATCAGTTCTCCCTCCTCTGGCAGCAAAGCTGCTGGTTTTCAGAGCTAACCCCACTTGGATAAGTCTATTCTGCTGTTAAAAGGAATTGAAGTTTGATAAATCCACTGTGCTTTAAAGAGAAACAAAGCCAGATCCTAGGTAAAGTCTGTAAAGAAAGATTTTATTCAGTATAGAACTGAGCTCAATTCCACCCAAACAAAAGGCAGCAGGCCTTTTAAACACTGGCGTGTGCTAAAGGAAAGGCACTAGAGGGTTTTAAGTTGGTGGTGGGTATTGGCCCATGTGACTAAGCCATCTGGGTTTGTGAACTGGCACTTTGCCGAGGAGGAACCAACTTCACTCTCATCTCTATAACAGAAGGCAGTTGTGCAAGCCAGAGCAAGGCACCCCAAGAAGTTAGGCACTGACTCCCCAAGGCCTCCTTCATGAACTGGGTGTAAGAAAGCAAGAGGTATCTTCTTGGAGCTTTGCATTTTGAAGGAACTAGAGCCCGTTGGTCCTTGGGAAGACAGTTTTGGATGGTAAAAGATTTACATCTCTAAGAGGCTGAGAAAGGAGTTATAAATGCGGGCTTTCTCAGCAGGCATTTTAAGGAGGACTGGGCCCACCCTAGGTCGGTACAAGGTCTCAAGCTGCTAGAAGCCATGTTAGCGTTCTGTCAAGTCTCAGGTTCAGGGATTTTGATGGCCTTGTTTTGTGCAGTTCTCAATGGCAATTGACCTGAGTATAGAGACATGGGAACAGTGAGACAAAAAGAGGACACAGATATCCACCATTCTTACCTGAAGTGCTGGAAGCTTTTTGTGTGTAAATAACCACTCAATGTATCGTTTGCCCTTGTTCAGTTTTCAAAGCCCTAAAAATGATTGTTTTTGGCAATATGGTCAAGTTTTATACTTGTGTTTTGGGAGAGGAATTCCCAGCCTATTCCCTCTAGTATATATCGGTCGCTTTCAATCTTGAATGAAAAAGTTTCTCAGAGAGATAAATATTGTGGCTGAGAGTCTATCTGATGTATAGGAATGAACAATGGGTTAGGACTCAGAACACACTTTCCCTGATAGTATGTCAGTCAATTTTCTAGCCTTGAGTGAATGACTTAATCTACTGTTCTCTCTTGTGTCAATAGTGATATTATAGATGTCTAGGATGTTTATTGGAGAATTACCTATGAATTAGAGAATGGAATTATTTTAGTTTATTTTACTATAATCTATTAAACATTATCAATTTTGACTACTTAGATTTTAGCATATTTTAAATAAGTAATTAAAGTATGGAAAATAATTTATGCATAAGCATTTTACATGGTTTATCTTGAAATTATTCACCCAGTTTTAATTCACGTGGTCCATATTTCTTAGGATTTTAGAATTGTAAGAAAAGAGGTAAATTAATTATTAGGATTATTTCTTCTATTCTACAAATTATGAATTATTTGCTATTTGTTTTTCTTTTCAACCTAAATAGCCTCGGTAGACATTGGCCTTACTCTGCATCTGGGAAATAACTACACATCTGCTTTAGTATGTAGAATGGTTCATTCTACTCCTTTAAGAAAAATAGGGCTTAAGGGAAATTTTTACTCAAGTGTCAACGGCAACTAAAGAGCTATGGCTAAATATAAATTATATTAGAACTGTCCTTCAAGTATTTTCTACCTGCCACATTCATCTTATAAAAGTAACTCTTGTTCTTCATGACTTAACTTCCCCATCCCTGCAATGAAAGTCAGTGATGACTGTTCCTATTTTAATATTTAGAATTAGAAGGAAAATTAGTGATGCAAAATCCACAAGAGTTGTCAAGCTTCATTGAACCCTATGGGGATACAGATACACATTCTGGTTTCTATTAAAATGTCATTGTATACTCCATCTGTATACAAAACTGATGATTGTAAAAAATCCATCTATATAGGAAACTGATGATTGTAAAAACTTAAATAGGAAAACTAGCAACCACACCTGCAAATTAATTTTTCAAGTCTAGATTGAAAGGGAGACAAGAAAACTTGAACAGATGTTTTGTGATACATTTTTATGCACGTCTTTTCTAATTAAAGGTGATCAGTTGTGTGTGTTTTCCCAGATTTTCTGAAGACTGTGGCTTTGATCCCACACTTTTTAAAGGGGGACAACATGCCAAAATGTTAGACGGTATATCAGAGAGTAGTGTGAATTTATAGTGCATTATAAAAGTAGTATTTTAACACTAGAAAGATAAAAATCAACATTTATTGTTACCTCTACATAATCTTTCTCCACTTATTTCTATAGTATCATAATCTTAACTGCTAAAAAGTTTGGTTTGGGAGTACCTAATATGTTCTTAAAACAAAGACTATTCCTACCCATTCTTCAGTGGTTGTCTTTCTCCCTTTGTTTAACAAATCAAACAAAAAAACAATAAATGAGAGGTCCAGTTTTTGCTGTCTGTGATTTTGATACAATTCTTTGCCCATGTGACAGTCATCTCTCAGTGAGGTTTTTAGTAACTGATGAAGGTCAAAGTAGCCACCAGTCCTATTTTCTTTCAAAATTTAAATTTTTGTTAGCTTGTACAGATTTCCATATGGTTCTACCCTATCTCTAAAAATTTTAATTCAGTTGTGGTAGGAATTTATAAGCCAAATTTTCAGTGAATACTCTGATAGTGTAGGGAAAACAAAAACAAACAAAAAACAAAGCCTCCCTTTAAAGAAGCGTGTTAATTCCCTAAGTGTAATATTACTTTGTGGACCTTGTTATGCTGATAGATGGCTATATTTACCTAGATGAAAAAAAAGTTCTTAATGCCTTACATATACTTCCCCACCAAAAGCATTTCTTACATTAATTATTTCAAAATTATTGCCATGTTTTGGAGTTTATTGTTTGTCTGCAGACATGATACTGTGGTCAAGAAACAAATGACATCAATAATTTTAGAAAATGCAGGCTTAGATTGTTTTTCCCTGAAATATGAATCTCTAAAGACACTTCTATACTGAGAAATTAAGAAGTGAAGCAAGCTGAGGAAGAAGGCCCTTGGACTTGGAACCCCTCTAAACTTTGACTCTGGTCTACTTTGTTATTTCCATATTCAGGAGGTCATTCAAGAGGTGTTTATTCTCCCTATTTAATTAAAAATTGAAATTCATATTTAAATACTGGCTCATAATAAGATATCTACACCTTAAAAATATCCATTTTACATAAGGTTTTATGCAAATAAACAAATGAGAACACAGTCTGCCTTTATGTGCCACTCTGACAATTGTTTAGATAATTCAATTTTGCTCTTTTAGCACATTGAACAATTATTTTCTTGAGTAGCAAACTGCACTATAAAGCTCCTGGGATGATGAGATGGGTATTTTGAATTAGAAAATTCACATATTTCAACAATAGCTGCCATTGGTATAGCTTATTTGTGTTTTATTGCATTATCATCTTGGGAATTGAATGAGAGGCATAATAGTGCAATGAAAGGCAAAAATGCTGGGCATACTTTGTGAATCTTGTTACATCATACTCAGCAAAGCCTGAGTAAAGTAACCCCTCACTTCTAGATGTCACTTAGAAGTGACCTTAACAAGCTAATGACACCATCATTAAGGGGCAGAAGAGGGTGTACTCCTATGGACCAAAGTGACCTTCGTAGTTAACACAAAGCAAGAGTTCCTCTGACCTTCTGGTTTAGGCTCCTTGTAATGACAGTATTCACCAAGATTTCTAGCTCATAGAAGAGGACAAAGAATAAATTAAGAGACGGATTTTCTAGAAATAGCCATATTCAGTATTTAATAATACCAGTGTCTATAACATAATGTTTTATGGTTTTACTGCACTTTTCATGGATGTAGTTTGCTTCTTCCAGCTGTTGTATGAAAAGATGGGATGGGATTTTTATTGATGAGACAACTTGCCTTAACCTCTTATTTCAACAAATTACAAAGGTATATACATATTAAGGGAAACTTGAGCCCAGTTTTGTTTCGTTTTGTTTTGTAATTAAGTATGTATTTATTTAAACAGGCCAACAATGCAAGAAGTCATGCTGTGTAGCCCATGTAGCTCAACATTCAGTCTCTCTCACTCCGGCTCTCACATCCTATCTGGAGATAGAGGGGGATAAATAGCCGCACATAATTCCATAACATCAAATTGCAGCAATATAAAATAAGAGTTAATGATGAAGAAGAGAAAATATCAAATTATTCTGATTTCTTAATTTAAGAAAATGGTAAAGAATGTATTTTAGAAAGATTTCCATATAGATAGTTACTAAAGATAAAATTTTGACCCTTTTAACCCTCCTCCCTCTGCCATGGATGGTTTTGCCCAGGTCTTTGGTGACCACTTATTTTGTCAGATTCAGGTGACTGAGTTTTAGCTTTCCCTGAATTCTCTCTTAATAGCATCAGATTCAGCTGGCTCTTTCTCCTTGAGATACTCTCCCCTTTTTCATAAAATTCTGTTATTTTGTCTTACTGAACATTCTTTCAACTTCCCCCCAACCATGGGGAATCCTCCACTGTGACCACTAAATATTAAAGGAAGTGGAGTGTCTGTCCTAGGCTATTCCATATCTATACTCTCCCTAAGCTATTTCACTCATTACCAAGCTTTAGGTGATGATAATTCACAAATATATATCTCCAGGGCAGGCTGGCTTTTGTACTTAGAATTGAATCCAAACTTGACTTTTAAGGTCTTTATGACTTAGACCTCGCCAAACTTTCCAACTTATTCCATGCCATTCTTTCTCCACTGCAGTTACTCTCTCCCCTCCCTGAACAGAATAAAAGAGTCTGTCTCTTTGGGTCCGAATGTTAGTACTGACTTTGTCTTCTGCCACCAACCTACTTCCTGGGATCTCTCTGTGGCTGGTCATAACAGTATAAATTGGCTCCTTAAATAGTACATTTCCCTAACAGCCCCTGTAGTTGTCCCTGGTCATCTCCATCAGAGCACACTGTTGATTTTTATATATAGTACGTATACACACAGAGTCACAAACACACAAGATCTAGAGTTCTATAATATAGTCTATTAGATACAAGTATTAAGCTCCATGTATAGGAATATTAACTGTTTCACGTTCCATTTTATCACCAGTACCTATCTTATAGTAGCTATTAAATATGTATTCGATAAATAAGTGAGTGGATGAAAGAGTTCATGCTTGGCTAACTGAAGAATGATGTGGCTCTTAGTAAAAAGATAGAAAAGACTAAGCAAATGAAAACTAGAAAAGTATTCAACATTCCTATGAGTGCTTTTTAATGAAAGGATTAGTCTGGCATGCAGCATAATGGATTTTATGTTAATTGGGAAAATATATTAAAATTATTGAAGAAAAGTTTGAAATCACACCAGGAACTCAATAACAAAATGAGGACTATATGTATTTGGCAATAACTTCCATAAATTGACAGTTAAAATGATAACAGTAGTTGAAATTGGTAATGGAGAGAAAACAGAAAGAGAAGAATGCATTCCATGCTTGGACAAAACTCATTTAGGAGGGATAGGAGCTTGAAGAGGAGCCAGGAAAGTAGGAGAGGAAGAATAGAGCATTATGTGAGAATTTTTTTTTTTTTTTTTTGAGGGCAGTGTCACTGGCCCTCGTATGTGGGACTGAACCGGGGCCACTGGCTTCCCAAGCCAGCGCTTAACCACCGTGACACTCGGCCGGCCCAGGTTTCTCAGTTAGGTGCTGAATATTTATTTAATAACAGAGTGTGTGGCCATTAAAATAATATGTATTAAATTTTAATGTCATGCAAAAATGGTCATATTATGGTAAGTAGTAATCATGGAAAAAATGTTAAATGCAATAAGAATGCGTCTGCAACGAAGATAAAACCTGTCCTAAGAAGGAGATAATTATACTTACAATTAGTTTGTGGTTCTTATTTTTTTTTATTTGTTTTATTTTTTTATTTTTTTGAGGGCAGTGTCACTGGCCCTCATATGTGGGACCCGAACCGGGGCTGCTGGCTACCCAAGCCAGCACTTAACCACCGCGCCACTCGGCCGGCCCTATGTGAGAATTTTTATGGCAGAGGTATTTGTTACTACCTTCATGAAATACGGTTTCCTGCTTTGCCCATAATTAAATCAACCAATCAGTAATTTAATGTTTTTACTAGGCAGTACATTTTAAAATTCTACTAGTATATCTCCTATCTTATTTTTCCTATTCTCCATCTGTTCTACTCCCCATACTATATGCTCTATGACTTTCAATTCATTGATCTCCTTTTAGCTGTTTCTGGTCTAGTCTGTATTGATGAGGTTAGTAGATGTAAAACACTTAAAACAGTGATGGACAATAGTAAGCACAGCACAAATGTTTAGTGTTCCTATCACTGTATTTGTTTAACGTCTCTGTTGAGTATCTTTTTAAAACGTAAGTGTCTGAAATGTAAACTCATGGGCTTTCTACTTTATTTTTTCCGCCACATTTGATTATGTTATTTTTTTTTCATATTGAATCTTGTTGTTTCTTAATTTTCTGGTTTATGTTATATTCTATTTACTGATTTCACCATTTTATATGTATCTTATTTTACTTATTTTATTATTTAAGCATACTTACTCTCACACACTTTTAGACTGTTAGATTGTAGGTGGAGACAGCCTAGTGTCCCACTATGGATTTTCCTTGTCTTCCTTTTATTGATAAAGCCACGAATTGAAGCAGGAACATGACTATCCAGCTAGAAACAATATATGTCAGCCTTCCTTTTCAGTTAGGAATAGCCTTGTAGCTGAGTTTCTGTCAATAGGACGTAATGAAAAGTGATAAGTATTTTTAGGCCTTGACCTTAAAACAATGCAGCCTGGAAACTAGATGTAGTGATGACCCAGTTTTGAAAAATCAGGTCAAGTCCAAACACCTTAATAAATGGTATAAAAACATATGAAAGGAACCACGATCCCTGAATGACTGTGTGGGCCAGAAACCCCAGCAAACTGGAATGCTCACTTGTTACATGGAAGAGAGGCACCATTTAAGTTCTGTATTTTTATTTTTTTATTATAGTAACTTCATCTTTGCCATACTATTATAAAATGGGATTTTTATTTTCTTTATGTGCGAGAGATCCTTGAGAAATATCTGAAATATATGGCATTCATATAGAGGCCAAAGGCCACAGTAAATTAGAACTGTCTTAGGGAATTTTACTGTTAATGAAGCAATTGGCCTGGTTGGCCAAAACCTGTGATTATTTTATCCCCAAATCCAACTTCAGTCCCTCACATATGTGCTAGGAGGAAGAATCCTCTCCAAACCACAGAGCCTCAACTAACAGCTTTCCAATGTCAGCCATTGCATAAAAAGTTGGAAGGGACCTGGGAACCTTCATGAGTATATGGCAGGATTGTCTTGCTAGTGTGGATCACTCACTTTGGGATTAAAGGACTACAATTTTAGATTCTCTTTAGGATAGAAACTTAGGCTTTTCCTCTACAGTTCCATTGGGTTTGACACTCCATGAACATAACCAGTTCAGTCTGTGCCCTTGCTTAGCATTTTACCTTCTGAAATGATTTATCTTTTGTCTCTTAGTTTCCTGTTTGTGGGAGTTATTTGTGAATAGTCTTAGGCAAGCCTCAGCTTAAAGAACCTTGGTTATGAGTGGCTTCATGGTTATTCAGAGATTATACACCAGCTTTTATATTTGTTTCTCAGTTCACATGTTTTGCAACATGTAGGTAACACATTCTCAGATTCCATGACTAAATTGTGTAGTCTTAGGTTTGAGCTCTATTTTAACATGTATGTTAGATTTAGGCTTGAAAATAAAATTTTCAATGCCTGCCTATGGTTAACACAGTCTTTTCCTGACTACTTTTTAATGTAAGGAGCCACTTTCAATTTTCTACTCTTCCTGCCTTTGCAACATGATACCAGCATTATAATTATAGAACAAGCATATGAAAGCTGCCTTGTCAATCCTGTGAGATGTGTGGTCATAACCCCTGCTTATCAGTTTGTCCATGTATTTGTTCTTTGCTTCTGGACTGTGAAAAAGTTCTCTTTCTCTTCCATATCCTAAAATATTCCATCTACCACTTTATACATTTGTGGTGAGGGGAGAGATTTTTTCCATCTGCTCCATCCAGCTTCCTGTCAAGGAGCTCAGAGATAAATATGAAATAAAAGTGAAGGGAGTAGAGTAGTGTCCCAGATGTTCTGAATCTCTTAAAGACATCCAAAGGAGTAAAGAGAAGGTAAGGATAAAATACTCTATTTGACAAAATAAGGATCCAAAATTTTAAGACTATAAGCAAGGCATGAGATCGATGGCAGGATGGATAAAAGGAAACCCACACCTTAACTGCAGCTTGGGGACACTTTAATGCATCAAAAATAAAGATCAAATGCTAAAAGATATCACAGGTGGAGGTAAATCACCATAAAGAAATGAGAAAAAAGAAATATCAGAAACAATAGATACAAGAAGACATATGAAATAATATATTCAAAGTGCTCAGGAAAAATAACTTAATCTGAAGTTCATTAGCCACAACTACTGCTCATAAGTGAAGGTGAAATAAATATGCCTTCAAGCATACAAAACTTCATGAAATTTATCAACCACTGACTTGAGCCTGAAGAAACACTAAAGAATGCAGTTCTTAAAGAAAAAAAAGAAAATCTAGTGGAAATTAGTTGATACAAGAATCAATAAGTCATCCTAGTAAACTTAGCTTATTATATATGGTATAGACACACACATATATATGTAATCGTTTTATTCAGAAATTGGAAATAATGGATGGTGGGAAAGGATCATTTTGAGGTGAGTAAAACCCTGTTGTGATTCCTGCATTGTTTGGGAAAATGGAGAGGCTGGTTAACTCATAATTAATGATTAGTATGAAAAGAATAAAATTAATTCCCTATCTCATAGGATTAAAAAGAATCCATAAAAAATGGAAAAATAAAAATAATGAAAGACATGTGGTTAGCTACCCTGGATTTACTTGCTCCATCTCTGCCACAGATTCCATGCAGCTGTTACTCGGTTTCCTGGCTTTGCCTTTCAAATACAACTTTATTATTCTAGCGTTGTGGATTTTTTCAAAATTATGCAATCTGATAACCAAGTTGTAGGTATCCTGCTTTAAAGACCTGAATAAGAATCCCTGTGACAGTAGTCATAAGCCTCGAGCTAAAGCCTGAGTTATCAGATCTGATGCTAGTTGTGTTACGTTATAAGACAGGTAAGAATGTCTATCTCTGGGTTTTCAAGGACCTCTAATATCCCATGACAATTGTCATTGAAAACCGGAACCCTCTTCTTTCACTTTAAAAGCTATCACTGAACAGGAATAGAGCTTTTGACTTTAAGACCTCCAGGTGTAATGCCAAAAGGCTACTATTTGTCTCCCTGTGAATGATAGGTGGAGAAGTAGACATCCGTTTATTGAAAATTCTGTGTTTTTATCTCAAGTAGGATTTCTGCAATGCCTATCATTAAATGCACTTTGGTTTGCACTAATTCAATGTGATGAAAGCCCTTTGAGACTGACTGTGTCTATGAGAGCGTGGAAAAATCAAATTAGACCATAAAATTTTGCCCATTCAATTTACATTAAGAGAGAAAAATGTGCTAAGCAAGATTTGCCGTTGTGTGTTTTATTGTGTTGAGGCTCTGAAATTTTTGGAGGAGGTAATTGGTGAAGCTCTCAAAGTTAGCTCCTTGAATATGATTCAACAAATATGAACTAATTTAATTTTTAAATCAATTCTGATAAAGTAAATAAAATAGAGGGAAAAGTAAGCAGATACTCCGGTTTTCCAGCCTTTTCAATGATGGAACAAACTAATCACCTTTTGGTTTATGAAAAGATGGTGTATGGGACACTGGTTGACCTTGAGTAGCCACACACACTTGTCTGCTGAGAAGTTGAGAATTCTTATTTATTTTTTACCACATATATTTTTTGATGCTTGTTCATATAATTTATATTGTGTTTTGCCTTCACCATCTTTCCTTGAGAAACTTGAAGCGTTTCACACAGTATCTGACTAATATATATTAAGAAATTTGGGAAACCAAAACATAGTGAGGGAATTAATTTCCCTGTAGGTGCCCAGCAAAAGCCTAGTGAGGCAGCTATTCAACATTCACTGTTAATGTTGGATCTACTAGTCAATAATGGACTTGAGAATAAGATACAGGTTTCCCAAAAGGCAAATCTTTAACTACTAAGCCGAAGAGTATCCTTAAGTACTCTGTGGTTAGTCATTGTTCTCTCTTTGCCAGTATTTTGAAACATTATCCTGCAGGATGAATATTCATGAAATAAGGGTGTATATGTGAGAATTTCTAGCTAATACTGTTAAAAGTTTTTGCTTATTATTTGAAAAATGTGTGTAACTTGCTAAGAAATTTTAGTCTGAGGATAGTATATAAAATCTATTTTTCATACAATCGATGAAATATCCCACCAATAGTAGAACTATAAAATCAGCAAAGCATCACAATAAATAGAAGATGAATATTTTTAAGTTCCTGAGACCATTTCATCCAAAGTATTAATTTAACATAATTAATACTTCCATGAATATACTATATTAAGTCAGACTATTGTGACTATCAAAATCTCATATTCTATAGGAAAGGGAATTCCTATACCTTTTCATCCTTACTCTGCTTATAGATCTCTACCCATCTGCCAATTTATTGTTTCGAAATTATGGATAAACTAATTGAGACAACAGCCTTGACATTTTAATATTTGGATGCTTAATTTACTTTTATCCTAAATCTTTCAGCTGAGTTGTCAACATAGTCAATTCTCCAGTCTTGTTTTAAGATGATATGTATATTTATTCTTCAGATAATTTGATGTGACTTATATAGGTGCATATATCACGGTATTATGTAAAAATAAAGAAGTAGAGAAAAATGAGAGTTAACTAAACCAGAATAAATTTGGACAGAAAGATTCATGATACAATGTTTATTCAGTTGCTAGAGGTCAACATCAAATTTCTTCTGTGATCCCTGGCAGCCAACAAAGGGGAAACTTGAACAGCCACAAGATCCAATGTTAGTAAAACAAAAAACATACCAGTGACTCATGAGAGGGAAAGTTTTTTTTTTTGGAATTGAGAACTAAAGGGATGGAATCTGAAGTTTTTCATAAAGATGACAGTGTACAAAAGCCTTAAAAATATGCTCAGCAAAATCTTTATAAAGAAAACCATATGATTGTGGATCTATAGCATGTCTCAAATTTTCTAGGTCTCATTCATTGCACTGGCAATGGAGACTTGGCTCATAACTTATTTAAATAGTAATGCCACTTAATATGTACAAAGATACAATTTACTCAAGATGTTATTTCAACTATTATTTTGAAGAAACAAGTTACCAATTATATACATACATGCACACACCCTTATGGAAATTTCTCATATTAAAACCAGAGTGCTAAAAATCAAAAGATGATTAACAAGATGATAATATGCATCACCTAATGTCCAAGAGAGTGAGGTGAAATTTGATATATGTTTAGATATCAGATATAGATATAAATATAAGTATATAGATATAGGATATGGAATTCTAAATCAGATTCTAGAACTACACTAAATAACTTTTGACCAATAATAAAACTTTTATCTTGGTTTAAATTGGAGAAGTTGACATGAAAGACTCCATTCCTCCATACACATTTATTAAAATATAGTCATTAACTCTATGAGTATAAACATTATACCTCCTTATTGTTATTAGTTATTTTTAAGAAGATTTTAAGAAAATTTCTATGAATCATATCACATTTACTTAAAAAAAAGCCACATTTATATAAATTGGAAATACTTTGTCACTTGATAAAAATTAAATGACCTTTTAAGTAATTTCCATGTAATTACAAAAGTGACAATTTGAAAAATGAAAAAAATGTATGTGTTGCAGACAGAATAAGGTCAACTCCAACCCCCCCACCACCACCACCAAAAAAAAAAAAAAAAAAAAAAGATGCCCATGTCCTAATCCCTGTAACCTGTGAACTTCTTAAATTACACGGCAAAGGGAAATTAAGGTGGCATATGGAATTAAGATCCTGAATCAGCTGACATTAATAGGAATAATATCCAGGATTATCCACATGGGCCCAATGGTAGTCACAAGGGTCCTTAAAAGTTGGAGGGGGTGACAGAAGAGGTCAGAATAATGCTTTATGAGAAAGACTCAATCTATCATGGGTTTTGAAGATGGAGGAAGGGAGACATGAGCCAAGGAATGCGGGCAACCCCTAGAAGCTGGGAAGGGAGTGAAATGTACTCTACTATAGTATAGATCCTCCAAAAAAGATCACAGTTCTGCTGAGGACTTGAGTTAGTCCTGTGAGATCCTTGTTGGATTTCTAACCTATAGAAATGCAAGGCAGCAAATTTTTCTATGTTAAGTCACTAAATTTGTGGTAACTGGTTATGCCAGCATTCGAAAATGAATACAGTATGGTTCATAAAATATTATGCATGTGTCTGCATTTTTTCTATTTGTCTATGTCATGCAGACCTCTATAAATGATAATATCCATTTTCTGAATGGATGATAGAACATATAGATAAACTCCATAGACAGTTTTTTTCATACCTAAAGAACAGCTTTTTATATCAGCCTCTTCATTTTTGATGGTTGAAAAACTAGCTCCAAATATTCTCCTGTTAAAATTAAATAATAATGTTCATTGATCATTCTATCATGAGATTTAAATTATTCCCTTTGAGCCTTTGGATACTTGAAAGCTAGGTTTTTCAGAAAAGGCTAAAGATCTTTTAGTTCCAGGGAGCTACAACTTTATATCTGAAATATTCAAAAAGAAAATGTAAGTTTTAGAGTTACTATTGATTTAATGTTAATTGATATCTCAACAACAGAGGAACATTTTTTCAGACATTAAAAAAGACAGATTGAATAAATTTTAGGATCTTAATTCACTAGAGAAACATATATCTTTGAAACATTGTAAATATTTTGGTCCTAACTTTATTGCTCTCTGGCACTTGAGTATTAATGTTTGCCCCTACTGATTTTCTTTTTTAACCAAATGGCAATTCAACTTCTTTCTGATGATTCCAATTTGTATTCATAAAAGAATTGAGTGATTTGGTCTAAATAACGTGTCATTATGTGGTAAAACTAGAGAAACTCTAAAGAGACTTTTTCTTATCTGCTTATGCGATTATTAATCTTGAAATTTGCATGATAAAGGAAATTATAATTAAATGAAAAGTGTTTCGTCCTTTTGCATGGTTATTGCAGTAAGACAACAATCAAGGGAAAACAATCTGATAAAAAACCAAACATCAAGAGTTAGGGGACATAAAGGGTGGGGGAATAATTACCCATTCACAGACAGATAAATAAAATAAGGAAGGCAAATGAACAGATGGGGAAAAAAAAGTCCAGCAAACAAGCTAACAAAGCATAAGACCCAGAGATGTGCTCTGCCTCCATGGAGACAAATTATCATAACTTTTCTCTTAGATCTAAATGAAGGCATGATTTAATCTGTGAAGTTGTTTTTCTCTCAGACAACTTTAGGAAAGATTTTCCCCTCCTTTTAAAATCCATCCTGGGGAACAAAAGCTGCTGAGTTACTTAGTATTTTTCAGCCATAAACTTAGAAAAATTTATTCTTCACTTAAATGGATGTGAATATGATTTTGAATTCAGTCTTTGGAGAGAGCGAAGTAGGAAGAACCCATTATATTTAAAGTTGATTAGAATTGATAAATACAATAATTCTTATCAGGTAAAAATACATTTCCCATATAACATTCCGAAGAGCTTTCTCAAATGCCAATGATGCTACTTTGTAAATAACGATTCATTTGTAGGACAAAGGATTTGCATTCTGAGAAGGGGATAATTATGCCCCTTCACCTTATTCACAGTGATGGAAGTAGCTGTTTTCCAGGCAAGTAAACTCTTTCTCTCCCTGAAGATAGATAACAGGAGTTATCAAGTCCTGCCAATGCTACTGTTCATCCATGGAGTCACCCCATTTCCTTCTCACTGTAACTGTCATCACCCATCCTCGACTCTAGTTGCTTGAATTATTCTAATAAATTCCCAGTGGTCTTTCATCTCTATTTTACTCCTGTGCAATCATATTTTCATACTTCCTTCAAAGTAATCTTTTAAAAAGACAAATCTGAATGTTGGTTCTCCCTGCTGCAAGCCCAACAAGGCTTCCATTGCCTTAGGCTTCTACTCCAAACACGGTGGCTTAGCAGTGGAAACCCTGTCAAGTAGGTCCTTCCTAGGTTTCCCTTGAGCTACACTCCAGCCTTCTTCCAGTCACGGCTGTACTTCTACAGCACCATGCTGTGAGTGCACTCATTTACTCAACATTTACTGAACATATTCTCTAATTACTCCTTATTTTTCATATGCACTTTATTCCACAGCATATCTTGTGTGACTGACAGGTCCTCTTTATTCTTCCAACCTGAGTTGAAGCATCACCTCCCTAGTGAATATTTCTCCATGCTTATTCTTGCCTCCAGTCAATGTTCATATGGATCTGTGATGAACTGAAACTTAGATTTCATGATAGGCCTGAGTGTAGGACCTTGGTTGCCAACTTTCACAACTGTGTGATTTTATGCATCATGCTACACACAGTTGGTGGGACCAACCGAGCCTTCACCCTCTTGCCTTTCCTGTAAACTAGAGGTCAAGTTGAACTGTTGCAGCAGGCATGCATTTAATACAGGGTCTTGCCGAAACTCCCTACAGTTTATTGGACCAGACGTAGACTCCTTTTGCACAATGGGCCAATGGAACAATGTAATTCACCAGCCCACAAAGTGGAATTGTGTCTTACTTATTGTGGTTTTAATTTCTTTACCTATAAAATGGGAGGACTAACAATGATTTATCAGTTTCATTGTGAGGATTATGTAACAAGTGGAAAATAAGTAACTCAGAATAGGAACTTAGTAAATGGTACCTGACATCATATCTATCTCACATGTGGTTTCAGATAAGAAAATTATGTATGAGGCTTTAAAATTGTTAAGTCATATACTAGTAGCTATTATTTTCTGATGTAATGTATTATTTCTGATGCAAAATCATACTGGCATGTGTGAATCCCTGTCACTAATGTGTACAGTATTGTAGGCTATAGGATAAGAGGAGTCATCAGACAACACTGGTACACATTCTTGTGATGTTACTTACAAAATTTCCATATGTGTCCGAGTTAAGTTACGTGTGTGTGTGTGTGTGTGTACTTTTTTTTCTGAAGTTGGATTTTTTTTTTTTTTGATAGCAAACAATTGTTATTTTCTCCACATTTCTAGATGCCCTAGGGTATGAATTTATTTTCTCCTATTGTAAACAGAATATTGGTGGGAAAAGTTTAAAATAATTATTTAAAATATTATGAAATGAACAAGTACCACACTAGTTGAAATGTTGCCTCAACACCCCAATTCTTTCATTCTTAGACTAACAAAAAAAAAAAAAAAATGGAAAACTGCTGAAAGCTCACATCATGAAGAGGGAAGTCGGTTTCCTATGCCACACTTCTCTTGTTCACATCCTTGTAATTTATATTCCAAGAGCCTGCAAGGTTTTATTTCATCCTCGTGGGCATCGAGTTAGCAGTCTCCAAGATGAAGAAGAAATAGGTCAAACTAGGACAGACAAAATAAATCACAGTTCAAGGTCTAGGAAGACCCTGGGCCTGTGTCTTCAGAAAAAGAAGAAGATGCATAAAACATCAGGCTAAAAGGTGAATATAACGTATCTGATGAGAAATGTTGATGCAACTTTAATACTTGAATTATACATATAAATTATATATATATATATATATATATATATATATATACTTTCAGAGACCTCAATATGAAATGTGATATTTTTACTGTAAGCTAATGGTATAGAAAATCCATGAGACATATGCCATTTACTAAGACATTTAGAGGAAAACAAAGAAATGGCATTAGGCAGCAGCTCCATCAGAAATAGATGTTATTTGAAAAAAAGTATAAAAGTATCTTTCACTGTTACTTTAATTTTCTTTGCATTTGAATTAGTAGATTTGTCACACTGTTCAAAATTTGAAAGCTATTCAGTGGAATGTCTTCATGCCATGCGTGTGCCCCCACCACTCATGCCTTGTCTGAAGAGACAACCAGTATTGCCAATCCCTTGCATACTCCTATGGAGATCATTTCTATTTACATAAGCAAATCTGCTTCTATTATTTTTATCCCACCTATTTTACTCAAAAGTATCATTTCATAATACTGTTTTGTTCCTTGCTTTCTTCACATAGCAAAACCCATCCCATAATATAACATGAAGTGTTCCCTCCCTTTTTAAAGGTTGCAGCATATTCTAGCTTCGGAATGTACAATACTTTTATTTACCTAGTAAATGGAATAATTCTATTTTTCCTCTCTAACCTTTCAACTCACATCTCCTCAAAAGACAAGGAGTAACAATTTGCTGATTTGTTGATCACCCCAAGAAAGCTGCTTCTCTACGCAAAGCCCATTGAGATGGCCCATTCTCTGAGGACTAGGTTTAGGGAGTAGGGGGGATGCCGAGCTTCCTCTACTCCCATTATGTCAGGAATGGCGCTGCTACTGTCTGTACACCCATTCTCTCATTCAGCTTTGTGCATATTCACAAAGTAACTAAACTCATTGACCTGGTTGGTTGAAGCTCCGTCAAACTCAAATGGAGCCACCACTGAATTATTATATTTTTTGCTTTCCACCAAAGATAGAGTACTACTATTTCAGCAGGCTATCCTGTTTATCTGGAACATGAGTAATTTTGAGGTACAGAAAGTTACTGAAACATTTTCATGGTGGTATTTATGTTAACCTTTAAATGGTCTGAAAGACAAATATCTATTTCTCTTATTTTCTAAATCAAGTTCTAGTTCACAACTTTCAAAAGAGTTACATTAATCACCTATATACGAGGAATTAGAGACCTCTAAGTAAACCTCGTGGAATGAGGCTTTGGGAGGGACCATTTCTCCTTGGTTTTGTATAAAAGTCTCAAACAAGCCCCCCAGTTACCAGCACAGTCATATTTTATAAAGAAAATAAAGCTACTTGCACATTAGGGTATAGAACTTCAATAATTATCAGAGTTGGTTGCTATATGCCACACAATGCATTCTTTTTTGTATTTTAGGAAAACCCTAAGAGGTACTATTGTCATTTCAATATTGGAGTCATTTTCTCCGACTCTATTAGTAAATATCAATAGCAGAGTCCAGAGTTGGATAAGTAATTGTCAATTGCGAGATCTTTGCTTTTGACCCTAAGCTAGCATTTTCTCTAATTTATAGAAGTGTTTCACTTACTCATATTCTAATTTGCCTGATCAAAATTATTCTTAATACAGGTGTAACTAATTATACTGTTGCTTTTATGTTATCTCCAATGCTGGTGTTTCCTATTATGTGGTGGTATAGGAATTAATTTAAACACATATTAGCAGAGTGTAAGGCAATTTGCTGGATTATCAGGGGGGGATATGAGGACCATTGTCATGGCTGATAAGTTGAAGAGCTCATTATTGACCTGCTGTCTCATGTCTGCCTTCCAAGTGTGTGCTTCAATACTCAGTGAAATCCATTGTCTATTGCTTGCATCATTTTTTCAGACTTGGATTATAGGAATTAATGACCATGGAGGTGGGATTTCTTTTATATATATGTAAAATTTATAAAGTGCAGGTAATATCTAACTGGGAGTAATTTTTTAAAATATGTTATATTAGGAAGAAAGATGCAGTGGGAAACAAAGAGTTCTGAAAAAAGCATCAGCTTGGGAAAGAAACCTGATTCAGGCCCATTCCTAGCCTCATCCACAGTGACGGTGGTTGAATTAGAAACAGTTTCTCATTGCTTTCTTCCTCTCCACCTCCTGCTGCCCCTGGCACTTGAAGCCCTACAAGTGCATTGTAAGTGGATGGTGCTTTTGTGCCCCTTTGTCCAGACACCGCAGGACTGAGCCTCAGTGCACAGCTTGATTAATACACAGGCTGTCCTGTGCGTCGCACAATCTATGCAACTAAACATACTAGGCTGATCTGAATCCAATTCTAACTCAGCTCTTATAAGCTGCATGATCTAGGGTGAGGCAATAAGTATCTTTTGTCCTCACTTTACTCATCTGTAAAATAAGTAGTTGGATTCTTTATTCCCAAGGCTTTTTTCAGCTTAACTTGTGTGAGTGACAAAGTATTTCAAAGCACAGATGAATTAGATGAGTGTTAACAATATGTCTGCAATCAGCAAGGAGCGTAAAAGATATATATATATATATATATATATATATATATATGTTATTTTTTATTTTTTGGGGGGAGCATATAAACTAAATGTCAATAGTGACTTTCCTTGTGTGGCAAATTTGCAGAAGACTTCAGATTATGTGTGTGTATATAGAGTATGTGCATCAATATTATATGTATTTGCGCTGGGTTTTCTTAATATTGTGAACTGATAATTTATTATATTTAACTATCAGACGTGAAACAATAAATATAATCAAAGTGCTAAGAAAAGATTGGAAAGAAAGTAAGTACCACAGAGAATACTGATCTTGGTCTTTAAAGAAAAGAAAAAAAGGATTTGGAGGTAAAGAAATAAAGAGCATTTCAGGAAACAAAAACCTGGACTGACATAAGACATAAAATAGATTTTCAGTGTACAACATACTGTAGAATGAGATGTTCAGTATGGGATAGAGCCAAGGCTGAGAATGGATAAGAGACTTGGAGCGTGTCTCCCTTCCTTCCTTCCTTCCTTCCTTCCTTCCTTCCTTCCTTCCTTCTTTCCTTCCTTTCTTTTTCCTTCTTTTCTTTCTTTTGTTTTTCCTTACATATTTTTCCATTTTATTAAATTTGTTGGGTGACATTAGTTAATAAAATTGTGTAAGTTTCAAGCGTACAGTTCTATAATACACCACCTTATATTGATTGCATTGGTAGTGAGTCTGTCTTTGCAAAGCAGTCACATTAGGGATGGAGAGTGTTACCAGAGGTTTCAGAAAAAGCTTCCTCAGGCAAAGTTAACTAATTATATAGTTCCTCCTTCTTGCCCATGCCCTTCTTCTTAGTTTTATCATCCCCAGGAAGTGTAAAGTATTTGAGAAGACAGCAAGGAGGGTGGATAGCAAAAATAAATAAATAAATAAAACCAAGCACTTTCTGTAAGCATTCCTTCTTGAGTGTGACTTGATCACCTTTCTGAGGTATTTTGAAAGAGGAGCATAAGATGAGGCAGTGCTTTAATCAAGGGATGGTTTCCTGTGTTGTGGAATTTCAGGCTCCACTAGTGTTTATGGTACGAAAACTAAAATATTTGACAGAAGGATCATAGGCAATGCCTCTAATCATAGCATCTAGTGGATCACCTGCCATGCCTATGCTAAAAACTGACTCAGTCCTTATGTACCATTGGCAAATGTTTATGTATCTGCAAAGTGGGTATTGAAAAATCTAATCTTATTACTTAGGACAAGTGAACTTTGTTAAAAATACAGTGATAATATTATCAGTTTACTGTTTAATCTTGCTAGACAAACTCTAGGCAGCTGTCAACACGGAGTATTACATGGCTTTTGGAGACACTGAGCGCTGTCATTTGTGTTTTGAAAACTTTCACATTCATTGGGGGTGGCCTCATGGTCTTCAATAATTTAAATCCTGCACATTCCATTTATATGTCAAACTCCTACTGTTTTAGAAGAATCGCAAGCACAGTTGTGACAGGTGGCCATGCAATTCAAACAAGCTGTGGTAGTTCTCAGGTCAAACAGCGCAGTCTTAACTTTCTTAGAGTTTTCTTTGACGCAGCTGTTGCTTTGTTTTTTTGTTGCCTAAGCTTTCCCTGTAGAAACTATTTTGTTTATTTTCTATAAATATACCTTGAGGCCATAACAGTGAGGGTTAAAGATTTCCTTTTCACTGTCAAAACTGATAACCCTGATAGCCTACAAACTATCCAAGTTTGTGGGGTTTTTTGTTTTGTTTTGTGTTTTTTCCCCTCTCTTAACGTGACATTTAAACAAGCCCATGTCTTCTCTACCATGGAGTTACGGACATGAGAGAGGGATGGCCGGTATTGTCCTAGTCAACCTAGATTCTGAAGTATGGGTATGATCTGGCAAGTGAAACAGAGTTAGCTTTTAAAGCAGTATCTGCTAGAATGTTCTTTACATATTTAGCAACATTTGTATTTGAAAAATTCTTTTTGAGAACATTGAAACTAAACAAAAAAAGACAAGTGGGATTGAACACTGTTTGTTAATTAGCAGAATTGGTAGAAGGAAACATTATGTTATCCTGTTTTAGGCAGTTAATTTGCTCAAGGGGAAAATGGCAATTTTTCTTACAAGTGAATTCTGAAAACTAGGGATGGAGTTTATTTTGAGGCTACTTAAGAATCATAGCAGCCCATTTTAAGTAACAAAAAATGGTAATTATTTAAGATAATGGATATATTAATTAGCTTGATTGTAATAATCATTTCAAAATTTACACGTATATCAAGACATAGGTTGCACACCTTAAATATAAACAACTTTTTGTCAATCATACCTCAGAAAGGGTGGAATAAAATTAAAAAAATAAAATTAACTTAAATTTTAATGATAACATAAGAGATTTAGGGTAACCAGCTCATTTGTTCTGACCAGGACCTTCCCAGTTTTAGCACTCAAAGGACAACATCTGGGAACTCTTGGGTCCGAGGCAAACCTGGAAGTTTGGTCACACATTCCTCTTTTCCTTTCTCTGCTCTGCTTTTACCTTTTTTTTTTTTCTTTTTAAACATAAAGTTCTTAGCACTCTATCCAAAGCACACTCCATGTTAATCAATCACTAAGTATTTGATCGAACTAGATTTTTTTTTTTTTAACATCTGCACTGAGCATGGGTTGAGAGAATACTGTGATACCAATTTGCCAAGACCCTTTGAAATATCAGTTCAAAGAGATGTTGGCCTTCCTCAAGGATAATGTAGAAGCTAGTTTTCATCCTGAGAAGCTCAAACTTAAACCTGCAAATGAATAACTTGGAGCATAAACTAATGAGGCTGTGAGAAGCTAACTGCCAAATGGTTAGACAGCAGGCACACAAGAAGCCTGCTTACCAAGAAACTACTGTGAGCCCTTATCAGGATCTTAAAAAAACGAAAGACCCTCAAGACAGCCTTTCTGAGCTTGTAAGAGCAAAGCCATACTGCTAGAATGTGTGTGTGTTCCTTTTAAAATTCCGACTTTAAGGAAGGGTTCTCTGAAGACAGTGAGGAAATCAGTCTGTCAGTAGGCTACGGCTTAGACAACCTTCCTAAATCTTCCCTCCAGGTAGAAGTTGACAGGAAAATCTGTGGGAATGTTCCCATTTTATCTGGGGAGCTGCAGCAATTCAAGACAATATAATAGTTTTCAGTATGAATTTACAGCACAGCCATTGTCAGAGATAGATGACTTGGTAGGGGCCCAGTAAGTTCGGTTATTCTGAATATCTAGGGTGCTAGAAAGCTATGAGCAAGATAAGCACAGATGTTGTTTCTTCGGTGACTGATGCTGACAGAATTTGCTTTTTAGTCCCAGAGTTGAATCAAGAAAAGGGCATCTATGGCAGCATGGAAAAAAAAAATGTCAAAATAGCTCCATAGTCAATAAACATGAAAGCTTTCATTTTAGACTTGGCTGTTATGGTGCATTAAAAAAAGAAAAACATAACATAGTTCCTTTGAAGATTAATAAGCCATATTCGTGCTATAGGGAGATGCTTTTGTATATGTAAAGCAAATGTTCCCATGAGAACAAACCTGGAGGACTAAAGTAAACTTCTCCTCCTATTGTTTAAAGAAAAAAAAAAATCAACCAAAGCGAATGGTATTTTTATTCAGGATTTCTTTCCTTTGCTACAGAAGACTTTTGGTTTAAACTGTTGGGCTCTAAAATGAGCAAACTATTTTAAGCAGATAATTGCCAAGCTTATGAGAAACATACCTCCTTCTTCAAAAAAGTAAACACATTTAGTTAGACTTTAATTGCGCAAGAAAATTAACAACAGTTTTGTTACTTAGACCCTTGCTTCCTCCCCATTTTTAAAAATTTCTACAAAATCAGCTCTTAAAAAGAACTGTCTTGATAGTTGCTGGGATAGAATTGCACCAGTGGTCCTAAGCAAGGAAGCTTAGATTTCATTTGCAGAAAATGGTTAAGATGAATCTGTATTTACCCTGGAATACACCCTAGAGAGTGTTTCCCCCTTACTTCTCAATTTTAGATTGTTTTCTATAATATGGTACTGATTCTTAGAAGCAGGTTGCAGAAACATTAATATTAATTAAAAGTCTCATGCTAGTTAATCAGTGTTTTACTAAAAAAAAAAACTGTAGAAGGGAATGACAACAAGATTGTTAATTTTTATATTATTAGAATTGCTTGAATTAAAAAAAAAATAGAGACAAGTTGTATAATTTTCTTTAGGTAAATGTTTTTCCTTAGAATTATGGCACGGGTATTTCTTGTATTTCTGATATATATTAAATTAATTCTCATAAGAAATATAATCTCTTACAGTTTGAAATTGTGACAGGGTAATACTGAGGACAGCATCAAAAGTCCCTGGCATAACATTTTATCTTCGTGACAATTAAAGATATAGGAAAATTATAAGGGCAAGATTAATGGTTTATAACCATAAGCGGTGAAGGTATACAAAGGAACATGGAGAACTCAAGTTTGAGAGGAAAATAAATAGCACCCCAATTGCTTTAAACAAACATATGTAAGAATCTTGCAGCCTCTCTGTCTTCTCTCATCTTGAGTAGTTGATGGTCACGGGTTCATTTTTTTTTTTAAACTATGTGTCCAAGCCACTGGCCATCCATTGCTTAGGGATATTATAGGGGGCAGCACAGTGTTTTATAGCATCCTATGAAAACCAATTGAGGTGACACAACAAAATTGATCTTCATGACAGCAAAAGGATAATATGTGAGTTGAGGATATACAGACATTGAGAAATCCAGACTGTGGTATACAGAAAATTAGTAAGCCCCAGATTTTCTTAGAAATGTCAGTATCTTGTTGATAGTTGTTAAAATATATAAAGTTAAATAATTTTTTTATACAGATTTGGCCATACCCAGAAGTTCTAATGTCACTTTCTAAAAGATTTGTTATTTGTGTTAATTTTTTCTCTAAGGGCATTTTTTAAATTGACCATAATTATCACTTTTCAAAAAGTTCTGTGAAGGTATTTCAAAGAAATGGGGGCTTTGTGAGAAAGACATAAGACTTAAATGCCTTAAAAGGATATATAAAAACCAAAGTAATTGCTATACCTAACAACATTAAAAAACCTGTGAAATTGTTCAAAATTGCATTTAGTGTAGAAAATTCCATATATATGTTCATTCAAACCTTCCAGAATCTGACATTTTTTTGTCATTTAGAATATTCTGGCATTACACAAAAATTGTCTTTGCCAAATTGCCCTAACTTTGATCAAAATCAAATACACATGAGATTGGCAATGTAAGGAATTGCTACAGAAAAATATCACAGAGATAAAGATGTAAACATTCACAGCAAAATATTAAGTCAAATATAAACATATAGGAAAATCCTAAGTGAAACATAGCGAGGAGAGTTGACATTGGATGTCATTATCATCTGTAGCTTCTCTTTACAAGGTCCCCACTATGATATAGAGAAGGACTAATGACTACGTAACATTTTATCTTTAGCTGAGGCATGGGCTCCAAACCTTAATTTAGACTATGGGGCATGAAAACATCCCTGAGACCCTTGTTTTCCTAAGCTAATTTAGTTTAGTTTCTTCAGACCAAACTTGCTAAAGATATGCTCCATTTGACATGCCATCTACTTTCCCTATCTTTATAGAAATGCTCACATCTGAGATATGATATCAACATTACAACCAAAAGAAAGGTTTACTCATAGAAGCTGTACCATTCTATATTCCTACCAACAGTGCACAATTTCTTTGCATCTTTCACATCCACACTTGTTCTTTTCTTCTTCTTTTTTCCTTTGGTTAATGGCTGTTCTAACAAGTATGAAGTCATATCTCATTGTCATTTGATTACATTTCACTGATAATTCATGATGTGTTGAGCATCTTTTCATATGCCTGTTGACCATTTATATATCTTCTTTGGAGAAACATCTGTTCAAGTTCTTTTCCCATTTTTTAAGTGGGTTAGTTGGTTTTCTGCCATTGAGTTGTAGGAGTTCCTTATATATTTTGGAAATTAACCTCTTATCAGATATATGGTTTTCAAATATTTTCTCTTATTCCATGGCCTGCATTTCTACTTTATTGATTATTTCCTTTGCTACACAGATTTTAGTTTGATGTTGTCCAGCTTGTCGCTGTGCTTTTAGTGTCATATTAAAAACTTATCAAGAAGGCCAATGTTACGAAGTTTTTCCCCTATGATTTTGTGTTAGGGTTCTCAAGAGAAACAGAAACAATAGGATAGAGGATAGATAGATAGATAGATAGATAGATAGATAGATAGATAGATAGGTAGATTAGATTTGATAGATAGGTAGGTAGATAGATAAAGCTATTTATCCTAGGAGTTGGCTCACAGAATATGGAGGCTGGAAAGTCCCAAAATCTGCCATCTGCAAGCTACAGAACCAGGAAAGCGAGTTTGAGTTCAAAGACCTAAGGGTTGGGGCCAATGATGTAAATCACAATCTGAATTCAAACACCTGAGAAGCAGGAGTGCCAGTGTTTCCAGGGAAGGAGAAGATAGATGTCTCAGCTTAAGTAGAGAGAACCCTTCCTGTGCCTCTTTGTTCCATTCAGGCCCTCAGCACATTGGATGATGCCCACTTGCACTGGTCTGCTGATTCAGATGCTGATCTATTTCAGGTACACCCTCAAAGACACACTCCTAATAATATTTTACCAGCTCTCTGGACCTTGCTTAGCCCAGACAAGTTAATACATAACTATCTCAGTTTTCTTCTACGAGTTTTATAGTTTCAGGTCTATGTTTAAATCTTTAATCTGTTTTGAGATAATTTTTGTGTTGTATGGTATAAGAGTCCAGTTTCATGCTTTTGCATCTGAACATCTAGGTTTCTCAGTACTGTTTGTTAAAGAGACTACCCTTTCCACATCAGTAGCCTTGGCACCCTAGTTAAAAGTCATTTGACCATATATGCACTGGTTTATTTCTGGGTTCTCTATTTTCTTCCATTGATCTATACATCTATCATCATGTTAGTGACATACTATTTTGGATACTGTAGATTTGTAATATGTTTTGAGTCAGGAATACAGAGTAGAGTTTCATCAAAAAAAATTAAATAAAAATAAAGCTAGCATATGACTCAGCCATTCCCCTTCTGTGTATTTCTCCAAAATAATTGAAAAGAGGACCTTAAGGAGGACCGAACATGCACATCCATGTTCGGTATAGCATTAACCATTAAATATTTACAATAACCAAGAGGTAGAATCAACCTAAATGTTCAAAACAGATGAATGGAAAACTAAACTATGATATATGCGTGCACTGAAGTATTACTCAGTCTTAAAAATGAAGGTAGTCCTGTCATACACTACAACATAGATCAACCTTCAGGACTCTATGCCAGTCACAGAAGGATGAAAACTCCATAATTGCTCTTATATGAGGAATCTAAATTTGTTAAACCCATAGAGGCAGAAAGCTGAATGGCGGTTGCCGAGGGCTAGGAGGGATAGGGGAATGGGAGTTGCTATTCAAAGGGTTTAGAGCTTCAGTTATGCAAGATGACAAAATCTAGAAAGCTACTGTACAACAGTATGCATGTAGTTGACAATATAGTACTATATACTTAAAAATTATTACGAAGGTAGATTTTTTTATGTTTTGTGTTTTTCTTTACCACATTAAAAAAAAAGGCTCATGGGACACAATCCTACATTTCAATAACAAAATGAGCCAGAGAACAAGAGTGACCCATATCACTTGATGCTGGAAAGCAAAGAGAAACAATTAATTAAACACTTGGGATAGAATAATAGGCTGATTGATTATATACAGTATCTGGAAGTCTTTGTGATCTGAAAGCATAGCAATAACTAGCTAGAAAATAGAAGGAAAAAAATGTATAAAAGATCTCCCTCATAACACCAACAAATAGGAAACACCCTAAGATAAATGTACCAAAATATGCATAATGACTATACTAAAAAACAAAACAAAACAAACAACAACAAGCAAACTACAAAACTTTCCTGGAGAAAGAAAAGATACATTGAATAAATGGAGATTGATATATGCATTTCTGAAAAAATAGGTATTGATGACGTTTTTCAATATTGAAAAAGACGTCGACCTTTATTGCAATATTATTGCATTTATTTCAATACAGGTCAAAGTACTCTAACAAACATCAAAATACAGTGACTTGAATATGAAAGAAATTTATTTCTCCTCAATCAGGGTGGTTCTGTCATCCTTAGCATGTGGCTTCCAAATTTGCTCTAGATTTTTCTATTTCCCATGAGGCTAGGAGGAAATAGAGATGCTGGGACAACTGATCTTGAAGAAGATGTCCTAGATTTGCACACATCTCATTGGCAGGAATCCAGTCATGTTGCCATATCTGGCTACCAAGGAAACTCAGAAGTGAAGTCTGTGTATAGCTCTTCCAAAACAGGGTGGAATCTCTACATGGCCAGTACCAAACCAACTTAAAATTTAGTGCTTAGCACAATGATTATATGATGATTTCTCAAACTTTCAGAGGCTCAGGAACTTACAGTTCACCTGATGATTTTGTTTCAGAGTCTCTCCTGCAGGTATCATGTGAAGGTGTGGGGAGTTAGAGTAAAACTGTGGGGTGATGGAACAGCTGGTGGCTGGTGGGACATTTCCCTCTGTTGTTACCCCAGGAGCTTCTCTATGCACTCCGTTCACATGTACTACCTGGTGATTTCTACCAACGTGGTGTCCTTTGGGTGGTTGGTCTACTTACATGTCAGGTCAGCGCTCCTTAGGGAGAGCTTTCAGGAAATGAGGCAGAGAATTTATTGTCTGAAGAAATCATTTTAAGAAGCCTTAAGAAATCACCAAGTGACCTCCATTGTACTCCATTGGTGAAAACAGACAAAAAAACACTAGATTCAAGAGGAGAAAACGCAGAACCCACCTTTTAGTGGAAGAGTGTCAAAAATCTGTGGCCAAATTTTAGAATTTTCATGCTTACTAAGACAAAGAATGGGAAAGTAGAAGCTGAGCAATACTTTTTAGTCTCTGTCCAGGCATCTCTGTCCCAGAGACAGACATATATTCATATTCATTCTCTCTCTCTCTCTCTCTCTCTCTCTCTCTCTCTCTCTCTCTCTCTCTCTCTCTCTCTCTCTCTCTCTCTCTCTTATAAACCCAAGGTCTCATTCACTTTCTGCATCTAGCTCAAAGCTACAAATCTAATGTTCATGTATTTGCATCAATTTCAAGAATGAGTTCTATGGACTGGGGAACTGATGATACCAAAGACACATAGAACAATATTCATGAAAGATCAGGAACAAGAAAACTTAAATAAATAAACCGGTACTGGAAAACAAGGTTTGGAAACATTCAGTTGTCTGTCCTACATATCAAATCCTGCTTCACAGAGGAGTAATTTCCTTGGTTAATCCTGTCCTGCCAACTCTGATTGTGCTATGTAGAAGGAACTTCCTTTTCCACAGTCCTTCATGGCACCTACTTAGCCCTTCACAGATTAGCCCATGCCTGTTAAGCCCTGTAGCCACTCGTTCAAGGTCTTGGAGAATATGGAGGTTTGATAACCTGAGAGTTGTTTTGGAGCTGGAGCAATCACGGGCTTCTGTAGAAAGGTTTGTAATTTCTTTGACAATATAGTTCCCTCCAAAATTTAGTAGTCTCTGGTCTGCTTTCTTCCTGCCAGTTCTGTGTGAAATAGCCATTCACCAAGATCTTTTCTGATTATACTTTTTTTTTTTTTTTTTTTTTTTTTGAGGGCAGTGTCACTGGCCGTCATATGTGGGACCCGAACCGGGGCCGCTGGCTTCTCAGGCCAGCGCTTAACCACCACGCCACTCGGCCGGCCCTGATTATACTTTCTAAACTTGGTGTTTGTTTCTTTTTTTTTGAATGGCTTCCGAACTAGTTGGTTATTTCATTCTGCCCTACAGTGGGGGCACTTTGAGGGAAATGGAACCATGAGTTATTGTGAGAAGAAGGCAACATCCTTAATCTGACTTTTACCTCCAATCTGTATTAAGCAGTAATATACTTTCCGCTATTTCCATACACAAGCAGTGGGGATTTCCAACTCATTAAGTACTCAGATTTCTGGATATTCATTCAATTTAAATTTCAGGCCACTGGCAGATAGAGCCTCCCTTAAGCAGAGCTTATTTCTTCTCCATCTCAAAAATTGGCTTACAAATTGGCCAATTTTTAGCTGAATGTCGCTTTTTCTGTGTATGACTAAAAGCAACAGGAAGAGCTAACTAACATTCTATATTTTCTCAGCCAGTTCCCACTGAGCTACAGCCTTGCAGGTACTGAGTCGGATTTCCGGTTATTGCAGCACGTGCTCTGCCAAATGCTTTACTTTGCCATAAAATGGGTAACTAGATTGCAGAACTATAACAATATCTGTATTCTTTTAGTTTTTAAACAGTTGCTAAAGTAATTCTTCAATTCTAGTGTTTTTTGTTTTGTTTCGATTTGTTTTGTTTTGTTTTCAATATCCCACATCCTGGAAGACAATTGTTTGTTAGGTTTGGGGCAAAAGTGCTGTAACTATATTCTACCATTCACTGTCTTAAATAAAAGACAAGTCTTTTTTTAAGTCATGTTATCAATTTAAGGATGAATGGTCTCGTCTAGGGCAGCAGAGTTTAAGGAAACAATTCAGAAGTTACACTCAACACTTCCAGTCACTCACATTGGCACTAATATAATCACATGGCCTTAGTAATTTGTAAGTCTAGGTAGCCTGTGTCCAACTAACATTTTGGGTCTTTTATTGCAAAAGAAAAAAAACAGGAGAAGATGAGAATGGATAATAGGAGATGGTTAGAAGTTGCCATGGAATCCTGTTTTTTAAAAAAAGAAAAAAAATGTAAGCTTTTTTTTTTTAACAACTTAACTGAATCATTCTAAAATTGACCTGAAATAATAAGCATGTGAGGATAATTAAAGAATTCTTCAAAATAAAGAGCAATAGAGTTGAGGGGATATCAGGAAAATAATTTTCCCTAAAAGAGATTTCAAGGTATGAAATAATTAAGAGGAATGGTGCTAAATTATACAAATATCTTCTAAAGGATCTAATACAGAAATTTATATAGTATGATTTATAAAAATATAGCATATGATAAAGATTATATATCAAATTAGTAGTTGAAGTGTCATTATTAAATAATACTTATTAAAACAGACATATAAAAAACTAGAAACTTCTAGAAGAATATAGAGTTGAATATTTATATAATAATGAAGCAGATAAAAAAATATATCAATAATAGTGTTAACAATAAAGAGTGATAGAAACCATAAATGTTGATACTGAGGCAAATGAAATGATTCACAATTGTTGTAAGTGAAAAATAACTATAAACCTTAGTTAAATGCAAATGGAAATCTGGAATATCCATGTAATTTATATACCATGTAGGGTATTTATATCTTTAAAGCATGAACAGTTATTGCAAATGAATTAATAAAAGATCAACACTCATAGAAAAATGGCCAAGCACATAGTTCACAAAAGAATAGATAGACTGTTCTAGAAACTTAAAGCAAAATATTAAACCTTACTAGTTATCAGAAAAACAAACTGTAAGAACATTTAAATTATCAGGAAGTAAATCATTAAAAGATCTAATGTTATGGTGACAAGGTTATGGTGAATGGAAACATTCATGATATGCTAAAGGAAGTTTCATTTTATATTTAGAAAAACATGAGAGTATATATCAAATTCTCAAAATATTCATACCTTTTCAATGATCATTTATAACCCTTGGCAAGTTATAAAAATAAACAGAATTGTGCAAGTTTATAAAAATATACCTATAAAAATGTTCATCAAAATTCTTATAACAATATTAAACACTGCAACTTCATAACAGTCCCTCAAAGAAGTTGCATATGTGATACAGGCATATAGTGAAACTCTGGGCAACATTAAAATTTGTGTTATATATATATGTGTGTGTATATATGTATATGTATATATATATATATTTATATACAATGATTATAATGATATTTAAGTGAAAAACCTTACAATAGCATACATAATGTACATGTATACACATATACACATACATGTAGAAAGCAACTATTCATATATGTTCTAAGATAAAAATTTGAAGAAATTTATGGATTAGGAAGATAGTTAGATAATTGAATTAACTAATTGAACTAGGATTTTTTTTTTTTTTTTTGAGGGCAGTGTCACTGGCCCTCATATGTGGGACCTGAACCGGGGCCGCTGGCTTCCCAAGCCAGCGCTTAACCACTGTGCCACTCGGCCGGCCCTGAACTAGGTTTAATAAGATACTCTTGTGAATGAATTATCTGCTGAATGCGTTTAGCTATGTACTTAGATATGATGAAGAGGGTATCTTTTTGCTATCACTAAGTTTTTTGTTTTGGGATTATACTTTATACTTTATAGTATCATCATTAAATTTATATCTGAATAAAAACTTAATCAAGAAACATGAAAATTAATATTACTCATTTGTACCCATTGATAATATATACTTTTATATGGTTTAAACTTTCATTCTGCAAGAAAACCTTAAATAATCATACATGTATGTGTGTGTATGTATAAATATATATGTATATATATACACACATATACTTATATATCTATATCTGTTTCTCTGTGTGTGTGTGTGTATGTGTGTGTGTATGTATATGTATATATATATATATATATATATATATATATATATATATATAAATTGAAACAAACGTTGAGTGAGTGTTTTTAACTATAAGTCAAGGCTGCTTCTGTAACCACTCTGTAGTTAGGCTGAAATGAACCCATGTCATATATCCTATAATAGCCATATTCAATTGGATACATGTAAGAAAAGTCACCCAGTTAAGTGAAGGCTTGATAACCTAATGTAGCAACTTGAACATCAGAAACCAGCTAAAATCTTTCATGTGACAATTGGCTTACAAGTGTCTGCCTGGGCAGATGATATTGGTTTTAAAAGAAAGGCATAATTTGCCTGGAGAATTTCAGAGAAATCTGGGAATCATTTTCAGACTCTGGTAAAGCAGAAAGGTGTCACTTCTTTGACAGCCCCAGCGTTTCCCCTGTTACTGTTTGCGTGACAGATGCCATGAGCAGATTGATGAGTACAGCTAGGTGAGGTACTAGAAAATCATCCATTAAAACTCATTAGCAGGAGACAGACATGTTCTGCTGGGAACCACTCAGAAGCACTTTTTGACATACAAAGAGTGCTAAACATGCTTCATATATGTGTTTTTTCATATGGGACTAGATTCACATTTGTGGTGCTTGCCTGAATGGGAAGAAAAATATTGTAGCATAATGACAGGTAGCCTTCCAATAATATGTAGCAGAAATGAATCAGTCTTAAATACAACTTTCAGTATAAATGCACTTTATTATTTCATGAACTGGCCTAATAATGGAACTATCCATTACTGTCAAAAATAAAAACAAAACAAAAAACACCAACAACAAATAAAACAAATATCGCTGAACATACAACATTATTAAGAAAAAAGAAAAAGGGAAGCCATATATTTGTGTTTTGAGCTTTCATTCATTTTATTTTTCTCTCTTTTTTTTTGAAAGTGAAATTGGAAAGATCTGATCCATTTGTGAAAATACAATACTTCTTTTTGCTGAGAATGTTGTTTCATTGACCGAGAATATTTTACAGAATATTTTCTTTTCTAGTGAAATGACCACAAACCCAGAGAACAGTTTGACACATTTGCACGTGTCTGGGTTTCTAGCATCTTCACCATGCTTGAACCAGTAGTTTCATCACAATATGAGCCTTGTTCCTCAACACTGATAGTGATATACTGACATCAGCCATGATGTACACTATTTAAAAACCAAGCATCCTACTTGCAGTCAATGTAGCACTTGGTAGGAAAGGTGATGGCAGGTTGCTGGGCAAGCAAAGGGCTATGCAACAACCCCTGCAAATCCCAGAGGACGAACTGAGGGAAATGCCAGCCACTATTACTACACACCAAACACCAAGGCTAATGTGTCTAAATGGCAGGTGAATGTGCCCACTTATTCACAGAAACATGAACCTCCTCTGAAGAGGTTCGACAAATTATTTACAGAAATGGATCCATTTTACAACCTTACATTGAAAAAGGTAAATGGGACATTAACAGAGCATAAAATGGTCTTCACCTTTAGTTTCCCCTTTAACTTGCTTCCATTCGTGATATTATTCTTAGTAGAGAAAATGGAAGCTAAAATAGAGCATGCTTACTTCTGCTTTTTTGTCATCTTCTCACATCGCCTCTTAGTTTTCCTTGGTGGAGGCTGAACTTCCTGAATTCCATGTGCCATGTTCTAGAAAGCATGGTACAGTTTTCATACCTGCCCATGTTACTTTTTGACCCAAACTTTCTACTTTTATGAAACTGCTTCACATCTGTGGCTCTGTTCATCTCCTGTGATACTCGCAAAATACCTTACTGCTTTTATTTACCAATCTCCTGACCATTCCCTTGTTTATTATTGAATTTGGCACTTGGCTAAACTTCTGTGGATGTCCATGTGTTTGATCTAAGAATCCAGAATTGGTTGACCTTTCTACACCAACTCCCAATGCTATCTTTTCCCATGTCCTCACCCTAGATCTTGTTAAACCTTAGAACTGCTCTAACTTGCATTCAGATATAAAGATGTCTAACCACGGCCTTCTTCCCTCTGTTTTTCATTGCCTGCTCTTCTACATGATTCATTGTGTCATTCTGACATCTTGTCCCTTGATCTCATCTTTATGTCTCCATTGATTACCTCCTTTATGGCTTCAATTCCTTCTTGAACCTTCAACTAAGATCCCACTCCTTGATCTTGGTTTTCTGAGATACCTTCCCTGAAAACTCTAACCATTTACCATCTCTATTTGTATATCTAGACAATTGAAAGTTGCCTCATGAAATCATGTAACTGTACATTTTGGAGCCACTGAAAATAATTTCAATTTCCTTTGGTTCTATAATACTTATCGTCTATTACAACCCAACCCACTCTATTAATCCTCAGTAGCTGCATTAGTCAGGGCTTTGCAATTAAAACAGACAGAAATGAGGTATCAAATGATTCACGTATTTGAAAAGTCTGATCAGTGACTGTCATCCTTTGGTGTTCTGAGAATTCCCTGAAGGGCTTGTTAAAATTGCTGGTCCCCACTCCAGAGTTTCTGATTCAGTAGGTCTAAAGAGGGAACTGATCATTTGAATTTTCCAACAAGTTCCCAGGGGTGAGGACCACACTTTGAGAAACACTGGTCTAGGAACAGAATTCTCTTTAAACACGTTGGGATACAGGTGCTCAAAGGTATAAGAATACATCTATTTTCTCTCTTTACCTTTCTTCTTCTGTGTTGGCTAGTCAGGCAATGTCTTGTCCCATGACAGAAAAAAATGGTAACAGCTTCAGGATGAAATATCCTTTTTTAAAAGGAAAACAAGACTGCCTTTCCCCATAACTCATATAAAACTCCTGGGAAGTAAACTCGAAGAGTTAGCCACACTCTGGGTAAACCAGCTGAGTTCTATTACTAAGGACCAGGGAAGGAGAGGGTCTACAAAGAGAGGATTGGGTTAGATCTATGTCATATGCAGTGTATTTTACATCTCTGTACTATACTCTTAAAATACTCCCACACTGCTTGCTGCCTCCCTCTTAGTAAAGGATCTTACTGAAGATTTAACAAGAACAGCTGAGGTGATAAAGCAAACCATCCTTTACCTCTTGGCTTAAACACATAATTTAAAAAATATATGTGTTTAGTATCTCCAGAGTATATATGGCAGAAAGAAAAGAAGCAAGAAAACAAGAGGGCTCTACTGGAGAGGAAAAGAGTTGTCCCATAGAGAAGTGGGTGGATAGATACAAAAATAAAATAAAACAAAACAAATAAAACCTAAAGTTGTTTTCTCTAGAGTTAGGAAATAAATAGATCACATGATATATACTCACCTATTTCATTTCAATTTATGAGAAAAATGCTTTCTTTTCATGAAAAGAGCTCTTGTTTCCAGAGGGAGTTTTATTCATCAATTTTCCCTTCACACTTCTCTATTTGTAACTCTCATTCTCTCACTCTAACAAATTTAATAAGTCCATAAATTAAGTCAGATCTATCCAATTTACCATGTGCAATTGTATGTGTATGAGCTCAGTCAAAAATTAGCTTACACTCTACCTGCCTTTTTTTATAAACTAAGTGCCATGAAGGTATTTACACGTCAATAAATATTCATTTATTTCATCATTTTAAAGTCTGAACACCATTTCACTTTATAAATTACAACATAAATTATTTAAACATTTCCTAGTTGTTGAATATTTAGGTTGTTTCCAATACTTTGTTTCCATAAATGATGTCACAAATGACATCCAAATTTATTTATGTTTTCACATTTACCTGTTTAGTATGAAATTCCAGTTTTGGAATTGCTGGGTCAAAGGACATACTTTTTCAAGCTTTCGATTTATGTATCCTCTAAAACAAACATGTCGTTTCTCTGAAGCTTTAGTTCTCATGGTTTAACCTATCTGCCCACCCTAAGTGTTCACCATTCTTTTAACGTTGGCCAGTCTGCTGGGTGTAAATTGTCCTTGGGTGTTGATATACTTTGCATATTTTCGGATACTTATGCAGTTGAAACATTTTTTTTGAAAGTCTGCTTATTTGTCATTTTTGTTTCTGCTTTGCCCTTTTGTTCATTTGGGTGTTCCTAATAACAAAAATTGTTAACATGTATTGGGGCTTACTTGTCATGCATCAGGTTTGTCATAGTTTTCTACAAGCATATTGCACGGAATCGTTACAGTAATCTTATAAACATGTACTATAATTGTTCTCATTTTACAGATGGAGATCCAAGGGTGGACAAGTTAAATCATTTCCAAATGTCATATTGTAGCTAGCAAATACAGCTAGTACTCAAGCATAGATCTGTGTGAGACAAAAAGCATATGCCCTTATCATTCTATTGATTTTTTAATTTCAATCTTTCCAGCCCATTACTATTGCCTTTTCTTGGACTGTCTTTGTATCTCCCATGGACTCTTGTGGCAGTCTTCTTTCATTCTAGTTTTAAAGGACTCAACTGTATCATGCACTGTACATATGCACAAATCTTTCTATAACTCTGATCCTAAATCCCCTTGGGTTAAAATCCCTGAAATGGCCCCACATTTCTACACAGCAAAGCCCAAATTAATTACCAAGGCCACAAATGCTTCTGGGTGTGGCCTCATTAGCTACAACTGTAGTCTTGTTAACTGCATAAAACACGTTTCAATCTTATTCTATTCTCTAACATAAGAAGTAGCATACATTGAATGTCTTATGGCCCTCAGAGTAAGTATTCGCACTTGCTTTTGTATTAAATACCTATCACCCTGTCCTAACCCCAAGTACATATACCGGGATGCCAAAAAGACATATACATATTTTAAGAGATGTTATCTTGAAATGTGTATACATATTTTTGGCACCCTCTGTATATACCCTACATTTTACCAATATGTCATTCATCAAAAATTCCAATAACCTGCCTCTTTAAAGATTTTCTTGCATTCTCCACCCTTTTTTGCCCTCAAGCCCACTACTTTTTCCTATTCAACCACTTAACCTTTTCCTACCTAGAGCACTTTATTAATTTTTGTTGATCTCACTGTATTTTATTTTAATTTTGATAACCAAGATCTTGTCTGACTTATTCCACATTTGCATTTTTAGAAAGAGCTCTTTTATGTATAAGTACTTTTGATAAATAGATAAAAGAATGGATATACAGTAATGGATTGCAAGTAACTTCGTTTGCAAGCATTCTGCAAGACAAGCAAAGCTTTCTAATGTATTTTAACTTGGTAAACGAGTGATGTTCTGCAATACAAGTAGTTTGTTTCTGGAACAAATTATACTCGCAAACCAAGGTATTATTGTATATTATTGCTTCACCTGCCAACTTTCTTCTAAAGGTCAAAAAATAAAACGAATTTATTACTTTAAGGCAACCATTGAATTTTTATTTTTATAGTTAGTTTATAGGTCTGTACTTCATGAACTATTTTATCATTTAATTTTTTTTTTTTTAAAATAAGCAACTATGGGCCGGCTGAGTGGCTCAGTTGGTTAAGAGCTTGCTCAAGAGTGCGAGCTGAGCTCTGAGCAACGGCAGTTCGATGCCACCCCGAGCTGAGTTGCTGTTGAGCTGCTAACAGGTGGCAGGATGGCTCAGCTAAAAAAAAATAAAAATAAAAATAAAAAAAAGCAACTATGTATATCATTTCTAGATAACTTAATACTTCAAAATAAAGCACATTAATAGAACCCCTCCCGAATTAAGTAGTAATAACACCAAAATCATAGGAAGGAATTTGACTATCAATTAAAGTCGCTTATTCCTTATTTGAATTTCAGTACCTAGTTATAAATAATTTAACATTTTAAAATGTTAACATCATTAACATCATTTTGTATCTACATACCAGTAAAGGTAAATATTATTTATCATAAATTATCCATAAAGTTTTTAATTGTGAAAGTCAATTGCAAATATATTCGTTGTAGAAATAGTTGTTGCTTCATCTATTTACTTTTGTTATATAGAATCGTTAAAGCACTTTTAGAAAGACACAATGGAAAAAAGTTTTAGTAAAAATATGTCGACATTAAATTATTGAGCTACCTATGCATAATTTAAATAATAGCTTTTAGAAAATATGCTGTTTGATGGAAGTCTGTAAAATGGAGATTAACTCCTGTGTATTCTTAGAAGATTTCCTCTTCCAAAATTTGAGGCATGTTGTGATAATTTGCATAAAACTGTTAAGCCAGTTTATCAGTGCCACTCTGGAGAATCTATGAGCTGCTTGTGAAAATTTCCCCTATTTCTGCTTCAGATTCCTGGAGAAGCTGAATTATAACTAGTCAATTTGTACATTAAAATGTACTTTGTGCCATGTTAAATATATGTTGAAACCACAGAAAGGAGTGAAAGCAGGCACTTATTCTATGTTACCTGCTATCAGAATAATCAGTCAAGTTGAAATAAGCAAGGGAAAGGGAAGGAGGTGAGAAAGGTGAGGGGAAGTGGTTCAGACTGGCGTTGGCATACTGTGGATAGTGTCAGATAGTACAAGAAAAAGTTTTGAATTTTGAGGTGAACATGGATTCAGTAATCAATTTAACAACAAAAAAAATGATTTAACATCTTCAAGTCTACAATGGTTCCTATACAGTTGGGGCAAGATGCATATGGAAATGTAGAGTCTTTCAGATTTTATGAAGGTAACATGGAAACTATACTTTATGACATATATATATATATATATATATATATATATATATATATATATATATAAACAAACATGTCAGTGGGGATCGAGCGGCATCTCATAATTAAACACATTATTATTTGTTCATATAACGTATGAGTTTTCAAAGACTGTAATTAATCACATACCAGTTTTGGTTCAGCTTTGCCAGCAAATGAATTCTGCTGAAGTTAGGTTATGCTGCCAAATGAGAGGGGGTTGTTTTTTGTTTGTTTGTTCATTTTTTTTAAGTAACAATAAAAACTCCACAATTTCCCTCCCCATAATTCAGCCCTCAGGAGTGTAGATAAAGGATTGTGGTCCCGTACTGTGTGTTTGTTTGCCCGATATCAGGCATATACTAAAATTCTTATCAAGGAGAAAGATTCATTTATCTGAAAAAAAAAAAAAAAAAAAAAAAAAGGAATTGTTGGTGTCACTATAACCTGAAACCCAAGCCTTCAATTCTGTAGTTCAGGTAATGTGACAGCAAAGGTTAACTATTGATATTAAATCAATTAAAAGAAAAATTTGTATGTAGGCGTGAATAGGGGATCTTAGCAGGCAACATTCAGGAAGACCAAGATAAAAAGCTCTTGCTGCAGTTACCCAGGTGTTTACAGTTTGAAAAATAAACAGGAGATTCTGATAGCGCCCTTCTCCACCACCTCCACCCAAGTCCTGTGGGTGAGACTGAACAGTGGGACGATCACGGCAGGAGTGTAGTGTAGGTATCACAGCACTGCCTGAGGGCTGGAGAATGCCTTACAGAGGAATTCATGGTTGAGTTGAATTTTGGTGGATGAGTTGTCCTCCACGCAGACTGCCTAAGGACTGCCAGCATGCTTTCATGTGTGGGATAGGGAACCATGAGAGCAGAGATGCTGTTATTGAGCGCTGGAGACTGACTCATTGGCGATAGTTGAATCTGTGCACAAATGGGAGTGGACATCAGCTAACCATATCAGCCCTGGTCACAGCTATGGTTACATCACTGAGTATAGCTGTGGTTACTTTATTAATTGTCTGAATTCTGTTTCAGCACTTTCTTAATATGTCTGCTCTGTTCTTATACCTTACATTTCTCCCATTTGTATTCACCTGCATGTTTAGACCCTTGGATAGAGTTAGAAGTGAATTATGACTTAGAATTCTTGAAAATGGTTTGAAAAAATATTTGTTAGTGTTTCATTTATAAAGTAAGAGCCATGTAAGGAATATAGAAAATCACTCTGGTCAAAAGTAAAATTGTTTTTTTCCCACAAAAACATACAATCCAGCAAATAGCTATTGTGAGCCATGGATGGATATTTCAGCTCTGTATGATGAAACAGTTTCTTGTCAGTGAAATAGAGAAACTCAAAATAGGCAGCAATTATAGTTACAATATTTGCCAACTCCAATACACATAAAATAATAATGGAGGCGATCATCTCTAAAGACTGGCAGAGAGCAGGCCAGCTGAGCCAAAATAGTGAAATATTGTTTTTTTTTTTTCCCCAAGACTAAAAATAAATTGGGAAGCAGCCAAACCACTGGTGAAGAATAAAAAAATTCAGTTGGGAGCAGACTGGGGAGCATAGTAACAGAAGTCTAATGGCCTAAACAAACAAAAAAAAACAAACCAAACCAACAAAAAAATTAACTAAGTTAAAGAAAAGAGAGGAAAAAAAGGAAAGAAAGAGAAAGAGAGAGACTAAGACCTTGAACGTCAGTACAGTTCCTAAGGCTACAAGGATTTTTCTAGTAAAAATGACCTTTAAAATGTTTCCATGTCAGTATAATTTAAAGGAAAACACCTTGACAAAGCACTGAAGATTTGTGGTTAGATTTAGTGAGCCCTCGTTTGATATTTGTGAAAAGAATAATAAAAAATTTAGTAAGTTCTGCAAGAAAACAATGCTTTAGACATTTAGTTAGACAATTGGTAACTCTGTAAGTGGTAGCCTTATTTGCTTTAAATTTGCTTTTTTGTTGTTACATTGTTGTAGCTTAATAAATTCCTAGGTAAAAAGTACTGGTGATTATTTTTTGTTAGTTAACCTAGGTAAAGATTATATAGTTCTTGGATACTTAGCTTAGTGACAGTATAAAAGTAGGAATCAGGTTTAGAGTTTTTACATTTCATATTAAATAAATTTAATATTCTCTTGGCCTTTAATATTTAGATTCATGTTCAATTCAGTTTTTATTTTTTAAATCAGGTGCATAAAAAAATAACAAGAAGTTCCAAAGTGAATTTACTAGTAAATTACTATATTTTTCAAAATGACCCTGGTTATGTTTTTCTTAAATGTATTCACTAATATGTTTCATTAAAGAATATTCACTTAAAAGTCCTATAATTTGTGTAAGTTAAAAACACCCTTTTATTTGCTAAGTATACCTGGGTGAATGACGTAGCTTTTTTGGCCTCAATTTTTTTTCTCGTTTTTTTGAAATCAGTGTTGAGTGTCCTGGGTAAAACTGGCAGAATAAAACCAGATCACAGGAAATCCCTTACCAAATTCTGATAGATTTAAACACATAAGAGTGGAGATTATCAAAAGTTTTGTTGTTGTTGTTGTTGTTGTTGTTTTATAATATGGCTATTTTTCCTAAAATAATGGATAAGCAAAGAAAAAGGAAATTCTCCCTGTCATACTGGTCCAACTCCCTGCCTCAGTCTCCAGATGCTGTGCTGGAGAAAGGAGCTAAGCAGAAAAACCCTCACAGTCTCACTGATACACTCCCCTCCCCCAACAAATGAGATGAATTAGGAGAGAAATGGACTGGAGAAACAGATGGAGAGTCATTGACAAATAGAATGTCTTGCCAATCACTGAGGATCCAGTATCTCAGTATCTTAGTGTCTCAGAAGTACGTGCCGACAGAGTACTGGGACTTACCATTTCTGGGCTTCCGAGGGAAATGGTCCAGGTTCAGGGGTATTCCTCTTAGAAAATGGATACACTTCTGTCTGTGTTTTGATAACACTCTGCTAGAACAGGTAGCAGCATCCAAAAAAAGATATGAGTCTCTGTTCACACATACAGAATAATAATAATAATAATGGCTGTACATAGCCTTAGCTCACCGTTCTGTGTGCCACCCACCCCTTGCCCTCCTCTCAGATCACAGAATAGCAAGAAGCTAGAACAGATTTCAACTCACAGATCAGAAAGAGAGAAAAAAAGATTCTGATAAGGTGAGAAGAGTAAAAGAGAAGCCAATTGAATGTCACTAGACCAAATACAAGATAAGGACTTCCTCTATTTGTAAAAGGTATAAGAGAAGAAAATAGAAAAGAAGGGGTAGGAAAAGAGAAATAAACCATTGCAAGAGACTGAAGAAGAATATAGTCTAGAAAAAAAAATGTCAAGAAACGAAAAAAAGCATAACAAAACCATGAATAATAAATAACATAGATAAGGTAAACAGCCGCTTGAGGCTGTCTACATGAGATAGGTACACACGGTATACATATACAAATGGATGTGCACATACATAGTGTGTATATATGCATGCTGTATGCACTTGCACACACAAGCACACAATTGATTATTTAAAATTAAAGCAGCATATGAAATTAACACCTAATTACAAGTTCTTAAAGGTTTGGATATTTATTCTCTTAACCATAGAGGAATCATTCTCCTCCAAGGACTAAATTGCTGATTCTCTTTTAAAATAAATTAAAATCCCCCTCCCCCACCACACATGATGGGACACATGGCGCCCGCCTGCTCCTAAATATCGCATCTCACAGCTCTGTCCACCAGCTGGACACTGGCCTGTTCGTCACTAGCCCAGATGACTCCAGGAGAGAGGTCACTGTCCTTACCTGGCTCAGTACACGCACTGACTCTTTTCCTGTTGAATGTATGTGTACAGTAGTTGGTCCCACTGCCGCCACGCGCTTGGGGAGATTAGAGCTGTTATGCCCGTGAACCAGGACTGCAGATTGCTAAACTGCTCAGGTCTTTTCTGCTACCTGAGTTTCCCACTTGCTTCTGCTGAGTATCTCATTGCCTGTTCAATACTTTAACTCCATAACAGTTGAACATACAATCCCAACCTAGCTTCTCCTTTCTCTCCTTGCCCAGCCTTCTTCTCAATGTCCTCTGCTTCTTCCTTATAACGCCCCTCCTTCGCTCTCTCCCAATTTCATTTTTCAATCTGTTCCTTAGAATCTATCTTTCATTATATACCTACACCTTAAATCCTAAGGCTCCGCACACAATTTTCTCTGAATGTGGTTGACAGAATTTAACTCTGGCTCTCTCAGCCTCGGCATACTAATCTCCCTTGAAGCTTTCCTGAAGGGAACATGGTATCCTCTCATCCTCTTGCATAACTGAGAACACGGGAGTCTGAGATGACATTGGGTCCTCCCCGCTCCCTGTTTCCAATGTCAGATGGTTATTCTGCTTCCCTCAACATAAGTTCTTCCCTCTGGACATTCTGCAGCCTCCTCTCTCACGATTTATAACTTCTACAGAGTTTCTGTCGTCTTTTCACAATGGATGTTAGCATCTGATGCACTTCGTCCTCTCTCCAAGAACTTCAGTCCTCAGAATAGACGTGAACACTTCAACCTGGCACTGAAAATTTCTTTACCAGGGATCAATCAGTTTAACCCCCGCAGACTCATATCTTTTGGGAAGCCCTGGGCTTTGTCAGCAGCCCAAACTATTATACCTCTGTAAATTTAAATTCTAACACATAATCTCTGATCACAGTTTACTTTATCTTCATCGCTTTCAATTCATATTCTGAGTAAATCTCTTCGATTTCACTGAAGGCTTAAGTTCCTCCAACCCAACTCACTTTTGTCCCCATCAGCTTCCTAACCAGTACCGATATCGTGCTGCAACTTGGCTGTTCTGTTGTCACATAGTCAATTGCTTGTACCCTGTTCTCTACTATACTTATTGTAACCTCTTTCCTTGGATCAATATAGCCATTCAACACTTCTTATACTTGGGCTACTAGTTCTACTGGAGAAAATTACATGGAAAGGGGATCGCAGCTACTTCAAATTCAAGGTATTTACTCTTGGTTTGGCAATACTACTCACCAGCAGTTTTACTGATTTTTAGTCATCTTTCTTTCCAATATTTTGCAGTAAGATCTTCCAAATGTCTTCTCAAGTCTCTTTCTGAACTTTTTGCAGAGCACTGAAAGGCTTCCAGTTTCCTTTATCTGGGACTGAAATAAATAAGACATTATCATATTAAGGCTATCAGTTTCAAGACTTTCTGAGAGTCTAAACAGAAAGCCTTCATAGCATGGTGGACCCTGAGACACCCTATGCATCTTGAATTTTTTTAAATTTATTGGGGTGATAACTGTTAGCAAAATTACATAAATTTCAGGTGTACAATTCTGTAGTGCTTCATCTATACATCACATTGTGTGTTCATCACCCAGAGTCAGTTCTCTTTCCATCACCATATATTTGAGGGGAGTGGTAGATAAGGGTAAAAGGAAAATATTTTATTATGATAAGTTGCCAGTTTTAAAATTAAAAATAACATATTGTATTAAAAAGAACATGCATGAAGACAAAATAAATTCAGAGGCAGGTTTTCAAGAATTATACCATATACACTTATAGCCAATTGTCATTTGTATTTGTGGATTCCTTGCAAACTTACCTACTTGCTGAAATTTAATTGTAACCCCCAAATTAACACACACAGTGCTTTTATAATTTAAGGGCATGCACAGTAGGGCAAAATAATTGAGCCATTAGATATGCATGCATCTAGCAGGCTGAGGAGGAAGAAGATGGCACTGCCTTTTTATTTCAGCTCTAATACTATAAACACAGATTCTTTCTCTAGTCTTTATAGTGCTGTATTTGTTGTGCCTTTTGTTGGTGATTTCACTGTATAAAGAGGCCTCCAACCATAGTGCTAAAATGCTGTCTGGGTTCCTGAGCACAAACAGGCTGTGATGTACTTTGCAGAGAAAATACACGTGTTAGATATGCTTGGTTAGGTAGGAGTTATAGTGCTGAGTTCAATGTGAGTGAACCACCAATATATATTAAATTGAGTATCTTTAAACTAAAATGTGCATAAAACCAGATTATGTATTGATGGGTTGATGGAAATCTTGTGACCAGGGAATTAGAGGGAACTAATGCCATATTTCCCCTACACGCAATGGTTCAGTATTTATTAGTGCAGTTTTTAGGGTGTCTTTAGAGAAAATAATTACTTGAATGATGGACATCTACTATGTATAGATATTGATAGTACAGAGATTTGAGGTGTTATGATAAATGACCTACTCCTGTATTCTTTTTTTTTAATTAAAGTTTATTGTGGTGACAATCGTTAGTAAAATTAGATAGGTTTCAGGTGTACAATCCTGTAATATATCATCTATATATCACATTGTGTGCTCACCACCCAGAGTCAGTTCTCCTTCCATCACATATTTTTGATCCCTTCCATGGTGGCTGCACCAATCTGCATTCCCACCAAAAATGTGTAAGGGTTCCTTTTTTTCCACAGCCTCTCCAACACTTGTTATTATTTGTCTTGTTGATGACAGCAATTCTAACTGGTGTGAGGTGATATCTCATTGTGGTTTTTAGTTGCATTTCTCTGATGATTAGTGATGTTGAGCATCTTTTCATATGTCTACTGACCATCTGTATGTCCTCTTTGGAGAAATGTCTTTTCAGGTCCTCTGCCCATTTTTTAATTGTATTGTTTCTTTTTGTTATTGGGTTGTATGACTTTTATTGAAGGCGTTGTTTGCAAAAATCTTCTCCCATTCAATTGCTTGCCTCTTGATTTTGTTGATGGTTTCTTTTGCTGAGCGGAAGCTTGTATTGTCGGTGGTGACACAAACTGAATGACTTCCTAGTCACAAACAGTAACTTTATAAACTGAAAATAACTAATAAATTTAAAAATATCAGATTGATGAATTTGTTATAACCAATAATATGTTTATTGGGCCATCAATCAAAGTCTTCTGATAGTTTTCTTGCCAGTTTTATGTAGGTGAGTCAACTGGGTTACCAGGGCATAACAGCCATCAGCCTTCCTTCTAGTAGATCAACGGTGCTTAATGAATAGCACAACTCAGAATAATAGTCTCTAAATAAAAGGCAACCAGCTAGCCCCCAAAATAACAGAAGATAAAAGATATCCTCCAGAACTCAGGGGGAAAATGGGAAGTAGAAAGTTCAAATTTCAAATGATCACTCTATATCAGAGATAGTAACACTAAAAGTTTACAATATCTCCCTTAATTTTTTGACTTCCTTTTTTTTTTCTATTTTTTTTTTTTTAAAGATTTTATTGGGGAATTGGAGGAAGGGAATGGCGTTGAGGAATTTGGGAAGGGGACCAGCAAGTTGTTCTTCAATCTTTATTGTGGAGGGCGCCAGTCACTACCGGGCTTCCTGTAGGCAGCTGGTGGCCTCTAAGCTCAAGGTGCTGTGTTCAGTCTTAGTTGTGGGTGGGGGACATAGCCCACCATCAAACAGGCAATGTTGTTGTTACACCAGCTGAGCCATCCTGCCACCTGTTGGCAGCTCAATGACTGCTCATCTCAGACGCAGCTTTCACTGGCCCATGTGGAAGTTGAACCAGCAGCCCTGTTGCTCAGAGCTTGCACTCTAAGCCAACTCTTAACCAACTGAGCCACTCGGCCATCCCTTGAGTTACTTTTGATATCAGTATTATCTTCATTTGGAAGAAACAACATAAAACTTAATTAAAATACCTAAATTCACCCAGCTAATAGATGGGAGAACACAAATTAGGAACTATTTTTCATGGGTCTCCAGAGATTACATGCTATTAAGTTAAAATTCTAAGATATTTTTTGACTGGATTCTTTATCTCTCTGATTTCTCTCCTAGGCTTTCAAATGTCTTTGAGAAATGTGATTCAAATTCTTTTAAAAATATTCTGAAATATATAAAGAGTTAATAGAAAGTAAAATAATTATTTTCCTATGGGACTTCCATTAGAATACGTGTTCTTTCTAAAATTTTGTGGGAGCTCTGGAGCACTATTAGTGAAATTATATTTGGTGCAGCCACCATGGAAAACAGTATGGGGGTTCCTCAAAAATTAAAAATGCAACTGTCACATCACTCAGCAATTTTACTTTTGGGTATTTATTCAAAGACAAAACACTAATTTGAGAAGATGTAAGCACCTCTGTGTTCATTTCAGCATTATTTACAATAGCCAATGTATAGAAACAACCTAAGTGTCCACTGATAGATTAATGGATGAGGAAGAATGTAATGCATATATGCAGTGGAATATTACTCAGCCACAAAAAATGAAATCTTTCCATTTGGGACAACATAGATGGATCTAGAGGGTAATATGCTAAGTGAAATAAGTCTGACAGAGAAAGACAAATACTTACAATTTCACTTACATGCAGAATAAAAAAATAAACAGATGAACAAACAAAACAGAAACAAACTCATAGAAACAGAGAACATTCTGGTGGTTCTCAAATGGGTGGATGGTTGAGGGAATGGGTAAAAAAGAGGAAGGGGTTAAAAATTACAAATTGCCAATTACAAAAGCAGTCACAGACATGTAAAGTACAACATAGAAATATAGTCAAAAATAGTACAGTAACTGAGGGGTCAGATAGGTACTAGACTTATAGGGGTGATGGCTTGTAAATTATATAACTATCTAATCACTGTATTGTACACATGAAAATAATATATGTCAACTATAATTGAAAAGTGTTTTAAAAAAAATTTGTTGCCTTACAAAAGTCAATTTTCAAGTTACTTGATTGCACTTTGGCTTATATTTTCCCATAGGACAAAAAATATAATTGATGATTAGATATTCAGGTACATTAAAACTGATGTTTAATCAACATTACCTTTTAATTATAGTTTTGTCAATCCTGTATCATGAAGCACCACCCAGTATGTTTCTATAGGGAAATGCATTTTGAGTTCCAAGTGTTGTAGCAAAAACCATTTACCTGAACTCTTCCTTGTAATCTGCTAGGTACAGAAAAGAAAAATCCTCCACTTACAAGTCATTGGCATTAAACTCTGAGACCTGTCAGGAATTCTTTCAAGGGCAAGAGTTAGGGAATTGGAGCTTGAAAGGGTTGAATTGGAACAGCTCTGAACTTCTCATTTCCTGCAGCAGTAGAGCGGGCTGGCATTTGCAGGAGTCCTGGGCCAGCAGCCCACGGCCTGATTAATCATGTGGCATGACACACAGAGGAGCCCTTATTACTGGAAAAGTGTCTAGACAGTTAGCTTATTTGCCTCTATCATCAGTACCACATGCTTAAAAAAATATGCTTATACTGTGGGAATGTGTTCAGAATGTTAGCTTCTTCATTACAGTGCATCTCAGAAAAAAAAGAATCTGGACCCTGATATAAAATAAGAAACTACTTTGTAAACATTTCTGATCTAAAAATTAAAATATGGGTATATTTATTTCTGTCTCTTATACATTGAATTTATTTCAAACTGATTTCGTGTTTTCTTAGATTATACCTATCTATCTATCTATCTGAATGAAGATATATGAATGAAGGGTTATAAAAATGAATATTGGTAAATTATGGCAATACAGGTTTATATGTATAGGTTTTTGCCATACGTAGGTTAGATGTAGTATTGTCTCAGCCTCATGGTAAACTTAAAAAGGTTCATAGGAGAATTCACTTTGTAGCATTTGAGTAGATTAAAAGCAAAAGAAATTGACCACTTCATCCAATATTTAGTTTGAAATATTGATTGGTGCAGCTGATGTATGATATTTCTATTGAGAGATATATACAGTTCTTGTCTAGAAGATAACAGAAGCCAACTTCTGAAGAAACTAGAAAGTTTCTCCCTCTTTCTCCTTTTTTCTTTCTGGCTCTCCTTTTCAAAAAGTTGACGTCCATTATTTAACGGAGACAGTTGTCAGAGCATAGTCTTACAAAGAGCGGTTCAAGAACACCTGTACTCTGTGTGTTGGTTTTTAGTCAAGGGCATTTTAAAAAAAGTCTCATACATCATTTATAATTTTCTAACATTCCATGCAGGATTGCACATACTTTTTTTTAACTTTCTGTGTGCGTAAGTGTATATGTGTAACTAAGAGAAAATATTGAAAGAAATACAACTAAAGAGTTACTCTCTAGGCTTTGACCCAGGAGTGGACAGCTAACAGTTATGCTCTGCAAAATCCCCATCAGTGTAGAGCAATCGAGAGAGGCAAAATAAAACTGAAATATGTTAGTGGAAACATTCTCATTCCCAAAACATTTAAATGTATATTACTACTGTAGTTCTTTTTTATTGTTGGTGGTGTTGATAAGTACTAAAAGCATTTCATTTTAGATAGCTGAAAACTTTACATATTTATTGCTGTTTAAGTAATTCTACATTACCTTGCAATACACAGATAAAGAATGACTTTTTTCACTAAAATATATTGATACATAGATTTTGTGGATAGATGTTATTCCCAAGGAATTCACTTTTCAGTGAGGAAATAAAATAATAATAATTATAGTACCATGGAATGGGTTAAAATACAGGTAATATAATATTAAATACAAAAATATTATAGGACAGCAAAATAAATTTTGAAAGCTATACTTAGAGACATAAGCCTTCATTAGTTTTAAGAAATTCATGTACAATTTCTTATATTTTCTCTTTTATCAGTTTTACCCTCAAATTTATTAGTATGATAACTTTACTTGCTTTCTTTCCAGAATTATTGAGCCCTTGTGTAACATAAATTCAGTGGATAGTGCTTCAATTATTTCTTTAAAACTCTTAATATATGAACTCTCCAAAATTCAGCTCTGGGTTTTTGCATATTATTTAGGGGAAAACAGGTAATAAGCTAGAAATAGGTCATTTTGAAAACCGTAAGTATAGTTTGATATCCAAGAAGGCCCCATAATTGACAATTCTGATTATACTCACATTAAGCTATACCTATACCTCTCTGGTTATACTGAGTACAAGTTTTTTTTTGTTTTATAAAAAACCATTATCTGCCTGAAGTATGTTTATTACAGTGTGGGCACATGTCTAATTTAATTTGATTTTTTTTTTTTTTTTGCAATTAGCATCATTTCTAATCTTTACTTTGCTTTTAATAAAGTTTTATTTCATGGTAAGCAGACATTCATTTAAAAATCTATTTGGAAAGGAGAGTTTCAGCTATGTATGAATGAGGAAGTTGGCAAATCCTCTTCCCAGAAAACAAAATGGGACAAAAGTGACAACACAATGATTTCAGAACTCTGGAAATCAATCAGAGAAATATTAAAGAAAGTATTTTTGATTTGAAAGTACTATGAGAAGATTTATACTTGAAAAGCTGTTGAATGTCAGATAAGAATAGTGGGAGTCTGTGTCATCCCGGATTACAGTTGTATTCTCCCCTACTCCCCAATGATGGAGGCAGAGGTTCTGCCAGAGTGGGGCCGACTGTGAAGTCCAGTAGCTGTCCTGCTTTGGTTGACGGGGGCTTACTGATACGGAGTTGTAGGAAATACACCCAACAGCCTTGCCAGTGGAAGTGACAACTTAATCATGGGTATGTGGGGAGGAACAATGGTTCTACTAACCTAAAGTTGCAGTTGTGATAGGGACAAAGATAAACTATATTGCATCTGAGGCTATGTGTACGCACAGTGGAAACGAGAGAGAGCTTATACTCCTGGCTGATCTGAGGCTATACGCCTGTACACATAGGATATAACAGGGCTCCATTAAAGAAAAAAACAAACAAAGGAAAGCTGTCATTTACTTGAAAACCTGAATTTTGGCTGAAATCTTTTACCTACACAATGATCTATCACAAAAGATAGAAACCTTATTACCTGAAGAGGTTTGAATATAGCTTCTGTACAATCATTTGACCACTAAAGTATGTAGAAAGTGGGGCAAACTGAAGGCAGCCAGACATAAAAAATATGTATCAACAACAATAATAACAAAAACTGGGCAGAGACATCAAGGCCAGATGCCATGAAAGAAACAGGTTTCATAGATTTTTCCCAAGCAAGTTACTAAACAACAAATGAGCAAACAAAAAATGGCAGCAATAACACAGTATTTGGTGGAAAAAATGAGGATTCATATTTGTTTTATCATGTGATATGTCCAGTATTCATTAAAAATTATGAGACATACAAAGAAACAGAAAAGTATAATTTATCATCTGGCAGGGGGGAAGCAATCAGTAGAAATTGTCTTTCTGTGCCTACAAGTGATGTATTGTTAAACAAAGATTTCAAAGGAGACCTTATAAATATTTGCCAAGTACTTATGAGTCCCTCTTTAAAACATTAAAGGAAAGCATGGTAATAATAAGTAAAAATTCTGACTTAAAAGGCCTAAACTATACGGAAGAATCAAATGGAAATTCTGGAGTTGAAGAATACAATAACTAAAAAGAATAATTTACTAAAGGGGTACAGCAGCAGATACAAAATGACAGGATAAATAATTGGTGATCTTGAAGAGAGATACCTAGAAATAACCTATTTTGAAAAACTGAGAAAATATTAAAGAATTAAAAACATAACATGGGAGATTGGTGGGCTACCATCATGGATACAAATGTATATTTAATGGGTGTCCCAAAAGGAGAGGAGATAGAAAAAAAGGACAGAAAAAATATTGAATAAAATCCCAAACTTAATGGCAAATATTAAGTTTACATACTCAATAAACCCCACCAAGCTCCAAATGAATAAGTAAAAAAACCCCACATCTAAACAAATCATAGTCAAAATGTTGAAACCCAAAGGAAAAAAAGAAAATATTGAAAGCAACAAGGGAAAAACAACTCCTCTCATAGAGGGAAGCATAATATGATTAATGGCTGAATTCTCATCCAAAACAATGGAGACAAAAAGAAAATAGACAAATACAAAGTCATGAAAGAAAATAATGTAAATAAGAATTCTCTATCAACCCAACTATCCTTTACATGTGAAAATGAAATGAAGACATCACAGATAAAACACCGATTGAGATAATTTGTTGCTAGCAGAGCAGCCATGCAAGAAATGTTAAATGACTGCAAAGAGATGATAACAATGTATCACTTAAATCCAAGAAAGAAATAAGGGACACTATAAATTATAAATATTTGGGTTAATATAAAAGGCTCATATATACATACACATGATAAAATATGTTTTCTTCTCTTTTCCCCCCAGGTATATTATTGTATACAGCAATAACACTATGCACTTTGGGTTTATAATATTTATACAGTGTTAGCAAAAAGGGGAGTGAAGGAACAGAGCTATATTGAAATGAAATTCTATAATACATTTTACCAGGACTAAGTTAACACTAATCTGATATACTTACAATACATTCAGTAATTTTTAGAGCCATAAAATGATCATAAAATAATAATATTTTGGGGAAAAAATTAACTAAAGAAATATAAGATTTGTACATTAAAAGCCATGAAACATTGCTGAGATAAATTAATGCAGAGCTAAACAAATCTGAAATCATTTGTGTTAATGGTTTGAAAACAGCATTATCAATATTGCAATTCTTCCCTAGTAGATACACAGATTTAACACAATCCTTATCAAAAATTGTTTGGATACTGGAAAGGTAATACTTAAATTTTAATGGAAAGACTAACTTGAATATCTAAAACAATTTTGAACAAGGTTGGTGTATTCACATTCCCTAATTTCATGACTGCTTTTACCCAGTCAAGACATTTTGTATCTGCAATAGGATAGACTCATAGATCAATATAGCAGAATAGAGAACCTAGGAATAGATTCACACAAACACAGTCCACTGATTTTATTAACAAAGGTACAAGGACAGTGGAGAAAGAACAGACTTTTACACAATGGTGCTGAAATAATTGGATGTCCATATGCAAAATTTGAAACTTAACAGATACCTCATATCTTATTAAAAATTAATCAAAATACATCATAGATCTTAGCATAAAATATGTAATTATAAAAGTTTTTGAGGAAGAGAAAAATCTTTGTGAACTTCTGTTAGGCAAAGATTCTTAGATATGGCACCATGAACATGATCCAAAAAAAAAAAAAAAAAAAAAAAAGCAAAAGAATTCATTGGACTTTATTATAATTAAAAACTTTTACACTTTAAAGGACACAATGAAGAAAATGAAAACACAAATCACAGAATGGGATAAAATTGCAAATTGTATATTAGATGAAGGACATGAATCCAGAAAATACAAAGAACTTTACTGCTTAAATAAGAAAAACAACCACATTATGATGTGCCAATGTAGGTTCATTAATTGTAACAAATGTACCACTCCAGTTGGGGATGTTGATAATGGGGAAATCATCATATGTGTGGGAGCAGGGGTATATAGGAAATCTCTGTATATTCCTTTCAATTTTGCGGTGAATTTAAAACTATTCAAAAAATTAGTCTTTATAATTTAAGAAAAACTGTGTCAAAGATTTGATAGATATTCCATCAAAAAAAATATACAAATGACCAATAAGCACATAAAAAATTGCTTGGCACCATTAGTTTTTAAAAATATAATATTAAATCCATAGTAATTTTCTACTTTACACAATTAGACCAACTATAAAAAAGGCAGATTGTGCCTTTCACATTGTACATCTTAAATGTATAATTTTTTCTGTCAATTATACCTCAGTAAAGCTGGCAAAAAAGACAGATAATACCACATGTTGACAAGGATGTGGGTAAATGAATTCTCACACATTATGGTGAGAATGTAAAATATTTCAGCCGCTGTGAAGACAGTTTGGAGTTTCTCACAACGTTAAACATATATTTGAATATGACCCAGCAGTTTCACTCCCAGGAGTCTCCCCAAGAGAAATGAGTGCATATCACCACATGAAAAGAGGTATGTGATTATTCATGATGGCATTATTTATAATAGCCAAAAAGTGGCCATGCTCAAAATAAGTATCCATGAGCTGGTGAACAGATAAGCAGAATATAGAACCCTATAAAGTGGATTGCTTTTTGACAATAAGTAGGAATAAACCACTTATATATGCCATAAAAGATATGAGCTTCAAAAATATTGTTATAAGTAAAAGAAGCCACACAAAGTACTTCATGTTATATGACTTGATTTATTTTAAAAATCTAGAAAAGACAAATTCATCAGGACAAAGAGCAGATAATTGTCTGGGGTTGAAGGGTAGTTGTGGATATAATAACAAATAGGCATGGGGGAATTCATGGGAGGGATGCCAATTTTTTTAAATTGTCTTGTCAGAATGGTTGTACAACTCTATACATTTATGATAAATTATTGCAGTGTACACTTACAATGGATGGGTTTTATGGTAAGTGATCCCTCAATTAAGCTATTAAGAAGCATCAACCTTGTTAAGAAAAGAGAGGATGAGAAATAGAAGTGCGTAATTCTCACAAAGTCCAGCTAAATTTCCTTTATTGTGCTGTGTGAATTCGCCTGAGCCAAAGCCCTACCTCTAGCTCTGTCTTCCCAAGAAGGAGACAGGTTAGCCTTTTTTCGGTCTGGGCTTAGAAACCAGGGGAAATAGATAGGAATGAATGCTGGCTCTGCTACTTGTCAGCCGAGGGGTTTGGGAAATATTTCCTAAGGCTCCATTTCTTTATGTGATATTAATTAGTTTGAAGAAGATGTTTGAGGGGAAAAAAATTAGCAAAATGCATGTTTTCTCCCCATGATACTTACTCCCTTTCCTGTTCTGTTACTGTGAACCAAGAGGCAGAGTGTACTCTCGCTCCATGGGGCTTGCGTGGTGCCCGCAAGGCTCCCTACACTGACCATGCTCAGCATCTCATTAAAGCATCTGCATATCTGCATTTCTTCACTTGGCTTGTCCCCACCTCGGGGTCCACAGGTGATTCAGATTTCAAGAGTTTATTGTAAAATGAAAAGTTTAGCTGAATCTAGCCTTCGGGAATAAAATCTCAGAAATGTGGCAAATGGTAAGGGCGGCCCAGGGTAATGTGGCAAGTAATTCGTAACTCATAGCGCAGGGTCACCCAGTTTTTTCATGAGATGACCGGCTCCCACAATGATGGTACTGTCTGTGGTCCGGGCCTGGATGGCTGAGGATGCACATGATTTTGCCTCCTCTTCTTTCTGGTGAAGACATCTCAGTGAAGGAATGGTTACAATGTCGAGAATATTCTGTGTATAGTCATAATAGCTGAGGACAGACGTGGGATCAAGAGTGTTTTAGAAGTTATGATGAATTTGGGGAACAAAAACAAATTGGTTCATATTGTTGAAAAAATTACAGGAAAATACCACTGCTAAACTGGGAGATGTCCTTTTCCAACAGAGAAGAGGCATCAAGCTTGAAATGGGTGGACTTTCTCACCTGACAGACATCTTCCTCGGCACTTCCGCTTCCAAAACACACACACACACACACACACACACACATACACACACACACACACACGCACATAAACTGACAGAGAAGGAGAGGGAAGTGGGGGAGCGAGGAGCAGCAGGCATTGCTCCTAGATCAAAGGAAACAGAACAAAACCCTGTTCTATAAAACACCAGAATTGAATACATCTGCCAGGGAAGACCAAGGTATTTCGAGTAAGTGTTGGTACCACCAAAAAGTTCTTACTCTGGCCTTTGAGTGGTGTAAGGGTCACCTGCCTCCCTACACCCAGCATGGGGGACCCACCATTCCACCCGCCCAAAGCTAGGCAGTCAGTACTTCCTATGCTCCACACAGACCTGTCAATCACTCTCCTCTGGGGAAAAGCCATCATGACAAAGACCTAGGCCAGGAGGAAAAGCTGGTTTCAGTGACTTTTATTAACAATGTGCTCTTTATTTGTAAAAATAAACAGCAATTAAGGACTGACAGACGTTTGTGTAAACTATTATCACACAACAAAAAGCCAAAACTAACACACAGAGCAATTGATCTGAGTAAGATCAAAAGATGCCTTTGGTGAAAAACCAACAAAGAAACAAAAAAGCATTTTAAATAAGCATTAGAATTAGAAGAACTATTGACACATACAGTAACATAGATGAAGCTCAAATGCATTTTGCCAATTATGAGACCAGACTCAAGCAGTGATATACCATATAAATTCATTTATATTATATTCTGGGAGAGGCAAAGCTATGTTAAAGCTTTATATCTGTGCCACGTAAAACATTTCCCAGTATGATGTTTTAAGGACTAACAATTTGGAAAGTTTAGTTTGTTATTGAGATTGAATACTTTTTTGTATGTATGCTTTTGTCATGATTGGATCCTGTCATATAAGCAACACTATGTTTCAGTCTAATTCTTTGAAAAACATCATAATCAGTGGAAAGGAAGATAATTAAATCAAAAGGCCATATATATATATATATATATATATATATATGTTTTTTAATCTTTTTTATTTTTTTATTTTTTTTAAGAGGGCAGTGTCACTGGCCCTCATGTGGGATCCAAACCAAGACCGCTGGTGTCACTTGGCTGGCCCTCAAAAGGCCAATTTTGTTGTTGTTTTCTGACAAAGAGTCTTGGGCAGAAGCTGCCATTATTAGCAAGTGCACTGGGCTCCACACTTTGGATATAAAGTGATTTTTTTAGGAGCTTTTAATCTGAAAGCAAAATATGGAATATGGAACACCAGGTAGTGTGTTCAACTTCTACCTTGTATAATTCAAATTATACTTTAATGATAAATGGCATGAAGAATATTAGAAAATATGAAAACAAGTGACTTTTATCCCAAGTGTGTAACCAAATAGTTAAGAATTCTTATTAAAAAATGTGACTGCTATTTTATTCAACCAGTTTTTGGCATTAATTACTGGCTTTTCCACAGTGATATCTTTAGCGTGCTTCTAACTCCTTGAGTGATTCTGAATCACAAAAGAGAAGTTAAATGCTTAGTACACTTCCAGTTAAGGCATTTTAGCACAGTAACTGAAGATTCTTTCACCCTTAGATTTCCAAGTGGCAGTTTATAAGCCAAAACGAAGATGCTGATTATGTTGTGGTGTATAGTGTTCATCAAAAAACTAATTGAGTTGTCAACATTTAAAGATGAGGATATTTTACCCCCAAATCAAAATTTGCTGCTTCTCTTGAAAATTTGAAAATCCTTGATACTAAGCCTGTCTTTCTACAACAACTTGTAGCTGAGTAGTAACTGAGCTTGTTAGAAAAGACAAACGGGTATTCTAGTTGTCCACTGACTGCCCAACTGCCATGATATTACGTCTAGCTTACTTCTCTTATTTTATATTTGGCCCCTACAGCTCTTGAGAAAATGACCCCTTATGATCTTTCAATCAATTAATAGGTGAAGAAACAAGGACAGAAAGGGAAGCATATCTACTTGAACTGATTTTATGCTCTAGAGCATGGACAACTCTTTGTACCAAGCCCCTTCTGTTAAATTAAAAAAAAAAAGAAAGAAAAGAAAAAAGAATTGCTGCATAGTGTATAACTTGATAACAAGCTATATCATTATTTTTCCTGAAAATGTTATAAATAAAGATATATACTAATTCACTGCAAAGACAGAGATATAAAAATAAGCATTGGCAAGAAATTTATGTGCTATCATTAAGTATCTCATCAAGTATTTATACTTAGTTCAATAAGTATAATCATTTTCTTTGTTAGTATTGCAACAAGATCTTTACCACATTCTGTGAATACGGCCAATCCTCTGCAAAGTTTTTGACTGTGTTAATTACAAGAAGGTGAGGGGAAAATATCTTTCTGAATCTGGCTTCTTATGGCATCTGATTTTTCCCAAACGAGCTCAAAATTTATGAGAACTAAGTAAGTTTGTTTTTCCTATAGAAACCTTTTGTTGACAAACAATAAAATTAAATTAAAATCAATATTTTCTCACCCATCAAACAATATTTTCAATACAGCTATTCCCAAGTTAAGTAAAAATGTAGAAATATTTAGGTTTAAGTTTTTGTGTATATAAAAATAATAGGAATTACAACTTCTGAAGAAAACTTGGGAAAAAGCATACGGGTTTGTGCCAAAAAACGGTTTTAAAAGCAGTAAATGAAAGTGCAAAATGGTGCTGCTGTTATGGAAAACAGTATGGAAATTCCTTGAAAAATTTTAAAAATAGAACTACCATGTGATCCAGCAACTCCACTTCTTCATATATATCCAAAAGAATTTAAATCAGGATCTTGAAGAGATAGTTTTTTTGTGTTTATTGCAGCATAGCCACAATATGAAAATGACCCGGTAAAAGTTTTTATGTTAAGTCGCTTGTACTTCCTCAAAACGGAAACCTCTTGAATCCATGTATTTGGTGCTCTAATCTTCAGGATAAGAATGGATTTCTTGAGCACTAACTGTCCATTCATTTAATCAAGAAATGTATTTAGTACCTTCAAAATGTTAGGCTCTGTAGAACATGGAGCTAGAGCTACAAATGAATTAGACGTCATCACAGCTCTCCTGAACTCTTCTAGAGTAGAAATGATCTGAGAATGTGTTTGTGATGTTATATGAGTGATTTAGGAAATATTATCAAGAATGCAAATTCTAAAACTTAGGATGTAATCAGAAAAAAGACAAAACAAAAGGTTGACTTAGGCTGACCTTAATAACTCATACTCATTGAGTATTGCAAAAAAACGTATTTCAGATAAATCATCTATTCTCACAGTATTAATATTGGTTAGATCAGATTGTTACTCCTATTATCAAATGAATAAAATGACAGCTTACAGAGATGTATTGACGTGCCCAAGTTTATATAAGAGGAAATATAAAAGTTGGAACTTGAATGTGATTTCTCTAGTTCCATGGAAAATGCTTTTTACTCTGCAACATGCTAAGAGTAAATCATATATTATCAGCACTATTGACAATGGAGTTGCTTTACTTCTCTTGACTCAAACCCCAATTAGAGGCATGTGAAATACTTCCTCTTTGGTGTCACAGATTTTCCTTTGCTCTTCAATCACAAAATAATGGAAACCAAATAATGGCTCATGTAATAATACCTTTAGTTTTGTTAATAACAGTTCACTTCTTGTCTCATTATGAGAGCTAAGTATAAATAGTAAAGGGGGAGAGTAAATGGGATGCTATTCATAAGAGAGAATAAAACTGGCAGATAAGTCACTTATCACCTCAGTGGAATCTGCTTTTTTTTTTTTTACTCTGCATAAAATCCCTTTTCCTCTAGTTCTGGTACCAGTCCTGACTCACCACCTCAAGCTGTGGAAACCCCAGTACCCAGCAGCACCAACAGTACTCAGGTTGAGCAAACAACAGGAGACAAATCACATTTGTTCTTCCAACAATTTGGACCCAAGTCTTGGGTCTTCAGCTCTGCTTTGATGCTGTGAACTACCCAGGATCCATTTTTCTTGTTTGAATGATTTATAATCCATTTCTATTACTTTCTTTTAAAGAACTATAACTGAGACAGTCACCTAGAATTCTATCAGTTTATTGGGAAGAAAAAAAATGCCATATATAGTCTAATTTGCATGAAATTTAAGGAAAGAAGGCCTAAAATTGCTTTTCATGACATTTTCAATTTTAACTTAAACGTGGAAAAATATGGAGATTACGAGAAACTTTCACCTTTTACCTAAACTTTTACCCCCTCCAAGAGAGTGGGTGGTAATGAATTAAGTAGGGTGTTAGGTGAAATACTTTATTAAAAATTTCATTTTAAAAGACAATCAGAGGTGAGTCAAGTGCATTTTCATCAAAGACATTTTAGATAGATAATCAGCCTGAAATTTAAATTATTCACTCACGACTGTGTAGAAGCCAACAACACAGCTCCTGGTGAACTGCTAAAATTTCAATAAAATATCCTCCTGGGAAACAGCAATTGACATAGTGACTGGGATCCCAATAGTAAGCTAGGATCACTCTCTCATGGAGACAAAATCGAGCTTCTCCTTTCAAGATATCATACACTGTACATTCACTGGTCTCAGATAAGCAGCAGATGAGCTTGTGGTTTAAAGGCAGGACATGTAATTGCTCCAAAAGGTTATCAGTGGACTTGCCCGTGGAACAGGTTGCCTAATTGTCCTATATGTGATCCTTTATGGAGGTTAGAAGGGAATGTTAGATAGTGAATTGTATCTTATCAAGAATAACATTGCAGGGCCGGCCGAGTGGCACGGTGGTTAAGCGCTGGCTTGGAAAGCCAGCGGCCCTGGTTTGGGTCCCACATATGAGGGCCAGTGACACTGCCCTCAAAAAAAAAAAAAAAAAAAAAAAAAAAAAAAAAAGAATAGCATTGCATACTGGTTTCAATTTCTTTTGAGTTCTAGCTGCAGTGCCCCATAAGAGTGTGCTTAACTGTCTGGCAAAAGTTCTAGATTAGAACATCAGAGACCAACAAATAATTAAATTAGCAAACAAACCAGAATCCACGAGATCACTTATTTCTCCATTCTAACAGATAGGTCTTTGATATACTGAAGATTAGATAGTTGTTCTTGTCCTATACATAGAATGTCACACATATCTACTGCCAGACACATTATTAATCCTAAAACTATAAATATCAACATTGTATAATCATTTGCCTTCAAGGAGCACAACATCAGGCATGGGGAGCAAATTGTATATAACTAACTACAGTGGATTAAGTACCACATTAATATTAGCAAAATGCACTGTGAGAGCACATAGGTGGTAGATAACTTCTGACTGCATTGTCAAGTAAGATGTCATGGAGATGGTGTCCTTTAAACTGTGTTTCATAGGAGGGACTGATTTTTTCAAGTGAAGAAGGAGAAAGAACCTTTGAGGCAGAGGAGACTACTGAGTAAAAGGATCAGGGCACTTTAGGAGAGATGGTGTGTCTGAATGAGAATGGGAATGCAAATGATGGATTTGATGTTGGAAATGCAAAAACATATGAATATCAATTTCTGTGCAAATGCATTAAGAACTGTTTTTTTCACACCACGTAATTTAACAATGTAATTATTACTGTTCTCTAATATGTCAAAGTAGAAAGAAGAATTTTTTAAAATGGCCTGTAAATTCACGACCCAGATAAAGAAAGTCTTTTGAAAGTAAAAGCTGATAATACAGCAATGAATACTATTCCATTTCTATTAGGAAACTTTGTGTTTTTGCCATACAGAAAAAAAGAACATACTTGCTGACACAAAAGGCATATTTATTTAAATTTTACATGGAACATTTTTTTAAGAAAAGAAAGCATACAATTAGGTGTGTGTTATAGAACAAAAAAGCTCTGGTAGAATTGATTTTCAGAGAGAGAGAGAGAGAGAGAGAGAGAGAGAGAGAGAGAGAGAGAGAGAGACTCAAGACAAGGCAATTAATTCAGGAAAGAGATGACATAGTTTGAAATTATGCAGTAGCTGTGTGAATGAATAGTTGGGAGTATATTTGGTTATGTTTAAATGGAGAATCCATTGGCAAGGGTATATAATTGAATGAGACAAACTAGGAGATGTAGAAAGATATAATCAATAAATTTTCTTAGCTGTGGTAGAGTGATCAAACATAATAGGAACACAATTTGGGGAAAATCTAACGTGAACTGTTAGATTGAATTGTGTAGCTAGTAATGGGAAATTTGATTGGTTATATTATTTTGAATGTTTTCTGTTTATTGAAGTAGGGGTATCTAAAGGGTATTGTATTAGTTAGTCATCTCTTTGTAACAACCTACTCCCAAACTTAATGTCTTTACACAATAAGCATTTATTATTACTCAGTAGTCTATAAGACAGGTAGTTTTGCTGATCCGAGCCAGGCTCGGTTGATAGCAGGTGGGTTCACTCCTGCATTTTGGGTTAACTAACAGGTCAGCTAGAGGATGGTTTCTGTAGAATCATCTTCACATCTGTGGCGATCAACTGGCTCTCAATGGAGATGACTTTGTGCGCCAGATAGCGTGTACTTGTTTTCATGGTAGATGAGCAGAATTCCAAGGAAGTAAATACAGGGGTGCAAGTCCTCTTGAAGCATAAGCTTAGATCTGGCAAATTACTTCTGCCTTATTGTGTTGGATGAAGCTGATCCCCAGTCCAGCCCAGATTCAAGAAATGAGAACAAGGGTTCTACCTCTTGTTGGGAAGATCTGCAAAGCCACATTGCGAAGTGTGTGGTGCAGGGAAGGATGGAGAATTGGGGCCTTTTTTTTATAGTCAATAAACCAGTTATCAAGTGCATATTTAGGTATACAGTTACTTAATGTTAAAAAGAGAAATCTAGTAGATAAACTTACCTTTAAGAAAAAAAAAAAATCTTTAACTGATTGTGTCTGTGAAACTCTCAGAGCACAGAAAGCTCACTTAAAGGCTATATATAATTATTTGATCAGAGCCATGTGATAAAGTAATTATGTAATTATACATTAATCATTCCACAGAGAAAATGATTTGTGTTTATTTTTAAAATTCAGAATTAATCACCTTTTTAAAATTTTTTTTAACTGAAAGAGAGCTAAAGTTCAACAGTACTTCAAATACTGTCAGATTTTATCCATAATTTTAACTAGGGTAAAATGACAAGAGATTTATTTCGTTCCAGTAGTGAATATAGATGATAAGTAATTAAGGATGAGCCCAACTAATGCATCAAATGTGGGGAGCACCATACTTATAACAACTAGATGCATTCCAAGAGGGCACAGACAGCATACTAAACATGTGCAAGAATAAACAACAAAAAGCCATCCAAACTAGCAACAAAGAATAAACCCAGAAGCAAGAAACACTCCATAATTATTCCAAGTATCATGAATATTATTATACATACAAAAGACCAATGGGACACTTTTGGGAGTGAAAGTGGGCTTATAATTAGAGAGTAAAAGGGGGCAGAGAAACTGAGGCAGACACAAGGGATCTTTCAGGTAAACTGGCATATAGAGTTAGCCTGATAACGAACAACTCTTTAAGCAAGTGTCAGTGGGACTTACTCAGAAACTAAGAAATAGTTTTGCTAATTTACTTGTCTGGGGCCAACTGTTTGATGCTTTTGTGGCTCAGTTTTATCTCAGTGTTCATATGATTATTTGCTATGTATGGTCTTAACTCTTTTCTTTCCTTTATACTTTTACACTCTGAAAGTCATTCCCCCGTCCTGCTCTACCTTATAATGAAGCCCTCATATTTTAAGACAACTAGAGGAAAATAATCTTTGAAGCATAGTGGAAGAACTGCCTTATTTTTTTAATCTTAAAGAGTCTAGATGAGAGAAGCTCAGATGAAGAGAAGGGAAAAGAGAGGAAGGCAACTCAAAAAACAAAGAGCAAAGTGGAAGTTGGAAAGAGGACTTGTTTTGTTTCTTTGATTTTTTGGATTCCACATATAAGTGAAATCATGTGGTATTTGTCTTTAACTTATTCACTTAGCATAATACCCTCTAGGTTCATTCATGTTGTCACAAATGGCTAAGAAATATTCCATTGTGTATATGTACCACGTCTTCTTTATCCATTCATCTGTCGATGGATATCTAGGTTGCTTCCATGTCTTGGCTGTTGTAAAAAAATGCTGCAATGAACATACAGGTACACATATCTATTGAAATCAATATTTACATCTTCTTTGGATAAATACCCAGAAGTGAAATTGCTGAGAAACAAATGATGTGGTTACCATAGAGGGGAGTGATTGGGGGACAGGCAAAAAAGGTGCAGGCATTTAAGAGGTACAAACTTCCAGTTATAAAATTAAGTCATAGGGATATAATGCACAGTATAGGGAATATAGTCAGTAATATAGTCCATAGTATAATAATTTTGTATGGTGACAGATGGTAACTAGACATATAGGGATCATTTTGTAACATATACAAATATGGAATCACTCTGACATACACCTGAAAGTAATAAAATATTACATGCCAATTATATGTCAATTTAAAAAGAAAGAAAACTGCCCATTACCTTGCCTTTGCTGATTCAACTTCTGTGGACAAATTTCTGGACTCTGGACATAAAAGTGCTGCTGAAAAGTGTTTAGGGAGTTTAAACACTCTGTTTAAAGAAGAGGGGACCTGCGGAAACTGAGCAGGACCCTTAAGCGTAGTTCTTCCTTGGTGGGGCACAATAATTGTGAGGATGGGGATGGTCATTTTTGGAGGTCTGGATGAATATGGAGGATCTGGGTCGTTTTAAATAGAAAGAGCCAAGGCACAGAGGATAGCAGGTGAAACACTGGTCACCAAGATGGAACCTGACAATGGCTCCAGGCCTGATTCGGCTCTTCCTTGACCTTGAAATGTCAGAAAGCAGGTTCTCAGACTAGATTGGACTCAAGGTGCTGACTAATGCCTGGAAAGCTAACTGATCATTTATGGCAAAATGATCAGGAATAACATATCATATTGGACCTTAGCAAACACCCAGAACAACAAAGTGAATTAGTTATGAGATTTGGATGTGTAATCATTACAGTTCTAAAACCTGATGTATTCATCTCCATAATAATTATACATTTGTAAAGATTTGTGTACAAAGAATCCATAGCAACCTTAGAAGATGCTTTCTGCCTGGAGTATTGCTTGAGGAAGTGTCTGGGTTGCTTTCTTTGATTTCCTTTTAAGGCTGACAATATTCCTTATGCGCCCCTTTTGATTGACATAGTTTTTCTTTACATTGTTAATATGTTCAATTAGAAAACAGGTTTGCTATCCCAAGGCCAATTTATTTCCCATTACTTTAAATATTTGTACACTCTATACACCATATGTTGATTGCATAGTTTGATTTTCAAAACATAACCTTACTTTCCTCTTGTCTACATTGTTGTGTGTGAGGGGAATGAAAATGTTTCTCTGCCAACCCACACGTAGCCTATACCCACAAGTAGTTGTAAGCTATAGTCTCACAAAAGTAGCTTTAGTGGAAGTAAGAGCTAGCTAACATACCCTCTACCATAATCTTCCCTTGTTCCATATGTTGTTTCTGCCTGAGGGAGAAACAGGGGATGGAGAAAAAAATACATGAAAAGGAGGCCCAAGAAAACCTGCCTACGTGATTTCAGAACTGCCTTGAAAAATAATCAGTAAAGGAGCTAAACATGGCCAGGTCTTTTTTTCCAAATTTTAATTAAAAATATCCTGTGGTATGTAAGTTGATGAGGACTGGGATGTTTTCTGTACTTTGTTCCCTATCCCCTGTGACTGGATAGTGCCTAGCAAGTGCTCAATACGTGTTTATAGAAATGATTATCACTTAATTAATTAATAGAACATTGTATTGGGTTCTGAGCATCACATTTTAGTTGGAAGAAAAGCAAATTGGAGCACATCAGATGGTTAATGATCGAGAGATGGGGAAGAATGGAAGCTCTTGTTTTCAGAGGCCCGGGTATTAAGCTGAGAGAAATAGAATACTGTGGGTGGAGAAACAAACTCCATCTGAAAATATTGCAAGAGCCAATAAATAGTTGAGAAACAAGTAGAATTACTGTGCTGCCCTGGGGGATGATGAGTAGAAATTATAGGAAATTGCAGGTTTTCATAAGCAAGAACTAATTTGTACCCATGTATCACTTTTCTACTAATGTTAATATTTTACTACAATCAGATGAATTTTTTTAAAGCTTGTTCTCAAAATTCTACATGTAAGGTTTGATTTATTTAGCCATTATATTCTTTTTCATTATTAAGGGTTGAGCATATTTCCCTGTTGTAGTTCATGATTACATGCCTATTTCCAGGGTAAGAAATTGGATTCCTTTATTTCGATATTAAAAACCATTAAGAAAATGTGCGTAGGAAGATTAAATATAAGGATATTAATAATAGTTAATACCTTTATACTACCTTCACCAGAGAAGTTCAATTATATCGCTATGGTTTTTCCTGGGATCAAAATCTTCTATTTTTAATTTAAAATATTATTTGATTAGCCTTTATCTGAGATGTGAAAACATGACACTAATCAATAATAGAATTGGGTTCAAATTTAATAGCAAATAATTCAGATAACAGTAGGATTTGAAAGACAACACTAAGAGTTGTCTAAATACACAGAGCACATGAATGTGGCTGGGTATAGCTGATTTAAATAAATCTAGACAAGTAAAGATACAAGGTTCTCAAATAGTCTCAGAAGTGACAAATTACTCAAAAGCAATCAGTAATTTATCAAGATATTTGCAGTCATTTTTCTATTGTATCTAAAACATTTCAACAAAATTTAGTTCACATGCACTTTTGAAGAATACATCTATGATATAAGATGGGTTGCAATTAATTTGGAAATAAAATAGACAATTTTTATTTTAATAGTACACACACACACACACACACACACACATCCTACTGTTTAAACTATTGTTTAAAGAATTTCTCTAGATATTCCAAATTCTGGTCCTTTTCTCCTGTTTTTCTTTAAAACTTTAAGGAAGAATTGTTTATATCTGCCTTTTATTTCTCTGCTCCCTGCTCACCCATTCACCCACTTCAATCTGGCTTCCATTCCCATTATTCATATTAAAAGATTTAGTTTATATCACTGATAGAGATATCTGTGCCTATATGTCCAAAGGTTACTTTCTACTACTCATCTTACTTGACTTACTGACCATTCCTTTCTCGATGAAACACTGTCTTTAATTTCAATAGCTTTTCTTACTGATTTTTGCAGTTTCAGACTCCTTGCCCTGGACGTTAAATATTGAGGTTGCTAACATCTTGGACCTTGGTCCACTAAATCTTTATGGGAAACCTCATGCCCGGGCAGGAAGAATTTCAGCTCAGCCTTGAAAAAATGATAGAACTTAAACAGGACAGAACTTATACCAATAAACAGGCATAAAGGAGAAGAAATTGGATTCTCAGAAGATGGAACATCATAAACAGGAGAAGAAGGGAGAGCAGGGTTTGTCAAGGGGTTAAAGGTGAACTTACTTTGGAATAAAGAGTTTATTCTGAAAAGTATTTTGTATTTTTTATGTATAAAGAGAAGCAAGGGAAAAATTCTGTATGAAAAACTATGCTTACTGAAAATGATATTTTTGTACAAATAATATAATTTTTCAGTGACTGGTGGTTAAGACTCTGTGAATCACAATAATGACCACAAATTAATATTAGCGACGTGCAGGATAATGTATTAGGCAATTAGATATCATAAAACATCTAATTTCATGATCACTTGAACCCTGAGCATTAAAAATCCTATCCTTTTTCTATAGATAACAGAGGCAAATCTCAGAAATGCTGGGTCATTTCTCTATTTACAGTAATCATATATAACCTAAAAGAAGGGATTTTGGCTTGACACCAAAATTTCACTTCTTTCTACTACATTGTGCCAAGTGAAAAAAGACTGCACATTTCTGGCCCCTCATTAAGCAAATTGTATTTATCAATAATTAGTAGTGGTCTTTACTGAGGTAAATATATTTAGTTTCAGTCACAGGACTAGAAGCATAACGTTTAGCAAGTGATCAGCACGGCTAACAATAACATATGCCTTTTTTTGACTATTTAAGAGGAAAGGAACATAAATAAATTAGAAACATTTCTGTTATCACAATACATTAGCACCTATTAAATATCTACTGTGAGTTCGAGACTCCATGGAGCCACATGTCATTTTTATCAGATTTAAGAAAATATATGATACAGATAAAACTGAAATATGTTGATGTAATCATGCATTTTATTTTGTCCTATACTTTTTGCATTTTCTGAGGCAAATCAATGAAAGGTTTTAGTCTCAGTTTGATAAAGGGTCGTTTACAAACACTTGTGCCCCTTGGTTCCCAGACCTCGGATCTTGGGCAGTTAACATGCAGGCAGGGTTCACCTGCTCTTTTTTTTTTTTTTTTGGGCGGGGGCAGTGTCACTGGCCCCCATATGTGGGACCGAACCAAGGTCGCTGGCTTCCCAAGCCAGCGCTTAACCACCGTGCCACTGGGCCGGCCGTCTGCTCCTTTTTTATTAGGCTCTCTGAGCTACTGTAGCAGCTACAGAAAAGACCCAGAGGCATGGAAAGGACCTTAGACTTTGGTGGTAGATAACAGGAGCAATCAGCAAGGGACCCTGGCCCCCACTAAGGAGACTTCAGCAATGAACTGGGAAATAATGGAAGTCTGCTGAGGAAGGTGAGTTTAACCTTCAAGTTCAGTAGTCAAAGATTTCATAGAACCTAGGCTGAATGTGGGACACGGTGGAGGAGGAAAGAACTGGAAAAGCACAAAGAACTTGAGTGTGGGATGCATTTAATGTGGACTCCTCAGGGGAAACTGAGAAAGGAACATTGCTGGGGTGGCTTTGCAGTGTCATTGATTGGGGATGGATTAAGTGTGTTGTGGGAGGCGAGGGGTAGAATGGATAATTGGGTCACTTTCTCCCTTTAAATGAAATGTCAGAATATCAGGATGCTTTTCTATAGACATACAAATCTGGGTGAAGCTGATATGTTACTGGTTCTTATTTAGTATTTAGTGTTAGCATTCAATAGAGGAATAAAAGAAAACAGTGAATGAATGAATGAATGAATAAATGAATGAATGAATGAATAGCCAGTGAATTCTATTGTTCAAAAGGGGCTGCGGAACCATAGTTTCTTGTCCTTTCTTGAATTAAATGAGAGCTTACTCAGTGGAGGAAATGCACCAGCATTTAGAAAGCACTTTATGTACATATAATGCCTGCTGCTCTACACAGAGTGACATTCAAATGTGTCATTCAGATATGTTGTTGATTGTTTCTAAATGCAAACCACTGGGCCCTGAAATCCTACCCATACTTCTTGCTGCTTTAAGGATATATCTTTGAATAGCCCGTGTAGCCAACAAAGGTATATGATCTAGGCCTGTCTAATTCTCTAGCATCACCTGATGGAGCTGTTTCCTGGTGGTCCCTCACTCCTGCCGGACTGGCAGTTTCTAAGGCACATTAGAGAATTCTCTGAGAGACAGCATAGCATAGCTGTTAAGAGTACAGGCTCTGGAGCCAGGGTACTGGGATTAGACTCCTCCTTCTACAATTTACTCACCAGGCAAATTATTTAACACTGTCTCAATTCTCTCATCTCTAAAATGGGGCTATTAATACCTTCCTCAGTGTGTTATTCTGAAAATTAAACAAAATAACTATAAAGTGGTTGGAAAACCACTTTATCACATGTTTAATAATAAGAAACTAATCAAAACTACAAAATTTTCTGTAAAATAAAATCACAAAGAAGCCAGGTGCTTAGTCCAGCTTGGAAGGTTTGGGCAGACTACCAATAAATAGTGACAACAGAAAGTCATGGAATTAGAGGGGTGGTGACAGGAAAGGGGGATTCTGGGTGAAAAAAGACAAGCCCTGTTTTGTTTGGTTGAAATATAGGATATGCTTGAGAATGTTTCTAGAAGAATAGAAAGACAGAAGCAAGAGTGAACCTGGAGAAAAGGGAGGTAAACCCAAGGCAGGTAGCAGAGGATGAGATCAATGCCACAGGTGGAATAACTGGCTTTAAGCAGAAGCAGGGACAGATAACTGCTAAGAGTTCTGTGGTGCCCCATTATCTTTAACATGTATTTGTTTTGTAAACATGAATTATATTGGTGTCAAAATACCCTAACTTATTTCAAGACACTCTGTATCACTGATGTTCACAAATTTTCCCTTCTTTATTTTATTAACTTGATGTTTAATCCATACACCTGCTGCTTTCTATGCTTAGAAACCCCTTTCCTTTAAATTTTGTCTGTCCCATACGGGTTTCTCAATTAAGTGACTGTTCAGCTATTGAAACAATGTTTAACTCCAAGAAAGTCCTTTGGCACTTCCAGAAATACAGTAAACACAATTAAGTAGGCCTTTGCTTGCATTTTCGTTCCTCCTTCGGGGAACATCATCACTTGATCCCCAATACTTGCCAATAATTTTCTAGTGAAGCAAAAGTACTATCAGACCAGTGACTATGTCTACTTAATCTACTTCTCAGATTGTAGCACAGTTTCATGAGTTATACGGGAACTCCTGTTCCCTTTCTTAATGATGATGGCCTATCATTTTTATGTAGGAAAGCTCTGAAAATTGCCTTAACAAAAGCAGTGTGCATGAAATGGACTATTTTGTCAGATCATCTGGAAACTTCAATCAAAGAAGTGTTAGTTCATGAAAAATCTAGGAACTTTCAAACTTAGATTTAAATGCCCAGCCTTCTTATCTGAAATCATTTTGGATTTTTCTGTAATCTGGCTCTAGAACCAGCAAGTAAAATCATGGTAAAACAAGTTTAGTCTTTATGTATATTTAAAATAACCAAGCATATGACCATGCTCTGGGTGTGCTTGTGTGTTCATGACAACAAAAGCTCTGCCTGAGAAAAACCCAAACTTCCAAGGCATGCTAAGGTATTCTTTTTTTCTTTTTTACCACAAATGTGTACATCTTTTTTTCTTTTATTTTCAATAAGATGGGAGAATGAGTTTGAAAAAATAACTTTAGGTATATTATCAAAGAGGAACTTTGGAGTTTAGCTATGATATTCCCATTAAGCCTACAAAAGAGAAAGAGTGAAGCCATGTTCTGATTTTGTGGCTTTACCCATTAGTGATCATCAAAACACTGTGAAAAGTGATTTCAAGATTAAAGCAAAACATTGCAACTTCAAAGACAGAGAACTCTGTGCTCAAAAAGCAGCATCCTCAAAATGTAAACCCCATTAGAAAGTTGTAAGAAGTCAGGTGAACAAGAGCTCAGTCTGAAATGGGCTTCTCTAAACACATCTGCAGCAATGTGCCAAGGTTGTGTTTCTCATAATCTTGCATAGTTTCTTTCAAACTGACTTCCTGCCCCATTCCACATATGAAACCCAAACATGTTTTATGAGATCAATCAACTATCTTTAATCCTCTAAACAGAATGATAAATTGACCAAATCATTGTCCATCTAAACTTGACAAAGTTCCCATTTAAACTTGGAAAAGAGAGTGCTATTAATACTTACACCTCCAAAATAGTGTTAATTTGGTATGTACTAGGCAAATGTTTAGGTATTACCATGGTACTGTTCTAGAACATAGCCTTTTTTAGGATAAAATGTTGTTCTCTTAGCCCTTGATTAACATTATTTCTTTTGAAATATTAGCCATTTCTCAGCCATTTCATTGTGTGTGTCCTCCATTATCCAAGCCAATTCACAAATATGGGTGGTCTATTAACTTTAAGTTAGGAAAACATTTCCTATCAACCTGAAGACATATATTCACCACCACCAACAAAATGATTTCTGAATGTTAACATTGCTACCATATAAAAACATTCTTGATGGAAAAATCAGTGTCATATTTTATAACTCATTATTTATATATTTTGATATTTGCCTATGGAGACTGTTTTATTTACCAATCCCTTAAGTACAAATATCATCAACTACAAAATGTGCCCAACGAAGAATAATGAATAATGATAAAAATAACTGTAATTTTAGCTACTTTTAACAGTGATTCCAATAACATCACATAAATGTTGAAAAATAGAATCACCTTGAATCATACCATTTTAAACACAGCTGTTGTATATCATGGTTTCCTTTATCTGTATTTTTATATCTATATGATGGTGTGTATTCATTCTGAAACCATTCTTCTGACCATTTTTCTATTGCAGAATATATATATAATTGTAGTCAGACTATATATCACAATTTTACCTAGTTTGAATTTATTTCTATGTTGTCATACAATGTATGTAATTGTAAGTCTGAGAGTATAAGTTAGGTTGAGATTGTACCCTACTTTAATTCACCATACTGTATCATTAGATTTTTCTAGGGACTCTCATTTTTCTCTATGCTAACAGTGAAATAAATATTTAAATAAATACAGCTTTTACAACGCTTAAAATTTTTAAATATATACCCAAATGTATAATTACTGAGCCCAATGGTAAAAATGAAACAGAACAAGGAATAGTTATTTGAAAAAAAAAGAAAACACTGTAAAGGCCAAGAGTGTCCAAGCAAATTTAATTGCATCCTAAGTGACTTATTAGAAACACACCTTGTTTGTGTATATTTAATATGATTCATGTGATTTAAAAATATGTGATTCATTTGTGATGTTTGAATAATTGAGACCATCTAATCTAGTTACTGAGCATTCCGGTTCCACTCTTGGACGATGAATATAAGGATCTGACTGAGAGCTTTAAGGTCTAGTTTGGTTCACTAGAAATGAATGGAGACACATAAAAGCTATAGGTAAAATGGATGAGTTAGCAAATAAAAACTGACAGTATTACTTAAGCATGAAATATGTCATACCACAGTTCAGCATTAAGAAAGGCAAACTATTTATTCCAACTAAAGTATGTTTTCAAGTCAGTGAGACAGTAAACTAACTCCCCATTTATATCAAAGGTTTTTCTATTGTAATACTTAAATGTAAATAGTTTTGTCATTCTTTTATTGCAAATGGCAGTTTATTATTTTGTCCCAGAACTGATCCAGAGGAAATTGTACAATATTTAAAACTATTTCTTAACCCCCAGTGTTTCTTCCTCATGCCCAACTTGTGCTCCTGTGTGTTTATCATCTTTCCACATGTATAGAGGTACACAAGGGGCTATAAAAAGGAAGCAACTTATTCTCTGACAATTGATTATAGGAGATATTACCTGTGAATCTCCCTTCAATATGTTGAAATATCCTCTTGAACAAAAGGCAAAGACAGTGTAAAATAGACTTAACTTTGTTTCTAACTGAAATGTTTTATGGCTATCTTATGTGTACAATTCACAAAATTACTAGCTGTTGCTCTTATTTCTATCCATGCCAAGAAGTATATATACACCAAGAGGAATTTATACACCAAAAGGAATCAGAGAAATGTGAAAAATAGAAGAGAGAGGGGCTGGCCGAGTGTCTCAGTTGGTTAAGAGCTCGCTCAAGAGTGCGAGCTGAGCTCTGAGCAACGGCGGTTCTATGCCAGCCCGAGCTGAGTTGCCGTTGAGCTGCCAACAGGTGGCAGGATGGCTCAGCTAAAAAAATAAAAAATAAAAATAAAATAAAAAAATAGAAGAGAGATATTCAGGCTTACAAAGGAAATAAGCAGAATCTTGGAACAGCAACCTTCAAGCTATTCTCATCAAAAATTATTCAAAATATTTAGCAGTAAACAAAAGTTCCTAGATAGTGAAGGATGAAAAAAATTAGTTGCTTGTATTTATATAGGAATGCCATCAAGAAAGCCAAATGTGCTCAATACATGCTCATCAAAGCCTGATCTCAGTGAATATTGACAGTCTCACCTTCAATCCAAATCTTGTATTGTGGGCTGCAGTGAACTGGCCATCTTGCCCAGAGAAATCGTCTCTCTTCCACATCTTACCTCTGAATATCTCCCCCTTCCAAGTCTTCTCTGGTTGTGGAAATTCTTATAATTCAAGAAAGAAGCACTCTGCGCATAATTAAGTATTCTATGACATACTCAATCCGCACAAAACTTTGTAATCATCCACTCCTCACACATGAGCCATCATTAAGTAACTCAAGTCTACATAACAGTAGCACTGAATGACACTCTTCTGGTAAAGTAAGGGTAAGCCTTTTTGAAGCAATCATATAAGCTAACATTTGTAATAAGGTTAAATTACATTAACTAAAATTTTTAGAAAAAATGTGCTAAGCTAGAGGAGATAAATTCCTGTAACTGTAAGTTGACATCTTTAGAATTTTAAGTAAAGAGAATGAATTAAATTCAATTCACTAAATATCTTTTGAGTAACTGCTATATTAGCAGTTTTATGGTAGACATATTATATAGATGAATGCATGTATTCTAAAATGTCCCACTTTAATGCAAGACATTTTATGTTGAATGTAATAATAGTCCCCATGTTTAAATTGTCTGTTTTAAATATGGTAACTCCAGATGATGGAGCAATTCTTTGACTAAGGGGGTTAAGTACTTCTTTACTGAAGAGATATGACCACATTTGTTTTGACACTAATTAGTGAGTAGATTTTTGATTCATGCAGCCGGGGAGAAGGAGGAGTCGGAGTAACTAGATGGACCTAATATGATCTAGGATGCAGGATCTTTTGCCACAAGGTTACCCCTAAGGCAACTACATTTCAGACACAATATTGTATATTTACTTACAGTATTTGTGCTTTTTATCATATTAAAACATTGTTCTATGTTCTATGTAAATATACCATTTTAAAATTATTATTGCATTTAAATATATTTTTTTCATGTTTCGACCATCTGCTTCCTATATGATTAGTATTCCAATTTTAGAACAGTAGTCAAAAGAAGTTACGGAAGTTTCAAAACTCAACTCCCAAGAAAATATTTAATATGTAAAAGATGTTTTAATTAAATATTTATATTGGATGGAGTCAAAATAACAAAAAATATTAAAACCTCCTTTTCACTCATAATTTTTCTACCATATTACCTTTTTCTTCCATCTAAGTTTCAATGGAAATATGATGTTATCATGTTTAGCTTTACATAGAAGAAAGTGAAAAGAGATCATGCTTTTAAAGAGAGAAATCCAGAGGTGTTCCTCTTATTTATTGGTTACCTTCGTTAGGTAAGTTAGTGTCCCCAGGTGCTCCCTCACCCATTAGGGAATCCCAGGTCCAGGATATGGGAGTAGAGTTCTTACCATTAATATTTTAGTGATCAACATTTCCCCAAGTATCTCCGTAGCACTTGGGTCTTTGGGCGGGGGCGCATGTGGGAGGCTTAGGGTGATACCAAAGTGCTTACCACAGCACAGGTGTTTTGTGTAAATCTATTGTGAGCATTCTAATCTCCTTGTCAGTGGCCATATGGTCTAATTTGAGCCAATGAGCTGTGAGAATACATCAGCACAGTGAAACCCCGAGAGATTTTCTCATTTCAAAACACATGCATGCGCACACACGAAACAAAAGCTCCACTATGACACTACTGAGTTATAAAATCAAACATGACTGCCCATCCTTTAGACATTTTGTTTACTGAGATGATAATCTACCTTAGGTTTTTTGGCACTTTTTAAATTAAGATTTTATTCATTAAGAACAGTTCAAGGTTTACTGCAAAACTGAAGGGAAGGTACAAAAGAATTCTTTCCTTGTAATGCCTTTGTCTGGTTTGTGTCTTGGAGTAATGCTAGGCTTATAGAATGAGTCAAGAAGTATTTCCTTTGCTTCCATCCTCTGAAAGACATTGTAGAGAACTGGTATAACTTCTTCCTTAAATGTTTGGTACAATTCATCATAAACCTATCTGGGCTTTTGTGCTTTCTCTTATGGAAGGTTATTAATTACTGATTCAATTATTTAATAAAGATAAGCGTATTCAGATTATCAGTTCCTTCTTGTGTGAGCTTTGGAAAATTTTATCTTTTAAAGAATTGGTGCATTTCATCTAGGTTGTCACATTTGTGGGCCTAGAATTATTCATAATATTCCTTTATTGTCTTTTTAATGTCCATAGGATGGGTAGTGATCTCCCCTCTTTCGTTATTAATATTAGTTATTTTTGTCCTTTTTTTTTTTCTTAGGTAGCCTACTAGAAGTTTATTGATTTTGTTGATCTTATCAAAGTACCAGCTTTGGTTTCATTGATTTTTCTCTATTGATTTCTTGTTTTCAATTTAATTGATTTCTGCTCTGATTCGTATTATTTCTTTTCTTCTGCTTATTTTGGAGTTAATATGTTCTTCTTTCTCTACTTTTCTAAAGTGGAAACTTGCATCATAAATTTTAGATCTTTCTTCTTTTCAAATATATGCATTAAATGCTATAAATTTTCCTCTAAGCACAGCTTTTGCTGCATCACACAAAATTTAAGTAGTGTTTTCATTTTAATTTATTTAAAACATTTTAAAATTGCTCTTGAGATTTCTTCTTTGACCCAGTGTTGTTTTAGAAGTATGTTGTTTAATATCCATGTATTTGGAGGATATTCCAGTTATCTTTCTGTTATTGATGTCTAGTATAATTCCATTTTGGTCTGAAGCCAAACATATGATTTCTGTTCTCTTACAATTGTTAGGGTATGTTTTATGGGCCAATATGTGGTCCATCTTGGTGAATTTTCATGTACTCATATTCTTGAGAAAACTCTATATTCTGCTTTTGTTGGGTGAAGTAGTCTCTAGATGTCAGTTATAGCCAGTTGACTGATGGCATTCTCAAATTCTACCATTCCTTACTGATTTTCTGCCTGCTGGATCTGTCCATCTCTGAGAGAGGGGTATTGAAATCTTCAACTACGATCAAGGATTCATCTGTTTCTTTTTGCAATTCTGTTAGCTTATGCCAAGCATAGTTTACCACTCATGTTAACGGTTATTTCTGTTTGGAAAATTGACCCTTTTATCATTATGTAATGCCCTTCTTTATCCCTGATCACTTTCCTTGCTTTGGCATTGAATCTGTTTGAAATTAATAAAGCTGATCTTGCTTTGCTTTGATTACTTATTTTTAGTCTATATATGTTCTTATATTTAAAGTGTGTTTCTTGTAGACATCATATATTTGGGTCTTGTTTTTGATCCACTCTGACAATGTTTGTCTTTTAATTGGTAAATTTAGACATTGACATTAAAAATGATTATTGACATAACTGAATTATTATTTACCATGTTCAGTACTGTTTTCTACATGTTGCTCTTTGTTCCTATTTTTGTTTTCCAATTTTTTCTGTCTTTTGGGGTTCTAGTTGAGGATTTTATATGATTTTATTTTCTGTCATTTCTTAGTTATACTTATTTTTTTTTTTACTTTTTTAATGGCTGATTTTGAGTTTGCAATGAACATTTACAGCTAATACAAGTTCACTTTCAAATAACACTATACCATTTCACAGATAATGTGAGAACCTTATAATAATAAAATAATTCTAATTCCTCCCTCCTACCCTTTGTTTCATCACTTATATTCATTTCATTTATAAATAAACATTCATATGTGTATATATTATATATATAATATATACACACATAAACACATACATATGTATATATACACATATATACACATACATATGATATGTATGATATGTACATAAGCATGCATAGTTTATGATATTATTAGTATTATTATGAACAAGCTGTTAGATTAATTATGAATAAGAAAAATAAAAGTTTTTATTTTCCTTCACTTCTTTGATGCTCTTCCTTTATGTAAGTAAATGTTTCTGACTGGTATCATTTCCTTCTCTCTGAATAATTTTTTTTTAGCAATTCTCACAAAGTAAATCTACTTGTAACGAATTCCCTCAATTTTTGTTTGTTGGAGAATGTATTTCTCCTTCACTTTTATTTATTTTGAGGGCAGTGTCACTGGCCCTCATACGTGGGACCGAACCGGAGCCGCTGGCTTCCGAAGCCAGCGCTTCACCACCGCGCCACTCAGCCAGCCCATTTCTCCTTCAATTTTGAAAGATTATTTTGCCAAGTTTAGAATTCTAGGTTAGTGACTTTTTTTCTCTAAACACCAAATATTTCACTCCACTATTTTCCATACATGGTTTGTGAGGAGAAGGTGGATTTTATTCTTATATTTGTTCCTCTATAATTAATGTGTATTTCCCCCATACTCTGGCTCCTTTTAGGGCTGTTTTCTTTATCTGTGACTCCCTATACTTTGAAAATAATAGGCCTAGGTGTAGTTTGTTTAGACTTTTATCCTGCTTGGTTTGTTTGTTTGTTTGTTTGTTTTTGTGTGGGGGGGTTTCCCCTGAGCTCCTGGATCTTTGATTTAGTGTCTGACATTAATTTGGGGAAATTTTCAGTCATTCCTAACTCACATATTTCTCCTATTCCTTCCTGTCCCCTCTGTGGTACTCCCAGGACACATGTATACATTTTTTGTTTTTATTCCACAGTCATAGGGTATTCTGTTCTGTCTTTTTTTTTATGTTTGTTTGTTTTTGTTTTGTTTTTTTCTCAGTCTTTGTTGTCTTTGCTTTTTTTGGCTTTTAGGAATTTGACTGATACATTGTCTAACACAAAGATTTTTTTTTCCCCACCTGAGTCTGGTATACTAATAAGCCATCAAATAGATTCTTCCCTCTCTTACAGTATGTTTTATCTCTAGCATTTATTTTTGGTTCTTTTTTAGAATTTTCACCTCTCTGTTTATATTGCCCATCCATTCTTAGATGCTGTCTGCTCTATCCATTAGAGATCTCAGTATATTGGTTATAAGTGTTTTAACTATCTGGTCTGATCAATCCAACATCCCTTCCATTTCTGATTCTGATGCTTGCTCTTCTCTTCAAGTTGTGGGTTTTTTGTTCTTGTCTTTAATGTTTCCTGATAGCCAGACATAATGTAGGGAGGGAAAAAGAAACTGTTATAAATAGGCTTACTAATGTTGTGGTGATGTGTGGGGAGAGGGGACACATTTTGTAGTCCCATGCTTAGGTCACTGTCCTTTAGCGAGCTTATGCCTCTGGAGTCTGGACTCCATAAGGGTTTCTCCATTGCTTTCTTTCCCCGTAGGTGGGACAGAATGGCTAGAGTTGACATTCCCCTTCTCCCACACGGTAGGCTGGGCATGGCTAGAGTTGAGTGTTTCCCTTCTTTGGGTGAGTTACACTCTGTTAATACCCCCACAGATTTTGCTTACTTTTTTTCACCTGAGGATACACCTTAAGAGAAAAAGTGCTCTGGTGTAATTTAAAATCATTCTCATTTCCCACTGGAAACCCAGGGGATTTTTTTCTGGTATTTACTATGAAAAACTGGTGAAGCTCTTGGAGGTAAATCTTATAATATTGTGGGACCTCCTTATGACTGGGGCCCCGTAAAACCCCTCAGAGTTGTCCATACAGAGCCCCTAGCAATTCTTAATGATAGTTCATGTTTTCCTACCCCAGCACTGGTTTCCAGGTTGATTTCTGATTGTGGGTATCTGCTCTAGAGGCCCTGAATTCTTCTGCCTCTCCATTCTTGGGGGCAGTGGTCTGCCCTGTGCCCACCCCCACCCCACCCCTTTAGGGATCCAAGACAGCTTTGATTTTTCAATCTGTTCAGTTTTATTGTTAGGATAGTGTGGTAACTTACAAGCTCCTTACATAAAAGTCCAAAAACCGGAAGTCCCCCTACCTTTTCTATAAGCCATGTTAAGTTGTGTTTTCTGTTTCCTGTGATTACAAATATCTCAAATAAATTATAAAAAATTATGCCAAATATGTATCACTATCATTAATATGGTAATGAGTGTGTTAAGAGCCATTTAGATGTCCTGATATAAAGTTGCATACTTTTGTTTATGCCAATATTCTGTATATTTCTGTAAATATATAATCCATTTCTTCAATAATATATATTAACATTCAGAGGTGCATATTTTGGAAACATTATAGCACCTCTTTCTATTAGCTAAAATCATATGTTCTATGCAAAGAAAACTATAGTGTTTGAGATATAATTATTATTTTTTTATTTTTATTTTTGCTAAAGTTTGTTAGAATTGACCAAAGTTACAACATAAATGAAGAAACAGTTTTGTTTTCTCATGTACTCTTTTTTTTTTTTTTTTTTTTTTGTAAATCTCATTTAATACATGCAGTCTTTTGTATCGGTGGGTTCATTATTAGTATTTTTATTAATGAAATTATTGGCAAATGAGGTTACCAAAATTCAAATCAAAGGTGAAACCTGTTCAAAAGTAACTGTGCTTGAGAGCTTTTAACAAAAGTTTTATTACCCATTAGAATTAAGTGTGTTAAAGATTTTAGTTCTATAATATTTTCAAGGCTTATAAAGAATAGAACTTGTACTAGCCATGGGAAATGATGCCTAAATTGTTTTAGCACCAGAGACAGACAAAAAGAGTCATAATAATTGTGTTTTAATATGTGATCCCTATATAAGAAGTCAATTTATAATTTACATAGAAAATTTCAATTATCTAAACATAAATCAAGAAATGAAGAGCTGCAAAAAATGATTGAATTGAATTTATAGCTTGGCAAGGAATTGGATTTACATCCTTAGAGAAATACCATTCTTTAAATGTAAAACATAGTATATAAAAGTCTCATTCCCCAGTGGCATCATCTTAATTCAGGAGACAGAATGCAAGTCCTCAGAGATATGCAACAGGCAAGAATGACCTTAAATGAATAGGATTTTTTTTTCTCACTTACTATAGCTGAATGCATCTAAAATAGAGAATTCATGCATTTCACTTCACTATAGAAATCATCACATAAATGGGATAGTCAGTGGAAATTTCAGCTTATATATAGCGAGAAATTATGTCATGTACAACGATGGTACAATTTGAATCAGGTATATATATTTTTTCTATCTTGATTTAAATTTACAAAAAAGACTTTCCTGGTTGTAATATTTTATCTCTTTTTAAAATATAAGTCTGTTGAAACACCATTTAAACTATGCATTAAGATAGAGTTTGAAATGGCTTAATACAGCCAAAGTTTCAAAATGTGGTATGTTGAAGAGGTAGCCCAACATCTATCTGGAAAATTCAGGGCAAGTCAGTCCTAAGCAGTAGTTATTCTGTGCCATATCCCACACCATTAAAATGATAACACAATCATATCTCATTTTATTGAACTTCAAAAATATTGAATTTCTTTTTTTTTCACATATGAAGGCAAGACCCTCCACAAACAAAAAGATTACGATTCACTTTGCTGTGGTGCTCTGGATCAAACCCATGATATCTCTGAGATATGCCTATAGCAGATATTATTGTTCATATAGTTTGTTAAATGTCTCTACTTGGAGGATACTCTCCAGGCAAAGGATAAAATATAAAAATACAAAAAACAAAACAAAAGATTCATTCTGAGTCACTTGGAGGTCAAAGAGAAAGGCACCATCTACAAGAGGCTTGAACAGAGCATCAGTTCCACCTTCAAGAAGCTCAGTCCCCTCACAATTAATATCACATCCCCTCTCTCCTGCACTTTCTAAGCAGTCTTCATTTTTATCGTTTGGTTACTCACCTGGGCACTGATCTTTGTTGATATTACTTTATCTGTGACTGTCCTTTCTTTTCAATTGAATTGTAAGCTTCTACGAACTGATATCCCTAGCACATATTTCCTTTACTCCATGTGCAGAGTGTAGCCCACACATGGTTGGCCCTGCCTGTTCAAAGCACCTTGCGTAAAATTCATGTGGTGCGTTGAGTGGCCAAAGAACCTGCCTCCTAACTGGGAGTTGCATTAGGGAAGACACAGGTGATAGACCTTGTGTGATACCCACACCTAGCCCAGGTCCTCAGATACAAAAGATGTTTAATCTGTAAATGGAAATGAACTAATCTTGTTCTTGCATTCTCTCACTGCCCACCAAAGTTGTCCTGTTATTCCTCAACAGGAACTTAAATTATTGTTTAACTGTCACAATATTATTTCCACTTCACCCAAATCTTTTGTCTTGTGACTTGTGTACATTTGTTCTTGTTTTATATACTGGACTTAAAAAAATATATCTACTAATATTTGGGAGGTAGCATTCTACCTACCCAGGAATTGGGGTTCAGCCTAAAATATTTTTAATGTTTCAAAGAATGTATTTATCACAATTACATTTTTTGCAGTAATTATAGCATTTCAAAAATGCTTATAATATGTGGTTAACCATATATATGTATATATATATATATATAATTTTATAATTTAATGGTCCATCACAATACACTTTTAGATTTATAGATTTTTCAGCAAAGTGTGTTTATTAACTTTCAAAATTAATATATGAGAGCCTTGAGGACATAAAATTCAGATTTTCCAGTGAAGTATTGGAAGTAGAAGCAGTGCTTGGTCCTGAAAAATTTGTTATATATTTGCTTCTCTTTCTCTGATATATATTAATATGGATCAAACAGTTAAAAGGACAATTTTTTTCAAAATACTATAACACAAATACATTTTTTTTTTTTGAGGGCAGTGTCACTGACCCTCATATGTGGGACCTGAACCGTGGCCACTGGCATCCCAAGCCAGAGCTTAACCACCGCACCACTCGGCCGGCCCTTACAAATACATTTTTATATACACTATTAATAGTATGCTTAATGCCATCTATTTCATATATGGAATTCTTCCATTTTAAAATATTTCAGAGAAGAATAAATCTCATTTTGTTTTAAAATGTATGAGTAGGCAGTAGATGAATTGATATTCCAGATGACTAAAGGGAAATGGAACCAAAACCCTGAGTCACAATATGCAGGGTTTTATGCTGTGCTCAGCCACTGCATGTCTGAGCGTTTTCAGCCTGGGAACCCTGGAAGCTCAGACGGTGGGAGAATCCAGCCCAGAAGCCACATCAAGTCATAAACTTCCCTTTTGCAGGTTACTTCCAGCTTAACCTTTCTTTACATGCAGAGAATTTTACAGCAATTTGCCACAGAACACTACAGGCTTTTCCCCAGGAGAGGATTTGCCTGAAAAGTGGCATCAATTTTGGCCAGGTGAGAGCCAGGCACACATACAATCCAGGGGAGTGGTGATGAGGTATGACTTCCCATGTAGTCCGTCCTCTGTGCTAATCCACTGAGGGGAATTGCTCTTCTGATTTAAGATTATGTTTTTGGCAAAACTGACATTTTAAAACTACACACACAAAAAAATCATGCCTATACTACATAGTTAACAATGTAATAATTCCTCACAGAAAATTTACACACAAGAATTACAAATTTGATAAAGTGAAAAGATGCACTCATCATATATTGGGCCTAGGAGGCTTTTCTTTAAGCTCATCATGTTTCAGAATACCGAGAAACATGGTAATCATAGTATTTATGTAGCATGGTTTATTGCCAAAGCTTTAAAATTTTTATTTAACACTAAAAGGTCCCCACTGAGATGTTAGCATTCCCCTTTAAGGTTGCACTGGTATTATAAAAACATACCCACATACTCATGGAGCCTCAGCTCAGCTGTGTCCCTAGCCTTGATTTGATGAGTAAAAATGAATATATAAATGTATTTGTGATTAATAGAGTTTGAGCCTTATTTCATGAGACTAAATGCATGTCATGAGATAAACAAAATTTGATTTGACAGTGGCATTTGTTACTGCATACTTACTGGTTAATTCAATGAACTCATCCTTTCCTTGGGAATTCTACAGGGAAGGTAGTAGAAAATCAACTCCATTTGCCCCTCAAGTTCTCTATAAAGTTATGAGACCCACTAGCACTTGTGCATAATAAAATAGCATCTGTAGTGATAACCTTATCATGGAAGGAGGTCATGTCCAAGGTAGTTTCATTGTTGCTTTGGGCACTATTACACATTCATTGACAATATATACATCTGATGGGAAACTCATAATGCTTAGTTATTTTACAATGTCTTTATCATTCATATGAAAAAGATATGTCTTATACAGCCCAGTTTTTGTATGGTGTTTAATTTATTAGCGATGGTTGCTGAGCTCTAGGAAGAGAACTCCTGTCTTCATCTAATTCAGAAGACTAACCATAGTTAGGAAACAGAACTGTGGTACAAGTGAAAATAAGAGGTTAAAAATAACTGATGGAAGTCTGGAACTTTCAAAGATGTTCAGTGTATCTGTACAACTATTCATTGCAAAGCGTAGAGTTTCTTGCTGTGAAGTGCCTTAATGTCATCTCAGAAAAGAGAGTCAAAAGCAGCTCAAATTATTTAGTTCTGAGTCACTATGCTTCCCATTCCTGAACTTACTGATTTTTCACATCAGTCTGTCTGTCTGTCTGTCTGTCTATCTATCTGTCATCTTCTATATGAGGTATGTGTTACTTTTTTGGGAAAATAGTGTTCTGAGCTAATGACATAACAAAAGCTACTATGGACATTTCTTATTTAATAGTTCAGCAGAGAGACCTTCCAAGTTTATACACATGTAACCAGAGATATTTGAGTTGGGAAACAGTTACTGAGTCTCTAGTTTGATTTCTAATCGTTTTACCCTACCACCTCATCTTTAATTGTTCAAGGAACACTCTTAGAGGTGTGCATTCAGCATATATACAGTATTTATTAGTTTGGCACATCTGAAGTACTGGCTGACCACCAGGACCAGTGTCATTTTATGATATGATTCAGTTCAAGCTGGAGATATCTTAATAAACCTATTACAATTTAGATCTCCTACAGCACTTATTTGTGTACCATCTGTCAATAAGGACATATGCATGTAAACTCGGAATCCCTGGTTCCTGGGAACTTGGCAGCAGAACATAGGAAGAGGCAGCATAACAAAGTGATGGTGTATGTGTGAAAGCTGACTGTGGCGTGTGACTCCCAGATCAATTACTCTCCCTCCTGGCCGTGTGACCTTGGGCAAGCTGCTTAACCTTTGTTTGCTTCAGTTTCTTTGTTCATAAAGTGCATATGAGGAATTGATGGCTTAATTTTTGCAAAGTACTTAGAGTAATACCTGGCACATAATACACATTCTTAAAGTTTTAGTAAAATAAGTAGGATTGCCACCTTAATGAAACAACACTGCTCTTAAAGATGGAAGTATGAGAAACAACAACACAGACGTGACTATGTAGGAATCTTGGTGCTTTGGAAGATACTAAATGTTCTTAATGGATCCATCAGAGCTTTAGTGCGTAACAGTGAGTTACTCTGCCTCTACAGTCGATAATGTTCAAGGGTGTCTCATCTTTCTCAACTAGGCATCACGCTACAGTTAGCCCATCTCTGACACTTCCTGCACTGGGATCCGGGGAGGGAATTTATTTGGGGCCTTCCCAGAAGATTCATTAAGTTGTACTGAGCGTGTCTACGTGCCTCTTGGGCATGGTGAAGGATACCAAACACAAAACACCTGTGCTCTCCAGTTAGCACCAATTTCGTTTCTTCCACCAATTCAAGGATTTGCTCATTATTTATAACATTCTGAATGTGTTGGGACCTAATTATTTCTGAAAGTACTGCATTCCCCCACTCCATGTCATGTCAGTGGCAGCCGGCTGGAATCTGATCTATTTTTAGATTCGAATTTGAAGCCGGATATTCTCTGTGGAGAGCCCTTGCCTCCTGAACACACTCCCCTCTGTAATCTATCAAAGCCCAGATCTGAGAGTGTTTAGGTCATGATTTATGATGCCCTCAATCTTCTCAAAATTTGATTAATCTTGTTCTTTTTCCAGGACAGAAAACAATAGTGTATTTAATATCACTCAATATCATTAAGTTGCAAAAAGGTTGCATAAAATATATGTACACTAATCATTTATTTTGAGGCAAATGATACAATAGTAAAATATTAAGTAGTGTTTATTAATCAAAATAGAGTATGTCTATTCAGATATATTTCAATCCAGTTGAAATATGTCATCAAAAAGATTTTCTTAGCATCCACTATCTAAGGCGGTGTTTTTAAAAATGTGTTAAAGGAAAGTCCAGCAACAGAAACATCCATAAACGTTTTTAGGAACACAGGTACCTGGGCCAGAGCAGATCCATTGATTCTGAATCACTAGAGGTGGGGCTTATAAAGTAGATTTAATAAATACCATAGGTGATTTCAGTGTGTGAGCATCTCTGATTCTCAAGTATGAAAGTGTTCATTTTTCCACCTTCTTTCGTTTTCAGCTCTTTCCAGCAGCTGATGGCCAGGCAGGGTATGGCTGGCTAAAGGGAGAGAACTGCTTCAATCCACATGTGTGTATTAATTTATCATAGTTACTACCTGCCAGTCCCACTCTTGGTCTCTTTGCTCAGAATACCACAGGGACAAAGGCACAGATTTTGCTTAGGGTTTGACTTGAACACCCAAATGGCTTCCAGAAGAAGGAATAATACAGGAACTCTTTCTGAGCAGCTGGCACAGCATACACGAGAGTGCTGGTGGCCCAGATTCAACCTTAGAGCTAAAAACATCTCTTCACTTTCATCTTGCTCCCTTACTTTACTTGGATGAATAGGTCTACCTTGTCACACCTCTGCCTTGGTGAAACTCTGGTGACCTGAACTACTGACCTTCTACCAGTGCTACTGCCTGTCTAATTGAGAAGCAGTGCTGTATCGCTAACTAATCTTCCTCTGTGTTCTCTGCTGTTTTGTTTTCTTTCTCCATCCTCTTTGTGTAGCTGTTTCTTGATAAGATGTTCTCAACTCCCTCTCCTCTCCCTGTGGAGGAGAATCAATCTCTTCCTATAGCTTCCAAGAACTCCATGTTGGTGATGCTCAAATATCTTTCAACATTTTCACTTCCATGCCCAGTTGTGGCCTGAAATTCTGTAAATCAGTAATGGAACACGTTTCCTTACCACCACCACCCCCACAAAAAAAAAAAAAAAAAAAAAAAAAGCGAGAGAGAAAAGAAAAACAGAACTAGTCATAAATCTAGCCTCTTCCATCAATGGTATCTCCATCCTCCTTGTTCCACAGTTTAGGAGTATTAATCAATTTTGATTTCTTTAGTCCCAAATTAGTCACTGAATTGATTTACTATTATATGTAATGAGTCTTCATAGAAATCAGAGGAATCCTGGGAACTTTTGCACAGAGAAAGTATTTAACTCTACAGAAAATAATACATACAGTGATTACAAGCAGGACATTGAAACAAGAGACTTTTTTTTGAATTCTATAACATTTTATGGTAAAGAAACATAAGTATATTACCTAATTTTTCTAAACCTTTGTTTTTCTTACTAATGAGAATGTATTTACTCTTTCAACAAATGTTGGGAACCTTGCTATTCTTATTACTGTACTATAATCTTGGTGTACCGTGTCAGGCAATATCTCTTCAAATGTGGGGATTATTGATGAATGCTTTATTATGATGAAAATAAGATAATATATTTAAAACACTTGGCACAATGTAAATGCTCTGAAAATATTAATTACTTCTGTTTCCCCTGGTGTCTGTTTTCTGGCCATTGGCTAACATCTTAGATGTCAGTGGGCACTGTTTTCCTCTGTTTTTCCTTCCCTCATTAAAGCTGCCATATATATAATTCACTTAACTCACTCCACCTTATTGGCTTTCCTCCATCCAGATGAACTACAGAGTATGATATAGGTGCCCCATATTCTCTGATTCTTACTTTTCTCAGAAAAGATCTGTCAACCCTATTTCCCCCACCCCCCACCACAGATTTGATTTTTTAATTTAAATTTTTTCTTGGATACCCGTTAAAAAAAAACCTTAATTAGTGCAGTGATGTGGCCAAATTTACAAGATAGATTTTTGCAATCCTTTTTGTTTTTTCCCCTCAATATGAGTGAGTGAGAGAAACAAGTATATATATATATATATATATATATATATATATATATGACTATTTGGTTTCCCTCTTGGATGACTGGTTTGATAGTGTTGCTGCCAACTCAGATTACTACAGGAGTAGGAGAAGGGAAAGGGGAAATGACTATGCAATTATTTGGAAATGCTAACTTTTCCTGTGGGTAACTTATGGTGAAGTAACCAGACTTGGGATAAATATATGTATTATATGGAAAGAAATTGAAATTCAGATAATTGAAATTACTTAATGGGCAGTAATTGAGCTGGCATAAAAATCCAGCACTTCTATTCCTTATTTTAGTGATTTTTCTCCAAAAAGTGTCCTGATTCCTGTCCATTTCAATATTTTATGTCTCTCTTCCCACGTCAACAAAACCTGTCCTTCACCAGAGTACTTTTGCTAGAATTTTCCAACACAGCGATCAACTGTCAAGGGACATTGTTTCTGAACTCAGGTCCTGTTTAACAGAGGCTGTTGGCAAAGATAGAGCTTGAACTTCTGTAGCAAAGTAAGAGCCTTTTAAGCAAGAGGATTTTCAGAATATGGTTTTCAAAATTCACAGGCAGGAGTGAGTACTAATGACTCAAAGGTTGGGAGTATAATTATATGAAAATCGTGAATATTGACCATGAGCTGGGGCACATCAGTTCAAGTACAAAATCATCAGCAATTTAAAAGCATCCATAGCAACAGAAACAATGACAATGATATTGTCTTCAAAGAACTGTATGCATGTGAATATAACAATTGCAACAAAATGTAAATGGAGTGTTTTGTATGTTCTACCACTTTAAATACTTTATATGGATCACTCTCAAATAGACACTCTTGTCATCTCCATTTTATAGCTTAAACAAAACTGAGACACAGAGAGATCAAGTAATTTGCTCCGAGTTCACATAGCTTGAAAGCAGCCGGTTTAGGATTTGAACCAAAGGTCCTGTCTTAGTGTGTGTAAAACAATGCTGTTGAAGTGTAGCACTATAAGTGGTATTTGTCTTTGTTTTAATTACTGTTAACTATTAAAATTCAGAACTACCAGATTTAAATAACTAGAGTTTATTGTTTTTAGTTTAACCATCAAAAATTGTTTTATATTTACATGTTCAAAGATTTATAAGAGGTAAAGGGTGATGTAGGCTGAGAACACACAGGACCACAGGACACTATTTTTTTTATCTTCAGATACAGTTTCAAATGCTGTTTAGTTTTTAGTACGAAATAATCCCTTATCTTAAAAAACAAGTCTTGGTGTTCAAGGACACAAAATTATTATGTCCATACTGTGTACCATTTTAGATTGAATTCCTATTATATATTTTGGTTATAATTGGTTACATGAGTTAGTAAGCATGGCAGCTGCTTGGTTTGGCAAATCAAGGGGAAAACAGCATTCTAATAGAGCTATACTAGTAAGCAAGAAAAATCTAATAAATGGTATAATGAACTTTTCACATCAAAAGGATGGAATGATCTTCAGGTACTTTAATGACTTAAATAGACACATCACCCATGCATTAGAAATACTTTTATTTGTAGCTTTATATCAGTAAGACAGATGTATCAAAAACCTGTAGTAAGGGCCCAGAGGGAAAATGTTCCAATTGCTGCCTTGTGTGAATTCTGTGTGAATTCCCTCAAATGTGAGATAGTATACTTTAAATATTAGTTTGTGCACCTACTTGAAAGCTATTTTATGTATTAATTAATATTTTTAAGGTGGACTATTTTTATAGTACCTAAAGGAGAAAAATATATTTTTATAATTTATTTTTTATTTAACAATAATTTTATCAATTCCATATTATTAGAGAAAATAATTGCTAACATTTAGTGAATGGTACCTTTTGTTTTACCTGCTTTAACTCATTTAACATGTACAATAACTTTATGAAATAGATATTATCATTAAATTGTTATATAATGAGGAAACTCAGAAATAGAGAGTCAAGGGAAATATACATTTAGTAAGTGGATGAGTTAAAATTTCAATCTAGTCTATTTGTTTCCTGATATTTTAACTACATTAAACTGAAATATGTATCTATATCTCTCAGTCTATCTATACCTATTTGTCGGCTGTCTCCATCCATCCACCCTCAGGAACTAATGAAAACTTGCTTTGGGTGGATAATATTTAAACTATATAAGGAAAATCCTATTTTTTAAACAATAAGCATATATTTGTATGTAGCAATGCTTTTATTATATTCTAGAATATGTACCATAGTCAAAGTATGTTCTTTTTCTACTTTGAAAGAATTGTAGTAAATTTTAGCAATGATAAATTCTGAAAAATAGATATATTCTTCAAGTCTTATCAGTCCAAAGGCTAATTTTATAAATAGAGGTCAGTTCACACCAATCTATTTGTCAAACTAAACTCTTGGGAGTAGGATTGTATTAGATGACAAAAGTGAGGGAGACCTTTAGGTGATAATGGTTTTCTTTTGTACCATTTACTTCTTCACAATAACCATTTTGATTTTTGCAATTAAAATAAAAGAAAACAATTCCAGGCTGAGCCTATAGAGAGTTCCACAGATGGCAGTTTTATTTTATGCATGAGCAAAAGGATTGCTAAGAGAGGATTGATAAAATGATCAGGATCATCTCTTTTCAAAATTCACACTCTTCTCGTTAAGCTGAAGAATTAAGCCCAGGAAAGCAAACAAGCAATGTAGAGTTAGAAATTCAGCCTTCGACCCCATTAGCTGCATAACTTCTCAGGACCTATAATGCCTCCAGAATTCCTAGCTCAAGGGTTTTTTTGTTTTTTGCTTTTCTAAGTGAAATCGGTCAGACATAAAAAGTCAAGAACCGTATGATTTCACTGATACTACGTGGTATATAAAACTGAAAGCAACAAAGGATATAGCGTACTTTTTTTTTTTTTTTTAGCGTACCTTTTTTCAAGCCAGGTACTCTTGTCATACTTTCCTCTATCCTAATACAATGCCTGGCTCATAGTTAGAATCCAGTAGTTATTGACTTTAAAGAATGAAACAGAATCTATTTTTTACTTCAAGGCAACAGTTCTTTTCCATGAACATGTATTTAGAGAGCTCATGGTTCCATCTCACATCCTCAAGTCAAGAATCAAGCTTTTCTGGGCTGGCCGAGTGGCGCGGTGGTTAAGCGTTGGCTTGGGAAGCCAGCGGCCCCGGTTCGGGTCCCACATATGAGGGCCAGTGACACTGCCCTCAAAAACAAAAAAAAAATCAGGCTTTTCTTTATTAAGGAATAGGGCAGTTCATCACTTGGTGTTCAAAGCTCAGTTAAACAAGTAATTTTCATTGTAATCAACATTCAGGCAGCAGCCCCCCTCTTCTCCTGGGCCCCTGGACTCTCCTTAGAAATTTGACAAGGAGTCAAATGACTCAAACGATTATTTTCTTCTGCTTATTTTTCTCTCTTCCCAATTCCTCCTTTAGTTCTCTCTTGTCATTGCTCATCTATAAGGCACAATAGAGAACAAACCTATTAATAAGTAATTGGGATTACCATGAGGCATAAAATATTCTAGTTTCCTTGTAATCTGAATTGACAGTAACTGCGAGTGTCTCAGGCTTAAGGCCTATGGCATATTAATTCCCTCAACATGACTTAACATTAGAACAATGTTTCCTTCTTAAATAATTGAATATAGAAGGGAAGAAAATGCGATTTAAATAAACAGGAACAACCACAATCTGTTAATAATGATCTTTAAGAAATACTTTAGCAGGCATTGCAATTCCTATCCCCAAACTAAGTTTAAAATCTAGCAGCTTCATATACTGTAAGAAAATTTAAATTATATTTTTAAAGTTGCCTAAGCATCCTAATTTTCCTATAATTATCTTCCTCTTTTAATATCCATTATCTTTATATGCCTAAGGTTTAATCTTAATCAAGCTATAGCCATAAAAATAGAAATGCATTTTTAGTAACTATTGCCATTATACTAAAAATACATTTGGATCTATAAGATTTCACAATTTCAGGACTCTTTACCAATACCAAATATCTTGAATTTCCTACAATTGAGCAAGAGAATAGTTTTGCATTGCTTTTCTAATTAAACTGCAGAAAGTTAATAGCTTTGGACAGCTCTGCAAAATGAGTAAATGTGTACCCCTGTCTTGACATTTCCTCCAGCGTTGATTTGAAAACACTAAATGTATTTTATTTTGCAGAACCAGAGCACAAAAATCCACTTAGTAATTGTTTTCCATTGATATTCCCGTGGTGAGTTTGCATCCGTAGGATAAGAATTGGCATTTATAATTCAGAGCCAGTCGAATTATAGTATTTGTCAGCTAAAGCTCTTTATTTTTTATTAGTATAACCTTGAAAAGTAATCGGATGATTTTGTACAGCCTATTCATTTATCTCTCGTTTCACAACTGATTAAAGAAATAACACCTTTGCCTATAGAACAGAAAAGGAGACATTTCTTGAGGAATCTCATTTAAAATACATTTCTTAGTCTTATTTTGACATATTAGGACCAGGTACTAAGAAACCAACTTTTCATTAAATATTTTAATGGAGGGCTGTCTACATGGAAGGGTTCAGGTCTTGGAAGCAGGAGAGCCCCCCAGATTTGTGATGAACTTGGGAACTTTTGACTTCACATGGGTGTTGAATACATGAATAATGTCCTTCTTCTTGATGATATGCCAGGAGGAAAAAGAAGTTGTGCCTCTGTGGGAATGAGATGAAGCAATGGCATAAGTCCAACTCTGGATACATGAAATCTCAGGTCAGCAGTAATAATCTTCCTCCTCAAAGTATAGACCAACCCTGAGGGATCCTAAAACTGGGGGAATTCATACTGCATCCATCTCACAATTTTCTATAACTTATATTTGATATATAAATAAAATCAGACCAAAAGGCACATGAAGTCCATTGACCTTTAAAGAAAAGAGACTCTTAATGTTAAACTTTAACCTTGAAGTTGATTTTGAGATTAGATAAAACACTCTAAGAAACATAGTCTGAAGAAAATGCATTGCTTTCCATTTTCTCTTTCTCTTGTCCGTCTGTGTCTGATGTTGGCATCACCATCTACTTGTTTACCTAAGCTGGGAGAATCGATTGTTGTTCTTCACATTGTACTATTATCTCCCTTGGTGTCCTCCAAAATCATTGGGACAAAACCCTATTTATAGTAAATCTCTAACTTCTTTTCTTCTTTTTTGGTTTCTTTTTTTACTGTACAATACAAATGATTTTTATTTTATGATATTCTTTTTTTTTTTAGCTTTTTTTTTTTTAATTAGTTTCAGGTGTACACTTCTTTTCTTCTTGATGGCTTTTGTTGTACTCTGTGTTCTCACTGTCTCTCACAAAATGTTGCAGTTATCTCCAAACCCAGGTAGGAAATAAGAGCCAACAAAAGGGATAATAAGATTATGCATCTCATAAAGATAATTCTTTAGAAAGATAACCCTTTGTTCAGAGTGGAAAGAAGAGGAGACTTGAGTCAAGTAGATGAATAAATTACTAGTTTCACCTATCAGGGAATCCCCTTTACAACCTGAAATTCCCTTACATCAATTAATGGAAGTGTTTTTCTGTTTTGTTTTGTTTTTATCCGTTTGTTTAATTTGCTATGTTGCTAAGAATGATTTTTTTTTTTTTTTGGCTTGTGACTTCAACATAAGAATATTTAAAATAGAATATATTTCAGAATCTGATCACTGTTTCCAGGCTGATAAGAATGTCCCCCAGCCTATGATAATAATAATAACAGTAATTAGAGAGTTAAAACTAAGAGTGATCCCTGTATATCCACCACTCCACTAAGATGCTTTATCTAGACTATCTCAACCCTCACAGTAACGTTACAAGGAAGATACTATTATTATCTTTATTTTATAGATGAAGAAATTAATTTTCATAGAGGAGAATTAGATTATTCATGGTCCATACTAGTAAATTTTAGAGTCCAGATTTGAATTCAGGCTTATTATTCCTTAGGTAACTTTTGTGGTAGACACAGACTGCACTCATTTTCTCATCTCTAACAGGATAATAACATCTCCTTCCTAGGGTTGGTATGAGGTTTAAATGAGTTAATAGATGTATAGTATCAAGACTAAGGCCTACCGCATAATGAAAGCTTTAGTTTTTAGTTTTGTTTTTCTTTTTTTCATTTTGCTGCCTCTCCCATCCACTCCACAGTTATAAGTGGGACATTGGGTAGACTTGGATACATTCAGCTTTTAGAACCACTCTCTATTATTTGCTGGAATTGGGGGAGCAGGTAGAGAAAAGGGGTAAAGGAATAAGCCTTGTTATATCCCAGTTTAGGTAGATTTGTGTCCAAATCACAAGTTTTTAAGAGTTATGCTTTGTAGTTCACTGACTTACAGATTTTTCTTGAGTATGTAAAGGATCCTTAGGGCAGGAATGAGAGCTTGAACCTAGAAAAGACATCCCTTGAGATCTGACACCAGTAATTATTGCCATTGTGTCCTACCTAATCAGGCTTAGGGTTAGTTCTCCAGGTACACACCGGTGGAAGAGGGATTTTGGCCTCTTGAGACCAATACTTTTTGCATGTAATCACATGTTTTAAGGTAAAATGAAAAGGAAAATTGACAAATTCACTAATCAGAGACCTCTATGGTATAATAGATAATACGTTCACTGAAGCACAAGCTTCCTATTGTTTCTGACTTGGGCACATGAATATTTTTATTTTTGTATCCAAATTCAAATTGCATTAGTTTGTTTTTTTAGAAAAGGAAATACTATACACAATACACACTATTATTTCAAATGACAATAAAGATACCTCTTAGTTAAACAAATGATTTTACCTAATTAAAAGAAGTAAAAAATTGATCCTAATTACTGTATTTTCTCATTCCTTCCCATGGTCTTTAGCTGTGACAATTAGAGAAGACCTAATAAAACAATGAAAGTTAATCATATCTCTGCTCATTTAATTCTTTGACATGTTTGATACAGCCATAAACTTTAGTATACACACAAACAAACAAACAAACAAAAACATTTATAGGATTAGATTATTTTAAATGGATGATAAAAGCTCTTGAGAGTGAAAAGAATGTCAATCTGAGAGCCAGGAGACCTCAGTTTTCTTCCTCTGTTAACTGGTCATGAATGTCACTCAGCCTCTCCAGACCTCGTCTTCTTCATCAGGAAAATTAAGACTCTGACTGCATAGCCCTTTCTCTGGTTTCCTAACTGATTCTTCAAGGTTTAGCTTAAGTATCACTTTCCTAGTTTAAATCCCATTGTTTTAAGTTCTAATTTCATCTGCAATTTCCTTTGAGGTATTTAACATCGCTTCAATTTAATCGTGCAATTATTTATTTTCTGTTCCACTAATGAATGCACTGTAAACTCCATTCATTAAGAACTATCTCTCTTCTATACTGTTGTTGCACATAGTAGGTGCTAAAATATTATAAGGGTTATAATCAAGGGTAGTAACCTAAATATCTTCAGACTGAACATAAGACATCATATAGTTTAGGAATTAGGTAAACTGGTGACTGGCTGCCCCATATAAAGTTATTACAATTTACAAAAACAAACAAAAAAACACTGTTTGTGCCAAACCAAATCCTTGTGGGACCACAATTTTGTGACTTCCATCTTTTAAGAGTAGGTCATTCCAATGCCCAAATGACATTAAAACAAAACAGCAAACAAAAACTGGAGTTTATGAGATGTGTTTCTTCAGACAAATTGGTAAAAATTTTCTGATTGTGTTTCTTATTGCTCTCTGTTGCACAATCAGCTGTCTTTTCAGTAATCTCAATTACTCAGTCCTCTGTAGAACCATTCATGAGGAACTCAACCTTATATTATTTTCTCAAAGTATTCTCAAAAACTCATCAATACCTGTGTACATAAAATGATCTCTAAGTTACGTCAGATTAATAGGTTAAAACATACATTTAGAAAATCATTATTAAAATTTATCACCTTCTTATAAAACAACCCACTTGTAACTGACCATAGGATCTCTTTTAATAACAAACTCTTGTGTATTTAACCGTGTTTGCAACTTGTTTGGCGTGGGACTTTTAAGATGTCTGTCTCCTTTCAAAGTGAGATTCTTCTGTATGGATAAAAACTGTGTTTCATAAAGAGGTAGAACCATGCTTGTTATTTCTTCAGTTCCTTATTACTGACACATGTACTCGCTGTACACTGTGAACACTCAATAAATATTATTGACCAAAAGTGCAATACTTTTAACCTCATTCTCCAATGCCCTTCAATAAGAAATTTAAATAACATGAAATGTAAATTAAAGCTATGAGCAGAAAACTAAAACTGGAAAATATTTATCAAAAGAGAAAAAAATGCTAGACAAAAATAAATTAGTCATTCAGTGCCCTTGAATGGGAAAGCCTTTCATTTCTCATTACAAAACTGGAGGCAACATGCAAAAGTATAAGAAAAAGTTCGAACCTGAACATATTTTTCTTCAAGCTAAATATATTCTTCAACAACAATATTAGAGTCCTTATATAAAACATTGCTTTCTAACATGAATAATTACAATGATTATAGAAATAAGAAATGTATTGATCTAGAATTAGTGGTTTAATTTTTCACAACCTTCATGCAATCATGAAGAACTAAATGTGTCATTAATACCCGTTCCCTTGTCTATTAGAAAAAATATTCACCAGTACTAATTTTGTCAGTGAAAAAAAAAAATGTATATACATATGTGTGTGTAATATATATATATATATATATATATATATCATAATTTTATCTTATGCTGAATTTAAATTCATCATAATTTATGTTACCATAGACATAATAATCATTAATAAAAATTCTGCCACTTTCCAAAAAGATGTAAAGAAATTGTGAAAATCATCCAAAATAAAGAAAATGATTTGTGTGAGAGCATCCTTTAAGATTTGAATTAAGCATAAAATAGAATATCAAAATAAGACAAAAATACCCAGTTTCAAATATCTGCTAAAAACTTTAAGAGCAAAATAACTTGGTAAGCAGTTGCTTAAATTATGACTAACACTAAAGAATAATTCTCAGACATAAAAGAAATTTCAAGATTACCTAAACATATAAGAAGTATTTACATTTTTCTAAATATACAACTAGAATTTTATTTAAATGTAAATTTCAGTGTTTCTAAATGTACACTCATTATGTAAATACACCATGATAAAAAATGCCATAATGCAGATTTCTTTGTGTGTCTTATGCATTTAATGGCAATGGCAATTGTTTATATTATAAAGTTTATAATTTTTTCCAGGAATAGGTTTCTAGCTAGTATTTTCAAGGATGCTGATCTTATTCTATGAAGTAATTAAGTACTAAACAAAATTCTTCTGAAAAAAAGCTTTTTAAAATTAGTTTTCAAAAGAATTCCGAATCTAAAACCACTGTAAAATAATCTAATTAAAAAAAAATAGAGAATTCCATAAAATGAATGTTTCATTATATATTTAAAGAAACAACTAATGGTCCTTTGTTATCAATTTGGGGCTATTATGAATGTGATAGGATTGATATAATGCTATCCACTCACAAGATGCATGACTCTTAATTCCTGGAAACTGTGACTATTACCTTATATGGCAAAGGCTTTGAAGGTGTGATTAAATTAAGCATTTTGAGATGGAAAGATCATCTGGGTCATCTGTTGAACCATAAATGCAATCACAGGTGTTCCTAGAAGAGAGGCTAAGGGAGATGATACACAGAGAAGAATCGCCGCAATATTACCACAGAGAGAGGACAGGTTACGTGGTCTGGATGCAAGAGGAACATTGGCAGCCTAGTGGAAGCTGGAAGAAGCAAGGAGCAGATTCTCTGTCTTAGAGGCTCTGGGAGGCCTGTGGCCCTGATGACACCTTGATTTTGGCCAAGTGATACCAAATAGGACTGGCTTGTAGAAGTGTGATAGAATAAATATCTGTTTTTTAGAGATTAAAAAAAAAGAAAAGAAACAATTTTATTTCTTGGTGAGATTTGTATCTTTATTCAAGTATTCAGTAGTATTTGATAGGAGCTATGCATGTAAAGAGTTCCTCGATCATCATCTCATAACTAGGTGATGACAATGAAGAAGACAAAGATGGAGTCAAAGATGAAGATGAAGACAAAGAAGAAGGGGAAGGTTATGATAACAATGAGACAGAAACCAAAGAATATGAAGAAAATAGTAGAGAAGAAAGAGCAGAAGAGCAGTACAAAGAGAAGGACACTAACTAACAGAAAGAAGTCTTTACTATTATGAAGTAAAACATTATTAGGAAAAATGGGTTCCTCCTATCTTTGCATTTATTTCCTGTCTTATCTTATTCATGTATCCACTATACCCTTTCCTTTACTGGCCAATGAGAATAATATTGTCTGTTATCTCATAGAAATGTTTCTGTTTATCTATCTGTCTGTCTGTCTGTCTGTCTGTCTGTCTGTCTACCTGTCTACCTACCTACCTACCTACCTAATCTATCTGTCATCTATCTGTATATGTTTCTTTCTAGCATTGTGTTTTCCAGAGAAGAAATTATCTAAAATTAATCCCTGTGTTATTCTTGAATAAATTCTAACAATAAATCTTATTCACTACTTTGTTAATAGAACCTTGATTTGTGAGATTATAACTATTAAAGCAGGAAAAATTTCTCTATGGGGTCATAGCTTTTCATTTTGCAAATCTTTATGCCCTAAGCTGCTTTCAGCAAACTCAACTTGTGAGATCTCCTAAATTATAGTTGGTGCTTCTCCCTATTAAAAATTGTACTCCCATTTCAGTTGACTTTAAATAATCCTGAGATGATTCAATTAAGGAGCAAATATTATCAATATTAACCTGCTGCTCTTCTAGATGATTTTGCATTTTATTTTATTTGTGAAAATTTTATTAAATTTATTGGGGTGACTTGGGTTAGTAAAATTATATAGGTTTCAACTGTAAATTTCTATAATACATCATCTGTATATTGCATTGTGTGTTCACCACCTACAGTCAGTTCTCCTTCCATCACCATATATTTGACCCCTTTTTCCCTCTTTTTCCATCTCCCCTCCCTCTTACTCTCTGGTAACCCCTAAACTGTTGTCTGTGTCAATGAGTTTTAGTTTCTTTGTTTGTCTTGGTCTTTTATTGCTTTCAATTTTATATGCCACATATGAGTGAGGTCATATGGTTCTCAACTTTTTCCGTCTGGCTTATTTCGCTTAGCATGACAATCTCAAGATCCATCCATGCATTTTAAAAAACAATTTGTTTTAACCTCAATACATTTTTAGAAAATTTAAAATATAGGCATTGTATAAGATGTACTTACAGAGTAGAGCCCTTCTGAAAATTTATAAACCATATAACATACCCAAGCTAATCTACTGACAACAAAGTACAGGCATATTAAGCCGAATGCTACTTCCAATCTAATGGCTAGATTAAATTGCTTTCTCCTCCCATTTTACTTGCTTATTCTTGCCATTAGAGCTAAAACATTTATTTACCTGTCTTCAAATCATTTCTCATAAAGTTTTGTGTCTTTATTTTCCAGTTTTATGTGATTTCTGCCTTTTCTTGGAAGAGACCATGTCTGTTTGCTCACTGTTATATCTAATACAGTCGATGAAAGATAATAACCACTCAATAAATGTCTATTGAATAAGTGGACAGTGTATGGTTAGACCTCATAATGAAGGAATGCTAGTGCTAACACAGTTTAGTAAAAATACCCTTCCTTTGGCCCATAATATCATGTTTTGATATGAGCTAAGAAATACAAAATTCGAGGTTTTCACAGTGAACACGACAAAATTAAAGTCAATTGATATTCACATTGATGAAGTTAACAGAAAAAATAAGCGTCTAAAAATGAACAAATAACCAGTATAAACAGAAACATCAATAGTATAGATTGATTCTGAACCTTTTAGTGACTATGTTAATGCTTGCTGCTTTCTGCAAACAAAGATTAGTCTTTGGAAACCCTGGAGATAAACACTAAAATGACATGTTAATAGTTTATCATTTTAATTCAGACATGGCATGTACTCATCTCTGACATCCCCTGATAGATATTCTTTTCACTGCCTTGATTTTCTGCTGTGGTTATTTTATTCCCCGTTCAGGTCGTTGCCAACACACCTATTTCCATACACAAAGTAAGTAGCCAGTGTATGGTACTACATTTCCAATCTCGCAGAAGGCTGAGCAGTATTACTGCAATTCCTTTCTCTACCTCAGACACTGTGAAAGGCATTAGTTATAAAGTATTGTTGAGTTGACAGGTCTGGAGTTGCTGCTGACACTGTAGAAAAAGACTTCCCCAAAGGTTAAAACCTATGTTTTATCAAAGAAAACAGCAATGAAAGATTTAAACTATTGTGTTTTGAATTATGGCTGGCTGAGATACTCTACAGAATCATGTAATCCTTTTAATACTCACCTATTTTAGCTTTTATATAAGCATCTGCTCATACAAAGCCTGCATCACACTCCAAATCCAGGAACTGTTAGAACTGCTTGGAAGACTGATGGACTGTGCTGTGAGCTGTGAAAAGATTCAGAAAATGAGGGGATTGGTATCAGTGGAGCCCAGGAGGTACAAGCACTTAGTTACCCAGACTCAGCCTTCTTGCTTCGAACTTATTGGATTTATTCTAATAGACTGTTTGTAACACCTAAGAACAAAATAGTGTCAGGAAAGCAGATATATTGATGTAATTATTTTTGTTAAGCTACTAGGCCTATTGATTGAGATGATCATAGGAAAAATACTATAGAGGCTGTTGTTGCACATGCCTTTGAAATCAATTACAGTTGGGTTCATGTCTCATGTGATAAATCTAATGGAAATAGATTGATCTGTATAGTGCAAGGTAAGTACTTACTATTAAGATTTGAGCTTATTATGCCCTGAGTAGGATACGTGAGGAGGAATAGAGACACATCATTCTCGTATTGCTTTCCTTCTCAAGCCTGGGCCAGCAAGGTGAAATTCCAACCATTCCCTCCCATCCCCATTCTCATCACAGAGAAAAGTAAATGGGAAACCGAGAGAAGTACAGAGGATTGAGTCAGTAAAACAAGAAAAGTTCCTACTGAATAGAAGGAGAAAAAAATAAAGGGCAAAAATTGTCATCAAAGCAAATCCAAATTATTTTGATTCTTTAAAAAACAACGTAGCTCTCATTTTGAACATGAGATTCAACACACATGCATACAACATACAATAGACAAAAATCCTGTTACCAGAGTCCCTTGCTAGAATACAAAGGATTATTATAGATAATTAATCTGGCTGAGAAGAGATGATTAAACACCCCAATACTTCATGCTTCTCTCTTTATAGGTTTTCACACATTTAAACTGAGGAATATGAAAACAAACATTGGCAGGTGAAGTTAGCGGCTCATGGCTATGTAAATAAATTCTATGGATAATCTGTAAAATTATAGCTATAAAAAGCAGGTAAAGTTTCTCTATGGGCTCATAGCTCTTCATTTTGCAAATCTTTCCACCCTAATCTGCTTTCAGTGAACTCAATTGGTAAGATCTCCTAAGCAAAGCTATAATTTAATTGTGTTTCTCCCCATTAAAAACCATTTCAAAGTAAAGCACAGTCTCAGTGTAAAAATATACCTCTGATGTATAATTTATACATCTGTTCTCGAAAGTGTTAGTACTTAATCAGTGAATGTCATCTACAATTTAGAAATAATACCATATCCTTTTTGTAACTGTGCCCTAATTTTTTTCTCTTGCTACCTTTTAATGATTGACTATTATTAGCCTTGCCATGATGCCACACTGCTTAAATCTTCAGAACACTTAAAAAACCATGAGTGATACTTCTGTCCTTTTTGGTTATCCCTATATTTCATGATAACAAGTTTTAGGTAAGCAGGAATTTCTACACCACATTACCTTATCTAGAGAACAATATGTCTGCTGAAATTTTCAGAGTTTTATTCATAGAAAACCATATTTAGATATTTAAGCAAGATGTGAGGAGTCTGCTGCTCACCATACTTTCTTCTAACTCATAGAGGGTAAAAACCGCTGATTCAAATAAGCTAAGTAAAAACCAGATAAGAATGCTTGTGAGCACCCTTGTCCCTAAGTCATTCATGAGTAAGCCAAGGAGACATTCCCTACTGATATATAAGAAAGGGCACCGAGCCACACAGGTAAAATGAAAATCTTGCCACTTAGAAAGGGTTGTATACTGGGTAATGCAAATACAATTTGGATGTTCATTAGGAATCCATGAGCCATAAAAAGTCAAATAGCCACAAGTGATTCATTCTGAAATAAAAGTAGACATTGTACTATAAGAAAAAATATGGAAACATTAGGTGAAAGTGAGTAGGGGTAACCAGTTAACCTAAGATGAATACAGGTTTACCTGCAAATGAAATGTGACAGTGTCTGAGCCTTTCCTCTGGTGTTTCAGAAAAGAGAAAAATGAAATAATCTTCCTTCCACTTAAGTGCCGCGTACTCACAGTAGACCGATAATAGAAGTGCAATTGAGACTGACTATTCTCAATAAAAGGAATGTCAAACTGGACGGTCATTTAAGCATGAAAGTGATAGACAAAGATTTTTTTTAAGTGCCAAAGGTTTTGTGTTTTTTTTTCCCTAAGTGCGAAGTCCTTTTTTTTTTTTTGAGAATTATTTAAAATATTGGGTTGTGGGAAAAGTCATGATGCATTTTTGAAACAAAATAAAACAGAAAAAATATGTCATGACTTTTCCAACAGCCCAATAAAAATGTACCTCATGTCCTGAGGGTGGCACAAAACATAAATATGATTGAAAAGGTATTGGAATGAACTCTGTGGAGGAAGCGGTTACGTTATCATCTTTCCCTTTCCACGCGTTGATGGGTGGCACCCTGCATGCCTCCATTTTGGCTGTCCAGTTTCACAGAAGGAACAGGCACACTGCCCGTCCTGGTGGTTGTATTTCCCAATGACCCCACTAAATCTGCAGTTTATAAGCATTGACTGAACTAATCCATTACAACCGAGTACCTTTCTATTAGGTGAAAACTTTTAGCATGCACAAAATTACATTATTTGAACCACTTATCCTGTCTACAGCAAAAAATTTAATAAAGACAATGTGTGTGTGTGTGTGTGTGTGTGTGTGTGTGTGAGAGAGAGAGAGAGAGAGAGACAGAGACAGAGAGACAGAGAGACAGACCAATTGACAGAGAAAGAGACACAGAGAGAATGGTAAACAGAGAGACAGAGAGACAGAGAGACAGAGAGACAGAGAGACAGACCAATTGACAGAGACAGAGACACAGAGAGAATGGTAAAAGTGTCTTTGTGTATCTGGGAAATTTCCGCAAAGGCCTTGTATTAATTAGTATGACAGCATTGACACTCCTTGCAGATTTCTGAGATATTAGCTGAGGCTGAAGTGTAGATGATTAAAGTTAGCTCAGATTCCCAGTGAAAACAAATATTATTGTAATGCGAGGACAGACATATTCTTTCTTTGTATCTCTATAGCTTTTGTGATCAAACAGAAGACATACTTTTTTCCTATCTTTGAATTTTAAAGAACTCAAAATATCAGTATTCTCTTATATCAGAATGTCACAAATCTCTTTAAAAACTGCCCAAATGAACTCTGTAACAAATCGAGGGGACGGTTGCCGTGGATAAGACATCTGGGAAGAGGCTTAGCTGCTAGGAAGCGGGGTTTTCTCAGGTTTGTCTGGCAGTTCATCCCAGGAGGATCTTAAAGCAGGATAGGTAATATCCATCTGGACTAGCTGGGATGTAGTTTCTTTCAAGTACAAGAAGTGGCCCATAATTCAAACTCTAGACCCAAAGGGCTGTGAACACAGCACTGCTTGATAATAATGATGATGATATCCTATACGGTATGGTGTGTACAGTTTTCAGAATGCTTTCAGGAAAACAAAGTGTTCAACTCTCTTCTCTGTAAAATCCCTTTGTTCACTCCTTTTATCAACAGGTAGTCACCTAGATTAGTACTCCTATGTCATTGTTGATGCTTCCTTCTTTCTAATTCCTCACATTTTCAAATTGTCTCTGGAACTTTTTTGCTTTTCACTTTCCCTGTCAGCACCCTTGTTCAGCTCTGATATCTGCATAGAAGCATTTATCAAACTCTGTAACGACTCTTTGCAGACTCAGAGCTCCATCTCTGAACCTGTATGCTGCAGCCATTGTCCTAGCAAGTCATGGGTGAGGGAGGGCTCCTGACAGTTTGCCCGGTGTCTACACTCTTTCCTTACATGACCCTAACCTCTTCCAATCTGGACTGAGCTTCTCTGGTCTCCTGTTCTTTCTCTTCATCCCTCCACCTGTCACCTCTCGTCACACAGAGGCATTGGGTTGTGATTTCAGCCACACTAACTGTATTATGTTTCTGCAACTTTACTAGTCCACTCCCTTCTATGTGGGACAACCCTCTCCGTTTGTGTGCTGATAAAAATGGCCTTTGGTCAGAGGCAGTTTGGATAGGACTGGGGAGAGTGATGGGGTTCAGTCCTAAAGAGACTCTTAAACCATGTTAAGGAAATTAGACATTATGTTAAGGGAATAGGAAAACTGGAAGGATTTTAGGGCGGTAAGAGATGGCATTTTGGATGAGCGTCACTTTGCAGAGAAAATGGTCAGGGGGGTAGCAAGGCGTGGAAAGCAGTTAGGAATGCTTTGGTTTTAGGAGAGAGGGTGAGCTGAAGGCAGCATGGGGCAGTGGGAATGGAGAGAAGTGTGAGTGAATTGGGGAGCTTTAAGGAAGTATATTGGCAAGATTTGAATACTGACTTGACTCAGGGAGTCAGAAGAGTGCAGTCCAATGAGGTGGTGGGATTGCCATCTCCCTCCCTTTATGGTGAGTTTCTTGAAGGCAGGTGGTACCTATCTTTGCATCTGGGAAATCTGATCTTTAGAAGTGACTTGAAAGTGGAAAAGTTGCTATTTTTATTCAAATTTGAGGGAGTAACTTAAGGTCAGAGTTACTGCTTGACTTATTCATAATCACACAGTTAAGAAGTCAATTCTGGAGCCATGCCATTCCAAGTAGTCTGACAGCTATTTTCAGTTATTTTCAGCAAGGAAAACAGGGATTTCTTTTTTTTTTTTTTTTTTTTTTAGCTGTAAATGAGCTCTTTTTACAGTTAGGACTTTTTCAATAGGAAAACAAAAAAGAAGAGTAGTGAAGGAAAGAAAATGGTGGTGCGGGGTCACACATAAATATGGGTGCAACTAGTCGGTCCTGTCCAGGGGCCTGTGGTTCTCACCCGGCTCTGGATGAGCACACGTGAGGTCACCATGGGACCGCACAGCCTGACGGGGTGGTGCTCTTCTCTGCAGCCTCAGTCTCCCCACCTGGGCGTCACAGGTGGTGTTCCCCAATAAGGCAGCCATGGGGAAGATGAAGTCTGTTCTCTCCCAAGGTCAAAGCTTTGGGTCAGCTCAGGAGCGCCAGATGAACTTGCAGGGACAGGTGGATCCGGAGACCTGGATGGGAGAGTGTTTCCTCCTGAGACCACTCAGAGGTAATTCAAGCATAAAATGAAAAAAAACACAACAGGACAGAGAAGGAAAAAGAGGTCTGCCCTCATGGAGCTGAGCTGCATCAACCGAGAAAATGACGAATAAGACAATTCAGGCCACATGGATAATACTGAAGGCCCAATGGCTGGAGGACCAGGGAGGCTGGGTCCCTGTTCTCCTTCTGACAGCTTCAGGCTGGGTTCGTCAGAGCCGGGTGAGAGCCAAGTCAAGGAGGCTGAGACCCCTTCACGCCCTGGGCCAGCCAGTCCCTGGGGACTGCCGCTTCTCCATCCACACACCTTACAAGGCCGGGCAGGGGCTGCTGGCTCAGAGGCTCGCGGTAACTCCTATTTTGGATCCAGGCATTGTCTCAAGCAAAGGAAACATTTCGACCATGATTGCTGGATTGCCATTTCATGGTGTCCCCAAAACACCATGGAACTGGAGAATAAAACACGGTACTGAGCAACCTGAAGCAAAGTTACCTGGCCATTGTTTCATGTCCAAGGTGGTTACTAGAGCCAATACCCTTGGAAGGGGGAAAGAATATATTCCAAGATGTCCAAGAGAAAACAATCCCTTAGGGACAGTAGAAATAAGCATAGTCTTCTGAGAGTAATATGGCAGAGAAAGACACTAACTGTCTTTCTCAATCATGCTGATAATATAAATTACATGAATACTAAATGGCCACTGTATTAATAATGCTATCCACTATATGCTATTCATGTAAAACATATTCTTTCCACTCATATTAGGAGAATGAGAGTGGGGATAAAGCTTTATTAGTTGTGCCTCTAGGCTCATGAAAATGTTTCAAGTATTTTGACCTTTATCAAAAAGAGGAAATGCTGCCAGTAATAAATGAAAAAGGAAGAGAGAGAAAAAGAAACGGGAGGAAGGAAGGAAGGAAGGAAGGAAGAAGGAAGGAAGGAAGGAAGGAAGGAGGGAGGGAGGAAGGAAGGAAGGAGGGAGGGAGGGAGGAAGGAAGGAAGGGAGGGAGGAAGAAAGGAAGGAAATGAATGGGATAATCATGGGGGGAGGCTACTGAGTAACAGTGCACTATAATGTATATAAAAATTTAATTCATTCTTTAAATAAGCACTTATTCTTCCAAAAAATATTGCCTATGAATTAGTTGACTTCCCTGATTGATGCAGCCTGCAGCTGCCTTTTTCATACAACTCTGGAATATTTATTAGCCATTTACTAATTAGAGGTATCCTTCAGGTTCCTTTCCCGTTCCACATTATATTTTACTAAGGAAGTTCATATTTATCCCCAATCCTCAAATTTCCTTAAGCTTAAAGTCATTTCTTATTCTTTCTTTCTCTCTCTCGCTCTCATTTTTTTTTTTATATTATGAGTATGATAATTATAGGACTGTCTTCCCACTGACTGATGAGAGAATACTAAAAACCCCTGGAATGTTTTTGAATAGATGCCTTTAATTTTTCAATAAGGCAATGGTAATACATAGTTAAAGTACCCAGTGACACTAACTTAACAGTATAATTGGAAGTGAACATAACCTGAACTTCTGCTTAAAATGGGATTCCTGACATGCATCAAATCTCTTCTTAGATAGATGACCCTTCAATTATGCATTATCTCAAAAAATGTGGGTTGTGTCAGTGAGTTCAGCATCACCGAGACAGTGGGACAGTCCAAATCAAGATGAGCAGGGGTTTATATCCAAAATATATAGAGTATTCATATAACTTAATAGCAAAGTAAAATAATCCAATTTAAAAATGGGCAACAAAGACCTGAATAAACATTTTTCTAAAGAATATATGTGAAAGGCCAACAGGCACATGAAAAGATGCTCAACATCACTAATCATCAGGGAAATGCAAGTTAAAACCACAGTGAGATATCACATTACATCTGTTGGAATTACCATCATCAAAAAGACAAGCGATAACAAATGCTGGCATGGATGTAGAGAAATGGGAACTCTTATGTACTGTAGGTGGGATGGTAAATTGGAGCAGCTAATTTACCTGTAAAAGAGGAGACTCAACCTTCCTTCAGTTACAGAAAACAGTATGGAAGGTCCTCAAAAAACTGAAAATAGAACTACTTAGGATCCAGCAACTCCATTTCTGAGAACATATCCAAAGGAAATAAAAACACTTGGAAAGTTACCTGCACCCTTGCATTCATAGCAGAATTATTTACAATAGGAAAGATATGAAAACAACCTAAGTTTCTACTGATGGATGACCAAATAAAGATTTGGTATATGTGTAAATGCGTATTATTCCACCATAAAAAATGAGGAAATCCTACAATTTGTGACAACATGGATGGGCCTGGAAAACATTATGCTAAATTAAAGAAGTTAGAGAACGACAAATACTGTATGATCTGACTTATATGTGAATCTAAAACAAAAACAAAAACAAACTCAGAAAAAATAATCAAGGCAGAAGGTGGGGACGGGGAATTGGATGAAGGTGGTCAAAGTGTACAAACTTCCAGTTTAAGGTAAGTAAATATTTGGGATGTAATGTACAATATGCCAAGTATAGCTCACACTGCCATATGCCAACTAGGAAAGTTGTTAAGGGTAAATTGGAAGACTCCTCGTCACAAAGATAATTTCTTTTTCCTTTTATTTTTGTTGTACTTATATGAGAAGATGGATGTTAGCTAAACCTGTTGTGGCAATCATTTCACAATATATGTAAATCAAACCATCATGCTGTACACCTTAAACTTATACAGTGACATATGTAAATTATCTTTCAATAAAACTGGGGGAAAAAAAGATCAGGGAGAAGATATTCAGACAAGTGGTGAGAAGTGAGCTGTTGATATCAGATTAACTGGGCAGAAGAGAGGCCATTAGACTTGGCAGTGGGATGCAACCAAGGCAAGGGGTTGGGGAGAAGGCAAGGTGTAGAAATGGGCATAGGGAATAGATAATAGCTCAGGCTTTGGGTTCAGGTTTAGAATTCATGTGCTACATTATTCAGGAGACAGACTAAGCAGAAGTGTGGTGGGGAAAATGCATATAATCAGAATTGCACTGAACTGCCTTCGCTGTTGAGTGTTGTTTTTCTTTTGAATTATGCATGCAAGAGGACACCATGATCTTTTCACCACTCAAGTTCTCTAAAGGTTTTAACTTATCGCTAGTTAGAACTTCAGCACCAATTTTCTGAGCAGGGCTGTTGAAGGTCAGTGATGCAGAGTTACTGAAAAAGAGCTAATTAAATTACCCCAGCAAAGGTCAGGATTGAGCTTCCTTGAGCTGAAGACAGAGGTTAGACAGTCCAGTTATGGAGATTTGAGGGCTAGGGGGCAATAACCTTGCAAGACTTAACAAAGATTATACACATCAACGTCAAGATCTGTGAAGGGGCTGAGGATTTACTGTACTTGCAATCTAACTATTGAGCCTGTCACAGCTTCATGACAAAGACAAGAAGATGCCTGGGTCAAAAACAAAGGGTTCCATGACTCGCAGTAACAGCAGTAGTAAGCTGGTGCCAGTTCACTGAGCCCAGTCCCCACAGACGCTAAGGGGACCAGGTGATATCTGCTCACATAACCTTCCCTCAAAGTGTTATTGGAGAATGAAATATGACAGTTCTCTGTTAACAAAAATTCACCAAGCTGAGCTCCACTGAGAATTGTGAGAAGTTGTATACTGCATAAAAGCTGTCATTAATAATCATGACAACAGTAAGCTTATCACTGTGACAAAGCTGACATTGTTTTTCATAAGATAAAGTTTCTGATGGTGTGAATTTTAAAGAAAACATTTAACTCAAAGAAAAAAAAATACAAAAAAGCAAACCCAAGATCATAGAAAGACAGCTGTTAAAAAGTCATATTTTTTACGCCCAAACTCATTTTTATGAAAAACAAGTAAGTGACTTTCAAAATAAACAAACTTTTCTTTTTGTAGACTATAGGGCATATTTTATTAACTTGTCACTAATTTGCAGTTTTCTCAAAATGTTGAATTCAGAATGGCTGAAGGTGTTTTCTTCCATTAAAATTGCCATTTTCTATTTCTGCTATTTATACAGTTTTCCAATTGTGTTGTTATTTAATTAGTCAATATACAAATGGAGTGTTTAAAAAAATCATTATATGAACCATGTTAAGTGTCTTCAAAGTCACAACTTGTATTTAATTGCTAAATCAGCATAATTATGAAAAACTTTATGAGAATTTAGAATCAGGTTGTGTTGATGACATTGCAGGAACATATTACCACTGTTCCTCAAGCCCAGATTTCCCCTATTATTTTTACTAATGATCCTTTAATTCTTCCAATCACCCTGGTATGGCCGTCAGTCATCTATCACTCTTTCCCACCTTCTCCCCACCCCATCCCCGCCTCATATAACCAGGGGTTGAATCCTCTCCATTACTCAGCATTCAGTCAACATGATTTATTAATGTGGACACAGAGGCCCTGGGATGTTATGACCTATCAGGGTTATGGAAAGTGATGGTTTTATATCTGAGGCTCCTTCTTACATCTTACCAATGTGCTCTGGTGTCTGTATCTCTAACCCAGACTGCCCATCTTTTTCTGTCTACTCTGGTCCATTCCACATGTCACTATCGCATCCTAAAGCACATACGAGTATGCGACCCTAGTCAAACATGAAAGGTTTCCTGCTACTTACTTAATAAATCCACATGTGTTGGCCTAGAATTCAAGGACACCTTTGCCCTGGTCCCAATGTACCTATGCGATCCTTATTCCATCTTTTCCATAATATATCTCCATGTTTTTGTGTTACCTGACAACTTGACATTACCTGTACGCTGTCATCTCTGAGATACTATTCGCTTCATATAAAATGCTCCCCTGCTCCATATCAAGCTGTCAAAATTCTACTGGCACCATAGGATCAGCTCCGAATCTTATGGTAATCTTCAATCATTTCATTTCCTTGAAACCTTTCTAAACATTTTTGTATCTCTCTTATTGCAATGGATAACTTCTACCTTTAGATGTATTTATATGTGCTCTTGTTATAGTCTGTCACCCAATGACTCAAAACAAAACAAAAAAACCCCATAAAAATTAGGTTCCTGGTAATTTTTAGTTTTCCATTGATTTCTTTTCCCTGAAATTAGTCCTCCCCAGCCTTATGTTAAATGGCCCCTTTTCCTCACCTTTCGTTGTGTATGCTGCGCATCAAAACAGGAGTGAGCACAACTCAGAAACTTTTCTATAAGAAATGCTGCTTATTTTCCCTGAGTGTCTGAAGAATACATCCTTACAAAGAATGCATAAAACAAAGTAACAGTCAACTGTGGGATACATTTCATGTGAGACCTGGGCACCAGACTTGTATTTGAAATTTAAAAAAATACAAGAAAATAAAAAAATCACAGACTATAAATGAGAAATAGGTCACAAGCAGTATCAATATCAGAAATGCATATGTAGGCTCTAGGCCTCCACTGGGGAAATTCAGAAGCTCTCAGCCTCTAATGGTCGCTTGAGTGAGAAAGCATCAGGAAGTGCTGGGTGATGAGAATCACAGTCTGAGTCTTGAGGAAGTGGACAGAGATCCCCAAACACCTTTTGTCTCACCCTGTCTGCTCGGAGTTCATCATATCCATGCAGAGAGTCATCTTAATGTCACCCCTGAACATCTGAAATATTGATTTAAGTATAAGTATAATTTACAGCTGTCAGCGGAGGTAGATTTGACGGTAATTTTCAATCTCTGCTTCCTGCGGCATTGGAAAAAGTGACAGCCATGAATAGCAGAGTACTCCCTGATCTCGTTCTCATCAAGGCTTCCTTCATCTGTACTTGGATATGTGTGATGTGCTAACCCTATTCTGTGCCTCCCATCAGTCTATCAGTCACACGAATTCATACCACATCTGGTGAGAGAGGAGAGAATTCGCACATTCTCTGTCTGCATGTAATGTAGTCAGACTTGCACAAAGCTTTTCGTTAATCTGTGTCCTGTAAGAGTTGCTTTCACTCCTGTTTGCATGTGCAAAAATGCATGAAAACACAGGAAGTTATTCCTTCAACCCAATAAGGTGTGTGTGTGTGTGTGTGTGTGTGTGTGTGTGTGTGTTTATTGCATGTTTGGAAAAGTTTTATATATTGCCCTTTGTTCTGGATGGTACATGGGAAAATATTCTTCAGTTGGTAAAAGCTCTTTATCCCATGGTTACAACTAGAGCAAATGTAACCCCCAGGGGAAGCAGTGTAGATTAAATTGCCTGTTTGCTACGTCTTGTTCTGTTGTCTGCTCTGTCATAATTTGGGAGCTTGTATAACTAATTGTTCTATGTATTACTATAGGCCCCTCCACTATCCATGTCTACATGACAATGACCCTCTCCTTTTTAACTGCTAAATTCAGCTTTCTTTCAAATGGCAGCAATAAATTTGGACAGCGAAGGTTCAGAATTCAGGATTCCCTGAATAATGTTTTTCATCCCTTTGAAAATTATCACCCATGCTAAAAATGCAGGAAGGAGAAATGAAGAATGGAGGCATTTTTCATGGGAAATGGAGTCAGAGCTTCACATATTTCACTTTAGTATTTTCTACAGTATTTGATACCCTCATGCTCTGAATTGTAAGATCATGAGATAAGCTCTTGCAGCAGTTTCTGACTTTTTCTTTATTTGCTTGACCTATCATTCCTATATTAAGCATCTGACCAACAAACTACAGAGTAAGAATTAAGAAAACGGAGGATTTTTACTGGTCCGGGTTAATTATTGATGTTTTTTTAAGTATGTTTGTAGGAGTCATAAACCTAACCTCTGTATTAAATATATTTTCACATTTCAAATGATTCTTGGCATTTATCTCACTCATGTTGTTTTCTCCAATGTTTATACCATTTATTTAATCAGTCAGAGAAGAAGTAGTGGGTGGTTAATAAGTTATTTACAAGAAAAGTGAGTCAAATAAGAATTAGTGAAAGACACTTCACTGACATCACTAAAGAAAACCTGACAAAACTACTCAAAGAGTTTTAATAGTCATTAACTTTATACGATGTTACAGCTTATTATTCAATAGATACAATTCATTTTGTACTCGACAATGTTTTAAAACTTTCCAATGGAAACTTTCACCTAGGCGTTTGAGGCTGTATTTCATCTTCCACCACTTACTTTTACAAATATGTTTTGTGCAATAAATCTGACATTTTCAGTAACACTTGGCTAGGATGACCATATAATTTATCATCCAAGCCAGCACACTGTTGAGAGTGTGAGGGGATGTCATTAATATTATTCTGGGATAACTAGGGTAAAACCCAACTGCCCTGGGAAAACCACAGCTTGTGGATATCCTAAGGTTGTGTCAACTAATCAGGGGTATAACAAGATCAAATTTATTTGAGCTTTGACCTCATGTGGAAGGAAGAACAACAAAAAGAGAGTAGGTTCTGGAGACTAAGGAATTTGACTAAAATATTGACTTATTCAAAGAATAGCTGGGTAACATTGCTCAAGTTATGTCTGTTTCTGTTCTCATTTTCAACTACAGTATTTTGTACACATAGCATTGTATTTGAATCATGTAATACACTAAATTGCAATCCTCTAAAGCAATGCCATTGAATATATTAGCCACTAGCTACATGTGACTTAAAAAATGCAAATTTAGGGTTGGCCGAGTGGCACAGTGGTTAAGCGCAGGCCTGGGAAGCCAGCGGCCCCGGTTCAGTCCCACATATGAGGGCCAGTGACACTGCCCTCAAAAATAATAATAATAATTATTATAATAATAATAATAATAAATGCAAATTTGAAATAATTAATATCAAATAATATTCAGCTCCTCAGTCTCACTAGCCACACTTAAGTGCTGAATAACCACATGTAGCTAATGGCTACTGTATTACTGCAGATTAGAAGAATGTTGTTATTGGGAGGAGTTCTTCCCAATTCTTTATTTTTGCCAACACCGTATGGGTCGAATCATGATCAATTCTTGCCTAGACTTCAGATCCTCCTAAATAATCAGTGTCCATTCCCTTTGGCATCTTTGGATCCATTCTCTGTTTAGCAGCCAGAAGATTCTCTCAGAAGGCAAAACTTGTCTGTTCACTCACCTATTAAAATTATTGAAGGGTGTCTTTTGTCTCTGCCACTCCCTGTATGGTCCACCGCCTCTACTCTTCCCAAATTTATTGAGCCAGGCCCCCTGCTGCCTCCTGTTTCCAGCCCCGCTGACCTTGTTCCGCCACTTTCATTTGCCAAGCTTCCTCCCTCCAGGGGTCTTTTGTGTATTGTGTTTTCACTGCCTTGAATTCTCTTCTTTCTAATATCCACTGCATATGCCCTCCTACAGATCAGCTCAGGTATCTCTTCCTAGGGGTGTCTCCCCAAAGCTCCGCATAGATTAAATCGACCCCATAATTCTGAAACTTCAAAAAGTTATAATCCATCAGTGAAGCCTTATTCATCTTTATTTGAATTTCCTCAGTAGTGGCTTCCACAACATAGGCATTTGTGGAACAAAGGAGTCACCTGGGGCCTTGAGTGGGCACTATTGGCGTAGCTGTTAAAACCTATAGCACTTGATATAGAAAAGCAGAATTGATGGGAACACTGGGGTTGGTCTTCAGGCTCACCAATTTTCTTCTACTGCTTCATGTTGTTTTGTTTGAACTAGAATTCATGAATCGGAGAATTATTTATGTAAATGTGACTTCTGACTTCAAGAATTTTAATAGTTAATACAAAAACCAATTATTAATTCACACTACTTGCTGTAGGGCGGTTGTTGTGAAATGTCCATCTTCTGAGAGTTTAAATATAGTTCTAGTCCCAGGAGACCAAATCCTTTTTGGGTTATTTGATCTGCTACCAAATGAGAACATTTGTCTCTTCCCCCCTCAGGGCTGTTGTCAGGCCAGTATTTTAATAGGCTGACATTCTTCACTTTACAGTTAATGTTTAAAAGAAATTATAAAATAAAATTATATGAGTATGATTAGTATAATTTATATGAGTATTCAGTTTTATTATTAAATATTGTATTTACAGGTGACTTTTGAAATATCTTTCAACAGGATTTTAATGATCACCTTAATGACTCATCAATGTGTTTTAGACCAAATAGTATTGGTTGGTTGCCAAGTTATAGTCTTCAAAGAATACAAATACTTTGTTAAAAATATTTATCCATACCTTCTTTAGAATGAAGATACATGAAACTGTAAAAATTAAAGTTAATATCACAAAAACAAGTGATATCTCCTTATATATAATTGAACTGTTAAAGGTTCTTATTGGGCTTTGTGTTTTCTCTTTTAATGCTTTTTAATATTTTCAATAATAAAAATTTTCACTTTGGAATATGTATGCAGAATCCCTAAATACGTGTACATAACACCGAGCTTCATTATAAATAAGTTGCCTTCTGTCTTTCCTGTCCTCTTTTTCTGTCCTGCTACCTCCTTATTAATGCTTTGGAGTTTGATATGAGGCATAAATAAGAATAAGCTCTCCTTTGTTTCTCTATTTAGTGCCATTGGTGGCTAGGGTCACCTTAAGAGTTCCTCTGGGCCTTCCAAGATGCATAATGATGATAATGATAATGGCTCCCATTTATTGAAAACTTCCTAAGCACTCTGCGTACACTTTCACAAAAGCATTATTTCTCTTTTAGAAGAGGCAACTGTGCTTTACAGAGATTAAGTAGCCTTGAATGAAGTGACATTTATGGTAAGGGATAAAGGCAAGATTGGGACCTAGGCAATCTTGATTCTAGTTCTACATTCCCAGATATTAACACGTTGTGGACCAGTGACGCAGGTTTGCATCTATATATTTAAATGCCCCATCCTCAGTGAGTTAAGCTATTACTGCCTGGTAGGCTAGACTACCTGGTCTCACCATATCCTGGTGAGGACAACCCAACTTCTACATTGCGTCTGTTTTCACTTATGCTTCAGATATTTTATCACACAACTGTTGTTTTTTTCTTTATTAATTTTACTGGGCTGACACTGGTTAGTAAAATTCTATAACTTTCAAGTGTACATTTCTATTATGCATCCCCATATATTTGACCCCCGTTTTCCTTGTTCACTCCTTTCCCTCCTTCTGTACCCTCTGGTAACCGCTGAACTGTTGTCTATGTCTGTGAGTTTTTTTGTAGTAGGGCCACACTCCTGAGACTTGCTAAGTTATGAGTCACCAAAAAAAGCGTAGGGGAAGTATTCTTCTTTATTATCTCTATGCTATGGCAGTGAACCCCACATTAAGATGAAAGATGGTTAATAACACAGTGGGGTCAGATGCTCCAGGTTTGAATCTTAGATTTACCTCTTACTTTCACAACCCTGGGGAGAATGTGGTGCCTTGATTCCTCCATTTATAAAGTGGGGATAATAATTGTCCTGCCCTCATAGAATTGTGGTGATGCTTAAATGTACAGTTCTTTGAAGAGTACATGGCACATACGTATCTCAAATGCTGTCTAACATTATCATTACAGTTATTAGTTTCATAAAAAATGCTAATCACTGTTCCTCAGAAAGAAAATAAGAACTAGATTGATATCCAAAATAAAGTGAATAGTTTAGAAATAAGAATGAGAACATAAAATTCTCCTAAGAATAATAACATAAAATTGATTAAACAGCAGGTAATATGTTGGCATTTAAATAAAAGAAAACCAAAACTTAGAAGCTGAGTGACTGGACATGGAGGCCATCTGTTTCCTGGATTTATAAGGGCTTGCTGACAATGAACTCCAGGGAGAGACAAGAGGCATCACCAAGTATGTTAAATAGAGTTTCCCAATTCCTCCCCACTCCATGGTGGCAGTTAGTTGTTTCAGGGTAAATCCTGGTCTTGTGTATTTTTCTTTTTAAATCCCTACTTGATTTTAATTATACCCAAGCTTGGGAATCCTTAGTCTGTGAAATACTTCAAGAGAGGCCCGTTAGCAGAGGGTGGCAGGTTGCAGGAAAACTAAGACAAGCAGACCTGGAGCCATGAGGACTTCCTGGAGAGAGACACATTAGGCAAATCAGAAAGGATAAGCACAGAAGTCAGGTCAGACATCTTTAGGGCTAACATAAAGACCCGCTTTCCCTGAGGTGTGCAAGCAGTGCTGCTGGTAAAGCTCTGATAGGTCTTCCCGGCAGGAGGGCTGCTCACTTGGTTCTGTAGCCATGGATGCAAAGCCCTCAAGCATTGGAAAGCGCCATTTCCCCAACCAGTGTGATTACTGCAGTAAGATAAATAAATAAATAAATAAATCGACATCTATGTCTATAGATACAGATGATATAGATATAGATTATAGATATAGATATAGCTTTCCACCCAATTTAAATAATTTGTTTGGCAAAACACCTGAAGAGTTGAAGCTTATATATAGTGATTGTCAAAGCAAAAGACAGAGCATCAGTTTTACACTCATCAAGGGCATTCAGAGAAAAGCTGATTTAGTGCATCCACAGCAAATTGTTAAGAATGAACAAATGGGGGACTGGCCGAGTGGCTCAATGGTTAAGCACTGGCTTGGGAAGCCAACGGCCCCAGTTCGGGTCCCACATATGAGGGCCAGTGACACTGCCCTCAAAAAAAAAAAAACAAAAAACAAAACAAAACAAAACAAAAAAAACAGAAAAAAAGAACCAGAATGAACAAATGGCAACAAAAACACCCCACCCTCAAAATGAAATAAGACTATGAAAGTGTCTCACATTTTCCTCTGATGGCCAACCTCTCAAAATGCCGTCTTTTTATTGTTAGAATGATAGAACTCTGCAGTTATTAGACCCTCAGATATAATCATAAGTAAGAGTATTTTCTAGAGTAAGGATGGTGGCCCAACAACATTAGATACCTTTGTTGTTATTCCTACAGGGATGCATTTTTAGTTAAAACAAAGTCATTCTCCCTCAGTCTAACATTCTGTATTTTTGTCTTCTCTGTCTGAATTTTTCTTCAGGAAGAAGAGAAAAAGAACAAATGTGCTTAAGTAAAACTTTGTTATTTATGTTATACAAAGCCTTTTACTAATTTATCTTTCTGCTTAGATTCACCCTTGAATATTTGATTTTATTCACAGGTGCCCAAAGATACACTTCTTACCTCTTGTGATCCCAAATCAGCAATGTTTTGTGTTTCCAACATCCCATCACCCCTGTCCTTGAATTGTGCTTTTGGGAGAGCTCCTTTGTTTTAAACAGAGTCATTTTCGCTTTTTCTGCTCACCATTTGTTAATGTCTGCATCTGACCAGCTGGCATAAAAATGTCTGTCTTTACCCAATGCATTAAACATGACACTGTTTTGCACTTAGACCCACTTTGTCCTTTTGCTACTCCTCTAAACCATCTTGCATATCCAATCAGATCCTTAAGGGCTCTCAAGATTCATAAAGACATCTTGTGCTTGGGTACCCTACTTATTTACAGCATGCTTTCATCATGTCCATATAAAATAGGCAAATAGCTCACTCGAGAACCACTTCTCATGATTTAGCTTCACCTTTCCGTCCCCGTCTGTACTTAGTAGCGGTCTATCTTTTTCTCATTTGGCCTCTCTCCTGGCTGTGGGTCTCTCAGTGAAAGACATAGCCTGGCTCAGCTGCCACCATTCTAGTTGTAAAAATTCACACATCTGCTAGTTAGTCTCTCTCTGTTGGCCTTTGGCAAAGAAATACTTTGTAGAAAGTGGATTTTCTAATAGATGTGTGCCAAGTTGTTTTAGTAACAGTTAAAAAAATATGGTCTTCTGATTGCGTTTCCTCAGCAAATCATATGCTACTCTATTTTTAAACTTTTCTGAAAGATTAAATGAAAAAAAATCATTTTAATGCATAAGGAACTCTTTAAAAGTTAGTAATCAAGAAGACCCTGTACATTGTTTCAGCTGATTATGATCAAACCATTTTGAGGTAAGCAGAGTTTCTTACGTTCATCACAGAGGCTATAGGGACATTATCTCCATTTTTTTAAAGAGGTAATGAAAGTTTGTCCATAACCACACAGTTAGCAAGTTGTGGAGCAAATCTAGTAGCTAGGTGTTCTGACTCTTGACCAAAAAGACCAGTCACCACAAGGGTAAAATGTGCCCAGTTATAATATAATACACCTGGGTCATTTCTTCAACATTCTGCTAAAACTCCACGAGAATTGGGAAAGTTGAGCATCTTTGAGGCAGCCACTGAGTCACCTCCCCCCAATTCTCACTGTTCCCTTGCATTTGCTTCTAATGTAGGTCTTGAGAGAATAAAAGGTAATGTTTTAGCTGGGTGTTGAAGCCTACATAAGGGCTCACTATGTATTAAGAGAAATAAGGAAAGAATATTCCAGGCAGAAGTAACAAGAAGTACCAAAGCACTACTAGCAGAAGTATTATGAAACATGCTTATATTTCCAAATCCAAACTCCTAAACAGTAGGATTTTGCCTTAAAGTGGAAACTCAATGGCTAACTTCTGAAAATTCACAGGCATAATTTTGTAGCCACAGAGGGATCCAACCTGATTCCTCTAATAAATTCCTGGGAATGTGAACAGCTGGAAGCATGGATAGCTAATTTTCAAACAATGCTTTTAGTGTTTTGTCTGGGAAATATCAAAATAAGGCACTCATTTTAGAATGTATTAAAGCTCCCAGTTTTAGAGGGCTTTACAAATTATGAAGAAATTTTCATAAATAATATCACCAATCCTTCCCATAATCCTATGAGTGATAGTACTATGATTATTTATTTTGAGATTTGGACAGGAAGGATTTGAGAATTTGAGTGAGCAAATGATTTGCTTAAGATCACATGAGTAGTTTATGCCAGAGTCGTGCCTAGAAAATAGGTATTTGGACTCCTTGTTCAGTGTTCTGAAAAATAAGACAGCTTGTGACATTTCTTGAATGTTAAATTTCTTGGAGGTAAAAGATAAACAAAAGATAATCAGAAAAAGAAACCAGCTATGGTGGAAGTATAAAAAGGTCACTGTTTATTTTCCCTAATCCAAGACTGTTTATTTTCACACGTGTTAGCATTTGTGGGCACTCTTCCATTGTTATTTCGGTTGGCACCTGTATGTTTCTTCCTTGGGAGACCTGGTCATACCATACCTGTCCTTTTTTAGCCTTGTACCTTCTGCTATTTCTCAACCTGATTTATTTATTCCTCAGTCCACTGAATGCTGTCTGATGACTGCAGACCACCCAGCACATTTATGTCTGCCCCACTGAAATGCACATCTTCAGTTATCTTCTTGGACCATGATTTTATGAATTGTCTGAGGCCTCAGCTTGATTGGGTGACCATACATCCTAGTTTATCTGAGAAAATCAAGAATAATACTGGTTGCCCTGGCATATTTTAAATGGTGCCCCTTTCACTTTCACATGTGCTGTAAGTTTTCAAAAAGCATATGATACTTTATACCAGGTATCAGACAAACTAATTTGTGCTCTTGAGAGAGAATAGAGACAGTATCAAAATTTTTCCAGTCAATGCCGTTTTAATAGCACGCAGGTAAGTGTGTTGGATATGTTTTAAAATCAAATATGAAAAAACAATAACAAATATCTGTATGTAATTCCAACACAGAATTTTAAAAAATTATAAAATTTATTGGGGTGACAGTGGTTAGTAAAATTACATAGGTTTCAAGTGTACATTTCTATAATACATCATCTATGTATCACATTGTGTGTTTACCACAATAGGAAAAGGGTAAAGAGGGTCCAATATATGGTGATGGAAGGTCAACACAAAATTTTAACCTATGGTAAAACAGATATTACTGTTTTTCCTAGTTATATCTAGAGAGGAATACCTTTTTTAAAAAAATTGGAATGTGTTTCTTAAATAAATAGTCACTTCCAGTTGAAACACTTTCTTCACTTGGCTTCTGAGAAGTAGCACCCTGCATATTTTCCATTTACTTTAGTTTCTGAACTTTCTCCTTTTTTTTTTTGCTGAATAGTCCTTTTATTTCTATTAAAATATTGGATTGGGTGCCCTACAAAGCAGCTCTGGGAGTTTTTCTCTCAGTCTAAATGGAATACTAACGTGAGCTTATTAGCCCTGTGGTTTTATAACAACCTTCCACATTTTTTTCAGCTGCTAATAATTGCAAGACACTGCCCTGTGTCCTCTCACAAAGACTAGGACAGAGCTCCAGGGAATTAACAGGGGCATCAAATATGTGTCCCAAACCAGAACCCTCGATTCTCCAAACACACACCCACACATGTACCCGCAAGCATGTATGCATGCACACACATATGCACAAACACACACCTGCATCTCCCCAAGAGCCCCCTATTTCAGGATATATAGCTCCTCATATCACCCAACTACTCAGACAAAAGCGTTGGATTCATCCCTGAGTCTTCTCCGTTTCTTATACTCAGGATCCTGTCAGCTTTCCCTATAACATGTATTCTGAATTTCAGCACTTCTCATTACATTCCTCTTTGCCACTCTAGACCAAGTCACCATCATTGATGACTTGGAATTTTACAAGACCCTCCTTATTGCCCTCCTTGCTTCTTATGATGTGTGTTAGAATTTATTCTCCATATAGCAACCATAATCACCTTAAAAAAACATGAGCCAGATATTTACACCACTCAGATCCCTCCGAGAGTTTTCCATAAAACCTAGAATAAAATATGACCCCTTTCCCATGCCTGTAGCCCCTGGTGTGGCATAGCCAGGTTCTCTAGAGCCTCTCCTATATCCTCCCCCTTTCCCACTTCTCCAGCTACACTGCCACACTGACTTTCCCCTGAACATATCAAACCTCCTTCCACCTTGCAGCCAATACTTATATCCCTCTTGGCCTAAAATGCTCATTCCCCAGGTACTTGCATGGCTCACGGCTTCTTAATTCGGGTCACTGCAGATGTTGCCTCCACAGAGAAGCACTGATGACCTAGCCTTAAACAGCTTCTCACTCCCCAACTCCCGTCTTATCTATTCCCATATCCTGTTTCACCTTTGTTCCTAATCTATCATAACTATCATACATCTATATTTTTTTTGTATTAATCTTCCAACACTTTTCTAGAATGTCGCCTCCATAATGGAAGAAACATAGTGTTCACTGCTTTACCCCAAACCCTGCAAAAGTGTAGACTGTGCAATAAGAGTATCAGCTAAGATCTGATGGATGAATAAATCAATTATTCCTAGCGGTCTTCATAACCTCTGCCTCACCAGACTTTTACACAGACGTGGCTCTGACATGAAAAAAAAAAACCCTAAGCTTGATGACAGACAAACATGAATACACAATTTCAAAGTGTTTTTCAATGCTTTCTTTCTTATCTTAAGTGACAGGGAGGGGCAGCTTGGTGGTATGGAAGCTCTTTAAGATTACATTATGATTTCGAATTTTGTGAGCTGAAAAATTTACTTGATCTCTCTCTCCCTTAATTTTCTTAAAACTTTTACCTGCCTCACAGAGCCATTGTGAGAATCACATGACATGATTCTTAGAATAAAAACCTTAGAATAGTGCTTGGCACGTTGTAAATGTATGCAACACTTCTTCCTTTCATTCTTTCATTTTTTTACTTAATTCCTTATAGTATTAAGCAAGTGATATACCAAAGTTTGCTGTACCCTCCTGTCCCTCCACTTATCTTGAGTGACACTTGCTAGATGAGGCAGAAGGTTTTGATGGTAGATAGTATCACCAATTCAAGTGCCACCTGTTGTTTCTGTGCAGAAATACTGGGTGGCATGGCTGTCATCCTGTGGCTGTTGGGCTTGGTGTGGCTGTAATTCCGAAGGGTGGACGATTCACTTCCTCCTGGTAGCAATGACACAGTGCTAAGTGCTGGGTTTCCCGGTAAATGCTCTGTGAGTCCCTGATGAGTCAAATTAGATCAGTCACAGTCGCTTCCTGCCTCGAGATATACAAACATATGCAGAGAGGCTTGCCATATGAGATTTGGGCTTTATTCTCTTATTAATCTCTTTCTATTCTTTCTGTCATTTTCCCCCTCACCTTGTGACTTTGGATGCCTGAAATTGCCACATCAGCTGCTTTGCAGCGGGTGGATCAGTGGTGGTTTTATGGAGCATGTGGAGAATTGTGTTTTTATTTGGGGGATGTTTAGATTTGTCTAAAAGAGGGATTGCTGCTGCGTTTACTACAGCTGCTGTTCTTCTCTGTTTAACTTCAGACACCTCAGGAAGAAGCAATGGGGAGTAATAATAAATTACTTAATTCTTTTCATCTTGAACAGCAAAATTTTATAACAGACTAACTGAGCTCCACCCTCTCCCTTCCCATCTGGGGGAAAAAAAAAAGAAGCCTCATGAAATCAGATGAGTATTTTAATTATAGAAAAGATGCAATTTTTAATCAGTCTTTCCACAGCCTAGCACCATTGATTTAGAATAAAGTCATTTATTTCTGTTATTGATATTACAATGACAGTGGTGGTAACAGTAAAAAACCAAAAGGATACATGGAGCTAATAGAGGCTTTAAGAGCTAGTGCTAAGGCCAGAAGTGGGGGAGATGCTATTGATGCTTCCTACTTATTCCCTTCCACCTACTTCAGGGAGAAGAGTCAACATAAGGAGCATGACTAACCTTTCCTTCTGCTTATTTCCTACCAGAAGGGTAGAGGACAGTGATGGATTTTTTGAGGCATAATTATCATCCAAGGTGTCAAAATCCCAAACCATTTCCCCCTCAATAATAGGGAGCTAAAACAGTGACATCACAGTGACAGACTGAAATGAGTCCTTCTAGCCAGGTATGGCCCATGACAGAGAGCTCCTCACAGAACAAGATTGCCTTTTATTTCTGCATCTCCAATGCCTAGGACATCATCAATAAAGCTTCATTGGATGAATGAGTGAATGAGTGAATAAGTGAATGAATGCATGAATAGTCTTAGCCCTGGCGGTAACTCCTATGTGATCTTGACATCTGTTCACTCATCTCCATCCAGGTCCACCACCATTATTTCAGTTCAGGCTGTCATCATCTCTCGCCTGGATTCCTCCCCAGCTTTATAACTAGGAACAAGTTCAGTTTGGGCCCTTATCTCGGTCAGAATCCCTGCTGCCTTTTTGTACTGCAAACAAACTTCTGTTTTCTAAAAATAGAAATTCTTTCAGGACAGTGCCTTACTTAGAACTCTCCAGTGGCTCTTTTCTCTCCTTTGGTTTTAAAGTCTGGGTTTTGTTAGTGCATTTGATCTAGAACCTACCTCCTTTACCTGGCACCTACATCATAGGAGGCAATATTCCTCTGCCTTAATCACCCAAGGACTGCACGACAGGCACCCGGGGACCACTCTTACCAAGGACTCCCCCTTACCTGTGGGTTTACTTTACAAGGTTCCAGGTCAACAGAAGTCTGAAAATATTACATGGAAAATTAGAGAAATAAGCAATTCATGAGTTTTAAGCTGCACACTGTTTTGAGTAGTATGATGGAATCTCATGTTTTCCTGCTTAGTGCTGCCTTGGATGTGAATCATCCCTTTGCCCAGTGTCTCCAACCATGTACGCACCCCGATCCTTACTCAGTAGGCTTTTGGTTATCAGATCCACTGTCGTGGGATTAAGGTTGTGTTCAAGTCACCCTCATTTTATTTATTAATGTCTCCTTCACTTCATCTCATCACTTAGATGTTTAATTACCTCACATCATCACAAGAGGAAGGGTGAATATGGTGCAATATGCTATATTGAGAGAAGCAGGGCATTCACATAACTTTTATTACAGTATATTGATACAATTGTTCTATTTGGGGATTAGTTATTGTTGTTAATCTCTTTCTAAGCATAGTGTATGAATTAAACTTTGTCATAGGTATGGCTGTATACATTTATGTAAAGTTTCATCAGGAAGCAATAAAATAAAATGAAAATGGGATTCTCACAAAGAAGATTAGTATATCTTATACTAAGCTGTTATTTTCTTCCTTTCCACACACACACATACACGCATTCTTAAATTCATTTTTATGACTAAGCATGAACTTTTTAATCTTTAATATGTCATTTTTCATGTTTGTATCTTGCATTTTATTTTAGATTATTATGTTCTAATATTTAAGTAGAATGCTTGTTAGTTCATTAAATTTCAATTAAAAATTAATTATAGCTTTTAAAATTATGGAGTTTTCCACTAATTATAGCTTTGTCTGCATCCCGTTAGTCTCGGGATGTGGTCTTTCCTATTTTGTTTTTTATAAATTCATTCATCTGTTCATTTATTAATTTAACAAATTAAGCACTCATTCCACACTAGTATGCTCAGAACTGTTTTAAGCACTGGATTTCCAGCTATGTATGAGAGAGATAAAGGTTCTATCTTAAAATAACACAATGTCTACTATCTGCACTTTAGATAATGAAGCATAGCTTGAAGAAGAAGACCAGGTCTCACCTGCCTATGCGTAAACAATCATTTCACCTTTCTTTTAAATCTCAAGCAAAGTTTACTTGTGCTCCCATCTACTGTTTGAAGAACTGTGTCTCTGTGTATTGAAGAGATTTTCCTAGGGTCCTATAGCATAGGTTCTAATGAACATTCAATTATTTCCCCAGGGACCTACACTTGAAGCCATTTACTACTGTAGGCAGTTGGCCTCTCAAAGAATTTACATGATCAAACCAGAACACTTTACTTCAAAATTTAAGAGAAGGCTTACATAACATTGTTGTATTAAAGGACAATGGATACACACTTTTTATTTTCTTTACATCTGTGTAACAGGAAAACTCTCAAATTGCTTTCAAAAAAGTGAATTTAAGTCCTAATTTAAAGAAAAGCTGCATGCAGCTTTAAAAGGGCAGTTTTCTTCAAACTTTTTATATTACTTCAAAAAAAAAAAATCACACCGAGACAGAAGCTAGACATAATCCCATTATGATAGTTTAGATTTCTTTTTTGAACAGTACTTGGGAATTTAGGTGTGATTTTTAATTATTTCATTTAAAATCATATTTCGCTGTAGAAAGCAAAAGTCTGATGCATGCATAATTATTGTGAAAGTTCTACTGATGCTTGCAAATATGCAGGTTGAGTAAAATAATGACCACCAGTAAATTCACATATGACGTAGATGCTCTAGAGTGGAAAGCCAGTTCATCAATTTCCCAGGCTCCTGCCAGCAGGAGGTAGACAGGGTGACCCTCTGGTCTGCTCAGAGGTATGTGAGACAGCCTTGGCCTTGACAGAAATAGCAGTAGGACCTTTTACTCTTTGCCATTCTGTCTGACTAGAACTGGCATATGACTGAAAGTATAGCCATCATCTTGTGACCATTAATAAGAGAAACAAGAAGTTAAGAATAAAGAAGAAAGAAACTGGGTTTCTTAAAGTCATAACTAAGCCACCAAACTAGCATTAAACTGACAACTTCTAGTTTTCCTTTATGTAAAGACAAGTAAATTACTATTTGTTTAAATTGCTCTTTTTAAGCAACACAATTAAGAATATTATTCAAATATTCTCTGAACCCCTAAGTTTGGTACAGGCATATCTGATCTGGCAGTGACTGTGAAAATGAGTGAATACCTCCTGATATTTGTAAGAGTATTTTTATTTACGTATTTTGATGTCATGATGTTCAGAACATGTTTATCATTTTTAAATCTATATTGTAGATTATGCCTTATATCAATATGAAATGACTTCCTTCACTTATTACTTAATTGGGCCTTGAAATTTTGCCTCATTCATTTATGTATTCATTCATCAAAAATATGGATTGGTTGCTGTAGTAATCCATGTATACATTGAATCCTTATGTATTCCTCACAGAAGTATAAGAATGAGATTATAAAAACATGTTTTGTCAATTTACTATCTAATTAGAATTGTCAGTGTTGCCCCATCATACATAGAAAAAGATCCAACTTCCTGACAATTGCCTTTAGTAATTTTGTAACCTAGTCCTTACAGAACCATATAACTTTCTTCTCAAACACTCTCCCCAAACCCAGTGTCCTCTCTAGTTTTCATTGATGATGCCACCCTTTGCATCATTCATGGGTTTTGCACTTGCTGACCCCTAAACGAATTGCTCTTCCCCTGATTGTTCCCCTATCTGCCTCTATGCCATCCTGCAAGTTGTATCAGTTGTTTTGCTGACAAAAATCTAACTCAAATGGCTTAAATTCATTGAATTCAAGAAGTCCAGAGGTAGATCAGGCTTCAGGTCTGGTTTAATCTGGACGCTCATACTTCTGAGATGCTCTGAAGTATAAGAGTCTTATTGTATCTCAGGCTGGTAGTGAAGTAGCTGAAAGATGACAGGTATTAATTCTGTACATCCCAAAAGGTAAACGAAAAGTGAGCTGTTTATATAAACTCTTCTTAACAATCCAGGAAGAAAGTCCCTTGCATCTCATAAGCCTCAGGATGTAACTCACTGAAATGGGACCACCTTAGTCCACCTAGATACTTTCCTGCAGCTGGTGGTTCAATTTGTCTGTATGAGCAAGGGGAAAGCCTGAATAAAACTGAGGTGCTGTAAGAAAGTACAGGAGGGGAAAAGGGATCCTGGAGAGGCCATGGACAATCCTACCGCACAAATGTCAACCACAGTCTAAGAAAACACCCAGCTCTCTCTAGCCTTACTTGTTCTATGCTTCATTATCTGTAGTACCTTATTTTTGGTTTATGTAGTTATAAATTTGATGCTTTTCCCTTGTTCCTAGACTAGCAATTCTTTAAGGATAAGAACCTTTTCTGTGTTATTGACATCATAATTCTAGGTCCATGAATAGTATCAACAGTAACAAAAACAAATATTGGGTCGTTGGGAAAGTCATGATGTATTTTTCTATGTTTTCCAATGCAAAAATGCGTCATGACTTTCCCGACAGACAACCCAATAGAAAGGTATCATTACAAATTAGTCCCATGAGCAAATGAATGAATGAATCAACTGATCATTTAGGAAAGTCTCTCAGCCAAATGTAGATTGAATTTGCATAGCAAGAAATTGAGGGTTGCACTAATTAATTCAAATTACTCTAATCATTCCATAATAATGACATATATGAAATATATGGAACTTCAGTGGAAAATGTATCTTATAATGGAGACCCAACTGAAGACTGCATGGAGGAGGTCCTTAAACAGCTTTACTTGTTATGAAAATGCAAATTAAAGGCAAAATGAGTTACCATTACATATCCACTAGTATAGCTCAACAAAAAGCCAAAAACAAGTGAGATCATGGATGTTGGGGAATTGGGGCTCTCACATTGTTGACAGAAGCATGAAACTGTATTCTCACTCTGAGAATCAGTCTTAAATTTCTTATAGAGCTATGCATACACTCTCCTTTGAACCAGCAATTCAATTTCTAGGTGTTTATCCAAAAGAAATGAAAATGTATACAAGGGTATTCATAGCAACTTTATCTATAACAGGTCAAAGCTGGAACCAGATCACTTGTCATCACTAGGAAATAAGCAAACCAGGGTGTATGCATACATTGGAACACTGCTGAGTAATAAAAAGATGTAAACTACAGAAATATTCAGTAAAATGGAAGCACCTCAAAAACAGTATACTGCATGAGAGCAGCCTTCCACAAAAGAGTGCATAGGGTATGATCCCAGAAATTCTTGAGCTGGAATGAACCATGAGGAGCTCTCTAGAGCAGTATGCCTGACCTTTTTCTGCAAAAAACCATATAGTAAATATTGGAGGCTTTGTAATTCTGATAGTCTCTGATGGTATTACTCAGTCCTGCTACTGTAGTGCAAAAGCAGCCATAGATGATGTGGAAACAAATGTATGTGGCTGTGTTTCAATAAGTTTATTTATAAAACCTGTTGGAGGGCCAGATTTGACCTAGCCACCGGTTGCTACCCTGATCTAGAGTGACAATGATGTGCTAAATCTTGATGGAGATTATACAGAGGTGTGTGCGTTTGTCAAACTCAGTGAATGCTTACGATTTGTACATTTCATTACAGGGAACAAATGCTGAACTCTGGTTAATGATGTGTGTGCTGAAGTGTTTGGGAGAAGTATGCTAATGTCTGTCATTTAGTTGGAAATGTACAGTAAGTCCCCAATTTACGAATGAGTTCCATTCCGGGAGAACGTTCGTAAATCCGACTCATTCGTAAGTCCAACAAAGTGTGTCTTATGTACCTGTGACACAAATATACAGTGTAAAGCATAAAAAAAAAAACTAAACTCACACACACAATGTACCAATGGTTGAATGATTCATGTTATAAGAACGAGCGACATCTACCATCTTTTCACGTTGGTCCAGTCTCTCAATTATTTTCACTTCTGTTTCCATGGTGATTGCTTTGCGCTTCCTAGCAGCCTCTCCACATCCCACTGCTCTTCCTCTGGGTCCCGGACACCCTGGGCTCTGACTGAGCCCTGGACTCCTGTCCACTGTCGCCCTGCACAGTGAGCTCACGGCAGCACCTCTGGGACAACGTCCGGCAGACACGGGAGCTGCTGCCGGCATATGTTCGCATCTATGAATGTTCGTAATGCGAGGTACCTGTGAAAGTTCGCAACTTGAATGTTCATAACTCGGGGACTTAACTGTATTTAAAAACTAGTTTGAATAATAGGGATAGAGTTAAGATAGGGATTGATACTAGGATATATATATATATATATATATATATATATATATATATATATATATGATAAAGCAACTGAGCAAAATGTTAATGGAAGAATCAAAGTTGCAGGTGTGTGAACATTCACTTTAAAATTATTTTAGTGTTGAATTATATTTGAATTTTTAACACAAGTTTGAGAATATGGTTTACAGCAGCTGATCTGGTGACAAGGGCAGGTGGGTGTAGTGAGTTGCTGTATTGACATAGATTCTTGAACTGGAGGACAAGCACCCTAACTTTTGTTCCAGTTTTGTCCTGAGTGAGTCATCTTGGTTCTCTGTGTCTTCTGCATCTGTCTGTATTGAACAATAGATTCTCAATAAGTATTTTTTGAATTAATGTTTAACATATTAATTGAAAAAACTGAAAGAAATGGATTAGATGATCTTTCTGGTCTCTCCTAGGTTTTCACTCACATAACAAATCTTTATTGAGTGTCTATAAAGTCACATTTCCACCATGATTGAAAAATATTTTAGTAATTTATGTTTGGTGTTTATGTAAATTCTTTCAATACGGGATAAGTTTACATGATGAACTAAAATTTGGTTTTGGAAATGAATGATAACTTTCATAAATAGACCCATGGGAAAGGTACATAAATGTAAGTCTTGGTAAGAAAGGCAGTGTCAAAACCTAAACTTTAGAATTTGGATCTAGTAGTAGCTACTTGAAAAGACTGTGTTCCATTCAACATAACACATTTTTATGCTGTACTTTAAGTATCCTTATTACTAGTTGAAGTATAAGTTGTTAAAATATCCCTCATAATTTACATGATTCGAGTGGCAATGAAGTCATGGTAGATGATCAGTAAATATCACACACTTACATTTTTAACAACTGTGTCTTTCCTTTCTGAGTTTCAAGTTATGTAAAAGAAAAAGTGATGATTGTGACATGACACCAATAGGCATTTACTACATTATCCTTGGTATTGAGCTAGAGATAACTAAAAACAAATCACTTTTTTTAATCAAGCACTCAGGATGCACAATAAATTACTGTCTTTAATTGTTTAGCAATCGCCACCAGATTATACATATGTAGTCACGTAGTCATTAATGCTGACAGTAACAAGCTTTAAGATAGGAATAATGGCTTAGTGGGTATTTAGTAAGGATTATACTGGGAAATATATATATTCATATTAAGGCTTGTCCAAAAACAAGGAATATCGATCCTAAGAATTTACATGGTGAGTAGATTATATATTTTTAATAAAACAAAGATATAAAGAAGACATGGGATTTTGTTTTGTTACATGAATCTTCATGATTTTAGTAGAGTAGGAGTACAACACACAAAAAGACATATTATATTGTACATGGCTTTTGGTTTATAGAAAGCTACACTGTTTTTCTTTGTTGTTTTTTTTTTGGGGGGGAAGGCATTCAATCAGGTTTTCCCCATGTGATTAAATTACTGTGGAGAGCAAAGTCTTCTGGAAAAGATAATGTGATTCGTCAGATTTTCTAATTATATTTATGATATCTTATACAGTTCTAGATAGTTTGATTCAAATCTGAAATAGTAGGTTAAGAACATTATAATCGTATCTACTGGTGTCAACATTGCTAAAACTCAGTTTTAGTTGTCATCTTCATCAACACATTTCCCATTTTCTTGGTTTATTTTATCCTGGTAACACTAAGTCCTATCAGGAAAAAAAAAAGTATTTAATGGGTATAATTTTCTAATGGAAAATATAAATTATATGGTTTTACTTTGAATATTATTAGAAACATCCCAAATATGTTTAGTACCTTAATATTAAAATATACCTTTAAGGCTGGCTGGGTGGCTTGTTGGTTAAGAGTTGGCTTGGGACGCCAGCTCTGAGCAGCAGGGCCCCAGTTGGGATCCTACATATGAGAGCCAGTGACACTGACCTCTACAGCTAAGATGGTGAACAACAGCTTGACTTGGAGCTGGGCAGCCATGAGTGGCTGGTGATGGTGTGGGCTGCAGTGGAGCTGCAGTGGGCTGCCATAGGCTATAGTGAGTGGCCTGCAGTCGGCGTGAGCTGCCGTGAGCCTCTGTGAGCCCCTGTGAGCTGCCGTCTAATGGCCAGTGACTGATCTGCCTCACCCGAGAAGAGCACAATGATCACAATACCAACATGGGCCAGTGAAGTGACGTCCTCCGCAACTAGACTGACGAACAAAAGTACAGCAACTTGTCTGTTTCCCTCCTCAATTCCCAGCGATGTTCCCTCTCCCAACTGCCCAATAAAATCTTAAAAACATATATATATATATATATATAACATATATATATAAAACATATATATATATATATATATATATATTTAATACATAAATGTGACAAGAATTTAGGAATTCTAAAGGCTTTGAGATGAACAGAAATTTACATGGGCAAATGAAAAGATGACAGTATTGTATAGTTGGTCAGAATATAGTGAAATGCTTATCAATTTTATTAAAGGCATTTTTCTATATTATAGGTTCAAAGGAAATACTGGGCATCTGAAAGTTTTATGTATTTACCTGAGTTAAGAGTAAATAAAAGTTGTAACTTGATTGTGAATATTCTTGAATTGAGTTTAGATCAAGTGATTTTGTAAACCTCTTTGTTGGCTTTGTCTTGGCATATGCTTTTAAAACCTGTGAATTTATGTTTTACTTAACCACAGAATTATAGAAATTGGGTCTTGAAAAAGTGGCAAGGGCCTTAAAGAGGACTAAATTGGCAACGTTCATACCTATTGGTCGTTCAAAGACAGGCCATACTTTTAAAACAATTCAGAGGTCCTGATTGAGGGCATGCCCATTGACTGATTAAGTAAAGAGGCAGAAATTTTTGATATGTTGCTTCTACCCTCTATCAATAAGCGAAAAACAAAAACAGTAACTAATCTTGGTTACCTCTCACTTGAAGAAGGAATCAACCTATTTATATCAGCAGATCAGAATCTTGCATATACATGTGTTTTGTTTTGCATATTTAAATTATTTTAAAATTATTTGCCACCACTTAAAAATTTTAAAGTAACACATTTTAAAAGTACTTCAAAATCATTTTTGAGTTTTAAAATTGTGAGATTTTGCATAAATATCCTGATTTCTGATTTGTCCCTAGAAAGCCACTGACCCACTCACTCTGGGCCTTGACTCCCACAGGGCAGGATTTGATTAGAACTGACCAGCTGTTGCTCCCTGATAGTTGAGCATGTGCTACCCAGTTTGGCACAGTGTCCACCTGGTGTGCCTCACACATATACATGACCTGTATAGCTCCTAAAGACACTTGAGGGTTTAGTCCATGGAGTTTGTACTTACAGTGTTAGTCTGGTATGGATCAAAAACCGTGGTGGCTTCAGAGATGTAGGGTTCAAACTTCCCCATGTTCCTTTTTTGCTACTTGCTACAGAGCTGATGATGGTATAGTATCTGGCCTTTGCAATGCAGATAAGAGCAAACATTCTTTCAGATAGTTTCAAACATTTTCAGATAGAAAATATCTGTAAATCCCTAACTCTGATATTTTGATCCTTTCAGGGCTGTTTTTGTTTGTTTGTTTTTAACATTGAATTTATACTTTTCAGAATCTGAAAAGTATCACACAAGATGATAAATTGAATTTATACTTTTTATACTTTTTTTTACTTTTTTTATACTTTTTTTAAATTGAACTTATACTTTTCAGATTCTGAAAAGTATCATACAAGATGATAACTATCCCAATAATCATTAGTCTGTCCAAGATTGTGATACAACTGACCTTCAATTTCTAGTTAGATAATAGGGAGGAAGGCTTGGCAAAATCAGCTATTGGTTGAAGGAATATTGTCAGGGAAATTCTAGAATTGACTGCTGTATCAAAAAATGCAATGGCATTTTACCTTGAGCTTCCTTTGGCTTACCTGGGATTTCAGATGCTACTGTGATGGGCAGCTCCATATGACAGCAGACACACCTTGTTCAGATGAACAGTGTGTCCATTTTCTTCCCCCCAATTTCTTTGACTCTGTTTCCCCGGTCCATGCAGATGGTACAGCTTGAAAGAAGAGCTTATGCCGTTCGGGGCAACCTTCAGCCAATGGGATTGTGACCAGTGTTCAAATGGTCTAACCTCCTGTCCCTTCAGAAGACAGGAAGACAAAGGATGAATTGGATTTTCTTTTCTTGAAAACAGTGGAAAAACACGCACAAAAGGAAAGATTATGTCCATACATCCACAGTGAGGTGGCAAGGGCATTTTATTCACCTGAAAATTAGTAGCATGTTATATATATTACCAGGAAGAATGGTGCCAAGAGATAAAGTTGATGGATATCATTTCCTTATTCAGTTTAGTGCACAGCAGGAAAAGTGGTATCATTTTTTTTTTTTTTTGAAGGGAGACAGAAATAGAAAACCACAGACAGGAGAGAGACAAGCATATGGAAGGAAAGGCCAAAGAAAGGATATGGCAAAGAGTGAAGCCACACAAAATGTACTTGACAATTACATCTGGAGTGACATAGAAACATGTATGATAATTTAGGCAAAAATAACTTTCTAATTAGCTTAACATTTTAGAACCCAAGAACGTTTATTTGGAAGTAGAATTTCTCACTTTTTTTGCCCTTTAAGGGGCAAATGTGAAAATGTTTTACTTTTGTGCATAAGATATATCCCCAGCTCCAGCAGCATGGCTGGCATGTTGCACTAGTTCTTCAATAAACGTACGCGGAATACTGAGTGAACGATCTGCAGGCCATAGTTTCTCAGAGTATTTGGCCAAAATGTTTTCCCAGATCCATTTATTAATTACTTTCCATCCCAAGTGAAAAATATTACACTGGTTTTGCTTTAGTCTTATCTCCCTGATGACTGACTTCAAATGATAAATTATTGCTTCAGGAGCCAGGGAATAACATAATTTCTATAAATTTGCCACAATTATTCATTAAATGAACCAAACACTTGTATGTTTAATGCACATCGCAATCTAAGCAGTTGTCCATTATCAAAGTAAACAGAACCAACCTTCTGATCTTATATACTTACAAGTCCAACTATAAACTTTGGCATGACTTCAAAATTGTAAGCCTTAGTTAAAGTGTCAGTAAATAATAAAGGCAAGCTTCACTTAGTTGTTATTTTATTTTTCCTGTTCCTTATCATTTGATTGTATTAAATTGAGCCTCTGATATATTTTATGCGTGCGGTTAGGTATTGAGATGTACAAATAAGACACTCTCTGCCGCCATGTGGTGGACGGTGTTATTCCTTTTGGCCAGGCAGCATCTAAATCTCCTTTGTATGTTTGGGAATATTTCATCATAAGGATCTTATTGGGAGTAAAAGAACATTCCCTATGAGAGAAGCTCAGTATGCCAGGTTCCAGCTTTCTCAGAATTCCTTGTAACCGAGACTCAGCCACATCGTCTAGTTTCTGCCAATCAGTGACATTTGTGCTGATTTGGGCCCAGAAGCTAATGACACCAGAAAAAGGGACCGTGGATGTCTTTGCTAAGTGGCAAGCAGCAGTAGTGGAGCCTAAAGAATCACTTTCCCATGCAGTAGTGGCAGCAGAGAGACATAGATGGCGATTGGTCACCAAAGGTGGCAGTGGTTTACCTGTCAAATGAATTCTACACATAGTTTTGTAAGCGGAGCCTAATTCCATCGGTCTGGTCCCAAGGATCTCCTGTTGATTCATGTAGCTGTACAGCATCTATTTAATTCATTCCTTTTCTGCTTCTATCATCCAAAATGAAATTGTGGATTACAACTAGGAAGACACACACACACACACACACACACCCCACTCCTTTCAATCTAGTAGCACAAGATAGATACATGTCTATTATGATTTTGGTTATGTGTATACATTCTTGATCATCGTAATAGTTCTTAGGATGCACGATCCACCTAGAAGGTAGTTCATTGAAAACCTACCATGTGGTTGACATCACACTTAGAGTCATGTGCCACTTAATACAGTCTGAGAAATGCACTGTTAGGTGATTTTGTCGTTGTGTGAGCATGATGGAGTGGCTGACACAAACCTAGATGGTACATACAGCCTGCTGCACACCTAGGGTATACGGTACAGCCAATTGCTCCTAGGCTATAAACCTGTACAACATGTTACTGTGCTGAATGCTGTAAGCAATTGTAACACAATTATATTTGTGTATTTAAACATATCTAACCATAGAAAACCACAGTAAAATTACAACGTAAAAGATACAAAATGGTCCACCTGTACAGGGCACTTACCATGAGTGGAGTGCAGGACTGGCAATGGCTCTGGGTGAGTCAGTGAGTGAGTGGGGGTGGCTGTGAAGGCCCAGGACACAACTGTCCCCTCTTGCAGACTCTATAAACACTGTATGCTTATACAAATTTATAAAAAGAGTATTTTTCTTCAATATTAAATCAACCTTAGCTAACTAATTTTTTTACTTTATAAAGTTTTTAGTTTTTTAAATCTTTTTGAATCTTTTGTAATAACACTCAGCTCAAAACAAACACATTGTAGAGCTGTAAAAATATATTTTTTATATCCTCATTCTATATCACTGCTGTGAGTAATGCATTGTGATATGAAGTTATGATGGCTACATCACTAGGCAATAAGAAATTTTCAGCTCCATTATAATCCCATGAGACCACCATATTATATATGGTCTGTTGTTGACTGACATGACGTTATGTGGCACATGACTACGTTAATAGTTTTTCACGTTCACTTGGCTACAAGTTAGATAGTTGCAAAAGAAATCTGATTTGTCTTTTGCAACTAAAGGATATAAAATTAACAAAAAAACAAAACCACCTCCATATAGAGTGCACAACACAATGCCTGGTACATAGTAGATGTTCAACAAATGCTAGTTTCTTATACTTATGTATATTAACATGTTTTCAAAGCAGTTTTCATGTTGGTTTTATAGGGTAAATGATGTAACAGAAATGAGGGTGAGGCTAGCATCCAGTGGGCATAACCTGAAAATGGTGAGATTAATTTTGCATTGAAAAATATGTACATATATAGGCCATTTTGTAATTGAAAATCAGAATCCATAAGAATAACAGTAGATTTGCATGCCTTATTTTAGTTAGGAAGCATCTGTCCAGCTTTATTATATGAGCATTTTATTCAAATAGTGTGGAGGCCAGGCTCCTCCCCTGAACTTAGACTTATGTATAAACCTTTTTGTCTTTTTGTTTAACTCATTTGACTTGGTGAGCATGGGCTCCTGTTTAGTTTCCTAAGGCTGCCATCCAAAGCAAAGTACCAGACTGGGTGATGTAAACAACAGAAATGTCTTGTCTCACTGTCCTGGAAGCTTCCGGTCTGCGATGACCGTGTTGGCAGGGTGGGTTCATTCTGAGGGCTGTGAGGGAGAACCTGTTATGCTTCTCTCCTAGCTGCTCTCGTTTGGAGGCAATCGTGGAGGCAACACACAAATCTCTTTCTTCATCTTTAGGCAGCATTCTCCCTGTGTGTGTGCCTCTGTGTCTGAATCCCCCCTTGACATAAGGACCCAGTTATAGGGTAGAGATCATCCTAATGACTTCATCTTAACTTGGTCATCTGCACAGACCCTATTTCCAAATAAGATGGCATTCCCACGTGCTGGAGTGAGGACCCCAGCATCTTTTGGAAGGACACAGTTCGACCCTCCACCCTAACATATCCAAATGCAAGCCCTTGCTTTCTTCTCTCCCAGCCCCATGTGCTACTCCTCACCAGTCTGCTCCTCCTGCACTTTCCCCCACTTTGGGGAAATGACACCCCCATTCTCCGGTGTTCTCAGACCAATGGAGGGGATAGGACAAAACACGCACCTTGGAGCCACAGGGCTTTGCTTTGAGGTCTCGCTCTCTCAATTATAATAGGTACAACCATGGCTGATTACTTAACCACTGTCTGTCTCAGTTTCCTCATCTATTCAATATGGCAAATAATAACACCAACACACAGATAAGGAATCAAAGATCTATGCCAATTAGTAACTTGTACATGGCTGGAGTCAATAATTTTGCTTTTTGTTAAATGTAGGATGTCCTCAGAGGAAAGTTGCTACCTCACACATAGTCATTAATTAAATCATCAATTGAAAGCCATTCTAGGGAACATACACTCTGAATCAATATTCTAAATTTCTTCTTTAGAAAGTGACAATTTGATTTTTCATGCCTTGCTCTAAGTCAGAAAGTGTGGAAAGTCAGCAGGATTTTGCAGCCTTAGAAGAGTAAATAGGCTGAGACTCGTATTATCACATGTAGAGAATAAATCGCTTCTTGCAAATAGTGGGAATGCCAATCCAACATCTGGACCCTACAGCAGTGACAAGCTTTTAAAATACAATGCACATATGCAGTTTAATTTGTAATGTAAAAGGAGAAATTATAGATAAATTATCATTTTACATAGACCTGTTTCCTTTCTTTAAAGCCTTCTAGGATTTATTAAAAATCTGAACTTATATTTTTCACTGTCTGAATTTATTATTCTCATCACAGGACAGAAGTGGCAATTCTAATTTATACCTAGCAAGACTGACGGAATCAAAGGGCAGCAGCTAATGTAACCTCAGGTGGAGTCGTTGCCTGAAGCTTGAATAGAAATCCTGGGGTTTCTTGTTGGCCAGTCCTGATGTCTAATCCCACCTGTAGTCACATCATGTTATTTTATGAAGCCATTATATAGTGAATACAAAAAGCTCTGTTAATATATGCAAATTAGAGCAGATGTGCAATTATGTCAACAAACCTGGTTAATTCAGATGAACTTTTTTCATGACTTTCAATACTTCAAGTATTCCAGGTTACTCTTTACATATAACATAGCAGCTGATGATGGCTTTTATTTTATTGTTTGCCTCCCTAGTAAAAGTGGTTATCGTTCTGTCTACATGTTTATAGACATTTTGGAAGATTGATATCAAGGAGGGAAGTATATTTTTCACCGAAAGTACTAGTTTTGTCCTTCTTACATAAAATAGCTCTCAGGCTCTCCTTTTCTGTTCTGCTCCTTTTCATACTAACGACATCTGTGAATCTTCATTCAACTTCCATGAAGTCACTTAGGTGCCGTGGGCTATGAGAAATGTCATTCCTGGGCCCTGCAGCCAGCCCACTGCATTAACCATTTGGGTGGCAGACAGAGAGAGTCCTTCTGGACTCTCTCCAGGAATTTGGCATAAGGAAAGAATGAACTTTCCTGGTATAGATACTGAGTGTTATCAGGCACCCACCATATGGTTGACAAAATGGCTGTGAAGGTGGCGTAATGCAGGAGTTCTTATCTTTGTTCTGCTCTCAGCTGATCGGGAATCTTGAATTCTGGGACCCACCCTTCCTGTGGAGCCTTTGCAAAGAAACGAAAAGGTACCAAGCTGTGCAACACATTACCATTTGCTTCTGAGGGGAAGCTATATACTATTTTATTGGGAACTGATAACTCGAAATATCACCTATTTTTCTCATTATTATTATTTTTAATATAGAAATGGGGTTTTGTATAAATAGCAGACCTTAATTTGTAAAATTGCACACTGTGATTGAATGTTCTATGCAGTTTGTGTTCAATATAAGTTTTATGTTAGGACCTGCTGGGTTGCTAAATGTTATGAAGGAATGTCTATAAATGGGCATATTCATAAAAATGCTGCAGTTGCCTTCAATGGCACTTTTACTTTCAGACAGATTGTTTATATTATGGCTTCTTGTTAACAACAACAACAAAAAATACATTGTGCTGTAAAGGCAGAAACAGTGCAACACACAGTTGTATTCATTCCCATAATCCACGTATGACAATATAATTGCTGTTTAGTTAATAAGCCTAAGTGCCAGTGATGAATGTAAGTTTATGTATGCCATATTGATGATAATATCTGAGTAGGATAAACTGCCAAATGAGAGGCAACGCAAAAGAAATATTGCAGTCCAAATTGCATTGCAAATAACTATTTTTCTCTCTGTGCAATCAAAATTGTAGTGTACAGTTATTTCCATAAACACCCATTGGTGCCGTGGAATGAAAAGAATAACTTCATGTGATTCACAGCACATGCTGCTCACATAAACCTACACACCTGCGGTGAATGGGATTTAGTAATTTTCCCACGATTAAGGAAATGTATGCTTACTGTTTTGCAATTGCAGTGGGTTGTTTATCTTTTCCGTTAGACTTGTAATTAATCATCAAGGCATGAGCTCCTGGATGCCAGGTAGATTTAACACTAGCGTTGGACACAGAACCTGGTGCACCATCGAAGACACACACAAAGTGATCTCCAATATTTCTTTGTTTGCCAGAAACAGATGAGGCAAATGAGATGTCGTGAAAGCAGGAGTCTAAATCAGCCTTGAAGAGTGGGCCATTCTTAGTTCGAGCTAAATGGTAGATCTTCCTTCCTTACACTTTTAAAGTTTGAATAGATCCATTTTGCTATTGTTTGTGAAAGGAAGAAATGGGTTTCTGCTAATGTAAGTGGTCAAAGTACTCTTTAAACAGTAATAATAAAGTACAGAAAACATTGTTGCAGTCTGCACGAGGAGAGGATGGCTCTGCTGTAATTCAGGTGTCCACTAAGCAAGGAAAGCTCTTAGCTAACTTGAACAAAATGTTCTAAGCAGACACTTTATGCAGCCGATGATGCATATAAATGACCCTGTACCTTCCAGTAATAACAAGAGAGGAAAAGAGAGGTAGGCAGGAGCATTCAAGTCAATATACTGTTGCTTGTATGCTGCTGCAAATAAACAAAGACATACCTTAAAACTAACTATATGCAAAGGTTGGAGCTGCCTTTTTCCAAACCTGTTCTTCATTGGTTCTTTTGTGAATTACCCACAGTATTATACCTTCAGCATGTAGCATGAATCTGTGTGTAGCTTGTTCTGTTTGCACCAGTACTTTAATCATTTACAAGGGTGAGGGCTGTTTGCAGAAAGGTTTTAAAGAGTAAAAGTGGGTTCAGTCCCTCAGAGTTTTGTATTGAGCTGTTTATTGACCAAGGAAACCACCGAAGGTAAAAGAAAACTGACCTGTTCTGTCAGATAGCTGTAAGTAACTTAAAAAACTGCAACAGAATAATAATAATAATATAATTTTAAGAAGACGTGAAAGCATGTGGGAAATAAAAATTCCCATTTGTGCTAACATTTGGCATGACGCTATTAAGCCATCAATGCAGTCCAAAAACTGGATTTGTTGACAATGTGGCCAAAGACTAGTTGTGATACTTTAAAAATATCTGACTATAAAACACTTATTTTCATAACAAGGTATCCAAGATGCTTGTTTTTTTTCAAGGCCGTGATTGAATTTTAATCATTCTATTTTAAAACTATGGCCAACTGTGGTCAGTCCATAGGCCAAATGCAGCCACTACCTGATTTTGTAAACAGTTTTGTTGCAATACAGCCAAGACCATTCATTTATTTATTGTCTATGGCTGCTTGCGAGTTAGAGTAATGATAGAGTTCAGTAGTTGCAACAGTTAGTCCTTAAAATCTAGCATATTTATTTTCTGTTTTTTTCCAGAAAAGTTGGCCAATCTTAGATAAATCATTAGAATTTTACCTTTCGATGGTCACTTCAATTATGGGAAATGGCAGCAAACCCAAATGCATGCACTCCCACAATGAGCAAAGCATTCTCAGTAAACCTTAGGAAATTGTTGACTTAGGACTTTTTCAAGAACTAGAATTACCCTCACAAAATGAGAAAAAATATTTTTTAATACTTGCCTGTATTTTGAATGACATTCGTCCAGAATTGAACATTTTTCTTTTTAACACTTACAAAAATCCCATGGGAACAGTTGATTTAAAAAAAAAAAATTGCATTTTATAATAAGGTTCATGAATTCATTTTTTAAATTAATATATCCTCAGCCAGTTCCTTTTCATAGTCTGAGAGGTTGAGTTGCAATTTTTAGGCAGTTTTTTCCATACAGCAGACTTGTTTACAGTCGACTAGCCCTAGGATAGTACTAAATTATTCGAACAATGCACACCTTTGGGGCTAGTAAAAAACCTTCTTGGAAAAAAAGCCAACAACAACCCAAACAAGCAAGGGCATCTAAAAGTAGCTTTTTCTCCTGGAAGGTTCTTCAAGTTCATAAGCCTCTCAGGCATAGGTAAAAAAGATTCAGTAGAAAAGTAATGGGTAATGATAGGAGATCCAAGTACATATACACACTGATTATGTTCATGCCTTTTTAATAAATGGATCTCTACTCCACAATGACATCAAGTTTGAACATCCAAAAAGGAAAGTCAATCAAAAAATATTTACCAAGCAACCACAGTGTATATTGATGTCTACATGCATTTTGTTATATATTTCGAAAACAAATAAGCATGGTTTGGAGAATTTTTAATGACCAAAATGTTCTCTAAAAAACCTCAGTGCTACTTCCCATTCATTGTGACAGACAATGGAAAGAGGAGGTTAAAATGAGTTTTTGACGAAACAGCCCACAATGCATATTTGACATCTTAAAATGCCATATCAGCTGCTTAGAACTCTGAGGTGTCAAAGGTGTGTGTAACTGTCTCTCATTTAATAAACTGTCACTTTTTCTTTGTCTAAAAAGAATCTAAAGTTAAATTTGTTCTTTCCTTCCCTCTGCCTCCTCAGTTCTGTGTGGCCCTGCCACATGCAGTACATGTTTTCTGTCTTCATGCTCTCCAATTATCTGCCTGACTTTGAAATCATATCAGAGACAATAGAGAAAGAAAGAAAGAAAGAAAGAAAGAAAGAAAGAAAGAAAGAAAGAAAGAAAGAAAGAAAGAAAGAAAGAAAGAAAAAGAAAACAAAAAAAACACTAAGTTGTGTTTCGAAACTCAATAATGAGTTAGTTTACTCAATAAGAATATTCAGGATGCATTTATTTTTCCCTTCTGTATAACATAATCTCTTCTGGCTCTTGTTGGCACAGAGTTTTCTGTAATCTTTCCAGGTTCAATATTTGAGGAGTCTGAAAATGTATTGTATCTCCTGGTAACAAAGAAGCATTTTTAAAGGTCTGTATCTTCTGTTCCAAGCCTGTATAGATAGCAAGTGGCAGATGGAATTTTCATTCTGATAACTGTGAAGAACTGCTCTTTTATATATAAAAAGGAACGGCGCAGATGAGATGTCCCTCCCCAGATAGGTTTCGGCCATGTCTGGAGTGCAATGCCAGCACCTCTCTATTCTTCACTACCTCGCATGGAGAACTTCTAACCAGTGTGCCATGTAAAATGCAATGCATAGATGCTCTGTTTTACTAGCATAGAAACATGTGAATGAGAAATTGCATCCTCTGGATAATTCATTATGCATTTGTGCAGTCATTAAAGTTTAAAAAAAAAATCTAACAGTGCATCCTTCCTTTTATACCAACGTTTCATTGTCAAGGAATCCAGAGAAATGCGGAGAGACTGGACTGAAAATAACACACAGCTGGGTTTCTGGGGCAGGCCGTGCACTCTTTCAGAGTGATATTGAATGTACATTTGGGGTCCTTGCAGTGGATTCCTCTTGTCTGCAAAACCTACCTTAGAGCTGGCTGGTGGTTAGGAACAGTCATAGGGAAGAGTAATGACAAGCATGGACTCTGGAGATAAAATTATTACAAGATTTAAATATAATAATGTTCATAAATCCTGTGCACAATGCTTGGCACATAGCAAATGTTCAATCAAAGCTTCCCTATTGTTGTTGAGTTGTTACTACTACTAGTAGTAGCAGTACTTTTGCTCTTAATTTTCCTGCAGTAGAATGATGAGTTTAGTTTAGAGGAACATATTAGAACTAAAATACATACTTCTTTGTTTCTCTCCAACTTTCCTAGTATATTGGCACTTGGGAATTTTCCATGTATCTGATTTATATGTGGTCCCAATTTATGCCCCAGAACTCAAAATACAGGATGATACCTCATTCTCTGACTTTTGTGTTATAAAATATATATATATATACATTTGTTTGGGATTAATAGGGTTCAAGCATCGTATTTCAGGAAATATGAGGATCTGTGTATACAGGTTAACATTAATTTAAATGATCATTTTCCTACTTGTACATGTAGTTATCTCTGTCGGTCAAGATATTACATCCACTGCCTGCACTAACCCCTCAAGAAAGGGGGCTCCATTTATGCACACTGCATTAGTCACCCTATACACTTTAGTGAGCAGGTGTGACTCTCAGTCCATAAACTAAAATGTGCACATACCATGACTTTACACTTTAGTTTCTATTCTAAAGCCCTAGAACATGAAGATAATTAGTTAAATTTCCTTTTGTTGGTATCTTCTAGTTTCAGGGGGTTGTGCCTAATTGCCAGGTGGTTGGTTATACAGTGGTAAGTCATTGTTGGAGGTGGGGGACCCTTGAATCATGTGTTCACTCAGGCTTTGGCCGGTGCCATTATGATCCATCATGTTCTATTACCTCCAACATAACAGTTTGCTTTCAAAGTGTTCCTCGTGCCTCTGGGCATAGTTTCTCAGGGCCTGGAACATTCTCTGTAATTTTGGGCAGTGTTCTAGGGCTATCAACGGATCTGCATGTGTTACATATAAAAGCTAGACCCATGGTGTTCATTTGTTGGTTTTCAACGAATTGTATACCTCCTTTTGGAGGTATCTGACAGCTGATCTTTTTTTTTTTTTTAATGTGTGAGGGAAGAAAAGAGAAAATACCAGGGGATACAAAAGTAAATATTTCAAACATTGTCCTTACTTCAGAATGACCACCACCCCACATTCCCAGATCTCTCCTTGTCGATCAAAGAGAATGGGGGTTTGATGATCCAAACTACAAATATGATTATACACGGGTGAGTTGCCTTTATGAGGTCGGAAGATCCATCTGTGTTCCCCAGGGTGGGGCCATGGGGATCTGCTCATGTTCCCTCCATAATTATGTAAAGGCCCCTCTTATGCACAGGTTCTAAATGGAAAGGAGAAGCATGAAGGCACAGGATGCAAATATCCAAGCATCAGAAGGTAGTATTTCCATTGGCACAGCTCATGAACTGAATAGTTTGTGAGGGATTATTTATTTGTTTGTACTTGTTTTGGCTTAGCAAACAAGAGGAGTTTACAATATGAAAATAGGTCCATTTTATTACTTAATACCATGTTTACTGAAAAATCTGAAATTATTAAATAGGCCACAGAAGGGAATTCTGCATGAAATGGAACCTTGTTTGACCTCATATAAAGCTAAATCTGCAGGTGCCTCTAAACCCTCATCCCTTTAAATCATCCTTAAATTGTTATATTGAGTTTCAGGCTGAAAGACTCTTGATAAACCAGATATCAAAAAAAAAACCTTGAGGCAGGAAATTTGCAAGAGTCGGGGAAGGGAGTTAGAGGGCTACAGATCTTCTGTTTCACCCTCCTTACTTTTAAGTTTGTTTTCAATACGGGATCAGTCATTGGCTAACATGAGGGATGGTGGATATAATATCTACCCAGCATCCCATATACCTATCTCAGGAAAACCTGCAGGTACCATAACTCTTTCCCATCATCAGATGGGATCTAAAAGATCATTCAGTCCTGTCACCCTCATATGCCCAGGCTGTATTCTCCTCCAACCTGAACACTTAACATTCAAATGCTGGCACTCACCTTACCAATGTCCAAAACCCTCATTACCAGGGAAGACTGGTTTCACTGGCTGATTTTCCACTTGCCAAATCCCATTTCTCTTTTCCATCCTTCAACATAGGTCACTTAGAGTATATTGGTCTGTTCAACAGACATTTGGCAGACACTTAGAGACATTTGGCAGAAATTCCAAGTAGAAGGTTTGAAATATTTATGTAGAATATACTTTACTAATTTTGATCTCCGATCAAATAAATGAAAAAGTATATAAATACGTGTGTCACTTTACTCCCTTCCCTATCCCTTCCCCAATGTCGACATATCTTTCCTCTATACTTTCTTTTCTGGGTAATATTTCAGAAAAGGAAATTTTAATAAAATGTAGAAATGCTTAATAAGGTGCATCCATATCTTAGAGTATGAAGCTTGCTCTTCTTAACAGTGTTCTAAAGAGTGCTGTGTCATTAGAATTGTTCTATGAGCTGTGCCATTGGAGCAGTGCATTAGAGTACTTCTATTTGTTTCCTAAGAGATCGTTACATGAAAAAGTAAAATGTGAACTAGAATTTATTTCCTTCACAAACAACACAGCCTGATTCAGACAGCTTCTTGAAAAAGTTAAGAATGCGTTTTGCAGGAACATTGTTGAGTGGGTTTCCTTCTATTGAATTTCCTTCTATAAATTCAGCAAGTGAAATTAATGCAGAAATCCAGCCAAAAAGGAACTAGAGGTGATTTGTAGGTGGATTTTGACAGCCTGGCCATTGTGGTAATTGAGCTGAAGCTTTTATGAAATCATGTTCTCCTGAGAATTACATCACTATCAGGTTTGATTTTCCTGTATTCCAACCATCATGTAGGAATTTCAGTTAAAGCAGAAGATCATTCAAATGCCTAAAAAGAGAAGAGTAAAACAAACAAAATTATTCATTTGTTAAATAATTATTTCTTGTATTTGTAGATAGTTTCAAAAGCTAAATTGGCTGTGTGTGTTCATATTTCTATGTACTTAGATGAAAGGCATAAGCATGGAACTAGTATAGAGTATAAATAGTTAAGATGATAATAAATGCCTGAAATAAAAACCTTGAGTTTTATTTAGCTATCATCTGCAAATAGTATATTTATTGTCTTCAAGTAAAACAAAGAACATTCATTTCTACATAGGATGTAAAATATCACACATACACACACACACAATCATTCCCACTCCGGAACATACAAAGAACTAGAATATATAAGAACCAGAATATACAAAGAACTTTTAAAACTCAGTAATAAGACAATCCAGATTTTAAAATGGGCAAGCTATTTGGACAGATACCAGAGAAGAGGTATGAATGGCAAAGAGCACATAAAGGGTATTCAACATCATTAGTCATTAGGAAAATACAAATTAAAATCACAATGAGATAACGCTGCATAGCTATTAGAATGGCTCCAATCAAAACCAAGCAAGCAACCAAACAAACAAACAAATAACAACAGATAATACTAAATGCCATCAGGAATTTAGAGTAAATGGAATTCTCATGCATTGCTGGTAGAAATGTAAATGATACAGTGACTTTGGAAAATAGTTCTCTTGTTATTTGTAAAGTTAAAGATATCCTTACCCTAAGGCCCAACAGTCCCTCTCCTAGGCAATTACTCAAGTGAAATGAAGACATAGGTCAAGATAAAAACCTGAAGGCAAATCTTTATAGCAGCTTTATTTATAATCACCCAAAACTGTAAACAACCCGAATGTCCCCAGCTGGGGAGTGGATGAAGGTGTGTGGCACATCCATACAATGGGATCCCATTCACACAGTAAAAAGGAACAAATGTCTGATACATGCAAGAACTTGGCTGCATTTCCAAAATGCTACTCAAAATGAAAGACCCACAAAAACAAACAAAAAAAAACCCTGCATTCCTTATGATTCCATTTATTAGACATTCTGGAAAAGGCACAACTATAGGAATAGAAACCAGATCAGTCTTTGTCAGGGGTTAAAAATGGGGGAAAGGGGATTGAATACACAGGGATGATGAAATATTCTGTATACTGATTGTGAACTCCATAGGAGTTTTGCATTAATGATGCCAAATGGATTAAGAAACATGAAGGTGAGAAGAGATCCTTTCATTTTTAGAGAACAGTTTGCTCATGAGCCCCCAAGAGCTGCTGCTTCTGGGCTTGTGGGAAGTGGAGTGAGACAGAGAGGATGAAGGACCTCACAGCTGATAGTAAAATGAATCCTATTGTAATTAATTTTTAGCATCAAATACTGTAGTATGTAAACAAATTTAAATGGGATAGTAGGTTATATCTACTAAAACCAGGAGTAACATGACTTGTTTCTTAGAGCATGATTATGCTGATGCTTTATAGGTACACCATGCAAATGCTCATGAGCTGTTTCACAGATTTTAACCAAATTATAAGATTTTGTGTGTTGAAGCTAAAAAGCATTGATTCCACTAAGCTAATAGATTGACAGAAACAAACATATACTGTGTAACAAGATGGCATGTATTAAAAAATTAAGAACAGGGACTTATTTTGTTTTTAAATTTTATTTTGCTTTTGGTTTGAGCAATGAGAGAGTTCATGGAGATCCTGGCTACTCCCGCTTTGTAAATGTGTCTTCTAATGGGGATTATTTCCTCTCCAGTCTTGCATCTGTCACTCCAATAAAACACAAAAGGACTGTGCTGGTTAAGGGCAGCTTGCTAGAATGCTTTAAATGTTTATTTTCACCAATATCCAAATGTGTGAATATAAGAAAGTTAATGTTTTAGAAAACAGTTTGTCTTTGTTCTTTTATAGTATGCATGCATTTTTATATCAATCTGTTTCTGAATGGAACATATTTTATCCAGAAATGGTATGCTTCAAAGACTACAATGTTGGTCAGTACACATATTTTGTTATGTTGGATAAAGATCATGAAGCAAAAAGAAAAAAATCTGCAAAATATTGTGTTGCATTATTTGCACTACTTAAAATAAGAGTGAAAATGCATCAAATATTTTGAAGTAAGAATCATCATATCTTTGCCTTTTAATGCAAATACCCAGTGATTGAGGGGACATAATTGAAGTCACTTCTGTAACAATTGGAATAATTATACTGTAGGCGCCACATGCAGACATAAATATATCAAAGCCTGTTTCTTCCTTTTGGCTTTCATTTGCTTGTAAAAATCGCAGATACCTTAGATAATATTCAGTTGTTTTTGTTATTCAGTGCCACTAACTCAAAACTGTTCATCAAAGCCACACTAAATATAAAGAACTTTTAAAAGTTAGCCCTCGAGATGTAAATGTTGAGGCATTTCCTATGCAACATTCAAACAGAAAATCTGTTCACTTTTTAAATAAAAAATGAGAGAAAAAACTGGAATTCAGCCTCCAATGAGAGCCTGCTTTCTGTGAAGGAAATGTATTGATTTTAACATGGTCTAATGAACATGTCGGGTTGTAATTAGGTGTTTGCTCAACAACTTTCGTAGAGCAGTTGTTTTGCAGGCCTGGGGATCAGAGATTATAACCTGCGTTACAGTATACAGACCTGGTTTAACACCTGCTTCTGAAACGGAAACAAAGTAAACACCACTAGACTTGAACAAATATATGAAATGCTATTTTTATCTAGAGTCTTATTAATTCAGTCCGAGCATAAGATACTCACATTTGATTTGCTTCTTGATTGGCTGTGTTCATTGTTACACTGGAATAGCCACCCCACTGTGACTCCTCCTCTATGGAGTGTTTTCACGGCTTTTTACTTAGTCATATTCCATTCTCTATTCCCTCTCTCCCCTCATAGCAATCACACTCACATAGGTCCATCAGCACAGCTACTCACATAGTTTTTCTTAATTTCTTCTACACATTTGTGCTCAGTATATATTTTGTTTTTAAACCAATGTCCTCCATATCAAGAGAGGGCCATTTTCTTCCCTGTTGTCAAAATATAAATATATATATATATATATATATATATATATATATATATATGTCTCCAATGAGAAAATTTTAGTAACATCATTACTTTATAAAGGCCTAAAAGCATTCAAGACATTATAAGTCTTAGTTGTTTTTCAAATGGAAAGATGTCCTGTCATGGTCTCTAAATAAATATGGATGTTGTCTAATTTCCAAGGGACATAGATTCAGAGAGTGCTCCAGAGTATGGCTTTGGTTTGATCTGTATTTTCAAATACTCGTGTGGATTCTTTTCTTGGTGTTCTAGGCTGAACAGTCCATGAGCCTCAGGGATACATGCTGCCCTTAGCTTAATCAAGAGTGTAAGCATGTCGAAAGGGATTGTTCTTGGCCTCCTTTTCGCCAACACCACTCCATTCACACTTGGCCCATTAAAAGAAGTGGGGGAACCCCTATGACATCACCTCACTCACTGCCAAGGAGAAAGGATGGAGGAGGAGGGAACAGGGAAGGGGCGGGGAGCTGGAAAACACTTTATTTCTTCTGGTAAAAGATATTATTACTATAGAACTGGAGGTGGGAATATCGGATTATCAGGGAGAGGAGTGGAAGGTGTCAACTATAAAAGTTTAAAAGTGCTTCTTATGAGATTTTTGTATATTTCCCTCTAGTCCCCTTCTACTCCAATCTCATCAAGAAACATGGATATAGAAAATAAAGTCATCTAAAAACAGGTCCATGTCAAATTTCTTTGAAAACCCAACATTCTTTAGCTTAGCATTTTTAAGATTAAAAAAAAATGTGCTAAACAAATGTTACAGAAATGAGATTGTTTTTTAATTTTGTTTTCAAAAATGATATTGATGACTCTCTGAACATTCCACCTAATTTATAGTTGCAAACATGAAGTACTACTGGTTAGTATTCAGACCCAAAAGGAGAAAGGCTTCAAAGAAATTAGATATCAAAGAAAGTCTAGTTTGTGATTTATGAGTGCAGAGAGACAGTATGTATAATGTTTAAGACCTGAGGCTCTGGAATCCACACAGTTTTAAATTCCAGCATAACCATTAGCCAGTTGTTTGATAAAGGACAACTTCATTAACTGTCCCAAATCTCAGTTTTCTCACCTGTCAAATGGGATATTAGAAGCCATACCCACATAGAAAAGTTAAATGAAATGACAAAAGTAAAAACAAGGCTGGGCTCAAAAAAAAAAAAAAAAAAAAAAAAGTTTGGTTTTTTTTTCAATTCGTGTGGAACTAGAATTATATTTTAGCCCACGTGCATTTTTTCAAAAGCATATGTCATTTGTAAATTAATCTTAGATAATATTTTAATATACATGTTGAATGTTCAGGTGGTAAGCCAGAAATGACATGAAGTAAAGTATTGTTGATAAATCGCCATACACTATGAGAATAGGAAAATGGAAAAGACATTAAACTCTTTCACTGTAGTTAACTATTCTGATAGAAAGTATCTATTCTAAAAAGCTGGTATGATACATATATATTAGTTTTGAATCAGTCAGTGCTTTATTGAGTGCCTAAAAAATGAAGAACACTTTTCTAGATGGAATGCGAGATAATAAAATGTGCTAAAGGCACCAATCCCTGAAAAACAGTTTATTAGAATTTGGGGAAGACAAGATAGTGATTTTTGATTTTTCCAGGCTGACGACTCAACTCTGCTTCAAACTTCACTTGATGAGAATAAATGCATCACTTTTCAGACAGATGTAGACAGCTAGCAACATAGCAGAGTAATTAAGAGCAGGCCCTTGAAATACAATACCTGGACTTGATTCGTGGCTCTGCAACTAACTAGCTTTGGAAACTCTGACCTCTGTTTTCCTATCTGTTAAACAGGCATAAAATACAGTACTCAACTCATAGGGTTATTTGAAGGATTAAAGAGAAGGTCTACGTTAAGGGTTAGCACAATGTCTGATAGAAAATAAATGACAAAATATGAACTTAGCTGACTTGCTACCCTAAGATTTTCAGACCATGGCTGAGCTTCAGTAATTGAAAGAGTACCTCTCACTTCTATGAGGCTAGATTAAATAAAGATCCAGTTTTGTCAATAGTGTGCTTAATTAAGCAGACCAGATAAGAGTATCAATAAGTACTTGAAAGGAGTCTTGATATGGATAAACTGAAGGAGAGCTAATAAGGAATGTAAGTAAATGACTAAGCATGTGTTGGGCTCTTTCAGAAGAATACCTCCAGATGAGTGGCCAGTGTCTCACTGAACTCTGATATTTACAAGTTCAGGAACTTTGTTGTGAACAGTAGTTCTCAGACCAGCCCCGTGGATTCCAATTTTAACTGAAGAATAGTATCATGTCAGCTGCACTTGACTACCATTTATAACATGCATTTCATATTTCTGTGTGGTATTCCAGAAACAGATATACCTGTCTAAAGCAGGGTTTCCTTGGCACAACAGGCCAGGCACCCTGGCTCTTCTTGGGTGCTAATAAATTATTTATTAATTCCCCATTTTTTCATAAGATACTTTGCTTCCTTATTTCTGTATGCATGCCAAAGTGGACATTTGACTAATATGAATTCAGCATTGGAAGAGAGTTTCTATTCCTTTTAGTCCATATTATCAGATGTAAACTGAGCTTCAGTCTATGTTTCCTCTCTCATCTTCTCTGCCTCGTAAACAGGGCTAGTGGTGGAGACAGAAGAGGGGGACCTCCTGCACAGGAATCTGGTGGGTAGTCCTGCAAAGAACAAGGGCCCTCAGGCCAGTGGTGACAAATGTGTGGATTGCCCTCTGCTGTCCCATCTTCCAAAGGCTGCTAAAATTTTAGTTACGATTTTCATAACTGCCAGTGACATTATCATATCCGTCCCCGTCCAGATAGAACACTACTCTCCTTTTTACTCAAGTCCCTTTTTCCACTCCTCAGAAAATCATCACATTTTAAAATCTCCACCTGAATGGATGGCTAATTTCATTATTATTTTATCTATGTGCTTAAGGATTTCCAGGGTGTCAGTGTACAATGAAGATGAAAAAAGTTAACACCAAATGTAAAAATTGACAGCAATGTCAAAATTGAGTAGTCTCTGAGTGACAGTTAAGAGGATATTTTTCAACTTTTCATTATTGTTAAAACATGCATGTGGCAAAAATAATGTCCACATTTTGTGGGATTGTGCTTTGTAAATGCTGCATTTCATGGATTTGGTCTCAACATCCTGAAGACTTCTGCATAAACAGCATGGAGATACCAGCTGTCATGTCTGGGTCATGGAAATTCACCCTGGAAAATATCTCACACAAAAGTGAGGGAGACATTTGCAGGCAGCTTTGTCATTTAGACATCGTCTCATGCTACCTAGATGGATCCTAGCTGCAGTGCTCATTATAAAATGATTCCCTGAAGTTAGAAAGACTAGAATTCTCCAAATAAACGCTTAATATGTATGGATGCACTGGCTTTGATGGCTCTTTAACTTCTCTATGTAGGCCTTTGTGATCTAGTGACTTCCTCTTACCTCTCTGCTTTTAAATGTCTGTTTTTGTACCTTTGCTTCATGCTGTTTATTGGCAACAAAAGCAGCTTGGTGCCAAATGGGTAATACATTGCTCAGCACAGCTTAGCTTTTATAAACTAAAGAATAAATGCAGCTGCATAGTTCCACCTTTGACTTGCTGCGTTCACTAGAAATAATGTACATAAAATATCATTATATAATGCAATTGCTTCTATTTTCACAATAGCTAGAATGCCCTGAATAAAGCAAGGTGATAGGTAATCTTGCTTACTCTTTATCTTCCCTCTTCCCTCCCTTAAGCTGGCTAAGTTATGGGGTAGGTAGCACCTGGTACCCCCTAATCAGTACTTTTCTCTCTCCAAACTGTATTCCAGATTTCTCTCCTTTTCCAACTCCAATCTCAGAGTTTATCCTTTCCTCTTTGCTCAGAGTTATGCCTTTATATTTTGAAATAAGATGATAAAGATTAATCAGTTTCAGTGGGGTCTGGAGAGAGTCCTGTCAAAATGTGATTCTTTCTCTTCATTTCTCTTCAACTCCTCTTTCTTCTCTTGTTCCAAGTTAGAGTACATCCTTATTCTCTACTGTTTAGATAAAACATATAAAGCCAAACAAGTCAATGAAAAAATAACAGTCACATAAGATTTGTCTTGACCTGGATTCCTCCTACCCAGGAATTTTACACGAGGTTGGGTGGGAGGCAGAGTGGAGAAGAAAGTGGAGAGGATACTGGAGGGAGACAGGAAAATTTGACCAAGAGATTGTCCAGAGGGGATGTTAGGGATATGAGGTCCTAATTGAATAATCCCCTGGTAGAGCGTATTTTTATTAGAGACATGAAGACCAGTGTTGATTTTGGCTTCTGGGTTGAAATGGGACAAGAAAAAAAAGCTGCTTTTGATGCCAAGACACGCTGGTTTGGAGTCAGAAACTTAATCCAACGTAAAGTCCATAAAACACTTTCTCCAGATACCTCTCTCTCAATTCCTCTCTCTCCCTCTCTTTCTCTTTCTTCCACTTATAAAATTCTGTGAACATAGCCACTTTCCCAGCCTAAATTAATCTCGATCCCTCTCTAGTCCATCATGAAATTAATCTTCATAAAACTCTACTTAGATGACACACCCCTGGTCAAACACCTTGGAGGTGGGCAGACTTGGCTGCCCTTTGCTTAGGTTGGAGGTGTAATATTATTAGCCTGCCAATGAAAGATTCTAATACATCATCAACTCTATTAATCATTTATCTAACTCTTCTTCATTAGTTATCTTCTGCTACAAAAAGACTGAACATTTTCCTTAACTGGATATGGTTAAAGATATAGATTTGCCGACCACATTGATTTGCCAAGAGGGACCGCTTAAGAAGTAGAATCCATGTCTTTGGGAAAAATTCCTTTCCTATGTGAGCAGACTATCTGTTCCTCTATTATACCACTTATGTCCTCTACACATCAACTAGTCAAGTGTTAGCACAAATTGCATTAATGTAATTTTCTATTTAAAGAGCTATTATAAAAACTATGTTCTGTATTCATATGGCTCCATCTTTCTCCAAATTGTGCCCTTGGACAGTGGTTCTCAAGACATGACCCCAAAAGGAACAAAATAAGCATCACTTGGGAGTTGGTGAAAAATGCCAATTCTTAGGCCTCTACCAGGACCTAAAACTGGAGTCTTAGGTGGTGGAGCCCAGAATTCTATGTTTCAGCAAGTCGTCTATGGGATCCTGATATATGTTAAACTTTCAGGGCCACTAATATGATGCCTACCAATTCTGAGTTCATTTTTCAAAATAAAGTAAATTTTAGTATAAAAAATATATAATATTCTTCTAGGCCATACCTACTACAGAAAAAATGAGTGTGAGTTATATTATTAGTGTCAATTACTAGTATGAGACATTCTCTGACATTTTTGGAAAATGAACACCATGAGACCTAGGCTTTCAAATAGATACAACCATATACTTACATCTAACAACTCAATATCACTGTTCTTTTCCAGGCACGATTTGAAGACATAATAATTACATATATTAACTCCTTCAATCTTCAAAATAAACTTAGGAGATTTATTCATCTCACATTTTACAGATGAAGAAAGTAAGACCCAGAGAGTTTAAGTTACCGACCCCAACGTCACAATGCTGGTTGGGAAAAAGCAGAGATTTGAGCCAGGTGACATAACCCTCCATGGTTTTAACCATGACTTTGTGTTATCGATGAAATAAGCATCCTCTTATGCTTCTTAGGGTTCTTTTATTTTTTTAACTCTAACAGTGTCATCATAATCAGAATTTTGAACATTTATATAAAACTTGAAGTGTTCGTCCATTGTTTCATTTAATCTTTCTTTACTTTCAATTTATACTAGCTCAATGGAGTCTTAATGATCCTATGAGTATATGACCTTCTAAGTTCTGTATAGCTATTACACTCTTGGAGCGAATCTGTTTTTGAGCAGAAAGTACTTACACATTTGTTAAAAAGAAAAAGAAAAAAAAGAAAAAATTCAGTGTAAGTCCATTGATGAAGAGGTTACTGTTTATTTTTAATGTATATCAGAAGATAGAAGGCTATAGATTTTTATTTCTGCAGATACAATAACAGTAAATAACTCATCCCAAAGGTTAAATATAAAAATCATATTATTTACAGACTGCTAAATACTTAACAGCATTTTCTCTTCTAAGGTTAATATACCGAATCTTTCTCTACAATACATTTAATATATTTTAGCATTGGTAAAAATACTAATATCTAGTATATTAAAAATAAATTGTCAATTGAATTATTGCACGGATTTAAAGTGTAATCTTTGTTAGCTACATGTGTTAGCACAAATTGCTTTGCACTGTATTGAATATAAATCTGACACAAATTAATGTGAGCAAACATTCATTCAGTAGATTGTCTGGACCAGTTATTTACAATATAGTTATTTTGAAGTTCTGTTTTTTATAAATGTAAATCGAAGCAACTTTTCTCATTTAGTAAATATTGAAATTAGGGTGTTTTTTTATTTTTATTAAAAACATCCTTTTATCAGCCTACCTTCATTTTATACAGTCTTAAAAACATGGCCATTTTCTTTCCCGTTGTCCAATGAAAAGATGTTTGAAAATACAATTCAGTAACTCAAAACTGCTGTGAAGGTAAACGGCCTCTTGGGAACTCAATCTCCATTTGATTTAATGTTCACAGTTTAATCATATTGTAAACTTCTTCAACAGGCTTGCATAATTGCCTCCTTAGCAGAAAAGATTAAATAGCTTACCTTGCAACTCCAGTTCCTTAAGAAGCCCATTACATTCCTGAAACCATCAAAAGATTTGTCAGCACTTCCATTATCAACCTCCGTTTTGTAGAGTTGATAGCTGGCTATAAAATTTTTCTCTAGGATTAAAATTAACATTGACTATTTTGACCACGGAATAAACGTGGTCATACCCTAGGAAAGAAGGTGGGGTTTTTTTGCTATGCAATTCAAATTAAGTAAATTGTTATTTTCCAGAATATAGCAATTCCTCATCTTAATCACTGCCATTTATTTAGCACCTATTTCCTGCCAGGCATGTTTTACATACTCTAGTGAATTCTTTTTAGCCAGTACAACAGAGAAGGTGTTATCATTCTGTTTGCAGATGAGGAAACTAACTCATACTTAGAGGAGTGAAATCCTTTTGCAAGTTGACACAGTATGAAACTGAGCTCAAACGCAAGTTCAGAGAACCATAAGGCTTCATACTATGCAAGTGTTTATTAACCTCACCTGTGTAGATGGGCTAAGCGAGAGGGACAAGAGCTAACAACAAAATATAGGATTTTTAGAATTCAGCAGTCAACTGATTTCACCTCTATTGCCAGAGGTAACTATCTCATTTTGTAGCCAATTACAGCTCCCATGGATATTTTTGCTGCCTATATGGAAGGGAGAAATTATACTAAGTCGGGATTAGAAAAAGACATTCCACTCATTTGACAGCTTGCCATGTTTCTGTAACAAACAACTATTTGATTAGAGAAAAAATGAGGTTTGGAAATAATCACTTTAATCCCAAATCTGAATTCATCAGTGTAGGTGTTTTTATTAAAAAGAAGTTCGCAGTGGTTATACTTTACTAACTTAAGTAACAGTTATCCTCCACATATGTTCTTATGACTTCTTCAGCAAAAACCTCTGTGAATACTTTCTCACAGAGAAAGCTTAGGCACCTGACATAGACGAATATGACAGATCACATGGCTCAGCGTGTTGGAAATTCACTTTAACTTGCAAACATGTCTAAAATTGTTCTGTGAGTAAGTGCTGAAATAGTGTTGATGGTTATGCTAATTCTATGGCATCTTGACTTTGGGGGTAAAAGCAAATTTCAGAGACAAGAAAAATTATATTCCTGTTTTAAAAGGCAGACTGTGTTAGTTTGACTAAAAATTTCTTTTCATTATGTTTCTACTTTTCCAATTAGGGCCATCAACATTAAATACTTATTTGGTACATATCTTTTAGGTTTGCAGCACTGTAAGAGTTGTCCTCAGAACCGAGTTAAGGCAGACCCATATCTCCTGGGTGTACCCAGTTCGTCCATGGCCTATTGATTTGATCTTTTAAATCTGTCTTCATGATTAATTGCAAAGTAATCAATTGGAATGACTATGTGGTAATCAGAACTGAAAAATTAATGGCAAGAATAACAAATTGCCTCTAGCTATGTCCTTTAAAATTATCTATGTTTGACTTCACATCCAGGCCCTAAGATGCTTTAAATCTGTTGGAGAAGCAAAACTATCAAATAGTTTATCAGCATAGGTATAGGAATAAGCGGTTCTCAATTATGCTGAGACTAATTTTCATCCAGAGGAAAGCTGATTTTTCCATTTTCGATTGAGAGGATCATTTAAAATGATCAGAAATCTGGAAATGATATTTAGATGATAGGTATACACTTGATTGGCTTCTATTCCCACAAACTGCCTGTAATTCAGGAGTGAATTATAGTGTATATAAAAACAAGAATTCTAACAGTTATTTTCCACCTCCAAAACTTGGTGATTTCACTCACCTGAGAGAAGCTGAGATTCAGAAACATGGTACATTTCAAGAAAAGACCATCATCACTGAAAGTTGTAATGCTCCAGCAAAAATGCTTCCCCAGGAAACCAGACCCAGTCCTCTGGCCACGCAGCCATCAGGCAGCTCGTTAGCTAGTAAGCAAGATCGTTCTTACAGATGTCACATCTGACAACACCGGCCTTGCATTTATATTTCCCTTTTTTCCCTGAATAAAGACGTACTCCAAAAGTTTAAGTGACTAGCTACCTGTCTGTTTATTCTTTATGTTTTACTCTGATAGATTTTTGATAATTTCCAGAATGCTGTAGATCATGGGCCCCCCAGGGAGTGAATAGGTTGGTTAGGAAGCCACACCTTGCTGGATTAAAAATGAAAATACCTCTGATCCTGAAATCCTTGTCAGGACAACTTGTCTCGCGCGAATTAGCTTGTGTGTATCTAACCCTTGTTGCTACTTTGCATGACTTATGAATTCTACTCCGTCAGGATTTTGCCTTGACGATAGGAAACTCATACCTGACTTTTGGTTGCCTTAATTTTTCCTGTTTCTGTCCCTGCCTGAACTGTTCAGTCTTAGAAAACTGCTTAAAGCAAACTGAAGAGCAAAACTTAAGGACAAGTACACATGTGTGTCTGTTTCTTTTTGGTTTCTTGTTATATCTGACAAGGTCTTGTTGGCTTCCTGAGGGTCAGAAACTCAAAGTCTAATTCCTGCAGGTCACAGACCAGTCTGACCAGAAATGGTTATGGCCTCTAGGAGCCACAAAGGGGCGGCAATGATCTGTCTTGGTGACTCAGAAGCTCTGATTCTGCTCTTCATTTGAGGGAGGTGTGACGGAAGCAGAGGTAGGTTAGCATGCTCTGTGGATGACAGAGACTGCCTAATTGCTCACCACTTCTTCTTCCTGGGCACATATCAGTCCAAATTTCTCAGTCTCCTTTGCTGGTAGAGGTGGCCATATGACTGAATTCTAGCCAACAAAATTTGAACTGACATAATGTGGAATGTTTCCATGTCTGACACATAAAATCCTCCTCTGGAATTTCCTAATGATTAGTGATGTTGAGCACATTTCATATACCTGTTGACTCTTTGCATATCTTCTTTAGAGAAATGCCAATTAAAGTACTTTGCCCACTTTTAAACTGGTTTATTTTTTTTGCTATTGAATTGTAAAAGTTCCATATGTATATTTTAATATTAACTCCTTATCAGATATATGGTTTGTAAATATTTTCACCCATTTATAGGTTGCTTTTTTATTTTATTGATTATTTCCTTTGTTATATAACATGTTTTTAGTTCAATATAGTCCCAGTTGTCTATTTTTGCTCTGGTTGCCTACGCTTTTGATGTCACATGCAAAAAATGTGGCTAATAACAATATTGAGAGGCCTTTCCCCTATGTTTTTCTTCCTAGAAGTTTTGTAGTTTTGGGTCTTATGTGTAAGTTTTTAATCCATACAAATGACCAACAAGTACATGAAAAGATGCTTAGTATCACAAATTATCAGGGAAATGCAACTCAATACCATAATAAGATATCATCTCACACCTGTTCGGATGGCTACTATTATGTTTTTAGAAAGTAAATGTTGGAGAGTATATGAATAAATTGGGACAATTGTGCACTATTAGTGAGAAGGCAAAATTGCGCAGCCACTATGGAGAAGTGTGGAGTTCCTCAAAAAATTAAAAACAGAACTACCGTGAAATCCAGCAATTCCACACCTGGGTGGATTTCCAAACGAACTGAAATCGATTCCTAAGAAATATTTGCACTTCCACGGTCATTGTAGCATCATTTACATGAGCCAAATTATGAAGACAACTAAATGTCCATTGAGAGATGAATGGTTGAAGAAGATGTTGTATATACATACAACAGAATATTACCCTTCAAAAAAGAAGGAAATCCTGCCATATGCAACAACACAGATGAACCTGGAGGCATTATGCTAGCGAGATCACCAATCACAGAAGGACAAATACCATATGATTACACATTATGAGGAATCTAAAAGAGTCAAATTCATAGAAGCAAAGAGTATAATGATGGGTGCCAAGGCCTGGGTGAGTGGGAAATAGAGAATTTGTTCAACAGGTAAAGTTTCAGTTATGCAAGAAGAATAGATTGTAGAGATTTACTGTGTAATATAGTGCCTATAGTTAACAACACAGTCTTGTACACTTAAACATTTGTTAAGAGTGTAGAGCTCATGAAAATTTTCCTACTACAATAAAAGAAAAATTCCTCCTGCACAAATTTCTCCATACTCTTTCCCCACTCCACACGCTTACATCAAATACTAATGGTGATTTTAGAAGCCACAACTGAAGATGAGGAATATACAACATGAAAGAAAACTGAATCCCTGTATTATCATTTGGAGACGAGATTTGAGCCAGTCAGGAAAATCTATGATAAACATCATATGAATGAAAAATAAAAGTCTAAGCAAAATAATGCTGAAATTTTGGGTTCCTATCTTGAAACAGCTTTCACTACCTAAAGTGATATAGCTATTTATATGTTGAAATGGAGGCATTGCCAAAAGAAGAACTAAATTGTATTGGTACTGGTTTAGTGGAAGAAACAGATGAGAAGAAACTGATGTTAGGACTTGAACAATGAAGACCTGTAGGATGTAAAACATTTGTTAAAACAGTTAACTACGCTACCAGGAAGGCAGACCAAGGAACTACCATCCTAGACCTAGGGGGAGTGACTAGAAGAATCAGTGTATTGGCTCTCACGTTTGCTTTTTGACAAGTATAACAAGAAAGAGGTAGCCTCAGAAAAGGATTGGCTATTTGGCACACAGGATTGAAAAGAAATAAAGAGCATCCAGAACCGGGGTCCAACATGATGGCAAAACTGATTCTCACTAGATTCCCAAAAGGAAAAGAGACAATTTGGAAAAGCTTTGACAGACAATGACTAGATACAGTTTCTCAGATGTATAAAATGACTGAGCCTGTGGCAAAAAGCACATTAACAATGAATTTTTAATGCATTGTTTTAGGTATCCTGGGATTGCTAGTTAATCATTAGGTTGGGAAAAAATAGGACTTGGAGGAAAGTAGTAAATAAATTTGCCTTAAGCATTATGTCTCAGAAAGGAATGCTAGTTTATTTATCAGCACATGGAATTCCCTGGAAACAAGTCAGAACTCTGCTCAGACTTTGACTGAATTTTATTGCCAAATAAATTCCGAGTTTCCTCCAAAAACGACTTTGACTCTTTGGCACTTTTTAAAAAATGGGTCCCCAAAATTGCACTAAGAGGAAATGATATGTAAAACATTATATTTCCAGGCCGGCCGAGTAGCGCTTTGGTTAAGAGCTGGCTTGGGACATCAGCTCTGAGCAGCAGGGCCCTGATTTAGATTCCACATGAGGGCCAGTGACACTGTGACCTCTACAGCTAAGATGGTGAACAACAGCTCAACCTGGAGCTCAGCTGCTGTGTGACAGTGTAGGCTGCAGCCCCTGCTGCAGTGGGCTGCCATAAGCCACTGTGAGTGGCCGGCAACCAGCTGAACAGCTGGCAGCCAGTATGAGCTGCCAAGAGCCGCAGTGAGCTGTTGTTTAGTGGCCAGTGACCAGTCTGCCTCACCAGGAAGAGCACAATGATAATACCAACATGGGCCACTGAAGCAACATCCTCCGCAACTAGACTGAAGAACAAAAGGACAGCAACTTGTCTGTTCCCATTCCCCGATTCCCCAGCGCTGTTCCCCTCCCCCAAGTCCCCAAGAAAATCTTTAAAAATATATATATTTTTTCATGTAAATGAATTTCAAGTACAAATACTTTTTGACATATTCCAACAAAAATTTTAAAATATCATGCTACAAAAAAATCATACCCCATCCCCCAACATAAAAAACAAATGAAAAAAAAGTCTCTAGGCAGGTTGAAAAGAAAAAAAACAACAAAACACATTGCTCACAAAGTAGAAGGAAAATTCCAACTGGCTATGATTTCTCATCTACAAAACTAAATGTCTGAAGATAATGGAGCAATGGATGTGAATCAAGAATCCAACATCCAATGTTGTAACTGGTGTGACAAGGCAAGAAAATAGTTTTCTCAGGTATAGTAGAAATTATATAATTCGATATTAATCCTGAAACATGTCATAAAATGAACAACATAGCAATAAAAGAAAAAATAAAATTAACTTGTCAAGAATAAGGCAGTCATTGTTTTAATAGACTGAATGAATATTAAATCTGTACAAAGATGTTAAAATATTCAAAGTTTGTGAATTGAAAACAAATTTTAAAATGAAGAGTGAAGAGTTATTGTTATATTAATGTAATAATAATTCAGATCTAACTCAGATGTTTCTTTTTTCATAATAGCCAAAATGTGAGGGGAAGACGGCAGTGTACGGGAATGAAACTGAGCTTATCATCCCCTTGTGTATAGAAGCTGGGACTAAACAAAATACTGTTACTCTCATGCTATGAAAAAAGCTTTGAAAGATGTAAGTGTAAATATTAATAAGGTTGAAAGTAGTTTCAATAATTTGCAATGTGCTGGAGGATACGAACACATTTGTAAGTATAACCCAGATAGCACCAACAAAAGCATGGAGTTAACAAAGAAACTTGAAAAAATAATGGAACAGATAGCAGGATATTGATACCTGGCATAATAAAATAAACCATCCTGTTTAAGTCAAACCCTCCAGCCAGTTAAAATAATGCAGCTTTAGATTTTTATAGTAAAACTAAAAGTTTAAATGTAAAAGTGTTTTTAGTCAAATGGTAAATTGATCATATTTCTTTACCTACACCTTGTTTTGTTTTTGTTTTTTTTTTTGAGGGCAGTGTCACTGGCCCTCATATGTGGGACCGAACCGGGGCTGCTGGCTTCCCAAGCCAGCGCTTAACCACTGCTCCACTTGGCCGGCCCTTTACCTACACTTTTTAAATCACTATATATGTGTAGTATATATATGAGTTTAGGAGCAGAAGCAACCATGACATAAGTTTAGATGTTAAAAAAACAGAGGGACAATGGGTTACAGATTTTGCAGGCAAAAGAATGCTGAAACTTGGTCCAACCAAGTTGAAGAATTAAGAGAAGTATAAATATTGAATGGTGAGATTCACCAGTGTCTTTCCTAACCTGAATGAATTCTTTAATCTTGGAAGCCAAATTTGTTATTGTCCCTTCTTACTCCTCAATCTGGCAGAGGATTAGAGGAGTTCTCTCCAGGAAAATGGATAGGCACAAAGGATTATAGAGAAAATGTGTGTGTGTGTGTGTGTGTGTGTGTGTGTGTGTATACATATGCATATGTTTGCGTACTATGTATATGTATCTATGTGTGTATATATTTATAATTATCAGTATATAAACTAGTATTTTATATTGTATTTATATTTATAAATATCAATTTATTCACATTGTATACACACGCGCACGCGCACACACACACACACACACATATACATATGCAAACTTGGAAGTTACCCTGAAAAATTGATCAGCAACTCTGTTTTACAATAAAACTCTTTACTTGTTCCATCAGGACAATTTACAACCAACTTCTTAATATTTCATTCAAGCTGCCAAAGCTCTCTGGGCATTTGAAGTAAAGGTTCTAATATGATGGTCACAGACTTAAGCAAAGCCTGAAACATCACTAAAATTTAATATCCTCACAGCAATATGGAAAGACATAACACCAATAAAACAACTGCTGGATGCTTATTAAATGAAAATGCTCAGAGACTGAAAAGAACTCTCCAAAATTTCTTTTAAAAGTAGGAAAACAAAAATTATATACACAGGCATATATAATATATATATATATATATCTATATATATATATATATATATATATATATATATATATATATATACTGGAGTGCCAGAGAAATGGATACAAGTGGACACTCGGATCAACGTGGCTCAAGCAATAGTTTGCCGTTATCAGAAGTGTCTGGATGCTGATGGGAACCACTTTGAGCACCTCTTGTAATTGCAGAAGTCAAATGTGACTTGTATTCATATTTTGTTATCGGTATATATTGAGTATGACAATGTTAATGTTTCTTTTTCCTTCTTAAAATGTGTATACATTTTTTTGGCACCCTCTGTATTTCATAGAAGGATCTAGAGCAGAAAGTAGCACTGAAAGAAAGCAATGGGGAATACGAGAGTAGAGAAAATAAATGGATCAGTCCATGAAAGTCAACATCTGGATTGTTTGAGTTTCAGAAAGCGATAGCAAAAAATTGTGGGAGAAATCATTAAAGAAACAATTCAGTAATTTTTTTCTTGAATTGAGGAATGTGAGTTCCCAGATTAAGAGGATCCACTGAATTCCCAGCACCAGATGGAAAAGACCTACTTATATATTTATGACTATGAAGCTTCAGAAAAGCGTGATCAGGGATAGGAGACAGAGAAGATTTCAGAGGAAAAAAATTAAAAAATACTAAATTAATACAAACATTTTAATTTACAGGATTAGAAAACAACACAATGACATTGGACTTTTCAAGAGCAACTCTAGGTACTTGAAAATAATGTAGAAATGTGTACAGAATTCTGAGCGAAATGGTTCCCAATCAAAACCATTATTCCATAATTCAAAAATTATTAAGTTATAACTGAACACAGGAAGAGGAGGAGCTGTAGAGGTGAGGAAGTGGATGGCAGAAGCCCCTCTCTCTGTGTAACAGACTTCCTAATACAGACTCATTGAGTAGCGGCGCCAGGAGCCTGAGAATAAGTAGAGGTGACGGGGGAAAGCGGGGGACAATTTCTACCTGCTAAATGTCCAAGAGACATTTTTTGTCCTCTTTTAAATTTTCTTTTCTTTTATTAGTTTCAGGTGTACAAACCACCATAACAATTACATATTTAAACCCCTAACAAAGTGATACCCCCCCACTCCCAGCCTCCTACCCCTCTGACACTGTGCATAGCTATTACAATACCATTGACTATATTCCCTATGATGTAGTTTACATCCTGTGAATGAATACACACACACACACACACCAGGGGTACCAAGAAATGTATACATGTGCCTTGAATCCATCTTTTGTTATCGGTGTATATTGAATATTGCAATTTTAATAGTTTTTCAGTTTTTAAAATGTGTACACAGTCTTTTATAGCACCCTCTGTGTGTGTGTGTGTGTGTGTTTGTGTAGTTATTTTTATTAGTTCCAGGTGTACACTTCAGTGGTTAGACATTTGTATAATCTATGAAGTGATTCTCCCCTAGCCCCCCATAAGTGCAGTACCCATCTGGCACCCTGCATAATCTTTACATTATTGACTATATTCCCTGTACTGTATTTCATATCCCTGTGACTATTTTGTGGCTACCAATTTGTACTTTCTAATCCTTTTATCTTCTCCACCATCCCCCAGCCCCCTTTCATCTACCAACCATAAGTTTTTCCTCTATATCTCTGAAGCTATTTCCATTTTGTTTGCTCATTGATTCTGTTCTTTAGATTCCATATTTAAGTGAGATCGTATGGTACTTGCCTTTCTCAGTCTGACTTATTTCACTTGGCATAATATTATCTAGGTCCATCCATGTTGCAAATAGTAAGATTTCATTCTTTTCTATGGCAGAGTAATACTCCATTGGATAAATGTACCACAATTTCTTTATCCAATCATCCATTGAAGAGCATTTCAGTTGTTTTCATATTGTGGTTATTGTGAATAGTGCTGCAGTAAACACAGGAGAGCATATATTGGAGTGTCGGAAAAGTTATAATGTATTTTTCTATGTTTTTCATGGTAAAAATGCATCACGACTTTTCCAACAACCCAATAGTTTTTCAAATTAGTGTTCTTGATTTCTTTGGATAAATACCCAGGAGTGGAATTGCTGGGTCATAAAGTAGTTCTATTTTTAATTTTTTGAGGAACCTTGGTACTGTTTTCCACGGTGGCTGTATTGCCCAAGGGACATTTTAACTTCACTGGTTCATACCTCTACTTTATTGGCACAACAACTGAGTGGTGGAATTTGGAGAAAAACTTAGTGCTCTCTCCAAACATTGCATTTAAAGACAGAAACATTGCTTAAGTATAACGTGTGGTATTTGATGTCTTTGGTGGTATCTTTGGTAGTATATTTTCTTAATCTTCCTTGGAAGTTCAAATTATCCTATTTCCATTCCTACAAACCTGAAGTTTGTCACTAGTCTCAAATGGCCCATTGATGAGTAGATATAATGTGATACAAATAATTATTCCTAATTCTTGGCCCCTACTTTATCCCTCATGTTCTTCCTCCAGTAGACTGAAAGTTTCCATCAGTCATAAATCAATTAAAAGAAACATATAAAATTTTTCATTTTGTGGGTAAAACATGGTCAAATTACACCAATTTAGTATTTCATCATAACATGTGGATAATAAGTATTATTTGCAGACTGGAAAAATAATATTGACAATTCTATGTGTCATTATATTTTAACAATGTTATTATGAATGATGAATAAAATTACACTCAGTTGTCAAAATAATAAATAATTAGAAGTATATAGAGCAGTAAAAACATATTAAGTTATAATATTTATATTGGGTTGTCGGAAAAGTCATGATGCATTTTTGCAATGAAAACATAGAAAAAATACGACATGACTTTTCCGACAACCCGATATTAGAGAAAAACTAATTATATTTTCAAAAGATGGGACATTTTATATCAGTAAATGGAAAGTCCGCAATGAAGATATAATTGCCATGTGTATTTGAATTAAGTGTCCCTCAGAAAATTATATAAAATATAAATCCATAGAAATATGGAAACAAACAAAAATGGAATGTACAGAATGAAATAATCTAATATTTAATTTTTTTGTGTGTGGATTTGAGTATTTCCAGAAATGTAAGGTTGGTTTAACATTAAAAATAAACTAATATAATTAAGAAAACTAGCCAAAAAGTAAATGGAAATATGGTGTTTCAGGATAATATAAATAAAGATTTATTTAAAAATCATGCAGTAGCCATCTGCCCCGTACTATATTTGCTTTTAGGAGATATATTAATAGATATATAAATATAACATATTTCTACCTGTCATGTTATTTAGAACAAAATCAGTATTATTATCTAATTTATAAGTATCCCAGAATAATTTTTAATGTTGATCATGTAGGGACAAGTTAATAACTTTGCCAAATGAATAATTTGTCTAGATCTCATTTTATAAACAAAAATAAAACAAGAAAATGATAACAAATAGTTAATTAAAATATCTGTTTAAATATTGAGAACTTTTTTATTTGAGAATGTAATGTATCAAAATTTGAAAAAGGCAACTAAACTATTCAAAAGCGGTGTACTTCCTTAAATTTTTTTTTATTGATAAATAAGAAAAAGTAAAATAAGTAAGTTTTCTGGAACCACTTTAAAAAATACAATTATAGGAAAGTATGAATATAATCAGTAAGGTAAAGCAAATAGTAAAAACAGTAATAAATTACAATTAACCAGTAATTTAGTAAGCTAATTCTTTGAAAAGATCAGTAGCAGTTTAGCAAATTTCTAATGTTGAAAATGAGAGAGACCATATAGCCAAAAATGCAGATAATGTAAAAATTAAAAATCCATTACATTGGGTAACCCCTGTGCTGATACTTTGAAATATATAATTTCCTTAGAAAACATAAATTACCAAAATTATTTCAAAAAGTAGAAAATGGGAATAGATAATTAACCATGACAAGTTTATTTAAAAAATAAATGTCAAGAAATCCCTCTAAATGGGATCTCCCCCATTTCCTTCATGAAATAAATCTGTAAAATTTTCAAGGAACAAAGTGTTCATAGAACAAATAATATAAAATTTTTGAAAATCCTTCTTTTATTTTTTTGAATTATAATTTATTTTATTTTTTTATTTATTATTTTTTATATTATTTTTATTAGTAGTAGTTACAGATGTAAAAAACTATGCAATGGTTATTTTTTCCACCCCTTACAAAGTGACAACCCCCGCCACCCTCCCACCCCCGATATCTCACATATCTATTACAATTCCATTGACTCCATCCCCACATTATATTCCACATCCCATGACTATGTATGTATTAAATTATAGTTGACATATAATATTGTTCAGCGGCAGCTTCAGATGTACAGTGTTGCCACTACACTGTCCATGAAGTGGTCTCCCTGACAAGACATGAGTCCACCTGGTCTAAAAAAATATTTACAACCGTATGGATTATATTCCTTAAACTGTCTCTTCTATCCCTGCGGTAGTATTGTAGTTACCAGTTTATGTTGCCTCGTCCCTTCCCCTTCTCCCTCATGCCCATCCCCATCCCATCTAGCTCTCATCGGTTTTTTCTTTCTGTCTTTAAGACTATTTCTTTTTAAATTGCTCGTTTATTCAGTTCTTTAGATTCCACATATAAGTGAGATCATATGGTATTTGTCTTTCTCTGACTGACTTATTTCACTTAACATGATGTTCTCTAGGTCTATCCATATCGTTGCAAATGAGTTTTATAGCTGCGTAATACTCCATTGTGTAAATTTACCAGAGTTTCTTAATGCAGTCATCTACTGATGGGCATTTCAAGAAAATCCTTTATTTTTTAAAGAAAGGAATCAACGCTGTAATTGTTAAGAAAACCTAAAAAAAAAAAAAAAAAAACTTGTTCGAAAAGAAATCATTCAGAACTATCTCATTTAATAATGATGTGAATTTGGATTTGAGCTTCTTACCAGAGTTTATTATATATGTGGTAGAATAGTTGACCATTAGGAAGTCTGTCAATGTGACTCATAAATCATTAAGTCATAGAAGGCAAAATCATATGTTGATGGGATTTAATTAAATTCATCATTCATTTCTGATATTTAGCAATTCAGGGGAGAAGAATACATCCTTAACACGATAGTATTGAAAATCTAGCCAATTATCAACACTACATTTAAGATAAAATATAAATATAGCATTTCAAACTGAGTAGTTAGAAAGCTACTTTTTGAAGATGTAATGTTTATACTATGAAAAAAGGGTTCTGTACTCAAATGCCTGTGAGATATGTCTCACATTTCTTCTCAGAGAGTGTGCTTGTGTGTGTGTGTGCGTGTGTGTGTGTGTGTGTGTGTGTGTGTGAAAGGAACTCAGGAGCCCTATAGTAAAATAACCTTTTTAACCTCATTTAAGTAAGCATTTACAGCGTTATCAGTTATAGCTCCATGTTCTATATTAGCTCTTCAGACCTTATTCATCTTATAGCTGAAAGTTGGTACCCTTTTACCAACCTCTACCTACTACCCTCACTCCCGAGCCCCCAGCAACGGCTTTTCTAGTTTCTGTTTCTATGAGTTTGACTTTTTTTTTTAGATTCCACATATAAGTGATGTAGCATGTGTTTGAAAATCTTATGCAACACTGCAAGTGACCGTTTTCAGAAATTTAAGACTCAGGGTGTATCCACTAAAGGGATGAGACAGGTTCTTCATAATCATGAGAAATGTTTAGCTTTTCTTCCCACATATATAAAAATTCAAATTAAGAAGCAAAGATAGAAGAAAGAAAGTGAAAAGAGGGAAGGGAATAACTGAATGGCAAGTATTAATAAAGAAGAAACAAATTTTTATCATTCTTAAATTTATAGGATTGCTTTAATTCTAATTGCATGAATTAAAAAGCTTTTAAACCAAGAAATTTACTAAAATAGCCAGTTACAAAGTCAATATATAAAATTTAGTATCTCTTCTATATTTTGAGAAAAGATCAGTTAGAAATTAGTTGAAAAATTTCCCATTCACAAGAACAAAATTTATAACGTACCTAGGAATAAATTTTACAAAAAGCAAATAGTGCTTATATATATATAAAAAATTACAAAACTGTTTCTTAAAAGTATTAAAAATTTACAAAAATGTACCAAAAAAAAGCACTATATTAAAAAGGTACAGAACTACATTAATTGTTATTTTAAAAAGTATAAATGGAGTAAAATTATTTGTCCTAATAACTGATCTTAATGGTAAAGAAGATAATTTGCCTCCAGTAGATATCTGAATTTACAGTTATTTCAATCAAAATATCATTTGCTTTCTGGTATTCAAATAAATGTGAAAAGTTCTAAATCTTATTCAGAAAAAGTAAAAGAATAGTTAACAAATCATGAAAAAGAGAGGTAAGTAAAGAAATTGTTTTTGCACTGCCAGATATTAACATTTATTATAAATCAATAACTATAAAATACTGTAGTGGTAAAAAAAAATAGGTATAAATATAAATGAAATGAAATGAAATGTCCAGAAATATCATCAAGGTATGATATAGATATGGTATGTGTTATGTAACAGATTTAAAAAGAGGTGTCATATTACTGGTGATGAATGAGATGGTGACCAACCCATAGCAGATAAGGAGCTGAGAGAAACCTTATCTCATAAAATGCCAAAGCAAAATGTAAATTGGAATAAATTTTCTGGAGAAATATTCATCAGTAGGTTTCAAAAATATTCAATTTGAATTTGAATATGCCCTTTGGGCTCTGACTTCCCTCTCCATCTCCTTTAACCAATATAATGGGGCTTTTTGTTGTTGTTTTTTTTATTTCTAGTAATTCATTCTGAGAAAATAATCACAAATTTCACAAACATGTACTTTGAAGGCTGTTAATCTCATTGCGGTTGAGAATATTTGGACAAATGACAAGGAAAAAATCTAAATGTATACTAGTAGGGGTCTGGTTTCTAGTTATTGAGATTGAGGAGATAGATCTGTATCTGAGAAGGAAAATTGTTCACCCCACACACACACACACACACTCACACTCACACTCACTCTTGCACACTATTAACTAAGTTTTACCATGGGATCTTGTGAAGCAAAGACTGCTTCTCCCTTCCCTTCTCTTCTCTCTCTCTCTCTCTCTCTCTCTCTCTCTCTCTCTCTCTCTCTCTCTCTCTCTCTCTCTCTCTCTCTCATATTAAGAGAGGGAAGAAAATGTCCATTATCAATTTTTGGCCATTCACTTCTTCACTCAATTATATAAGTCTCATGAAATTTTAGAATTTGATCTCATCCCCTCTAAAATCTCATTTATTGGGATTTTTCTCCTGTTTTTTTTGCAGGTGAAGGCCCATTTTAGAGCCCCATGGCCTTGTTTCTATCAAAGAAAGACATTGCCTTTCCAGTGAAAGCATCTGTTTCACTCGGGCCATTAGGTGGGAGCCTGTCCTCTCTTTCTAACAGGGGTGACATTTTGCTTATTGGTTATGTCCTGGTTGGCCATTCTTACATGGCCTGGCACAAATGTTCCCAGACCCACGGCAGTTCACTTTGCAGCAGTTAGTAAATCCTGTCTCAATTTGTGTATTACAGCATACATTGTTTAGGCTGCAGCCTGTAACCTTCTGTTACCACTGAATGAGGTGAAGACAATAGTAAATTTAATTAATTCATTTAATTAAGTCACTCAATTGGATTAAACTTTGCAGCAACAAATTGTAAAAGGTGTCTAGACTATTTGATTTTGAAAGTTATATATAACCAAGGACCTTTGTTCACTATAGCCACAGATGGTCTCTGTAACGAGATGGTCTTTGTAGTGTAATGGGTTCGGTGAGAAGAAATCACATTTGATGTGCCTTGCCCTTGCTGCAGGAGCTTGGCAGCACGGGCTGCAGCTTTCAACATTAAAACAGAAACTCTGACAAAGCAAATAATTAATAATAAATTACTCATTTGTAATGCAAACATATTAGATGTTAAAAAGTGGAATGTTTTCAAATTAGATTTATATCCAGTGCAGTTATGAAGAAAAATAATAAATAATATTACACAATTCTGTAATCTGTCCAATGGCATCTGTTAGGGTACTTGCCAACTCTCCTGCATAATTTTTTTTTCGTTTTTGTTTTGTGACAAAGCATAAGAAGAAATGAGTCTGTGTGTGTGTGTGTGTGTGTGTGTGTGTGTGTCTGTGTCTGTGTGTGAATTTGAGTGATTATAGCAAAATAAGTAATTTCCTTTCTAAAATTAGTAACATCATTATTTTAGTGATAAGAGAAGTTTATTTTCCTGGACAAATATTACACATAGTATCTCTTTTGTGTCATAAATAGAATGCTTAAAACCAAAAATATCCAAATCTATATTATGGTCTGTTCCACAGTAAAAACAAAACAAAACAAAAAAATTAGATGCGAACTCACAAAGAAGAGAACCTGTGATTTCATGTGTAAAAGATGTCGTAAGTTTTATTTGAGGGTAGGTGTCTAAGATTAAACCTATGACTGAAAGAAAAACTATATTTGCTCATTTTATAGTGTATATACAGCCTTATGAGGTTCAAAGACAATGACGTCCCAGCTTGTAGAAAAATGTAAGTACTTCACTGATTCTACTTTTCTTCTGATTGCCCCCTCTCCTTTTCACAGCATTGTCCATTTCATCTGCTTGGGAAAATGATCCCCAGAGCTTTACAAACACAAAATAAAGATAAAATGTCACCTCCAGAGCTTCTATCAAAGGCGGACTCAAAACTAAATATTCTAACAAAAGATAAATGAACAAAAAACTAAATTTTGGTAACACATATATAATGAGCTACCAAAAAGAAATAGATCCATAATTGCACTCTAGATCCATGGAAATGATACGTCCCTGATCTGAGCAAGAGTGTTTTGCTGCAGTATTTTGTGAGCACAACGCTCCTGTGGGGTTGGGCTGCAGAGGACATTTTATCAGGAGGAAGAGAGGAATACCGAAAGGACGATGATTCATGTTCAGCATCTCAAGTGCAGGATAGAGTCAAGCACTGAATAATGAAACAAAGACAAGATATTCAGCATGCCAGGAAGGTTACTGTTAGAGAGCTGTTAGAATTATTTAAAAAGGTTAGTCTATGAATAAACATGCTTCATCAAGGTCTCTTACACATGCAAAGAGAGATGCTAATGAATAATAAAAGACTAATGGGGACTGGCGAAGAAATTAATGTTAATCTTATCCAAAGCAGATACAAATTAATATTGGAGCAACATTTTTGTAATCACTTTTCAAGGCAAAAATTCAATTAATGTGACTATATCAATATTTCAAATCTGAGTCCCATGAAAGGATCCTTGTCTCTCTTCATATAAGCTCACTGTCCTCTGCAAATGGCTGGCTATAGCTCTTCTTATCAATGCTTGAGGAGACTTCTAAATGGTACAGTCGGAAGAAATCGGGGTGGTTCTCTAAACCATGGTGGTAGGATGCAGAATTGCCTTAGGGCACGTTTCATTTAGGAAGTTTAGTAATTATTCTACAGAAGAGATATGTAAGCCCAAAACAGTTTGCCTTACTGCATGGTTTTATTTTTATTTTTTATTTTTTATTTTTTAAACTTTTTAGAATTATTATTATTATTATTATTTGTTACAGATGTACAAAACAATGCAATAGTTATTTTTTTCACCCCTTACAAAGTGATTCCCCCTCCCTCCTCCCCTGCCCCCACTCCCGATACCATACATATCTATTACAATTCCATTGACTCCATCCCTACACTATATTCCACATCCCATGACTATATATGTGTTAAATTATAGTTGACATATAATATTGTTCAGCGGCAGCTTCAGATGTACAGTGCAGTGGTAAGGCCACTACACCATCCATTAAGTGGTCTCCCTAAAAAGACATGCATCCTTCTGTTCCCCTAAAAAATATATATATATATTTACAACCTTATTGATTATATCCCCTAAACTGTGTCTTCTGTCTCTGCATGCAGTAGTATTGTAGTTATCAGTTTATGTTGCTTCGTCCCTTCGCCTTCTCCCATCCCCATCCCATCTAGCCCTCATCAGTTTTTTCTTTGTGTCTCTAAAACTATTTCTGTTTATATTGCTCATTTATTCAGTTCTTTAGATTCCACATATAGGTGAGATCATATGGTATTTGTCTTTCTCTGACTGACTTATTTCACTTAACATAATATTCTCTAGGTCCATCCATATCGTTGCAAATGGTACGATTTCTTTCTTCTTTATAGATGTGTAATACTCCATTGTATAAATGTACCACAGTTTCTTAATCCAGTCATCTACCAATGGGCATTTCGATTGTTTCTAAGTCTTGGCTATTGTAAATAGCGCTGCAATGAACATAGGGATGCATATATCTTTTCGAATTAGTGTCTTGGGTTTTTCAGGATAAATGCCTAGGAGTGGAATTGCTGGGTCAAAAGGTAGTTCCATTTCCAGTTTTTTGAGATACCTCCATACTGACCTCCATAGTGGCTGCACCAATCTACAATCCCACTAACGGTGCAGTAGGGTTCCGTTTTCCCCACAGCCCCTCCAGCACTTGTTTGTTGATTTATTGATGATAGCCATTCTGATCTGAGTGAGGTGGTATCTCATTGTGGTTTTTATTTGCATTTCCCTAATGATCAGTGAGGTTGAACATTTTTTCATATGCCTGTTGGCCATCTGTATGCCCTCTTTAGAGAAATGTCTCTTCATTTCCTCTGCCTATTTTTTAATTGGGTTGTTGTTTTTTTTGGTGTTGAGTTGCATGAGTGTTTTATAAATTTTGGATATACAACGCTTATCAGATACATCGTTGACAAATATCTTCTCCCATTCAGTAGGCTTCCTTTTTGTTTTATTGATGGTTTCCTTTGTTGTGAAAAAACTTTTAAGTTTGATATAATCCCATATGTTCATTTTTTCTTTTACTTCCCTTGCCTGCGGGGATGTATCAGTAAAAATATTGCTCAGAGTAGTGTCTGCAAATTTACTCCCTATATTTTCTTCTAGGAGTTTTATGGTTTCAGGTCTTACACTTAAGTATTTAATCCATTTTGAATTTGTTCTTGTATATGGCTTAAGGAGGTGGTCCAGTTTCATTTTTTTGCGTGTGTCAGTCCATTTATTAAATAGACTATCTTTACCCCAGTATAAATTCTTGCTTCTATTGTCATATATTAACTGTCCGTATATACATGGATTTATTTCTGGGATCTCTGTTCTGTTCCACTGGTGTATGTGCCTGATTTTATACCAGTACCATACTGTTTTGATTACTGTAGCCTTGTAGTATGTTTTGATGTCTGGTAGCATGATACCCCCAAGTTTGTTCTTATTTCTCAGGATTGCCGAGGTTATTCAGGGTCTTTTGTGGTTCCATATAAATTTTAGGATTATATTTTCTATTTCTGTGGAAAAATGCCCTTGGTAGTTTGATAGGAATTGCATTGAATTTATATATTGCTTTAGGCAGTATGGACATTTTAACTATATTAATTCTTCCTAGCCATAAGCATGGTAGGTGTTTCCATTTATTTGTATCTTCTTTTATTTATTTCTTCAGTGTCTTATAATTTTCTGAGTACAGATCCTTTACTTCTTTGGTTAAATTTATTCCTAGATATCTTATAGTTCTTGAAGCAATTGTAAATGGGACAGTTTTCTTAATTTTGCTTTCCATTAGTTTATTATTGGTATATGCAAATGCCACTGATTTCTGAACATTGATTTTATATCCTGCTACTTTACTAAATTCGTCTATCAGTTCCAATAGGTTTTTGATGGAGTCTTTGGGGTTCTCTATATACAGTATCATGTCATCTGCATATAATGATAGTTTTACTTCTTCCTTGCCAATTTGGATGCCTTTTATTTCTTTTTGTTGTCTGATTGCTGTGGCTAGAACTTCCAGAACTATGTCGAATAAAAGAGGAGAAAGTGGACAGCCTTGTCTTGTTCCTGATCTTAAGGGGAATGGTTTTAGCTTTTCCCCATTGAGTATGATGTTAGCTGTAGGTTTATCATATATGGCCTTTATTATATTGAGATATGATCCCTGTATACCCACTTTGCTAAGGGTTTTTAACATAAATGGCTGTTGGATTTTGTTGAATGCTTTTTCTGCATCTATTGATATGACCATATGATTTTTATTCTTCATTTTGTTGATGTGATGTATCACATTAATTGATTTACGGATATTGAACCAGCCTTGCATACTAGGGATGAAACCCACTTGATCATGATGTATGATCTTCTTAATATATTGCTGAATTCTGTTTGCTAATATTTTATTGAGAATTTTTGCATCTATGTTCATAAGTGATATTGGCCTATAGTTTTCCTTTTTTTGTGCTGTCTTTATCTGGTTTTGGAATGAGGGTGATAGTGGCTTCATAAAGAGAATTTGGGAGCCTTCCCTCTTTCTGCATTTTTTAGAATAGTTTGAGAAGAATAGGTGATAGTTCTTTTTTGAATGTTTGATAAAATTCATTTATGAATCCATCTGGTCCAGGGCTTTTGTTTGTTGGGAGCTTGTCGATTACTGATTCAATTTCCTTGGTAGTAATTAGACTATTTAGATTTTCCATTTCTTCTCGAGTCACTGCATGGTTTTATTTACTATTTTCTATATACACACATGTATTCACACACACACACACACACACGCGGAAGGAAGCTGTGATTTCTGGAGAATGTACATGTTTATGGTCACATGTGACTAAGTACATGTTTCTAGTCACAGGACAGGTGTATAAATTATATATATATATATATATATATATATATCCATATGATATTTGTATTTAAAATAGCGTCATGTCAGTGGATCAGCACATAAAGAGGTATCATAATCACAACACCAAAAGTAGACCCTAGTGCTACCAGTGAGAAAACAATTATGTAAACTAAAATTAAAATAGATTTCTGAGTCTGAGCTACATGTTATCCTTTGTCATGGCCTGCTTTGAAGACAGGCAAAAAAAAAGGAATCTTTTCCTGGGAAGTATTCATATATCTGTTTGTTTGTTTGTTTGTTTGTTTGTTTGTTTCCCCCTGGGGATTTATTTTATCTCGCATCTTTTCCTTTTGTTGGTAGTCACGAGATACATTTTATAGAGTGAGTTATTCCTCTTGTTTGACATGCAATATAAACGCCTGTCATCGTTTGTTTAAGGTGTCAGAGACTTAGAAGAAGTTTATGAAACTAAATGAACTCCTCAAGTAAGTGTTTTGCAGCTGGGCAGAATGTGTTGTTTATGTTGTAATGTTCTGACAGGTTTATGTAATAAGAGGTGCTAACGCCACCATACTATGATCGATTGGACTTATTTGAAGCATGATGCTGCAGACAAACAGGATTACATGCTCTTGTTTGCAAACCCAATGGCAATCCAAAGCCAGTCACCCCATTAAAGTAAAAGCCTCACTTCCGTACTTTTAATAGGCAGTGTATGATCCCCATAATGAAAGAAACATGAAATGGGTTCCATACTGAATGTGTTCCCTGGAGGTGGTGGGATTTGTCTCATTACATAAAGCTTTTCCATCACCGCGGCAATACCTCTTCTCATCTTTGCTTCTCATCTGAGTGGAGAATTTCCTGTCAACAGCTATAGCCTGGCTCAACCAGCATAACACAGAAGAGGGATATACTGGAGATAAGATTAGTTTTTTTCCCATTTATGTAGAAAATTATACCCAGTATTCCTGCTGGAAAAGGATTATTCTATGATGTAGAGAGCATCCTGCACTCTCATTAAAAAAAGGCAGTCTGCAATTTTATTTTATTTTTAAAGAAGTTGGATATGGCAGGAAAGACTATCAGAAATTCAGGCTGTTAAATTCACCAGGGGGAGAAAATTACCACTTGTGCATTCTCCTCAGATGCCTTTGGAAACTAATAGTCAGATACCGTCCTGATAGTGTCCCATGGCCAGCGATCCCTCCACCTGCCTCAGTAATTTTGACTGGAGGAAGAAGGTTAATATGGAATAAAATGAACTTTGTCAAGTGATATTAAAATTCACTTACTAACTGGCAAGCTGGAAAATTTTCTGAGAAAAAAAAAATATATGTATTATATTACTGTGCTCTGTGATTCTCCTTAATTTTCTGCTACTTCTCTTTGCTTTCCTTCTCATGGCATCCTTTGGGCAGCCATTATCTCAGAGCAGAGTTCTTTCTCCGTGTCCTACCTTGCTTCTTTACATCATCATTACTTGTCATCATCATCACCAACAACTATTGGTTATGTAAAATGTGTCAATATGATCTCATCATCAAAAAACCCTCTGTGTGTTTTTATGTTCATGTTACATGCAAAGATAGGGACTGAGGATAATTAACTCCTTCAAAATCACAAAGCTCATAAATGGAAGAAATAAGATCCAAACTCATGTTTGAATCCAAAGACAAAGCTTTTAAGCTCTCCGAGATGCTGCCTCAACAAAAATGTTCCAACGCTGTTGCTCTTCAGGCAGAGTTCTGTAAATTTATCCAATTATCGTATACTATACATAAATTGCCGATTTGGGTGAAGTCCCTTGAGAGATATGCCTAATAAGGCCCCTCTAGGAAGTGAGGCATAAGGAGTAGTCTGCCTTGATTTAACAAGCAGTAAGAAGAACAAATTAACATCCATGGGTTTATTCTTCAGCACGTGGCTTAATTTTATTTGATACTGATTTTCCGAATGGTTATTGTGGACATATATAGTATTTATATATGTGAGGCCTGGGTTTTCTTTTTTCCTCTCTTTGTTCATTTTATTAATTTCTCATGTAGCAATATAATTTCCTTAGTATATGTGAAAATTTAAGTGGTGATGGAAAAGGTCAAAATCTGTGTAATCCCTTTATTGCTTTTCATGGAGGAATTGGACTAATCAGACAGATGTAAGGTAAATGGAGCAAAATAAAAATGATTAAAGAACTTAGCTCCCTAATAAAGAAGCAAATTACTGAGAAACCATCAACAGCTAACCAAATGTGTATGTAGCAAGTCATAGTGACCGGTAAAGTCTGGAAGAAGGCATTCTCATGACTTGCAGGTACATTTTATCAAATAAAGCACCCTGTTCAGTGTACTCTGATTCATTCCATGTTACCACTCTATGGATGATATAAAATATAGTTAAGATCAACATTGAAAATCAAAACTATGTGGCTCACCAGTGGAAGCCAACAGATAGAATGTTCTATTATTTTCATGGATACTTTTAGGTTTGTGGTTTCCCGGCACCCATCTACTTTGGGGAAATGATCTCTTTCTTGTTTCATGCAGTGATAGTTCAACTATAATTCATGGCATATATTGGCTCTCACCATGAAGTTGAAAAGGTCCTGGGCAGCTCTTGGAACAAGTCCTTTCTCTACAACTCCAGTATTGTGAAGGAATGTATAAAGAGGCCCTCTCTCTTAGGACACTGAATCTTGAGTGAACAATGCAAAGATGAACAAAATGATTGAACTTTGTTCAAACCGTGGTACCCTGCTACCCTGGTGACTGGAGGTCCGTGATTTAATAATTTCTGGAAATTACAGGAATCACCTAAACTCACCTTGTTAATTTTACCTCTGCATTTGTAAAATCCCTTGTATCTTTCCAATTAATTCTTTCTTTGTTTAAATCAAGTCACTTTCTGTTGCTTGCACCTAAAATAGTAAATTGTGGAAATTCCAAAAGCCAAATAGCCAAGTTTTCTTGGTAAAAAGACAGAATTTATGGTTCATTAAAGACAATTCCATGCCAAAGCCATCCCGTATTATTAAGGTAAAGAAGAGGCCAATATGATGATGATATTCATAAAGCTAATTGACTCCCTCTCTAATCTACCAAAAAGTCTAATGGTTCATCTCTCAAAACCTAACTCAGACCTAGCTGTTTCTCTCTCTCTATCGTGACCGCTAAAACCTTACTTCAGACCACCATTTTCTCTCTTTGATTAGCAGGTACAGTATCTGTTTATTTCCTCTTTGTTTTTTGCTCTACTCCAATCTAATATCCACTTGGCATCTCAGGAAATATTTTAAAAATATAAATTCATTGATTTCACTCCTCTGTTCCACTTCTTTGATAGGTGCCAATTAGAGTTTAGATAAAAGTGCCATGCCCGGCAAGGCCCTGGATGATATGTAGCCCGGGTTGCTTTTAAACTTCATCTCATGCCATTGTTTTTTCACAAACCACTGTTACTTTTGTTTAGTTCTTGAAAATTCTGAAACTCTCCCCCACCTCAGGCCCCCAGATCTGAGCTTAAATGGTTCCTCCTCAGGAAATTCTTCCCCTACCAGTTTCTTTTTCACTTGTTTGTCCTCCTTGTTTGTTTTCTTCATTGCTTTATTGTATTTTAAGTATATAAGCTTTGTTTTCCACTTGTTTATTGTTTGTGTATTCACTGGAGTGTAAAATCCATGAGGGCAAATTGCTTCACAAATCATCCCCATGGGTAGCACAGTGCTAGCCCATCATGGCCTCTCAATAAATATTTTGTGGATAAATGAATGCATGTTTTCTGAGTAGATGGGAACAACATGGCTTTTCTTTTATTAATACAGCTTATTACCCTCTTTTCCTGAAAGTGCTTTTTGTTTTAATTCCACATTTCATGTTTTAGTGCTTGAAAATTTCATAGGAGTCTTTATGTAAGCTTGTCTTTTGTAGAATATAAAATGAATAGTATTTTGAAGTGTTAATGCCTAGTTCCTTTGTTTTGTATAACAGTATTGAGATTAAAAGGAATACAGTATAAGCAGGAAATCTACTAAAATTTCACCAGAGAATAGGCTTATAAAATAATCATGGTGTCAAGGGAAACATAACAAATCTTCTTTTTACCTGTAAAGCTTTTTTTGTGTTCTGAACAACATAAGACGCCAAGATCTCACACAGCCAGTGGAATGCTATGATTGAACTTCCCTGTGCTGTGTCAGTCAGACAAATCCCCATTTTGCTTCTCAGAACTGTACACTGAAATGCTCATTGAAATGGTTATTGAGTTTGAAGGGGAGAGAGCTCAACACATTTGACAAGAAAAAACTCAAAAGTCTTCCACTTTGGAAAAATTATGAAACTTTGCAAATCAGATAATTTCAGTGCACACGTCAATGGGTTTCATATAAAAAGTAGTATGAATGCTGTGTTCTTTTTTTGCATCCTAACAATATTCACACCCTCAAATGAAGAATGAATGTAATTTTGAAATAAATGTGTGCAGAATTGAGCTAATACAAAAATAATGCTCTAAAAATACAAATAATTTTTTTAAACCTTGTACAAGTAAAATGTGCCCTCTGATTTCCATTTGAAATACAGTTTTCACATTTAAGTTGTAATCAAATGTCAAATATGATATGATGCACCGTTTGTTGAATCAAGTTTGGGCAAGGCGATTAACATGGATCAAGTCTGTTAGGAAAAAATGTAATGAAGATCTTGTTTCTATGAGGCAATCGTGTAACATTTTATTAGTGGAAAGGAAAGAATAGAACAGTGACAAGCTCTGTTTTTTGTTTTCCTCATCACAGATTTGATCTATAATATCACTAATTTTAGATTAAAATGATCTAGTTTATAAAGAAGCTACAAATAATTAGCTTTCCACATGGGTGAGACAGATGTTCGAAATCCAATTTAACAAGCATTATTAAATATCTTCTCTCCAGAAAGCATCAAGTGGTGGAGTTCTTGAAAGGGACATAGGCTCTTCTCCAGTAAGTCTTCATTTGCCAGGATATATAAGAACTGCACAGACTCGGGGAGAAATTGGGGCTCTCAAAGATTCATGAGGACATTACTTAGAGGGCTGATAAAATGCAGCTTCTGTTTCAGTAGATCCAGCGTGGAACCTGGAATCTGCATTTCTAAAGAGCTCCAAAATAATGCTGATGTTGCTGTTATATGGATGAAACTTTGAGCAACAGTGGTATGTAGGATAACGGAATGGTTTGAAGTGGATCTCAAACAGGGAGCCTTCCCTTGACCATAAAATTGCACTTACAATCAATATCTATGGGATGTTGAGTGGAGGTGTTCTAGAAATAAGAAAATCATGTTATTGAAGGAATAGAGATAGGAAATTGTCTCTTTTGGATGGAAATTAATAACGATTATGATTTTTGGTTGAGTGAGGGGTATTGATCTCTTGCTATGTGCTAGGTACTCTGCAAAATTTTACTATATATAGTTGCTACATTTCAAGATTTACTGCTGGTTAGTGCAAATATCTAATTTCTAAAGTAATAATTAAAGACACCAACTTCTCAGAAGATTGAATCTTTTTTCAGGATTCCTCTTCCCTGATATACCTGAGAATCTTAGAGATGCCTTCCTATGTAACTGCTAGATCATTCTGTGATGTCTTTTTTTTTTTTTTTTTTTTTTTGAGGGCAGTGTCACTGGCCCTCATATGTGGGACCCGAACCGGGGCCGCTGGCATCCCAAGCCAGCACCCAACCACCACGTCACTCGGCCGGCCCCATTCTGTGATGTCTTATCACAAATATAACACCACCATCCTACTCTTTTGCTATGTAAGCTCCTGCCTGCTTCCTTCTAGCCAGAAGAAAAGCTCTCCTAGGTTCTTGTGACCAGCCCTTTGGAAGGTGCTCTTACAGCAGAGGGATTATGTCCGTGATTCTGTGAACCTTTATTTTTCAGAGTAAAAGGAACCTGGATTGAGCAGAGGAAAAGACCTGGTGGGTGCTGGGTTGGAGTGGTGAAATGCCAGCCTTACGTGTCAACTGTGATCATATTAGGCCCTCCTCTTCAGTCTCTCCCTTTCTTCTGTCCTATATTATTTTTTCTTGATAAGCCATTTACTCTTCCTTCATCAGACTTCCTTCAATAACTCCTGGTTCTTCAGATAGGCCTGTTAATGAGGACACATTCATGTTCTTTTGTGCTATGCTCCTAGAACCCATGTAAATTCATGGGTAATGTTTCAGTAGAATTACACAATCTGTGACATTTTTCTGAACACTAGAACTTAGTGTTACATTCAAAAAGTTGGTCTGTTTCAAGCACTAAGGGTACTTCTAAGAAGTTGTCATTGTATAACACTGCCTCTTGGTCTATCTGGGTCTCAGGCCTGGCTCAAACATACTAACATAACCTCTCACTTGTGCACTAACATTTAATCCTGAAACCGCCATGTAAATTAGACATTTTCTCCATTTCCAGCAACATTCTAAGCATGGAAAGCAATTACAGCTCAAGAAAAATAAACATCACAAAGTCAGATTGCCAGTAAATGATAAAGCTGAAATGTTCACTCACTTGGATTTGGAAGATAAATTCAAACCCAGTGAAATAATAGTATTTCATAAGCATTCGCTGTAGCTGGTCAGTGTTCTAAGCACTTGACATGTGTTAACTCATTTATTCCTACAACAAAGCATGGAGGTAGGAATTTAATAGATGAGGCCATTGAAACACAGAGATTTGTTCCAAAGTCACATAGCAAGTCAGTCGAAGAACTAGGATTCAAGTTCAAGCATTGTAGGTCTAATGCCACAATCTTCACCACTGCCTTTCTGTGAAAGATATCTGAATAGTTTGAGATGATACAGAAGCGATTAGGGTAATGGAAGTAGATCATTAATAAGAGGTAAGCTAACCAAAAGTTCTGGATAATGGCAGCCGTGTGTAGTATGGTAATCAGCTGGTTACAGAGACCTTACCGCTGTGGGAATCTGTCAGGACATGGAGAAATCAATGTCTGCAGTGCCAGTCCCTTGAACTAAGCACACAGAGTTCTGAGAACCAAACAGAGAATGAGACTATAGTGATATCATATGAGAGATTGGTGAAGAAGGATGTGAGTTGCCCACACGGAAGAGAGAATCTCAAATGGATAATTTCTCTCAGTGTAGAAGACTGCATCCAAAGGATGACTCTTGGGCGGTTTGTGCATCCAAGGCTAATCTGATCCACTTAACGTTCTAGGTCCTGCCTCCTGGCATTTCCTTCTTGATATTTTAAAAAGAAAAAAAAAATTGTATGTTTTTAAGGTATACAACATGATGATTCGATGTACACAGACATACTGAAATCATGGCTGCACTCAAGTTACTGTATTTTGCTGAAATTTTCAGGGGAAAAAAAATCTTTCGTTTTTAATTTTTTAATTCAAATGTTTATTTGTTTACATTGAGGTACTTGATTTTTGTATTATAAAGGAATGTTAGCATTTATATTTTAACATATTATGGTACAATAAATTTTATGTAACCAATAATTACAAAACATAAGAACAGGTACAAGGTACAAGAAATTTTATGTACCGGTAGCAAATTTATGGTATTTATGTATCATAGAAGGCCAAGAACTCTTCCTCATTGCAAGTTTGTTTTAAGTTCAACAAAACTAATTATCATATTTCAGGGTATTTTTTGCATATGAATATCATTATTGATTTTTAGAGTTACACTTTTAATTCATAAGCATAATTAAGAGAATTAAAAACATTTATATAAATTCAAAATTAGTACTCCCCATGTATAATACACATCCTTATTTTTCTCTCAGAAATTTGGGGGAAAAGTGTGCTCATTATACACATCAAAATATGGTAATTAACATATTCATCTTCTTACATAGTTATCATTTGTATGTTTTATGTGGCGAGAGTACCTGAAATCTACTCTCTCAGCAAATTTCCAGTATTCAGTGGGTGAGAGATTAAAGTCTGCTTCAAAATATCCCATGGCATGACATAAGCCAAAAGAGGAAGTCAAGGTGTGTACTCAGTTATGAATTACATGGAAGGAGAGAAGCTCATAAATATGAAAGGCAGGATACTGAGCAATAGAAAATTCTGTGTGATTCCTCATATGCAGGAGATGAGACAGAGGGTTCAACTGAAGTTAGCTTTGCATCTACCACTTCCAACTTCTATCATTAGAGTTATTTTCTCTGGTTTGGTGGGACTCCTGACTCTTCCACTTACTACCATGACAATTAATAAAGCATCTCCACTGTAACTCATTCTCCAATAATATATGATGCTGAGGCTGAAACTGCCAATCACATTTCTGTTTTTCCCGTTGGCTCCCTATTATGCTCTGCCAACAGGGAGGCTCTACAGGGAGATAGAAGATCAGAGAGGGAAGAAGACACTTGTTCCTTCTTTCTTTTGTCACTTTTATCTCAGTAGTGTGTCGTCATTTTGGCAGGCAATTCATTCTAGTCAGTATTATTTGATCGAGTTTAAAAATTTTCCAGCATTTGTAAAACCAGCCTCAATTCGCCCCCTCAGATATACCAGCACAAGCCATTTATTGTGACTAACAGCTTCATGGAGTCACTCTTATGAGCTTAGAGCTCTGTGGAATTCTTCTTCGAAGCTTCTAAATTTTAATAATTCCAGATTCTTCTATGTTCCCCGGGGGAGAACATCCCCCTGCAATTGCTATCTCTGTGATAGCTTGCTCTCTTTTTGACTCTTCAGCTCTTCAGCACCTAGCCAACAATTTTGACATATATACAGAGGGTTCCAAAAAAAATGTATACACATTTTAAGAATAGAGAACTGTATTAAAATTGTAATATTCGATATATACTGATAGCAAAAGATGACTACAAGTTACATTTGACTTCTGCAATTACAAAAGGTGCTCAGAATGGTTACTATCAGCGTCCAGACACTTCTGATGATAGTGAACTGCTTGAGCAACGTTGACCAAAGTGTCCACTTGTATATATAATTTTGGCACCCTCACTATTTTCAATTTTAAAACTTATGCGGTTTTTGTCTCCTAACTACACTGAGGCGAATACGCCACATTTATGACTTTGAAAAGTCCCTGAGACTTAAGTTTCTCATTACTAAAAGGTTTTAACTGGACAGGCACATATTCTGTGACTACCTATATGGCCTTCAGAGTTTCTTTCTTAAAACATCTGCTCATTGACAAATTGGGTAAAAGAGAAGAACTGGAAGTCCTACATGGTTTTTCACTTACTGCTGTGTTCACAAGGATTATCAGACTAGCGAATAGCCCTATCAGAGACACTAAATGTCTCTGCTTCTGAGGATAAATAAAGGAAATTTCAGTACAATCCAGGAGAACAAACATGAGATGCGTGCAGTGTTGGTACAGACACTGGGATGCTAACTGGGGAAGGAAAGCACAAGTCAGGGCCTGAGGCATAAAAACTAAATGAGATAATTGTTACTATTATTACTGTTGTTTATTGAACACAGACTTGATAGTTGACACAGGTTAATCCCCTTACACATATTTAATATACACAATAAACCTATGTAGTTGTGGCATGTTATTATCATCCTCTTATTACCAGGCAGGAAACCAAGGCTCAGAAGTTATGTAGCTTGGTGCTGGGCCAAGGAGAGAGTGGGGCCATGAATTGAGCCAAAAGACAAATTATTAAGAGAAAGAGTAAATATGAGTATTATTACGTACATCAGCTTCTGGTTTTCAACATATCTTTATTGCTATTTTTTTTTTTTTACATTTGAATATGAGTTAAATGGCTTTTAACCAACTACTGTTTTGACATTTTTTTATATTTTCAAGTATAAATTTTCTGTTGATGATTTTATCTAAGCCGTAGTTACTCAGAAACAATACTGAAGAAGGCCCAGAGCCTAAAATACATACTGTTGTGTGATATTTTTAAAATTTTAATCTTCAGTTCTAAAGGTTAACAATTTACATCTGCACGTAAATGTGCGGATACTCTGTTAAATCTCAGTTCACCTGCATTAATATCCTTCGGAGCTAGCTGCTGCAAACACAGTTGATTTTGTTGGAAAACTCAAAACAGAGACTGATCCAGATAAAACTTGTGCTCTTCAGTTCTAAGATTAGTGAATAGAAACCAATGCTTCTAATTAATACCAGAAAGATAACATAGAATTCTGTCCAAATGAATAATATAACAAAGAAAGTCAAGATCATATTATTTAAATCCTGAGATTATGATGTCCTACTTTTTCACAGTAAATCAGCAAAGGTATTGATGAAAATGAACATGAACACGTTTCTAAACTTCTCAGCTCCATTTCTAAAAATTCAGGAAGCTTGGAGGATACTGTATGCCCATCCATCAGGGAAGTCATCAGGTTTAATAGGACGGCATCTGTGAAGTACTCCGAGCTCCTGAGGGAACCATCCTGCATAAGCATGGGTTATCACTGTTATAAAATGGCAAATGGTCCTGGGTCTGTGGTTCGACTACTAAGAAACTCAGGGTAAAGAGGCAATAAAGAAAAAGAATTTTAAAATGAGAGTGGCAGTGGGGGTGGTCGGGATTGTGAAAAGGAAAAAAAAGAAGACTAAAGAATGTTAACAAAAAGAAAAAAAAATGCTGTTATAAGAATTTGCTAGAAAAGATAGACATTTTATAGGTTATAAGTCGGATGCCGATCTTTCCCCCTTGATCTCTTCTGGTGCTCGTGCAAATGGGCTGGCAATCTAACGAGGACCATCGTTCTCATGACATATCAAACATTTCACCCTGAGACACAGCCAAAAATACCACAAGAAAGAATGGCCCTTCTCATAGTACCTCAGCCTTTCTTTTCTAGATGGATGGTACAATAAAAATACTCTTCCAATTATTTTAGGGCCTTAAAAGTGAAAGGAAGATACAGTTGAAGTTCAATTCTGAAAAAGAGTGAAGCTGTCAGTGAAGCTATTTTTGAACAGGTTGGCCATTTCTAGTAAAGATTCTTTGAAGAAAACTTTTCTGTCTTGTTTAAAATATATATATATATATATTAGAGGATAGGTAGACGAGTTACCTCCTTATAACATAGTAACAGTGGAAGAAATGCAGTGGAAGTTTGTGAAGCCGTTTGAAATCTTGAAATACTCAGACAAAAGACACAGGTAAATACAGAAATACTGAACCCAATTTTTGCAGTAGTACCAAAGGACACCTTACTTGTACGATTTCCTCAGAGGACTGTTTGAGGGACTAAGTGCTAAGTACTAGAGTGCATTCCTTCCCACTTTTTCTCTCCAGAACCACCTCCGCTACAGTTCAGTCTCCTCATAATGCATCCATGCAGATGCTTCCCTGCAGTGAGTGATAGATTCTTCATGGCTGCAGACAGGGTTCAACCGGTGGAATGTGCTGCATGATGTAGATGGTTAGTTCTGACCAGCCTGCCTTCCTTCAGCATGTAAACATGTGAAGGCCTTTGTGTCCTCAGGCACATGGACAGACTCCTCTCCTATAGCACATATTTAGCCTGAATGCGAATCCTCTTAAGTGAGAGTAATGCTGGTGGTGACTGGATTATAGAGACTTACACTGTTTCCAAAACAGAATCCAAAAATAAAGAGGTATGTAAGGGGGCTAACTTAGTAGGCTATTGCAAGAGAGACCATCTCTGACATGTAACAACACTCAAATTTTTTACACATAACTGACTTTTCTGGTTATAATGGGTGTTAAAAAGAAACAACACGCCCAAAATGGAGTCACCTGTGCTAAAACCCATGTCAGCAAGTCAAGATATAATATCTAATCTAACTGCACTTTCAGCTTCTCCTAGGGATGTAATCGTAACTGGTCAGCCTGGAATTTCCTGGTGAATATCAGTGAGGCAGTCAGCCTGATAGACCCTAATGCAAGGAAGGAGACCTTGCTTAAAATAATTGTTACTCTCATTTTTGTGTGTTTATGACTTTCTTGTCCCGTGCACTCTCTGCCTTTAAAAATCTCCTTTTCTGTAGCTCTTTGGAGCTCCTGCCTACTACTGGATGGGAGTCGGCCTGTTCCATGAATCATTTAATAAAGCCCATTTGATCTTTAGATTTTTTCTCAGTTGAATTTGATTTTTTAGCATGGGCAATTACATTTTGCTCTTGAAATAGATCTGGAGCAGAGTCTGGGGACCTTTCATGTGGTGGAGGGAGTGAATACACATTGGATAGTTTATCTGATAGTTAGTGGTCAGAAGCAAACTCAATAGTTCTGCCACCAATCCATGATTAATTAGAAGAGATGAAATTCTTTTTACTTAGATCTCTCTTATGAAAGAAGTCAGTATCAGTCCCTTGGCCCCAGACAAGTTTCCCTTGAAAATTATTAAAAGCTGCCTAAGCACTAAGGGTTCGCTGATTTCTGTGTGGGGCATTTGTCGTTTATTTGTTCAAAGGTATTATTCTTTATTGTGAAGACTGTATTGTTTGTGTGTTTCTGACCCTTGGTCTTATTTAGCATCAACATAGCATTGCTTGTTTAACAACAGTATGTTCCAGTCACTTTTACTAGTTATTCCTCACTGCACCCTGGCAAAATAGGACAGCGTTATTATACTTATTTCACAGAAGAACAAACTCCAGCAGGGCTTGGAAATATGGCAATTTTTAATTGATACATTCAGAATTAAGGGATGTGACTTCAAAAGTTCATTGTGTCACTTGGTGAGCCAATAAGGAATGTTTTGAAAAAGAAATGAGGGATTCATAGGCACTTTTTGTTTCTTAATATTTGCAAATGTTTGTTGCCTTTCAATACAATAAATGTGTGCTGGTAGGATAATGTGTTCAAAAGCTCACAAAATATCCTCAATACACAGGCATATATATGCATTCAAATATTAGGCTAGCAGGGCATCCTTACTAAGAGAATAGATAGATGAATTAGTTGCTTTTTTTGTTACAGGATTATTTCCAAATCCTCTTTTTCCAGGACATAACAACTCCCGAGGGAGTGGCCATACTAACCTTTTTGCAAGCTGTCCACTTGCCTTCTGCAGCTGTTTCTGCATTGACATGTATGGTTCGCATTTATATCTGTTTCTTCCTACCCAAGACTCAGTAAGTGCAACAGATTCAGGCACAGTTTAACCCCGTAAAACCAGTTATTTCAGCACTATCTACCAATGGAACTCTTAAGTTGCATTTGTTATTCTGTTGTTAGGCTGGAAGAAAGTTTATCTAGTGGATTTCATAGTCTCTGACCTATATTTTTTCCAAGTAATTAATTTAAAAAAGACTTGTTAAACATCCATTATGTGAAAAGAACATTGTAGATGGTGGGGATAAAACTTGATATAGGTCTAAGTAAACTCTCAAATAGTTGATACATACACACACACACACAGACACACACACTCACACTCGTATGCATGTGTGTGTGTGTGTGTGTGTGTGTGTGTGTGTATATATATATATATATATATATATATATATATATATATATATATCTTTGGTGCCAAAAAATGAATACACAGTTTAAGAAAAGAAAACTGTATTAAAATTGTAATACTCAGTATATACCAATAACAAAAGATGAATAGGAGTCACATTTGACTTCTGGAATTGCACGAGGTGCTCAAAGTGGCTACCATCAGTGTCCAGACACTGATTATGGCGAACTACTGCTTGAGCCACGTTGACCCAAATGTCCACTTGTATACATTGTTTGGCACCCCCAGGATGTGTGTTTGTGTGTGTGTGTGTGTATGCATGCATGTATGTAATGATATATATATATATATATAGTATAATGTATGTATAATATATATAATGTATAATATATAATGTATAATATATATAATGTATAATGTATGTAATGATATATATATCATTGATATATATATATATATATATATATATATATATATATATATAATGATATATACATATAATGCTATATTCCCTTGGTAGTGGAATCACTATCGCTATCTGATTTTACAAATTTTCAGGCACTTTTAATTTTTAGGAATCTCATACTTATCATTGAAACTTACTATGCCCACTTAAAAATGTCAGTCCCACTTTAGACTCATCCTCTCATGCCACATAAATCAAACTATGACTTCATCACACTGGTGGAGTGGGAAGTGTAGTCTGCTCTCTCATGCCTCCTACTCAGTTTTCCTCCCATTGACTTGGAGGTATGTTGAGGTTGGCATGAGGAAAATAGGAAAAAAAAAAGGCTTTTACCTTAGTAATTCTCTGTCATAATGGCTGTTTATTTATGTAAAAAAAAAAAAAAAAAAAAGTCCTTTGCTTGGGAGGGAGGCTGTTAGTTTGTTGACCATCACCATTGACCGAGCTCATTTTCAAATGGTATACCATGGTGCATTCATGGAAGTCTCACCAGGCCATGGACAGAATCTCAGCCAACCCTCCTAAACATTTATGGTCCCACATCTTCCATCTGACATCCAGCTGGCAGCATTGAACTGAAGTCCTCATCTCTGAACTGATGAGATGATAGCATTGCCATAACTCCCAATCTCATCTGCCTCAATCTGCCTTTTACTGCCTCAATCTCACCTCTTGGAAATTTGTAAGGATGCCCTGCCTTCTCTCCTCTTGTCTAGCCACAGGCAGTCTACAGTTCCCTCACCCCCATAAAGACTACCTATAGACAGAGTGGTGAACCCCAATTGCACAGCAGAAATCCAATAGGGGAACAAGTATCTGCCTTCAAAGATTTGCAAATTTTCCAGCAGTTCCCTTATAATCCCTTCCTAATTTTCTGGAAAAACAGTAGAGTACCTTTCACAAACAATGCACTTTGCTGAAAGGCAACTTCTTCTCACACCTAGAGACTCTCATCTCTGTCCTTGGTAATGGCTGGCATATCAGTTTCCTCTTACTGCCCTGGGATCACACAAAGAAGTAATTTTCTTTCAATTCTGCTTATGTGAATTTAGCAACTCGTTCTCAACTGTTCAGTAGCTTGCAGAGCTGGGTTTAGGGAGTGAGGATGTGTTAAGAAAGGTCTCAAATAATTCTTCACTCTGTCTGGTTACATATGAATAAGACACAGTTAGTATCTTCACAGCACCACGGCTCCAACTAATGCAAAAGCCGGGGCATATAGACCCTAAGGGTTATAAATGGAGTATGATATCATACCAAAGAGAAAATAATTATTTGTGAAGGAGTAAGTTGGGCAAGCATCATGGAGAAGGAAATATTTGTATGATACTTTAAAGAATGGACAAAATTGCAAGAATTAGCTCCATAGTTTATCTCTCTAGGAAAAGTGGTAACTCTTAAAAATAGCTTGCCAGTTTTTATCCTTTCCCACTACTAAACCCAAAATTTGCACCAGACAAATGCGAACAAGCAAAGATGACTCATTTAAAACTATTACAATAAAGGAGAGGCTGAACTCAACTCACTGAAACAAAAGAGGGGAGGGTTTCAAACACTAGGATAAGCTAGTGGAAAGTACTAGAGGATAGTACGTTTGGAGGTTGATCAATGAGTTGAACATTGAGTTATTCTTGTATTTATGTGTGTTTTTCTCTGTGATTAGGTCACCTGAGTTTGCTAATTGGTGCCTACCTTGGGTTAGCCTCGATCTTAGCCCTAGCCTAAGTTAGGCTTTTACCTGCTCACAGAGACAGGGAGATAGGGGTACTATATCCTTCAAGGCTTATATTTCAGTAGATGATGATCCCCAGGTTCTTGAGAGAAACATAAAACTGGCAAGAGGCTGGGAGAAAACATATCCATACATCTCAAAAGGGCAGAGAAAGAATTTACAATTATAAGCTTCCTAAAGTAAATGCTCTAATAAAAAGGGAGATCAGGGTCCCGAGTCACAAAGAAACCTGAAAGTTAGTCACACTAAGGAAAATGTTAAGGCCATCTTGGTTACCACTGTTTGAGGAGAGAGATGGTGAAGGTTGGTAATAGATTATAAAGGGGAGAAAGGAGCAGGCTGTGATTATCAATTTTCCAGAAAGGAAAAGGAAAATGATAGCTGGTGGAGGTCTCTCTCTCTCTCTCTTATTTATATATAAAAAACCTTGCCCTTGACATATATATATATATATATGACATATTTTATATATATAAAACACTATAGATAGATAGATAGATAGATAGATAGATAGATAGATAGATAGATAGATGTTAAGGGCAAGGTTAATGTAATACCTTTCACATGGTTCACGGATCAGAAGCTTGCTATATTCATTCAAATAAATGGACAATGACACATGTTTTGGAGTGAGTAAGAATTTTAGTTATAGGATTAGACTAATTTTAGCTAAAACCCTGTCCTTAAACTTAATTTACTATGAAACCTGGAAAATGTCCTTAATCTTTCTACTAGAAATAGATGATTATACCTATCTCATATGTATATGGTAAGAACTAAATTAAATACTCTAAGGAACATTTTCTGCATCGTGCTTGGCTCATGCAAATGCTCAAGACGGTTAGGTCCATTATGAATACCAAAATGATGGAGTCGGCTCCTCATTGGCCTATTCCCTAATGTTCCCTCACCTCAAACCCAGCAAGTAAGCCACTGTATCTACTCCTGTTCTTGAGAGAAAGCTATATCAATCATTTTGATCACATTGTGGTGGTGGTGGTGGTTATTATTTATCATACTTCAAGTTCACATATGATATATGGAGTGATAGATTATCATAAGTGGAGTTGACTTTAAATGGATTTACTCCAAGATATAAGAAGGGTTCTACTACTTTTCTGGAATACTCTATTATTCTTTTAGCCTTTAAAAAATGTTATGTGAGTAGTTATTTTGATCGAAGCTTACATGTCCTTATTACCTTACGAATCTGAATCTTTAAGGAAGTTGTATATCACTTAAGCACTAAAGGCTTTAGAAATGAAACATCAGTAAAGAATAGACTTAAATTCATTCCTCAAAAAAAAAAAAAAAATCCCAAAACCCTCAGGCCACCAACAGAAGAGATTTTTCTTCATAATAAAAGAGTCCTGCTAGTCTATGAACCCCTTTTCCAAATAGGAAATAATTTTCTAGATTCCTAGCTTGCCTTAAAAGCTAAGGTTCCTGCATGACTACTACTGATTGCCTCAGCAGGAAAGATGTCAAATAGCCTTTTAGCCTAGAAAGTTGGGCTATAGCTCTTGGTGAGTTACTGGAAACCCAGCGTCGACCAGAACACCAGTACAGATGTGATCTATATACAACGACTCAAATTATATTTTCATTTAATTCTCACTGAGCAGGAAAATAATTACTTTGTAAATGTCTATGTTCTCAGTACCTTTCTGATGTACTTATATGATATCACCAAAGAGATAAATTGATATTTGCTACAGACTGAATGTTTATGTCCCTCCCAAATTCATGTGCTGAAATCCTAACCCCTAATGTATTAGGACGTAAGGGTTTGGGGATGGATTAGGTCATGATGTGGAGCCCTCATGAATTGAATTAGTTCCATTAAAGAAGAGACCCAGAGAGCTTCTTTGATTAATATGAGATGGGAGGGAATTTGCATCCAGACCTCTGAAAGTTTTCTACAGATGTTACGAAGGAAGACAAAACAGAAACACGTCAGTACCACTACCACTGCGGGAAGGAGTGCTTTCGGAAGAGGGGGCAGCATATGTTGAGCATACGGTAACATGTTTCACATCAAATGAAAGAATCTATGAAGGAAGAATTGTCTTCCCTTCACAAAAAGGGAAAGCCCATTTGCTGATGCTCAGGGAAGGTACAAACCTTTGTTTAATGTCCTATCAATTGAGATTTGAATGAATGATTTTACCAGATGTCCTCCTCTGTGATTCAGAAAGAAAAAAAAAAAAAATCACCTTCAATTTTTTTTTTTCCCTCTTAGAGACATTCAACTAAATAACAATTAAAAATAAAGAGGGACAGGGCAGGCCGAGTGGCGTGGTGGTTAAGCGCTGGTTTGGGAAGCCAGCGGCCCCAGTTCGGTGCCACATAAGGCAGCCAGTGACATTGCCCTCAAAAATTAATTAATTAATTAAAGAGGGAAATGAGTTGACATTTGGACAGAAAGTAAATATTCCAAGTTACTACTACTAATTAATCAAAAACAATTGGCTCTGTACAAGGTAAAGCAATAACAATAAAACATTCCCAAATCTTTTTTTATTAAAAAAAGCAAAGATCCACAATAATTAATTTGATTAAATATCTAGGTCTGGAGGTATTAAATTTTGTTATTTCTCCTATCTGATAGAATTAAATACGGAAACTATAAGGCCTGCTATTGATAAACACTTTAGAATTGAAAAAGCTAAACTTAAGTCAGATGCAGAAGACTTGATACATACAAATTACCAGAGTGGAAAAATCTTGAAGTATAAAAGCCTTTAAATGATTTCCTTTATAATTCATAAAATAAGCCACAGGTAACCATCCGGTCTAGAAGAAGCTCCAGCAAGTAGAAACATGTACATCAAACTTGTCATGAACAAGAACCCTTGCAGCTGTGAGACTTGCAAAGAGAAAATTACAATGCTGTAGCCTGCTGGCAATTTAGCTTAGTCAGAATCACTGAAAATATATACATGATACCAAAATTTTGATGTCTGGTTCTCATGTCAGAAATGACAACGTCAAGGAAAAATAGAATCCATTGTCATGACAAAAACCATAGGACCACACAAAATGGCTGAGTATGTCATCAAAATGAAGACAGCGTGAGCTTATTTTCCTGAATGTTTTCTTCACACTCTAGCTAAAATTAGTTGAAAATGTGATTCTGCTATATTTAAATAGGTTCTATTTTCCTAGCTTCATTTAGAGAAAATTCTTCTCTTTCTAAACAAAGACTCTTTACAGGAACTATACAATGTCATGAAGTTGAAATCTCAATCAGATTAATGGGTAAATCTGCAGTTCACAATAATATATTCTTTTACATCTAGTCATCTGACCTGGATACAACTACTACTTTATTTCTTCACTCTCATCTGAGGCAGCTGATCAGTAATAGTATTCTCATTTTCTGATATAGAATCATTTATAGAAGGAAACAAATAAAACAAAAGCTCTAAGCTCATCCCCAAGAAGTGGTTAACTCAGCAGTCCTAAATTGCTGTTCGCAAATTTCAGTGAAAGGTATGTCTTTAGGCCTGCCCTTTGGTTGACTCCTAGAAATAATCTTGTTGTTACCCTTGGTATATTCTGCCTGAGAAGAATGATTTTGTATGACTAATGCATTAGGCCACCATGTATTTTTGATAAATTCTTGTATTTGTATGCTTGAGGCATTGAGCCATGTTCTGCCAGTTAAACCTAAGTTTATCTTAACAATGTGATTTATGGTGAACAACTGTTGTTTTGTTTTTTTAATTAAAAAAAAATTTATTGGGGTGACATTGGTTAGTAAAATTATACAGGTTTTATGTGTACATTTCTGTAATACATCATGTAAGTGAACACCTGTTTATCCTCTGAGGGAGTAGGGTATGAGAAGACTGGTGTCTGAGTAGCTACGATCAGTCATTCAGGTGACAGTGGCCTGGGCGAGCTTCTGTGGTTGGCCAGCACTTCACACACATTGTCGTCATATATTGTTTCTAGGAGGGTTGATCACATCCTCATGTGATGCTGCTGGGAGAGGACACCTGGCCCATCCTTCTTCTAGTCCTTGCCCTATCTGGCATTTCCCTTTGCTCATTATAATCTTTATCCTTTTACTGTAATATGTTGTAACCATGGGCATAACAGTTTTTCTAAGTCCCATGAGTCCTTTTAGCAAATCATCGAATCTGGGTGATCTTGGGGACCCTCTACACAATTGCCCATTCTCAAACTCCAAGCAAAACCTCTTCAGGTTGAAATAGCCTTTATCAGAGTCAAATCAATCAGTAAATACGGAGTTTATTGAACTCCTACTATAACCAAGTTCTGTGATAGACATTGTGAGAAATCCTGGAATAGAGAGAGGCCTCATCAGTTTACTGGCTAACTAAAGAGATAAAATTAAGACAGTGAAATTATTCGTTTACAACACAAGGAGTTATGATTATTTCATATACAGAGAGGATCAGGGACTCTGCCCTCCCAGAGTTTAAGGATTTTTATGGTAAGGAAAGAATGCAAGCACTGTTTCATGAAAGCAGTTCTCTCTTACTGAACATCTGCTTCTCTCTGCTGTTGGTGCAACTCAAAGCACTACAGGTAAATATTTACATTCCTATTTTATAAATGAGGAAACTGAGGCTCAGAGAGCCAGAGACCAAGGTCGTGCATTTAAAAGGTGGTAGAAAAATCCCTTATTTTGTATTTGCTATTGTTATATACATACAATATAACCATGTAATAACATATGAGTATTTTATCCAATGTTTCCAGCTTTTCAAATGAAGAATTCTCAGGTTTAGGGACACTAAGTCACACTCCAGTAGGGATAGACACACCCAATGTGAATCCCTGTCTACTTGAACCTGAAGGGTGTGTTTCTTCTTCCCTTTGTGTTAAAGTGCACTGTGAAGTGAAATATCCTCTGTATATCAGAATTTTATAAAACAGACCATGATGATTGTAGAGAAATAACAATTCAGTTATTTTTAAAGTTTCATAAAAATAAAATATTACCACAAATACATGTGGCCTTAAGACTTTTCAGATATGCCTTATTTATCTTTAAATAAAAATTAATTGTAAAAGAAGAAAGTGTTAGAGTAGTAGGCTTTACATAGTATAGAACTGTATCCCTATGAAACTGTTTAATGTCACACAAAAATTAAACGCAGATGTCTGTGTTACAAGCTGAAGAAAGTGACACAACTGTAGCATTCTCTAATTTCAACTAAAAATAAACAAAGTCTTCCAGGTATACACTCCCCAGATGTGGAATCCTTATCCCTGAAATACCTATCCGTACTTCTAATGTATTATTATAGAAGTCACAAGTAATCACAGAAACAGTCAAAAGTGGTCAAGTAGCAGGAATAGACAGTGTGTATATGACAACATCATGGTTATTGACGTAAGTATGAATTTCCAGGCAATTTCTCCAAACCTCTGAGATGGAGGCCAAATGCAGCTTGCTTGATGACCCCACTATTTCATTGTTTTTGAAGAATCGAACAGAAGTCTAGATTACTAACTAAATTAAACACATTAAAAGCTTATTGGAATCGCTAAATTATAGCCCTTGAAGACTCAAGAAGTCAGAAACACAAAGACAGCTATATTTAACTGATTTAAAAGGATAAAACAGCACAGCTGGAAATTTATCATAAAATACAGTGCCCATAATACAAACTGCATGTAGTTTTCACTAATGCCTCTCCTAGCATTCTAAAGGAGGTTTCAACTTAAAGACAATGCAATATTTCCCCGAAGATATCACTGTATTAAAAGCAAGGTGGCTTTTATTTTTAATTGGGAAGAATGAGGAAACATTTGAATCCTGCTATACTTTATAAGCAGTAAGCAAATATTACCCCCAAAGGCAAATCACATGCAAAGACTCTCTCAAGAGGAGATTAGTGGAACATGTGCCTCTTATGATAAAAAAATGGTACTGAGGAGAAGAATGAATAATGTAACTCTCTGAGCCATCAAAATCTTCCTGAAAGATAGTGTGTGAACTCAGGATTACAAATCTAGTAGATCAAAGCTGTGGGACTGAAATGATATAACATGCTGGGACTTCACCCACTAAAGTAGGGCCACTGGAAGCTGAGATAATGCTTAGAGATAGTCTGCCTTGACTCTTATAAGAAGAAAAAAAAAATAGCATAAGTAAGGCAAGAGACATTTCTCAATCTTTCCTTTAATTTCATTCGAGTTTACAACAAAAGGAGATCTGAATAGTTTGGACTAATGGAAGCAATTTAGTGGGTTCAGTGAAGTGTACTCCGCATGACGAAGAAACAAATGATGAGGTAGCGATAAAACTTTTTTAAAGAGACTTCAAAATTGGTTTTAAAAAAGAGAGTTTATTGATAGTTATTGCAATACATTTTGTCCTTTATGTAATTTTCTTACAAGATTTAAGATACAACACTTTTAATTAGAATAAAGTAAAAAGTTTTCCTTGACTTCTTTATAATTGTATTTAAAAGAAAATAAAACATATTTATTAAGTGTATACCAGGTGCCAGCAGTACATATTCCCTCCCTCCTCTACGCCCCTCCCCCCCAGGAGGAATTAAAAATAAATGAGACATGGTCCTTTAAAAGCCCTTTTAAGTACATAATGAAGGATTTCATATCTAAAATTTTAGGAGTAGTCATAAAAGTGTCTGGCATGTTTAGTATGTGATGTTGGATTCAAATAGCAACTAAGGTGAGGTGAAATTTGGCAACTTAGAAAGGAAAAGCTCAGCAATGCTGCACTTGGAATGAATCAATTGATGCTTTGTCATACACACTTTCAGGCTGGTTTCTAATGATTTCCCAAAGCAATGCACATGCATAGAGAGAAAAGCGAGGGATTTTTCAGGATGATCCTCCGTGTTTGGCTGGCTCTGTGCTTTATTGTGTATTTTGGGCATGTTGAAGATGCCTTTAAAAGAATATGTCCTTTACTATGTTGTACACCTAAAACTAATATAATATGTCAACTGTAATTGAAAAATACAACAATATTTAGAAAAAATTACAAAAAATACATAAAATAACAAAAAATAAACTTAAAAAATTACTGTCGGATTACTAAAATGTTCTTTGCTAGAAATCTCTGAATGATTAAAAAAATGAAACCAAGGGAACTTCCTGAAATGCATACACACAAAGAAGAATGCTTTCTCAGTTCTCTGAATGCCCTAACGTAAAACCATGTTCTCGTGGTCCCCCTTACCCATGGTTTTGTTTTCTGCCGTCTCAGTTACCCGTAGTCAAATGTGGTCTGCAAATATTAAGTGAGAGATTACAGAAATAAACAATTCTTAAGTTTGAAATTGCTGATATTCTGAGTAGTGTGATGAAATCTTACGTTGTCCCACTCCATCCCAAACAAGATATAAGCTACTCCTTTGTCCAGTGTTTCTACGTGCTGTACGCTACCTTCCAGTTAGTCATGTAGTAGCCCCCTCAGTTATCAGATCGACTGTCTTGGTGTTACAGAGCTTGTGTTCCAGTAAATATTTTTCAATTTAATTAAATGGCCTCAAAGCACATGAGTAGTGATATTGGCAATTCAGATATGCCAAAGAGAAGCCAGAGAGTGTTTGTTTTAAGTGAAAGGAAGTGAATATAATATAATAAGATCATTTGAGACCACATTCACATAACTTTTTTAAATGTATATTACAGTTCTAGTTTATTATTGTTAATCTCTTACTGTGACTAATGTATAAATTAGATTCTATCATAGGTATGAGGTTTGGTCAAACAACATGGTGAATGCTTAAATAAAAAAAAATGTATTACAGTAAAAACACATTCCCATTAATCCCTCTCAAAATACTCCCTCATGTTTCAAATACACTTAATTCATTGTACTTGCCACTTTCCGAAACAGTTCTGGGAGTCCTCTTTCATGAGTGTCTTTAATTGTCTCTCGTGGCTGTCTTGATGTCCTGAATTGATTCAAAACGTTTTCCTTTTATGGCCATTTTGACTTTGGGGAAGAGCCAGAAGTCTCATGGTGCCAGGTTCGGTGAATAAGGTGGATGAGGACACACCATAATGTTTTTATCTGACAGACATTGCCATACCAGAAATGATGTGTGACACAGAACCTTTCTGTTGTGATCACAAAATATGGTGATTGCTGTTGCTGAATGCCATCCCACTGGAAAGGCAGGGATCTTCAATATGGGAAGTGGTGTGTTGAACCTTAGTAACAGTGTGACAAGTTTCAACTTGTTCAGTACAGTCAGTCAGGTGTGAGGTACAATTGAGAGGTGTGTTTTAAAGTGTGCCGTAATCATCCTCCATCATGACAACACTCTGTGTCACACTTCGCTTCTGGTATACAATTCCTGTCAAATAAAAATATTATGGTGTGTCCTCATCCACCTTATTCACCAGATCTGAAACCACAAAACTTCTGGTTCTTCGCCAAAGTCAAAATGATTCAGGACATGGAGGCAGCCACGACAGCGCAACTCAAGAGACTCACGAAAGGATTTCCAGAGCTGCTTCAGAAAGTGGCAAGTATGATGGGATAAGTATGTTTGAAATATGGAGGAGTATTTTGAGGGGGATTAATGGCAGTGTGTCATATATATATATATATATATATATATGTATATATATATATATATATATATATTTGAACATTCATTGCATATTTTGATCATACCTCATATGTATGTAGAAAAGAAAAACATAGTATATATAGGGTTCAGTAGTATCTATGCTTTCAGGCATCCACTGGAAGTCTTGGGACATAGTCTCTGTGGTTAAGGAGGGACTACTTTATAATCATTTTTTTAAATAAAATTTTTACAAGGAAATTTATCAATTACCATGAAAGATCAAAATTCAGAGCACTAATTTTGTGTTTACTGCCATTCCAGAAGAAAATTTTAGTAAGAATATGGCTCTCTCTATCCCTAAGATGCTGCTTACCCTGCCCACCAGGCAAACTTAATTCTCCTTTGAATTCTTCTCTTGGTTATTTTAAACACTTTTTATATAGCACTTACTTAATAAATATCTTTATTTTATTTAACAGTTTCTATATATATATATATATATATATATATATATATATATATATATATGCTCTATGAGACGACTCTTATTCATGTTTATTGCCCTAACCTGAAGTCAGTAGAAGGACTCAGTAAATATCTGTTGAATTAATAAATGTGAGTTGAATACAGAATAAAGTCAGTTAAGATTCCATTTGGAGAGTATCATCTGAGTTAAGTACGGTTTTGAGCCATGATTTGCAAGTGGTAATTTTAAAAAATCATTGTGACACAAGAGATTTAGCCATGGAAAGACTAATAATTAGGTGACTCTGTGTGTGCGTGTGTGTGTGTGTGTGTGTGTGTGTGTGTGTGTGTTATACCATGAGCCATGTTTCTAACTCTTAAAGTATTATATAATAAAGGCATGTTTTAGGAGATAATACATAGCATTTTGAGTTTGTTAAAATTAAACGTATGACTAGAATATGTTAGTAGTGAAAGCTGCTATTTTGATTACATGATGGATGCTGGCAGAAAATTCTGGGGAATTTCTCATAAAATTCTTTTCCTATTGAGAAACATGTCTTCTAACAAACCTGACAAGGCATTACATCATTGTTATCTAGATTCTTTGTTGTCATACACAACAGCACATGTATGAGTAAAGAAAGAATTATGAATTCATTTAATTAACTAATGAGATATATTAGATAAGCATTCAACAAGCTACTCAAAATAGAAATTAAACTGATTATTCATTTACATATATTTGCAATATACATAGAGAATAGAAAATCTTTATTCTTGGTTATTAATTCTCTTTTGGAAATTGAGCCCCATTAACTCATTTAGAATTTGTGATGTTTCAATCTGTATTTCTTTTAATTTGTAAATTTTCATGAAAAACATGGATTTTCATACAAATTTTGTCAAAATTATTTTGTATAAATTACCCAATTCCAGTATTTGAACATGTTAAACCTACACCTCTTTTTTCTAATATGTAGAATGGGAATAGACATGCTAGTCACTACCACATAGACTGTTGTGTTTGTTGTGTATCTTGAATTAAATGTAAAATAAGCAGATTAGTATCTGACACATAACAATCACACAATAACTGCTAATGCTGTCTGTTGTTATTATTATCATCATCATTTTTATATAAACTAGTTGCAAGAAATTCATATAATTAAAATACTTTTCATTGGGTGTCTGTAGAAACAGTTTATTATTTTTTTGAGATAAACGGAATGTTTGAAAACAATAAATTTAAGAAAAAAATGTTTTACCAAATTAATTGAACTGGAGTTCCTTTTGTTTAAGCTGTCAAATATGCTAAAAAAAATAGCTAGCAAGTGCTGTAAAAAGAATGCTACCAGAGTGAATGATTTAAGGTAATTAAAATAAAAAGAGTTGGGTGAATGATTTGGGGCAATTGAAAGCAATAAGGTATCAATTTCCTAGAAAATAAAATTTATTTTAGTGTGTTCAAATTATGTTTGTCTTGAGAGAAGTAGTACTGATACACAAACTCACATTCACATAAACATACACACATCAAGCCTTCCCACCTGACTAATCTTTTCAAAATGTTTCTCACAATTAATTTCAAATGGATTTATTGTATTATATATCTCAGTCACATAAATTTTAAGTTCACTTTATATTTGCACTTTAATAGGCCAAAATATTTATAAAGAGCTTTATCTTGGTAGATTTGACCATTCTCATATAAGTAAATCTATAAATATACAGTAGTTCTATGTGTTTTACTTCATGGCTATCTAAACGTAAGAGATAATTAGCACATTTATGAATGCTATGTTTATTTTCTACATTTTGGGGGGTTTGTTGCTTGTAATGAAATTATACTCAATACTC